>RCWM02000312.1:0-1328001 GCA_003667255.2 Euschistus heros
GGACTTGACAGTTTTTCTTTCTTCTTTTTCATAAAGGCATCTTCTAATTTTCGAAGTTCAGAGTACAATTTATCGAGAGTAAAAATCTCTTCTCTATCGAGTTTCTCCTGAGCTTCATTTGGTAAACCGAAAACAATCTGGTTTTTACGGGAGATCTCGGTACTTTTAGGTTCTACGTCAAGACATAGTTTTTTCTTTCGTCAGGGCGTAGTCGACAAGGGATCCGCCTAAATATTTGTAGCCAAGAGCTTTTTTAACAAGATACCAGCCTTTATCAACAAAAATATTTAGAAAAGAGTCCTTCCATATGTCCCATGAATCGTTCAAACCGATCTTCTTTAAATTAATCTCGTACCAATCTTTAGCCGGACCATCGATAAGATAAAAAACTTAACGCTTGAATTCTTAAATTATCGGATTTTATCTTAAATCGAACACATTCTTCTTCGAACCTACGTAGTCATTCTATAGGTTCTGATTGTTTTTTATCAAATCGTTCTAAAATAAAAATTTTTTCAATATGATTTAGTTTAATTTCATCCTGTTCTGAATTTAGTTTTAATTGTGTTTCTAATTGTATGATACGATCTTCTAATCCTGTCTGATTCTCTACAGGTCTAGAAGGAACTGTTTTTTAAACCCATTCCTCTAATGGTAACTCCCGAAAACAAATATTAGAAGATTCATCAAAATATTCTATTTGAATATCATTGTTAAAGCCCGATAATTTAATATCTCATTTTATTTTTTTTTTATTCTCATCTCCTATAGTGAGGAAACCGCATTTAACTTATAATGAACAATATGTAGTGTAAATAGCGTGTTTACGGTTCAAGTTAAGTGTTTATGGTTCAAGTTACTTATTTACGTACGCCTCGGGAGATAAGAGACTCAACGGTCAGTCCTGGCCAGACCTCCCTGGAAGAAGTAGTTACGCACCATCTCACCAACTTCATCCTCGAGACTCACCGGCAGGCTTTTTTTATTACTCACCCCTGCCCATGGAAGTATGAAGCAACTCACCGGATGGATTGAAGATTGCACCAGGGACCCTCAAGTACAGTAACACGTAACTTGAACCAATATATAAAAAAAAAAGAAAAAAAGACATTTAAATTTTTTTTTTGGTATATATATTTAATTTATTTTATTTTGTAATCACAATAGGGGATTTTTAATATTATTAGGAGAAACTTTTTTTTATTTTGTTTATTTCTAGTTTCAAACTTAAATTTCTCACCACGATATTTTTAATGTTTATATATATTTATATACTCAATCATTAAAAAAAAATATATATTTTTAATTTCTGGTGTTCATTTATAATTTCAATTTTCTTTGTTTTTTTTTGTTTTTTTATGTCATTAATTATTTTACAGGTTTCCCAATCTTTAAAACTTATGTTTGGGCATTTTTCTAAGTAATTCTTTACCAGCATTCATTGGGGTTGGGAATTGTTTTTTTTTTTTTCCAAAAGTGAAAAGCCCCCCTCCCCAACATCTTTTGGTCCTGTCCGAGCCGGATATTTTTTTATTACGGATTAATTAATTACATCTTTTGTTTAACTCCGAGTCGGATTTTTTTTAACGAGTAATTAATTACATCTTTTGTTACAGTCTGAATAAAAAAAAAAAAAAAAAAAAATTAATTTTTTCGTTAATTGGTCCTCCATTTTTATTATCCTTTTCGTTATCCCTATTTAGAAAGATGCCACCTAAGAGTCAAAGTTCAACCGAAGAACAATTAAGTAAGTTAGAGGATTTGGAAGAACAAATGGCTGATCTAGCCGATGATATTCAAAATACCGCTTCAATCGGGTTTAGTGTTCGCACCGATTCTTCTAGAGAATCTTTATTTTTAGCCCGACTCTCCCGTATTGACTCTACATATGAAAAATTTTTTGCCATTTTTTATGAGGCTAAATCCTTAGCTAAAAAACTAGAAGTATCTTGTGATAAATTTAATAAGTTAAAAAATGATATGCGGTCCTCTTATTACGAGGCTTTGTCTTATGGGAAAATTTTCGATTCCGATAAGAGTACCTCAGATGTAAATAAAACCTCACCAATTGACACGGCTTCAATCTCACGCTTGCCTACAATTAGTATCCCTACATTTTCGGGAGATATCGCCAGTTGGCAAAATTTTAAAGAAACTTTCAGGTCCTTAGTCCATGATAGGGGTGACCTTGATGGAATTCAAAAATTTCATTATTTAAAAATATCGTTAAAAGGTTCTGCATTACAAACAATTTCGTTTATCTCAATGTCCCCTGCGGGTTATAAACAAGCATGGGAAGCACTCACCAAAAAATACGACAGTGAACGTATTCAAGCAACGTTTCACTTAACCAAAATTTTAAACTTTAAACCGATAACCAAAAGCGATTTATCCCAGCTGGAGCACTTCTCAGCAGTGGTACTAGAGAGCGCTTCTGCTCTCTTAAAACTGGAGATGGCGGACCTCTCGGGATTTATTTTAAGCACTTTAGGTCTCAGATTATTAGATAGCAAAACCCGCGAGTGTTTCGAAATGGAACATGCTTCAAAATCTGAAGTTCCGACTTGGAGGGAGTTTGTAGATTTTATTCAACTTAGATCGGTCAAATTGCAATCCGAGGCCCTTCTATCGAGTACCGCTACGGAAAACTTTCATAAAAATTTTGGGTACACTAAGTCCTCAAAACATGTTTTAATGACCTCTAAATCAGGGGTTCACTCTACAAATTGTTCAGTTTGTAAGAAATCACACCGTATTTATGACTGCTCAGTTTTTAAAAATCTCACCCCACAACAACGTTGCGAACGCATCAAAAAATTAAATCGTTGCTTAAATTGCTTGGCTTCGGGGCATTTATCGAATCAGTGTCAATCTAAAACATCTTGCCGCCATTGTAATAGAAGGCATCATTCTCTTTTACATTTTTTCCCTCAATATTCTCAAAAATCCGATTCAATACGCCCGCCTACTCCAGCTCGTACTAGTCCACCCACCAGTCAAGCTGATTCTCCTGCCTCGAAAAGCGCGATACTATCCGTGTCTGCCGCAGGTCAGACGGACGTTTTGCTTGGCACCGCAGTTGCTAGGATTCGGGATCATCAAGGTCATTGGCATGGTTTACGGATCCTAATAGATAGTGGTTCGCAACGCTCCTTCATAACGGAAGAATGTGTCTACAGGTTAAATTTACCACTCGCGCGCAGTAAACATAGACTAGTCGGTTTTGGGAACCAAACCATCTCTAATGTAAAATTCGAAGCACCTTGTGTCATAGTGCCTAAAAATAGGTCACTCCCCGAGCTAAATATTACGGCGATGGTGATTAAGCGAATTTGTGGAGACATGCCCACAAGTCCTGTTCCTAGCAGGATTATTCAAAAATTTCGTGCTCTAGACCTAGCTGACCCTTGTTTTCAACAATCGCGGCCGGTTGATTTTCTGTTAGGGGCAGATTTATTTGCTGACATTTTACGCGGGGGTACTATAAAACTTGAAGAAGGGGTTCCTAATGCACTTGATACCATTTTCGGTTGGATCTTAATGGGTTCCTTAAAGGGTGATTCAGCTGGCGAAGCTTGTTACCCCAGCACTGTCCTCCATAGCACAGCCCTACCCTGTTTAGAATGTGAAGAGCTCACACGAGTGATGATTAAATTTTGGGAGGTGGAAAACGTCGCGAACGTTGCGAGGTTAGATCCGCAGGATGTTCATTGTGAGGAGCATTTTGTGGCTACTCACTCCCGAGACAAAGATGGTCACTTTACAGTGAAACTTCCGTTCAAAGGAAATCCACCCGAATTGAGTGATTCCAAATTTGGAGCACTCAATCGATTCAAAAATTTGGAAAAGAAATTTGAGAAAGATCCCACACTGCAGCTTGGATATTCCAAGGTGATGCAGGAGTATTTGGAAAAGGGTTATGTAGCACGTGCAAATGGGTCAGGGAAATGCTATCTCCCACACCATGCGGTTTTGAAAGACAGCACATCCACAAAACTTAGGATTGTGTTCGATGCATCTGCTCGATCTAGTAACGGGTCCTTAAATGATCATTTACTCACCGGACCCAAGTTACAACGTGATATAAAGGATGTCATGCTTAGCTTTCGCAAACCCCGCATTGCTATATCGGCCGATATCTGCCAAATGTATCTGCAGATAAAACTAGCCACAAAAGACCGTGAATTTCAACATTTCTTTTACCGATTCCGAGCTACCGATGCCTTGACAGAGTATCAATTTGACAGGTTACCATTTGGGTTATCCTGTTCGCCTTTTTTGGCAATGCGCGTAATTAAGCAGCTTGTGCTGGACGATGGAACACCTTATCCTGAAGCTTCACGTGTATTATTAGAACACATGTACGTTGACGATCTCTTGACCGGAATGGACACGATTTCCGAAGCTTTAACTCTGAAGCGGGATCTAATAAATCTATTAAAGAAAGGAGGGTTCGAACTAAAAAAGTGGAGCAGTAATTGTCCACAAATCCTTGAGGACGTGCCCTCGGAGTCCTTGGAGTCCCCGATTTCATTTTCTAACATGGAAGATACCATAGTCAAATTGTTAGGCATACAGTGGGAGCCCAAATATGATTGTCTGTCATATAAGGTAGTCATCAAAGAATGTGTTTTGACAAAGAGAGGTATTATGTCCACCATAGCCAGAATTTATGACCCATTAGGATATTTGGCGCCAGCGGTATTTAGAGCAAAGACGATTTTGCAGAAATTATGGGAAAAGAAACTCGAATGGGATACTCCCATACCCCCCGATATTGGCAAACAGTGGGAAGCATTTTATAACAATCTAACACATTTGAGTAAAATCCGTATTCCTCGTTGCATCTTTGTTGAGGGTTCCTCGAATGTAACGATTGTTGGGTTCGCAGATGCGTCCGCGTTAGGTTATGCCGCAGTCGTATATCTGCATCTGGAATTACCAAAGGGTTGTTCATCCTATCTGATCTTTGCGAAAACTCGGTTGGCTCCTCTTAAGCTTTTATCGATACCTCGGCTCGAGTTGTGTGCAGCCGTATTATTAGTTGACACTTTGAAGTCACTTAAGGACACCTTGTCGCACTGGAATGTAAGGTCCACCGTTTTATGTTCCGATTCGACTACAGTTTTATCGTGGCTTCACCTCCCTTATTCGCGCTTAAAATCGTTTGTGGCTAATCGAGTAGCTAAAATATTAGAATTGTCTGAGCTATCATCCTGGAATCACGTGAGTTCGGAAAATAACGGCGCTGATGTGGCCTCGCGAGGAACGTGTCCTTCGGAACTACCTTCGCATACCACTTGGGGGAATGGACCAAGGTGGCTCTGTTGTCCAAAAAATAAGTGGCCTATTTCGTCTAACCCTGTCTTAATTGATCCATTGGAATTAGCGGAAGTTAAGTCAGAAGAAACGGTTACGATGATGGTCATCAATGCGGGAGAATGCGAGTTTGATAAATTCTTAGAACGATTTTCCTCGTATTCGAGGATGGTAAGAGTATTCGCTTATGCCATTCGATTCATACACAATGCATCAAACCGTAACTCAGTGAGATCGGGTTTATTGTCACTGTGGGAAACTCGACAAGCAATTGAAGCAGTGGTTAAAGGTGTACAAACATCAAAAGGTCTATCTGTATTGGACGGGGAGCGAATGAAGTCGATGAGGTCACTCAACCCTTTTGTT
This sequence comes from Euschistus heros, assembly GCA_003667255.2. Classification (NCBI taxonomy): domain Eukaryota; kingdom Metazoa; phylum Arthropoda; class Insecta; order Hemiptera; family Pentatomidae; genus Euschistus; species Euschistus heros. The sequence continues at coordinate 5,686 of RCWM02000312.1, forward strand.
GATACCGGTGGTTTGGTCAGGGTGGGCGGCAGGTTACGACATGCCCCTTTATCATATGAAGCTAAGCACCCAATACTGTTACCCTCAAAATCTCATTTCGTTAATTTGCTTATTGATCACTTTCATCGGGTGTATCTTCACGCCGGTCCGCAGTTATTGCATTCCTTGCTGCGGAATAAATTTTGGATCATAGCCGGTAAAAGTGTCGTCAAGTCACGCGTGCACCGCTGTGGGAAATGCCATCGTTTAAGGGTAAAAAACATCAACCCTTTCATGGGCGATCTTCCCCCATCGCGGTTTGAACAGGGTAGAGCCTTCCTCAACGTGGGTATTGATTACGCAGGTCCCTTCCTTATCAGAGAATCGTTGCGACGTAAAGCTGCTCTAAGTAAAGCGTATTTATGCCTCTTCGTATGCTTTAGCACCAAAGCGGTACATATTGAAGCAGTAACTCAATTGAGCACAGATGCTTTCATGGCATGCTTCGATCGATTCGTTGCTCGTAGAGGGTTGCCCAGCAAGATATTTTCTGACAATGGTACCAACTTTGTCGGAGCATCCAATCGTTTGAAAGAGCTCTATAAATGGTGGAACTCTCGCGATGTCTCGGAAAAAATAAGGACCTTTTTAACCGCTAAGGAAGTGGAATGGCACTTTATACCCCCTTTTGCGCCACACTTCGGTGGTTTGTGGGAGGCAGGGATCAAATCGTGTAAGTATCATCTCATACGAGTATTGGGTACTCAGCCAATCACCTTTGAGGAATTAGCTACCATAGTTACAAGGATTGAAGCCGTTCTCAATTCGCGACCCCTCCACCCATTATCCTCTGACCCGGAAAATTGTCAGGCTCTCACTCCGGGACACTTCCTCATAGGAGCTCCTCTTGTTGCTTCACCGGAACACAATGTCACGGATATTCCACGGAACCGCTTGTCTAGGTGGCAGCACTTGCAGCGTTGCATTGCGGATTTTTGGAAGCGTTGGCGACTGGACTACTTACAAAGCCTTCAGCAAAGAGTTAAATGGACTGATCCGACAACACCCCTCTTATCGGGAACATTAGTTCTTCTCAGGGATCCCAATGTGCCCCCTTTACAATGGCCGACTGCAAGGGTAATTGAAACACTTCCTGGAAAGGATGGTATTGTTCGAGTGGTGAAATTAAGGATTGGGAAAACCGAATTCCTACGACCAGTCTCCCGCCTATCTCCTTTGCTTTCTGAGGACACCAGTAATTGAAAATTTATGAAATTTTGGTGGGCGGCATGTTAAAGCCCGATAATTTAATATCTCATTTTATTTTTTTTTTATTCTCATCTCCTATAGTGAGGAAACCGCATTTAACTTATAATGAACAATATGTAGTGTAAATAGCGTGTTTACGGTTCAAGTTAAGTGTTTATGGTTCAAGTTACTTATTTACGTACGCCTCGGGAGATAAGAGACTCAACGGTCAGTCCTGGCCAGACCTCCCTGGAAGAAGTAGTTACGCACCATCTCACCAACTTCATCCTCGAGACTCACCGGCAGGCTTTTTTTATTACTCACCCCTGCCCATGGAAGTATGAAGCAACTCACCGGATGGATTGAAGATTGCACCAGGGACCCTCAAGTACAGTAACACGTAACTTGAACCAATATATAAAAAAAAAAAAAAGACATTTAAATTTTTTTTTTGGTATATATATTTTAATTTATTTTATTTTGTAATCACAATAGGGGATTTTTAATATTATTAGGAGAAACTTTTTTTTTTATTTTGTTTATTTCTAGTTTCAAACTTAAATTTCTCACCACGATATTTTTAATGTTTATATATATTTATATACTCAATCATTTAAAAAAAAATATATTTTTAATTTCTGGTGTTCATTTATAATTTCAATTTTCTTTGTTTTTTTTTTTTTTTTTTTTTATGTCATTAATTATTTTACAGGTTTCCCAATCTTTAAAACTTATGTTTGGGCATTTTTCTAAGTAATTCTTTACCAGCATTCATTGGGGTTGGGAATTGTTTTTTTTTCCAAAAGTGAAAAGCCCCCCTCCCCAACAATCATCATCCATCTTAACAGCTACGGTTCTGTAACCATTAATGTTTTTGATAGCATTCATAGCATTTATTAGAGGTTTCTTACCTGATAGAAAGGAGTGAAACTTTAAGTCTTTGAATTCTTCAGGTAATATGTACCAATTTTTCTTGTCGATGGAAATGCACTGAATCACAAAGTCTTGGTCACTTCTTTTTACAATTTGAACAAATAGTTGGGCCATTTTCTCACTTATTGAGATCTTGTAATTTAATTTCTAAGATCGTTTAAAACGTGATTTATTCAATGAAAGTAAAGAATTAAATTACACGTAAATACAATAGTAAGTTACAGCAAACAACAATTAAAATAGGTTAATGAAGGTTAAGATAAAGTAATAAACACAGATGACAAATAATAAACAGATGATTGAAGGTTGCTCAACCTTACATACCAATAATTAAATTTAGTAAAAAAAAATAGTAATATAAGGCAACAGTTAGATGCTATTAAAATATAATATAAAATAATAAGGATAATAATATTAGAGTAATGAAATAAAAATGAAAAAATGACAATAGCTAATAATAAATATACGAAAATAAATTTAGATTTACTAGAATAAAAGAAAATTAATGTAGAATAATAAAAAAGTAAAAATACTAATAGATATAACGAGAACCATAGAGCAATATATTTAGTTCGTGAAAAAGTCCGATGTGGGCCGATAAGAAGATGAGGACCGGTAAGTCAGAAGGCGTCGAGGTCTTGTTGCTGATCAATGATAACCACTGGGTGGCCATCATCTTAACGGCATCGCACCCTCCCGGCGGCGAACCAAACGTATTTGATTTTTCCCGCTAGTCTCTTCTGTCTGGCGAGCCAGTACAAATGTCTATTTGTAGGAGTCATCTCCTCGCCGAGATATACGCGGTGAGAGTCATTCTCCTGCCACTCCACATCCCTCGTCGAGAAATCTCTCCTAACCTTTCTTTTTTGTAAGAGCTCATCTCTTAGAGTCTGCCTCACGAAACAAACTATAACAGGTGGAGGTCGAGTAAGCTATCTACATAAAAAGTGTATATAACATAATTTGTTTGTAATAATATTAAGACTATAATAAAAAAAAACTGTGTTTGTGTTTTTTTAGTGTATACTTTATGTACTAATACCCTGCAAAAATTCAGCTTTCTCCTAATTAGTTGCGATACGAAACCTTTATTGACTGAGCTATATACGCAATCACCGCCCGTGGCATTGCTTCGTACGGATCCAAATTTCGCCCCAACTTTATAAGTCGAAGGTGTTCTCCAAGTGTGTTATGAAGTCGTTCGACCCTGCCTGTAACGTGACGAGGCGTATTTAATCGCCAGGAAATCCCCTAGATTTTCGCATTCCTTTCTTATCAGGGTATTATCGAATTCGCGACCACAGTCCGAAACAATCGGCTGGCATACTTCACATCGTTCAATACACTCCCGTACCGTACACCCCATGGACTTCTAGAAATACAACCGTTTTGAAGCCCGTAATGTTTCCTCGATCCCACGATGATTTGACTTGCCTATGCGGTGGTCTAAAACTATTTGGGGTTGCCTCGACTGATCCAAAACCGTCTCGACCTCCCGTAAGCGACTAATGATCGGGTATCCCTTCCCTATCCGGTCTTGTCGCCATAATCTTCGTAATTTATCGATGAGGGGCTTATTTCCGACAAAACTGTGACAACTGCGGCCGGGGACAGCAAATTCCGTAAACACCCGTTCCAGCGCGTTGTCATCCACCGTAGCCGGAGTGCGCACAACCACCCCGGACGATACTTCCGAAGTATATGCCCAAGGCATATACTCCCGATATATATGTCTCAACTCCCGATCCTTGCTTTGATCGGATAATAATCTGTAGCCGCTTGTTGTTAATGATTTCATCGATCTCAGGCAAATCGCTAGGTAGATCCGACGCAACCGAATTACTTTCGGAACTTCCCCATCGATAGCGTTTACCACGAGGTCACGTGATAGCCAGTCTGCCACCGCATTTTCCACTCCTTTCCTGTGGACGACCTGAAATGTGTACACCGCTAGTCGTTGTTTCCACATTGATATTCGCGCCGGCGATTCTTTCAATGTGTTTAAATAAACCAGTGGCTTGTGGTCTGTGAACAGCTCGAACGTCCTACCGTAGACGTAGGGTCGAAAGTATTCAATCGCCCAGACTACCGCCAGTAGTTCCCGTTTTATGGCACTATACCGACTTTCCGCTCCGTTTAACTTCCGGCTGGCGTATGCGATTGGCTTTTCGACCTCAGAAAAATGTTTAGATAGAACTGCCCCGATCTCGTAACTCTGCCCCGATCCCTCCATTGTGGTCCAGTATTCTCGTTCTCCTAACCGGAATTGACAATATCCCGGCTCAACCTGCATTCCTAATCCTGCTCGCTGCATAAGATCACATCCAACGGTTAGGTCGTATCCCGGCATTAAAGCTTTCGTGATATGCAATTTAATTCGTACATCCTTTCCCGCTAACCTCTTGAAATTGAAATAACATTCACCTAACATTTTACATCGTCTACTAACTGTGGAAATTTAGCAATCCCAGTGTCGATGCGTCCCCCACATAACTAGCTTTTCAGCCCCTTGTTTACTAATTAGGGAATTAGTACTGCCTGTATCAATTAAGAAATTAAAATCTAACCCCCTCAACTTCGCCACGGGTAACCTCATCCCTCCTTGCTTCACCCCTTAATTATTTATCAATAGTTCACGTGAGAAGTTGCCCCGCCAGTAATCGTATCCTCAATCTAAGTTGGGTAGCCGCACCGCGACCTCGGATCCAGAAGGACCGTCCCTCCAGGGATTCCCACTGCTTACCTCATATCCTCTCGAGGCCGGAGTACTGCGCTCAGACCGTACACTCTGCTCTCCTGAAGACTCTCCACTGGAAAACTGTCCTCTATTTCTCCTCAGCGTCTGCCATTTGCTCAATTCCTGATCATTTATCTTCATCGGTTCTTTTTGCGGCCCTCTTCTATTCGGACGTGGATTACGCCTTGGACACTCTCTTGCTAAGTGCCCCCGCCTGCCACATTCATAACACCTCGTTAAGTTACTTTGCGCTGCAAGGTGCCCCGTTTGGTTACACTCGTAACACCTCTCTTGTTTCCGTCGGCGATCCTCGGGTGCCCTGTTAGGCCGCTTTTCGAAAGCTCTCTCTCCCCCACTGCGCCTGGGTGGACTGCCGTATTTTCTTCTAGGACATTTGACTTCTGTCCACTCTTTTTCCGGGCTTCTGAATCGGGTTTCCGTCCGCTATCGTGAATCTATTAACTCATGTGCACAATTTAAAAAGTCCTTGTCCCGTGGGAGGGACCCAGGCCAGTCAACATAATGGTTTACCTGCACTTTTAGGATTCCTCTTACGAAATCCATACGTTGGCCAGCTTCGGCCTGACCAAATGTCTCTACTGATTTTTCCACTAACCTGTTATACAGAACTAGGAGATTCTCTGCAGATTCGCCTTCAGATTGCTCAGAGTTCCTTCGTTCTTTTAAAAGATAAAATATGTCCTCATCTGGAGTCCATCTACCGCCTCCGTATTTCTTTAGTCGGCCCTTGAGCGTGTCCCATGAAACAGTGGTTGTCACCTTGGATGGTATATTAATATCCTCCTAGATATGCGGCCCACTAGGGATGCTTCTAGCAGCACTACGTCCGACTGCAACAGCGTTCCAGTGTCCTGCCGGGATTGAATGAGTAGTTTAATCTGATCTCTTCCTTTTAAGAAATGTTCCAGATCTCTTGTAACACATGTGAACGGCTCGAGTTGGCTTATTACTTCGTGAATGAAGGCTGAATTTTGCGTTCTTATCTTCCAAAGTTCTAACTGCGTACAGTCTTTGGCCTTCGCCAGCTGTGACTCAAGTTTCGCCTTCTCAGTAGTTGCTTAAGCTAATTGATACTCGAGCCTGGCGATTTATTCTGATTTAGGCATTTTAATGGGAGAAATTTAGAAAACAAGTAAAACGATTAATTAATTAATTAATTACGGCACTATAAAAGGGTTTCGGTACAAGTTATAATTAGACTGAACGTTAAATAATAAAACAAAAGAAAGTTGGAGCACATTAATGATACACTGCTATAGAACAACTAACATTATTTGTCTAATAATCACAGGTGTTTTTATTAATAGTAATAATGTCATATGTTTATTACAGACCTTAACCTTTCTACTTTGTTTATATCTAGGGTCTATGATAACACTGATAACTTATATATATATATATATATATATATATATATATATATATATATATATATATATATATATATATATATATATATACGAGTATATATATATTTATTTTATTATTTCTTTGATTAATTTGTAAATTAATGATATATTTCATTATTTACGTATGCACGTTAATAATATAAAGATTAATTATAGTTATCTATTTCAATATTTCTTATTCTCTTTCTAGGCAGCAGGTTGTCATATTTCTCAAAAAATAAAAGTAGTGAATATCTTGATTTGAGGGGATCAGTCAATATTTTTTAAATAAAAGAAGTGTCATTTAAACATTACTTTATTTAGATGCCAACACATTATAACATTGATAGGCATCATCTGAGTAGAAATAAAAAGGATATCTACAAATTATAAATTTAGTTGGTCTTAGGGAAGCTGGGGTGATTATAAACAATTAAATGGTGGGAGGACTGGAGTATCAAATCTTAAGTTTTAAAAGAATCTATGAAGGTAATCCATCATCTAAAAGCACTTTTTTGGTCTTACAAGGGGAGGACACACTCAGTCTCTCACGGATCTTGTTGGCCATTTTTTTGGAGGTTCCTGGTCAAAAAATATTAGACACATATTTTGCCGTTCCGACCAATGGGCCCTAGAAGCCGAGAAAAAAAAAATAAAATAGCATTAAACTAATTTATTTTTTATCTCGAGTTTAAAAAATGATATCGACACGATTCTTGCACCAAGATTTTCAGTTTTGATTGCGAATTAAAGGAAAAATACAGTCGCTCCATAGATTTTGGTTTAGGTTAATTAAATTCTAAAAAAATGATTAGTTTTTTCAAGCAAACTACCTCTATAGATTTTTTCACACAAAAATGGAGGTCAGATTCTAATTCAGCACCCTCAAAAACATTAAAAAACGGTTATTCAACAAAACAAATATCATTTTTTTTCACCCTCTTCCAGGAAAATGAAATTTTAAAACCGATTATTGGTTACATACCTTTAAATCGTCATTACTTTGTCATGCAATTCAATGGTTGGTATCGCTGGAAAGAGGAGGGTCTTAGCTTTTTTTGATGTATATAAATGTAAAATTCGATGAACAAAAACCTATTAAAAAAATTGGCAAATCCGAAAAAACATTTCGATTTTTAACTTGAGTTTGAAACCAGATAGGATGATGAAACCAAATACATTTCAAGCGTATTACCACCCTATATTTTGTGTAAAAAATAAAGTTGATACGTAAAACTGTCTAAGCGTAATTCACGTTTTTATCAATTTAAACAAAAGTTGCCTACCATTTATTTGGTCAGGCAAACTTTGAAGCTTACAAACTTTTATTTTTCTATTTGGATGAAATTTCGTATTTAAGGGTTCTCTTGAATGCTGAATTCGAATCCGATATCGGTTCTTGTGAAAAAATTATATTGAATATACTTCACTTGAAAAATTTTAGCTTTTACACTGTAAAATGTGATAGAAAATTCTTTTAGCCCTAGAAATCCATCTCAACACCCTCAAAACTCAGGAAACGTATGTATATATATAGATATCAAAAAAAAAAAAAAAAAAAAAAAAAAAAAAAATATATATATATATATATATATATATATATATATATATATATACTAATTGGGAGAAATAATTTGTTACTTTAATTATTATTAAAATAATTATAATTATTAATTATTTATTGTAATGATAACTTATTACAAATTAATATTTACATTATATACAGACAGAACCACATATTAGATTTGATTGTTAAGTATTTACAATTTTTATTTTATTCTTCAAACCCAGAACACATCTCTAACCCGTTTTGTAATCTTTGTTTACTGGGTTCTAATAACTGAAGCTTATTACATTACAATTTCATTTTCATTATATTCAACAAAATCCTGTCAGCAACAGAAGTGAGGCAGTTATTGCTATAATGTTTTTATGTCAACTATCACAATCATATTTTAACAAGTTCAACTGCAAAATAAAATATAGTATTTACAATTTTTATTTTATTTTGCAGTTGAACATGTTAAAATATGATTGTGATAGTTGACATAAAAACATTATAGCAATAACTGCCTCACTTCTGTTGCTGACAGGATTTTGTTGAATATAATGAAAATGAAATTGTAATGTAATAAGCTTCAGTTATTAGAACCCAGTAAAATAGAATAAAATAAAAATTGTAAATACTTAACAATCAAATCTAATATGTGGTTCTGTCTGTATACAGGGTGAGTATCTCTTAGCGTAAAAAAAAAAATTGGGTGAAACTAGATCAAAAGTGTAGCCAAATGCCGCAGACCTCACCTTTCTATTCCAATCCGTTGCAGATATATGGTAAATAAACGATTTTTTGGAGGAAAGCATGTTTTTTACGATAAAAGCTGTAATATCTCCATTTTGTTTAAATATTTTTCAAATATTGATCACATTTTCGGATTTAGCAATAAATTTCCTATAAGATCGGAGTAATTTAACCTTGAATTTTACAAACTTGGGACCTAAAAAATATCTTTATCTTCACCTAATTTAGGGAAGTTACAATTTCTTATAATACTTCAGCGCTCACTGCTTTTCATAAAAACAATCCACAAAACTGCAAAGCTCTCAAAAACTTACAAATTTAATAAGCTTTCAAATGATATGTTAAACGTAATGATTTTGTTTTAATTTCATGGAGAAATTTACTTTTGAAACCGAAAAAACATGGTGTTCTCATTTAGCATACAAATCAGGTACTTTGGTAAATAAGACATTATGATAATCGCTTGATGAAAATCTGTATTTTAAATAAAAGAAACACTTCATTAGAAAAAAAAGCAAAGAAAAAATATAATATTTATTGACATAAATTTTAGGCCAGTTCAGGTATTCATAATAACAACAGCGACTTTGACCTCTCTCAGTACTAAGCACATTATCGCTATTTCATAGTTATTTTCCTGTTTATTTTGAAATGGGAGGGGATTATTGTTTATTATTTTATTTTTATTTTGATATAATGATTGAAAGTTTGATTTGGAAATTAAGAAGCTACAGAGATAAAAGTGTCACTATCATTAGAAAGACCCTTGCTAATATTGCTTATCCTTAGCTTGAGGGCCCATTTTATTTATTGGGATTATTTTTTTCTGTTTGGCAATACACCTGCGAAGATGGCAACGTTCACAAATGGTGAGTACGCTGACATACATTTTTTGTATGGTTTTTGTAATGGAAACGCGAGTGCAGCGCGCGGCGGGAGTACCAACTTAGGTTTCCAGATAGGCGCCTCCCCTCTACGATAGTGTTTTCACGAACTCATCAACGTTTATCTGAAACAGGTTCCGTTCATAAGTTACGTCAAGAATTGGGACAAGTTCCTCATGATGTTGAACTCGAAGAGGAAATTATTGATATAGTAAATGAAAATCCCAGTGTTTCATCAAGAGACTTGGCCCGTGAAATTGGTATCTCCCAAAGGTCAGTTATCAACATTTTGCACCGAGAACATTTTCACCCATATCATTTCACACAAGTACAAGGGCTAGAACCTAATGATCATGTACATAGAATACAATTTTGCCGCTGGCTTTTAAATAGAGACATTCAAGAACACCAGTTTCTGAGGAAAATTTTATGGACAGATGAGTCTCTTTTTACAAGGGAAGGAATTTTTAACGTCCACAACCGGCACTACTGGGCAGCTGAAAACCCACATATGGTTCAAGAAGCATCTTTCCAGCATCGTTTTACAGTGAATGTGTGGGCTGGGATAATAGGGGACCGACTCATTGGGCCACATTTTTTGCCCAGCAGATTGAATGGAGAAAGTTATTTGGATTTTTTACAAAATATTCTACCACAACTTATTCACGACATTCCACTTGATGTTCAGCAAAACATAATATTCCAACACGATGGTGCTCCTCCACATCATTCGGCAGCAGTACGGGAATGGCTGAACCAACGATATTCGACCTGGATAGGTAGAAATGGTGTGATACATTGGCCAGCTAGGTCACCTGACTTAGCTCCAATGGACTTTTATGTGTGGGGCTACATAAAAAGCGAGGTATATGCCAGAGAAGTGACCAGCATTGAGGTCCTAAAGACGAGAATTCTGGAGGCCGGAGCCAAATTGCAACAGCGTCTGACTTTAGCAGTGACCGTAGGGGCTGTGAGAAAGAGAGCAAGAAGCTGCATTCGAAATAATGGAGGACATTTTGAAAATTTAATAAAATAACGGACTCTGGCGGCGCTTTATTGACAGTGATTCTTTTATTTTCAAATTAACAAATTTTTTCTTTGCTTTTTATTCTAATGAAGTGTTTCTTTTATTTAAAATACAGATTTTCATCAAGCGATTATCATAATGTCTTATTTACCAAAGTACCTGATTTGTATGCTAAATGAGAACACCATGTTTTTTCGGTTTCAAAAGTAAATTTCTCCATGAAATTAAAACAAAATCATTACTTTTAACATATCATTTGAAAGCTTATTAAATTTGTAAGTTTTTGAGAGCTTTGCAGTTTTGTGGATTGTTTTTATGAAAAGCAGTGAGCGCTGAAGTATTATAAGAAATTGTAACTTCCCTAAATTAGGTGAAGATAAAGATATTTTTTAGGTCCCAAGTTTGTAAAATTCAAGGTTAAATTACTCCGATCTTATAGGAAATTTATTGCTAAATCCGAAAATGTGATCAATATTTGAAAAATATTTAAACAAAATGGAGATATTACAGCTTTTATCGTAAAAAACATGCTTTCCTCCAAAAAATCGTTTATTTACCATATATCTGCAACGGATTGGAATAGAAAGGTGAGGTCTGCGGCATTTGGCTACACTTTTGATCTAGTTTCACCCAATTTTTTTTTTTACGCTAAGAGATACTCACCCTGTATAATGTAAATATTAATTTGTAATAAGTTATCATTACAATAAATAATTAATAATTATAATTATTTTAATAATAATTAAAGTAACAAATTATTTCTCCCAATTAGTATATATATATATATATATATATATATATATATATATATATATATATATATATATATATTTTTTTTTTTTTTTTTTTTTATTGATATCTATATATATACATACGTTTCCTGAGTTTTGAGGGTGTTGAGATGGATTTCTAGGGCTAAAAGAATTTTCTATCACATTTTACAGTGTAAAAGCTAAAATTTTTCAAGTGAAGTATATTCAATATAATTTTTTCACAAGAACCGATATCGGATTCGAATTCAGCATTCAAGAGAACCCTTAAATACGAAATTTCATCCAAATAGAAAAATAAAAGTTTGTAAGCTTCAAAGTTTGCCTGACCAAATAAATGGTAGGCAACTTTTGTTTAAATTGATAAAAACGTGAATTACGCTTAGACAGTTTTACGTATCAACTTTATTTTTTACACAAAATATAGGGTGGTAATACGCTTGAAATGTATTTGGTTTCATCATCCTATCTGGTTTCAAACTCAAGTTAAAAATCAAAATGTTTTTCGGATTTTCCAATTTTTTTAATAGGTTTTTGTTCATCGAATTTTACATTTATATACATCAAAAGAAAGCTAAGACCCTCCTCTTTCCAGCGATACCAACCATTGAATTGCATGACAAAGTAATGACGATTTAAAGGTATGTAACCAATAATCGGTTTTAAAATTTCATTTTCCTGGAAGAGGGTGAAAAAAATGATATTTGTTTTGTTGAATAACCGTTTTTTAATGTTTTTGAGGGTGCTGAATTAGAATCTGACCTCCATTTTTGTGTGAAAAAATCTATAGAGGTAGTTTGCTTGAAAAACTAATCATTTTTTTAGAATTTAATTAACCTAAACCAAAATCTATGGAGCGACTGTATTTTTCCTTTAATTCGCAATCAAAACTGAAAATCTTGGTGCAAGAATCATGTCGATATCATTTTTTAAACTCGAGATAAAAAATAAATTAGTTTAATGCTATTTTATTTTTTTTTTCTCGGCTTCTAGGGCCCATTGGTCGGAACGGCAAAATATGTGTCTAATATTTTTTGACCAGGAACCTCCAAAAAAATTGCCAACAAGATCCGTGAGAGACTGAGTGTGTCCTCCCCTTGTTAGTGCCTCAAAAGTCATCAGCCATCTATAGAATTGTACTAACATATCAGACTTAAATAGTTTACTTGTTTTTTTGTTTGTTTTTTCCACATCCTTCTATTGATTCTGGTGTCCTGTAAGCAAATGTATTCAGCATTGGACCAGTGTAACTGGGATTTCTCCTTCTCTTCTGGTTATCCCCTATGGTCTCCAGGTTCTGCTTTTGTCTTTGGTCCAGACAGTTGCAATTAGTGGACGCTTAAGTCAATTTTAAAATTTTATGAAACAAATGTCAATGACCTTGGTGTTTTGCAATCTAAACCACGATTAAACAAAATAATCTTTTATCTTTCAAAGGTCTGGTAATAAACTTGTAATAAAATATTGATGTATTTTTCAAATAGACCAGCACAGTTTTCTCAAAGGGCCACACGATGAACTTCAAAAACAGGTTAGTAGGTTTATTACTCTAACTGCTCTGGTTTGTTTTTATCATTGTGTTGCATGGATAATCATTTATAATTAAAATCAGAACAACTCTGTGTGTCTATCACTATGCATTGAATTAAGTATAAACCTTTAGCTAGTGGATTAAATTTGTAATCTTTGCTCTATAAGTTTTAAAGTTAGTTTTCTTATTCCCAACGTCAGCTATACTGGGGCTCTCTGTGAAATTGATTGACTTTTGTAGATGAATAAACACCAGGACTTAAGTGGTTAAAATAAAGAAATAAATAACTCTTAAACTCTTTAAATTTAAATTGAATAATGTACAACCTTGATAACACTAAAATACTGATTATTTGCTAAAATTAACAGAGAGAAACTTAGATATTTTAAGTTTGCAGTGAAAATGATACAGCTTACTTCTTGAATTAGTGGATTAAATTATAGACCACTAACCAATTTCAATACGTTGAAAGAAATCCTTTATTTACTAACACTTTTTTTGTTGTATTTAGAATATAGTCAAATAGTTTCTTTTTATTGGGATGAAAAGCGTATTTTAATTCTAGCTTTTTCGACACCTTCTTTCAGGTATCGTTTCATAGTGTCTATATAAACATTTTTCTACTTTATGCCATCAATAAAGAGAAGGTTTCCTACATTAGAAGCCACCATAAACCTTACGCCGTAATAATGCCACCAAAATATTTCTCAGTTGGTGTAATTGTCTTAATGCTAGTTCCTCTGGTTTCCTCCTAACATAGGAGTGCCCATTAGACCCAGAAATATACTTTCATTTGCAAATATTGCAGTGCTCCAAACTTGGAATCATTCAATAAATATAAATTTTCTAATTGTACCTTAACTTTTTTACTAATAAAAGGTATCTTTCACTCTTCCCATCCATGATATTGTGTTTTTCTTAGCACATACTGTACTGTAGGAGTTATGATGGACGAGTACGTTGGGGTAAGGGTCCCATAGCGCCTGGATAGGAAGGTTGTGGGTTTTATTCGTATTTAGGTTAGTTAATATTAATTTTTCACTGGCTCCACTAAATGAATCTTGACATTCCTACTCTGGTTAGTACGGGGCAGCAGCCTCTTGGTCAGGGGTTGTCAAAAAGGACCAATAAGCCCACTAGACAAACTAGTCCCTTCTATAATACCGGTACCAGTACACTGGAATGTTTAAGGATATAGTGATGAATCTAAGCATTTTTCTAGCTTAGTGGCTATCTTGGGTGCACCCAGGATGGGTTTTGTTTTGATTTCTCAAAAGATTCAAAACTCATCATATATATTTTTTTTTTTACTTTTATTTCCAACTATTTGTTTTTTCTTTATTTGTCTCTCCAATTTATGATGGATAGTTGAGCTGTTTTTTAAAAATTATTTTGATTGTATGATTCAGGGATTTCCCATAGTTAAAATGTTCATTTTCTTTAAAAGTTTTACATATTCCCATTATTAAAGAAATTAAAATAAGCTGCAAATATTATATTTTCATTCCTATACTCTTAAAAGCGAAATAAAACCTAAATTAGTCCTAAAAGGATTTCCTCCGCAATTTCCTATCGAGGAGATAACAGAAAAGCTAAAAAACCAAGGCCTTCAAATACACAAAATATACCAGATGGAAAAAAATCAGAAACAGGACTAATTAAACTTCCGTTGGCTATAGTGATCTTAGAAAATAAAGAACAATTAAATAAAATCTACTACTGTTGTGACCTAGTAATAAAATGGGAGAAATACAGGTCAAATAAAATAATCACGCAATGCTACGTATGCCAGGAATTCAACCACGTGGTACGAAATCGTTTTAAAAATCCGAATTGTCTTAAATGTTCAGGAAATCACTTATCAAAAGACTGCCCTAACGCCCTTATCGACGGATTTAAACCTAAATGTATTAATTGCTCCGAAGAACATTTCTCAAACTCACCGAACTGTATCAAATACACTAGGAACATGGAATTGCAATTAAGCAAGAAAAAACCCACAATAAAAGCAGCTAAAGAATCAACTAAATTCATAATAAGAATTTTAAAGCAACTAAAGAAGCATTTCCAACACTCCCGAACCCAAAATCTCAGCGGCCTCAAAACACCTTCTCATCGAAAGATCAACAGAATCAGGAGCCTTCGTTCTCTGACTGTTTCAAAGAAATAAAAATTTTTTTCAGTTCATTCAACATTGGGAAAATTATCTCAAATTTTAAAAATACGATGTCCAAACTAAAAAATGCTGAAGACGGTACGTCTAAAATTTTAATTTTAATAGAAGGACTGTTATCATTTATTGATTAATGGTAAATTTAACAAATACTAATATATTTTATAATTATATGTTTAAACATATTATAATAACTTATGTTTTAGAATTACTTACGAACTTTGCCTCCTCTAATTCTAACTTTACAACCTACACTCACAACAACAGCACATCAACTTTTAATAGTTACATACTCGCATATCTAAATAAGTATTTTTACTCTACACAATTTATAGATCTTTACCTAACAAATACTAAAGAGATACTTAAATATTCTCTTATTTAATTTATTTAATCATTTATATTAGCAATCTCAATTCTTTAATTTACGTAAATGATAACTAATAATGATAAAATCAAATTTTTTATGTGGATTGCCCAAACCATAAAAGGTAATTCAATAGAATTTAATTAATTCCTATTCGAAAATAAACCGGATATCGTTTCAGTGAGACTCGACTAGCCCCAGGTGACAGATTTTCGATTCAGGGTTACAAAATATATCGGAAAGATCGAAACAGGCAAGGCGGGGGAGTTATGATATTAACCCGCCAAGATATTAGTCACACATATCTGCCGGTAGATGGCCTCACTCACATCGAAGCTGTCGCCATTCAGCTTAGAATAAATAATAAAATTACCACAGTTATTGTTACCTATATACCTCCTAATAAACTATACACCCTTGACTTAATTATATTATTTAATATTGGTAACAATTTTATCATATTCGGGGACGTAAATGACAAAAATAAACAGTGGAACTGTCATAATAATAATAAAAATGGTAAAACTGTTAAATATGATATCAAGATATAACATAGAATTGCATAGCCCCACAGGACCCACATATATTCCTTCTCAAAGCCGTTTTAAACCGAGTATTATAGACCTAGATTTTTCTAAAAATATCCATAATATCTCTCGTCTCGTCTCTGTACCATATCTCTTCGGATCACAACCCTGTGATTTTCCGGGTAAATTCTAAAGTAAATAAAAACAAAACAGCTCCGAGAATGAATTTTAAAAATGCTAACTGGCCAGTGTTTAGACAAATGATTGATCAAGAATTAGAAATAAACCCCGAAATTACATACTCCTCTGACTTAGAGCATATACAAATAAATTCAATTCCACAATTAAATCAGCTATGTACACTGCCATACCTAAAATATCCTACCAACTTAATGACAATTTTCCAATTAATTTAAAAATGTTCATAAAATTAAAAAAAAATAATAAGAAAAAAGTATCAAAGCTCCAATAACCTAATACATAAAATAATAATTAATAGAGAATTATTCATTTGTAAAAAATAAATTAAATGATTGGAAAAATCACAAATGGATCCCAACCCTTAAAGACATTAAACCAGGAGACAAATCTCTGTGGAAATTTCACCGCATTTTCACAAATCGTTCGGAATGTATACCACCCCTTAAAATACCGGATGAATTTGCCTACTCTGATAAAAGCAAAGCAATTTTACTAGCAGAATACTTTACTTCCACCTCTCAAATCACTAAAGACCTGGGTACATCCCACCACAATCGCTCAGTAAACCGAACTATAAATAAATATCTCCAACAAAGCTCAAAGCTCCGGTCGAAGACAATATTTCTACAATAGTAATTAAAAACCTTAGTAAAAAATTAATAATGCTCTTGACAAAAATTTTCAATTCAGTTTTCCGCCTCCAACATTTTCCTACTTGCTGGAAAACAGCAAAAACTATACCGATACCTAAACCAAATAAAGACCCTTAAGAAGCCGTCAACTATAGACCAATTAGCCTTCTTAACATTATTTCAAAAATATTCTTGATGAGGTTAAATCACAATATTTTCAAATCACAATCAACAACACCACAACAGCTAAGCATTCATTATCAGCTGGTCCTCCCCAAGGATCCTGCCTTTCCCTGAAAATATATTAAAATCATTATACTCAAAATTCAATAAATATTACAAAAAATGGAAAATTCAAATAAATGAAAACAAAACTGCAGCAATATTGTTTACAAAAAGAAGACCTGAAATAAGCGGATCATATTATCCTTAATAAAATCCGAATTCCTTGGGCTCAAACTGTTACCTACCTCGGACTCGAATTAGATAAACGATTGCCATTCACATCCCATATTAATAATAAATGCTGCAAAGCCAAAAAACTTATCAGTACGATGTCACCATATTTCCGAAGAAAATCTCCACTATCAACTCGCAACAAAATTATTTTTTTATAAATCAGTCATTCGACCATTATTGACATACGCCTCTCCAGTATGGAGCTACACATGTGACTCCAACTACAAAAAAATAGAAAGAATTCAAAACCTATGCTTGAGGATCATTAACGACTACCCAAGGTACACAAAAATAACTGACATGCTGCACGACCTAAATTTTCAAACAATTAAACGATTTATTTTCACCCAGACCCAGACCTTTTTTAACTCAACAATAAACTTAGAGAATCCCAAAATACAAGCAATAGGAAATTCTAACAAACTAACCTTAAGAAGATACGTACACAAACGTACTAGACATATACTACTGAAATAAAATTTACTAAATAAGGCATTCTTAGAATTTACTAGTTTTAGTTAAATTTTAAAAGTTAATTTATTCTTTAATTTTATTCAATTTTAACGCTCAAAACTTTTGCTTATTTTTATATATTTATTTTATTTTATTATATATATAATTTTTTTTTTGTCAATTTTTCCTACAGTTTAAAAAATGTATTCTAACTTGTAATTTATCATTACTGAATCGAAACCGCAGTGTGAACTGTTTTATTACTAAAACATGTATTATACAAATATGTTACAAAATTGTAGATCGTTAAATTTCGTAAAATAAAGGTCTTTTATATAGATGTGTGTATATATATATATATATATATATATATATATATATATATATATATATATTATTATTATTATCTTGATTTATTTTTTTCTGAGTTTCTTTCTATTTAAAGTTGTTTTTTTAATCCTAATTAATTTTTTAGATTTAATGTGTATTTTCCAGTATATCATCATTCAATATTTTTAATGTTTGTTTGTTTGTTCTTGGACACTACAGTCCTTGCAGGACCTGGGCCTCTGCCACCATATTTCTCCACTCCCCTCGGTCCCTCGCCAGGTTCCTCCAATTTCGTATCCCCAGCCTCCGCAAATCCTCCTCCAGGTCATCTATCCATCTGCGCCTGGGTCTGTCTCTCTTCCTCTTTCCTCCTGGTACACCATTAAACATTATTTTTGGCAGCCTGTTGGGCTCCATTCTTTCGACGTGTCCCAACCATCTAAGCCTTCCTTTCTTGATAGCAGATAGTATATCAGGCTCACCATACATTTATTTATTTATTTATTTAAATTTCGGATCAACAATAAATGTTATACACGAACTGTTTGATAAACAAATGTTATAAGCCAAGTATGTCTTGGTAAGCCCTAGGCTTTAATCTTCTTGTTATTGATGTTCCTAAGTTATACTCCTGAGCTCCAGATGCGACGTGGAGAAGTTCATGGTGTCGTCTTGTGAGCTTGTTAAAGACCTCTTCAAGTCGATCAACTCCCAGTTCCCGGTGAAGCTGGGAATTCCTTAAAAACCAGGGCGCATTAACCGCCATTCGCAGAATTCTGTTTTGGAATGTCTGTAGTCTCTTTTTGGTTAATTTTGAAGTGTTATACCAGACAGGACAGGAGTAGGTCAGTAGGGGGGCCGCAGCATGGTTTTGTATACTAAAATAGCTGTTCTGTGACGAAGTAATGATTTTCTATTTAAAAGAGGGTACAAAAGTTTAAGTCTTGCGTTAGCTTGTTGTAAGATGTAGTTAGTGTGTAATCTCCAAGTCAGTCTGGTGTCAAGGTGTACTCCTAGGTAACGCACTGCCTGGTCTTTAGGATTCCAGGGAACTGGGATGTGATCGAGTCGAAGTGTAATCAGGTTGGTGAGGTTGAAGCGACGAAAGGTGAAGATTTTTGCTTCCGTCTTCGATGGGTTTAGTTGAAGTTTCCACTTCCGGAACCATGACGAGACACCGTTAATGCCGCATTGAAGTTTTCCGATGGCTTCGTGAAGATCATCATCTTGGGAAAGGAGTGCTGTGTCATCAGCGAATTGAGCAATAATTGTGTCCTCATCACACTGGGGGATATCCGAGCAATAGAGGTTAAATAAAAGAGGACTCAGTATGGCACCCTGGGGTACTCCTGCGAGGATAATATTTCTCTCGCTGATAGCATTTTTTATTCTCACTTGGAACGTCCTGCTGGTCAAAAATGAGTTTATAATGCTGAAAAGGTAGAGTGGAGGCCAAGTCTTCTTCAGCTTATGCAGTAAACCACGGTGCCACACTGTGTCAAATGCTGCTGCCACATCTAGGAATACTCCCGTGGTATATTTTTTTGCCTCAAAGCCACGGTAAATTACTTCGACGACTCTTTGGACTTGGTGTGTTGCCGAGTGGTGAGGCTTGAAGCCAAACTGATGTTGCGGGATAACTTCGTTGTCTTCTAAATGTGAGCGGAGACGCTTCTCGATAATCTTCTCCAAGAGTTTCCCCAGTGTGTTGAGGAGACTTATTGGACGATAGCTGTCTGGTTCGTGCTTGGGCTTCCCCTTTTTGTGAAAAAAAGGAGTACTATGGCGTTCTTCCAGGCGTGAGGGTAGTAACCAAACCGGAGACAGGCATTGTATATACTGGTGAGCAGCGCAACGGTCTTCCTAGGCAGCCGTTTGAGGACTAAATTAGGTATCAGGTCATCTCCTGGAGCTTTTTTCCTTGGCAACCTTCTTATGAGACACTTTAGCTCGATTGGAGAGACGAAGGGGATCAGGGGTTCTACTGTTGTTGTAGGTGTCGCGAGGTATGTATCTACTTCCTTGTCAGTTAGTTCATCTTGTCTGTCAAAGTCTCTGAACTTACGAGAAA
This sequence comes from Euschistus heros, assembly GCA_003667255.2. NCBI lineage: Eukaryota > Metazoa > Arthropoda > Insecta > Hemiptera > Pentatomidae > Euschistus > Euschistus heros. The sequence continues at coordinate 25,719 of RCWM02000312.1, forward strand.
GATGTTCAGCGAAAACTGCACACTTCTCGTCATCAGTCGTTGCAGTGTCTGTCCCGAGTGTAAGAGTGGGGATCTGTGTGATTTGTCCAGTCAATCGTTTGGTTTCTCTCCAAAGTCGTTGGTCCCCCGGCTCGAAACTCTCCAGGTAGCTGTTGTATTTTTGGACCCGCTCTTTGTCCAGTTCTAGTCTAATTTGCCTAGACAGTCGGTTCATCTCACGTTTGTGATCCGGTAGTCTGTAGCGTTGCCATTGACGACGAATGTGGTTTTTGTGGTGTATAAGGTCAAGTATGTGCTGTGGAGTCTTGTGTTGTTTGTGTGTGTGAGGGTACGTATGTGAAGTGGCTGTGTTTATGGAATTGTATATGTGTTGTGTGAGTATGGATATGGTTGTGTCTATGTCTTCAGTCGTGTAATAGTGTGAGGGGATGGGAAGCGAACACATCTCCTCGGCGAAGATCCTCCAGTCCACCTTTCCCGTGATGAGTCGAGGAAGAGAGGGTGGTGGTTGGGCTCGGGCGCCTAGAGAGCAGATCACAGGGAGGTGGTCCGAATCCAAGTCTGTTACAGGAGTGTGATGAATGGGAGTGGGAAAGTTGCTGACGAGACCTATGTCTAATATGTCTGGGCGGTAGCCGTACTGGGTTGGATAAAATGTGGGCTCTTCTGGAGAACTTATTTGGAGACCAAGTTTATCAATGATTTTTAGAAGTTTGGTCCCATTTGAATTACGGGTCCGGCAGCCAAAGTCTGTATGTTTGCTGTTGAGGTCTCCGAGTAATAGTGTTGGCTGTCCAGTAAATATCAGTTCGAAATCTGTGTCTGTCAGTCGTTTGCTTGGTCTTTGGTAGGCCGAAACAATATTTAAAGTATTATCTGTTAGTTTCAGTCTAGCTGCTACTGCGTCTAAATTTTGAAGTCGGGGTAGGATTATCTCGGATTGCTCTAGATCTTTCCTAATAAGAAGTGCTACTCCTCCAAATCTATCCTCCGTGTCAGTTCTGTATATTGTGTAATTCCTAATTCGCAATCTGTCGCCGGCCTTGAGGTGTGTGTCTGTGATAAATGCTATGTCTATTTTGTAGCGCGCCAAAAAGTCTATCAGTGTGTTTTGGCGTTTCTTAACACCGTTAGCATTCCAGTTGAGTAGTGTTAGTGTATGATTCTGTGAGTTATTAATATTCTCCATGTTCATTTATAAACATCTGGGAAATTAACTGCATGAAAAATTGTTTAATTTGTGGTATTAGTGGTTTAAGGAAGTTTGTCAGTAAGTTTGCGAAGTTTAGATTGTCGTGATCGCTTGTATTTTCGTGATTGGTTGCCTGAGTAGTATGCTGATGATGAGTTGATCTGCTCTGAAACATGTTGGAGACTCTTGGGGGCATGCGGAAACGTGGAGCAGTGTGATAGGTTCATCCTGGGAATATGTGCTGGTTTCGGATCGAGGAGGATTATTATTCACTGGTATAGTTTGCATTTGTGGTATGGATCGAGCAGAAGAACTGGTGAATTTATGTTGTGTATTTTGTAGAGGTTGAGTGGTAAGGTGTTGTACGTTTGTGTTGGGAGTGGGTGGTTTGTGTGTCTGTTTGGGTGTGTATGAAGGTTTCATCGCCGGAGGTTTGTTCATATTCCTGGCTCTATATTGTGTGAAGGCAGTACAGCCTCTGTACCTCGGACTGTGATTTTCACCACAGTTCACGCAGGTGATAACCTGTGGGTTGTTAGTGCAGCTGGATGTGAGGTGGCCTTCAGAACACTTCCCACATCGCGGGTCCAGCCTGCAATAATTCTTAGTGTGGCCTACCCTAAGGCACCTGCCACATTGGGCTACCTGGGTAGAAATTTTACGGGGTTCCACCGTTACAATGGTGTGGAACAGTGACCTCAGGGAGAAGATATTCTTACCCGCCTCATTGTTAGCCAGTTCTACGGCACAAAGTGGGGTCGGCTGTCTGTTTCTGTTATTAAGCCTAAGGACTTTAATAACGGGGTAAGTGGGGGTCAGTAGTTCAAGAATCTCTTCATTAGTCAAGGAGTAAGGAACACCTCGGATAATAACGGAAAGGTTCCTTTCCTCTGGGTTCACGTACGAGTAGTATTTTTTTGTGGTGTGTGTCGTAGTATTTTGTTAATGATCTAAAATCATGTGTCGTTGTCAAGGTTATTTTAAGTTTTTGGTTACACTGTTTTACTGAAAATTCATTGATAACATTTTCCTGTATTTCTTTTACTATATGTTTGTAAGGTTCGTCACTAAGGAGAAATATTGGTGGTATTTTTTGTTTGATTTCTGTTTCTTCATTGTTTGGGTCCTCGTCCATGTCTGTCTGTAAGGCGTCAAAACTATTGTGGGTCGGTACTTGGGGAAGGGTTGTTGTACGCGATTTCTTGGCTCGCTTAGATGGCTGTCTGGTTGACTCCCACCCTTCATCATGGTCACTCTCGACCGGGGGCGAAGGGAACTTTGAAACTGTAGACTTAATAAATGAAGGCTCACCTTGATCAAGAGGTTGTTGTTGACGAGATTGTTGTTCCAGGATTAATAACTCGGGTGTGATGGTCGAAACTGCTCTCCGCTGGGGGGGGGGGTGGTTTCATCTTGGTTTTCATAGACGATTTTGCCATTTACCCGCTCAAAAATACTCACGTACCCCAGAGCTCAAAATATACGTGTTAGCTCAAAATATTCTATACGTAATATAGAATTGCCATAGAAGCCTTTAAGTCACGGTGAATTCTCAGAAAATCTTGTTGTTCACAAGCTTGAAAGGGCGCCGCCACTTCAAACAAACACAGAAAACACCGCGATGTGCACTCACCAAAGGCTAGAACAAGACTGTGAGTCTTGTTCTAGCCTTTGGTTGAGTCTTGTTCTAGCTCACCATACAATAGTGCGATATCGGCGTTGCTTCTTATCCACCACCTGTGCTCCTCTCTCACCGCACCAAAGATCCTTCTCAATATTCTTCTCTCCCAGACCAACAGTGCTCTTCCGGTATCTTTAGTGAGATTCCACGTCCCACTGCCATACATCACTATTGGTCTTATTATAGATTTATAAATCAACAGTTTTGCCTTTCTTGAGAAAGTTTTACAATGGAGAGCTTTTTGTACTGCATAAAAACATCTGGTTCCTGCAACCATTCTGCTTTTTATTTCAATGTCTAGGTTGTTCTTCTCCGTCACAACTCCTCCCAGGTATTTAAATGTACTACAACAATGAAACGTGTCCTCCCCCACATCAACCGTATCTCTTCTTCCATCTGTCCGTCTAGAGGTTTTCATATATTTGGTCTTGTCTATGTTCATTTCGCGACCCAAATTGAGAGCTGCTGTCTTGAATTCCTCAACAGCACCGGCCAATGCTGTTTCGGTTCTACCTGCGATAACCACATCATCAGCATATGCCATGTGCTGTGTAATGCCATTGTAAATAGCGCATCCTGGGTTCATCTTTATTCCTCGATTCGCTACTTCTAGGGCGAGATTGAACAGTACAGGCGATAATGGGTTCCCCTGTCTCAAACCACTATTAACTAATGTCCTTTCTAATGTCATCCTCGTCAGTCTTATTAGTTTTCCTGGTATTCCGAGTGACCGTAATGCTTCCAGTAGCTTTCATCTATCGACACTATCATATGCCTGTCTGAAATCAATGAAGAGATGGCGCAGATCGACGTTATATTCATACGCCTTTTCAAGCATTTGTCTAATAGAAAATAGGTGGTCTGTAGTTGATCGTCTTGGGCGGAAACCACTCTGATATTCTCCGAGTAGTTGTTCACTCCTCTCCACCAGCCTCCGACATATCGCCACAGACAGGACTTTATAGACTGTTGGTAATAGTGCTATCCCCCTGCTGTAGTTCCCACATTTCAGTTTATTTCCTTTCTTATGTATAGGGAATATAGTAGCCTCCCTCCAGTCGGACGGAATTTTTTCTTCTACCCAGATGTCCCATATTTTTAATAATTTTATTTATTTATTTTTTTAAATCTAAATGGCAAATGTCAATACTGTAAATTTATATTACCTTAACAATTTCCTTGTACCTAATTTATATCATATCAGGACCCTTGTTTTCTTGTGATTTTCATTAATTTGTCAATGCCCTATTACGAGGACTGGACCAATATTATACCTATTCATGTTTCTGCTTTTGCTCTGAATGCAGTTTATTTGCCATTTCATTGATTTGATTAGAAAAATTAAAAAAATGGTAATCTTTTATTGAAACACACTTATAGATATATGAAATAATGGTTTCGACTCATACTTGTCTATCCTCCCTATTTTTTTACTTAATTTAAAATTGATTTAATATCAAAATATAATCTTGGACATTCATAATTCTGAATGTATTACAAACTTTATGTTTGAGTATGGAATAGTACATGACTTTCTTATCTCACAAGGGGAGGACACACGCAATTTTTTTGGAGGTTCCTGGTCAAAAAATATTAGACACTTATGTTGCCGTTCCGACCAATGGGCCCTAGAAGCCGAGAAAAAAAAATAAAATAGCATTAAACTAATTTATTTTTTATCTCGAGTTTAAAAAATGATATCGACATGATTCTTGCACCAAGATTTTCAGTTTTGATTGCGGATTAAAGGAACAATACAGTCGCTCCATAGATTTTGGTTTAGGTTAATTAAATTCTAAAAAAATGATTAGTTTTTCAAGCAAACTACCTCTATAGATTTTGTCACACAAAAATGGAGGTCAGATTCTAATTCAGCACCCTCAAAAACATTAAAAAACGGTTATTCAACAAAACAAATATCATTTTTTTCACCCTCTTCCAGAAAAATGAAATTTTAAAACCGATTATTGGTTACATACCTTTTATATCGTCTTTACTTTGTCATGCAATTCACTGGTTGGTATCGCTGGAAAGAGGAGGGTCTCAGCTTTCTTTTGATGTATATAAATGTAAAATTCGATGAACAAAAACCTATTAAAAAAATTGGAAAATCCGAAAAACATTTTGATTTTTAACTTGAGTTTGAAACCAGATAGGATGATGAAACCAAATACATTTCAAGCGTATTACCACCCTATATTTTGTGTAAAAAAATAAAGTTGATACGTTAAACCGTCTAAGCGTAATTCATGACGATTTAAAGGTATGTAACCAATAATCGGTTTTAAAATTTCATTTTCCTGGAAGAGGGTGAAAAAAATGATATTTGTATTGTTGAATAACCGTTTTTTAATGTTTTGAGGGTGCTGAATTAGAATCTGACCTCCATTTTTGTGTGAAAAAATCTATAGAGGTAGTTTGCTTGAAAAACTAATATTTTTTTTAGAATTTAATTAACCTAAACCAAAAGGTATGGAGCGACTGTATTTTTCCTTTAATCCGCAATCAAAACTGAAAATCTTGGTGCAAGAATCATGTCGATATCATTTTTTAAACTCGAGATAAAAAATAAACTAGTTTAATGCTATTTTATTTTTTTTCTCGGCTTCTAGGGCCCATTGGTCGGAACGGCAAAATAGGTGTCTAATATTTTTTGACCAGGAACCTCCAAAACAATTGCCAACAAGATCCGTGAGAGACTGAGTGTGTCTTCCCCTTGTCAGTAAGCAATGGCATTTTTATGATCTTTATTTCACTCCTCTTGAGTATAGACTATAGCAGCTTCAAACTACAAATCTAAAATAAGATTTCCATCGAAAGGTTGTTTTGGAACTCAAAATAGAATTTACACGATCCGAAATGAAAATTTCGAAAAATTATAAAAGTAAACAATAATTAAAACTATATAACCAAAACAACTGCATACTTATTGTAAATATATTTAAAAATGCGGGGTGCATCAAAATATAAGAAGGAATTAGGAAAAATCATGTTAGAAGTATGGTAGAGGATAAGCGATTATAAACACTGATCCCCCAACTTCCGCCGCCGGGTATAACGACATGCTCTAGCCCTATTTTGGAGGGCCTACAACTTTTGTTCTACTTCACTTCCCCAATGATGATTTTATTGACTAGAATTATAACATTGTTCATATATAACGGGAAAAGGATATAAATAAAAACATTATTTTATTATCAATTTATATAAAACTAGTTGAAAAAAAAGGAATTCACAAACAATAAAGTATTATCTATTCCTATTACTAATTAAAAAAATTTAAAATTACTTATGCTATATTACTGCACATTAAAAAAAAATAAATATTATGAAAAAATATGATATATTATTTTTTGTATAAATGTTGCTTATTCTTAATAAGGAATAATTATATTATGAGCTGTATTCATTAAAATTATTTACTTTTTTAATACCAAAATCAAATAGATTTAGTACTTTACTGATTTCATATAAAAGTGATGAGTACAAAAAGTTATTGAATTTTTCAATTGAATTTAAGTTTAATAAAATAACACCAATATGGAACTTGTAGGTCTAGCCGGCCAAAAATATCATCTTTTCCTATATATTTTGTGTTCCTGATTTTGAAAAAAATATTGTATAAAAAATAAAGGACCTTTGGTTTTTTAAATATGATTAACCTTACAAATAACCAATACTATCAAGTTTTTCTGGGCTTTGCAGCCCAGATTAAATAATCCAATTACTTTAACAAGTTTGAATTTCAAAACAGGTCGGGGGTTTTAATGTGCTGGTATGGTTATTTTACGAAACTTGATCATAACTTTATATATAGGTTCTTATAGTAAATTTAATGAGCATTCAGATGAAAAAAAAGAAATTTCGGATCGAACAATTAGTTTCGGAACTGTAGCCAAATGAATGGTGATATAGGTGTTTTTGCAGAAAAGTGCGACCCTAGTCAAAGAGTGTTGAAATGTGCGATAATTTCTGATGTCACAGCTTCGCCAGGAGCAATTAGAAGGCAAACCTACTAAAAGTCTCCGAACCTGGAGGTTGAGCTAAGGTTGGGGAAGGGGGGAGAAGAGAGGTGCCAATTTCGTATTTTTCGATCTTATCCCGAAAACAGTAGACTCAAGAAAAATATGCTACAAATCGGAATTAAAGCTAATTGAATTTCCTATAAATTTTATTATATACATATTTGTCGAAATTCCAACGGTTTTCGAGATATATGTTATTTAAAATCGATAATTTTAGAAATAAAAAAATGTTTACCTCACTTTTTGTTAAACATTTGCTTCAAATACCAAAAGCTTATATATCAAATTAAATTAAATTTAATGTTCTACAATTTTGATTATGTAATTTTTTCTGAGGAACGATCGGGGAAGGTACTAGAAATAAAAGTATTACAAAAAGTGAGGTAACATTTGTTTTTTTCCCCGAAAATCACCGATTTTCAATAACGTATATCTCGAAAACCATTAGAATTTCCCGAATCCATAATAATTCAATTTTATAGGAAATGTAATCAGCTTTAATTTGGATCTGTAACATATTTTTCTAGAGTCGACCATTTTCGAGATATAGTCAATGTCAAAAATAAAGTACGAATGTTTTTGAAGGAAGTCTTCAAATATTAATTGTAGCTGGAACTAGTACCTACATAATGAAAAAACGAAATCCGAAATCGGACCATTTTTCGCGAAGTTACGTTATTGGGAAAAAATGGAGAAATTGTCCAATTTGCCGTCAGTCCCAAAGCTCCGCGAAAACACGTTTGTCGTACTCTTTTGGCTATAACTCTGAAACTATTTGTCCGATACAACATTACTTTTTTTCATCTTAAAGCTGATTAAATTTACTATAAGAATAAATTTTTAACCAAACTCCGTAAAATGTACATGCCAGTCCGCTAATAAAAACGTACTATTGTAAAATCCTAGTGTTTTTTGGCACATTTGTCCCTCTAACTCCTCAAATATTTGTTCGATTCCAAATTTCTTTTATCCATCTCAAAGCTGATTAAATTCGCTATCAGATGCTATATATGTAAATTATATTAAATCCTGTAAACCACCTAAGCTAGCACGCTAAATGTGTATGTTTTGGCAAAATATGTAAAGTACGTTTTGCGGTGTTAATTATAAGTTAGATATATAGGAGCCAATAGTACATTTAACCAGCTTTTAGATAAAAATATTAAATTTTGGATCCGACAAATGGTTTTGGTGATATAGCGATAATGTGCCAAAAAAACATTTATTGCTACCTCTTAAGGTGCTTTGTTATTTTTAAGATTCATATCTCTTACAGCTGTTTCTATTATCTGCAAATGTCTATTATATTTTGACACTTTTCAAATTATTGAGGGCCTTGGCTTTAATTTTCTTTCAAAATACTTATATTTTAAGATATTTATGATAAATTAAATGAACAATAATTACTATTTTAGGACACGTCCACTAGAATAATTCAAAAGTATTATTAAATGGTATTATTATCTTGCTGCATAAATTTCTGACAAAGATATCATTAGATTATAAAATAAGATGACTATAAATGTAGAAAATATAGCTAAAATTAATAACAGATCTTTGAGAATATTTACAAACACACTTATACTCATACATTTTCAGAAAATTCTTAATTGAGAAAGTGGAGAAATTAATGGTATGAAAAAAAGTTAGGGAGGGAGCATTAAAAATGCTAATGGGTTAGAAATACCAGAATAAGGCAGCTTGAATAATAAAGAATTTCTCAAAATAACCAGTCTGATAAGAAAGAATATACACGTCAATAATTTCCATAAATAGTTATTCAAAGAGAGGAATGCCAGGAGAAAAAGATTTGTAAAGAATTTTAACAATTTGTAAAGATTTTAATGAATGAAAATGCCGACTCCACTAGTTCAATCTGCTCACTCACGATGAATGACAATATAGTTAGGAATAGATACTGATGGTGAAAGAATACTAGGTTTAACCCAAGTTTCTAAAATAGCAATAATATGAAAAAAAATTGGCAAAAAATAGTCTTGGGGTGCATAAAAGTGTGTTAAAAGGGTTTGGGATTTAACATGGTAGGACATCAGGGTATAATTCATATTGATAAAATAAAATAATACTTTATAGAGAAATGTGAAGGAAAAGGAAAGTTTTGAAAAGATACTAAAAAGTACACTTACAACAAATAAACCAAAACTTCTTACAAAATTAAGAAACACTAAAAGAAAAAAAGAAAGGAATAGAAACCTAACCTTTTATACAAAATCTGAAATATAAGATATAGAAAAAATTGGCAAAACAACATTAACATATACCTAGAAATATTACCTGAACAAATAAAAAAAAAACTATAACTAACAAGGTATAGGATCAAAAATAAATAATTATTTCCTAAAGAAATATGAAAATAAAATAAAATAAATAAATTAAGTTTAAGCACAAGTATTTACTCGGTAGTACTTGCATTGTTTCACAATCATAGACTCCAGGATCATGGTGTATAGTGGGGATGATTTGATAATAAAGGTTGTTTTAGGCATTTGTTAATGTGAATGAATTTTAAGATACTTGTTAGTTAATTACCTTGCTTTGATTTTATATAAAATTATTTGTTATTATTACTGTTATTAATTCGTAATTTATTATAACTCTTTTTTACTTTTATTTTATATACTTCATACTTTTAATTTCTGATACACCACTCACTTCTCTTATTTATTTTTACCCAATTTTAATTATCTTGTTTTGTTTTTTTATAGCCATGAAGAAAGCTTTCAAAGTTGCCAAAACGACACACAATAAAACTTTTCCTCCTTTAGTGATTTTTTTTTTTTTTTTACTTCATTCCCAACATTCTTCTTTACGATCTATATCAATTGTCAAATATCTACAGTATAAATGTAATTCCTATTGCACCTTGTACCTCATATCCTCTTCTCTACTGTTAATTGTTTATCATTAATTTATTATTATTTAACATCACACAATACGCATATAAAAGAATGTATTGAATAATTTTTTAAGGTCCTCAAATTAATGAACGAATGAAATATTAAAATACATAAACTCTAATTCATGAAATAATTGTTAACAATTTCTACTTTTTAAAAACTCATATAAAAAACTTGGTACTAGAATTTATATAATTTGAACCATTAAAAATTAAATCATAAATAAACCAAGAGAAAAGAGAATATTAAAGAAATATGTAGTGTGCTTATATATAAAATGTTTATCTAAATGAATTAGAAAATATTTTATAGATTATAAAGAAAGAGAATATAATTTTCACTTTGAACCCACAATTAAATTAGAAATTATATCATAATAATAAATATAAAGTTAGGAAAAACAATTCCTGTATCAGAAGTTTATTACATTGTAATTAGAGTTCGGCATATAGAAGACTCAATAAATGAACCTATATATGTCATTAAAAAATGTACAACAAAAACAGTTAAACATAACCACAATAATAAACAACATATTTTTGACATAATAGACTTATATATTATACTATCATATAACTGCAAAACTATTATGAATTAACTATTAACTATTATGCTAGAAACATTCTATATATCTAAGATAACGACAATACAGTTAATTAAAAAAAAAAAAAATGTTAGTTTCATAAAACATTATGCTAATATTTTATTGGAAATGAAATAAATTACTCTAGAGTGATAATAATATGATTTCCTAGATGCTATAGGAACTGTATTTAGTTGTATCTTAAAAGATTTAAGATAAAAGAAGTAGGCATATTTCTCTTCTTTTCAATTGTGGATACTATTTTAATAAAATAACAGCTATATTGTCCCCTTTCTTTGACACCTTTTAAACTGAATTGACACCTATTATATGTATGTGTGTGTATATACACACACGTGTCAATATGTAATTCTGATCAAAATCAATGCACCACCATAATATTTAACTATAAAACCCATTCTAAGTAAACGACTAGCACCTCTTGAAGTTTATTAATTTTTTATGATACAGGAATATCCAAGGATTGTTTAAGAACAGTAATTATCTAGTTTTATATTTGAATCTGTTAAAATTTCAATTTATGGCCCCCATAAGACATTTAACCGAGTATGAAGCTGTCATGGCTTTGGCTCTTCTCGTTGAAGGATACACCCAACGTGAAGTTACCAGGAGACTCGGATTTCACCACACAACTATTGGGAGAGCCCTCCAGTGGGTCCACAAGACTGGCTCACATACACAACGGTGTGGACAAGGGCTTTCAAGAGCTATAATTGAGAGAAATGATTGATTCTTATGCCTGCATGCTCTCAGAAGAAGCAAAGTTACAAGTTCTGACCTCAGTAACCTCATTAAAAGTGTTAAATCTGTAGCCATTTTGGCTCCTACTGTGAGGAAAAGGTTGAGAGAGTGTGGTTTGAACAGTTGAAGGGTTACCTCAGGGCCTCTTCTAACCAAAGAGCACTGAGTAGTGAGACTGTGATTTGCCAAGGAACACCTTAATTGAAATTGTGAAGATTGGAGGAGGGCTCTGTTTTCTGACAGGATCAGGATTGCTCTAACATCTGATGGTTGAGTTCAAACCTGGGGACAACATGGAGAAAGATTTGCTCTATGCAATATTACTTCTTGTCTTTCTTTTAGTGGGGGCTCAATCTTGTTCTGGGCTGGTATCAGAATTATCATCTTGCTTATTGACAGAATTTTACTTTATTACATTGAAATTGATAAATCTTAAAGAAAATGTATATGTATTTCAAATTTTCTTACAAATTTGATTCTTTTATCTTAATTTTAAGAAAATACTATTTTATTAACAAATATTACTGTATGCTACGCTCAAAGGATGTTAAATCTATCTATTCATACCATAGTTAAGAACAAAATAATGTAAATAAAATAATCTGAAGTTATCTAAATAGTCAAATAATAAAAATTGAAATTAAAAAAACAACGACAAATTAAAAGAAAATTCATAAAATAAACACTCTATATAAATACAGCCATATTGTATACATTTAAGCTCCTTTGGATCTTATCAGGAAATGCAAAAGGCATGCTGTGGATGTACACTAGATTTCCTTTGTTTAAACTTGGGTTGGCAAAAAGGACCTATTGGCCTACTTTTGGATTCATTCCCTCTACTTTTGCCTGTATCAGTTATATTGTAGACTATAAATACTATCCTGTATTTATTTCACACTTCTGGCAGAAAAACAGAATTCTAGAATTGGTCTCTGAATCGCTTCAGTGGTGTTGAAGATCAGTTGAGGATGAGTAAAAACTACTATCATGGTACTCTGGGTTTAAGTTAAGAAACGGGTCATGCCGGAACACCATTATAGATATTTACAAAAGGTCTCCAAAACATTAGAAATATACCCCTCGATCAGGAGGGTTATGTCCTAGATTATAATATTAGGATTAGTATTTGACCTAATATTATATTGGGGTTTGTCGGTGCCACGACATGACACAAGTACAGTAGTATGTAAGAATTTGGATTTAGCATTTTTTATTATAGGAATTGCATTTTTTTAAGTTTTGGAAAATTTTTCAAAGTATGATAATTTGTGTAGGTCTGTTTATTAATTTATGATTATTATAAATATAATGGCTCAGAAAGTAGAGAAGTGTCAATTCAAAATTTAGAGTAACTTAAAGAATAATGTTGCTTTGTTACTTAGAGACTGTATTAAGGGTTTGAAGTTATAACTAATCTCCTTTCTGAACCAAACTTTTGATGAATTAAGTTATGCAAGTAGTACTTATATTTTTTTCATGTATTCAGTTTTTTCTGTATTAATTCCATATTGATTGGGAATGCTGTAAATGTTTTCTATGAATGTCATATTTTGATTTTTAGGCGATATCCCCTTTGAGAACCCCTCAATTAGAATCTTGATCAGAATTAACCTCATTCAACAATGTTTTTTTTCATGAAATTTAACACCATGTAATGGAACTTTTTATGTTTTGAGGTGAGTATATTGTGCATAATAGTTTAAGGAATCATATGCAAATATATCTTAATTCCTTAATTTTGAGATTATATTTTTCTATCTGATGTATCTCATGCCTGTGGCTTGTTTGCAATACATGATGTGTATTGCATTGTAATAAAAAAAAAAAAAAATCTGATGTATTGTAATATAAATATAAAATAACTTATAGATTTGTAAATAATTATTTTTAAATTTTATATATTTTAATTACAAATGAAATATAAAATATATAGATATGTTGTAGGAAATTAATTGTTATTCTTAACCTCTATCTACTTCTTTAACTTTTTTTTTTTAAATAAAGCATTTTAAAAATAATAATTATAATTTGCTGGGTTTTGAGATCTTATGTTTTAATATGAATTAGTTTGCAAAAAAAAAAAAAAAAAAAAAAAAAAAGATAAAAGTTTACATTTGCAACATTTTTATTTGTGTGCTTTTAAACCATTGATGAAATTGTTAAAAAAAAATTATTTGTTGATAATAGGTGAAATAAGTGCAAACTTAACTTTGCATGGTTATAGAATTATCTGACTAGGACTAATTTAACTAAATTATAAATTTTTGATATTATTATTTACAATTATTACACTAAATCCATTAAAAATCACAAATAAAAGAAAAAGTGGCTAAATGAAGATAAATAATAAGAAGTCGAAAAAAAGTATATCCTGCTATCTAATTCCTCTAAAATATGATGATGTTCCAGTTTCTTTTATAATGACATGGGTAGATAAATATGTAGAACAGAAATTATTTCAATAAAAACTTTGAGGGATACTTTAAATAAATATATATATATATATATATATATATATATATATATATATATATATATATATATATATTATTATAACAGCTTTCAAAGAACTTTATATTTTATTATATCATGTTCATTCATGTTGTTCATTCTTGTAGGCAACTGTTATGTCATAATTAAAAAAAAAAAAAAAAAAAATATATATATATATATATATATATATATATATATATATATATATATATATATATATATATATATATATATATATATATCAGAATGAATCTTTAGGGTTATGGGGAGTTGAGAGACTGGTGTATTCAAGTCGGTAGGGAGCTTACTATCAAAGGTAGGTATCTTATTTGGGCCAAATCAGCTAAATAAGAGACATTAAGACCATTATGGATAAGTTTATGGCACAAAAAGGAACATTGTGGATTTTATGAAGAATTTTAGATTGTAAATAATTAGATATGAGATAAATTGGATGGTTTACTGGTACTGGCAATGGTGGGGAGAACAAGTCAAGTAAGTGTGCCAATTGGTCACCAACCCTCGTAATTAACCAAAGGAATTACAACCTTCTTCAATAGTTAACATTTTGGATTTTCTGATGGATTCCAGAAAAGTTGACCTTTTTATTAAGGAAATTTTATCCGCTCCTATTCAATGCTTACCTGAGATGGAAATCGATCACAGTTTGCTAAGTAGTGTAGTGCTGTTACCTGCACCTTTCTAGATAAATGAAGTTCTAAGTCCGCAGTGGCCAGTAAGTTCTCTGGCCTAAAGCCGAGGTTCCTTCCTGCTCAGGTTGAGAAGTCAATTGTTTCTTGAGGAGGGAGGGTTTTTGTCATAAAATTTGCTTGTCTGAGGTCTGTAATTTCCCTCTATTCATTGACTACCTCTATGAATAGAGGGAAGAGATTCAGTCCAAGATTTCCTACCTTTGGCTTTTCTTGGAGAAAACTACGGAAACTTCTTGTTTCAAAATTGGGAGTTCTACTCCTTTTATTTGATGTTGGTCTGCAATCGCGTTTCCCTCAATCCTTTTATTATCTGAAATACAGGCTAGTGTTATATTTTTCTAACAAGAAAACAAGGAGCTTAAGTTCCTGTTTGCATTACTTTACCAGCATTGAGGTCAATTTAGGTGACTGAGAGCTTGAAGAGCTGACTAACTATCTTAAAAAGATAGTAATGTCATCTCTATTGCAGCTAGTCAACTGTGGGCATATTCCACTAGAAAGATAGTCGAATACTAAGGTTTATTACTTATTATTGTATGCAAATGCCTGCACCTTTTAAATCTTTCAATTATGCATCAGTGTAAGAGGGCAGGTTATTTTCTGGAATCTTTACTGGACCTAATATCTACTCATGTATACACTCTCTGACAAAATCATAGGTCACCCCCATTTTGTTAGTTTTTATAGTTATTTGATGTTATACTTAAACTAAACACATAGTTGTAAACACATAGATACTTGGAAAAACTTTTTCGTGTTGAATTCTGATTCCTATAGCTTACGGATTATCTAAAATATTAATATTTATATGTGACAAAAGTTTAGCCAGTCTGAGTTCTTATCTAAATCTGTTTCAAAGTGAATTATTATACATCATTAGCTATGGATAATTTGTAGGTATGGAAGAGGTAGGAATTTATAGAGTTTGTTAAGTAGTCCCTGGTACCAGACTTGGTAATTGTTAAACCTGTTCTACATTGAGTCCGGTGCAGTACATTCTGTGCACTGGTGCTGAGGATACAATGTCCACCACATGATGAAATTAGTGGAATGTGATGTTTAGAATCCAAACTGGTGACGGATGGAGTTCAGGCATTTCAGAATGAGTTTTACTAGGTTTGAACATCATCTTGACTATAGATAATTTCCAATGTTTAGAAAAATATGTGGTATTGAGAACTGTACTATATATATATATATATATATATATATATATATATATATATATATATATATATATATATATATATATATATATATATATATATATATATATATATATATATATATATAATCGATGGCCACCCACTTTTTTTTCGACAGTTTTTGAAACGAAAAACTCAGGGTCTTAACTGTGTCAAATAAAGTTTCTTTTCAGGTTATAATTTACTCTCCAACCTTCTCCAGCGTCCCTAACTCTGGGATTTCCAATGGGATGTGGTATTTTTTACGACGGATTTCGATAGAAAATCAAATTTTGAATCGATTTTGAACTGGTGAATTTTTTTATTCGGGGCACCATTTCGCCGCAAATCGCGAAAAACCATTTTAAGAAAATATGTAGTCTAAAACTGGGATTTCAAAAATAAAATAAACTTTGAACAAAAATATGAAATTAAGGCCTTCCCGCGACTGGTACTACGAACGGCGAGAACAGGAAGACTTGGAAGGTTTCCCCCGAGAGGCTCAAATCTTCGACAAGCCAGTGATGAAACTAATACCATTTATGCATTGGCTACGGTGGAAGCGTATCCTCATCGGAGCATTCGAAACATAGCCATGGATACCCACTTAAGCACTGGAATGGTATAGGCCATACTAAAACAACATCTTATGAGGCCGTACCGCATTTCACTTCATCAGGCTCTAACTCCCCAAGATGCTGAAAGACTGAGGCTAAGGTTCTATCATTTAGTGGGTATCCCTGGCTATGACTGGAATGATCCGATGAGGATAAGCTTCCACCGTAGCCAACACATAAATGATATTAGTTTCATCAGGGGCTTGTCGACGATTTGAGCTTCTCGGGGAAAACCTTCCAAGTCTTCCTGTTCTCGTCGCTAGTAGTACCAGTCGCAGGAAGGCCTTATTTTATATAAGCCATATTTTTGTTCAAAGTTTATTTTATTTTTGCAATCCTAGTTTTAGACTACATATTTTCTTAAAATGGTTTTTCGCGATTTGCGGCGAAATGGTGCCCCGGATAAAAAAAAATCAACGGTTTAAAATCGACTCAAAATTTGATTTTCTATGGAAATCCGTCGTAAAAAATACCACATCCTATTGGAAATTCCAGAGTTAGGGACGCTGGAGAGCAAACTATAACCTGAAAAGAAACTTTATTTGACACAGTTAAGACTCTGAGTTTTTCGTTTCAAAATTTCAAAAACTGTCGAAAAAAAAAAGGGGGTGGCCATCAAATATTGAACACTCTGTACGTACGTGTGTGTGTGTGTGTGTGTGTGTGTGTGTGTGCGTGCGTGCGTGCGTGCGTGCGTGCGTAAGAAGGTAATTACAGTTAGGCATTTATAATAGGTTATAACCTTTTTTAATATCAAATGTTGGTACTTTTAACTGTTATTCATTAAATAAGAAATTGGCATTTATTTTAAAATATATCTAAACTAAAATTTAAAAAGCATATGCAAAATTTATCTATACTATTATATAATAGGATAAGCCATTTTTTGTTTGTGAAGACTAGCCGCGAAAAGTACTGAATCAAAGTTTAACCACATCATCTTTATGCATAGCCCCTGGAAGGTTTAGCAATAATAAAATCTACTGATTTTTCATTAATTTGTTATTAAAAAAGCTATAATATGTGGATAACAGTGAGGTTTGCAAATTGACTGATAGGTGGCGAACTCCATTTTATATGGGAGGTTACAATGTTGATATATGGAGCTTGGCAGAAATGAGGTTTGCCACACTATCTTATACTTTTATGGTTAATCCTTTTTATGTAAATCAATTCGAAATGTGAATCCCTTGCTTTTTTATATTGTGTGCAAACATATGAGTCATGGGCCTTTAGTTGTAAGCACTGATAATGCAGTCCATTATCTGCAACAGTTTCTTAATAGTCTCAGCTCATCTGGATTACCAACTCATAGATCAAAATTAAAAATTGGATGTCTAATTATGCTTTTACGTAATCTTCAACCCCATTATCAGTGCAATTTTAACCAGGTTAAAAATTGCTGCTATGCGTGAAAGCATCATTGAACAAATAATGCTTAGTTGCATGCTACTGTACAAGATATTTATCTATTAGCAGATAAAACTTCGTTTATTAGTTGAAATTATCTAAGTTATTTTACTTATGAGGGCGGGCAGAGCCCCGACAAGGGATGCTATTTAATTTATATGGTGATATTGTTTAATAAAAATTATTGGAATTACCTGATGCAAAATTATAAAATAGCAGAATGTTAAAGATAATTCCTTTTCTATAACTATTGCTCAACTGATTGGTCTGTGGAACAAGGTACAATGGTTGGTATGGATTATTCATCGGATTTTAGTTGCATTGTTATATTTTAATTGAAAATTTTACTGTTTATTAATATGCTGTCATTTTAAATATGTTTTTATTATATTTTTATATGCCTAATTTGTCTATTAATTATGTACAGTGGGTTCCTATATAATGTTTTATCATTAGGATAGAATTTTTATTTGAATATTGTAAATAACAAAACTAAATTTAAATTAAAAATAAAATTAAATAATAAACCACTATTATTATATAAATATATTATGTTCTTTAATAAAGAATGATCAAGCAGGATTATTACTTTATGAATTTACCTACTTATTAATTAAAATCACATGCACTATTGAGAAATCATTTATTAACAAAGTAGTTTTCCTGGATATGACCAAAATTTTGAATAACAAGCTCTTTACAAGTCAAGTGGTTTAAAAAAACTGATAGAATACTCAATTGTTATAGTAAACGCAGAATACTCAATTATTATAGTAAACGCTCAAAACTAAATACAATTAATACTAATACAATTCAATGCAAATATTACTAATTCTAAGTACAATACAATTATTATTAATACTAAATACAATTAGCAGTACAATTCCTAAAACAATATGTATTACAGGTGAAGAATACTTGAAAGAAATAAAAAATAACAATTTTTTTTGTTGGTTGATTTATTTTATTTTTGATTTGTTGCGTGAAAAGATAATTATATAAGATTTTCAATAAAAAATAATCTTTTATTCAAATTTAAATTGGTTCTAAATTACACAAACATAAATAAAGAGCCTTCTTAATTGAAACAGCTGATGCATACAATCGATTTTACTTCACATGTCAATTTCTTTTCAATCTTTTGTACTGGACTAAGGAGTTGCCTGTCGCTGTATTATTTCTCCCCTTCTTGCTACATTGCCTCAGTTGGCTTAAATATTCTAAAGAAATCATTGTAAAGCTTTTGTTGATGCTTTATTCACTTCCTGAGGTCTGCTTCCCCTCGATTGCCATCAGTTACTCACACCTCTTTAATATTTTGTATGAACATGGAAAGTTTTAGCTTTAGTAGCTTCTGCTTTTAATGATGATGGTATGGCTGATTTCTTCTTTTAACTAGCTATATCTTTTTCATTTTTAATGAGATTGTTTGTCGGCCAACAATCTCGGGCTTTCTGAGCCAAGTAGATCCCTCTCACCTATGTAATTCTGAGATACATACTTTCTTCCATAGGATGCTCTTAATGGTGAATCAGCAGGATTTTTGTTACCAGTTTTATATCTCTAAATACGAACTTCAGTCAATCTAGAAATCTTTTCAACTCTAATTACGAACATACCTCACTGCTTCTTCCAATGAATCCAGGTGAGTGTTGCAGGTGCTAATGTTGCTGTTTCAGTAAGTTGGCTCTCCTTTATGCCAATTTGGCTTGGGATAACTCTGCTTCTCTCTCTCTATGAAGAAAGGCTTCTGCTCTGGAATATTGTTTTTGCATCTAAATCATTTTCCTCCTCATACTCTCCAATGCAGACTGAAGAGTTATCACCTTTTTTTGAGTCGCTTTGAATTCTGTTTATGTTGAATGTTTATTCAAATTCATCTTATTCCAATTAACCTTTTCTTTTAATGCTCTATTAATTTGTTCTTTATTCTACCTAAGGAATCTGAAGTTCAAAGATTAGTAAGTTTCAACTTATGAACTAGCATAGAGGTAGTTAGCAGTTCCTGCAGTTTCTTGTTTTTATGACAGTTTTCCCATTAGAACTGCTACCAAACTACCAAAAAGTTGAGCACTTTCCTGTCTCATGTTAGCTACTTCCAGGCAATGTCTACTTCAATCAGTAATTCAATAGGAACTCCTCCCTCTGCATCTTATTTATCCTACAAAGTGTAATCTTTTCTTGGATAGAAAACAGTGAATACCTTATGTTCTATGTAGCCTGTAGTTTTACCACCTAAAAATGAATCTTGCAATATCTCTCACCGTTTCACTGAATATTCAATATCTCCACTGTACAAGCTAAAATTTAAAACCGTTGCAAAGCTGAACCTATTAACGCTATCGACTACTTTATAGGAATTATAAGCTTTGATGTGTTCTCTTTATGTTTGTAGAAAAACATTTGACGATTCAAGGGGAATAAAAAATTATATCCATTTTGTGTCCGATTTGAGTTAATGGTGGCATTGAACCCACTTCTGACTAAACTTTAGATTGCATATTCGTTTCAAAGGTAAGAAACGTTTAGATCAAACAAATAATGGTGATGGAAGTTTCCATGTCCCGGGGAAGAAAATATATTAGACGTTTAGGTCCAGAAGCGTGTGGGAAAGAAACTGCTATGTCCACGATGCAAGGTTTCTCCCTAAATCGTACAAAGTGTTGACGTTCAAAGTCCAATCAAAGGTTGTTTACTAGGCACAAAATATCTACTTGTACCTTTTCAGTTTTATTCCGTTCTTTTAGTAATGTTTATTTTATGCGATCAGTGCAAAATGGAAAATGATTCGAAGTTGAATTCAGGGTACAGTGAAATGAATGTAACAAAAAGCTGAGTGTAAAAAAATAATGAAAACTGGCGGTTTGAGAGATGTCACGAAGAGGATTAGAGTTACCGCTCATGAACGTGGGGAACCTGCCCCTGTAAACGTTTTCATTGTTTGAAGTCATATCCGAAAACTAGCGAATGCGTGTTTCGAAGAAATTTAATGAGATTGGAGAACACGTCGAACAAAGTTAGTACCTATCTGGTTTAATGACTATTTAATGCGTTGGCGAAGTCGGAAATCGAACGGGAACTCAAAAACACTCCTCTCATCTTATTCATACCGTGTCCGCATATTGGAATATTTTGCCTCAAGGTGTTCAAGTTTTCTTGAAACCATTCATAGCCATCCATGGCATTACATCAGTCAGAGTTCAGTTTTTAACGAAGGCTAGGATATGAGGATGAATACATGGATGATCCGCCAATAGACGCTGATCACCCAAATTCCTAGGAAAGAAATGTTATCCTGAAGATTTCTGGAAATGCACTATTAATAAACATTATTTTTAAGAATTTAAATTTTTCTCATAGAATTATATGCAGTAAACAATTTTTGAACAGGGTTGTTATTTTTAACAAATTTTATTAGTTCTTCAATGGTAAACTTTATTTTGCTGTCTTCACAAAATACATACAAATAGACATAAATATTTTTTCCCCTAGACCCGTCATATATAATATAATTCTTAGTTGGCATATCTTCTCTTCCAAACCTGTATTTGAAAGCTTTTATTATTTGTGGGTATTTATCTCCAGTCCTAGGATAACTTCAGTCGCTCACTAGCAGCCGTTGATTACGTACAGCTATTATGAGTACGTATCTCTCCTTGTTATATTGTGCCTTGTTTTGTTATTTTTTATTGTTGTATTATTTAGTTTTTGCTCCATTTATTTCAACCGTAGTAAGAAATAGATTTGTAGTGTGCTTGTTTGGTGAAAGAAGTGAATGTTAGTTGAAAATAGTCAAGTATTTTCTTCATATATTTATTAAGGTAAGCCTAGAGCTTAATTCTTCTCGTATTGATAAGACGAACTGCCAGTCCCCACTCTTACAACTCCCCACTCTTTCACTAGCTTCAACCACTCTACATCTTGACGCTGTGTCCAGTCTTTAATACTTCCGGTAATAGAGACATAATTTTTGATAAAAAATGCGAAGGGATTAAAGATAAAGACGATAAAGAATTAAAAACCTGGAAATGTGACCCCTTATGAAAAAAAAAAAAAAAATTACTAGCCCGTTTGGTAAAGACGAACATTTAACTGCCAAATCTGGGAAAATTTTGGTCCAGATTAGTAATTTGACCAGCGATTTCAATGAAATGAAAGGCACACTAAACTAACACACTAAACAAACAGACATTTCCTTTGATAATTCCGAAAGATTAAAGAATTTAGTATACCATGCAAGGAAGCAAGAAACTTTGATTGAGGAATTATTAGCAGAGAATAAATCTCTGAAAACCAAAATTACAAAAGTGGAGACAAAAATTAACAGAATAGAACAGAAGCAGCTCTGCAACTCGTTGGAAATTAGAGGTGTGCCACAGAAGTTGGGGGAAACAACAGAGGGAATTGTTTGTTCTAATGGATCGGCCTTGGGTCTAAAACTCAAGGCAGAAGACTTAGATTCCGTGAGAGAAAAAGATCAAAAGGAGAAGACACTAGACCAGGCCCTATCATAATACGCTTTGTCCGCTAGACAGTAAGAAACGAAGTTATCCAGCACCGAAAAATTAAAAGAGATTTCTCCACTAGACACTTAGGGTGGGAGAACGATGAGAAAATTTATCTAGGAGAGGAAATGACTCCAGTCAATCGCCTCTTGTACTGGCTGGCGAGACAGAAGAGGGCCGCGGGCAAGTTGAAGTACGTTTAGTCCGCTTGAGGCAGAGTACGATGTCGCCGAGACAACGGACATCCTGTTGTCCTGGTAAACCAAGAAGAGGACATAGATGTTTTCTCCTGAGAGAGGAAACTCTGTTACCTTAGCATCCCCTTAGCACTTCATTCAAGTCTAATTTAACAAATTATATTTTATTTACGTTTCTTTCATGGTTTAGTTTCATATTTTTTTTTTCTATTATCTTTGTTACAAGAATATTCATATTCATTGTAGAATTCTTAGCGTTTCTGTTCCTGATATCAATTCTCGAAAGTTTTAGTTATATTTCATATATTCCTCATTTTCCTTTCCGTTGTCTTTATATTAATTTACTGTCTTATAGCCATTGTAGTAATTCTCTATATTACTATTAAGTCTCCTATTTAATTATTATAGCTTTATGTTATCCTAATCTTATAATCACCCCTACCGTTAATCCTTCATCAATTCTATCCTCCTTTAACCTGTACCATGAGTAATATACTCATTGCTTGCCATGTTAATGCTCAATCTATCCCAGCCCACTATGTTGAATTCCTATTCCACTTCCAGCAGAACTTTTACCATGTAATAGCAGTTTCCGAAACATGGCTAAAACCTTTTATTCCTTCGTCTTCTGTTTCAATACCTCAGTACAACCTCCTCCGTCATGATCGGGTCAACCGGGTTGCGGTGGTGTCACCCTTTACATCCATGAAACACTCCGATCGCGTATTCTCCATTCCTTAATCAATTCAGATTCTCCTCACATAGAATACCTTTTTAGTGAAATTGCCATCAACACCCGAACTATCCTTTACGCAGTAATATACCGACCCCCACATGTACCCTTTGATTCCAGTTTTGAATCCTTCCTCTTATCAATAATTCCATGTTGTAACCACATTATCATCGTCGGAGATTTCAATTCCAATTTTTTAACTGACAACCCCGATAAACACTTCCTTCGTAACCTCTTTCAATCCCTTGGTCTCTTCATTGTCCCTTACTCTGCTACCCATCACCTTCCCCAATCGCATACTTGGCTCGATTTAAATATAGTTGACACTCCCACAAAGTTGATATCCCACTCCCAACATCCTATACCTTCTGCTCATGATTTAATATCGATTTCCTATGAATTTTCTGTCCCTTCCTTCGCACCTCCAACTATTACGTACCGTAATATTTATTCTTTAACTTTCCAAATGGTTCAAGCCGACCTAAAATCCATAGATTGGAACGCCTTTTACTCCATACCATCCTTAGATTCTAAGATCGAATTCCTAACTTCCAACCTTTTATCCATTCTAAATAATCATGCCCCTAAAAAAAAAGTGAAAACTCACCGTCTTCCAGCACTTTTGATAACTCCAGATATCAAAGAGATGGTGAGAACCAGAGACGCAGCCAGAAGAAAATATATCCGAACAAAACATCCTGAAGATTTAATCTCCTTTAAATCCCTCCGTAACCGAACCCAATCAGCCTTCCGTCGATCAAAATTCCAATATTACCATAAAGCATTATCCACGCATTCCGATTCCCGCCAAAAATGGAAACTCCTCTGCTAAATCTCCTCCTTACAATTTAAATCTTCTCCCTCGTATCATGTCGCTCCAGATGAACTCAATATGTATTTTACATCACCCGATTCACCCTCCTCAATCCCAGTTTACAAACCGAATAAAACAGATTTTGATCCCGATAAATTATTCTTTTCTTACCATATATCGAGCCCTCCCAGCTATTAGAGGCTGTGATGAAATCACGTTCCAAATCATTTGGCCCAGATGGGATTCCAGCACGATTTATTAAACTTTGCCTTCCAATAATCCTAGCCCCTCTACTCCATATTTATAACTTTTCTCTCCAGAACTCTATCTTTTATCCGCCTGGAAAAAAGCTATCGTCCTTCCCCTAAATAAAGTTCCTAATCCAGCATCTGAAAAAGACTACCGACCCATCTCACAACTATCCAATCTTTCCAAACCTCTAGAACGAATATCTCAAGCCCCGGTATCCTCTTTTCTTGAACAGCATCTTAATCCTTTTCAGCCCGGCTTTAGAACTGGCTTTTCCACACAATCAGCTCTAGCAAAAATCACCTCAGACGTCCACCTAGCTATGGACCATAATAAAATCACCATCCTCATCCTCCTTGATTTCAGTAAAGCCTTTTATACCATTGACCACTACCTACTCCTTTTCAAACTAGCTAATAACTTTTCCTTTTCTCCTAGTGTGTCCAGATGGATCCAATCCTTCATTTCTGACCGCACTCAGATATTCCAAATTCCTAACCTTACTCCTTCCTCTCCCCTTCCCTTTATCCCCTCATAAAACATTGTTCCTCTCATTTTTACGCTGACGACTCACAAATTTACCTTCCCTTTTCCCTAGTGAACTGCAGGAAGTTACCGCAAAAACGCAAGCTGATCTTGACACAATATCCTCTTGGGCCATTGCTAATAAATTGAAACTGAATGCTAGCAAATCCAAGGCTATTTATTGTGTTGGGCTCTAGGGTCCTTCTCAACTCCCTACGTGGAATCCCTAATTTCTCCCTAGATTCCAATCCCATAAACTTCCACACTTCTGTTACGAACCTCGGCATTGTCTTTGACCAAACCCTTTCCTGGAAAGATCATGTATCCTTTATTATCCACTGAACAATTTCCACTCTTCGACTCCTAAACAGATCCCGTTAATTCCTCCCTCAATCAACTCCTCAACTATTAATTTCTTCCCTCATTTCGATTTTGGTAGTGTGGTGTGCAGAGGTCTCTCTGCATCTTAGGATGCAAGATTGAAGAAGCTCTTGAACTGTTGCCTGAGATTCGTTCTAGGAATATCAGGTTATGAACATGTATCTCACCACTACACAAGATTAAAATTGTATTTTGTTTTTGTAGCTTATTTTAAATTCTAACCTTAGGGAATAATTTGTTTTTCCATGTGATATTTTAAAACATGTAATAGTACTTTTATTACTTTATATTGTAATTTAATATTTCTTTTATATTCCTTAATTTAATTTAAATTGTATTTTTCTTGCTTTATTATATTTCTAAATTATACATACGGCAGCTAGGCAGCCATTAATTGTTCATTATAATTATTCTTAAGGGGCGATGGCCCCAGAATAAAATTTATTTTCATTTCATTTTAACTTACAACTTCATGTGCTGGAGAGTTATGGGGAAAAATATTACAATTAGCAAAAGTCGTTATCTATCTACTTGAACTAGGACCGTAATAATAGCCCATGCTTTAAATTGCCGTTATACTCCTTACACATCAACTTTGGCAATTTATAGGTGCACTTTTTGCTGACCCAGGTCAGGATTTATTTGAAACAAAATTGACATCAAATAGAGAATTATTACTATCTTCATCAATTATCTTGAACAATTTGTATATGGCTTTTATTAAGAGAAATTAAAGTACTATGGAATTGTCTGCCTTTCTGTTTTGGCATCAAGTTCCCCTTCTGTCGATGTTCCAGCAGTCATTAAATTATAAATTAAAGTAGCTTAAAATTTCAAATCCATTAGTTTGTACTTGTATTTCGAGTTCAGCCTTATTTTACAAATTGCAGTGAATTCATAAGGAATTGCAGCTCTGGACTTGATTTCTACTTTTGACCTCTCCACCCATTTCAAATTTTTGATGGTATGATTGAACTAAATCCCACAAAAGTAAATAAAATTCAATATTCAGAGTTTAATACAATAAAAAGCCTGTCACAGTCACCACTTGTCTATGTTGGGTGAGAAGATAAATAATATAAGATTTTTGATTAATAAGAAAAATCCTTTATTCAAATTCTAAACAACACACATATGAATAAAAAGCCTTCTAAATTAAGACAGCTGATGCATACAATCAATTACTCATCACTTGTCGATTTATCTTCAATCTTTGATTATGTTTTCCTAAACATACATATTATTAGAAGAGAATTTTATACCTTGACACGTCATTAACAAATCTAGGCATATCTAAACATAAATAAAATTAAGGATAAAAATATAAACAATTTTAGCTATGATATTATGAATTTATCAGAAAAATATTACAGAAAAATAGATAGTAAACATTAAATAAAATAACACAAAGGAAATAACAGATTTTTACACAAAGCGAATATATAAAAATGTAGATTCAAAATACAATAAAGTTACTACAATAAGTTACTATACCAAGCCTAACCAACAATTTAATAAGCAATTTAAATAAATTAGATTTTACAAAGAAAACAGCTCCATATAATAAATAATAATAATAATAATAAAATTAATAAAGTATTAAACTTAAGGAATAGAAAAATTAATAATGGATATACAGTGCAAAAGAATAATTTAATTAAAACTTGTCATGACAAGCTTATATATATAGGAGGCGCGGTAGCCCAGTGGGTAAGGCACTTGACTACCATGCTCCCGGGCCCGAGTTCGAGTCCGTCTGAAGGCAGAGAATTTATTTTCTGTTATTTCAGCCGTGGATCGAATTCTAGGTCGGGAGAACCTCCTGGGGCTCACCCAGCCACCTAAAAAGTGGGTACCCTTAATTGGGAGAAAAACCTAGCGGTTTTTTTTCTCTTCCATAGTAACCCTATGAAAGAGTCGTTTATTGAAAAGTGAGCACATCACATGCATGCAAGCATATTGTGTGCTTAGCTCATAACAAATACAAAATTTAATTAATTACATTATTTTCAATTATTTTATAGAAACAAAAATCCTAAAAAAAAAGGATACTAAATTAATGAAATAACGAAATGAAAATAATAATAATAATAATAATGAATAAATAAAACAAAATAAAAATAAAAAATGAAATAAAATAAAAAAAAAAAAAAAAAAAAAAAAAAAATACACTAAAAGTTGATGTCTATATATGCTCTGTGATCTTCTTTTTAAAGTTCAATGCTTTGAACAAATTTCTTCAATTCAGAACTATAGTTTTTGAATATATTCTTTTCTGACATTGGCCATTGTTCTCTACTAATTATAATATGTTTGATTAAAAAAAATCTGTCCTTGTCAAAAAGTGGGCAGTTATATAATATATGATTAAATGTTTGTGTTGTCTGTCTGTCACAGTGGCATGTTTCGTTGTCCGTAAGGTGAAAACGTTTAAAATAGTATTTGGTAGGTCTATGCTCTGTTAGAAATTGTGTAAGTTTGTAATGTGTACTTATAAGTTTCCTAAATTAACGTCTGGTATAAACTTGTGAACTGGTCGTCCTTTGTTTGATTGTTGCCTATATATTGATATATATATATATTGTACAGGAGGTGTTTTCTGTGTGGTCTCAGCTGCTAGTAATGTTATCGCATTTGTCAATGTATGTCGATTTAGTAAAGTGAATTTTGTCATTAGGGAAATATTTATGTGGTTGCCATGGAGCATTTATCGAGTTTCTCCTGGTGATTTTGCATTAAATGGAGTTTCTGCAAGGATTGTTAAGAGAAGGATATAATGAACTGTTTTATAGTAGTTTTAAGATATAGTAGGGATAATGTAAGAATAGTGTTTATATTGGTAGTAGTATGGTTGTGAAAGGATTATATGTCATAAGCATGAAATAGATTATTTGTCTGAGTAGGAGTATTAGCTAGGAGCTGGATCTTTCATGGGATACAAGGAGCAGAATCAACTTGAAATGGTGTTCGGGTTGGAGGGTTGATCTGAATAGGAAGATGGAATGTAAGTGGGTGTTGCTGACAAGGTGATTGTTTTACCTTAAGGGGTAACTTATGTGGTTGAGGCTGATGATGGGAGGTTTGGGGCTGAGGTTAGTATAGTTGAGGCTCTTGATGTGAAGTTGATGTTTAATCTTATCAGAGTAAGATGCTTGCTGTCGTGGTGGGGTGGATAAACAGCTGCTGATGTAGAAGGTTATTGTTCAATGCTGTGGGATTATGTTCTTTGAATTTTTGGAAAGATTTCAAGGTTGTCGACTTCAGGTCCCTGGTTCATTTGATTTTGTTTTATATTGAGTTATAAGTTCTTAGGCTTTGCATAATATTGTATTGAGGGCTGCCATTGTAACTGGTGGGATGGTATTCATAGTAAATTGTATATTTCAGAGGTAAGTATTTTGATTTATGGCATGTTTCAGATGTATGAGGGCCTTTCATTTCACATATCTTACCTGGTGGAGATAGAAAGTCTTGAACGTCCTAGGTTTTGATATCTGGTACACTGCATTATTATTTGCTCCTTTGGGTCTTTGAAACATACTAGAGTAGATAAGACTTTTAACTTCAAATATTTATTTGTTGTTGGGAGATGTCACCTTCATAGTTTTGGGCCTGTTTCACCATATCCCAATGAAAATTGTGGTAATTTTTTTCTTGTGTTTTTCTGTCTTGTGAAACACATAAAATATCTGCTTCAGGTTGGGACCAATCCCTTCTAGATGTCTTATAGTGCTCGTCGGAATATTAGTATGGAGACCCTCCAAAACCACTTTATATGCTTTCTCTTCTTTCAGTCGATAAAGATAAAATTTTTAATTTTTGTTGGCTAAGTAGTTTGATCATTCTCTTTTGTTGAGGTTTTAATTTTTATATTTTTTATTTGTGTGAAAAATGGCAGAAACTAGTCAATTCGATCAAATATGATATTTTTTGGCAGAATGATATGACTGACTAGTCAATTTTAGTTAGAATGATTGGTGGAGGTTCTGCGTCAGATATATGTTTTGGATTCAATTATTATTATTACTGGTTGATGTATTGTTAGTTGAGATAGTTGGAGTTGGCTGAAATTTGCTGTCTGCAAATCACTAATGATTTGGCAAACTTATGTTTCTTTTTATTTTATGAGTTGCCAATCGATCCTGTGGTAGTATTTCTCTGATGCTTTTGGAGTGTTCTTTTCAAATAATTTTATATTTTTATTTTTCATACAGTCTGATTTCTGAAAAGGTCATCTCTTTCTCTGAGTCTTCACTAGATGTTATTTTATCCTTCATTATAGCTTTTATTATAATTAATAAAAAAAAAAAAAAAAAATACTAATGCTAACGAAAAATTAAATGAATACTTAAAAAAATAAAATATTTACAAAATCATATACAATATTTATGGTAAAAAAAGACTGCGAACAAGAAATAAAAAAAGAAAAAAGTCCTTGGAAAAAAATTTAAAAAATCACTTGATTTGAACAAGAGGCAATAGAAACTATAAACACCAGATTCAACCTTGTTAGATGTAATTGTATACAGCATTCAGTATTAATGGTATTACCAGCAAGCCCACTGAACTGTTTGATCACTTCTCATTTCTTACTGTTGGAAAATATTAATTTTTTGTTGAAATCTACTTATGTATATGAAAGGAAAAATTATTTACGCTTATGTATGTATTACATTAATATTAATTTTGAAAGGTCACATTAATAGTATTGCTAAATTCCCCAGTTTGAATAGTACTTACATATTTATGTATTTTTCCTTTGTTTCATCTTTTCTTTTTTCTATTTTATCCTATTTGATGAAATGGATATTTATATTCTTAAAAAAAGAAACCTGTATTAATGTTTCTAATTCACTTCTCTATTTATTCTTCCGTAACATTTGATGAAAAATTACTCCATCTTGTCTTTCATTTATGTAATCAATGTTTTTTAAAAAAATAATAACCTAAAAAGACATAGTAATTTTGGCAGAGCTTAATATCATACTTTTAAGAAGTAAAATATGCAATTATACTTGACAAGAAATTCCCTTATTGTTTTTTTAATGGGCTGTGTTATAGAGTGGTAATATTTAGGCTTGGTGAACATGGAGGTTCAATCCTCCAATGAAATAAAGATCAACCCTCCATATTTGGCAATAAATATTGTATTTTGACGAGGCTTTGGCATTTTATAATAATTAGTTATTACTTGTTTTTCATTTAGATCTTAATATTTTGTAAGAAATAATGTTTGTTTGAAGGATATTTTTGTCGGTTTGTTTGTAAACCGTAAAAATTATTTATATATGCTGGGCTTTGTAATTTATGAAGTTATCTACTAATTTTTGAGAATAACGTTTCAGTTTTTAAAAATTATTTTAAAAATATTCAACTTTCAGAGAATTGAAAAAAAAAAAAAAAAAATAAATAAAAAATAAAAAATACAACCTAATGGGAATAGAAACCATTTCTGGAAGGTAGTGAAAAATTCTATTTTGGTGTATAATGATTCTTGAGTCAGACATAGTTCAGTCTAGCCTTATCCAGTTTTATAGTTCCAATCTGTATTTTATTTACCTTTTGCCAGTTTAAGCCTCATCTTGTCTTGGTATATTATAGTTCAGTGACTAGGTAAAAAAAAAAAAAAAAAAAAATGTGAATCCAAAAAAAAAATATTTTTTAAAAGTTTTTTTATTATGAATTGGTTCTTCTGTTTTTAGTCATGTTGAATCTGAATTCCAACTCTTTCCTCTTGGGAAATTGGTGTGTTTAGAATTAAAATTTTCAGTCGTTTTGGTCCAAATTAAAAAAATATGTATAATACACATGTTTTATTATTTTAAATTTCCTACTGAAAAAATTATTAAATTTTAAAGATTTCTTTTTTTTTTTTTCTTGAACAAATGATTTAGGCTCTTGTGCATCGTTTAAGTTTAATGTGTGCTATTTTAAATTCTAATATGTGGACCACAGAAGTATTGTCCTTATCTCATTCCATTTTTGAGTGATTTATACTTTCAAATAATATTATTAGTTGATATTTGTTTAAAAAAGTTATTAAGTAGGTATAAGGAGAACATACTGTAAAATGTAACATTATTCAACTTTTTGTGTTTTTTAAAGCATATTTTGGATTTATTGTGATAAAAGGTATGTTAATTGGTGGGTATCGTTATCCGTGATGATAAAATATATTTAGGTTTTGATGATGTGCCCTGAAATAATATTAGTAACAAATGAGGAAAGATTCTTTTTGCGCACTAACTAGGGAACTTCCAGACTATCTGATGCTGATTTTGATCCAAATTGTTTTTGTGATTCTACACCATTTATTTCATTCATTTTCATTTGAAAATTAGTTTTTTTAAACTTTCATCACTAGTTCTAAAAACTTAATTTTTTTTTAAAATTTCAGCACTTTATTACATAAATTATATATATTAAACTTTTTAAAAATGTAAGATGAGAAATTGAATATGTTGGTATTCAGCTAAGGAGGAAAATGAAAAGGACTCCTGAAAGATACCAGGACCTAGAGCAGACAGAATTAGAACAGGCGAAAGGGGACAGCAGGTAGATAGATTAAATTTTTCTGGTTTTCCAGAATTGCTTTGTTTCCTATTTGAAATAAATTTAAATTGAGAAATATTTCCAATATTCCCATTTTGCTTTTACCTCAAGCTCCAAAACTCCTGGAACCACCAAAGTTAAAATAAATCACATGCATTTGGATCTCTTTACCTGCTGTATAAATTTGGTTTCAAATGGTTAAGGTATGAAGGAATTATTATTGTTTGAATTACTTGAAGGTTGAATTAAAGTTTTAATTTTTGATTTCCCTGAAAATTTTCTGCTATCCTTTGGGAAGTATTTTATGCAACATTTAGGAACAAGATTTTACTAGGGTAATCCTGTTCATGGTATGTGGTGTAACTTAAATGATCGCATACCTGCGACACCAACCCCTACACTCATCTCAGAATACCTTTTATCGTCACTTTCTAACCTCCCCCCGTTCCGATTTATTTCGATGTTGAGAACAAATATAATTTTTAGTCGCTGCTTTTAGAGGGGAAAGGTTACTTTTTTGCCAGGCTCCTACTATAATTACTGAGAATAAAAAACTCAAATCCCAGTTCAAAATGCAATATTAACTTCTGTTAACCTTCTAATATTAAAATGAGAAATAATCAGAATTATTAACAAATAATGATACTTAAATAGGAACAAAATAAATACTCTAATACAACACTTATTTACAAACTGAAACATAAGTACGATAGTATAGAAAAAAAATCAGAACCTTCAAATTTGGTCTTAATCGGTGGTTATTAACAATCTTACGTGGTTTTTGTGAGGAGAGAATCTGGAATCAGCCAGTAAAGTTAATTCCTGATGAACTTTCTGTTAGAGAAGTAAATAACAAAGGTAACGGGTCGATCGGCGACACCACCAAACTAGGTTGACCCGCGCTACACCGACCAGTTCGATCCTTACGCTTCACTTCATGTTACATTTTTCGATAGTTCATTCCTATAACCTCACATGTAAACAATCACTTCTACAGTTCAACTTGGATGTGTTGTTTAGTTGTTATATTGATATTTAGACTTCTTAAATGTAAATAAGTGAAACAGAAGTTCACAAAATGAGTTTCATAAAGGATTAAGTGTTTTATGAATTCATGTTTTCTTATTCATCTAATCTTATGTTTAAAAGTGTTTATAAAACTTAAGAAGATGGTTTTGGTGTTTTACAATATTTATATTGTTCTATCAATGTAGATGATAAAATTTACAACTTGTAAAAGTGTTATGAAACTTAACAAGATTTATTTGTACATGGATTTGGTGTTTTATATATTTGTATTTGTTGTTTCAATTTCAGTGATAAAAATTTCAGTATACATATTTTGTGAATGGATTCTTTGTCATCTATATTACTTTTTGTGCTAAAGTGAGACAGATTGTATAATTAATTCAAAAACATATCAGTTTATAAAATAAATGTGAAGAAAGTATATCACAGTTTTTTTATGTTTTCTTATTTCCACTTCCCATTAGAAAATATAGCAGAAATTAACATCTTCACTTTCAACTAGGACGCATTCTGTCTTATATTATATAAGGCTTATAACATGGAGAATTGACAATGTGAAAATAATCACAGATTAAGAGGTAAATGACACATCACTATATAATTGTAGAAACTATTGGTATAATGTTATAGATTAATGTGTGTTTAAAAAAAAATTAAAAGCCTGATGATGAAACATTATCTCCGAAACATGTAGCTACAAATGTTAAATAAATAGGAGTTATGCCAAATAAATACTTAAGGATTCTGTCTTTTTTATATTTATAAATTTGTTATTTTCACTTCTCTGAGAGAAAGTTTCATCAGGAATTAACTTTACTTTCGATATTTCCTTATTTCCACTTTAATATTTCCTTATTTCTCATTTTAATATTAGAAGGTAAACAGAAGTTAATATTACTTTGAACAGGGATTTAGAGTTTCTCAGTAAATGTAGGAGAATAACCTTCCCCCTCTAAAAGCAGCGACTAGAACATCGAAATAAATCGGAACGAGGTTAGAATCGATAAAAGGTATTTTGAGCGGGTTTAGGGGTTGGTGTCGCCGATCCGAACCGTTACCATAACAAATTATAAATATAAAAAACACAGAATCCTTATGTATTTATTTGGCATAACTCCTATTTATTTAACATTTGTAGCTACATGTTTGGGAGACAATGTTCCATCATCAGGCTTCTAATTTTTTTTTTTAAACACATTAATCTATAACATTATACCAATAGTTCGACCATTATATAGTAATGTGTCATTTACCTCTTAATCTGTGATTATTTTCACATTGTCAATTCTCCATGTTATAAGCCATTATATAATATAAGACAGAATCCAAGTTGAAAGTGATGATGTTAATTTCTGCTATATTTTCTCAAGGGAAGTGGAAATAAGAAAACATGAAACCTGTGATATAATTTCTCACATTTATTTATAAACTGATATGTTTTATTTAATTAATTATACAATCTGTCTCACTTTAGGACAACAAGTAATATGGATGACAAAGAATCTATTCACAAAACATATATACTGAAATTTTATCACTGAAATTGAAACAACAAGTAAAAATATATAAAACACCAAATCCATGTACAAATTAATCTTCTTAACTTTTGTAACACTTTTACACATAAGATAAGATGAAATAAGAAAACATGAATTGATAAAACACTTAATCCTCGTGTTGTTAACTTCTGTTTCACCTATTCACATTTAAGAAGTCTAAATATCAATATAACAAACTAAACAACACAATCCAAGTTGAAACTGTAGAAGTGATTGTTTACATGTGAGGTTATAGGAATGAACTATCGAAAAATGTAAACATGAAGTGAAGCGTAAGGATCGAACTGGTCGTTGTAGCGCGGGTCATACCAGTTTGGTGGTGTCGCCGATCCGAACAATTACCGATTTACGGATTAAATTAGTTGGGATCCACGTACGATGTAATTTTGTTGGGTAAATACCTTCTATTGCAAACTTTTGCAATCCTTAATATCTTCAAAATGTATCTTGAGCTCAGCTCCTTATAGAGAATAACCGCCTTATAGAACACAACTCTATATCTCATGCCGCACGTGCCATGCCGCTTTGACTCACTCTTCTAAGAATTTTAGAAGGCGGCTTACAGCTTCCTTTTGTCGGCCTTTATCCTCTCGCTGCTCAACTTCTGAAGCCCGTGTGCCGATCCAATTTTAAAGTTATATATATATAACTATCCTATTTGTTGGTAAACTTCAGTTTACTAGAGGCATACTTTATCGTATACAACTTATTTCCGATGGCTCATGGCATTCTATTTTACTTCATTCTACAATGGTGGTCTGAAAAATTTCCGACCTAACAAAGATAGAAGACATTTTTTTTTTTCAACATAGTCTCCTTGTAACTCTACACTCTTCTCCCAGCGATGCTCCCATCTCTGTAACCCGTCCAAATAGTACTCGACGTTTTTCTCTGAAAAATAATTTTTTACGAAGGTGATTGCCTCTTCATTGGACGATAATCTCTGCCCTCCGGGCGCAATTTTTAGATGAAACAAAAAGAAGTCGCTTGGTGCTAGATCTGGTGAGTAAGGCGGATGGTCAAGCAGTTCAAACCGTAATTTGTGGATTTTCGCCATGGCAACCGCTGAGGTCTGAGTAAATAAATGAGGTGTAAATAAATGCAGAGTCCCCATATACAGAATCCAACTCATCTTTGATTTGCGTAGGCTTATTGCCTTTCAAAAACAAATATTTAATGACAGCTCGGTACTTGATTTTGTCCATTTTCACAATAACACTCATCAACTCACTCAATCGACTGTTATCTTTTTGAAGAGTTTAACGGTCATTAATACAAATCTTTACATTTATTAGTATCTAATAAAAGATTAATTTCACTGATGTTTTTTCTATCGCGGTATATATCACTTTTTCATTTCATTTATACGAAACTCTCGTCTGTATTCATAGTATTGATAGGATGTGTATTACAATCGTGTACTTCTACATATCTGGTATAGTTTATTAATAAATTAGGAACCTTTTGTTTTTATTGTTTACAGAGCTCATTCGTATTAGATCCTGATTATGTCTGTTGTAGAGAATGAAATCTCCTGAACTAAAGAAATTGACTAGAATGAGCCATACGGTGTCAAAGGAAAATACGTTTTTCTTCTCTAGGAATACAAAGGTATGTATAAATAACATCTGTCTTTGTTACTTAATTGATTTAAAACTGTCAGGTTTATTGTTCACATTGGATCACCAAAAATATGAAAACTTATTTTTGGTACTGATAACTTACAATGAAATACTGATACTTATCTTATTTAGCATTATATATATATATTGAACTGATTATTTAAGTGTTTTTAATTTTTTTATATAACGTCGTTGAAATTTAAGTTAGTTTTAAAATGATTTACTCTAAAACGTGTTCATCGTTGGTCAAATAAAAATCATTAATCATTATTTAGAAATAAATCTGCTTGACAAGCACCTGTGAGAGAGACAGGGTTATCCAACTTCCGAAAGACTAGTCTTTTTTCAGCGAATCATACAGTTACAGGTATTCATAAAAAGAACTTTTACGGTTTTCAAGCCTCTGCCCTATGTGACGCGCCCACCTGTTGAGTTTCCAACCGGTACCCATCACTAGTGATTGAAACGCTTCCAGTGAAATCACCGACACCCATTATCGTGTCTATTTTTCTTTCTGATATGAAAGAACAAAAAAAGGCTGGTGAAATCATGTCTTTCTAAGCTAATTCATCGTTGCGAAAGACGAAGCTATCTACGGATATAGAGCACGCTGTAGCTACTCTCGTGAGGTCGAACACCAAGACACATTCCTACCTTGTTGAACTAGGAGGTTTACGGAATTTTAATTTCAATATAAGTGGCAAATAATTCATCGTCTTAATTTTATTGATCCCTCTGTACCATCTTGGGAACCTCATGTCATCAATCCTAAGAATTTGTTATCCACGGTTCAATAATGAGTAGTACTCCCCTGAAGTTTTCCCAACTAAGCAACAGCAGTCACTACCCGAATTCAAAATGGTTAAGAGGTTCACTTGGCGATAGGGAAGGTATCCCACTGGTCATCGCAAAATTGAGTATCAAATTAGGAGACCTGTAGCAGCTGAAGGCGAGTGACCACGTCTGCTTTAGGTGCAGTATCTTCAAGGAAGACGTAGGTCAATATTGCAGATGCTAGCAGTTTGGGAACACCGAACGTGTGTCTAAGCTTGATGTAGCAGCCCCATCTGATTAAGAAGTGCCCTTAGAAGATTGGAGCGCTCTGCTGCATAAACTGTCAAGATCCCCGTTGTGCTTCTTCCGGAGACTGTTCTCACGACCACTGTCCTGACCCAGCGTCGAATGTAGCAGCAGTAACCCCAGTGTAACTCATCGGCAAGTGAATAGGTAGTGGGTGCTTCGTTCGATAGGATTCCTCTTACCCCCAGTCCCTCGGGGGTGTCCCATATTAGTGCAGTCAGGTAATTCAGCCTGCCCAGTCTAACCTCCTGCCTTGCCAGCGTAGCCAGGCTTGCTTGGAGAGTCCATTAGCGGCTACTCATTAGCCTTCTAAAACGTTTTGACTCCATGGTCTCCATTATGCAGTCTCTGATGTTCCCAGTGACTACGCTATTTGAGAGGCAAAGTTGTTTAATATCTAGTGTTCAACTATAACACTAAACGCCTCGCTTTTTAATAAATAGGCTGGAGATGCAGCACTGACTGACCGTACCATGTTCTTCGCTGCAACACGACTTCAATTTCTAGGATACTCCATCTGAAAAGAATACCTGAGATGTCCGGCGATCGCGGACTTCTTCAAGCTTGTGGAAAGAGATCTGTCATCATCACAATTCCAGTAAGTTCATAATCACAGTTGACATATGACCTACGCTGAGAGCATAACCTTTAAATGCTCCTTATTATGTCTAGCTTAGATCAATAATTGATTGTATAATAATAATAATAAGAAGAAACACCCGTGTTGTTTCCCATGACGTCAGAGTGAAGAGAGGTGCAGAATGTGGATCCGACCATTCTTTAGTTCAAGGAACATTCCTATTTAAATACCTGAGTGCCCGGAAGGAGATACCAATCAAGACCGAAACTTTAGAAAACATTCTATTCTATTGAGAGCCTAAAGCAGGAAATGAAAAATCACAAAGCTCCTGGACCAGGTAACCTCCCGTTAGAGCTCGTTAAGTCAGGACCAAGATGTTTGAAGGAAAATATAGCTGAGTTGTTTACACGGTGTATACATCAACGTAAAGTGCCATAGGAACGGTTGACTGGATACATCATTCCAATACATAATAAAGGGAATAAGAGTGACTGTTCGAATTATCGTGGTATCACCGTTTAAGTAGTATGAGCAGGCTCTATGGTTGAGTTTTAAAGAACAGATTGTAGCGAGGAATAGAAGGATCTATGTCAGAAGAACATGCAGGTTTTAGAGCTGGAATGTTTTGCATGGATCATGTGTTCACCATTGAACAATTACTTGAGAAGAAATTGGCCTGTGGATGTGAAGTTCACCTAGCATTTGTAATCATTAAAAAACCATATGATACTGTTCCATTAAAACTTCTATGGAGGGCATTGGAAATATCGGAGTAAGTAGAGATCTTACTGACGCAATTAAAAGTTTATACTGTGGAGAGAAAGCCAAGGTTAAAATGGGGAACCGTTTGACAAATAGTTTCCCAATCACCAAAGGCCTGAAACAAGGGTGTAGTTTATCACTCACCCTTTTTAACCTCTATCCAGAGGAAGTTTTGAAGGAGTGGAAAAGGAAATGTCGAGGTATGGGTGTAAGAATAGGAAAGGAAACTTTGTACAATGTACATTTTGCCGATGATCAGGTAGTAATAGCTTCCGAGGAAGAAGATCTAAGTTACATGCTAAGGATGCTAAAAGAAGAATATTCTAAATGGGGCCTGGAAATCAACAAAGAGAAGACAGAATACATGGCCTTCAACTCCCCCACATCTTCTCTGGCATTAGAAAATTGATCGCTACATCGGAGTGATCGGAACACTTGAGAGTGACATAAAAGGAAAGATAACGAAGGAAGATAGCTAATAGGCATGATGAATTTGTACTGTGGAGGCCAAATGTTTCAACCAGAAATGTTTCACTAGAAACCAAAAAGAGGATTTTCCACTCCTTTTTTGAAGGAGTAATCCTTTATGGTTCGGAAATGCATATTTACATATGGTGGGTGGTTGGAACGAGAGATGCACAGAGCCTGCAAGCTGTCGAAATGGAATTTTGGAGAAGAAGATGTCGCATTTCCAGGATTCAACGGATAACTAATTCTGCCATACGAAATATCGTTAAGGCGGAAAACACTATAGTTCACACCATTTACACCAAACAGCTGTTGTGGTACGGCCATCTAAAAAGAATGGGGCCAGAAAGATGGCAAAAGAAAATATTTAACTACGTCCCGGAAGAAAGACGCAAAAGAGACCGCCCAAGGAAAACATGGGTTCAAAGAGTTGAGGAGGTAATGGCGGTGAGAGAATTACGGGAGGGAGATAGGAAAGACCGTGAATACTGGCGGTCCAATGTATTGGGTCTAGGTATATGACCTAAGGTCGTCAAATCCGTTAAAAAAAAAAAGAAGTTATATCTAGCAAAACCGTATATAATGATCTCAATATACTATTAATCATATTAATATACTATTCGACCTTATACCTAATAAATATTTGAATAGCTTCTAATCCTTTCAAGCCACCACACTGTCTCAATGTTAGCTGTATCGATTAAGGACCGTGACGCTATAATTATATCGATGAAATCATCGGCAATAGCTTTAGTACATTTGTTACATATGGGCAATCGAATACCTGCAATTGTAATTTCAGTGTCAGAACCCTTATTGGACTCTATCCCATAAAAATCGTTCATCTCTAACTACTACTCATTCCAATTCATAAGTAACCTTCTTGACAATAATGAATTATTATACAAATATTTTTAGGTTAATAAATTAAAGATTAATGTATTTTTTTTTTTTTTTTTTTTTTTTTTTTTTTTTTTTTTTTTTTTTTTTTTTTTTTTTTTTTTTTTTTTTTTTTTTTTTTTTTTACATTTTGCTTATATTGAAGTTGAAACTAAGTATTTTTTTATTATTAATATTTTGAATGTTGTCTAATCCAACTATCTTGGTTTTAATTTGTTCTTATTTAGTTTGTGCTTATTAGCTAAAGTGTACTTTATTTATAGATATTTTGAAAGTTTTATCATTGAAACATATCCGTCCTGTGAAAGGACATTACTTTCTGCTCAGTGTTAACGAATGGTAGACTGAACCATCAGTGTTTGTTTATAATTATGTTTCAGTTATAATTGTTATTTATTATGTATATTTTATAATACTCAGTTTCCTTTTGTGATAGTAAAACGTAGGTTCTGCTATACTAGCTTCTTCTTATGAACATCCCTTGTGACTTATATCATACAATTTCTTTTTGTTATTCTGTGTTTTTATGAGTATTATAGAATTATTCAAGAGCAATCGGTAAAATTAATGACCCCCCCCCCCCCCCCTAAAAAAAAAAGTTTCTAATTATCATTAATAAGTGGTTACTTTTTTTTGTTTTTATAATGGCTTTGTTAATGGAATATCACAAAGAAATTGTATTTTATAAGTAAATATAAATAATTCATTCAATTTTAAACACGATTTAAAGATTGTGTCAGATTTTTTTTTGTTGTTAATTGTAAGGAATATTGATTGATTTCTTCTGAGATTAATAATCTATATTTTTAAGTTTTATTGAGTTGAAAATTTGATTTTTTAAAGGAGTCATGGGAAGTTAATTCTATCAAAATGAATAGAAGAAACAAAGAAGGTAAATTATCTTATTATCTTTCTAAATTTCCTACTTAAAATAAACCAGGCCTTATTTATTGTGCTGGAAATATTTGGAAATTACGAGTATTCAAATTTAGAGACTACAGGTGTTGAAAAGAACTTTACTTTTTTTTCTAATTGTTTTCAAATAGCAACAGAGTTTCTTTCGTAGCCATTAGTCCCTAAAATGGCAGGTGGTAGTGTATAGAAATTATGTTCTATTTTAGTTTAAGGTATGTTTGCAATGTTTAGCTACTTATATTTTTCTAAAGATGAACTGTTTTTATCGGATAATTTACTGAAAACAGAATTCGATAATTAAACCAACTCTACCCCATTAAACCAACCAATCTAACTTAAGTTTTTTTTTTCTTTTACCACATTATTATGAAATATTTATATTAATTATGCTTCAGTTTTATTTATTAACAATTGCATGCTGTGACGATCCTTACTTTTTTATTCTAGTTGAAATAACTTTTAGGGAAATGGGATCTAATATTGAACATATTTATATTTACCATACTTAAAATATGTTTTGTTTTTATTTCTATTTATTAATTTTTTAAAGGTAAATTAAATCCAGGAGCTTCGTGAAAAGTGCAAATAAAATTTATTCATACTGGTTTCTTCAGTTATCCCTCTACCCAAAGCCATATATAGTAAGGTCTTGATAAATAAAATAAATCATTAGCACAAAGTATTTACATAAATCATCATTAAAAAAAAAAAAAAAAAAAAAATCTACCGCTTACACAGTGTGATTTAATTACCATACCAATGGGTACAGAGTCTCCATCATGCCTCACTTGTTATCGTTTCATTCGTGTGAAACAAAGGTATGAAGATATATATATATATATATATATATATATATATATATATATATATATATATATATATATATATATATATATATACAGGGTGTTCGGAAGATCGTTGGCCAAAAAAATATCTCGGGTAGGGAGGTTCATTTTGAACCTATTTAAGGTCACTTACCTATATACAAAGTCTTACGGTTTTTTTTTTATGATTTTTTTTTTGTAAAAATGGCCAAATCCCAACATTTATGCCTTATAACTCCGTCTGGAGACCTCACGAGTGCTAGCCACTCAATTGGACCCCGTCTTCCTATCCAGGATTGTGGGGAACAATTGTTTAAACATTCTCTTACAGGTAAGTTGTAGTGGGCTTTTTCAAAACAATAACTTATTTAAAAATCAATGCCGCGTTTACCATAATGAAGGAAGAGTTTATTTTTAGAATAACTACAACAGAAATAAGAAAAAGATATCGTGCTTGTATTAGAAATAGTGGAGATCATTTTGAGCAATACCTGTGATACTCTACAAATTAAATTTATGAATAATAAAATTAGTTTAATTTTGTTCCCTGATTATTGTTTAAAAAAATGTAGATAAAGTTTACTCTGATAAAATCGAAATTCCGAGAAAGAAAGAGAAAATATGCAGTTTAACCTATGCTATAAAGAAACACAACTATTTATTACGTTTTGCATAAAAAATATGATTCGATTCATTATTATTGTCAGTGCGCGATGGTGGCACCCTTTTGTCACTTTATAAAAATAAAAAAAACTAGATGTGCTGCGTGCCTGCAAATGGTATTTTTTTAAAGAGTATTAACTACAGAAGTTTTTAAAACAATTTGGATTTGGCTGTTGCGCTTACTTTTTTTTTATTGAACCTAAACTTGAAGTTCATAATTTTTATTTTTGCCTTTGAGAAGATTTAACGATCTCCCGTTTTTTTGGTATTTGTTTTTTGCACCATATCTTTTTTATTTTACATGGACAATGTATTAGTAATTACTGGAAAAAAAATGGAGTTGATATATCAGTAAACAACGGAGTTATAAGGCATAAATGTTTGGATTTGGCCATTTTTACAAAAAGATTCATAAAATAAAAAACCGTAAGACTTTGTATATAGGTAAGTGACCTTAAATAGGTTCAAAATGAACCTCTCTACCCGAGATAATTTTTTGGCCAACGATCTCCCGAACACCATGTATATATATGTAAGGTTGAGCAACCTTCAATCATCTGTTAATTATTTATCATTTGTTTATTATTTATCATCTGTGTTTATTACTTTATCTTAACCTTCATTAACCTATTAGCATTGATGTTTGCTGTTACTTACTGTTGTATTTACGTGTAATTTAATGCACTTTCATTAAATAAATCTCTTTACTTTCATTGAATAAATCAAGTTTTAACGATCTTAGAAATTAAATTACAAGATCTCAACACGTAAGAAAATGGCTCAACTATTTGTTCAAATTGTAAAGAGAAGTAACAAAGACTTTGTGATTCAGTGCATTTCCATTGACAATAAAAATTGGTACTTATTACCTGAAGAATCAAAAGACTTAAAGTTCCACTCCTTTCTATCAGGTAAGAAACCTATAATAAATGCTATGAATGCTATCAAAAACGTTAATGGCTACAGAACAGTAGCTGTTAAGATGGATGGTGACATTCAAAGAGAATATTTTGATGAATATTTGTTTTCGGGAGTTACCATTAGAGGAATGGGTTTCAAAAACAATTCCTTCTAGACCTGTAGAGACTTAGTCAGAATTAGAAGATCGTATCAAACAATTAGAGATACAATAAAAACTAAACAAATCAGAACTAAACTCAGTTTAATGAAATTAAACTATATCATATTGAAAATAAAATTATTTTAGAACGATTTG
Organism: Euschistus heros; assembly: GCA_003667255.2. Taxonomy (NCBI): domain Eukaryota; kingdom Metazoa; phylum Arthropoda; class Insecta; order Hemiptera; family Pentatomidae; genus Euschistus; species Euschistus heros. The sequence goes on from RCWM02000312.1 coordinate 68,874, forward strand.
ATAAAAACCAATCAGATCCTATAGCATTGCTACGTAGGTTCGAAGAAGAATGTATTCGATTTCAGATAAAATCCGATAATTTAAGAATTCAAGCGTTATGTTTTTTATCTTGTTGATGGTCCGACTAAAGATTGGGACGAGATTAATTTAAAGAAGATCGGTTTGAACGATTCATGGGACATACGGAAGGACTCTTTTCTAAATATTTTTGTTGATAAAGGCTGGTCTCTTGTAAAAAAAAACATTCGGCTACTGATCTTTAGGCGGATCCCTTGTCGACTACGCCCTGACGGAAGAAAAACTATGTCTTGACGTAGAACCTAATGGTACCGAGATCTCCCGAATAAACCAAATTGTTTTGGGTTTGCCAAATGAAGCTCAGGAGAAACTTGATCGAGAAGAGATTTGTACTCTTGATAAATTGTACTCTGAACTTCTGAAAATTAGATAATGCCTTTATGAGAAAGGAGAAAGAAAAACTGTCAAGTCCAAAATTCAGTAAAAAGTCCGCTTGTGTAAAACCATGTTCTCACTGCGAAACCCTCGGTTTTCACAATCGTTACCATTTAACATTGAATGTCGTAACAAAAATAAAACTTATAATCGACCAAAAATAAATGCAACTGATCTCGATTTATGCGAAGTTAGATACGCTGATTATACTAAATGTTTTGATAAATGACAATATTAAAATAAAGGCTATTTATGATAGTGGTTGCAATGTGACATTAATAAATCAACGAATTGCTGACTTGCTGACGTTGAAATTAATCAAACAAAGAGCGACACTAAAAGCTATCAGCGGACTTAATTTTACCTCAGCTTGGGTTAAAATTAGACTCCTATTAGAAAAATTAAAATCCTTAGAGATTGGAAACATTACAGATTACATTACAACCTATGTAGTCAAGAATAACAATTTCTCTTATGATTTGTTACTAGGTATAGATCCCATCAAGAAATTTAAATTAATACAAGATGAAAATTTGAAATTTTTTCAACGTACCAGTAACACAAAGGACATAGCATCAGAAGATCTACTTAGAAGTGATAAAAATATGAACAGGGATGCAGTCAAAGTAACACCACGTAAAAGAAGGAATTCTTTAATACGTGCCAACGTTTCGATCTATATAATATAGTACTAAGAATATAAGCATAGTACATAAATAACTAAGAATATAAAGCAGCAAGGTAAGAATAAGGACAAGATAGGAATGAAAAAGGAAAAATATATATATATATATATATATATATATATATATATATATATATATATATATATATATATATATATATATATTTTGGTTGATTGTGGTTGGGTTCCCCCAACTAAATTACCACTGAGGTTGTTAGCCCCAGAAGGTTTCGTTTTAGTTCGCCTAGTCCTATCCTTAATCAGACTAGGTTATCCAGCCGCACCACGTGGAGGCACGTTTCTCAGAACTTGAGATGGAAAATTAAGGAAAGTTAAAAAAATGGAAGTTAAAAAAATTGGGTATCACGGAGGGAGACTACAAAGATAAGGATGAATTCGGAAAAATGGTTAAAAATATAAAGGTTCTTGTAGCGGAGAAGAAGAAGCATGAAAGTAAGAAATGGACGGAGAAAGAAAGAGGGAAATGAGCGAAAAAATGAAAAGAATTTGGGCAGAAAGGAAGAAAACCTGAAAATGATATACGCATGGTCCACCGTTGGCCTGTATCGCGATAAATAAATAAATAAATAAAATAATATATATATATATATATATATATATATATATATATATATAAAATAAAAATAAATAAATAAAATAATATTAATGGTAATGGATAAAAGGATAATAAAAAGGGCAGAAGGAAACGAAATGTAAATAAAACAAAAAAAATAAATAAATAAAATATGGGAAAGAATGAAGGAAATAATGAGAAGGTGATAAAAGAAAAGATACAGATAAAAAAAATGAAGGTGAAGTAAAATAAAAATGGAAAGATAAAAGGAAAGGAAAACAATATCAAAGAACACTTACCCACCGAACCACACCTGTGAGGAGAAGGACGTTGACTGATGTGAAACGGTAAGAACAGCTGGGTAGGTAAAAGGGAGAAAAGGCGCTGGATACATGGATACTGAATAGGAAAATGAAACAATGAAAATGTAACAAAAATATAAAAGAAAAATGAACAACAGAGAGACTAAAAGATAACAAAATAACAGATAAATACAAACAGAATAAAAAGAGATAAATACAATAATGCCAATGCCATCATGATCAGGGTGCAGCACAAATATAAAAAGATACAGAAAAATAACAAAATGAAGCAAATAGACATAATAATATAAAGTAAAAATTACAAAAAGAGACAGAAAGGACCGAAGGGAAGGTTATTGTTTTTTAATAAGGTTAATAACTTGGGAATAAGTATGGGAAATGTGCTCTTTGTCACTATTGTGGTTGACGGGATTAGGCTCGAGATGGATATAAATAGATTCGGATAATAAACGTTTACTATGGTTAAGGACCGTGGCAAGAATTGAAGTTTTTTTCAAAATCAAAGGTATGGTTTAAGGATATGGCATGTTCCGAGAGTTTGGTGGCAGAGGAATTTTTGGAAGAAATGGAGAGTTTGTGTTGGGAGATGCGGGTTTTAAGGTGGTTTTTGGTTTGGCCAATATATGAGGACTGACGATTAGGAAAAGCACAGGGTATACGGTAAATAACGTTGGATCTGAGTTGGATAGGGATGGGATCTTTGAGGTTAGTGTAGATGTAGTTGAGTTTGTTGTGGGATTTCAGGCCTAGGCGTAGGTTAGGGAAGGTAGAGCGGAGAGTTTTTTGAATGTTATCAGAAAGGAAGGGGATATGAGGTAGGGACCTGTATAGTAATAACGGGGATGGAGGTGCGGGGGAGTTTGAGGCGGAAAGGGTAGAGGTCGAATGATCGAGGTAATTGGAAAGGAGTTTGTTTATGGTAAGTGGTGGGAAACTGTTAGCCTGGAGTATTTGTTTGATGCGGTTGAGGATCCGCCGCAGCGCCAGGCTTCAAAAGTTATCCAGAACGGGTCATCATCAAGAGAGAAATCCTTTTCCTGCTTCTACTACTTCTCAGACTGCGCTTACGGTTTCAAGCTCTTCAACTACTTATTTTTTTTCTTCTTTGATTCTTCTATTGAACCTTAAAATACGCGAAATCATCCTTGATATTCACAATATCAATAAAAAAATATCATCCCTTACTCACATTTTAAGTTCTGATATTGATAATCATATAATGATCAGTTTAAATAAGTTCATAACCAATATTTCCCATGCAGTTAAAGCCCTAAAAAAGCTCCAACTGATCAATAAATTTAAACAACTTTATGATATTTCTCTTCGCCATAAAGTTTATCCTAAAGGAGATGATAGCTGGGTTCAAAATATTTCTTCTATTGAAATTCCCGCTCCTGTGTCCAATATTCTCAGTTTAGGTCCCAACTTTGTTACTCCCCAGTCTAAAGTTAGCCACCTCCCTCAGTTAATCAGTGACCTTGAATTTATTCCGAGGCTGTGTTGGAAAATTTTCTTCGTCAGTCTTCTTTCTTCCATTCTCATCAAATGCCCACAAAACGTCAATCTACGTTTCCTCATTAAATCACTCAACCTGTCAATGTTTCGATATATTTCCATATTACTTTTTAGTTTAAAACCTTCTTCAGTCTTTCTTGGTCCTAATATTTTTCTCTCCTTTTTTTCCATATTTTCAATTTCTCCCTTTTTGTTGAGAAACAAGCATATAGAGGCATATAAGCTTTTAGGACGAACAACCACTTTATAATGACGCAATTCAGCCTCAATAGAGAGATTTTATTTATTACATATATCCTTAGTTTTTATTAAGGCAAATTCCATTTTGTTGGCTCTTGCGAGATTTGCTGCTTTATCTAAACCATTATTTTGAATTACTTCACCCAAATATTTAAACTTATCTACCCTCCTAATATTACCATATTTAGTTTTTAGTTCTTTGCTTGTATTCACATGAGTCGACATATATACTGTCTTATCGAAAGAAATCTGTAAACCTGTTTTAGATGCAATTTCTAGTTATTTTTCAATATAAATTTTGGTAATCTCTTCATTTTCTGTAACTATTGCTAAATCATCCGCAAAGGCCAATATGTCCACATCAATCTTCTGTCTTTTCCTCCTGGAGCCCTGTTGTTTTTGAGACTCTGAATTATGTCGTATTGCCTCCGCATTTGGGGGTTCTGACTTGGCATTATCCGTAATTGGGTGCTAAAAATTCAATCTTTCAGTAGGGGTCTCACAATTTAATAGTTTTTTGAAATATGTTGCTAATATCTCACAGTTGGTTTTATTAGTCAATCCTAAATTATTTTCTTCATCCCTGAAGCATATCATTGCTTGTAACTGACCTCACAGTGTTTAATCTTTACTTTTCATATTTTTTAGTCATATATATATATATATTGATATAGTTACATTAGTAGTTATAACGATATTTCATTTTCAAATAATTTTTCTTGGTACAAGCCGAAAGTCAGTGTATATTTTAAGGAATTTTGACTGGGCGACATACGGGACGGCAAAAGTACCGGGGGTAGGGCGGGGGGTCCCTGAAAAATTTTCAAAATTAAGTGTCAAATGACGCATTTTTAGGCCGTTTCAACTCTTAATTAACATGGTCAGTGAGGTTTTGGATACCGGGAACTCCCTACTTCAATTAATGATCCCAGGCCCTTTGACAATTAATTTGGTCCACTCTATGACGTATGAACCCATTTTTAAATTGACACCAGGGGCCTATTCCATAAAGATAGGAGTACAACTCTACAGCTACAATTCCAAAAAATACTTGACATCTGAGCTCCCATTGGTCGGTATCAAGGTTTTTTTTAATTGTAGCTGTGGAGTTGAACTTTTTACTATCTTTTTTATTATTTCGAAAAACTGTATTTAAATTGAAATTTTGATCCCGTAAAAATTCGCCGGCACCGGCTACGTTCACTGGGCGACAAAGTCATGGAACTAGGCGACACAAGTGTCGCCCAGTTTGTATGTTATGCCGAAAGTTGTTGTTCACGCCAAAAGGCGTCCTTTGTAAAAAAAAAAGAAAAATATGAGAAATATAAAATTCTTAGTTACGCCATCTATCGAAATTTTTATGTCAACTAGCCTTTTAGTATTATAATAACCCTCTAGAGAGCAGCTGATAACTTAATTTCACCTCTCGCTATTTTTCTACAATTTCTCTCTCACTGTCTCGTCAGGAGCTCAGCCAGCCGGACTTAATTTTCTTTTCTTTTGCCTTCCACCATTTGTTCAAGACGATAGTCTTTCAAATTTTACTTTTAACCGTTTTGTATCATTTTCATGTTATTTTCTATCTCAGACATTTTATGCCCCTTTGCTTGTGCAAATGAGTATCAAGCCAGAAGTTTTCTCAACCGATTCTCGCAGCACCTAGAAGAAATTCAGCCTTATTTTGGTCACGCGAATGCATTTGCGTGCCCTAACGGGTTCTACAGGCACCAGTTTTTGATCTTCACCTGGGTGAATCATTTTCATTTTCATTATAATTGGTTTAGATTTCTTCTAATCATTTTCTCTCCAAAATTACGAACCTTTATTTAAGGAATATTAAATAAAGTCCACTCTCCAGAGTCTAATTTAATTTCTGAGGAAGTTCCGCTTCATTTTGAATTACATAAGTACAATTCCCGATCTTTGATCAAACAGTTGTCTTTATTATTGTTTTATTATTATTATTTTTTTTTTTTCATAAAGTGATATTATTTATTTTTGTATTATTTGCACACATAAACATATTATTTATAGTGACAGAAGAACACAGTGTTTAATCTTTATTTACTTTTGATATAGAAGAAGAAAATGAACTTTATTCTGGGACTACTTGTCCCTTAAGGATAACATATGATTACAGTACATAGGACAATCGTCTGGCTATGATAATTAATTATAATATATAATAATAAAAAATTGATTAATAATTAAATTATGAGTTACAAAATAACTGAGACATCTTGTAAAAGGATCCATCTTATGTATACTATTATAATGTATATTACATAAATATTCACGTTCCACATTTGCTCGGAAGATTGAAAATTAAGGAGGTAAAGAAATAAATGATAATAAAAGGAAGTAAGAGTGGAGCTTTTTCGAATTGAGATGGGCAATGAATTCCATAAAGAGGAAGCATGGGTAATAAAGGATTTCTCGTAGGATGCAGTTTGATGCGCTGGAGTGTATAGGTTAATGGGTTGGGTTCTTGTATTTAAGAGGTGAATGGAGGAGCGCAGAGTAAGGAGGACATGGATATAGGTGGGTTTTTTGGTTTTCAAGGTTTAAAATATGAGTGCGCCTAGGAAGTATTGACGTCGGAACCTGGGGTAAAGCCACCCAATTTCAGAATACCTGTGAGATATATGAGAACGTCTGGAGATCCCGAAAATAAATCTTATAAACCAGTTCATTACTCTTTTACATCTCATCTCGAGCTCATCAGGCAGTCCTCCATATACTATGCATCTGTAGTCAAAGTTAGGAAAAATCAGTGATGATACTAAAAGTTGTCGAGTACTTAATGGTAATGAATCACGGTAATGTGAAAGTTGCTTAAGAATAAAAATAGGATTCCTCGTGATTTGAGAGATATGGTTATTCCAAGTAAGATGTTGATCGTAAGTTATTCCCAGATTTTTAATGGAATTTTGGAAATGAATTGGACGGTTTTTGGGGAAAAGCAGTGGATAGTAGGGAAGAGCTTTTAGGTGAGGTTTTGACCCAGGATAGCCTTCGTTTTCCCTGGATTCAGACTCAATTTATTCTCTACTGCCCGTAGGTTAATGCTATCTGTGTCTTTCTGTAGCTTACAAGTCGCCTCTAGCATATTTGAAGGATGAAAGGATAAATATATTTGCAAGTCGTCAGCATAAAGATGATATTGGGAGTAGTGGATGCGATTCGGTAAGTCATTAACATAAATAGAAATAGGGTAGGTGAAAGAGAAGATCCCTGGGGGACTCCTCGCGAGAGTGGTAGTGAAGATGAGTGAGGTTTTCCTGGTATAATCACTGTTTGGAAACAGTTGGATCAAAATATATGAAGCCAGCTTAACGCACTATTAGATATTGAGAGGTTATGGAGTTTGGAGAGGAGGATTCTATGGTCAACAGAATCAAAAGCTTTTGAAAAATCAAAAAGGATCAGGATCGTAATATTCTGTTGGTCTAAGGAGAAGTAAAGGTCTTGAGTAATTTTTACCAAAGCTGACTACCAATAAGCATTATTATAAGTAAAAAGAGAGGATTCGAATGATGGGTCGAATTTGACCTAAGAAGGGCGTAAACTATGAGGTAAAGGAGGGAAAATGATTTCGAGGAGATTTTAGTGAACATGTATTCAAGGTGTGGAATATCAGGAGAACTGGATTTTAGAAGAATTTTTGCTCTTAGGTTATTGCGAACATATAAACAAACACCTCCACCAGTTCGGTCCGTCCGATCATGGCGAATAAGGGTGTAATCAGGAATAGACATGGAAGAGGAGGGAATATATGGTTTCAACCAAGTTTCAGAAACTGCAATGATATGGTAGGAGTTAAAGACCGATAATTTACTATCTTATTTTTTTAAAAATTATTAACATCTCCTATAGTGAAGTAACTTTGTTTAATTTATAATAGACAATTTCAATAGTTTCAATAGCGTGTTTTGGTTTCAATAACATGTTTACGGTTCAAGTTACGTACGCCTCGGGAGATAAGACTCAATGGTCAGTCTGGGCCAGACCTCCCGTGAAGAAGTAGTTACACACCAATATCACCAATATTCATCTTCGAGACTCACCGGCAGGCTGCCTTTTTATTATTCATCCCTGCCCATGGAATGATGAAGCAACTCACCGTATGGATTGAAGGTTTCACTAGGGGCCCTCAAGTATGGTAACACTCACGTAACTTGAACCAAAAAAAAAAAAAAAAAAGGGACATTTAAATTTTTTGTTTATATTTTAATTTGGTTTATTTTCAGTGATCACTATATGAGATTGTTTGAGTCAATTATTAGGAGAAACCTTTTTTTTTTATTTGTTTATTTCTGGTTTTACACTTTTACTCACCACAATATTTTTTATGTATATACCTGTATATGTATTTATATACTCACTCATTTAAGAAATATAAAATTTTTATTTTTTTTTTGGTGTTCATTTATAGTTTCAATTTTCTTTGTTTTTTTAAAATGTCATTAATTCTTACAGGTTTCCCAATCTTTAAAATTAATGTTTGGGCATTTTTCTAAGATAATTTTTTACAAGCATTCATTGAGGTTGGAACTGTTTTTTTCCAAAAGTGAAAAGCCCCCTCCCCAACAGTAGGTGTTATGGATGAAGTAGTCACGAAATTCATCGGAGTGCGCTGGGAGGGATTGGGAGTTTACGTGACAGGTGAGTTGTATATTAGACATAAGAAAGAGGGAGGGCAATGTTACTTCGAGAGATAATGGAAATTTTGAATTGGAGCTTATAAGTACAATAATTATCACAGAACCAATAAAGCAGTAAGAACAACGGGAAAACATACATGCGTCTAACATTAGGAAATTTGAAACACAGAGATAAGAAAAAGGAAAATAAGAATATTGCATTGTATTGAGATCTAGATATGTAATAATTAACGAAAAAATTGTGTTTAGTCAAATCATTACTAAAACTTACAAAAATTTACATAAACTGGTAGAAAAAATGATTTTTTTCTGAAAAAAAAAAAAATAAATCGATTGCGATGTAGACAAAAGTAAAGATGAATCCATGAAACAAAAATACAAATAAAAGTAAGAAAAAGTAAAAATGAAAAAGAAAGATATATGGAAATATGTGGCATATATCAAATATAATAAACTGTAAGACTAATAACAATACAAAATCCGATGAAACATGAAGATTAGAGAGTGCTGAATCCGTGAGAAAGACTGGATGGTACTTGCATTCCTTGTAGTCATCCGAGAACATCAAGGTCTTAAGCCTGGTCAATGAAGATCACTGGATGGCCGTCATATTTCCGGCAGCGCATTCTACCAACCATATTTCACTTTTCCGGTGGACCTCTTCTGCCATACAAGCCAGTGTAAGTGCCTGTTCGCTGGTGTCATCTCTTCGGCGAGATATATCCGGTGGGAATCATTTTCCTGCCAACCTATATCTCGGGTCAAGAAGTCTCGCTTAATCTCTCTTTTTTGCACCAGATCGTCTCTCACTGACTGCCTCACGAAGCGCGCGATATTGGGTGGTGGTCGCGGGTCATCTTTTCTCGACCTTCGGCGTTCAACCATATCTATGTACTCAATATTTAACTTGAGACCAAGGCCAGCTCCCACGCTTGTTACCAGTCCTGCGGGGATCTCCCCCGCGCGAACCGGTATACCGCGTATCTTGACCGATCTGCATAACAACCCTTGTTCTGCCTTATTCACCCTAACTTCCAGCTCGGTGACTCTTGTTTTTAGTGCTTTGTTTTCCAGCACCACTTCCTCCAGATGCCTGGATTGGCCTTCTAGATGTTTTTCAATATTTGAGAGCCGATCACTCACCTCGAAACTTATCTCGGCATATTTTTCTAATGTGGCTTTCAGGTCTTTGGTGGTAGCTTCAATTTTTTTTTTATTGCGGACAATAATTGCGATGCCGTCGGTTCGGAGTTATGATCCAGTATAGATTTTAACGAATTTTGTTTTGTTTTTCCTCGGCTGATGCATTTTTCGCTCAACCATATTTTTTTTTGCTGTTCTTGTGGCCTCAATTTCTTTTTCATGAAGATTACAGGATTTTTCATGAAATATCATCTTACATTTTTGACAGTTCAAAATCTTTTTTTCTTCTCGTGCGATCGACGTTTCACAAATTTAACATACAGCCATTTTTAAAATATCCAACTTAGCGCGAGTCAATAAATAGATAGGTAACCTTGCTTAGTAGAGCAGCAGGAATCAGCGGTAATACAGTGGGGATTAGGCACTCTTGCTTCACCAACTCGTCTATAGTTATCGTTATTATTATAGAAAAATAAAAACGAAACTTATATTCGTAATTTACGAGTTTAATAATAATAAAACTTTGAGTAAACAAAATAACGAAAACAATACGAGAATACTAATAGAATAGAGAGAGAGAGAAAAAAAAAATTTACAGAAGCACTTAACTGAGATGTTTATCGGGAAGCGTCTCAAGCCAGACTCAAGATATATGTTTATTTTTGTAATCATATTGGTCGTTAGAACAGTATTTCTACTTGTTAATGTTTTATTTTATTATTGGTTTTTTTTCCTCTTACTCTAACCATGTATGTTTATGTTTGTATTAGCTATATTAAGAGCCAAAACCTCGCGATAATGTGCCAATGAATAATGTGCCAAAAAAACATGTATTTTACAAAAGTAAGTGATTTTAAGCATGATAGCTTGTGTATTTCAAGAATTTTGATAAAACTTTCATATATAGTATCTGATTGTAAATTTAACCACCTTTCAGATTGAAAAAAGGCATTTTGAATCGGACAAATACTTTCGGAGTTATAATGATAAATGTGCCGAAAACCATGGATTTAACAACAGTACGGGTTTTTAGGCGTCTGGGATATTATATTATATGGGATATTATAACTCCGAAAGTATTTGTCCGATTCAAAATGCTTTTTTTCAGTCTGAAAGGTGGTTAAATTTACAATTAGATCCTATATATGAAATTTTATAAAAATTCTTGAAATACACAAGCTATCACGCTGAAATCACTTACTTTAAAAAACAAAAATAACGTTTTTTTTGGGTGTTTTTTTGGGGATTTTGAATATGAAGCCGATGGTTGCCGTGGTAGCAAACTTCAGATTCGGATCCAGCACCCCAAAAAACATAAAGATCCGTTGAGAATAAAAGTTTTGCGGTTTTTTCTTCGGCAAACCCTTTTTTTACTGGACTATAAAAGGCAATAGGCCCAGAATATACTTTAGTTTTATTTTATTTTCAAGTTCCCGGAGAAATGGGTGCCCATTTTTACACCAAGAAAGATTGCTCATATTTACACCTAAGAAAGATGGCAACTCTCACATGCAATCTAAAAGCGAGTGTGATTAATAGTGTGCTTGAAGTGCAGCTTAAGATCTCCACTTTCCGGATACTACTGTGAATTATTTTTAACCGAACATAGAATCATGAGAAAAAACAAAACAATTTCACATAGTTCAAAAAAGTTTGCGGTCCAGAATAAACACCAATTACCACAAAAACTTATGCATCCACACTATTTGAAAGAATGGTTACAAATGCCAACTAATATCTTATATTAGCAAATGACTCCATCGACAGTCCTCGCCACCAGTCTTCAGTATCTCTCATAGGCACTAGTAGACCGGGAGCCCACCACATGCAAATTTAATCGGAAAGACATGAATTTAATTCCTAACCCATTTTGTAGTATCATTCGCCTTGAAATGATATATCGTGGTCTGGCAGACTGTATCCGTCGGAACGCGGTGTGGCGAACGCCTAAAATCGCCCAAAAAAAAGCAAAAAATAATTGGAAAGGTATGCTCTTGAGTTTGATCTCATTTTTTAGTGTATCCTTTTCTAAACACGAATCAAGTGGTCTGGCAGCCGAAAGCCGTCGGAAACATGCCGCCAGACCGGTTTTTATGTCGCGGAAAACTGACCCGAAAAGTGAAAACAAAAAATATCCACCATTTTTTAATATGTTGTTAGGACTCATAAGATTAGTTAAAATCCAAGTTTGCAACCCTCAATACCAAATGGATTTTTTGTAGTGTCATTTTAAATCTGATTGCATATCTGTAAATTAATTTATTGCGGAGATACAGCTCTCCGGAAATGGCGAGTTTCCACAAAATTTGAAAATTTCTGTTAAGGGTAAAGTTCTCGATACTGATGAAAGTACTTGGTTTTAAAAAAACACATTTAAGAAATAATTTAAAGGAAATTTAATTTGAGCCCTAAACGATTCCCGTAGATATAATACTTTTTGAGAAAGAGGAAAAGATTGGAAATTTGGAAAATCGGGTTTGGAGAGAAAATCATATATACTGGTTTGACAAGTGTGTGAGTCGGTAGGAATCTACCTATTTTATTTTCAATTTATTAATATATACATATAGGTTTCTATTACTTTATTTAAAAAACTGTATTAGTACAAGAAATTTCCCAGTGATGAAAGTTCCGCTTTGCGGTTCTCCACGAACACGCGTTTGTTGGTACTCTCTTAGCTAAAACTCTGAAACTATTTGTCCGATTCGAAATTTATTTTTTCCATCTGAAAGCTGGTTGAATTTACTATTAGCTCCTGTACAAAAATTTTGATCAAGTCCCGTAAACTACCCATGCCAGTATGCCAAATACAGCTAACTGTTATGTGAAATCCAACATTGTTTGGCACATTTTTCGCTAAAACACCAAAAATATTTGTCCGATCTCAAATTCCTTTTTTTTTTTTTTTTTTTTTTATATCAAAGCTCATTACATTTAGTTATAGATCCAATATATGAAATTCCGATTAAATTCAGTAAAATAGCCAAGCTACCCTGTATTAATGTTTCAGTTTAGGCACAAAATGACGATTTTGACATGTTCAGTGAGCTGGGGTAGGTATTTTAAGGAATTTAAACTTCATATATAGTATCTTCTGTCACTATAAATTATATATTTATGTGTGCAAATAAATAAAAATAATACAAAAATAAATAATATCACTATATGAAAATAAAGAAATAAAGAAATAAAACAATAATAAAAACAACTTTCGACTTATACCAAGAAAAATTATATGAAAATGAAATATCTTTATAACTACTAATGTAACTATACCAATATATATATATATATATATATATATATATATATATATATATATATATATATATATATATGACTAAAAAATATGAAAAGTAAATATGTAACACTGTGTGGTCAGTTAAAAGCAATAATAAACTTCAGCATAAATAAATAGATATTATTAAGTTGTTGGATATTTTTAATTGGTTATAGAGTTTCCATTGATGTACTATTGGTTGTAGATGAAATGTAATGTTTCAAGAATTTTTCTCTTTGTGTTTCAAATGCTGAACAGTTCAGTAAAAAGTGCATAACCTCGTCTTTAGCTTCAAAAGTAGAGAAATTTCATTGATTGTTACTGTCGAGTGTTCTATAAGCTCCATTTATTTTTATTGTCACAATCCTTTTACTTGCTAGGCGCAACTGAGCGATAATTCGTAATTTATTTATATCGGTGTTAAAGTATAAATATTGCTGAGTCACTCCGAAACTGCAAATATTACGGTAATACGTGTTAAATTTAGGACGGCTACTTTTTCCGCATCTAAACTTAATAAATGGTTTTCCATTTTCTTTGTAAGTTCATGACTACGAACTCTGACTATTTCGGAATTCTGAATTTCCCATACATTATCATCCTCTATGGTGGAGAGTAAGCTTATCAATTCAGAGGCCCAGTTAAAAGGTACATTAGGTGCGTCGTTTAGATGCTTTAATCTATTATAACGATCTTTTGGGAGTTCTTCGTTTGGCATATTCAATAATTTGATCCAATAAAGCAACATTTAAATATTTTATTGAAAATGTGGATACGGCCTGTTTCATTCATTTCAAAAAAACTAGGCGTTCCTTTAGGCAAATTGAGTAAATACTTCAACTATTTAATCTGTCCTATTTCAATTAAATTAGCTTATTTACTTCCCCAAATTTATGTCATAAATAAAGCGACACTTTCAGCCATTGAATCGTATAAACAGCATTTTGTAGTCCAATCATCGGATTTGCAAGTACGAAGTAAGTTAGATACAGCTGAGCTTGCCGCAGAGTTTTTCAACAAAATAAAGTAAAAAACTTGACTGAAATTTCCAGATGAATAAATCGGTATGCCTAAATATATATAGGATTTAACTATTTATACATTTGAATCCTGATAAGTGAAATTCTTAGTTTGTCCTAATCTCCCGCCTTTGTGGGATAACAATATAACTGTTTTGCCAGTATTAACAATAGGAGAATTTTAATTACTATAATCTTCTAATGTTTTTAGAGCTCGCTGTGTGTCAATCCATGTTGAAGAAAAAATAGCTAGATCATCAGCATACATTAAAAACAGGAGGTCCCTTTTTCCATCTAGATGTATCCCCTTTAATCCACTACATTGGAAATAATTGACAATATCTGAGACATACAGGGAAAAGAGCAAAGGGTTGAGAACTTCCCTCCCCGTAGTACCCCCCTCCGTGATAACTATTTCTTCAGACAGTTCCAAGACACTAGAAACCCTAAAGGAGGAAGAATCATAAAAATTCATTACAAGTCTTAAAAACTTACCGCTTAAGCCAAAGCCATACAATTTATCCCATAATTTTCTATGATTAATTGTATCGAACGCTCTACGAAAATAGTAAATACTTTTTTTTCTTTTTAATCGCAGTTGAATATTTATTGCCACCGTTAAAACAAAGCCACATTCTCTGCAACCTCTACCTATTCTAAACCCCATTTTCTCGTTTGGAATCAGACTTCTAGTTTCCGCCCATTTGAGTCAATCTGCTGTACATTATAAAAGTAAAAAACTTTTTAATCGCATTAAAGATAGGTATACCTCTGTAGTTTTCTGGCAGCAAAGGGTCACCTTTCTTGTGTAACAGAATCATCTTAACTTTCAACCGTTGCTTTGGGATACACTCACTTTCCCAAATCTTTCTAAAAAGATTCAATAAAAATGAGAGACATGATTCATTAAGGTTTTTGAAGCATTCGGTAGGAACCAAATCGAAACCTGTTGCTTTATTGAGTTTGCTGTTACGAATACTAGCTTTCAGTTTGGTCATTGTAATTTCAGTGTCCAATTCCAAGCAAAAAAACCAAAATTGAAATATCTATAATCAATTGGTATCTTCAAAGGAAGAACGTTACTGTAAAATAATACTCATTGTTCTGTAGTAATTGGACATTTAATAAAATTCTTCTTGCGATAGTATTTAATGGCAATCCAAAATTCAGAAAGGTTCCTAGCGTTTCTTATTTTACTTTTTAAATTATCAAGATAAGTTTTCTTAGAGTTAATGAACATTTTCTTATAGGCCTTTCTCGATTCAATGAACCTTATTTGCAGTTGAGTATCTGTGAACATTGACTTTTTAAGTTTCTTTAATAATCAATTCGCTTCCCTTTTGGCCAATAAACAATCTTTTGTAAACCAAGGTTTGTTTACTCTACGAACGACGGATTTGTTTTTTTTTTTATCATTTTTCTTAATTCCGGAATTAGTCATGTTATATCGAATTTTATAAGTATTGCTCGTCTGGGCTCAAACTATTATCACAATACATTACACAATCATTCATAAGGCTGTAATACTTCTCCAGGTTTTCTCCTGATTTACACAATGAGTAGTCAATATTGTGATCTCGGTTGATATCCCGATTATAACACTCATCCTTTGAACCATCTATAATTAGAATCAAATTTCACAATAAATGATCAGACAAATTTGAAATATTAACAATTTCAAAGTCCATAACATTAAATTGAAACCCAGCAGAAATCCATACCAAGTCATTTACACTATTACCCATATCACATATAAATGTAAAATTTGCAGGGGTATCATGTAAGGATCTACTGTTACATACAATCATACCAAATTCTTCCATTACTGGTACTAATATTTCGCCCCTCTTGTTTAATACCTTATCAAAAGTGAATCTGTAGCCATTTATATTAGAGCCATCAAACATATCATTATCCAAATTATTTAACGTCCCTATGCTAGCATTAAAATCTGAAACCAATTTTATATTAGGATTTTCAAAGTTAGAAAAAATGTCATATGATACATCCCTAAGCTTATCTACAATATGATTATATTTCTCACCTGGACGAATATAAACAAGACCAACACATAAATCTATATTATGAAAATTCAAAGAGAGACTGAGGAACCAGTAGTTCGAAAAAATTACTTTTACACATCTAAATAAATTCTTCCTGAGGCAAATAAGTAAGCCTCCGCTGTTTTTTTTTTTTTTTTTTTTTTTGTTTTTGCTTATTACGGCTCTACAACCCGGTGACAGGTTTTGGCCTCCTCCAATCGTCACGGTCCCGCGCAGATGCGATCCAGTTCCTCACTCCCAGCATGTTTCCAGCATCTATAGAGACACCATCCGACTACCTCAGCTTTGGCCTTCCTCTCCTCCTTGTTCCATGGATTGGCTGGGTCAACAATAGCCTTGCCATTTCCCCATCAGCCATTCTGGCAATATGCCCTGCGTACCTCAGCCGTCTTAATTTCATTGTTCTAACAATTTCGGCCTCTCCAAAGGCCGTGTACAGTTCCTGATTTGTCCTGCGTCTCCATTCTTCTCCGACTTAAACGCCTCCGAAAATTCGTCGAATTCTTTAACGAATAAAATTTGTCATGAGCTCTTTCTCGGCCACCTTGGATGCTGCCCAACATTCTGATCCATACAGGGTTACGGGGCGTATTGAGGTTTTATGGAGGTGGAGTTTAGTCTTTCTTGAGAGTATTCTCTTGTTCTCTTTGCCTAGCAAGACCAAAGTAGCATCTATTGGCTGAGGCAATCCTCTTTCTGATCTCTACATCGGGGCTGTTGTCTTGTGTCACTATAGATCCCAGGTACTTAAACTCAGAGACCTTTTCAAACTTATGCTGTCCTATGGTCACCGCCTCACCTGGCTTTGGAACCTCTTATGTAACCGTGTACATAGTTTTGGACTCATTCACCTGTAGTCCAAGTTTACTGGCTGATCTCTCCAGAGCTATAAATGCCTCTCCGACTGACTGGAAAGAGCGTCCCACAATGTCTTAATCGTCGGCTTAAACCACATAAACACATAAATCCATATTATGAAAATTCAAAGAGAGACAGAGGAACCAGTAGTTCGAACAAATTACTTTTACATTTAATAAATTCTTCCTGAGGCAAATAAGTAGGCCTCCGATGCCCCTCCCCCTGCTTACAATATAAAAGTAATAAAATGTAATATTACATGCTATAAAATATCACCCAAAAAATAAATTATATCTTGAGGTTAAGAATTTAAAATAAGCCACGAAAACAAAAAATAAGGGAAAACAAATAAATGAAAAAATACGTACAGTTGACAAAGCTAAAAAATATATATTATCAAGAGAAATAATATATCTTGTTTGATAAAATAATATTCGTTATGCCAAAGACAATTATACAAATTTAGTGCAACAGCACAAAAATAATACTGTACAAAATCAATATTATAATCTGAATATTTATATTTCATTTTAAAAAATATTTTCTTCATCAATATGACTATTGGATTGAATATCTAACAAGTAAACGAAAAGTCGGAATTGAAAGCTATCATGAGTAAAGGAATGGCGAATGATGAAAGGGAGAGAGTTCCAGAAGTTAAAGGAACGTTTGAAGGATGTTGTGTTGAAGGGAGTTAGGTAGAGGTCTGAGGAACGGGATCTGGTTTTGCGGGAACTGATGATTTTATTGTTACTGGTTTGAGGATATACGGAGGTGACTGAGAGGGAAGTGATTTGTAAAAGAACGAACCAAGGAAGTATTGTCTTCGGAAGGAGGGAAATAACCATTTTAATCTCGTTTAGTGGTGAAATAAATGGTCATGGCGTGGTATCCCTAGAACGAATATCAGGCAACAGTTCATGAACATCTTCAATCATGCATCCTGAGATGCAGAGAGATCTTCGTACCACCTTACCAAAATCATGAATATGAGTGAAGAAATTAATAGTTGACAAATTGATTGTGGGAGGAAGTTACGGGAGCGGTTTAGGAGTCGAAGAGTGGAAATTGTTCAGTGGATAATAAAGGAAACATGATCTTTCCAGGAAAGGGTTTGGTCAAAGACAATGCCGAGGTACTTAACGGAAGTGTGGAAGTTTATAGGAATCTATGGAGAAATTAGGGATTCCAGGTAGGGAGTAGCCCAACACAATAGCCTTGGATTTGCCAGCATTCAGTTTCAATTTATTAGCAGTGGCACAAGAGGATATTGTGTCGAGATCTGCTTGCATGTTTGCGGTAGCTTCCTGTAGCTCACTGGAAAAAAGGAAAGGTAAATTTGTGAGTCGTCAGCGTAAAAATGATAGGAACAATGTTTAATGTGGGATAAACGTCATTAATGTATGAACTTAATAGAGAAGGTGATACTGAGGAGCCCTGAACCATACCAGAGGCGATTGGAAGGGGAGAAGAAGGGGGAAGGTTAGGAATTTGGACTATCTGAGTTAGTTCAGAAATAAACATTTAGATCCATCTGGTCGCACTATTAGAGAAGGAAAATTTATTAGCTAGTTTGGAAATGATTATGTTGTGGTCCATGGTATCAAAGGCTTTGCTGAAATCAAGGAGAATGAGGATGGTGATTTTATGATGGTCCATGGCTAGGTGGATGTATGAGGTAATTTTTGCTAGAGCTGATTGTGTGGAAAAGCTTGTTCTAAAGCCCGACTGAAAAGGATTAAGGTGCTAATCAAGGAAAGAGGATATATGGGCTTGAGCTAGTCGTTCTAAAGGTTTGGAAAGATTGGATAGTTGGGAGATGAGTCTGTAGTTTTTGTTCTATGCGGATGGAAATATTGAGTTCTGGATAGAAAAGTTATAAATGTGGAGTGGAGGTGCTAGGATTATTGGAAGGCAAAGTTTAATAAATCGTGCTGGGATTCCATCTGGTTCCTAATGAATTGGAAAGTGATTTCATCACAGCCTCTATTAACTGGGAGGGCTCGATATAAGAAAACAAGAATTTATCGGGATCAAAATCTGTATTATTCGGCTTGTATACTGGGATTGAGGAGAGTGAATCGGATGATGTAAAATACTTATTGAGTTCGTCTGGTGTGGTGTGATACAAGGGAGAAGATTTGAATTGTAAGGAGGGAATTTGGCGGGAATCGGAATGCGTGGAAAAGGCTTTATGGTAATATTAGAATTTAGATTTAGATTGGGTTCGGTTACGGAGGGATTTAAAGGTGATTCAATCTTCGGAATGTTTTTCCGGATATATTTTCTAGCGTAAACGATAGTTCAGGTGTTGGTGGTAATTTCACTAAAAAGATATTCTATATGAGGAAAATCTGAATTGATTGAGGAATGGATGACACGGTCTGAGTGTATTATGGATGTAGAGGGCGACACCACCACCAACTCGGTTGACCCGATCATGACGGAGGAGGTTCCAGTGAAGTATTGTAACAGAAGACGAAGGAATAAAAGGTTTTAGCCATGTTTCGGATACTGCTATTGCATTGTAAAAGTTCTGTTGGAAGTGGAATAGGAATTCAACATAGTGGGCTGGGATAGATTGAGCATTACCATGACAAGCAGTGAGTATATTACTCCTGGTAAAGGTTAAGAGGGATAGAATTGATGAAGGATTAGTGGTGGGGTGATTATAAGATTAGGTTCACATAATGCTATAAGAATTAAATAGGGGATTTGATAGTAATACAGAGAATTACTACAATGGTTATAATAAAGTAAAGTAATATAAAGAAAACGGTAAAGGAAAATGAGGAATACATAAAATAAAATAAAAAAATTCATATGGAGAAGTGATATCAGGAACGGAAATGCAATGAATTCTATAATCAATATGAATATTCTTGTAACGAAAATAATATAAAAATGATGGAACCAAACCATGAAAGATAAGTAAATAAAACATAATTTGTTAAATAAAACTTGAATGAAGTGTTAAGTAGAGGGATGCTAAGGTAAACAGCGTTCCCTCTCTCAAGAGAAAACATCTAGGACCTACTTCTTGGTCTACCAGGACGACAGGATGTCCGTTGTCTCGGCGACATCGTACTCTGCCTCCAGCCAACCAAACGAATTTCAACTTGCCGCCAACCCTCTTCTGCCCCGCCAGCCATAACAAGTGGCGGTTGATTGGGGTCATTTCTTCTAGATAATTTTTCTCATTATTCTAGGTGCCTAGTGAAAAAATCTCTTTTAATTTTTCGGAGCCGGATAACTTCGTTCCTTACTGCCTGACGGACAAAGCGTACTATGATAGGACCTGGTCTAGTGTCTTCTTTCGATCTTTTTCTCTCCACGGAATCTAAGTCTTCTGCCTTGAGTTTTATAGCCAAGGCCGATCCAATAGAACAAACAATTCCCTCTGTTGTTTCCCCGGACTTTTGCGGCACACCTCTGATTTCCATCGAGTTACAGAGCTGCTTCTGTTCTGTTCTGTTTATTTTTGTCTCCAGTTTCATAACTTTGGATTTCAGAGATTTATTCTCTGCTAATAATTTCTCTATCAAAGTGTCCCGCCTCCTTGCATGGTAGTCTAAATTTTTTGGTATTATCAAAGGAAATGTCCGTTAGTTTATTTAGTGTATCCTTCATTTCTTTGAAATCGCTGGCCAAACTACTTATTTGGAATGAAATTTCTTATATGCCGGACTCGGACAGATCCCCAGATTTGGCGGCTAAATGTTCATCTTTTCCAGACGGGTTAGTAATTTGTTTTTGTTACATACGGGGTCACGTTTCCACGTTTTTAATTCTTTATCGTCTTTATCTTTGATCCCTTAGCATTTTTTATAAAAAATTACGTGGCATGTAGTGCACACAATTGAGATTTTTACGCATCTATTAACGGATGAACTTAAAAGCGCAATATCTCCGTTCGACATATCTCCTGTTCTTAAAATTAAGAAGAAAACCCCTTCTTGTGGACACAAAGCAGCTAGGACCAGCCTCTTTACTGGTTCACCATTCAAGGATCAGTTGACAAAGTCGCTTAACAAAAGTGCTTTCAAAAATACGTCCTTAAGTTTTCCCGGTGTAAGAGACCGGTCAGGGCGCAGGGGTGGAAAAAAGAAATGCCTTTGGAAAAAAATCGACCAAGGCAACAGTATGATGATCATTGGACTCATCAAACTACGATGACCCTCCCCTTGTGGTCAGGGATGATGATACCAATCAAGATGTCAGCGGTGGGGATAAACCAGACTGAAGCGATGCAACTTGCTCCTTTTGTGGTGGTAAGTTCTCTGAAGAGGTGTTGAAATATGTTATGTGCCAAATGTTGGTACACTTGGATTATGCGGGGGCTAAAAGAGCCAGTTATGTTTGCGATTTCTATAAATCACTTTTTTTTTCCTGTAATAAATACATTTTTTACTATTTTGTGTCATTTTTCCTGTTTGAAATTATTTTTGGTGACTTTTTCAGAGAGACTTTGCAGTGACTTTTTTTTACACCCTATTTTTCCTGGTTCTAGTCCTATAGCTTTTTGTAAATCGTCGTTTTTTAAATGAAATATGTAATTGATATTAATCATTGTTTTGCCTTCTCACATTTAGGAAACTTGTTATAGTTGTTAATGAAAGACAATAATCTAGAACCTTTCAAAATGAAAGTAACTTTAAATCAAAAACAAAAGAGGGTGCCCATATTTAAACCTTTTCCTCTAAATATTTTCAGGAAATAATTTTACAATCATTATCCTAATATCATTAATCTCCCTGTCAATTAATATGTCATTAAAAACTAATATTATTCCCAATCGGTATTCATGCTCTCTTTTATGCCAACTTGCTGGTGGTGATATCGGTGTTTAAGCCTGTAAAATGGGTTTGTAAGCGTCTTTAATAAGTTAAGGAATGTAACGTGGCCTCGCTGAATTAATTCTGGGAATCTAATTAATTTAACGGGTAATTTACCTAAAAATGGGATCCATCCATTAGTTGGAACAGTATTTAATATTTACAATAATTAACGTCATTTATATTCCATCTTTATTTCTCCAATACATTTCCCATGTTGTTTCGAGGAGTTTTGTTGGAAGTTAATCTGTTAATAAAATTTGATATTTCTGTAGATAGAATGCTTTATTAAGAGGGGACGCTTAGAGCGGATAATTATTTAGTTCCGTTTCAATATTTTCAAGATGAGTTTCATTGATCCAATAACTTGGTTGAAGAATGCAATTATAATTAGCGTCATAATTGTACTGTAATTTAAATTAGTGTGAAGTGTTTATCTGGATCAATTGCATCTTCGAGTCTTGCATTCCATCGCTTATTTCTTGTCAACCGGCAGTGCTTACTAGAAAGTTTCTGTTATTCTTCCCAACACTTGTCTGTTTTAGAATAAGGGACTTCACTAATACGTACTCGAACAGGTACCAATCTTGTTTTCCGATGCTCCTCTGAATCATACAAACAGGTGATCAGCAGAGCTGTAAATAGTAATAGAGTGCATAAAAGATAAACAGATAAAAACTCATTTTCATATACAATAGAATTATATAGGTACTGCATATCATTAATTGATGATTTTGTAAAATTAAAAGCATTGATGATGAGTCGCACATTATCATATAAAAGTCTAAAGACGTTTACTGGATTTCTTCGTTCATAAAAAAAGTAATTTACTAATTGCCTGATATGTATATTACTTAGTGTATATTGTTAACCTTTTAGTATCATTATGACATGAATAAGAATGAATTACTGAGCTTATATAAAATTAATTTGGTTTTGACACTGCCATAAATTCTCCCTTAAGGAATACAAAAATATTCCTAATAATTGGCTGATAGCCTAGATGACATAGTTCCATCAATTTGCAATGAAAAAAAAAGTTTGTTATTTAGATCAATATGTAATGGATTTATGCGACTAATAATTCAAAAAAAGAGTTATATTAAAAAATCAAAGTTAAGGAGGGTTAAAATATGGTTGTGTTTACTCGAAAGATTACTGAAAAGATTAAGGATGAATGGCAGGTATTGAATTAGGAAATTTAACGGGAAATAATATCGGATAATAGTTTGGATTCATCATAGTCCAGTAAACGAGTGCTGAAATGAGGGGTGTAGAGTGCATAAAGTAATAATGTGGTAATTTTTGACTTTTGGGCTTTGTTAGGAGTAGTTAGAAGGTAAACATACTAAAAGTCCCCGCCCCTGGGGGTAAGCATATAATAATGGCGGGTGGAGGAGAGAAGGTCCCATTTTTGGGTTTTTCGATTATATCTCGGGAACAGCACAATTTAGAAAAATATGTTCTGAATTAAAATTAAAGCTAATTAAATTTCCTTTAAAATTCTTTATATACATATTTGTCGTACTTCTAACGGTTTTTGAGATATACGTTATTGAAAATCGATAATTTTATACAAAACAATCATTGTTACCTCACTTTTTGTCAAACATTTGCTTCTATTGCCTCCCACGACCGTTTCTCAGAAATATAGTCTTAAGCAGATTTGCTAAGCATTAAATTTACTGTAATTCAATGTATACTTTTGCAACTTTATTTTCAACTGGATCAAAAGTTTAACAATTTGTACAGTTATAACTTTTATTTAAATTATTACAAATCAAACAATAACAATGAAAACATTTATATGTACTAATTATAATTTAAAAAATTAATTATATTATGGAAAATAAACATTTAAAGTTCGTCATTGTTAGATATTAGGGTTGTTAATGCGCCATATTATGTTACTAATAAAACCCTACATAATGACCAAAAAATACTCTTTGTTCTCGATCTAACCATCCTAATACTCTGGCTCAAACCCTATCCAGCTTTAACCATCCCTATACCCCCCCCTAGAAGATTGAAACAGCAATGCCCCCGAGACCTTTTGTAATAAAATGTTATGCTGGAGTACTGGAATGACCAGCTTCTCAACTCAAGTCCTGAGCATATGTGGCTATAGCGCTCCCACTCAGCCTCCACTGGATATTACCAGGAGTGCTCTTGGGGTCTGGCCTTGACTCCCAGTAAGTGGGGGAGTAGGCTCGATTCAGAATTCCCCAGGCTGTGTCAGTATTGTGCATATAGTATGAATGTATTTAATTTTTTTTTGAATAATTTTAACTGATCATTTTAATTATTTATTTTATTTTTGATGTTTGTAAGTGACGATTAGTCACTTTTTTTTTTTTTTTTTTTTTTTTTTTTTTTTTTTTTGTATTACGACTATTTGTTTAATTTTTATTATGACTATTTGTGTTATTTTATCTCTTATTATTATTAAATGTGTGTGTATGAGAACTTGTGTATATGGTGCGAATGAATTCTCTTTAGCACTGTTACTTATTGCCCTTAATTGAAACAGATTGTTCGTATATTTCAATAAAAGTTTAAAAAAAGAAAGAAAAGATATTAGGGCCTGCGAGATCCAACCCGGGCTCCAAATATATTAATATATTAACCCCCCCTTCCTCCCAACATCAACAAAAAAATAATCGTTTATATAATGTAACACTGGTGAGTTGTTACCTTAGCACGGGCCCCCCAAGAACCAGGACCACGGGAATTTTGCCCCCCCCCCCCCCCCCCCGTCAGCCACCCTGGATATAATTGAAAAATCCGGAAATGGGATCTTCTCCCCTCCTCTTCCACCGTAAGCTCACCCCCCAGGGGCGGGGACTTTTAGTATGTTTGCCCTGAAGTTATAAATGATCGTATATTTCATGGATGAAGTTGTTACGCATGGAAATGACCTTTCCATATTCAATGCTTGCTTTATTGATTTGTTGTGTAACTTTTTGCAAACCAGGTAACACGGCTATAGAATTAGGATCAAATATAAGTTATAGAGGGGTACAAAATAAGAAAAAGATTAATCAAGAAAAGGGATTGAACTTGTCGTCCAGATTTATGAGTAATAACACCATAATGATGATGTGATTTCATGCCAGTAGTGTTATATTCTAATGATTGGGATTGTTAACGCCATTAAAGTAACCTGTATTTTTATTTATAGTGGTTGCATTAATCTCCAGTTAGTTTTGAATTAATAAACATTATAGTATAGGTGAAGTGAGCGATTTATGAGGTCGCTGCTGCTGCTGGAGGCTTTGGCTATGGTTACACTGGATGCGAATTCTGACGAAAACAGATATGACGAATCCGTCAGAACAATCAAACTGTACAGTGGCTATGAGAGTGGTTACTCTAGAAGCGACTGCTTCTTCAGAACACGCACGAACACGTCAGAACTTTTACACCGTTCAAACTAATTTGTTTTTTCGCATCCGTTCTGACAAAAGCCACGTTGTAGATTTGAACCAAAGTCCACCTTCTTTTATTGCTCCCCCATTCTCATTGATTTTTGTGTCGTGGTTGCGTTTGGGTTGTACACTTTTACCATGGACACAGAAAAGTTAATCAGTCTCGTTTCCGATAATAAGTGTGTGTGGGATATGACAGCTAAAAATTACCACAATAGAGACATTTCGCGTGAAACGTGGAAGAAGATTTCGGAAGAAATGAACTCGAATAGTAATGGATAGCAAAGGGCTATCCATTAAATATAAATCGTCGTTTTCCATTGTGTCCGGAACGCGGAGACGTACTGATTGATATTCAGAATTCGCTAACAGTGTAACCACCAGGTTCTGACGAACAGTTCTGACGTATTCGGACTACTGAAATTTCGTCAGAATTCGCATCCAGTGTAACCGTAGCCTTAGGCTGCCGTTACTTAGCAACGGCCATATGATTGTTAGCCCAACTCGCTAATTAGTTTTTTTGGAGTGCAGTACAAGATGGCGATTGGTTGGCGTCATTGCTGTTTTTCATCGTTGATAGTTAAAATGCAGACGTGGGCCCACTAATTCTTTGACCGCTTTCGAAGAAGTCCAGCGTTCACATTTTAGACATCTTATGAAAATTCTTCTCACACCGAGACCATCTAGAACATCACCATCTCGTTGCCAGTCAGAGTCGTCCCGCTCCCTCAGCTAAGCTCTTCACCTATAATATATCTTTTTATTTTATTCATTTATATCTTGTTTTGTTTAGTAATAATTGTCATAGTCTTTATTAATAGGTTATTTTTAGTTTTGATTCAAGGGTTTAATAATTATTTGTTATTTAATTCATTGTTTATATAGTTAATGTTTATTTTCTTTATTGTAAATATATTATGTATGTTTGGTTGTATAGCATCAGTTTTTTCAGGTAGACCCCAATATTCGGAACCTTAGTTTATTTATTTATTTTCCTTTTTGTTTATTTTATTTTAGTTTTAGTTTTTGGAGCCTCATTCAAAAGACCCTGTTAATTTTGAGGGGGCTTCAACAGGGATGATATACAATAATTCATCTTTGGGAAAAAGCAAAATTTATATTGTGCCATTAAAAACAATAGTTGCTAGTCAGATCAACTAGTTCCACTTTAAAGGATTAACAGGATTGTATGATCAATTAGGATACGTATTATCCTTACACA
This sequence comes from Euschistus heros, assembly GCA_003667255.2. Classification (NCBI taxonomy): domain Eukaryota; kingdom Metazoa; phylum Arthropoda; class Insecta; order Hemiptera; family Pentatomidae; genus Euschistus; species Euschistus heros. The sequence continues at coordinate 95,176 of RCWM02000312.1, forward strand.
AATATGGAGGAAAATAGAACAATAGCACTGGGCAGAAATCAAAATATTATAGAATATCTGTATTACCAGCTGAAAAAGGTAAACATACAAAAATAAAGAATCGTTTTTTTTTTTTTTTTTTTTTTTTTTTAATTCTCTTTTAAGGGAAAAGGGAAAATGCTTTTATATGTTACTATTATCTTAGTAAGTGATAAAACAATATATAAGCTTCAAAATAAAAGAATATTAATATCTGTATTTGAAAGAGGAATAAATCGATGGCCTTAAATGTATATTTACTTATCTATATTTAAATCTATACTTTAATATGTATTTAAATTTGGATTTCATTCATATCAATATTTTTTAAGATTTTAAAGGTTATTTTTATATGTGGCTTAATTCATTAATTTTTGGTTATTTGTTCTTGATGCAAATAATAAAAATCATAAATTCACTTAATCTTTTTCTAACAGGGCGCCTCCCTTGTTGTATAATCAGGGAGATATACCTTGTTGCATTGGACTGGTTATCTGTTAGAAATGTAAAGGCTTGTATTTGTGGGATACCATTCGATCATTTTACAACAAAGGTAAAAGTTTTGATCAAATGTATTTTAATGATATTTTTATTTATCGTGCATGATGTATAATAATTAAATTTTTGATTTCAGCTTCATTACTTACTTATGCACATCTTGTTTTATATTCTTTCATGTCTCTACTACATAAATCAACGGTACGTAGCCTGTTAAATGGATTTATCTGAATCTACCGTTCGGAGAACGATCACACTTTGGAATCGATTTTAAACGAGATTTGGATGCTGCTCCATATAGTCCAGGCAAGGAAGGATTTTTAGAGGAGTTAGTTCATGGAGAAGCCAATTTTGGTACAGTTGTGGGGAGGTGTCCTTAACAGCATACTAAAAGTACTGGGGGGTGGGGGTGGAGGCGATCCGTAGCTCGGGCATTCAGACCGGAGGCACTATAATAAACAAAAGTGTGCAGATTTTTGCCTATGCAGACGACATAAATCTGATAGGGCAATCCCAAAGCTCTATTATGGAGTCCTTCGTGAGGCTGGAAAGAGCTGCCCGTAAGATGGGGCTCAAGATAAACGAAGGAAAAACAAAGTATATGCGTACGGACGCTGAAGCCAATGACATCACTGTAGCAGGGTACACATTTAGGGGTGTGGAGAGTTTTGTATATCTAGGAAGCCAGGTAGACCGTCACAATAACATGCACCAAGAAATTAAAAGAAGGATTGTAGCGGCTGATAGGTGCCTCTTTGGGCTGCACAAGTATATGAGAAGTAAACTCATCTCACGTACGTCCAAGGTAAGAATCTACAAGACCCTCTTACGCCCTGTGCTGATGTACGCCTCCGAATGCTGGACTCACAAAGAGCGATAAACTGAGCCTTCTGAGATTTGAAAGAAGAGTTTTAAGAAAGATTTCTGGACCTATCCGTGATGGTGAAATCTGGAGACAGCGGACTAATCGGGAACTAGACCAGCTGTTCAATGAGACTGATGTAGTCCGGCTAATAAAGATTGGTAGACTCAGATGGGCTGGTCACGTCGAGAGGATGAGCGAAGAGGAGATGCCAAAGAAGATACTGGAGGAGAAGATCCATGGTAGGCGCCGAGTCGGCAGACCCAAACTGAGATGGCAGGATGGTGTTGGTGACAACGGAAGGTCCATACTTAGAGTGAGAGACTGGAGAACAGCAGCAAGAGATCGAGACAACTGGCATAAAATGTTGGAGGAGGCCAGGACTCGCTTAAGGGTTGTTGTGCCACATAGATAGAGATAGATTGTTAAAATTACAATGTTTATTGTTAAAAATGAATAGTTTATTATTATTAATTGAATGTTTATTGCTAAAAATATAATTATTGTCGTTAAGCCTAATATGCTTATTATAGTACTTGCGGTAAGTCGTACTTTTCCTCAAAAACACGTTTGTCGGTACTCTTTTGGCTATAACTCCGAAACTATTTGTCTAATCTCGAATTTCTTTTTTCCATCTCATAGCTGGTTAAATTTGCTATTAGAACCTATTTATTAAATTTTGATTAAAGTCCGTGAAACACCCACGCCAGCCCACTTAACTTATCAAAAAGGTCATGTTTTGCCAAAACATACACAGTTAGTGTGCTAGCATGGGTATTACACGGAATATAATTAAATAAAGCAATTTGGTATCGGACAAATTATTTAGGAGTTATAGAGAAAATATGCCAAAAAAAAAAAAAAAAAAAAAAAAAAAAAAAAAAAATAGAATTTTATAACAGTTCGCAGTTGTTAGCGTGCTCGCAAGGGTTTAACAAGGAATTTATCCAAATTTGATATATAGGATCTAATAGCAAATTTAACCAGCTATGAGGTGAAAAAAAGAAATTCGGAATCGAACAAATATTTTTAGAGTTATAACGAGAAATGTTCCGAAAAAATAAAGTTTTCACAACGGTACGCGGAATTCAGCGAGGTGGAAAGGATATTTTACGGAACTTAATTAAAATTAAATATATGGTATCTGATAACAAATCTAACCAGCTTTAAGATGAAAAAAGGAAATTCGTGATTAGACGAATAGTTTCGGAGTTATAGCCAAAAGAGTACCGACACACGTTTTTGAGGAAAAGTGCGACTTACTGCAAGTACTATAGTAAGCATATCAGGCTTAACGACAATAATTTTATTATTAGCAATAAGCATTCAATTAATAAGAAGAAGAAGAAGAAGAAGAAGAAGAAAAATGAACTTTATTCTGGGACAACTTGTCCCCTAAGAATAACAAAACGAGTACAATTCATAGAACAATCGTCTGGCTATGATAATTAATTATAATAAATGATAATAATAAATAATAATAAAAATTGATTAATAATTAAATTATGAGTTACAAAAATAAATTAAGGAAACTTGTAATAGGATACATCTTATGTGTACTATTATAATGTATATAACTTAAATATTCATGTTTTACATTTGCTCGGAAGATTGAAGATCTAGGAGGTAAAGAAATAGATGTTGTTTAAAGGAAGTAAGAGTGCAGCTTTTTCGAATTGTGATGGGCAATGAATTCCATAAAGAGGAAGCACGGATAATAAAGGATTTCTCGAAGGATGCAGTTCGATGAGCCGGAGTGTATAGGTTGATGGGTTGGGTTCTTGTATTTAAAAGGTGAACGGAGGAGCGCAGAGTAAGGAGGTCATGGATATAGGCGGGTTTTTTTGGTTTTTAAGGTTTGGAACATGAGAGCACCCAGGAAGTATTGACGTCGAAAACTGGGGTAAAGCCAACCAATTTCAGAATACTTATGAGATATGCGAGAACGTCTAGAGATCCCGAAAATAAATCTAATAAAACAGTTCATTACTCTTTTACATCTCATCTCGAGCTCATCAGACAGTCCTCCATATACTGTGCATCCGTAGTCAAAGTTAGGGAAAATGAGTGATGATACTAAAAGTTTTCGAGTACTTAATGGTAATAAATCACGGTAATGTGAGAGTTGCTTAAGAATAAAAATGGATTTCCTCGTGATTTGAGAGATATGGTTATTCCAAGCAAGATGTTGGTCGAAAGTTATTCCCAGATTTTTAATGGAATTTTGGAAATGAATTGGACGGTTTTTGAGGAAAAGCAGTGGATAGTAGGGAAGAGCTTTTAGGTGAGGTTTTGACCCAATGAGGATAGCCTTTGTTTTTTCTGGATTCAGACTTAATTTATTCTCCACTGCCCAAAGGTTAATGCTATCTATGTCTTTCTGTAGCTTACAAATCGCCTCTAGCATATTTGAAGGATGAAATGATAAAATATTTGCAAGTCGTCAGCATAAAGATGATATTGGGAGTAATGGATGCGATTCGGTAAGTCATTAACATAAATAGAAAATAGGGTAGGTGAAAGAGAAGATCCCTGGGGGACTCCTCGCGAGAGTGGTAGTGAAGATGAGTGAGGTTTTCCAGGTATAATTACTGTTTGGAAACGGTTGGATAAAAAGGAAAAAAACCAGCTTAACGCACTATTAGATATTGAGAGGTTATGGAGTTTGGAGAGAAGGATTGTATGGTCAACAGAATTAAAAGCTTTTGAAAAATCAAATAGAATCAGGATCGTAATATTCTGTTGGTCTAACGAGGAATAAAGGTCTTGGGTAATTTTTACCAAAGCAGATTGCGTGGAGTATCCGGAACGAAAGCCTGACTGGAAAGGATTAAGGAGGGCTTTACATTCAAGAAAGGAGGTGAGTTGGGAATGTGCTAATCTTTCTAATGGTTTGGATAAATTTGATAGGATTGATATAGGTCTGAAGTGGGAAACTGAAGAAGGAGAAGGTACTTTGTTCAATGGACGGACAAGGACTTTTTTCCAAGCTGTAGGAAAAATGGAGCTTTGTAAGGAGAAATTATATATATGGATCAGGGCAGGTAAGATAACAGGAAGGCAGAGTTTTATTATTTTTAAAGGTATTTGATCCAAGCCGCAGTCGTTGGTATGAGATTTAAAGACGGAATCGATTAGGTCATTAGGTGAGATATTAAGAAAATAAAAGTTATTAGAATTGAATGGTGTTTGAGGAATAGAATAGGATAAGGTGTTTACAGGGATTTCATTAGGGTGGGAGTCAGCAAAATAGGAATTAAGTTCATCTGGAGTGACTGGATAGTTGTCATCAGGTTTGGAACTGGATACTGAAAATTTTCTCAAAATTTTCCATTGAGATTTAGGATCAGGAGCTTGGGATAGAATACTATGAAAATACTGCGCTTTAGCACGGCGTAAAGAGGACTGGGTAAGGTTTCGAAGAAGTTTAAAAGATGAATAATCTTCTGAATGCCTAGTTCGCCTGAAGCGTCTCCTGGCAGCATCTCTTTGCTTCATCAGATTTCTAATGTCGGGGTTTATCCATCTGGCAGTCGTCGAATAATTGAGGTTTTGAGAGGGGCAAGATGATTAAGGACAGTATAAAGGTTCGATGTGAGGCATTCCACCATTTCGTCAATTGAGGATAGGGAATAGATGGGTTCAATGGAATGGGATAGGGAGTCAAGTAGAGGTTCTATTCTATCTGGGGTTATGAGTTCAAGATTTCGCCAAGATATTTTCTTGGGAATAAGAGTAGGAACAGATATCTCATAAGAGATTTGGATTAGATCGTGGCATGAAAGGAAAGGTACTGGATTTTGAGAGAAGGATAATAGGTTTTTAGGAGAGTCAACAAACATGAGGTCAATTAATGTATCTGTGAACTGGGTATGATGAGTTGGTTGGAAAGGTACTGTAAAAAGATGAAGGGAATACACCAAGTCCATTAGATAAATCTTATCAGGTGAATCTGAGAGAAGGTTAGTATTGAAGTCACCAGCTATGATGACATTATTATATAAAGGAACATAAGTGAAAAGGGATGATTCGAATGAAGGGTCGAATTTGACCTGAGGAGGGCGGTAAACTATGATGTAAAGTAGAGAAAATGATTCAGAGGAGATTTCAGTAAACATGTATTCTGGGTGTGGAATATCAGGATAGCTGGATTTTAGAAGAATTTTTGCCCTCAGATTGTCTCGGACATATAAGGCAATACCTCCACCAGTCCGAACCATCCGATCATAGCGAATGAGGGTGTAATCAGGAATAGATACGGAAGAGGTGGGAATATATGGCTTAAGCCAGCTTTCAGAAACGGCAATGATGTGGTAGGTGTTATGGAGAAAGTAGTCATAGAATTCATCGAAATGTGCTGGGAGGGATTGGGAGTTAACGTGACATGTTAGTAGTATATTAGACATTGGGATAAAGGAAGGGAAATTTTACTTCGAAAGATAATGGAAATTTTGAATTGGAATTTATAGGAACAATAATCATTGTATAGTCAATTAAGACGTAAAAAGAGTGGAATAACATAAATGTGCTTAACTTTAGAAAATTTAAAACATCGAGATAAAATCATAAGCTATTCATTTTTAACTATAAACATTGGAATTTTAAAAATAAATATATAAATTTTAACGATAAAAACGTGTTTTTTTTACATTTTCCATATTCCCCACAGTATATCTTCTTAAGCATTGACCCCAGAAAAAAATATATAAAACCTTTTTTGTAAACAATTTCATGTTAATTAACTATAATTAATGTTGTTTATTATAGTGCCTCCGGTCTGAATGCCCGAGCTACGGATCGCTTTGTCCAAAGCGAGGTTGAAAAGGATGCAGGCCAAACTGTCTCCCTGACGGACGCCCCTTCCTGAATAAAACTGTTCTGATAGTGCACCTTGTACTCGTACTACACACTGTACGCTTTCCTACACACTGTATTTATTTTAACAATAAATATATAAATTTTAACAATAAAAACGTGTTTTGTTTACATTTTTCATATTCCCCCCACTATATCTTCTTAAGTATTCATCCCAGAAAAAAATGTATAGAACCTTTTTTGTAAACAAGTTCATGTAAATTGATTTACTACATAAACATATTTTCGCTAGAGGCAAGATTTTTCGAGTTATTAACGAAAAACTGAAAAAACCGACCTTTAGAGCCCCCCCACCCCCCAGTACTTTTAGTATGCTGTTAAGGACAGCTCCCCCCCTACAACTGTGCCAAAATTGGCTTCTCCATGAATTATGTCCCCTATTCGGCCTATTTTGGTCTTCGTTGCTTGGACTAATATCTTCGTACGACTGTATGTAGACGAATGTAACAATAAATGTAAAAAATTGTAGAGATGTTTTGGAAAAGAAAATTTAAATACTCCAAGATCATCATCAGGGCCATTGCTGACCAACGAACATCGTAATGTTGGCTTAGAATTTCCTCGAATACCCCTTATTTGTACTGAAAACGGAGCAACGTTAGTTGAGTTACGCTTCACTGTTTACTCATCAGATGGACAGAGGAAAACAGAAATCTCGATGAGTATAATGTCGCTTAGTTGTTGAGATGACAAACAGGCAGCACGCATTTCAATCTACTAGATCACCTGTTCATTATTTCATATTTTTGTTTTTTCAAGAATTTTATTGGTCCAAACTTAGAATATTTCGTTACAAATTTAGTTTCTAATTGCATTACAAAGCTTTGCATTTTTCTCAAAAATATTTCATATGTTAGAAACGTGCTCTACTCAAACAAAACTTCTACAATCTAACAATCTACAATGATAAGTTTTAAAATTGACTCTGAAAACTCTTATTAGTTACATAAAACAGGGAAATGCAACATCAGCATTTTGGGAAATACTTAGGGAATGCATAGAAATGTTAAATAGTTGTATTATGCTACATTAATAGGACAGTAATTTAATCACAATCAGCTATTTATTATATTCTAATATTTACTTGGTGTTAATATTATATTTATTTTATATTTTTTATAGTTTTTTTTTTGGTCTAAACTTAAAATAACAAGTTTCCTAAACATTTGCATTTTTCTCAAAAATAGCTATATAGCCACTGATATATTTTTATATGATGGACCCCTTGACTGTTGAATAACAATAATATAATTATTTTATTTTTGTTCCAGTACCACTGCTGGCAGTGCGGAAATGTTTTTTGTGTGAGATGTATTGATACGCACATCAGTCTCCCTGGACATGCCAGTCACTGTGCAGTGCCTGTTTGTCAACCCTGCTATCAACAAATAACTTGTTCCACTCCACATCATTTAGTTTAGAGTAATTATTTCAATAATTTTATTCACCGTATCGAAATCAAGGCACGCGTGATACTCTAATAACGGCTGAAAGAATTTATAATATATTTCTCATTTCTTAGGCTTTCGTCATTTTATGGTTTTAGGATGTTTACAAAAAACAACCGTGCCTATATATAAAATTTGGCCTTTTGCATGTGTGTGCGTGTGTGTGTGTGTGTGTGTGTGTGTGTGTGTGTGTGTGTGTGTGTGTGTGTGTGTGTGTGTGTATGTATGTATATTTCATAATAAATTATTCACTTTTTGAATTCTCTATTCACCTGTAGCTGATGCTAATTTTATTTTACATATTCCCGATAGACTGAAGAGTATACTTTAGCTGAACCAAAACATCTTCCATATGATAACGGTATAAGTACCAGCAATTCTAAATATAGGTTACTAGTTAAATGGGAGCTTATAGACTTTCATTATTACAAGGTCGTTATGATAAACTTCGATTTTGCGGAAGTAAGCCTTGATCTTTACAAAACAGACATTTTAGGTGATATAATAAATTCTAATTTTTATGTGGTATGCGATTCCTTAAACTAAGTAATCAATTAGTTGAAAAAAAAATATATAAAATTTCCTTATATTTTTATATTTCAAAAAGTAAATTGAATAATAAATTAGTCATCTAGCTTACTGTTCGGTTACAAAAAACAATTATTTTATAATGCTCCACTTGTTCGTATAGTTTAGTTTTTCATTGTACCACTTGTTTATGACAAGGTCCTTAGTTTATTCCATAAGACTAGAAGTGCAATATCTTATGACATCATTTTTTTAATAATGGTCGTCATTGAAACTGTTTTTGCATTTAAATGTTTTCAACTTCAATGTTCTCGTGGAAAATTGAGAAATGTTGATAAATGCAAAATATTATACTTTAATTGTTTGTTTTTTTCCATAACTTCTTTCCTTAAAGTTTTATGGGGAAATGTATACTTATCTTTTTGTTAGATCTTTTGCATAATTTTATTGCCTAGACTTGTTTTTACATTCAATAGTTTTCGAAATATAGTGTTTCAAAGTAGTAGTCCCTTTATTTGGTAAAAAATGGAAAAAAAAAAATTATTAAAAAATTTGTTATTTTTCTCTTCAATTTAACTATTTATACATTATTAAATATTACTGTGCGAAAACGGAGCGATAAATGTACAGTTATTCACTAAACACGATTTCCGATTTCATGTATCAACTATCGCTGTATAAATTGAAAGGACTAAAGCTGTAGAGAAATCCCCATGAAAAGTTGAAACTTTAGCAGTTTTCCATAATGTCCTCGAAGTCGGAAATTTTGGATTTTTACTAACGGCCATGTATTTTCAATACATCAAATTTCAACCATTCGTTTGCTGGACCCTTTTTTTAGTACCTGCTGACTTGGCTACTTTTCGGTTTCTATTTAATTGACTCCAAGGAATATTTTCCTAAAGCTGCAAAGCTAAATAAATTGTTCCCTTCTTTATGAAACTTAGGGCTATTATGAGTGAACTATACGAGTTGGAAACACCTAAGTAGTGTTGCCGAAGTACATTTTTTTCGAAAATGTACATAAAGATTTTTCTCTCACTTCTAGAGTTATTATCTTGCATCTGTTCATAATATTTGCTGTCTCAAAACCATTCTACTAATGAATAAGATCAAGTGGTAACTATTCATCGTTCTCTTTTTAAAAATTAAACTTAGCTTTAAATAAATAAATAAAAAGATTTCAACTGATACATACAATTTAAAAAAAATTTTATATGCAAAATCTTATGTATTAAATTAATTTCCTTATTTTTATGTTAATGAAAATGAATGAATTTTCCAGGATAGTCAATTTTCTTTATGATTTTGCACGATTTTACTTCGTGTTTTCGTACTGTCTTGGATTTGTGAAATGACAACATCTAAGAATTTCAACTAAATTTGTTTTAAAATCAAAAATTCGAACTTTCCGATTTAATTTCAAAGCAGTTCTCGAATTTCGAAACATTTAATTAACTATATTTGAATAACCTGTGGTGGCTTTAATAAAATGGCTTCTTTATATCTATTAATGTCAAAGTATTAAATAAAGTCTAGTCAAATTTAATATTTAAGTATTTTAAATTGTTATATTACACGCGATGTTGTTGGTTTAAATTGAACTTTTTAATATTTAAACATCGACTGGCACTCAGCGGATATCTAATTGTCAATTCAATAACGTATGCACCTATAATTCAAATTATTATTCGATTAGGTCATGCTTGAAGTTGTGCGTATAGAAAAAACAATACTAAACTTTTATATGATACGTTTACTTAGATAATATTTCACTAACTATGATTTTGTATCCTTTTAAAATGAAATAAATATAACCTATTTTATCAGAATGCTGTTTCTTTGAACCCCTTTTTCTCCATAGTTATTGATTGTATCTTCCTATTCAAAACCTCAACTGTAATGATGAAGTGTGTATAATATGTAGAAACAATAAATTATTGTTTATAAAAACTATAACTTGTATTACTAATCATGTTCTTTAATATCAGTTACATACATACATAGGAATAGTTACATAGGAAACATAGATCGTACAGACTTTTGTACCTTATCTGCAAGGAAGGGTATATAGTGAAGGGATCTATATAGGTATAAAGGTGGAGGTAACGGAGGGTTGGATGAGGATGGAGTGATAAACGAGTGATTATTGTAATTATTAAGGAGTTTATTGATAATGTTTTGGGAGAAATTGTTAGAGAGGATTATTTGTTTTGTGCGGTCAGTGTTAGAACTGCGGTATTGGAAATCGGAAAAGGAGATGCTGCGGTGGATACGATTTTTGGCTATATTAATCTTTTGATGATAAGGGTGTTAGGAGTAGTAATTTAAGAGTCTGCCTAAGTAAGTAGGTTTAGTGTACCAGGTTTCATCCCTTAACCATAATTTCGATTTAGAAAACACTTCACTAGCTTCCTTCAGTAAGAAAAACGTTTAATATGCGAATCCATCCATATCCATCTTGAACCCCAAACGGTTAATCAAAAAATAGATAAGGAATATATATTACTAACTTCCTCCTGGTTTTAAATATTATTATTATTTTTTTTTTCTATTCTTGCCTACTCCACCTCTTCACTCTCCTGTATTGACACTATGTCGCGCCAGCTCTTTATCACCTCTTATTTTGATTTCATATAAAAATATTTTCCTGCTCCCACTCTTTAGCTTATTTCCCCGCCGCCCGCCGCTATATCGCTCCACCCCCATCCTTTCTAAAAATTTCATTTTCTAACTGTTTAAGTCTCTGGTCTTCCGCCTACAAACGGTTTTTATTTAGTCTTGAACCACTATTTCATTTTTAACCCCTTATTCTTCTTACCGCTCATTACTTTCGATTTCTTCACTATTATTCATATTTTTAATTATCAATCTTTCAAACAAATTCTTTACTTTTATTTATTTATTTGTTTATTTTTTTAAAATTTAATGGTTATGTACAGTTCATGCTCACTTTCACTTTCTTCACACCTTCCCCCTTATTCTTTTCCTTTTTTGTTTCACTATGTACGTTTATAATTATTTTTCTACTTATGTCCCGATTCATTATTACATTACTGCTATGTACTTCTCATTGTTATACTTTATATATTTATTATCAACTATATTGTCAACTTTCTACTATTATTTATTTTATTTTTTTTTTTTTTGTATTTACGCATTAACCCATCAACTTTGTATTTACTCAGTATTTTTTGTATTTACTCTATTTTTTGTATTTACTCATTAACTTAACCACCTATTGTTTACCGTAATTTTTTATCTTTATATCAACAAAATATTCAATTTATTTATTTATTTATTTATTTATTTTTTTTTATGTTTTTCAATTTTATTTTTAATTCAATAGTCTTCAGGTATGTATTGTCTTTATGGTCTCTATATATTACCATTATTTTATAGTCTTTATGAATTTTCTGAATTCTCATACAGTTATTCTTTTCATATCTTTTTTATTCTCTTTGCAATTTTGTCATATCTTTTTGTTTGTTTTCTTTTTATTCTAGCCCTGATGAAGACTTGCAATGCATATCAAAACGTCATCATTATAAATTAAAATTTTATAATTAGCTTTGAACCGGGATCATAAGATCATTTTGTTTATGTCTGTTGTTACCGTGATTCTCAGCCGAACGAAGAGAGATAAAAACTGGTCCCCGGCTTCGAAGATAATTGTAGGTCTGGTGCATTGTGGTTTAAGTGTTAGATCTCCTTTTTTTTATTTTGTTTTGGCGGTCTCGAGGTAGTCGGACAAAGAATTGTTCGGCCATCTTCGGTTCCCTCCGAGTAGAACCGCTGGACGGTAAGGCAGTGGGGCCAGTCCAGTGGCAGACACCGTTGTTGTCGGTTCTCCGAACTGTTTTTGTGTGGCAACTCGAAAAGGAATATGTGACTTTCTCAGCCCTAAGTGAGTACCTAATCTATATTAAAGTGATTGGTAGGCCGACGTACTTGTTATATAGTACATCTAGTAAGGTTTTAGTTTAGTCATGTACTGTTTCTGGTACACAACATTTAGAGATTAATAATTTCGTTTGATAACTTACTGTTTTAATTTAATCAATTTATAAAACTTAACACTGTATTTATTAAATCATGATTTATTCACAAAAAACTGATTTGTGTGATCCGAAACAGGTATATTTGTAGTTCGTTCCTCAATTCTGTGAAGCACTTATTCTGGGCAAGCCGTGGGAAAATAATAGATGAGAAGGAGCAGGTTTAATGACACCAGAACAAGCACCCTCTCAATTATTAACTCTGCTGTCGTTTTCCTTCGATTATTATAATCAATTTCCTCCCTTATTTATTGATACATTCACCCCAAATCCTTCCTTAATACTTCACTTCGGGACAAATTATCAATATAAGCCGTTTCATTTGTTTTATATGTTACTATCCTCAACAAAAAATACATAAATGAACAAGTTTATTGGAAGGTTTCAAAGCGATAGGCAATTGATAAGAGACAGAGCAAGAGTGGTATTGCCCAGGGATGCCTTGATGCCTAGGGACTTTAATGCATTGTTTCTGCTTTCTTAGTCTGAAACGCTAGATACTGATTGAAATATTCAGGATATCCTGTTGATTTTTTTCTCCTTTCAATTAAGTATTCTTTGATTGAAAGACTCAAATAAATTTATTCGAGTTGCAGTTGTCTTTTAACTATTACGATGAAGATTATAAATATTTTATAGTTTTCTTTCAAACTTTTATAAGTGGCCATTCATTCTTAAATTAAATTATTGATTTAAAATTTAATTAATTAATTAAATTTTATTAAATATATTAACCAAGATATATATATATATATATTAGATATTTAGATATTAGATATATTAGATATCTCTCTCTCTCTCTCTCTCTCTCTCTATATGTATATATATATTACGATGAAGATTATTAATATTTTATAGTTTTCTTTCAAACTTTTATAAGTGGCCATTCATTCTTAAATTAAATTATTGATTTAAAATTTAATTAATCAATTAAATTTTATTAAATATATTAACCAAGATTTTATATATATATATATATATATATATATATATATATATATATATATATCAATCTTAATTTGGTTGTGTTATTTTCTTTGTTTTAACTGCCTAATTGATACATTATTTAACAGTTAAAATTAGACTCCAAAGTTAAGGATTTCTTTTTCAGTTGAATAAAATTACATATTAGGGATAGTTCAGAAGACAATCACTATAAAATAATAATTCTACCAAGTCAATAGAACTGAAAATTGATGTTGCATGAATTAATCGTATTTATTTAGCTGAAATTATTAAACTAAAGAATGATGATGGGACCAAATAATTGTAAATTTTTATTATGATATCACCAAATACATTTTTTCAGTCTCAATCTCTGAATTTATATCACAATGTTATTGAATTAAAATTGTAATTTATAATTTAACTCAATGTTTTAGAGGAAAAAATTAAAGTATTAAACTCCATTATAAATAAGGCATTATAAATCAGGTAGTGATATCAAGTGATATAGACTTATAATAATAATAATAATAATACCAGGAGCTGGCAGAAGAACTGAAACAACTATATAGACTCGATAAGTGCAGTGTCTTGCCCATGATTATATCTTGCAATGGGCTGATTCCGAAAGACACAATTTGTTCAATAGAGAAGTTGGAGTTGCCAAAAAACAGTGCTACAAAAAATGCAACAAGCAGCATTGTTGGGAACTACAACAATAGTTCGGAAATTTTTAAATTCCAAATAAACATTCATGGTTGACCATGCTTGGTCCCCAGATTTTTTGCTACCACTAGGTGTGAAAACAAATAAATAATAATAATAATAACAGGAACATATTACTAAATCGAAATCATCTCATTACTTAGATCTCTTGTGGATTATGTAGCACAATATATTCTGTTTTTAAATATTTTTTGAATTATTTCATCAAAACATTATTGTTATTTGTAGAACATGTACAAAATTCATTTAGAAACATAAATTTCTTTGAATCTGCTTCATAACAACATACAAGAGCTATTACCATGTTAAACAACCAATTACTTAATTTCTTAGCTTATTAAATCATTAAAAATAAAATATTCTTGTAACAAAACCTAATTAAGCCAGGAAAAAGACAAAATAAAGCAATAGGAATAAAAAAAATAGAGTATAGATCAATCAACTGGTCCAGATTTGAGTATTATTGAGTATTTAAATGGCTGAAACCTGGAAAATAGTATGGCATACCCGTCAATTTGTTTCATAAACAAGGTTGTCATAATTTTAAAGATGACTATTGTACTAGCAGCCAAGAAATTCTTAGAAACTATAGCTAAATAAATTGAAAACAATGTTTAACTGGCGAAATTAAAAAATATAACCAACTCACTCAAACTTTATTCTTTTTATTACATTTTTTTTTTTTTATAGGAGTTTTCCATTAATGTGGTTTTCCTTCCCCTAAATATCCCTCAGGATCCTTCTCCAACCTTCCCTGTCCAAGGCTTGTTCCTCTGTTATGCCATGTCCCATCAGGCTTTCTTCAACTCCGTCTCTCCACCTCACTCTGGGTCTTCCCCTTCTCCGTCTTCCATCCACTTCCATGTCCATTATCTTCTTCGGTAATCTTCCTGGAGGCATTCTTCTCACATGCCCGAACCAGCTGAGTCTTTTTTCCTCAATGGTCGGTAGGCTATTCCTATTTATCCCCATCATTTCTCGGATATCTTCGTTTCTAATTCTTTATCGTCTGGATTTCCTCGCTGCTCTTCTCCAGAAGTCCATCTCAGCAGCTAGTAGTCTTTTCCGTTGCCTTACATTGATTACCCATGTCTCAGATGCATATGTCGTTATAAATTCGAATATTGATTTATATATTAGGATCTTAGTACTGGGTTGTATATTTGAGCTCCAGAGAACACCATTTAGCATTGCTGTGACTTTTCTTCCTTCTCCTTTTCTTCGTTCAATATCGCTGGTGGAAGTGCCTTCATTATTGAACGTTGACCCCAGATTTTTAAACTTTTCTACTGTTTTGATACCTTTTTCAATTGGCAAGGTATCTGTCGAGGTGCCAAGATGCTCTGTTTTATTATAATTAATATTCATACCCCATTTTCCATATGACTCTTCAACTCTCCTGAGCATGTAGTTAATTAATGTCATCTCTATCTCGGGCCAAGATTACCTGGTCATCAGCAAACATAAGGTTATTGATGAACGCTTCTCCCCCAATCCCTATACCCATCCTCTCGCATTTTCTCATCCACTCTCTGAGAGCGACGTCTATATAGATTTTAAAAAGGGTTGGAGAAAGGCAGCATCCCTGTAGTAGTCCTTTCGAGGTTTGAAATTATCCAGAAAGTTTCGACCCCGTTTTCGCTTGGCATGTATTTCTGTGGTACATTTCCTTTATAATGTTTACCATGTCTTCCGCAATATTATCCTCTTTCAGAGCTTCCCATAATTTCTTTCTAGGAACCGAGTCGTACGCCTTTTCCAAGTCAATGAATAGACATTCCACATCTTTCGATTTCTCCAGATGCTTTTCGAAGATTTGCCTCATTACAAAAATGTGGTCTATGCATGATCTTCCCGCGGTGAATCCACCTTGGTTTTCTGTACCTTCATATTCCTTTTCTATCCTATTCTTAACGATTCTACCCAGGACCTTCATACAGGGATTCGTCATGAAATTAGGGTATCTATGCCCGATATACAAGAAAGGTAATAAAAAGATATGTACAAATTATAGAGGCATATGCGTGACGAATTTTATTACATCTGGATAATAAAAATGTAAATAAAAGTAGATTTTATCTACCTTAACATCTGGATGGTCACCATGGTAACCATGTAAACAAACAATATATAATATTAAATTGCCATTTCACTTGAAACTCTTCTCTGATTCAGCACATCCTCCCACCTTAAGCTGGAGAAGTTATTGACAGCTTAACACTTTTCACTCCACTCACAACTTTTCTAAGTTTCCCTCTTCTTGTTGAAGTCGTTGATCTCCCTAGTACTTCATAGGAGAATCTGCCAACCAAAACTATTTCCTTTTCTTGTATTCTTTGATTCTATGCTTCAGTTGACCAAGATACTTTGAACGAAATCTTCCACGAAGATCCTCCTTCAATTTCAGGCGATACGCTAATCTGCTTTTCAGGTCAAACTTACTTAACTTTTCTAGGTCTGGTGTAGTTAGCTCTTTTTTCAACATTCCCTCATGCATGTCATGCTTGAAGCTATTTTTACAAAACTTTTGAATCCAACCAAATCTACGAACGATACTTTCATACGTGGCGAGGTCTCTGTATTACCAATCAGTATCATCACAACTAAAGTTTCCCTCATTTCTTCAATGATATCTTCATCAAACTGAGATATTGTGGATGGCCATTCACAGGGACCCTTTTTGAGCCAGTCTGGACCCTCCCACCATTTTTCGTTTACCAACTGTTTCACTGAACACCCTCGAGAAGGAAGATCTGCTGGATTAAAATTCCCAGGTACATGATGCCATCGATCTTTCGATGTGAGAGCACGTATCTCATCAACTCTATTTTTTACAAATGTTGCCCATTGATCATCTCTCTGAATCCATGCCAACACAGTACTGCTGTCGCTCCAAAATATAGAATGGAATTCATACCCTTCCAAAGACTTCATAATAAAAGCGTGTAGCCTGGCTCCTATTAGCGCTGCAAGAAGTTCTAATCGTGGAATTGAAATACCCTTTTTTGATGGTGCGATGCGACTCTTTGCTGATAATAATTGAACATTCACAGCTCCATTATTCTCTGAACGTAAAAATATGGCAGTAGCATATGATAATTGACTGGCATCACAAAAAACGTGAACACTCCAATTGTTTGTATTGCATACTCCTAGCACCCATCTAGGAATTTGAATGTTTGCTAGAAGAGGTATTGCGTGTGCCCAACTCATAAAACGCTTCTCGATATCTGAATCTACGTCTTGATCCCATCCATACATGCGTTCAAAACATAATTGTAACAATAGTTTAGCTCTAAAGAAACTGGACATGATAACCCTATTGGATCATAAATCCGGTTTACAACTTTCAAAATTACTCGCTTGGTAATTACTTCGTCCTCTGGCCTTTTCAAGAAATTTTCACACAGATGAATCATGTCACTGTCTGAATTCCAAACTAGTCCTAACACATTTGCTAGCTTTGGATTTTCGGAATCACCAGAACTATATGCCCATCCTCGTAAATCAAAATTTACTTGTTTCATTACCTCAGTTGCCCCAACTACAAAAGTGTCTAGTTCTGCTTTTGACACACTCGTCACACAGTTATCAATATAAAACTTTTCATTAATTTATTAGCAACAGATATGTACTCACTATAGCTATCTACCAATGACTGAAGGTGGTGTCTAATAACAGCTCTAAGTAAGAAAGGGCTAGTTGTCACACCAAACACGACTCTGCAATGTTGGAAAACTATAATTTTTCCATTTTTATCTTTCCAAATAAATTTCAGAAACTGGCGGTCTTGTTGACAAATACTAATCTGAAGGAAAGCTTGCTTAATATCTGATATGACACCAATCTCATTTATTCTGAAACGAAGTAAAATTTCTGGGATTAATTCAACTAAATTTGGTCCCTTATCTAGACAGTCATTTAAAGAAGGCTTATGTTTCTCGTTGGCTGAAGCATTGAAAACTGGTTGTACAACTTACTGGAGTTGTACTGCCAATTTTAATAACGTGCCTATGGGGTAAGAAATGGTCATTGTAAGGATCACTGGAATCATTAACATCTTTAATGATTCCTTGCACCAACCAATCTTTAAATAGTTTATCATAATCGTCATAATAACCTTCAGATATAAGTTTTTTAACTGTAAATTCCAATCGTTTCAATGACAATGTATAATTACTGGCAAGATAAACTTTACTCTCATTCCAAGGTAGGCGGATCTCATAACGCATTTCATTATTTATAGACACAGTTTTATCAAAATGATCTTGCGTAGCAGCAT
Source organism: Euschistus heros (assembly GCA_003667255.2). Lineage (NCBI taxonomy): Eukaryota > Metazoa > Arthropoda > Insecta > Hemiptera > Pentatomidae > Euschistus > Euschistus heros. Next base: position 113,416 of record RCWM02000312.1, read on the forward strand.
GTAACTGGTCTTTCGTTTGCTTTCAGCGGCATCCATTATTCCAATTGCATCTAATGCCCATAGTTGAGAAACATCTGCTTCTTTTACAAACATTGATAAAATTCATCAATCCAAGGCCCTTCCGTTATATGTGTAATATTTTCACAAATAATTGGCTGATCTAAAACATCAAAATTACACCTGTAGTTACCTTCTAAATTTTGTAAATATGTCTTATAAACCATATGTTTATACTGCTCAGTATTACTGCCGCCAAAGAGAGAATGAACTAATACCTGTTCTCCTGTTGCTTGGTAACCCATTTCTGAAGCACTACTTGTTAATATGTATGATCGTTGACTGCCTGAATCAATAATAGCTCTTGCCTCACGAGCATGTGTCTTACCTCTTATTTTTTTAAAGTTTGAAGGAATACTCCCTTAAAATTAAGTTGACCCAAGCTAGCTAAGGTTTTATCAGTTTCGACTATTTTTTCACTTTCAGGTAAAGACGTAATAGTCGTTTTATCAGAGTCATTTTTTGTTATGAAGTTCTGAACACATAATAGGAAAGTGGCCCCTTTTACAAACTATACATTTTGGCCTTAACCTACAAAATTTTGCTTTATGGTTAGGTCTAAAACACACATAACAACAATTGTTATCTTTTATGATTGCCAACTTATCTTCTAACGACATATCTCTAGCCTTAAAACAATCTGAAGACATGTGATTTTTACTGTCACAAAATAAACATTTATTCTTACAATAAATCTTCTTATTAGTTTTAATTGAACTATCTTCATTAACCAATAAATCAGTTGCAGTTGGAATCGTGCCTTTCGGAGAGGTGGTCCTTTTGTATCTCTGAAAAACAGCTATTTTATTTTTAGTGACATTAGAACCAAAACCAGACATTGCTAAGGTTATCTTTTCTTCAGATTCTACTTCGGATTTGATAAATTCCAACAAAACCATCAAATTACCATCTTTGATACCAGTACCCTCATCTGTCTTTTGCAAAGCATTTTTTCTTTGCCAAACTCTCAATAATTCTTCAGGTAAGAATGACTCTACTAGTGGAAATAACATACACTCGTACTTATCTGATGTAACTCCTAGCGTCTCTAATGACCACAACTGCCCTTCTAACCTATCATACAAATTTGCTAAATTCATACTTAATCTGCTCACTGATTTTTGAACTACCAGCGCAATTAGTTCTCGGATATAAACCTGAATCAATAATTTATCTTCCCCAAAGCGTGACTTCAAACTTTCAATAACTTTGGGATTATTTTCTCCTGTAGGTGGGGAGCTGTTGACTACATTCCAGGCTCTTGAGTCTTTAACCGTACATTGAATCAAATATTAATACTTATCACTATTATCTAAAGAAGAATCATCATGAATTTTACTGAATTGAGACCAAAACGGTAACCATCCTTTTAAGTCTCCATCATATTTCTTCAGTTCTATGAGAGGTAGTTTATATTTTCCTATTAGATTTCTACTACGTCATTATTACTATGAACTGAAATATAATCCTGTTGTTTGCCTATCCTTTTCATCAAAAAACAAATATTATAATATTTCATCTCATACTCACCTCTAGTTGTTAATTCTGTTTCTAGCAAGTCTTCATTACAACTTTCATGATCCAACATAAAATTACAAATTTCTTGGTTAACGTCTTGCAATTCTGAAAACTTTTTCTCAAGTAGAGAGAATATAGATTGTACTTGCATTTCATTTTCCGGATTTTCGAGCAATTTTTCAATTTTATGACATTGTTTCATAAAGTATGATCTAATTGCAGTTCTTAATTTCTTGGCTTTCTCCATTTCTAATATGTCCTGTCACGGTCGCCAAAGAATGTACTAGCAGCCAAGAAATTCATAGATACTATAGAAAAATAAATTGAAAACAATGTTTAACTGGCGAAATTGAAAAATATAACGAACTCACTCAAACTTTATTCTTTTTATCAATACCTTAACATCTGGATGGTCACCATGGTAACCATGTAAACAAACAATATATAATATTAAATTGCCAATTCACATAAAAATCTTCTCTGATTCAGCCCAACTATGTTGTTATTGTAAGTTTAGATATATTCAACTTTAGTTTTCACAATGATTTGGGACTTCCTAAACCTATGTGAATGATAAAAAAAATTTCTAATGAAGCACCTGCTTAATTATGTTCTCTTTGTAATACAAAGGGAACAGTAGGATTTTATAGTTTGCTAACTCATTTTATAGTGAGATATCTTATTTTGAATTGTTATTTCCTCTTTATAAACATAAATATGTTGACTGATTCAAAACTAGTAGAATTACTGAATGGATAGTTTGGACATTATTATGTAGTTATTGGTCTAATATAAACCTTTTTAGAACTAGAGTGAAGAAATGACAAGATTATAAACCTTATAAATAATAAACCGTTATGTGTAGTATTTATTTTAATTAAATATGCAATAAATCATATTATTTTTTTATTGTGTAGATATTAAATCTATGTTGTTTTAGTGTACTTTCATAACATTTAATCGTTTATGTTTCAATAGTTTGTATAATTTGTGCTTGTATCATACATATTTTTATAAGCAAACGATATATTTTAATTTTATCAGAAATATTAAACATTATTAAACACACACACATATATATATATGTATATATATGGATAAATTTCTTGACTGTTACTAGTAAATGTTTAGTAAGGTTCTTGAGGTTCAGTCATAAAATAAAAAATCAACTATTTTGGCGACGTTTCGAGACTATATTGTTCTCATAATCATGCCAATGTTACTGGTGGATATGAATAGACTAACAGTTGTGTACTAGAATTGTTAGTCTATTCATATCCACCAGTAACATTGGCATGATTATGAGAAAATATAGTCTCGAAACGTCGCCAAAATAGTTGATTTTTTATTTTATGACTGAACCTCAAGAACCTTACTAAACATATATATATATATATATATATATATATATATATATATATATATATATATATATGCAGGGTGAATACCTCTTAGTGTAAAAAACATTAGGTTGAAACTAGATAAAAAATATAGAAAAATGCAGGCCTCACCTTTTTATTCCAATCCGTTGCAGATATACGATAAGTCAAAGACTTATTCGAGGAAACCAAGTTTTTTACCATGAAAGATGTAATATCTCCATTTTGTTTAATTATTTTTCAAATTTTGGCCACATTTTTGGATTCAGCATTAAATTTTCTATAAGAGCAGAGTACATGTAACATTGCATTCTAAAAAATTGGGGCCTAAAGTATAGCTTGGTCTTCACCTTATTTAGGAAAGTTACAGTGTCTTATTATACTTCAACGCTCAAACAATCCAAAAATGTAATTATGATCACTAAATATCATATTAATATACGATAGTGATCACTATAATTACTAGAATGTAACCGGGATAAATGTTCTATCAAATACCCTATTTCTTTTGATCTGGAGCCATGGACTATCGACGTTATTGTAAAAATTGATTTTCTACAGTTTATTTGTAAGTAAATTTATGTATCTTGTCTGTATTTTTGGATCACTCAAAGTTTAGGCAGCGATCCTTCTCTTACGCCTTTACTTCTTTTCGGTTTGATGTCTCTTATACCAGTGAAATATTTGCGCACTCCTCGAACATAGATAAAATAAACTACAACGCTCTTGGATTCTCTTCCATATGATTCAAATGTAATTTTATATATTGTTTTGTGTTTAAATATAGAATTCCCAATGAGCATGTCGTTTTGATTATAGAACTCAAACAATCTTTGATGTTGATGATGATGATCCGTGGCGCTACAGCCCAGCACGGACCTTGGCCTCCTCTATGAGCTTTCGCCATGTAGCTCTTTCTTGTGCGGTCGCTCGCCAGTTGCGGGCTTTTAGAAGGTCCCTGGAGTCCCTGCTCACAGCATCCTCCCATCTAAGTCGCGGTCTACCTGTTCCTCTAGCTCCATGGACCCTCCCGTCCAACAGCTTCCTCGGGATTTCGTCAGCTGGCATCCGGGCAACATGGCCCGCCCAGCGCAGTCTTCCCAGTTTTATGTACCGCATCACATCCGCTTCACCATACATCTGGTAAAGTTCCCTGTAGGTCCTCCTTCTCCAATTCTCACCAACTTTTATGGCACCAAATGTGCGGCGCAGTATTTTCCTTTCAAAAATTAGAATTTATTTTTCTTCTGCGCTTGTCAGGGTCCAGGCTTCCAATCCATAGGTGAGGTCGGTCGGATTAGGGTCTTGTAAAGCTGGCATTTCGTGCGGCGAGTAATAGCTCGGCTTCTCAAATGTTAGCTGAGCCCAAAATAACACTTGTTGGCCTTTAATAGTCTTTGGCTTTTCAAGAAATATCCTATTGGAGCCACTTACAATTGAGCCCAAATAAGTAAAATGGTCAATCGTTTCTAAAGAAAAAGGTCCCATTCTCACCTGTTCTCCTACTGTAAGAACTGTAACCCCCGGTCCAGCTCGCATGTACTTTGTTTTATGCTGGTTTACTGGCATGCCTATGGATTCCGCAGCTTCTGCAAACCTCAAAATGCTTCTGATAAAGAAGCGAACGATCTTGCCACCAGGTCCAGGTCGTCCGCAAAGCCAAGTATCTGCACCAGCCTGTCAAAGATTAATCCGCTTGTTTGTATTCCGGAATCTCTTATTGCTTTTTCAAGGGCCAGGTTGAACAGCAGGTATGCTAGACCATCGTGAAGTCTAACTCCCTGGATCCGGATGGAGCACTTCACCTCATCCATGTTCATCTTTATGAGGCGGATCAGCTTTGATATTACACCGTGTAATGTGGAATGGTCTCGTCCCATCCTGACATTGAAATAATCGCATATTATTAGGCGTTATCATCAACCTTATCAACAATCTTCTGTAAGTAGTCAAAAATACATATTACTATCTACATATGAATCTTCTGTTGGAAGATGTACAAAGAATACAAATGAAAATTCTGTATCCTTTCTCCTTAGTTTCATTTAGGTCTATAATATTCACTTTATACCTTCTCATTTTCTCTTAAAATTCCATTTCTTTACCGGAAAACGTTTTCTTGTCTTCCTTTTTCTCACGATGTCTGTTGCTAATAGACCGTCTAGTTCTCTCTCGAATCAATTATGTTTTGGGTGGGTAATTAGCCCTAGCCTCCCTAACTACTGATTTCCAACGATTATTGGGTGTTAGTTTCCCTTGGTAGATAGCTTTCACCAAAGCTTGGAGCTACATCTGCCCCTTCGCAGTACTTCAGCTGTTTCACTGTACTTCATCTCTGTCTGTCTGTACATTCTTTGTCAGCCGTGAAGTGAAAATAGTGGTAAACACTAAGGTTGGAGTCGACATCACTCTCACACATTCTAATGATAACCTCTTGCGTTTGTCTTTGAAATTGATTTAGATGAACCTCGTTCTTCCAAATGTCACGTAAGGTTATGAATATGTTCTTTGATTTTACGTTGTTACAGAAATAATAATAATAAACGGACGTGTAGTCTTTATATAAGATAAATTAATTTAAAAACCTTATTTATTTATTTTTTACTAAACGCCTGAGCCATCAATTAGCCCATTCGTCTTCGGGCTGCCCAATACAATCTTGCCGTTGTGACATTTTGTGAATTATTGGAAATATTAATGTTATGACTGCCAGAATGGGTAGCCATGTCTGTAAAGTCATTAGGGACACTGTCGTTGTTGAGAATATCAAACAAAGCCGGGTCTTCTTGGCTTAGAGGACATTGGGGTCTCTATGCGTCTTCAATAATGTGCAGAGGGCAAAGGAGTTTTTTTTTTTTTTTTTTAATTAAAAAATTCAAACAACTGTTCATCGTCATTTTAGTTGACGTATTGACTAATTAAGTGACCTATTAGTGTTTAAAACTGATTATCTTATCAGGTCTCCTTCAGTCAACCAGTATCATTATTTTTCGAAACTTTTTTTTTTTCCTGTAAATTTTATATGGAATTGATAATTTTGGTCGAAATCATTATTGATTTTTTACTAAATTTTTTAATTACAGTTGTAGGAATATTGCCTTCGCCCGCAGCTTTTTTAGATTTCAGATGTTTTATAATGTTTATAATTTCTGTTGGCGATAAGGAAGGGAAGTTAGTCGGTACCTGTTTTTGGAGATATTTATTTACAGTTTTGTTTACTGAGTGACTGTGGTGGTGTGAGCCAAAGTCTTTGGTGATTTGAGAGGTGGAAGTAAAGTATTCCGCTAGAAAAGTTGTTTTGCTTATATCAGATGAGGCAAGCAAATCCATCCGGTATTTTAAGGGGTGGTATACATTGATAGCGGTTTGTAAAAATGCGGTGGAATTTCCATAGAGATTTGTCTTCAGGTTTATGTCTTTTAGGATTGGGTCGATTTGTGATTTTTCCAATCATTTAATTTATTTTTTACGAGTCTATTATATTCTAGTCTTTTATATTGTATTATTTTCTTCTTCTTCTTCTTTTCGATTTCGGCCATCTTTGGACCACGTTCAACAAATCACTCCATTGTATTATTTTATATATTGTTTTTTTTTTTTTTTTTTTGAGCTTTGATTCTTATTTCTGATTTTATTTTTTAATTTAATGAGGATTTTTTGGTGAACTGTAAATTTTTCATGAAATTGGTGATATATTTTAGGAATGACGGTTGACATAGCTGATTTAATTGCCGAATTGAATTTATTTATATTATGTTCTAAGTCGGAGGGAGATGTAATTTCGGGGTTTATTTCTAGTTCTCGATCAATAATTTGTCTAAAAATTGGCCAGTTGGCATTTATGAAATTCATTCTAGGAGCTGTGTTGTTTTTATTAATTTTAGAATTCACCCGGAAAATCAGAGGATTGTGATTCGAAGAGAGATATGGTAGAGAGACTAGACGAGAAACATTATGGATTTTTAGAGAGGGCTAATTCTATAATACTCGGTTTAAAATGGCTTTGATATGGGATAGATGTGGGTTCTGTGGGGCTGTGCAATTCTATGTTATATTTAGTTATTATATTAAACAGAGTTTGAAATTTTTTGTTGTTATTATAACTCCCCCCCCCCCCCCCCCCCCGCCTTGCGATCTTTCCGATATATTTTGTAACCCAAAATCGAAAATCTGTTACCTGGGGATAGCCAAGTCTCACTTACAGAAACGATGTCCGGTTTATTTTCGAATAAAAATTGATTAAATGCTATTGAATTACCTTTTATGGTATGGGCATTCCATATCAAAAATTTGATTTTATCGTTATTAGTTACCGTTTACGTTAAGTTTAGAATTGAGATTGATAATATAAATGATTAGATAAATAAAATAAGAGAATAATAACAGAAATGAGGAGAAATGCTTAAGAGTTTGTTTATTATTTATGTTTATAGTGCGCGGGTTCTGTAAGAAATCTCTTCAGTACCTGTTTCAGGTGTATAAATTGTGTAAAATAAAAATAATTATTTAGACATGGTAGTATGTAACTGTAGCAAGATGGTGCTCTGTTGCTGTTATGAGTGTAGGTTGTAATGGTAGAATTAGAGAAGGCGAAGTTTGTAAGTGATTCTAAAACATTTGTGATTATAACGTATTAGAATATATATTATAAAATATATTAGTATTTGTTATTCTATTCTATTCTATTCTATTTCGGGCGCTACAGTCCTTGAAGAACCTGGGCCTCTGCACAAAGCTTTCTCCACTCCTCTCTGTCCGTGGCCACGTTCCTCCAATTTCGAATATTCAGCCGCCGGATGTCCCCCTCCAAATCATCCACCCATCTTTGCCTGGGCCTGCCCTGGCGTTCCCGTCCACATTTGTCTTGGCAGCCTTTGAGGTTCCATTCTCTCCAAATGACCCAGCCATCGCAACCTCGCTTTTTTCACAACAGTGACAACATCCGTCTCATCATAGAGCTCCCTGAGCTCTGCATTGCTTCTGATGCGCCACCTTTATTGCTCTTTGACTGGGCCATATATCTTTCGCAGAACTCTTCTTTCCCATACTAGTAGAGACTTATGATATTCTTTTTTTAGAGCCCATGTTTCACTACCATATGTCACTACCGGTCTTATTACAGTTTTGTATATGGTTACTTTTGCCCGTCTGGAAAGGCTTTTAAAACGTAGAGCTTTCTCCATCGCATAAAAACACCTTGTTCCCGCTGCTATTCTGGCTTTAATGTCAGCTCGTACATCATTGTTCTCTGTTACTATGCCTCCCAGATATTTGAATTCTTTACAGGTAGGAAACATGTACTCTCCTATTGTTATATATCCTCTACTATAATTTGGGTTGCTCGAGGTTTCCATAAATTTAGTTTTTGATGTATTGATCTCGAGCCCTATCTTCTTTGCTGCTTGTCTGAATTCATTAAATACATCGACTAATGCAGAAAACGTTTTTGCAGAGATCACCACGTCATCTGCATATGCCATGTACTGCGTTAGTCTACTTTAAATATTTCCACCTGGATTTGTTCTTATGTCGCGAATGGCAATTTCAAGGCATAAGTTAAATAGAACCGGTGATAACGGGTCCCCTTGCCTAAGCCCACTGTATACCTCAAATTTTTCTGACGTCCCTGCTTGTGTATTGACTTTACACACTGTTCTATCCAGGGTCATTTTTATGAGTATTACAAGCTTGTGTGGTATACCCAGGGACACTAATGCATCCAACATTTTGGTACGGTCCACCGTATCATAAGCCTGGCGAAAGTCAATGAAAAGGTGATACAAATCAACATTATATTCGTGGGTTTTCTCTAGTATTTGTTATATTTACCATTAATCAATATATTATAACAGTCCTTCTATTAAAATAAAAAACATTGACGTACCGTATTCAGCATTTTTTAATTTTGACATCGTAATTTTAAAATTTGAGATAATTTTTCCAAATTTAAATGAGCTGAAATTTTTTATTTCTTTAAAAAAGAGACCTAAGGCTAATTATGAGAACTAAGGCTAATGCTGAGAACTAATTCTGATCATCTTTCCATGGAAAGGTGTTTGAAGCCAACTGAGATTTTGGGGTCAGGAGTGTTGGAAATGCTTCTTTAGTGGTTTTGAAATTTTTTCGTGGTACTGCTTTTATCGTGGGTTTTTTCTAGCTTAATTGCAATTCCTTGTTCCTATTGTATTTGATACAGTTCGGTGAGTTAGAGAAATGTTCTTCGGAGCAATTAATACATTTAGGTTTAAATCAATCCGTCAACTAGGGCGTTGAGGCAATCTTTTGATAAGTGATTTCCTAAACATTTAAGACACTGATTGAATTCTTGGCATACGTAGCATAGCGTGATTATTTTATTTGACCTGTATTTTTCCTATTTTATTACTAAATCGCTACAGTAGTCAATTTTATCTAATTATTCTTTATTTTCTAAATTCATTATTGCTAACGGAAGTTTTATAAGTCCTGTTTCGGATTTTGTTTCCATTTGATATATTTTGTATACCTAAAGGGCTTTGTTTTTAAGGTTTTCTGTTATCTCCTCCAAAGGAAATTCTGGGAGAAATCCTTTTAGGACTTATTTAGTCTTTATTTCGCTTATAGGAGTATATGAATAAAAATCTACATTACTTTCTTTCAAAATAATTTTAATTAGTGAGAATTCTTGGCTATTGTATGTATAAATGCTGGTTTTATTCCAATTTTATTTTACTTTTATTTCTTTTACTTGCGGTTTTATTGCGTTTATGTTTTTTTTAATGTTATTATACGGGCTGTTAATAATAATAGGTGGATATTGATTGCTAATTTTCCTTTTATTGTTTATAGATGTAGATAGGTCCGAAATTTCATCTTCATCCGTATCGGAATGTATATTGTAGCAGTTCGCTACGTCAATATTATATCGTAAAATATCACCTCTTTTCCGTTTCATATTTCTATTTGATGTTGATGATGATGGCCCTGGTGATCATCCATTTTATTTTCAGCTCCTCCTCCAAGCGTTTTGTAATGGGTTGCTAATTTCATGCCTCATGAAATGCCTTTAGGTCTAATTCATACCTTGGTACTTGAATGCATATAGATTTTTCTCATAGGATGTACATATAATAGCCCCGGGTAGCTCGTTTCTCATGGATTGTTTATTTCCATACCAAAGGATATTTATTAAAAAAATAATCTAATTAAGTAAATAATACTAATACAAATACTTTTCCTCTTCTGCCGTCGTATCCTAAAGGAAAACCATTTTTTTTTTTTTAGTTATAAGAAGAAAGTTTTTATTTTTATTTTTTTATGGAATAGTAGCTCAGGAAAATAGCGGGGAATTTGTCTATTAATGAAACTCCAGTAATTTAAATATTTACAAGAGGTCTCTGGGCCACTTCCATTTTAATATACGAGGTGAGTTATAAGGATAATGGTGGGTTATGTGTGAATCTGGATAATGTATGAATCAGAGGGTTAGTGAGGTTGGAAAGGTCAAGGAGGTATATTGAGATCGTTATGTAGAGTTGGTCTAAGAAGAAATGAAGTTAGAATATGTGTTTTTAACATAAATATAATTTTCATAAATTTTCCCGCGAATAAAGATTTCCTGGTTCTTTAAAGATCAAAAATCTGGAAATGATGGTAGTTGTATAAGAACTTTGTAGCCCAGCTTCATTTATTTATCCAATGTCAGCTTTGAAACTCAGTGTAAGTTGTTAGTGCATTAAATCTATTGGATTAATTTAATTGCAATACGGTGTAGAGGATACATTACAATTACATTCTGCCTCACTCAAGGGCAATGAGTAATATTGATGACATAAAACCCTAATTAAACCCTTATTGATAGGGGTTTTAACAGCTTTATTAATTAGTGAGGGTGGGGGGGGGTTCTATATTTCTATATTGAGAACGGCTTGTCCGATTTTAATGAAATTTGACAATTATGTTTCTTTCCTACTTATTAACATTGTTTAAGTGATCTATGTACTGTTGGAAATTAGGTGTCTAATATTAGTGTGTTTTCAGATCGTTATCTTGCTTCGGTCTTTGACCATTCAGGGATTAAACTATGGTACTCCTTAATACTCATTCGGTATTACGATCAAAACATTGAGAGTTTATGAGAGATAATCATAAACTGGATGGGGGAAGTCAAGGTCCGAAGCATGGTTGTATTACAGCTAATCCTATTCACCGTCATAAAAAACAATGTACATATATAAATACAGGAGCCTCAGAGCATTAAGTACAGTTATCTTTCAGCAGTTAACCTGTGTTTTTCTTTATGCCTATTTTTATTTTTTTTTTTTTTAAGTTTTATTTTTCAACAGGTTTAACTTAATTATATATATAGTTAAGTTATAATTAGACTGAAAGAAACAATAAAAAAAAGGGGATATCGGGCAGAGTAACAACACACGTTTACCATACAACTGATTTTATTTCTAAAAGGGTCTCTGTATATATATATATATATATATATATATATATATATATATATATATATATATATATATATATATATATACTATTCTTATCTGTTTATATTTAACTAATAACAAGCCATTATCATAAGTTTTAATCCTACTACACTGCTTATAACTAGAGTCTAGGTTACCCTGATAACTCCCCCCCTCTAGTTCCTCCCCCCAGGAGGAACTACTAAAACCAAAAACAAAACATTCCTTGTTTAAAATTACTTACAAGCTAATGCTTACGTTAATGAAATTAGTAAAAGTCTAATTTTGGATTTATTGTTTTTTTTTTCTTATTATTAAATTTCCTTTTTCATTCATTACTGTTCATTTTTTTTTTTTTGTGTGTTTGTGTGTGTGTGAGCCCAAGACTTCCATTGAAGTCCTATACTGGCCTGGCAGCATCCTATCCCGAGTCTCTACATCCAAAACCTATTCCATCATTCCACTTATGAACCCTACATATTGGCCGACATCCCTCAAAAAACGACCCGATATCCTCGACATATTCATCACTTCCCAGGTATCATCATCCCAGCTCACAATAAAATCCCTTAGTGACCTTTCATCTGATCATAGTCCGGTACTGCTTTCCCTGCATTCAACTTCTGTTCCTAAACCCACCCATCCTTCGTTGATTACTGGCCGAGTAGACTGGGACAGTTTTCGATATGATTTGGAAATGAAAAAAGACTTAAAAATTCCACTTAAAACAAAACAAGACATTGATACTGCCATAGAAATACTAACGACATTAATACGCAATAGCATAAAATATAACACTTTAAAAAGAAAAACATACAATTCTCTCCAGAGTAATTTGCCACATCTTCGCACCCTATTGAGAGAAAAGCGAAAAGCAAGAGCTAGGTGGCATAGAACCAGATATCCGTCAGACAAAAATAACTACACCAAATTGACTAACAAACTAAAAACAGAAAAAAACAATTCAAAATTCAAAATTTATATAAATATACTGAAAACCTTAACACGACTGACAAATCCTTATGGATGGTCACAAAAAAACTCCTGAACTACAAAAATTGTAATCACCCTCTTCTAACTGAATCCAAAACGTGGTCAAGATCTGACGAAGAAAAATCTCAAATTTCCGGCCAGCACCTTTTCAATACCTTTAAACCCCATCCTGATATCCTTAACCCAAATCATCTTGAAAGTATTGAACCCCATCCTGATGTCCTTAACCCAAATCATCTTGAAAGTATTGAAACAGAATTAAATATCCCACTTCAAATGTCCCCTCCTCCTAAAGCATTCCATCCCTCAGAAATATCAAGTATCATACAAAGATTACCCACCAAGAAAGCCCCTGGACATGACCTTATCACATCCTATATCCTAAAACACCTTCCTTGGAAAGCCATCCTGCTCCTAACATTCATATATAACGCTGTACTCCGAACAACATATTTTCCTGATCCTTAGAAAGTATCCATAGTCAAAATGAAACCCAAGCCCAAAAAGCCACCGGAACACCCTTCCTCATATCCTATCTCCTATCTCATATCCTATCTCTCTCTTGCCAATTATGGGTAAAATCCTAGAAAAACTCATCTTAAAACGCTTGTATCCTATCCTAGATTCCAATCACATAATCCCAGACCACCAGTTTGGATTCCGAACATCACATTCCACAATCCAGCAATGTCATCGTGTGGTGGACGTTGTCTCCTCCGCATTGGAGCGCGGTATGTACTGCACGGGAGCCTTTCTCGATGTAGAACAAGCTTTTGACCGAGTCTGGCACCCGGGATTGCTGTACTAACTACAAAAATTCCTACCTCCTACATACTTCCTTATCATCCATTCCTATCTTAGTGATAGAACCTTCAAAGTTAATCATAACTTTTCCTACTCCTCTCTCTTTACCCAATCTGCAGGTGTTCCTCAAGGAAGTATCCTAGGTCCATCCCGACGCATCCTAGCACCATCCTCACCACGTATGCTGATGACACGTGTGTGTTATCAGTAAACAATAAGCCCTTCATTGCCTCCCAGACACTCCAATCCCATATCATAAACCTTCAAGAATGGTGTCAAAAATGGAGAATCAAAATAAATCCAAATAAATCCCATCAAATAACCTTACCCTCCGTCGTAAACCCACGACTTCCTGCCCTACAATATCCTTTAACGATGTTCCGCAAATCCCCGTTGAACAGATCCGCTACCTAGGACTCCATCTGGACAAACGTCTTACTTGGAATCCACATACAAGACTAAAACGACAAGAAACTGCCCTTCGCTATCGACTAATTCAATATTTACTTGACAAACGCTCCAACCTTCCAATTAACTACAAAAGACTCATTTACATGACAATAATTAGACCAATTTGGACATACGCAGTTGAGCTTTGTGGCTCCACTAAACCATCCAATTCATCTCGTATCCAATCCTTACAGTCCGAAATCCTTAGAAAAATCCTAAATGCTCCTTACTTCGTCACAAACAAACTTATCCACAAAGATCTTAATATACCTTACGTTTCTGACTTACCTCAAACCAGATATCAATCCTTTCACAGCAAACTCCACAACCATTCAAATCCATTAGTATCACAACTTGCTTCTCATTCCATTCCAGATAACCCTCCGAGGTGCCTGAAAAGAAGATGGCCTCGGGACCTTCTAATATAGTGCTTCATCATGTAGAACCTTAATAAGTGCTACCAATGGGTAGTTGCTTTAAAAACAAGTGACGTGTCATTTTTATCTATTTCATCACATTTACTTGATGCATTTTATTTTTTGTATATAGAGTTGTAAATTTCAATAAATAATTAAAAAAAAAATAAATAAATAAATTAACGGGAAAGGTTGAGCTTGTGGTACAACAATTTTGTTCAATTCTCTGAAATCTATACATAAGCGGGATTTTCAATTTTCACCTTTTTTAAATGCTATTGTTACTGGAGCAGCGAAAGGGCTGTTAGATTCTTCTATTAAATTATTCTTCAGTAACATGGATATTTGCTTTTCAATTTCTAATTTATCTTCTATTATACATCTGTATGGTCTTTTACTACAATATGTATTTACTAATAAATCTATGTGAGCTTCATAATTTCTAACTGATCCTATATCATACTTGTCCTTAGCAAAAATTGTTTTATATTCCTTTATAATTTTTTCTCTCTGTTTTTTTCTTTTCAATATCTAAATAGTCTGTTATACTTACAAACTCCTCTGTTTCTATGTGTTCATTGAAATTTATTGCAAATGTTTTCATATTTTTTTCTTCATTTCTGTTATCTTTTGACATCCTGTCTATTTTATTTGTTATTTTCTTTTGTTCTATCTGCAAGTCCTCATTTTGAGTTAGTATGAGTTTCTTTATCATATCCAATCCGATTATAAAATCATAAAAATCTTCATTATCTACTACATATACATCCATCTCTTCTTCCAAATCAAATATATTTATTTTTACTGTTATCAAGCCATCCGTCTTCTTTACACCATTAACCGTTTTCATATAAGCTATATTCACATTATCTTTTTTTTCTTTTACTTTAATCAGTCTTGAATTTATTAAAGAGATCTGTGAGCCTGAATCATATATGCCGCTCACTTCTAATTTATTTTCTAATAAAAGCTGGATTTTGATTAATGGTGTACTTACTCGTTTTTTTTTATCAGTATTCATATCTACTTCAATAATAATAATAATAAAGTTCTTTATTTATTCTGGGACTTTAAGTCCCTTAAGAATAAAAAATAATGTACAATCAAGGGCCCTCAGAGCCTTAAAATAAAATAATATTTACATAACAAAGTAACAGATAATAATAATAAGAAAAAGAGAAAAAAAAAATATATTAATAAAAAGTAACAGAAAATTTATAATAATGTTTTACAAAAAGAAAAAGATTTCTTAAATATAAACTCTTTATAATTATAGTTTGTAGTTTATTACAACTAAAAAGTGGCTATTGACAGTTTTTGGAGGACAGGATCTGGGTGGATAGTAGTTCCAGAGAGAAGAGGATCGGATTACGAAAGATCTGTCGAAAATGGCTGAGCAATGAGCAGGAGTATGCAAATCTGATTTACGGGAACGGGTTTGGCGTGTAAGAATTGAGGATTTGAGTTGAAGGAGTTCGGAAATGTAAGGTGGATGATGGGATTGAACGGTTTGAAAAAGTAAGGATGCCAGGAAATACTGTCGACGGTAGGAAGCAACAAGCCACTTTGACTCCGCATAAAACTGCGAAATGTGGGCGCTCCTCGGGATCCCGAAAATAAAACGGATAAAGCAGTTAAATAGTCTTTTGATTCTGGCCTCGAGATCCCCAGAAACACCCCCATACACAGCACAGCAGTATTTAAAGTAGGGAAAGATGAGAGAGGTAACTAGTAATCTGCGGGTTTCGAAAGGAAGAAGGTGGCGAACGTAATTGAGACGTTTTAGGATAGGGATGGTGCGGCGGGAAATTTCGGATACGTGATTTTTCCAGGATAGGGCTTCATAAAGAACGACTCCAAGGTTTTTGACCGAGAAGTAGAATTCGATAGGATCACTGTTCAGGAAAAGGGTGGGAATAGAGGATGTGGTTTTTAAGAGCTGACTCGAACCTATTACAATCGCTTTGGTCTTTTCAGCATTTAGATTTACCTTGTTCTTCGATGCCCAGTTACAGATTCGATTCAGGTCTTCTTGGATCCTTTTAGTGGCTTGTAATAAGTCAGAGTTGGGAATGAATAAATATATTTGGAGATCATCGGTGTAGAGATGATACCGACAATGATGGATGGAAAGCGGAAGGTCATTAATGTTGACAGAAAATAGCGTGAGTGATAGTGAAGATCCCTGAGGAACGCCACAGGATAGGGGTTGGGTCTTGGACGGAGTTTTATTTGGAATAACTACATACTGTGATCGATCGGAAAGGAAGGACTTAAACCAGAGTAAGGCAGATGTGGATAAGGAAAGTTTCGAAGTTTGGATAGGAGGATGTTGTGGTCAACTTTATCGAATGCTTTGGAAAAATCTAAGAAGATAAGGATATTTAACTCTTGGCGATCTATTGCGGAAAATATGTCTTGAGATATTTTCAGAAGGGCAGATTGGGTAGAGTATCCGGGACGGAAACCGGATTGATAAGGATTAAGGAGCGAGCGTTCTTCTAGGAAAACTGAAAGATGGGACTGAACAATGCGTTCCAGAGGTTTCGATAGGTTGGAGAGGAGGGAAATAGGACGGAAGTCACTTGGGGAGGAAGGATTAGGGATTTTGTTCAAGGGGCGGACCAGCGCTGTTTTCCAAGAGGAAGGAAATGTCGAATTTTGGAGAAAAAAATTGTATATGTGGTAAAGGAGAGGTATAAGTGTGGGAAGGCATGATTTGATAAGTTTAACTGGTATGTTATCGAGTCCATAGTCATTTGTTCGAGATTTCATAATGGTCGAAAGTATATCATTGCAGGACACATCGGAAAAGAAAAAGTTGTCAGGATCAAAGCTAGGGTAAGGTAATTCAGTTTCGAGCGAAGGATTTGGAGCTAGGGAGATGAAATGTTGATCAAGTTCATCCGGGGAAACTAGGAAGGAGTTGCAGTTGGGTTCAGAAAAGGTTAGTTTTCTCAGCATTTTCCATTTGGATTTAGGATCAGGAGCAGAAGAAATGGTACTGTACATATATTTTGATTTAGAGAGTCGGATAGCTGATTGGGTTTGGTTTCGTAAAATTTTGAAGGAAATATAATCTGTTGGTAATCGGGTTCGACGGAATTTCCGTCTGGCTGATTCTCTTTTTCCCATCATCTCTCTTATCTCAGGAGTCAACCATGGAGCAGAAGGACGGCGCATCGTTAGTGTTTTTAGAGGAGCATGAGTATTTAGGATTGAATGAAGGTTTGAAGTAAGGTTGGAAATCATTGGCTCAATCGAGGTAAAGGAATAGATAACGTCCCATGGGATGGAATCAAGGTCAGGTTGTAAGGATTCGAATGACAGGAGGTCCAGATTTCGAAAGAAACAACTGTGGGAACAAAAGATTTAGTTGGTAAATCATATGAAATCATATGATGAGAGAATCATAGGTCATGTGATGAGAGAAAAGGAACTGGATGCTGATATGAAGAAAGGATTTTGTCTGGAGAGTCAGTGATATAAAGGTCAAGCCAGGTATCTGAGAATCGTGTGTGATGAGTGGGAAAAAATGGTACTAGATAAAGATTAAGGGAATGGAACAAATTAACGAAGAAGGATTTATCAAAGGATTCGGATAACATATTAGTGTTAAAATCACCAGAGATTACAACATTGGAGTATGTAGAAGTTAATTGGATTAAAGAGGTTTCAAATGCATCGTCAAACGGAACATGGGGAGGTCGGTAAATCGCAGCATATAGCAAAGGGTAGGGAGTAGTTGATATCTCAAGGAATAAGTATTCAACGTGAGGAGAATCTGAATATGGTGATTGGAGAAGGATTTTGGCTTTAAGACTTTTGTGGATGAAGACCCCAACACCCCCGCCCCTTCGGAAAGATCTATCATGACGCAGGAATGAGTAATTAGGGATGGAGACATGGGAAGAAGGGATAAATGGTTTTAACCAAGTCTCAGATATGACTGTAATGTGGTAAAAATTATCAAGGAAATATTGAAGGAATTCGTCATAGTGGGCAATAAGGTACTGAGCGTTGATGTGACAGGATACAAGGATATTACTCATGGCTGAGTGGGTATATAAGGAAATGGGGTTAGGTAGGTACGTGAATGAAGGCCTAGGAATATGGAACAATTTAAATATGAAATAGCTCTAAATTTTAGATTAACATTCATGATATTATCTTTAGAAAATAAATAAATAATAATGGTTAAAAAATAAACTATTTTAGTTACTAAAATATAAGAAAAAAATAGAATAAATAGAATTGTAGAAAATGATCCCTGCTGAAAATGATTGTAGAAAAATTATACCTGCTGGTATAATTGAAAAAAATGAAAAATAAAAGAAACTAAACTTACAGTTTTTAATATTAAGAGACGTAAACAAAATTTTAAATAATAGATAAAGTAGATGGCAAACATTTAGTCAGGCGAAAGCATCTAAGTCACTCTGCTTGCTGATTATTACTGCTGGGAAGCCATCGTTCTGCCGACAACGTACTCTGCCTCCACTAAACCATACATATTTAATTTTTGCAGTAACTTTTTTCTGTCTGGCCAGCCAATAGAGGTGTTTATTAGCAGGTGTCATCGCTTCACCATCGTACACTCGGCGCACGTCATTTTCCTCCCAGCCTAGGTGGTGCGTGGAAACGTCTCTCTTTGTTCGCCTTTGTTTTACGATTTCTTCTTTTAAAGATTTACGAACAAATCTGGCAATAATAGGGCCTGGAGTTCCTTCTAGCTTAGGCTTCGGCCGCACAGCGTGGTCTAGATCCTCAGGGCTTAGCTTAATACCCAGGCCCGCGCCCGGGTATGGTACCCACAACAGTCTCGCCAGACCTCTCTGGTATGCCCCTTATTTCAATCGTATTCTCGTGTTGCCTTTGCTCAACAAAGATAAGTCGGCTTTCCAACTCAGAGACTTTGCCTTTTAACTGGGAATTTTCTTCGGTTAACTTTTCTATTCGAAATTGCTGGTCTTCTAAAAGAGTTTCTATTTTTAATAATCTCTCGTTATTATCAAACGAAAGTTCTGTCTGTTTTTGGAGGGTATCTTTTATATTACTTAACTGTTCAATGCCTTTAAGTTTAGCCTTTGCCTCCTTCACGTCTCTTATTATAGTCCAGTAAAAAAGGCTCCAAAAGGCCGTATTCAAGAAAAAACTGCGGAACTCTTATTCTCAACGGATCTTTATGTTTTTTGGGGGTGCTGAATCCGAATCTGAATTTTGCTACCACGGCAATCATCGGCTTCATATTCAAAATCGCAAAAAAACACCCAAAAACTCCTATTAATTCCTATCAGGGGCATTAGGTCAATTATCACGCTTTGTGATCCTTCCGCCCTTCCCGTAGGGGTTCTTATCGCGAAGTCCTCTTTAGAAATTCCCGAGAAACGTGGAATGTGATCGGGGTGTATTTAATTTTTTGTGGCACCCGTATCAATTAGCCATTTATTTCCCATACTGTCGATTAAATTTGGTAAGTCGTTGCCTAAATTTAAATCATGTATTTCTATTTGTTTATTCTGTTTATGTTCGACGGTCTGTTTAGAATTTAAATGATTATTTATATTTGGTCCGGAGGTCTGCTCGTCCTTGGGCCTAATTCTAAAAAATGATCCTGTCTTTTTTCTAGTGACTCTATACGTTCTAATAATAATTTTATTTTTTCATCTTTCTCTTCCACTATCGCGTGCACTCTATTAGAAACGGTTCTCATCGAAACTGTGTTTGAATCTACCTGGGGTTGTTGATAATTTTGTCTAAAATTTCTAAAAGCCGGTTTATTAAAAAATTTATACTGTGACTGAGGGTTCCATTGTTGATTGTAAATCGGTGTTTGATATTCAATAGCTCGCTGTTGTGGCCGGAAGTTATACTGATTGTTATTGTTAAAAGAATTAAAAGGTTGGACCTTGTTCATGCTGATACTGTTGCTGTCGGTAATGTTGAGGATTATTATGAGACATATATTGCTCGCGGTGATACTGATGGGGTCGTTAATTTTGGTAATCATGGTGGCTATTAAAATTCGGTCTGTATTCCCGATTTTTATAATTAGTTTCGAAATTTTTCTTTTTATAATTATTTTGAGCTGGGTTATTTTTATACTGTTTTTTATCTTCGTAATGTCTGTGTACGATGTGAGCCGCGCTGTTTTTTAATATTTCTTTTAAGTCTTCTAAGCTGTCGAATTTAATGTGGTAAATAAAATCTGTCAATGCCGGGTGTAGACTATGGACCGCGTGATGAGATATTTATTTGTTGTATCTGTACATTTCGTCTTGTTTGTCTATTATTTCGTTATCAGAATAAATTTGTGCGTATAATAATGCGTATAATCGCATCTTTTCTGGCCCAGTCGTTCTAAGAAATCGAGTGGGTTCTCATTATGATATGTACGCGTGTTTAAAATTTCTGAAATTAGTTGTTCTCGAGTCCTTGTGTCCTGATATTTTTTCTTTAAAAATTTAATTATTTCTTTAACTGTACTAAATTCTTTGTCATATACGGCGACTTTAGCTTTTCCTGTTAATTTATTTTAAATTGTTAAAACTAAGTAGCCTGATTAGTATTTTTATGCGTATTGTCTTGTTTGCAATATAAATTGTACAAAAATTCACTATTTCTAATAAAATCTACTAATTGTAGCGGATTTCCGTCATATTCCGGAATTAGAGCTAGGACGTGATTTTTAATTTCAAGAGCCATATTACTATTTTCATCAATTAACGTCGAACCTGTTATTTTTAAGTTACTTAATTTCTCTTATAATTTATTCATAAAAATTAATGCTAAATTAATATTTTAAATTACTATACTTATTACTGATTATATTTAAATTACAAAATGCTTAAAAATAAAAAATAAAATAAATTAATTATACTTTTTCTTGATACAACGATGTCTTCGATGTCTTCGACGTCTTCTCGATGGCGCTCCCTTCAGCTCCTTCCCGTCGATTCTTTAGCAAGAGGTTGTAGGTCCTTTTGGTCAAGGTATTGGAATACCAAAGCGCTCCCAAAGACTTGAAGATCAGCTGACGTATTAATACTCAGCTCCCAATCTTCTCATGCTAGTGGAAAGAGGTCTCGCTGTTCTGTACCTGAAATAAGATAGAACTGCCGTGAAGTTACGTTAACGCTTCCAAAAGTCCCTGTTCGGGCGCCACCTAAATAAAATGATCGCGGTTTGGAGTTTTTAAAAAGAACCTTTATTGAGTGACATACATTGATACAAGAAAAAGCACAATTTATAGCCTAGAACAAAAGTTCGGGCATAACATCTGCACGTCTATACGCCCGACGAGAGAATGTCTCATGAGGCCAGCTTTTTATAGGGTTATTTAGGAGAGGGGATATCATACATTAGTTTATTATCCTTAATAATACTATTGAGCTTCACATAACTATATATATATATATATATATATATATATATATATATATATATATATATATATATATATTATATATATATATATATATATATATATATATATATATATATATATATATTTAAATTCGGAACACGCTGTATATATATATATATATATATATATATATATATATATATATATATATATATATATATATATATATATACAGCGTGTTCCGAATTTAAATAGCAAAACTTCTGGAACTTATAGGGTACCGAAAAACTAAGATAAAAAGTCCTTTAGAGATTTAATCGTTTTTGCTTAGTTTTAGAGAAAATCGCAAAAAAAGATACAAAACAATAATGTTACAGCGATTATCACCTTTTAAAGTTCGTCAGGCTAGGCAGTGAGATATGTAAACACTAAATGTTATTCTTTACTTTCTTTTATTTGTTTACATTTTGGCTTCCTTCTAGAATTATAATTCCTAAATCAGTATTTAGTCAGTTACTCAGATATTTTTGTGTGAATAGCATCAGCCACAATGCCGCATACATATTCTAATGTTGAATACGCTAATATGATTTTTGTGTATGGTTTCTGTTACGGTAATGCTTTAGAAGCGGTGCAGGAGTATGCGCGCCGATTTCCAAATAGAAGAGTGAGTGCCTAATCGACGAGTCTTTTCATTAACTTTTAATACACTACGAGAGACTGTGTCATTGTTAATACATAATAAAGGTGACCAATTTCAGGCAGCAATAGGAGCAGATTATCGGAGAAGAAATTGTGTCCAACGCCACATCGATAACAATCCTGAGACTAGCACCCGAAGAGCATCTGCTGCATAAGCAGTATCGCGGCAAGCAATATGGCGAACTTTGAAAAGTGATAATCGCTACCCATACCATCTTCAAAAAGTTTAGAATTTATTACCTCAAGATTATGTCAAGAGATTAAATTTTAGTTACTGGTTTCTTGACGAAATTGGCGATGATAATTTATTTCCAATAAAAATTATATGGACCGATGAAGCTACCTTTACCAGAGGAGGAATTGTTTATCAAAGAAATTATCATGTATGGGCTCTTGAAAATCCCAGAGCTATTAGAGAGAATAGGTTTCAGCATGAATTTGCTATTACCGTTTGGCTTGGAATTTGGAACGGATTACTAGTGGGACCATATTTTTTACCTGGAAGATTGAATGGTATCACATTTACACCTTTTTTGGAGAACGACTTTTCTAATTATTTAGATGACATTCCCTCACAGCAGCGGATTGAAATGTGGTTCCAACTCGATGGATGTCCAGCATAGCAGAGCATAGCATAGCAGAGTTGCTCGAGCTTGCCTGGATATGAATTATCCACAACGATGGATTGGACATGGAGGAGTAGTACCTTGGCCACCTAGATCACCTGATATGACACTTATGGATTTCTTCGTATGGGGAACCTTGAAGCAGAAAGTTTATTCTGTGTCAATCAACTCAAGAGAGCAAATAAGAGACCGAATCATAGATGCAGTGCACCAAATGTCATCAGAACAATGTTTAGCTGCAATTTATCAAGTGCATTGGTGCAAGAGGACAACATTTTGAGCAATATTTACATTAAAAAGAACATAACATAAATATAAATGTAAATAAATAAGTATAAAAATGAAAACTTGTTTTGTTTCTTTTTTTGAGATTTTCTCTAAAACTAAGCAAAAACGAGCAAATCTCTAAAGGACTTTTTGTCTTAGTTTTTCGGTCCCCTATAAGTTCCTGAAGTTTTGCCATTTTCGGGCCATTTAAATTCGGGACATATGGTTTGTGTTATATATATATATATATATATATATATATATATATATATATATATATATATATAGTTATGTGAAGCTCAATAGTATTAAGGATAATAAACAAATGTATGATATCCCCTCTCCTAAATAACCCTATAAAAGGCCACCCCCACTATATATATATAAATTGCCTTGTTAGTATAACTGCATAATGTTTTATTTTATATTTTTGACATGAATATGTCTTTTGGCTGGGATCTATACTTTTTTGGTTTAACGTTTTTTTCACACACAATTTGACGCGCTCTAGCTCTGTTGGTGTTGCTCGAATCGAAAATATGACAATCGTTCTCTTATCAGAAATTTAATGGAGACTATTTTTTATAGCATCTTATTTATCGCTAGGACCTACCGTTAAGGAGCTGTATTGATTTGAATGAAAAATGTCATGTTTGACACCGCTATTTTATATAAACAATTATTTACTGTTAATTTAATTTAATTATTTAATTATTAATTTGATTCTTTTAATTCGAAAATGTAAATTGGGAAATTCAGTAGAATATTGATTTTCTTGATCTTTAGTTTTTACCAGCAAGGGAGACATTGATTTCCCTTAACGTACCGTAACGTCACGGATACTTTGAACAAACTCACTTTTAAAACGAAAATCCTTCTAGCAGGCTATAATGATTTACAAGCTAGGATCCTCCAGTCTGTTCTATACATTTAAGGATTAACCATAGAATGTGCTGCAATCACGATAAGAGCACATATTGGCCGTCCTTGGCATATGTAAGCCTTTTTCAACCGACTTCAAAAAGGAGGAGGTTCTCAATTCGTCTGTATTTTTTTAATTTTTTTTTGTATGTTTGTAACGCGATTACTCGTAA
Organism: Euschistus heros; assembly: GCA_003667255.2. Taxonomy (NCBI): domain Eukaryota; kingdom Metazoa; phylum Arthropoda; class Insecta; order Hemiptera; family Pentatomidae; genus Euschistus; species Euschistus heros. The sequence goes on from RCWM02000312.1 coordinate 137,541, forward strand.
ATCGATTTTGATAATTCATTTTTTTATCGTTAGGGCATACTTCAGAGGTGGTCTCAAAAAAGTTTGTTGAAATCAACTCAGCGATTTTTAAGAAAAATTAATAAAAACAATCAATAAGAAATCACTGTTATATAACCTTCCACTATAAACATATCTCTCAAGGTAACTTAATCTAAATTATTAATTTACATATATAGTCAACTCTCGATGTGTCGAACTTCGATAAGCCGAATCTAAAATAAGTCGAACAAAATCTACGCAAGTACATTACACGCAAATTTCACTTCAATGAGTCGATTTCAAGCAAAAAACGTGAAACATTGTGTAAACAATTCAAACTGAAAATAGGGGTCAAAACGAGGGGAGTTCTAGGACTTCCACCTCTATGAGTTGGACTATTGGAAGTCATCACCTTTCTAACTCAAGCTCAAATTCAAAGAATTTTATGGGTAATTTGTTTTCGGTCGTGTACCTTTTCAGTTCATAGGCACACCAGTCACTTATTGGTTATTCACTCGAGTGGTTCACAATGGCTTCACGAAAATTTAAAATTCTTTTAATTAACGAAAAATTAAAACTGATTCGCAAAGCGGAGAAAGGAGAAAGACGTTGAATTAACCTAAAAAGTAAAATATAATATTTTAATTACTTCGAAACAAAAATCATTAAATGACAATAAACGAAATTATTGATACTTATAAACCTACTCACAATTTATGATCAGTTATTTTTGGAGTCGGTGCCAAACGAAACATACAGAATAAAAAAAAAAAAAAAAAAAAAAGAAAAAAAGAAGGTAAATGCACAGATCCCTCACTATTTCGTCACCGCCACACTGCAATTCCATGCCGTTTGGAAGTTTGTTGCTAAGGCACGATTAAACAGCCCTTCTTTACTGGCAACGGCTCCAAAAATAACTGATCGTAAATTGTGAATAGGTATATAAGTATCGACAATTTCGTTGATTGTCATATAATACTCTTTGGTTCGAAGTAATTAAAATATTATATTTTGCTTTTTAGTTGAAGTTCATACAAGACCGTTTAGACTTAAAGTTGGTTTTTGTTTTATTTAATATTGTATCAGTGTTAACTGGTGTTTTTAAAAACCTGTCCAAACCTCATCTGGCCTGGCGTATTTGGCTGCAAGTTGTTTTATAAGAGTAATACATTGATCAGCAATCATTCCAGTAACATTTTCTTTTTTTTTTTTTTTTTACGTCTTTAACTCATATCTTCAATTACATTTCACTAAGCAAAAAAAGGCAACTTAAAGGGCTACTTCGACCAAAGTCGTTGACATCATATAGAAGACGGTGTTACTTTAAACATTGTGTTATCGTCTGTTTTGTTATTTGGTGAATATGGACAATTAGTTTCATTCATATTTATAATTAAACTATTTTAGATTTATTCCTTTATTATATAATTAAAATTGATTTCGATTTGATGATGAACAAAAAAGAATATAATTTATTAGGCACTTGTAAAAGGACCAATGTTCCTTGAAAACTAAATCAAGTTTATATAACTCTGTATATTCAGAAGCAATCGCTATATAAATCATATAAATTATGATTACATCACATATATTTAAGTTGATTATTAGTATTATATTTTAAGTTGAGTCTGGTTTATTTTCTTGGTACAGCATATAATTTTGTGAATTGTAAATACTAATTATATAAGAAATAAAGAAAAAAAAAAAAAATCAAGTTTATGTTAATAGAAAGTTAAAGGTTGTCAATTTAATAGCTATAATCTTATAAAAGCTACCAACATTGTTTAAAAAATTAGTGTTTTTATTATGTATGTTTCATCAATAAATCTGGTGATCAAGTGAACCTAATTGGTGGATTTCATCATCATAGGTGGCGCGATATCCCGTCACCGAGACAAGGCCTCCTCCAAAAGCTTCCGCCAGTTCGCTCGGTCGCTTGCCACAGCTTTCCTGTTTCGGGATCCAAGAAGGGCCTGCGCGTCCGCAGAAACCGAGTCCATCCATCGAATGGTCGGTCGTCCAACCCGCCGTTTCCCGTAGAGCTCCTCTGTCAGCATCTATTTCGGGATCTCGCTAGCAGCCATCCTTTCCACATGTCCCGCCCATCGAAGTCGTCCGAGCCTTAGGAACTTGACTTTGTCAACATCGTTGTAGAGGCTCTCTAGATCTCCATTACTCCTTCTTCTCCAGACGTTGTCCTGTCTAACAGGCCCAAAAATTCGTCTGAGGATATTTCTTTCGAAGAGAAGAAGCCTGGACGCATTCGCCTTGGTTTTTTTTTTTTTTTTTTTTTTTTTTTTTTTTTTTTTTTTTTTTTTTTTTTTTCACCCCTACTTAGCCTTTTCAGGCATACGGGGTTTTTTTGGCAGCAGCGGGTGTTCAACATATGGGTTTTATGTCACCGCTGCTGCCAATGAGACTCTTTATTTTAACTTTTATACAATAGGGGTATCATTTATTCTATAGGGTACAATCCTATGGTGCGGCCCGGCAATGCTTTTGCACGCCTAAGCGACCGCACCTTCTTTTATTTCCTGTGGTGCGGCCCGGCCATGCACCGCACCTTTATCACTCCGGACGGTAAGCCCGGTCCAGCCCTCCTGGGCCGCTGCATCCATCCGGTCTACACTGCAGCCAATCCCCTGAAGACTGCATCCGTCCGGTCCGGTCTGCGTGGTCCAGCCCCACGGTCCACAGCATCCGTCCGGTCTGGCTCCAATCTTCAGGGTTCTTCATCCTCATCATCTTCATCAGGTGGTGGTGGTGGTGGTTCACCGACAGCGGAAATGGCCTTGCCCAAAGTGAACATTCGCCTTGGTGAACGCCCAAGCTTCTGACCCATAAGTGACAACTGGGCGGACTAGTGTTTTATACAGCTTGATTTCGGTCCTCTTGGAGAGCATCCTACTTCTAAAATATTTGGCAAGGCTAAAGTAGCATCGGTTGGCGGCTGCAATCCTCTTTTTTATTTCCTGTGATATATCGTTTTGGGAGTTGATTTCTGAACGTAAATAGTTGATGTTGGTTACCCTTTGAAATCGATAGTCTCCTGCTTCAAAATAATCAACTCCTGGTCCGTCATCTCCAATCCGCATGTACTTTGTCTTGGCCTCATTAACAACTAGGCCAAGATCCCTCGAGGAGTCTTTCAAAGCCAGAAATGATTCTCGTAGGGCTCGTTCCGATCTGGCAGCTATATCGAAATCATCGGCGTATCCCAGAAGCTGGACTGTGCTGTTGAATAGGGTTGAGTGCAGTTGAATCCCAGACTTCCTCACAGCTTTTTCCCCGGCAAAATTAAATAGAAGACAGGCCAAAGCGTCTCCCTGCCTAACACCACAATTTTTAACAAAGGGGTAGGATAGATCAGCACCCACGCGCACCATACACCTTGACTTTGCCATTGTCATCTATATCAGTCTGACCAATTTCCCGCCGCAAAATCACTCCAACCCCATCCGTCTTGCCCATTATACCCCTTAACGATCAAAATCGTAATAGTTTCTGATTACCACTCTCTCTGATAGTAAGCCTTGCACAACTGCTTCTTTTATAACACCTTATTAATTTTTTTTTTTTTTTTGGTGACAAAAATGGGTGGGGGCACAGGGTCCGAAAATCCGTGAGTTGGTTGTGGCTCTGATGGAATTTTTTCTAAATCGGCAAATTTATTGCTGGTAGGAATATTGACAATAATTTGTTTTCTTGGCTGCAGTAGATTTACTGCGAGTTGTTGGTGGCTCACTATCAATAATTTGCTTTCCTTTTTTTTGGGGAGGTCCCAGCGGAACCGGGTGTAGCATTACGCTGACGTTTGTGTCGACGCTTCAGATTTTGTGAGTCTGTCTCAGTTATTTCCGACATTGGAGTTTCATCTTCCGATTCGGTTCCTGATGAATTATCAAGGTCCATTGTATCTAGTGAGTGAAATGAAATTTACAATTTAAACTAACTAAAATGAATTAAAAGAGAGAAAAAAAAACATATATGTAAAATATACTTATAAACTAGAGTATAGTAGAGTATTTTTCCTTTAAGAAAAATAAAAGTAATAACAATAACAATCCGAGTTAGACTCGGCTGTTCAACAGATCAACAGAGCTAGACCTTGAGAGATAAGGAGTATAGGCAAGGCCCCAATCGGCTGACTGGAGAACTGTTCACATGAGAATTGTCTTTAATTAATAATAAACGCACTCACTTCACCCAGTATGTCTGTCTAAAGATTCCATTGCATAAACTTTCACTGTTTATAAAGTTTGGCTGAAGGATTATAGTTTATACTATTGATAATATTGTCACAAGCACTGAGCACTAAACGATGTAATGCTAATAGCGGCCATGACACTTCACTACTGCTAGCAAATTTAAAGAGTATTCAGGTAAAAAAAAAAAAAAAAAAAGTATTACAAGATTTTTAACAGTATATGTCTTTAACAGAGCAACTTTCATATCCTAGATCAACACTGCTTGGTGCAGAATAAAAAGAAAATATATTTTTAACTACCTAAGCTGAAGTACTTCTGAAATAGACCAATATATATATATATATATATATATATATTTTATATTTTATTTTTTTTATTCTTAGGAGATTTTGGTAATCTGATCGCGAATACAGGTTATTTTCATTTCATTACATGTTATAACTAGTCTTCAAGCCCTAATAATCAATTAATAAAACCAAGGAAATATCAAGTGCACGGTTTCAGTGATATATGCGATTACCTTAAGTAGTAAATTAAATCTAGTACCTTTTTAGATTTGATTTACTTTTTTATCTCTCATACAGATTATTTTTAGTAATTTTAATTTATTTTTAAAATAAGATATCGGTAGTGAGAATCGAGAATCAATTTATTTGGTACCGACATATCACTAGTTTTTATAAATCATGGTTACGACAATGAAAAAGTTAAATATATTTTTTTTTCGTTTTGTTATTCTTAAAATTAAGGAAAATTCATGTCGGTCAAAGCTTCGAAATCCTGTGTTACCTGAGAGGAAGAAGGTAGATAATCCTTGTTAACATCAGCGGTCAGCTCACGTACCTGGCAACTGTCCAGCTATGGACCCATCGATTTCCCTAAAAAAATTAAAAGGTTACATTTATGTATTATTTTAAATAATTCAGCTGAAATAGAACCCATAACTGGCACAAACTCTGTTCACATCAAATCCTGATAGTGCAAATTACGAAGCAAGAGTAAAATCTGCCTCTTTGGACCTAAGAAGAACAATTTGAAGTGGTGTGTTTGATACTATAATGTAGCTTATTGGAAGGGATCGATCAATATTATATCTTATTGATCGATCCCTTCCAAATAAGCAATATTGAAATTAAAAGACACATTTTTAATTTACCCACGTTTGGGTCGTATATTTAATAACCATCATCACAATTAAAAATAAGAAATTGTCAATTACAAAACAATACAGAGAGAAAAAAAATACTATAAAAAAAAATGAGTAAAGAAGAAATAAATGAAAATAACATGTAGGAAACACAGTTTATTAATAATCTTAAAATATAATATAATGAAAATTAGAAAATGATATGAAAATGGTAATATTTGTAATATAGGAAAAATGCAGATTGTATTGACATAAATTTTTTTTTAATGTTTCAGTGTCAATGCAATTTTTATTTTCCCATCTTAACAAATGCTACGAATTTTTAGATCATTTTGTTATTTTCATTATATTATATTTCAAATTGTTTATAAACTGTATCCGTCTTAACTTACATTTTATTTATTACCGACGTTTTCATTTATTCCTTCTTTACTCATTGTATTTTTTAAATTCATTTTTTTCTTCTGATTCTTTATTTGTTAATTTCTTATTATTTTATAAATAAATTCTTAGCCCTGATGAAAGTCATCTAGTCAAGTCAATGATTGCTGAAATGAGTAGTGTAGAGTGCATTAAATATGCCAAAATGTTAAACTTCTTAGCTTCGTTATAAGTAGTTAGGTTAGAAGGTAAACATATTAAGAGGGGAGAAGGTCACATTTTTGGATTTTTCGATTATATCTCGATAACGGTGAACTATAGAAAAATATGTTACAAATCAAAATTAAAGCTAATTAAATTTACAATAATTTACCATTTTGATTCTGACATTTTGTTTAAAAAACGATTGTGGAAGGCACTAGAAGCAAATGTTTCAAACTAAGCAAAGTATCGAGAATGTGAGGGTTTCAAACATGACTTTTTTCATTCAAACGAATATACTTCCTAGTGACAAATGTTATAAACAAAAAATATTTTCCATTAAATTTCTTCCGAGGAACACCAACAGATCTTGAGTGTATCAAAATGTTACACGTGCAGTGTAATAATGGTACGGAAGTGGAGAGGTAGAGCTGGATGACGGTTATGGCCTAATATATGCAGGTGTTGCAAAGGGTGTTCGTGACAAAGAAGGAGTGGGGATAGCAACTTCTCCTGTATCATATAAATGAGTGGAATGATTGGAGCTAGTTTCCTTCAGGATTGTACTTGTGGATCTCCAAGTGTCCATAGGCAAGATAACCATTATCCAAGTATATGCTTCTACAGAGGATGCTGGGATATTAGACAAAGAATTGTTTTACTCTGAACTGCAACGAGCGTTTGATAGAAGCGGAGACAAAGGAAGGTCAGTAATTCTATGTGGAGACCTCATTGCAAGAACTGGACGGGACCACAGATCCTCATATGATGGGCCTCATGGAGGGGAAATAACTAACAACGAAAACGGCCAGCGTATGATTGACTTCTGCGTCTATAACAATCTCTTAGTAGGCAAGTCCTTCTACCCTGGCAAGAGAGTACACAAAATTACTTTCTCAAGCGCAGTTGAAAATAGTGTCATCGACTATTTTACATATGATCGAGAAATACGACAATATTTTAGAGAGATGAAAGTAATAAGTAAAGAGTCTAAGAGGAAGTTACAGATGCCAATGAAATTTTAAAAAGGTGGGAAAGACACTATAGTGCAATATTCTCAGGCCAAGCAATAAACCAGATACAATTGGATCCCCCTAACAGAGAGGAACAAGAAAATGACCAGAACTGGACATAATGTGGGAAGAAGAGGTTGAAATGGTTGTAGAAAGAATCAAGGTTGGGAAAGCAGCTGGTAGGGACGGAATCTCTCCAGAATTTATTAAATATGCTGGAAAGGAGATGATCAAAGTGTTGCAGGGTCTATTCCAGAAAATTTATGAGGAAAAGAAGATTCCTGAAGACTGGAAAAACAACATCATCGTACCAATCCACAAGAAGGAAAGCACAAGTGAATGTGGTAATTACAGGCCAATTTGTCTCTCCCAAGTCGTATATAAAATATACAACTCGATTCTAGAAAAGAAGCTGAGGCCATTAGTCGAAGACAACCTGGAGGAAGAGCAAACTGCATTTCGCCCAGGGCGCCAAACACAAGACCACATTTTTGCCGTAAGAATGATAACTGAGAAAGCCTGGGATCGAAACAGAAGCCTGTTCCTTGCTTTTCTTGATATAAAAGCAGCATTTGACTCAGTGCCAAGAGAAGTAATATGGTGTGCCTCAAAAGCTAAAAACGTCCCATCAGGTCTGATTGAAGCAATCCAATCAACGTACAAGGCTCCTAAAGGCATTGTAAGAATAAATGGAATGGAGTCAAATTGCTTCCCAATAGAAAAAGGAGTTAAACAGGTAGACAGTCTAAGACTTCTACTCTTCATCATTTTTATGGATGAAATTATTAATATATTCAAGATAAGAACAGCAAGGACGGTGATAGGTCATTGGAATATGCGAACAATACTGGCAGAAGCAATGGTATATGCTGATGGCATCGTGTTAATTGCTGATTCTACACATAGCCTTCAACAAACCCTAGTAGAATGGGAAGCAGAACTCGCTAGGAAGGGCATGAATATCAATGTGACGAAAAGCAAAATCCTACTAGTAGGACGAGAGCCCGAACAAATCCATCTGACTTGCAATAATAAGGAGCTTGAAGTAGTAAATGAATTCTCCTACCTAGGAACTGTAATCTGCAGAATTGGAACATTAGAACAAAACTATCCCAAAGGATAGCCAAAGCTAGCAACATATATTACTCTATCTGCAACAAATTGTGGGAAAGGGAGAGATAGGGAAATATGTCAAGCTCCTCATTTTCAAGGCTGTATATATGCCAGTTCTGCTATATGGAGCAAAGAGTTGGGTCCTTCCTGATAATGGAGCCGAATAACTGCTGCGGAGATGAAGTACTTACGCAGAGTAGCTTCCAAAACACGCCGGGATAGAATTCGAAATGAAACAATTGGAGAAGAATTAAATATCCCCGCGATGAAAGAGACCCTGGAAAAGAGGCAGCTGAGATGGTATGGGCACGTATGCCAGATGAGCCCAGACAGAGACCCACGGAAATTTATGGAGGCGAGACCAGCAGGTACTAGACCTAGAGGAAGGCCTCGGCTTACCTACAATAGCTATATATCCGGGTTGGGACAAGCAAGAGGAAAGACACTGCAAGAGATGACAGCTCTTGCGAGAGACAGAGACGGATGGAGGTCCTTGGTTGGATCAACTATACGCTGAAAGGCACAAAAGAGAAAGTTAAAGAAGAGAAGAAGAAAGTAATAGGAGGAACAGAGATAGGTACAGACCGTCTGCTGTTTATTGCGGATACCAAGATCTTAAGAGCCTGCAAGCCACAACCCAAAGCTTTTCAGTCATAAAAGTGCGAGCTCTAGACGATTCGGATACAAGAAACCGATATACTGAAAAATTGTAGGAAAGCCTCAGAGTTTTGAATTTAAAGGGGGATGTGGAGAAACGATGGACCGGCATTAAAACTTCAATTTTAGAAACTGCCAAGGAGATATGTGGCCTACAAAAATTCACAAAAAAAGGCACACGCAGCGAGTGGAAACAGAATAAGACAGCTGATGAGAATGGAAAGAAATGAGGCGAAGGCTGCAGTTAAAGAAGCAAAAAGAACATCATGACAAGAATTCGGAAAAGCCTCGATGAAAATCACAGGGAAAATAGCAAAAAGAGAAATATAAGAATTTTCTCTACTTGGAAACTAATATGAACAGACAAGGCAGGATAGATTTGGAAATTGGGAATAGGATTGCAAAAGCCAACCTAATCTATTATAGTTTGTGCTACAGCATTGTTGTCCATTGAGATGTAGGGCTGGAACCAAGCTCCACATTTACAAATCAATACACCTCCCTACTCTTACCTACTGGAGCAAGAGCTGGATCATGCTGAACAAGCAGAATACCAGAATACGTGGAGCCGAAATGGAATATCTATGTAGGGTCACAGTAAAAACAAGAAGATACCGCATAAAAAACGAGAGAATTGGATAATAATTAAAATCTCCGCACTAAAAACCACTCTAGAGAAACGACAGCTCAAGTGGTTCGGCCACCTATGTAGGATGAATGAAGACCGGGAGCCTAGAAAAGTGATGGAAGCTCGACCCACTGGCAAAAGACCACGCGGAAGGTCTAGGATTTTAAATGAGGAGTATATCCAGATGATAGGAGAAAGAACTCTCCATCAACTGAAGCAGCTCTGCAGAGACCTTGAGGCCTGGCAGCGTTGGATTGAGGCCCCTCCACGCTAGTTATAGCACAAGGAGGAAGATAAAGAAGAAGAAGAAGAAGAAGAAGAGAAAATAAAACGTTTCTTATAAAAAATAATCAATCTCTTGAGTTGACCCATCTTTTAATGAGCAAATTAAACTAATTCACTCTTTATATTGACTTTCTATCGTTTGTAATGAAACGATAACTGCAGGTGAATAAACAATGAAAAATGATTTAACACCTTCTTCCACCAACGCACAGTGGGACGTATGACCCATCTAGGAGGAAAAAAGTCGTAATCAAAATTAATGAAACTATTGTGATAGGTGTAGAGTTAAGTAGTTAATGGAACTCTATTAAAGGTTCTTCCGTTTTTTGGAGGTGGATTGAAAAGGTAAAAACAACGATCAAAGTAGTACCTAACTCGACAGGTCAAATTTTGTTAAAACTATTGATTCTTTCAATATAAATTTGTGTATCATTGTATTGATATTTTTTCATATATATATATATATATATATATATATATATAATAAAATAAATTAAAAGATAACAGAAAGAATTTCCTATACATAAACAATATACATATAAATAAAATAAAATACTAAGATAATAAAATAAAACATTGAGTAAGTAAAAATAAATAAATAATAAAAATAAAGATAAATTAAAAGTTAAAACTACATTCATACTTATTTACAATACACACTCATCCTAGGGATCTCCCAACCAACTCTGTCCCTCCACTCATGGAAGGACAGGCCCGGCACAGAGAGGTCTCAGCTCTTCTCTCTCAGCTGCGTCACTGATGTTAAAGAAAACCCAGTGGAGGCTGAATGAGAGCGCAATGTACAGTCATTCAGGGCATGAGTTGAGAAGCTGGCCAGTGCCAGAACTCCAACGTAAATACATTTTACAATAGATCTCGGGGCCACTGCCGTTTTAATCTGCGAGGGGGATTTTCTGGGTGTGTTAAACTGGATAGTGATTGAGCCAGAGGGTTAGGATGGAAAGCAAGGTAGTGATGGAATTTTAAAAATTTAAGAGGTATGAGGTCGAGGACGTATGGTATGTTGAGATCATTCTGGAGGGTTTTATTGGATACATAGTAAGGAGCATCAACTATAGTTCGGAGGACTTTGGATTGGAAGGATTGAATGCGTTTGATATTCGACTTTTTAGCTGTGCCCCACAGTTCAAGTCCATAAGTCCAAATGGGTTTAATAATGGTTTGTATAAGAGAAGTTTGTTTTCTACGGAAATATGAGATGTCCTGTTTAATAGTCTATACAGTTGGCTGAAGCGTCTGTTGAGTTCTTGCCTTTTTATGTCGAGTATAAGGGTTCCACGTAAGTCTTTTGTCTAGGTAGAAACCAAGATACCGAACTGTGTCAGCTTTAGGTAGTGGAATACCATTGATAGGACAGGATTTTCGGCGGAGGGTAAAGGTTACGTTGGTACATTTAGTTTCATTTACTTTGATCCGCCAATTATCGCACCAGTCTTCAATCAAGGATAAGTGGTTTTGGAGGTTATAAGAAGCTATTAAAGGATCTGAATGGGACGATAGGATAGCAGTGTCATCAGCAAATGTTGCAAGGAAAGTATCAGGAGTGGTAGGGATATCTGCAGCATAGAGGATATATAGAACTGGACCAAGAACGCTACCTTGTGGAACACCTGCCCCTATTGGGTAGCAGTTAGAGTATTCCATTCCGCAGCGAACTCGAAAGGAACGGTTAGAGAGGTAGGATCGAAGAACTGGGAATAGAGATTGCGGTAACTGGGCTTTAAGCTTGAAGAGCAAACCGTCATGCCATACCCGGTCAAAAGCTTGCGCTATGTCCAGAAATGCGCCGGAGCAATATTCCTTGCTTTCAAGTGCTGAAGATATATGGTCAACAACTCTCAGGCCTTGTTGGATAGTGGAACGGCTAGAGCGGAATCCAAACTGGTGTGAAGGAATATTTTGCGATTCAAGGATGGGTAGGATTCGTTTAAGAAGGAGCTTTTCAAACATTTTTTGAAGGTTGAAGGTTTGGAGAAGACTAATTGGTCTATATGATGAAGGGTTGTTAGAAGGTTTGCCCGGTTTCAGGAAAAGGATAATGATGGAGTGCTTCCTTAGCAAAGAGAAATGGGTTGTCCGGAGGATGCAATTGTATAGGTAGGTAATGAATATAATTTCTTTATGAGGAAGTTGCCTGAGGATCTGTGAGCGAAGGAGATCATATCCAGGGGATTTTCGGGATTTTAATTTTTTTGGAAGGAATTTGACCTCAGAGGGGTTTATAGCTTTAGGAGGTAAGGAGAGAGGTATCGGTGAATCAAGGAATTCATGAACCATTCTTGTGTGGGTGGGATTGGATTCATGATGGGGAAGAAATATACTGGATAGATGCTGGGGGAATTCTTCGGATCTGTTCTCGTCAGAAGCCGCCCATGAACTATCTTCGCGTCGGAGGGGATGGGAGGTAGGTTGATGTTTTAGGATTTTTTTAGTGGTAGTCCAGAGGGAGTTATCTGAAGAGGAGAGTGAAGAAAGATAGGAATTATAGGATTTGGATCTGAAGGTAGCCATACATTTTTTAAGGAGTTTGGTAAGGTAATTATAGGATTTCCGATCATCTGGATGCCTGGTTCTTTGACAAATGGCTCTGGCATGGCGTTTAGATTGGATAAGTTCCATTAGATCGTGGGTTAAAGGATTTTCTTTTCGAACTTTGGGAAGGGAACGAGGTGAGGATGCAGCCCAGTGTGCTTGCTGGATTATGTTTGTGAAGGAATTAGTTGAATTGTCAAGGTCTTGGGAGGTTTTGAGGGATACTCTGAGATCTATAGTGTCGGATATTATTTGACGGAAGAGGTTCCAGTCTACTGGCCCTCTTATAAATGATGGGGAAAGAGGTTTTGGGATTGGAGTGACAGAAAGGGTTAGAATTAAAGGACTATGATCTGAGGAAAGGTCATCCAGGCATTCTATGGAGTGATGGAGAGGTCCTAATCCTGAATGGATAAAGAAGTCAAGAAGGTCTGGGTTTCGGTTTGGATCCGTGGGCCAATAGGTAGGAGTGCCGGGAGAAATAAAATTGGATCTTCGAGAATTAAGTGCTGACTGTAATGCTCGCCCACGGGAGTTAGTGGTTCTTGAACCCCATTGCTGGTGCTTAGCATTGAAGTCAGCTCCAAGGAGAAAGCGATGACCTAAGGAATTAAGAAATGAGAGGAACTGGGATGTGGAAATGGGTTTATTTGGGGGGCAGTAGGCAGCTGCAATCGTCACCGGAAAGGAGAAGGTTTTGATAACAACTGCTGTGGGTTGCAGGAATTCATTTGCTGGTAAAGGAAATACGTGGTTAGTGAGGGAATGGTGAATGATGACAGCAGTTCCTACATGGGCTCTACCATCAGGGTGGTCTGTTCGGTATGTTTGGTAATGTGATTGAAACGCTGTTTACTGGTCAGTCTGGTTTCTGTAATTAAAGCTACATCGATTTGTTTGTAATGTAGCAAGGATGTTAGTTCATCAGTGTGGTTACGAATACCATTCGCATTCCAAAGGAGAATGGATAAGGGTTTTGTGAAAGGCATTTAAGGATTAGACATTTTTTGAAGAGGAATTAGATGAGGGATAACATTTGTGAGGAGTGAAATGAGAGGGGTGATAAGGGTTTTCAATTCAGAAAGGAAGGAATTAAATAAGGATGTGAGATCTGAGGTAGTAGGGGGAGGAAAGATCTATACTAACATACTATTGCAGAGTTATTTGAAACTTCTAAAAACCAGAGAATTTCTTATTTAATGCGAATGGCTGCTGATTCTTGTAAAATGACCTCATATAAACGACTTTATGCTAATTACAAACCGAAAAAAAATAATGGTTCGATGAAAGCTGTAGAAATATCAAATCTGAGACAAAAGCAGCTCTAAGACACTTTAAAAAAAAAAAAAAACATTCTCCGGGTCTTTTGAATAATTATTTAACAAAAAAAAATGAATATAAATCAGTTATAGAAATAAAGAAAAGCGAATATTTAAAGAAAAAATAATGAACTACTTTCAAATATTAAAGATAACAGAACATTTTGGGAAACAATAAAAAAGTTTAAGTTATTCAATGCCCGTCCACAAACCCTCCCGGACAAACAAACACTCTTAGATTATTTGAAATGTTGGTTTGAGGTAGATAAACAACCAATAGAATGTATATTTCATGGCCCTTACAACCCCGTTCTAGACGATGCGTTTACACTTTCAGAATTGCAAAAGGTTCTAATGAGTTTAAAAAAATGGAAAATCTACTGGAAATGACGATATATCAAATGAATTTTTTAGAAATTTACCTTCTAACTGCTACCCTCAACTATTGAACTTATATAATGGTATTTTGGAGAATGAAGATATACCAAAAACATGGTCAAAAGTTGAGATGTTTTTCTTATACAAAAAAGGAAAACCTAAACAGCCAGACAACTATAGAGGTATATCTTTAATAAATAGCATAGAAACATTTTTTTCACATCTCATGCTGCAAAGATTAACTAATTGGGCCGAGAATTACCGATCACTTTATGAGGAGCAAAATGGTTTCAGAAAAAATAGAAGTTGTATAGATGGTATATTTACCGTGTCTAGCATAGTAAATATACACATAGGGAAAAGAAGACAAAAGGTTTATGCTGCCTTTATAGATTTCAAAAAAGCTTTCGATCTATTGTAACACGATATTCTTTGGCAAAAACTTTACCAGCTAGGAGTAAGTAATAAAATTATAAGAATACTTCAGAACATTTACAGACAAGCACAAGTTAGAGACAGATACAAAAATGAAAAAACTGAATACATTGATATCACAAAGGGTGTTTTGCAAGGAGATCCACTTTCCCCGTTGCTTTTTTCGTTCTTTATTAATGATCTGGAAGAGTTCTTTATTAAAAACAATTGCAATGGAATATCTATAACAAATCAGAAATCTCAACTCTGCAGACGATTTAGTAATTTTCTCAGTTTCTGCTGTAGATCTTCAAAAAAAGCTGAATATTATGAAAACTTACTGTGAACAAAACAAACTTACTCTTAATGTTAACAAAAGCAAAATTATTATTTTTCGAAAAGGCAGAAGAGTTAAACATAGTTCATTCACATTCGCTAAGCAGCCCATAGAGATAGTTAAAAAACACATATATTTAGGTATCCCTTTAACTCCAAAAGGCATCTTCGCCGACGGAGCTAACAATGCAGTTCTAAGAAGTATCACCGCGGGACTTTGTACGAGGAAGGTAATGGCAAATTCAAGAATGACTTCCTGGGAAGCAAGGATAGAATTATACCGGTCAACAGTTCTCAGTACACTGCTATATGGGGCAGAAGTATGGGGACTTAGGTACTTACGTCTTCTGGAAAAAGCCCAGAGCAACTTTTTCAAAACATTATTATACTGGCCTAAAAACACTCCTAACTACATAATAAGAAAAGTAACCGATTCGATTAATATCAGTTTTCATGTCCTAAAACAAACGATAAACTGGTGGACTAAACTGCTAGAAATGCCAGAAGACAGAATTACAAAGAAATGCTACCTTAAACTAATGTCCATATCTTCATCAAAGTCAGATCCAGTACATAATTGGGTTTTACAATTGAAAAACTTAATATATGAGTTGGGATTTGTGACCGTATGGGATGCACAAGATTCAAAAATAATTCAGGAAAGCAGTAAAGCTATTCTAGAATCCTATGAACAGAAACTCATAGAAGAGGACCATATCAGTATTAACAACTCTAACTATAGGCATATATATCAATATTTACAACAGAACAATTACCTACAATTCCATTGCAATATATCAAAGATTAGACAAGTGATCCAATTAAGAGTTGGAGGAACAAAACTAATCCGAATATATCATAAAGGCACCACATATTGTATAAATTGCGAGGAAGACTGTAATCTCTGTAACCCTTAAACAAAAGGAAGACTTATTTCATTTGATATTTGTATGCCCACATTATGCTCAGTTAAGGGATAATTATATTAATCTAATTGTAGGACCAAATTATAATAGAAATTCCTTGGTATTAGTGCTGGAAGTGGATAGCATACCAAAGCTAAACCTCATTTTTTATTTTTTTGTAAATTTACTAAAAACAAGAAGTTTTTTAAGGAATGAATGAAGGTAAAGAAACTTATATTAAAGCTGTTATATCAACCGATTATTGTAATTTTCATTTCGTATCTATGAAACTAAGGAATAATTCTGTGTATTTTTAGTTTTATTCAATTATAATGGAAGATTATGCTTTATGTATATGTATGTATGTGTGTGTATGTGGGTGTGTATGTATATATATAGTTATTTTTGTGAATTTAGTTATTTAGTTAGTTTATTTAGTTATTTAGGCCAACTCCTTGCTATGAGATGTATCTCTACAAGTAATAAAATTATCTATCTAGTAGGGGGAGGAGGAATATGGGGGATCTGAAGATGGATACGTGGATTGGGTTGGATTAATGGAGCTGGAGTAAATTGAATATTTTTTTGGGATTGAGATTGGAGCTGTTTCTGAGGTTGAGGGTTATAGGAATGAGGCTGTTGAAGAGATTGCGGCATGGTCCCTTCTTGACATCTTCTTCCTCCAAGCATTTCTGCAAATGATACAGACGAGGTTGCAATTTTTGAAGGTTATCTTCCTCTTGCCTGATGTGCTTTTTCATTCTGTGGTTGCGTCCTATGGAATCTGTTACGGAGGTTTTTGTATGTTTGGCATCCTTTGTAGTTAGCTGGATGTTCTTTTTGACATAAGGCGCACACTGCAGGCACTTCTCGTGACTTTGTACATTCTTCGGATCTGTGTGCTTGTCCACACCTGACGCATCTTGGAATATGGTGGCAGTAACATTTTGTGTGGCCATATGCTTGGCAGTTATGGCACTGCACAATATCTCGTTTTGGATACGGTTTTTCTATTTTCACTTTGGTATAATAAATAGAGGTGACATCGTAAATTTGTTCAACCCCTGGCGTCGGTTCCAAGTCAACGAAGAAAAGTGGTAATGAGGTTTTACCGCTTGCTCCTGGGTGGCCCTGATATCTTTTTGTACATTGAGAACTTGGCGGACTTTGAATCCCATAGACATCAATTCTTCTTTAATTGTTTCAGCTGGCGTTGAAGGGTGAAGATTTCTTACTACCACCCTAAGGGACCTTTCTTCCTTGAGCTGATATGAATGGAAATCAGCGTTGGTGTCCGTCAGACATTTAACAGTGTGACGGTACGTATCGGAGGAATCTGGCGTGATTTTGTGTCATTTATGCGGCTGACGCATGAGTATTTTCCTAAGCCGACTATCTTGTTTAATTGGCAACACATTAGGCCGACATTTTTTATGTTTCGAATGAAAATAGGTGGAGGTTTTGGAGGCTGTGAAACAGATGTTGATTCCATACTTTCAGTGGGTGTATTACTGAGTACCTGGAAAGGATTTGCAGTAAAAAAGGGTGATTCTTCGTTTAATCCTTGAGTTGAAGTCCCAGGCATTGCTTCGTTGATTGGTGAAGTGTTTGGAGGAGTTTTAACCTTAGATTTACGCGGACGCTGTTTAGCTGGGCTGTAATGTACAGTTTCAAGAGAACGGCTTCTTTTAGACTTATTAGTTTTAGACGACATCACCATGTGAAAATATCTCATCGGATATCATTGAAGTATAGAGGGAAATAAAATAAAAATAAATAAAGAAAAAAAAACGAATAAAGAAAAATAATTAAAAAATAAATAAAGATCGCAGAGTATGCTGTTAAAGGCAAGTACGGAACCTCTGGCTGTTAGCCACTGAGTAGTGTCGTCGTGGCCTTATCACAGTAATCTCCCCCACTCCGCTATCTGTCCATAGAGCACATGTATTAACATGTAAATTATTACATATTCACTATTAGAATATTTATTGGCTGTACTCACTGTTTTATTTGGTCAGTGATCACCACAGCTATTAATTACTATTCTTGTAAATGTTTCTTAATGGAAAACTAACAAGAACCATACAAAAAAAGATAGAGAGTGATATGAACTACTACTTTCACAGTTGGCGCATGCACAAACACTGCTATAAACTAAAGCATTTTTTAAACTAAAAAGATCTATTTCTAAAAATTATCCCAAAGTACCTCTCTGAAATTCATGTAAGAGGTCTCTTAGAAGGTATATGAAATAATCATGAAACATTTAGCTGCTTTCTTGTCTGAAAACGAATTTTCAATTTCGCGAAGGGAGTTATTTCATATTTGGCAAAACTAAAAGGACATTGATTTAATATATATTACTATATTTGAAACACTTAAATTAGAGGATATTATTCCAATATCTTTAGCTGCAATGAAGAGATATTTAAAATTGGTAGTTACGAAAATTAAAACGAAATAATGTGAGGCAGGAAAACCCCGGAAAGTTATATTACATTTTATTCACTCCGATCATCAAGCAGATTTTCATTTAGATAAAAAATCAGTAATATTAGTTTGTTTATTACTAAGGAGGAAAAAATGTGTAATCGAAACTAATGAAACTGTTGTATTAGGTGTAAAGGGAAGATGTTTATAGAACATTATCAGAGGTTGTTTAGGTTTTAGCTGTGTGAATACTAATTGTAAGTAAACACAAGGATGTATGTAATACCCTACTCGACAGGTCATATTTAATTAAAATTATTGATTCTTTCAATTGAGCATTCTGTATATTTTTTCAATCATTAGTCATAAGATTGTTTCAATCAATCTTATTGATATTTTTTCATCGTTAGTTTATAATTATTGAATATGGACGATCTCGTTTATAAATATCTCATTTATACATTACCAGCTTGACGTATTTTTTCATTCATTACTTTTTTAAGATAATTAAAAATAATCACTGTATAATAATAACTATAAATCATTATCTATTATGTAATCGTTAGAAACGACCAAACTCATTATTTTTATTAAATTAATATGATACATATAAAATACATGGTGAAAAATAAACCTTATTAAAAATAAAAAAAAATTGGAACCACGGATATTGGGGGCCTATTGTATAATTTTGAGTAGTTTTATTTTACCTTATTTCAACTCTATTGTTTATGTAAATCAGGTTGCTAAGTCTATTTAAGTGATTCAAACTTTTTTCCTCCTAGATTGGTCATTCGTCCCACTGTGCAAAGGCTTCAAGTAGTAATAAACATTTTCATACTATTTTAGTAAAATGTTAAGTGTATATTGATTACTTAGGTACTGTCCTAAGTAATCAATATTATATCCTAATATAATTAAATAAAAAAATACATTAACAATAATGTTGTTAATAAAATAAAATAATAAACAATACAATGTTGTTAATTTTATTTATTTTTTTTCTTTGACTGATCCCTCTTAATAAATCTACAAGATATATATTCATCCATATCCCAAATTCACCTCTTCTAACGTAATTAAAGATACGATGTTCAGATTCTTAGTTACTTAAAATTTAATAAATATATACTATATTTTGTAAAAAAAAAATTACAATTACAGGAGGTCTGACTTCAAAACAAAACACAATCAGTTACCTACTCCTTACCTGCATTGAATGCGTTAATTACAAATAAATAAATATCTTTTAATTGCTTTACATTCTCAACAGTTAGCAGATTTTCTAAGGTCAACTCGGGAGTAAGTTTGGTTAGGAGATAATCGTTCAAATACTTTTTGCCTCAGCTTTCGGAAAGCTGAACAATCAAGTAAAAAGTATATATAAACGTTATTATCTATATCACAAAATTCACATGATTGAATTATATGTTTACCATCACACGATAATCGTGTGTTCTTTTTTCCAGCAATCCTCAGTTAAGCGAGAATTTTTTATTTATCTGAATCAATGGGTGTTGAAATGAAGGTACGTTTGGGGTGTTCCAAAGGTTGTGACATTTCTATGATATAGATTCTACTCGGATTCAGCTACTCGATCGAAATCTAGACTTACCAGATGGTTCTTCATTGCATCTTCGAGTTCAACGCTTTGCCTTAATAAGTTCTAAATTCCTACAAGTCAAGATGTCAGTCAGAAGCTTCATGGTAGGAGGTGCATAGTGGTCAGTTGCTTAAAATTGTACTGAGAACATACTAGTATGTTATTGATTATCAATAGCTATTGATTATATGACTTTAGTAATTAAAATCTTGTTAAACTGTTCCAATGGTTATAATAAATCCCTGAAATATTGAAAAACCATAAATAAATCAACATAAAAAGTCATTGCACGATTTACATCTGTTAAGGAATTTCTTTTTAATTTATTCATACAAATATGGGTATTAGTATTTAATTGGTAAGACTTTATGCCAGCCCTCATTCAAGACATCTAAGAGTTATTAAAATGTAAAAAACTAACTGGGACTTGACCAATCAAGGCATGGGAATGTCACAACCTTATTATTTTTTTCATGAAAATATTATTTAATCTGAGTATACCGCTACTCAAATCAAACCGGAATCTGTGTCTGGTACGGAAACTGCATCTATAAAAAGTGGGTCAATGGTCATCTCATACCCGGGCCTCTGCCTAGTGTTATAGAAAGTTCCTACAGAGTCTTCGAGTTAGAACTTTCCAAAGTCGCTATTGCAAAGATCGTAGGTAACCTTCTTATTGATAAGATTCCTTCTGAGTCATTAGTGGCTACTTTCTTAATATTTTATATAATAAATTATTATTACTATTATTATGATGTGATGATTTAATTAGGTCTGCATCATTTGGTTTGTTTAAAAGAACTTTTGATACTGTTTTTTTTTTTTTTTTTTTAATTTTTTTTTTTAGTTTAATGATTACTGAGATTGTTCTTAATCTTGACATCATATTCTTATTTTAATATTTAAAAAAAAAAAAAAACCTATAACTTATCATTGCAAAAGTCCATAGAGGACCAAAAATATATTTCTGTCAAATGCAGAAATTAGACAACTTCAAAAGCCTTCAAATAAAAACAACATATTCGCAAAAAACATTTTAACTGTATATAATTATAGTTATATATATAGTTAAAATTTGTTACGTACCCTATAAATGTGAAAATTCTCCACCCAAGTGCGGTGTCAGTTTGAATACGACTTGTAACGGTAATTTTCTACATGCTGGCTGATCCGCGGATTAAGTTTCGGTCTTGTAAAAGATAGATTGGAAATTATCGAAAATCCGCTCTTCAAGCACTATTTTGAGTACGGTATGGACTTGAAATCCTACAAAGTGCAATAGGATAAATATGATAGAGGCTTTAACACTAAGCCTACCGACATTTCATATATACCTATTACTACCACTACAGGTCAGATGACCCATGTTTAAAAAATTATATATTTTAAGATGTCTAGGAAAAAAGTTTTTGTTTTTTCAAATTTGAATTTGAATGAAACACTTGTTTAAGTAAAAATTCCATCTCGTTTATTTATCAAATAGAAAGAAACATAAAAATTATAAATTTGAACGTTTACGTGATACGTAGTATTACTATATAATACTAATTTTCTTTTATAAGTTTATAAATTAAACTTAAGTATTAAAATACTTATAACTAATTTTTCACATTCAAAACAGATGATATTAGTTTTGTTTTTCTTTGTAGTATCCTATTTGAAAATGTTTTCGTGCATTTGAATTAAAAATTGAAGTGTAGAAGTTTCCTAGGAATCTGTTTGTTGAACAAATTAAATTGAATAACTACTTATTCTTTGAGTGGAGCTGAAGATACTCTATTTTTATAATTTACCAACTATGGAAATCCATTTATAAGATATTTGGAGATGACATCAGATGCCATTTAGAACTTAATACCAAACTTATCAGGCTTGTTTGGCATATCGTAAATCAACATCTAACCTTTGTTGGAAAAAAGGCTGCTTCGATAGTCCCCTGCGAACCAAAGTTGAAACAATTTTGGATACATTTGTATCATACATCAGAATGATGTTTTTGCGAATAAATTGTTGAACTGTTAAAAAAAACCCTAGATAAATATTGGTTTGGCGTTGTTGATATCACTGAACTATTAAGACTAACGGGAGCCCAGCGCGTTGCCTATGTTTTTTTTTTTGTTTTTTTTTACATTATTTTCTATTTTTTTTTTCGTGTTCTAGTTAACTTCTTGTTCCACCGTCTCATAGTTAACTTGTTTAATCTATCTACTAAGGCTCCTGCCTTTACCTTTACATTTAATACAGTTTATCCAGGGAATAAACTGTATTAGGTTCGTAATAATAAGAGAAAATAGTTTAGAGAAACTACCCATTGTTAGCACTATAATGAAAGTTCCATATTAATAGATATCGATGCCATCTTCTTTTCATACGCCTCGGAAAAGGAATCATCAAACGTATAGCACGTTACAATGATTGTGAATTTTATTTGGTACATAGTTTGAATGAAAGGATAGGTATCTGGCCTAAGACAAATAGGGCACAAATGTTATTTTGGATTAATTGTTGTTTATTGTGATTTTAATAGGAATATTATAAACTCCTAATTAGTTTTTTGTGTTTCGCCGTGGAAATCCTCTTTTGTTTTGTCACTTCTAGAATAGGTCATTTTCGTATGACTGGTTTGTCATTGTTCGCTTAGCCTTCTAAAAAAATATTCATATTTCATAACTGCTTAGTGCAGCATGGCTTTATATAACACCATTCTTTTATCCCTTATTTCCAACAGCCAATCCTTAATTTTATTATAATTTAATATTTTATTTAATTTATTGCTTCTTCCTAATAAATTTGTCCTGGTGAATATTGAAGATTATATGAGATTTATTTTATTTTTATACATGAACAATTTTGTATCCAGGATGTTATATTCCCTAACTTTTTTATGAAAAGGAATACGTAAAACACGGGGTAATTATGGGTATGGGGTTCATGGATTATCGAATTACTACATTTTACTGGCTTATTGTGATGGATAAGAAGATTAATTTAAAAACGAATTGTTCAGAAAATCACCTTTTATAACAAACAAACGTTTTATCTGCATTAATTAAATTAAAATATACAAAGAAACATGAAAATGAATAAACATATGCATATTTTTACATATGTATTAAATTTTCATTGAGACAAAAAATCAGTAATATTAGTTTGTTTTTTAACAAACATCTGTCTTCTAGTAGAAGTTTCGTTCCTCCAATGCTAGGTAGTATTTTTTTTTTTAATTTCCGATAAGTGAATCTTTGTTCTCATCACTCTAGTTTCCGTTCTCGTCAATTCCTAATTCAGTGGACTATATTTTAACTCTTATCACTTTTTTCTCCTCGGTTTATAATGGTTAATTTATCTTACTGCATTAAAATGATAGGTTTTCTTTTCTCATTTTGAAATGAGACATTTCGTTAGTTCGTATTTAATTTAAATGGAAACTAAAGCACAATTGAGTAAATCATTTTGTTAAGTAGGCAAACAGGTCTGTAGAAATTTCATAAAAATACTTAAAGACACTATGTTTCCTAGAATATGAATTCGATAAGTACATAGTTACTGGAAACATCTCCCTCTTGCTGTGTTTTTTCATTCATTATAATTAAGTACAATAATACGTAATTAACAAGTATGTAATCGTTAAAAATAATATTGCGCTTTAATTTTTTAAAAATAAATATTATAAATTAAAAAAATAATAAGTATATTCAAAACATAGGCCTCTAGCAACCTCGATTAATTGGAACCCCGGTTAACAGAACCCCTGATAATCATAAATAAATCAGATCCTAATGAAAAGAAAAATAAATAAATAAAATTGCTATTTCGATTAATAAAAAAGGTATTGATAAAAGTATAGTTGACTGTTATGATGAATGGAGAAGAAGATGATCTGGGATGCAGTCAAAGAGAAAAACCACGTCTAAGAAGGAAATCTTTAATCCGAGGCACGTATTAAAGAATTTCTTCTTAGGCGTGGTGTTCCTCTTTGACTGCATCCCTCATCATCTTCTTCTCCTAAAAAAGGTATTGTTATGGCATTATAATAATTTATGATTAACTCTTCATTCGAATGGAAATAGTTATACAAGATACGTATGCTTGCAGAGCTCTTGCGGACTAGCCCAGAATAACAGCGAACTGATAAGTTTTGTTCTATATATATTTTATTTGTTAATTTTCCAGTTATTTAGTTCTTTTAATATATATTTAATAGGAATTTTGTTGTTTTTCGTTGTTGTTTTTCTTTCTATATTCATTAATTAGTGCATATATCTGAAAGTGAATTTTGTTTTTTCTGTTATTTATTATTATTATTATTATTATTATTATATATATTTTGTCATTTATAAAAAGGAAGAAAGGCAGATTCAAGCAGAAGTGTACTGCTATAGGAAATAGCGAACAAAAAAACTGTACCAAGTTTTTAATAATTAAAAGAATTGAAACAGACAATGAAGATAATTTGTCCGATTTTAAAAGAGTATTACCTTTTTATATCCATAAAAGTTTAAAATCATTAATAGGAGACGCTAAATTGAATGATGGAACTCTCTTTGTAGAGGTATTTTCCGATTCTCAATCAGAAAAACTGTTTTTGTTTTTTTTGATTAAGGCCTTAGCGTTAGCCATTAGACATTTTGCTCATTTAGTTATTACTATTAGTCAGACTTAATTAAAGAAAAACGAAAAATATTTCGATTTGATTTAAATTGAATCAATCTAAATTTTAATATTTGTCTCACTTAAGAAGGCACCGAATTCATTGATTAGTGTAGTAGGGTTCTGCAAAATAGTGATATAGGTTATTATATTCAAATTCAGTTTATTTCTAATTTGCATTGTAAATTTTAATCTTCGTAAGGCGTATTTTTTACAATTTACAATGTTTTACAATGAATTGTAGAAAAACTGTTAAAGTGTAACAATTTATGCAATAATTTTAAAGTCAAAATATAGCCCTATGCTAGGTTAAATCTGAGTACAGGCATTGTGTGGTGTCCTGATCTAAATTTTGTCGATATAGAAAAAATAAAAGAGGAGCAAAAAAATGTTGTCAATGTTAAAGGATTGACGTATTTTAGAAATAACGAAAATCATAACAGCCATAACTACTTATTAACTTTTGATAATCCCTCTCTTCCCTCCAAAATTAAATTAGGTTTTCATAATGTTGCAGTAAGGCAATTTATTTCAAACCGAATTCGTTGCTACGTTTATCTTAAATTTAGCTATACTAAAAAAAATGCTCAAAAGAAGCTTTATGCAAATTTTGTGGTAAAACAAAGCACGATGGTTCTGAGTGCAATAATACTAACTGTTGAGGTGATCACGCTGCATTCTCGAAAAATTGTCTAGTTTTCATTAAAGAAAAAGAAATAAAACGAATCCAAGAGGCAGTTAAAATAACACATATGGCTGCTAGAAAAAAAATATAATCTTTTGCACCCTATATCTACCCAAATTTGTTTTGCTAATATTGTAAAGACGAAAAAATCATTTAGTGCACAAACGGAACAAATGATTGAAAATCAAGTTTTCTTTAGAAACCCAGTAACAGCTGCGTCTATTAAGACAATGTAATGTAAATTAGCGTAATGTAGTAGTAACGCTAATGTAATTAGCGATTCCCCCACCACCGTCCTAGTCCCTCCAACGCCCTCCCCTCCTGCCAACTCTACCTTTTCATCTTCCCCACCAAAAATCACTTCTAACCAAATTTCACGATTCTACTGTGGGATATCTAAAAAAAATCGGAAGATCACCCCAACCCCTGTGAAGTCGAAGATTTTAACTTTGGCACTGACGACTTCTGAAGAAGGTACCAACCCTCACGGCTGTCCTGATTGTCAACATACATTTTATTTTATTATCATGTTTTTCATTTTATTTTTGTATACTAAATTTACTTTTATTAATTATATTATCTATTTGAATTCTGCCCTATTAACATTTTTTTTAACATGACATCTGTAACCAATATAATCTAATGGAATTGTAATGGTATAAGGGAAAATTTGAGGAATTGAAACTTATAATTAATAAATATCAACCATTAGTTATATGTTTACAAGAAACTAAGTTACCCCCAATAAAACCTTTAACCTAAAACATTATAACATGTACCAGAAGGATTCTGAATATAAAAGTTGAGCATGTGGTGGTGTTATGATTGTCGTCGATAAAAGGGTCGTTTCTGAGTTCCAGGTAAATACCTCCCTGTAGGCAGTGGTGGTCAGAGCCTTCACGTCCCTATTATTTTAATCAATAATATTTATCTTCCTGCAGAGAATTCTAATGAAGTAGATTTAGTTAATCTCCTGAGCAATAGCCCTTCTCCCGATATTGTTGTGTGACGTTAACGCTCATCATATTTCTTGGGGTTCTTCGTATTGCTCAACCCGCGGAAATACTATTAGACGAATAATAGACAGCACAGACTCCTTAGTTTTGAATTCATGAGAACCAACATTTTTGAGCCCAGCATATAGTTTATTCACTTGCATTGACCTAAGTTGGTGCTCGTCTGCTTTATTTACTCATTTATACTGTCAGGTTTCGCAGGACCAATATTATAGCGATCATTTCTCAATAGTAATCAGTTTCCCAAACATTAGTACCCACCAGGATAACGAAACATGGATCACAGAAAAATCATACTGAACAAAATTCCAAAATAATTTAGTTATTACGGCCTCCGATATAGCTACCATTTATAACTTTGCTGAAATTAATCAGAAAGTTACTTCATCTATTTTAGCAGCGGTGGAACTTTCAATTCCAAAAAGCTCTACTTATGCTAAATCGAAAAATGTTCCGTGCTATGACAATAAATGCAAACTATCAATTAAAAAAAAGAAGGAAGGCACTTAAATTTTTCCAAGAGGAACCTACTCTACAAAATCTGATAAACTATTAGAAAATAGGCTCGCTGTCACGCAGGTTAGTTAAAGAGAGAAAAAAAAGGAATCATGGCAACAATTTTTGAAAAGCATTTCTTCAAATATCCCATCCAGAATATTTTGGAAAAAAATAAAGAACATTATCGGAAAATATGAAGACTACCAGCCAACCCAACTAGTCAACGGGCAAGTAGGACAAAACCCAGATATATTGGCAGAGCGTTTTGCTGAATATTACTCAAATATTTATTCAACTCAAGCACTACCAACGAAAGAAACCGAAGCAGATAGCATTAACGATCAAAATGAAATACCTTATAATCTAACATTCACCAAATAAGAATTACTTTCCTGTCTATAAGAACTGAAACCATCTTCACTAGGAGTAGATGAGATACATAATGAAATGTTGAAAAAATCTACCGTGGCAGGCAATGGATGCCCTTCTTGCATTCTATAATGAGGTGTGGAACACAAGGATCCTGAGATTTGCAGGAGGTCAATTATTATCTATCTATCTAATTCGGCACTACAACCCGCTAAGGAGTCATGGCCTCCGCCAAATTTTTTTTTTTTTTTTTTTTTTTTTTTTTTTATTTGTGGGGCTTCTCAATAGTTTAAGATTTCAGGCCGCGGGGCTATCAACCCTCACTACGTACCCTAGTCTGCTGGTGGGGCTGCCACCTTTGTGCCTGCAGACCTCCACCCCCATCCGGGGCGGCTTCCTAGGGAAGGTGGCCCTAGGGTGTATACTGTTAGTGACCTTGATCTGAAGTGCAGGGTGTTGTAATGTGCTGTAAGTAGTGTACTGAATGAGTAATAGTGTAAGTGTTCCCCCAACCTGGAGGACCAGTGGCTATTTGCAGTCCATTGGACTGGGCGATGGGGTCGCCACATCCCTACGCCGATGGTCAATTATTATACCAATTTTAAAAACAGGAAAAAAGAAGTTGTTTCCTTCTAGTTACCTGCCCATCTCACTCACAAGCTGCGTATGCAAGTTGTTAGAAAAGGTGGTTTTTAAAAGGCTTAGTTGGGTGTTAAAGGTAAATAATTTACTATCGAACGGTTCAGAATAGGACGCTCTGCAATGGATCATCTGATAACAATAGAGTATTATATTCTGAACAGCTTTACTGAGAAAAAAGAATGCATAGGCATATGCTTCGACATCGAAAATGCCTATGACAATTTAAAAACTTAAAAATAGTTTCGCGAATGGGGAATTAAAGGTCGCCTTTTTACATTGATCTGAAATTTTCTGCGAAATCGAACATTTCAAGTTAGAATAGGTAGCTATCTGTCCTCAATAAAAGAAATGAATAACGGTATACCCTAAGGAAGTGTCCTGAGCTGTGCCCTTTTTGCAATAGCCATAAACAAAGTTACATATATTATTCCTAGACAAATCAAAACATATTTATTTCTCGATGATTTAGCTTTGTTGCTACCATTTAAAAATAAAAATACTATTACAGAATTGCTTAGTGAATTTGGAAGTATGATCTTGGCAATCTGGTCTAAGCTTCTCCACCGAAAAAACTAAATGCCTCCTTTTTTCAAACCGAAGGACACATTACAGGTAGCCTTCTTGCAACTGAAGCCTTCAGAATCAGTCCAGTAAATAGTTTGTGTGGAAGCTGCATAGCTCCTCCCGCTTTAAGAAGATTTCAGCTCGCCTGCGGATACATTGGATGGCTAAAAATTAATATTAATAACCGAGCATGGAAACCCATTTTCATACCGAAGACTAGACGATTTCTGGAAAACCAAATATTGCCTGCTCTATTGGGTATTAGGGTCAGTAGATATATAGAAGAAATTAGTTACTTTCTCCCTACAACAGATGAATTTAATTACCCACCTTGGACTACAAAAATACCTACAATTTATAGTCAGATTTAACACTACAAAGATTCACGAAAAAAACCACTACAGGACTTACTTATTTTTCAGAATATAACAAAAATAAGGAAAAAATATAGAAACAGAAAACACTTTTACACAGACGGTTCCAAATTAAATAATAATATAGGTTGCTCTTTCGTATCAGACCCCAACACTGCCATGTATTAACTTTCTTCTCTTGCCAGCTGCTTCACTGTCGAATGTTATGCGATTTGTGCGGCGTTATATTATAATATTCAGGAAATGAGGAAGAAAACTTCGTAATATTCACGGACTTCCTCTCTGCGCTATTGGCACTCAAAAACATTTATACCTTAGATCATCTAGTACAGAAAGCACAAGTATTTGCATCAATAGTGGACAACTTGAATAAGAACATATAACTAGTTTGGAGTTTGTGTTTAGAATCGGTCTAGTGAAGACGTATGGGTTTTAGAGATCCTGCGGATTAGCCGAGTACAACAAACTGATAAGTTTTGTTTTATATATATTTCTATTGTGAATTTTCTATCGATTTCGTATTTTTAAACTAAAAGGTTTTTCTTTTTTGTTTTTCTATTTATTAATTATATATATATATATATATATATATATATATATATATATATATATATATATATATATATATATATATATTTAAAGTGATTTTTTTTTTTTCTCTTTTTCATATAATTGCATGATTCAGCTTAAAAAATGGCTGAATCCCCACCTTTGAAAAGGAAGAAAGGTAGGTTTAAGTTTACAACTATAGGGAATAATGAACAAAGGAAAAACTGTGTCAAGTTTTTAATTATAAAAAAAAGGCTTGGAACAGATAATGATAGTAATTTTTCAGATTTTAAAAAGGTCTCACCCTTTTTAATACAGAAAAGTTTAAAAGCCATAATAGGTGAGGCTAAGTTTTCTGACACTCAATCGGAAAAACTTTTAAAATGTAACAATCTATGTAATAATTTTCCTATAAAAGTAGAACCCCATGCAAAATTAAATTTAAGTAAAGAGATTGTGGGTGCCCGGATTTGAATTATGTTAGTATTGATGAAAGAAAAGAGGAGCTGAAGCCCCAGAATGTTATTGATGTCAAAAGGTTAACTTTTTTTAGAGATAGTGAAAAACTAAACAGTCACAACTATTTATTAACTTTCGGCAATCCCTCTTTACCCTCTGAAGATAAACTAGGATTTCATTCTGTTGCAGTAAGACAATTCATTTCAAACCCAATACGGTGTTACGTCTTTCTAAAATTTGGTCAAAAAAAAAAACTGTAATAAAGAAGCATTGTACAAATTTTGTGGAAAAACAAAACATGAGGGGTCTGAGTGCATTAATCCGGTAATTTGTGTTAATTGTTCAAGTAATCGCGATGCTTTTTCAAAAAATTGCCCCGTTTTTATTAAAGAAAAGGAAATAAAAAGAATTCAAGAGGCAGAAAAAGTAACATACATTGCTGCAAAGAAAAAATACGATCTGTTGCACCCGATAACTACACAAATATCTTTCGCTAATATTGTTAAAACTGAAAAATCTGTTAGTGTACAAACAGAACAAATTCTTGAAAAACAATTTACATTTGGAAATCTGTAGCAACAGCTACGTCTAGTAAGACAACCACGCATAGCGGCAGCACCAGCAGTAATGCTATCACTGATACCCCCACCCACGTCCCACCTCCCAACACACCCTCGCCTCCTCACCCAAATTTCTCCTTATTTTCCTTACCCTTCGTGTCAAAAATCCCAACTTCCCAAATTTCCCGACCGTCTGGTGTCCCTTACCCTTATTTACCCTCGGTAAACACGGCGTCTGAAGATTCTACCAACCCTCACGTGTGTCCTGAAGTCAACAGACCGGGTAGACAAAAGTCGAGGGAAAAAGAACTAGAAGTAAGACCAGGAAAAAATCATCAAAACGTGAAAAAAGTATAGAAAGAATGGAAAGTAATCAGTAAGAAGTTTTTTATTTTATAATGATAAAAGTATAGTTGACTGGATGATGGTTGGAGAAAAAGATAGTCAGGGATGCAGTCAAAGTAACACCACGTTAAAGAAGGAATTCTTTAATACGTGCCAACGTTTCGACCTATATAATATAGTACTAAGAATATAAGCATAGTACATAAATAACTAAGAATATAAAGCAGCAAGGTAAGAATAAGGACAAGACAGGAATGAAAAAGAAAAATATATATATATATATATATATATATATATATATATATATATATATATATATATATATATATATATATATATATATAAAAAAAAAAAAAAATAAATAATAAAATAAAAAAAATATATATATATATATATATATATATATATATATATATATATATATATAATAAATTGTACGTTTATTGTATGTATTAATAAAAAAAAATAAATAAAATAATATTAATGGTAATGGATAAAAGGATAATAAAAAGGGCAGAAGGAAATGAAATGTAAAAAAAAAAAAAATAAATAAATAAATAAAATAAAAAATAAATAAATAAATGAATTTAAAATAATAATAATAATAATAAATAAAAATAAAATAAATAAATAAAATAAAAATATGGAAATATGGGAAAGAATGGAGGAAATAATGAGAAGGTGATAAAAGAAAAGAAACGGATAAAAAAATGACGGTGAAGGAAAATAAAAATGGTAAGATAAAAAGAAAGGAAAACAATACCAAAGAACACTTACCCACCGAACCACACCTGTGAGGAGAAGGACGATGACTGATGTGAAACGGTAAGAACAGCTGGGTAGGTAAAAGGGAGAAAAGACGCTGGATACATGGATACAGAATAGGAAAATGAAACAATGAAAATGTAACAAAAATATAAAAGAAAAATGAACAACAGAGAGACTAAAAGATAACAAAATAACAGATAAATACGAACAGACTAAAAAGTGATAAATACAATAATGCCAATGCCGCCATGGTCAGGGTGCAGCACAAATATAAAAAGATACAGAAAAATAACAAAATGAAGCAAATAGACATAATAATATAAAATAAAAATTACAAAAAGAGGCGGACAGGGCCGAAGGGAAGGTTATTGTTTTTTAAGAAGGGTAATAACTTGGGAATAAGTATGGGAAATGTACTCTTTGTCACTATTGTGGTTGACGGGATTAGGCTCGAGATGGATATAAATAGATTCGGATAATAAACGTTTACTATGGTTAGGGACCGTGGCAAGAATTGAAGTTTTTTCAAAATCAAAGGTATGGTTTAAGGATATGGCATGTTCCGAGAGTTTGGTGGCAGAGGAATTTTTGGAAGAAAGGGAGAGTTTGTGTTGATAGATGCGGGTTTTAAGGTGGTTTTTGGTTTGGCCAATATATGAGGACTGACAATTAGGAAAAGCACAGGGTATACGGTAAATAACGTTGGATCTGAGTTGATAGGGATGTGATCTTTGAGGTTAGTGTAGATGTAGTTGAGTTTATTGTGGGATTTCAGGCCTAGACGTAAGTTAGGAAAGGTAGAGCGGAGAGTTTTTTGAATGTTATCAAAAAGGAAGGGGATATAAGGTAGGGACCTGTATGTTAAAAGGGGATGGATATGTGCGGATAAAGGGTAATATGTGGATATGTATATGGATATGTATATATGTAATATGCGGATAAATATGTGGATATGTGAAATAAAGGGGATGGAGGTGCGGGGGAGTTTGAGGCGGAAAGGGTAGAGGTCGAATAATCGAAGTAATTGGAAAGGAGTTTGTTTATGGTAAGTGGTGGGAAACTGTTAGCCTGGAGGATTTGTTTGATGCGTAATGTGTTGGTATTATGGTATTGGGGATCAGAAAGGGAGAGGCAGCGATGGATGAGGTTCTTGGCGACATTAATTTTTTGATGGTAAGGAGTTGGGAATGAAAGTTCAAAAGTCTACCAGAGTAGGTGGGTTTGGTGTACCAATTGGTGGATATGGAGTGGTCAGGATTTTTTATAACTAGAAGATCAAGGAAAGGGAGGGAATTATTGATTTCCCGTTCGATGGTAAAGCGGAGACGAGGGTGATAAGAGTTGAACGCGGAACGGATAGAGGGAATTTCATCAGGGTTGAGGACAAGGAATAGGTGATCAACATATTTTTTGATAAAGGCAATATCAGTAGGAAATAAGGGTAAAATGGAGTTAAGGAGGTCATTGAGGACGATGTTGGATATGTCAGGGGCAAGAGGATTACCCATGGCAAGACCGGAGATTTGGTTATAAAACTCATTTTTGTAGGATAGGTAGCCGGATTTGCAACATAGTTCTAAGGATTTTAAGTAGGATGAACGGTTCAGAGGGGTGTGAGGTTCGATGCATGACCAGTGATTGTTAATAATGAGGAGAGCGTTATCTATGGGAATGTTAGTAAATAGGTTTTCAACATAAAGTTCAACATAAACCAGGATAAAGTTATCGGGAATTTTAAAGGAAAGTAATATTTCACGTAAGTGGGAGGGACTGCGGATATCATAAGGATTATCGTGGCTCAGGATTTGAAGGGAGAGGAGAAGGAATTTACTGAGTTTAAGAGACGGGGTATTGATATTAGAGGTAATAGGACGAAGCGGGGTGTTGGATTTGTGGATTTTAGGAAGACCATAGAAACAGGGAGCTACGGAATTATAGGAAATGAGGTTTCTTGAGGTTATAAGTAGGATAATTAATTTGTTTAGTTTCAAATAAGGTTTTAATATGATTGTTAAATTTGGTTATGAGGGAACGGGTAGGGTCCCGTTTGGTGGGGAAATAGGTGGTAGGATCAGATAGGAGGTGTTGCATCTTGTCATGATAATCGGATCTGTCCATGATCACAGTCTTGTTACCTTTATCAGCTTTAGTAACAACAATGCGATCATTGGATTTAAGGAAGGATCGGGTGAAAGATAAAGCTCTAAAGAAAAGAGGAAAAGGGTGGAAATTTGGGAAGGTGGGTGCTGAAGGTGGTTAGATATCATGTTACTGACCGTAATACGGGACAATTCTCTCTCTTCATCAGTGCATCTAAGGAGGTCATCTCTGTAAATAAATTCTTTATAATTAAATTCTTTATAAATTTCTCTGTAAATTTTATTATTATGTTTTCCATTTTAATTTTATTTAACAAATTTACTCTTATCAATGATATTGTTTATCTAAATTCTAGCCTATTTACATTTTTTTTTTTTTTAACATGACAACTCCTACCAATATAATTCAATGGAACCGTAATGGTATAAAGGGAAAACATGTGGAACTAAAATTTATTATAAATAAATACCAACCGGTAGTTTTATGATTACAAGAGACTAAGTCACTCTTCAATAAAACGTTTACCCTAAAGGATTATAATATCTACAGAAATGATTTTGATTATAGAAGTAGAGTATGTGGCGAGGTTTTGATTGCCGTACATAAATGGGTCGTTTCTGAGTTAATTCAGATAAATACCTCCTTACAAGCAGTGGTAGTCAAGGTCTTTCTTCACATTCCTATTTTTATTTATATACTGTTCAACGCGCGGAAATACTATTAGGCGAATTATAGATGGCACCAACTCGATAGTTCTAAATTTAGGAAAGCCAACATATTTAAGTCCAGCATACCATTCATTCTCCTGCATTGACCTGACATGGTGTTCACCTAGCTTATATACCCATTTGGATTGGCAAGTTTCACAGGATCAATATTCTAGCGATCATTTTCCCATAGTAATCAGTTTCCCATACATTAACACCCTGATAACAAAACATCCTAGATAGATAACAGAAAAATCCGACTGGACATCATTTCAAAACAATTTACTGATAACAGCCCCTGATATATCAACCACTAACAATAGTGATGAAATCAATCATCAAATTACTAAATCTATTTTAACAGCGGTGGAACTTTCAATCCCAAAAAGCTCCTCAAATGTCAAATCAAAAAGTGTCCCTTGGTACGACAATGAATGCAAATTAGCGATTAAGAACAGAAGAAAGGCTCTTAAAGTCTTCCAAAAGGAACCAACTCTTCAGAATTTAATATACTATAAAATGAACCGCTCGTTGTCCCGCAGAATGATCAAAGAGAAAAAAAAAGAATCTTGGGAACAATTTTTGAACACCATTTCATCAAATACCCCACCCAGAATATTTTGGAAAAAGATACATAACATTATGGGAAGATTCGTTGACTACCAGCCAACCCTTCTAATCAATGACCAAATAGAGCAAAATCCCGATTTATTGGCCGAGCATTTTGTTGAACATTACTCGAATATATATTTCACCCAACCACAATCGACAATAGAAACCGAGACAGATGGCATTGACGATCAAAACGAAAACCCTTATAACTTACCTTTTACCAAAGCAGAATTACTTTCCTGTTTAAAAGAGCTGAAACCATTCTCACCAGGAGTAGATTAGATAAATAATGATATGTTGAAAAATCTACCGATACCGGCAATGGACGCGCTTCTTGCATTCTACAACCAGATATGGAGCACAGGGGACTTTCCTGAGATATGGAGGAGGTCAATTATAATACCAATTTTAAAAACTGGAAAAAATAAGTTGCTTCCCTCGAGTTACCGACCCATCTCACTTACAAGCTGCGTATGCAAGTTGCTAGAAAAGATGGTTTTGAAAAGGCTTAGCTGGATACTGGAAAAAATAATTTACTATCGAACGTACAAAGTTGCTTCTGAACAGGGCGCTCTACAATAGATCATCTCATATTATTAGATAGATATTAGATGTCTAAAAGAAGAAACACTCAAGAGGCTGAATATTTTAAAAGTTCTGGCTGGACGTTCATGGGGAGCAGATAGATCAAGTATGCTTAAGGTACATACCAGTCTGTTAAGATCATAGCTGGACTATGGTAGCTTTGTTTACTCATCGACGAATCAAAAT
This sequence comes from Euschistus heros, assembly GCA_003667255.2. Lineage (NCBI taxonomy): Eukaryota > Metazoa > Arthropoda > Insecta > Hemiptera > Pentatomidae > Euschistus > Euschistus heros. The sequence goes on from RCWM02000312.1 coordinate 172,781, forward strand.
CTGCTTTCAGCACTTAATTCAGTCCACCATGCAGGCATCCGTCTTGCTACTGGAGCCTTCAGAACCAGTCCAGTAATTAGTTTATGTGTGGAAGCTGGTATAGCTCCTCTCGCCTTGAGAAGACACCAACTCGCCTGTGGATACATTGGAAGGCTAATAAATAATAATAACAACCCTGCATGGAAACCCATTTTTAAACCAAAAAATAGACGATTTCAAGAAAACCGTAGACTACCTGCTCCATTGGTTATTAGGGCTGGTAGATATATAGAAGAAATTAGCTGCTTGGAACCAACAACTAATGAATTTGATTACCCACCATGGACTACAAAACTACTTGCAATAGATTTAACGCTTAAGAAATTCACTAAAAATACCACTACAGGGATTTATCAGAATATCAAAAAATTAAGGAAAAATATACTAATAGAAAACAATTTTATACAGATGGTTCTAAATTGAATAATAATGTTGGTTGTTCTTTCGTATCGGACTCCAGGACTGCCAGGTATAAACTTCCTTCCCTGACCAGCAACTTCACTGCCGAATGTTATGCGATTTGCGCGGCACTCTATTATATCATGAAATGCGAGGAAGAAAAATTCGTAATATACACGGACTCCCTATCTGCTCTAATGACACTAAAAAACATCTATAGTAAAGACCATCTTGTAAGGAAAGCACAAGTTTATGCATCAATGGTAAAAGACCTGAATAAGAACATATCCCTAGTTTGGATTCCATCACACGTGGGGATTAAAGGTAACGTAGCAGCAGATCGGACTTTCAAGGATGCAGCATTGTCATCGATTGATGTTACAAGTATCTACACCTCATCCGACATTTGCCCTTTTCTATAATATCAAGTTAAACTAGCCTGGGTCCAGCTCTAGGAAAACACTGAGGAACTAAATAAGCTTAAAACAGTAAAAAAGGGATTAAAAATATAGAAAAGTTCCAACCTTAGTAACAGAAAGGAAGAGGTAGTTTTAACTAAACTCAAATAGGCCACAACGGACTAACCCATGGTTACCTTATAACAAAAAATATTCCACCGAAGTGCACAACATATAATAACACACAATTAACAATTAGACATATACTGGAGGACTGTCCCCTCTAGGATAGTTATTTTCAGGAAGCGCAATTACAAAGATACCTCCCTACTATTCTTGGCGATAATAATAAAAATACAGACACAATCATTAAATTTCTCAAAAAATATAATTTTTTTAATAAAATTTAAAAAATGATCAAAAATATAAAGAAATAATATAGATTGAAAGACGGACACTGAAGACCCTTGATGTTGAGTGTCCATAAGCAATTTAACTTCACCTAACCTATACCTATTTTGCATTCCGTCACACGTGGGGATCAAGGGCAACGAAACAGCAGATCTGGCTGCCAAGGAAGCACCATTATCATCGATTGATGTTACAAACCTTTAAACTTCATCTAACATTTGCCACTTTTTAAAATATCTAGTAAAACTGACCTGGACCTAGCTTTGGGAAAATATTGAAGAACAAAATAAACTGAAAGCTATTAAAAAGGATAAAAAATATGGAAACGTTCCAACCGTAGTAACAGAAGAGAAGAAGTCGTTATAGCTAGACTCAGAATAGGTCATACTCACCTTACCCATGGCTACCTTATTACAATAGACAGTCCACCGAAGTGCGAGGCATGCAACATACAATTAACAATAAACACATCCTACAGGACTGCCCTCGATGGCATGGTTATTTTCAGGAAGCGCGTTTACATAGGAACCGCCCTATACTTGATGATTATAATAACAATATAGACACAACCATACAATTCCTTAAAAATTATACATTGTTCAATAAAATATGAAAAAATTGCCTAAAACTTGAAAGAAAGAAATATAGACTGGAAAAGGATACTAAAGACCCTCAATTTTGGGTGTCCATAAGAAATTTAATCTAATCTAATCTACAAGATACGATAGATAATAGGATACTGATATAAAAATAATACCGCAGAACACTAAATGAATGCTCAACAATGACCTGCAACAGTGTTATTCTAGATCCCATTTGGTCCTGCAACCACTCTGCTATGTCAGGACAAGATTTATTAGCGTGAGGTGGCTCAGGTCGTCTTTTATTTTATTTATTCATTATTTATTCGCCTTAACCAAGCTAAGGTCTGATAAATACCCACCTCCTCCGCCCTGATATATCTTTCTAATGAATACAAAAGATTGTATTTAATACCCCACAATATTCGATAGATTTTAGCGATGTTTATTTCAACATATCAATAAATTCAACCTTAGTGTTACCTAGGACTTGATGTCGGCAGTATAAAGTTGCTAAATTTAAAAGAAAAAAGGAAGAATCTACTTGAATAGTCTCTTTAGTGGTGACTATCCGCCACAGACCTTTTTTCTTTATAAATTTTAATATTTAACAGTTCACTGGTGAATAATTGGACTAAAGGTGTAAAGTAAACTAAACTAAAGTAAACACTCATCAATATTTTTTCATAGTTTTTAATCACAAGAATAAAAAAACAAAACAGAATGTCTATAATTAGATTAACAAAACTTAGTAGGTTATAATCTGTTTTTATAAGCACTCAGTGTTGCCAGGTTCACTTAACACACTTTCAACAAAATTTATCACAACAGAACTTAAACAAATAACACTTCTTACAAATAATAATAATAATAATAAAAGAACAATAAACTAATAATATAATAATAAAAACAATAGCAAGTGGCGCGACACTACTGATTAAAAGACAGTATAAACAAAATATTGTATTTAAAAAAATAAAAAAAATTTCAAGAATCATGAAGGGTCTTGTGTTAAGACCAACGATTGTGCAAGGATATGATTTGTTATCAATCACGCTCAACTGCCACATTTTTCCCTAACCTAAGGGTTCCCGCTTTATGAAGGCTGAGTGTGCCCCAGGAGGGTCTCCTGACTTTAAAGTCGATCCTTTACAGGAGTGAAATTTTCTTAAACTCCGACAGGAGGCGGACTTAAACTCGGACTGAGATAATTAATTTTTTTTTTTATAGAACTTTTATTGAGTAATTATTACAAACTGCCACAAATGTGGGCAATAGGTAATATAGAGGCATATGATTACATTCACACATTATGTACAAAGAGAAAAAAAAATTATATATATAAAATAAAATAAATAAATAAAAGCCGCTAATGTACAACTTTTGTTCTATTTCACTTCCCCAATGATGATTTTGTTGACTAGAATTATAACATTGTTCATTTATAACGGGAAAAAGATATAAATAAAAACATTATTTTTTTATTAATTTATATAAAACTAGTTGAAAAAAAAAAAGGAATCCACAAACAATAAAGTATTATCTATTCCTATTACTAATTAAAAAATTCAAATTGCTTATGCTACATTACTGCACGTTAAAAAATATATATATTATGAACAAATATGACATATTATTTTTACATAAATGTTGCTTATTATTAATAAGGAATAATTATATTATGAGCTGTATTCATTAAAATTATTTACTTTTTTAATACCCAAATCAAAAAGCTTTAGTAATTTTGCTGATTTCATATAAAAGTGATGAGTACAAAAAGTTATTGAATTTTTCAATTTAATGAGTTCAATAAAATAACAGCAATATGGAACACCAACGCACAGAAAGGTGCAGCCCAGATTTTGGGTTAAAAAATTAAATTAAATCTTAAATTTTTTTTTTGTAGCCTTAACCTTATATTTTAATTAATAATATTATGCTAAAGCATAGAGATATATCTGATCTTTCATAATCAATAATGGAATTATAAATAGTTGGTGTAATAAACTTTGTTCGCTAACAGGTAGCACTCAACTATCCACTAACCAAGTTACTTTTTATGCCAAGCAAAATGAACCTTCCTCCTATTTGATTAACCAGGCAGGCGATTTATATCCATAACTAGAATTGCCAACGAGAATAGTGTTCTCACCTCCGCTGCATTTTGTGAAACTGAATTTTGGTTGGCTAAATTATAACTTTACCCCTCGGTGCACCGGTCGCTTGCAGTAGAAATAGAACATACTATTTAGGAGCTGTATTGGTATGAATGACAAAAACCATGGTTTGACAAAATTTTTTAAGTGTTTGGGCTTTTTGACACACTAGTTCTGTTGGTATTTCTTGAAATGAAAATTTGCCAATTATTACCTAATCAGAAAGTTAATGAAAAATATTTCTTATATAATATTTGTCTCTAGGACATTCCGTTTAGGCGCTATGTTGGTTTAATGAAAAAAAAAAAAAAGAAGCAATCTATAAGTGTTGGGGCTTTATTTAATTAATTATAATTTAATTTAGTTATTCACAATAATTTGATTCTTTTAATTCTAAAATGTAAACTGGTAAAAGTTGTAGGTTATAGGATATGTAGGTATACAAATCCATGATCTATAGTTTTTCCCAGTCATGAAGAAATTATTTTTTCTATAACTAACACAGTGATTAAATCAATTTAATATTTATAACATTTTAATAGATCAATCAGGCTAGTTATCTGCCGACGTCCAATAAAACGCTTATAATTTATTGCACTACCTGCATAACTCTGCTGCTAAATTTTACAGGGCCAGATCATACCTGCCCACATTCGCTTGGGCATTATTTGTACTTAGTACCTGCTGTCTTAGCTGTTACCCGTTAGCATATTAATAATTAACTGATTTTGTTGGACTGTAAGTCAAATAAACTACAGCGTTTATAAATTTTTAGGCTAGTTTAAATAGGCAGTTTCCTTCTTTACCTTCCTGGCCCGCGTATTTCGGAGATATAAAACTCATTTTTCTATCTTACATTTGTCGTAGGAATTCATAGTCAAGATTATGCTAGGTTCGGGTAAAAAGAAGAAGGTAGAAAAGACGCGAAATCCCTAGACGGCATAGGATCAAAGGAAATATCAACATTTCCAATGCTATCATAGGTTCAAACAGCAATGGTCTCGTAGGACAAGGTGTTTACAGCCATTTCTTCGTGAAATTGATTTTTTTTTTTTTTTTTTTTTTTTTTTCCATTTTGATCAATCGTATTAATTGTTTCCCAAGAGTAGTTTGATTTCTAAAATTTTTTTTATCACATAAAATACAATCGTATATATATGAACATATAAAAGAAAGATGCCTGTGGTTCAACAGAAAGCAGAAAGAAGGATCCCTTTTCAAACTTGAAACGAGCTCGAGAACAATTCTCTCCCAAATGTACAGCTGAATCGTAGGTAATTGTTGAGCTGGGAAGGTACGTCGATGATGAAATTTTCAGCAACGAAGAAAATCCTCCCCAGTGGTGGTTTAATCGCCGTTCCGACTACTCCTATCTAACCATAATTGATCGAGAAATGATGAGTGTTGTTGCAACATCAGTGCCGCGCGAGAGGGTCTTTTCGAAAGCAGGGATGGTTTTAAACAATCATGGCACTCGCTTTCAGCTGATAAAACTAAAAAACTTTCATTTTTGAATGTTAATATTTTGTTTGATTTTCATATTTTGTTTTTCCAAAACAAAAATCTTGATTAAATAAAACTATTTTTTAAATAAATATACATAGCTAGTTAAACCTTCCTAATATTATAGTAGCTATCAAATTCTTAATTATAAAATAGAAGGAGATTAACGGCCCAAAGTCACAACAACGGATGGTACGATGCATGGTAAGTAGGTAGTAGGTTAGTCAAACTGACGTGAAACGAAAATTGGAACTGGTTCCAATAGTGGAACGAAACAAAAAATCACATTCCGCATTTAAGTCGGAACGGCCCTTCACTAAATACTATGTAAACATTGCCTGGTAAACCCCCAACTAAATCTGTCTCCCCAAATGACAGGGGGAGTAGCCGGATACAAATAGATCGTAAAGCTGCTTTATCAATCAATCAAATCGGCGCTTCAACTCATAGTGAGTCAAGGCCTCCTGTAAAGGTGCGTACACACTAGGCGAACGCATGCGGCCGAACGAGAGCTAACAATGATTAACAACTGAATGAATCAGAATTTCATAGCCCTCAGGAAGTAGCATCCACTACCAGAAATACACAACTACGAGAACCGATCGTCACAGAAGTCCCATAATTTAAAAGAAAGTCTACAAATTCTTCAGCTGCGCTCAGCTGCAAAAAACGAATGACTGCAAAGATTTTAAACTCTCGATCAGAAGAACCATATCAAATACTTAAGGACACTTGCTAATCATGATATCAGAGATAATAGCACAATTTTTGGGAACATGTGGCCCCAAAGCATAGAAAATACAGTCCTCACACACATAGTGTGGTTGATCACCTTATTACCAGCCAGTTGTAGCACCATCATTTCCACCTCCACTCCATACATCAACTGTGCATGACGAACACTTATTGCCAACAGGCTCTGATAACTATTCATTAAGTGCATCATCACCAACTTTTTTAGAATTGCAACCAAAAACAAAAACAAATTATTCTTCTGATTCTCAACAAACGCTTTTAGGTTTTATAAATACTTATTCAATCAGTAAAATATTATAGCTATTCTGCAGAATAATGTGTTCTTTGGTTTAATAAATAATAATAACAAATATGTAATAATTTATATTTTTTTACCTACCTGCGTAGGTAGTACCAATAATTGCAGAACGCACTTCAGGTATTATCTTCGAGATAAGTTGTTTTGAAATTTTGAATTCCTACATCAAAGTTGTGAATGAATCTCCAGTACCCATGAGACCATACCCAATTTCACCTGTGAGATCGTTCATCAATTCTGCTCCTCAATACCGATTTCTGTTTTTAAACAAAGATGTCATCCACCACCGTCTTTGTGATCTGCGCCTATTATTATTTGCCTCTCTAATAATAATGCTTGACGCACAAGCAACGATTATGTTTTCTTCTGATGCCATTTTTATAATGTTATCAGAAATAAAAATACAAGTATTTTTCACTTTCTGTCACCTCCGCGTGAACCGGCGAACGCTAAAGAACAATTATGAACGCATCCGTTCGTTGCAATGTGAACAGCAAGCAATTTTTTCAACGAACGCCACACAGATTGAGAGAACAATACAGGCGCTATTTTTAATAATTTGACGATTCCAACGAAAAAGTAGGATTATCGAATGCTTATACAAAAGATGTTTTGTAAAATTCATTCAAGGTATTGTGTAATATTTCTATGGTAACCTGTAAACGTTTTATTATTTCAAAGATTTGATTTTTTTTTCTCTTTTTTTTCAGAGTTAAGAGAAGTGTGGATATGTGTTCACCATCTTACCTAATCCGATGTTGTACTAAAAGCAGAACTTATCATGCTAAAATAATTTTACTGGATGAACAAGAAATATTTCAGGAAATCAGGGTAAACAAAATTCACTAATAAATCATTAAAAATATGATTATATGCATTTTTCCCCCTTTTTCCCTCCTCATAGTAGTCCTATGAAGATGTAATTTATTTAAAACGTGTGCCATTGCCGTGCGAGGCATATTACACGTTTGGTTATGTTACAATTTTTTATAGTATAATTCATTGTATAGTTTTATAAGTACATAGGTATAAAACGGAAACAACAAACTCCAATTTTAAATATTACACTTAACAACACTCTTAATGGAGTGTTGTTAAGTGTAATATTTAAATTTTTAAATAAAGTTTCCGTGAAAAAATTATGTAATGAGATTTGTCGGTGTTAAACCGTAGTTTGTTTGTTTTCGTCCATTGTGTCAAGTCAAGAAGAATTTTATTAGCGGTGTTTTCTAAATATTCAAAGGTTTTTTTTTTTTCAATTAATAAAACTATGTCGTCTGCATATGCTATAAAATGTGTTGCTGGAGGTCTCGGTATGTCAAATATAGAATTAATTAGTACATTCCAAAGAGTGGGTGATAAACTGGAGCCTTGAAGTGTTCCTATAGTAACATTTTTCGCTTGCTTATAGTTTTTGGATATAATTTCAACAGTTCTACATTGGAAGAATGTTTTGTATGATTTTGTATAGGTTTTTTGGGCATTTATATTTTATTATGTTTTGAAGTTTTGCAGGCCACCATGCATTATCGAAGGCACCAGTAATATCTAAACTGATCATTAACACGTTCGATTTGACATTCATAGCTGATGTAATTATTCCCATAATTGTATACTATGCGTCAATGGTACTTCTTTTTGGTAGGAAAGCGTACTGGTGTTCATTGAATATATTTTGGGAGACCAAGAAATGCGTTAAGCGTAAGTTGATAATTTTGTCTATTATAGTTGATAGTGATGATAAAATACTAATGGGTCTATATTTAGAAGTTCCTGGCTTCGGAATTGGAATAAGTTGAGCCTGTTTCCATTTCCTAGGAATATAACTATGTAAATATAGGGTTTTATAAATTGCTGTTAACATTTTTGGAAACAAATCAGCCACTTTTTGAACGATAGGTACACTAATGTTGTCCCATCCAGAAGCTCTTTTATTTTATTAGACTTTTATTAGATTTAGATTTTTTATTATTAGATTTAGACTTTTCACTATTCGTTTCGATACGTAATTTGGTAAGTTCTTCACTCTACCAAGGTATAGATCGATGAGTATTATTTTTCCTTCCTGAAGCTTTATTAGATTTAGCAAGAGTCATATTAAACGTTTTTATTATGGATTTAGTGAATTGATCTACTGTCTTTTCGATGTTCTGGGATTGAATAATGTTGCAGATTTCTGGTTCTAAGTCATTTTCATTTATAGAAATATTTTTAAGAAAATTTGTTTTTATTTGAAATAAAAAAACAATTTTAAGTGGCTTTTTAGAACAATTAATGATAAAGAAAGTGCAGTTAGTTTTTTTTTTTCAGGAAAAGGACATTAGTTCGAAAGAAAAGGTATGCAGCAATGGACACTCTATGAAATTATATTATTCAGATTGTGTTAGATGGAGATGTAATGTGTAATATATATGTAATGGCATACCATAATACCAACACATTACGCATCAAACAGATCCTCCAGGCTAACAGTTTCCCACTACTTACCCTAAACAAACTCCTTTCCAATTACCTCGATCATTCGACCTCTACTCTTTCCGCCTTAAACTCCCCCGCACCTCCATCCCCGTTATTACTATACCCTACCTTATATCCCCTTCCTTTCTGGTAACATTAAAAAAACTCTCCGCTCTACCTTCCCTAACCTACGCCTAGGCCTGAAATCCCACAACAAACTCAACTACATCTATACTAACCTCAAAGACCCCATCCCTATCCAACTCAGATCCAACGTTATTTACCGTATACCCTGTGCTACTCCTAATTGTCAGTCCTCATATATTGGCCAAACCAAAAACCACCTTAAAACCCGCCTCTCCCAACACAAACTCTCCATTTCTTCCAAAAATTCCTCTGCCACCAAACTCTCGGAACATGCCATATCCTTAACCCATACCTTTGATTTCGGAAAAACTTCTATTCTCGCCACGGTAAACGTTTATTATCCGAATCTATTTATATCCATCTCGAGCCTAATCCCGTCAACCACAATAGTGACAAAGAGTACATTACCCATACTTATTCCCAAGTTTTGAACCTTATTAAACAACAACGTCCCTTCGGTCCTTTCCATCTCTTTTTGTAATTTTGACATTATATTATTATTTCTATTTGCTTCATTATGTTATTTTTTGTATCTTTGTATATTTGTTCTGCACCCTGATCATGATTGCATTGGCATTATTGTATTTATCTCTTTTTATTCTGTTTTTTTTTTTTTTTTTTTTTTTTAATCTTATAGTCTCTCTGTTGTTTTTTTTTTTTTTCTTTTTTATTTTTGTTACATTTTCATTGTTTCATTTTCCTATTCTGCATCCATGTGTCCCGGGCCTTTTCTCCCTTTTACCTACCCAGCTGTTCTTACCATTTCACATCAGTCATTGTCCGTCTCCTCACAAGTGTGGTTCGGTGTTGTTCTTTGATATTCTTTTCCTTTTCCTTTTATCTTTCCACTTTTATTTTCCTTCACCTTTATTTTTTTTTATCTGTTTCTTTTATTTTATCACCTTCTACATTTTTTCCCTCGTTCTTTCCCATATTTTTATTTTACATTTCATTTCCTTCTGTCCTTCTTATTATCCTTTTATCCATTACCATCAATTTTTATTTTATTTATTTATTTATTATTTATTTTATTTTATTTTTTTCCATTATCATTCCTGTCTTGTCCTTACTCTTACCTTGCTGCTTTGTATTATTATTTATTTATGTATCTGATCTTTTCTATGCGGTTTTTGTATTTTGTATATTGTTTTTTATCCATGCCATTCTGTATTCCATTTGTCATCTGTGTATTGGTCTGTTATTTTTGTCACATCTGGTATTTTGTTCATTATAGCCCTGAAGAAGACCTGAAAGGCAGGTCGAAACGTTGGCACGTATTAAAGAATTTCTTCTTAGACGTGGTGTTTCTCTTTGACTGCATCCCTAATCATCTTCTTCTCCATTCATCATATCAGTCAACTATACTTTTATCAATATATATATATATATATATATATATATATATATATATATATATATATATATATATATATAAGAACAAAATATTGAATATCCAATAAACATATGTTTAAAGTTGTTATAGTTCTTTTTATATAATCACTGTTACCTGGTCTCAAATAACGGGGGCCGGTATACTACTCAAGTACCAATTAATATAAGATTTCTTATATCTACTAAAAATAATAGAAACAGGAATCAAGCTGAATGAGTGTGAAATGGATGTGTAGCTGGTTTTAGATTTGGTGGTAATTCTTAAATCGTTGTATAAAAAAATTACATTCGCACACACAATCTCCCTCCTCCTTCTAACCCTCACATACACCCACATATAATTATTCTTTTTTTAAGATCTTATTTTATATTTCATGGATGTTAATCATTACAATCTGCCACATTGACTGATAAATATGCGATTTAAAAAACCAGTTCCTTCTTATTTTAAAAACAAGTCTGGTAAACCAAGCGGAAATTGTCAAATTCAAAATTTCAATATATTATTTTTAAAAAAGTTATTCTATTAAAATAGAAAAATTTCAAATCATGATCTAATTGGAACTGAAAACAAAACACTTACAACAATGCCGCTTTATCCTTATTTTTAAAATATTCTGCTTATAAAAAGTTAATGGAGAACGAAAAACATTATTTCATACTAACACTGTTAATAAAGCTAATGTAAAAACTCTACTTACAATAAATTCAAGCAATGAATATGACAATCATAAGATTAATCATTAACATATGTTTTGGAATAGCAGTATCTTGGTGGAACAAAAAATTAAGTTTTATAAAGATCAAATTGAAATATTAACAGATCAAAAGTCTGAAATTTCATTCTTACCGAAGAACAAAAAAAAAAGGAGGAAAAAAAAAAAAAACCTTTCTTATAATAATAGCTTTATTTTCGTAGGATTATGTTACCAAAACCTGGGCCTAAGTTTATTAACAACCCTGCTTATATGGAGATAAAATAGTTATTTTATTCTCATCAATTTGTGCATTAATTCCAGCCAACGACTTATGGTGAGGAAGTACTTAAAACAGTATTCAGGCATCTTAATCTCATAGAAACCTCTTACTTTGGATTGCGATATATTGACAATGAAAATCAAACTGTAAGATATTTTTTTTTCATAAATGATTGTTATTTACGCTTCAAGTTAATACTTGCTCATAACCATATTTATATTTTAGCACTGGCTTGATGTTAATAAACGTGTAACAAGTCAACTTAGAGGTCAGTTGCAAATTTAATCTTGTTTTCAGTTTTATATTTATGTAAGTATATAAATAAATATAGGCTTTCCTTCTGTAGACTTGAAAATCTTTGCACCTAACTTATAATGTCATATTTGTTTTTAGATCGTTACTTATTTTTATAATTTCCTTTTTATTAATTTTTTATTTTAGGAAAACGTTCTTTTACTCTTTACTTTGGCATCAAATTCTATGCGGCTGATCCTTGTAAACTTCTAGAAGAAATTACAAGGTACCTATTATAAATGGTTAACTAGTTTATCTTAACAATTTCCTTACAAGATTAATTGTAAGAAAATAACTTAACAAAGTTATTAATATGAGTATATAATGTAAAAATATCTATATGTATACTAGCCTACCTGGCTACGCGTTGCTGTGGCTAAGGTTTTCGTTATATTACATTGTAGTAAACCATTTAAAGGGTGACATTAGGAGAACATCAGCCATGGGGACCGCTATATTTTTTTACATAGATGCCATTTGTAAAAGAACATGGTGACCTCAATGACTGATGTTCTACTACTGTTACCCCTTAATACAATGAAATTATTATACACGAACGAAGGGGGAAACGTTAAAGCCGGTATAAAAATCCACTGGATTGGGATTTGAAGGGGAAGGTCATTGAACATGATTGATCAAAATTTTCTTAGGGTTGATATTAAGCACAAATTAATACAAAGTAATTAATTTTAAATTTTATGATTTTTTTTTAATCAAGTTTGTAACAAATGAGTATATTACAAAGTTGTTAGTTGATAACATGTAACATTTAAACTTATAAATGAGGTAGGTAGGGCGGATAGTTTTAAATTTTCAACAATAATATTTATTATTTTTAATTATAAATACTTTTCATTTCAATTTACATCTGCACTAATCGGTGTACAATATTATTGGTTAACCTGTCATTAGCTAACGCAAATAGATTCGACTGTTTTCCTACACGTGAACATGCAACATATAGTTGCCCATGAGAAAAACATGGATTTTCCAAGTCTAAACCACAAATGGGCATTGTTTGGCCTTGTGACTTATTTATAGACATGGTGAAAGCTAAACGAATGGGAAACTGTAGACTTCTGAAGAGTATCGTAGATTCTGACGGTATCACTGGAATACGTGGCAACAGGACCACTTCTCCTATTAATTTCCCAGTTAAAATGGTTGCTTCAAGAACATTTCCGGTGAACTTTTTGATGACCAAATGTGTACCGTTGCATAATCGAGGTGGATTCAAATTACGCAGGAGAATAATAGGTGAACCAATCTTTAATCGAAGATTATGTGGTGGTATTCCTGGTATATTTAGTGAATTTAAAAATTCACACTTTAATTTTCATCAACAACAGTATCAATTGATTTAAAAGACATCCTATCGCCTGGTAACAACTGTTGTATCTGGAAGTTGATTTCGTCAACATCAAAATTTTTGGCTGCCCGATCACTGAGCCAGTTATGATTCAAGTAATTACTATGTATGTCTGGGAAAATACTGTGAATCAAATCATTTTATATAGGTTGAATAAAAAAATGAAAAAAAAATGTTGGAATAATTATTAAAAAAGTGTGGGGCGCTTTGTACCATTTTTTCATATATATATATATATATATATATATATATATATATTAATTAACTTTTGAAGATAGCATTATTAATCTCCATTAAATTATGTGCAAAATGGTATATAAACTTTTGTAAATTGATTAACTATTAACAATATAATAGTATAATGGTATAAATAGATGTGAGAAACAGCCAAAAAAAATCGAGTGATCATAAAATATTCTCTAATGCTTCGGATTATGAGTTGTGCAATATATACAGGTAAAGCAAATATGAGGGTGTTATAGAAATTAAATCAATAACATGAGATGCAAGCGGATAATAAATAGATAGCTAATCAGATTCATTTAGATCCTGGAGTCTTAGTATGTCAAGACCATAAAAATACATATATCATACAGTATGATTTGATGCATAGCAAATATATTAACATAACTATGTGATATGTTATGATAAATTCTTACATGTATTTATTTTCATTAAAGAGTTTTGAACAATGAAGCACTAATAATTAAAAAGCAGGAATAATTTCACTGATAAAAAATATTCTGAAATCAACTCAGCACTTTTTAAAAAAAAAAAAAAAAAAACAGTTAATAAAAATCACTGTTTCATAACCCTCTACTATAAACATATTTTTAATTATGGTAATCTAAAATCTCCATGTTAACTAAATCTAAATTATTAACAAAAATAATTTACATATAATAAACAAATAATTTGCAATAAAATAATATTGCAACTATAAATTAAGATATAAGCTATCCTATTTTTTAAGGATTAAACTGCACACTGTGTGCAAATTTGATTATAATCGATTCAGTAGTTTAGGAGTCCATTGCGGACAAACAACGTAACACGTAATTTATATGTATTAAGATATTGCATGGGTTGGGATGGTTGAGCTGGCTAAAACATGTGCAATAAGTAATCAAAGTTAATCACATTTCTCTGAGGTTTAGTACAAGGACGATCTATTTCAGGGGATGATATATAGGCCCTGGTTCAAGTCTGGCTGTGATTAAACTTCAGGTTTAGGAGACCCTCCTGGGGCATATCCAGTCTATATAAAGTCAATACCCTTAATTGGAGGGGGGGGAGGGGGGGTGGAAGTGGTGGTTGGACGGGATTTTGACCAAAGTTTTATTTAACATGTTGCTTGGTGCTGTACATGTATTATATAATTTATTAATGTATTTGCATTATTAAATTAAGTTGTTCACATTATTCACATATAAAATAATGCATTAAAATCAGTAAATAGAATGTAATTAATATTGACTTAAGAAAATTAATAACATAAGTTACATAAGAAATTAACCTAATGCTCTTATTGGTTTTCGATCATTTATTTATGAAATACTATAGAAATTATAGTAATATGTAATGTGATAAATAATAATAATATAAATATATATTTATACAATTATACAAAACAATCAGGATTTTATATGTGTTGTTAACATATTTATCATATTGATGCCCCATACTTTGGTGTCTATTATCCAGCTTCTCCTGCATCAAGAGATGATGAAGAATTTACTTTCTCTAATTATTACATTAGCAAAAATAATGAAGAATATACTCTTTATATATATATATTTTATATTGACCATTAAAACACTTACAAAAATTAAACTGATTCTAAAACATGATAGGGAATATATACATAAAAATTGAGCTAGTTATATATCACATTTAATTTTTGTTTTCTATAAAAATCACTTAGTAATGCTAATTTAACAAGTGGTAATAATTTCATATACTTATATATTCATAAATTTATGTAAATACATATGTGTTTTTTTTATTATAAACATATTATGACAATGTTATCCTAATAGAATAATTTTAAAAATACTTTTCTACAGATATCAGTTTTTTCTTCAAGTGAGGCAAGATATTCTTCAGGGTAGGCTACCTGTTCCATTCGAACTTACAGCAGAACTTGGTGCATGTTTAGTCCAATGTAAGTTTTGAAAGTGTTGCGAAACTTTTCATTTTTAATTAATTGTTCAAAATAAAGTTAAATTTTTAAAATTCCTAATATGAAAGTAAAATAATCTAAATTTCATTTATAGCTGAGCTTGGTGACTATGATCCTAGGAGGCACAGTCCAGGATATGTATCTGAATTCAGATTTGTATCAAATCAAACTTATGAATTGGAGAAGAGAATCGAAGAAATTCACAAAGATCTTATGTAAGTAATAAGCAATGAATTTGTTTATTATATCACTATAATTAATTTTCCTTCAGAGTGGTAGATTGTATTATTTGTCAATACAGTGGAAACTCGTTATTTCGTCTTATTCTGTAATTCGTCATGTGTTGGCAACTATAAATAACAAAATTAAATATGTATGTAATTAATTTTTTCCCCTTGCTACTTATTTAATCTTTAAACCACCTCATTTGGTTTGTCACTAAAAAATATGCCTATATTTATACATTTTGTAAATCATTAGATAGAAAAAAACAAACAGAACAAGCCCGGAGTCGATCCCTCCATTGATTGTAGTGAGAGATGAAAGGAAGTATGAGTGCAGTTGACGAATTCCCGGAATCAGTTAATACTGGAAAGCTCTTCCTACAAAAAAATTAGCATCTGCCTCAGCAACATCTGCTCCAGGTTATAAAATGAGAAAAGGTAAGCAGCTGTTAAACATGGATAGTATAGATGTAAAATATGAAATTTTAAATGACAATGGAATTATAGAACAAGTGCTGAATGCACAAAATGAAGCTAGTGATGAAAAAGATGACGTTTCTAATTCTTCCACTATTCCATGCAAAAAAGTAGAGGAAATGTTAACTAAGTGCATTGAGTGGTACGAGCAGCAATGTGAATCAGATATTTCACACCAGAATGCGATGCGGCAAGTGCAGGCCCTAGCTATCAAGAAAGTACGGGAAAAGGCAGTACAAAAACATATATCTGATTTTTAAAAAAACTGATTTATGCGTTATGAAAGAGATTCTGTTTTTACATTAAATATACATATGTATTGAACAAATATGGTATGTATGTCTGTTTTTTTTTCTATTTTCTACATGTATGTACGTTTTTGTATATGACTTCATTTTTTAAAATGTTTGTGTTCTAAGGTTTTTGTGTTTTTTGTCATTTTCACTCAAGTCCAATGTGTATAATGTTCATCTGTTCGTTTTTACAATCAATAAATTGAAAAAAAAAAATATAATTATATAGTTTAAAATGCTTTTTTGTTACTTTACCAGCACAATTCTGTAATTCGTCATTTCCGTTATTTCGTCACCCCCTCTCCCCCGCTCATGATGAATTATCGAGTTTCTACTGTAATAAAATAATTCTCTTTGTATTGTTTATCCATCTGCACTAACATCTCCCAAAAAATGATTGATATCGTTCCAGGATTATGAATCCAGTATGTTCGCGTATACTTATGGATATATTTAAATGTAATACATTAGATCATTGGATCTTTCAAGTGAGATTGGAAGTTGGATTCAATTTCCAATAACGCATTTGTACAAAGTTTCTTTTCCAATTGTCTAATTATAAACTTCTTCCCTTTCTACTTCAGTGTTTGCATCTCCTTATGTTATTTAAGATATTATTTAATGTTATTATAAACAACAATTTCTTACAGTATTATAATAGTTTATTGTAAATACCATCAGATATTGTTATCATCAATGGTAAAGGAATTTTTTTGTTATTAATTCATGGTATCCCTGGTGGGACGCAGGGCCATTATGAATGTTTGCCAACTGTCTCTGTCATTCATCGCTTTGGTCTTCCCTTTATTTATCTCCAATCTATTATTTCTTGCATTTATTTCCATATCTGTCAACTTCCCTGAAATATCTGTATACCTATGTGCTAAGAGACAGATGTCATCTGCATAATTGGTAAGAGAATAAGTCTTTCTTATTCCAATTTTTAACCCATGACTCTGAAAAATGGTCAAATATATTTTATACCTGATAAACTGATATCCCTAACCTTAAAGAGAAAACAGATTTTCCATAATAAGAAACGCAATGGTACCCAATAGTTTTCTTCCCTTTAGTTCCCAAGCCTTCCCATTAGCTCTAAACCCCATAGAGCCACATTACTCAGATCACTCACCTTAACCTTGTTTTAGATAGATTTCAACCCACCTGCTGCTTTATGATATATGATGTTCCACATTCATGTATTTAAATCTCTTGTTTTCATCCTGTGCCATGAAAACCCTGAATCATTCCCAACTAAGAAACCCAAACAAGGGACAAATTTCTCTCCAGGTAAATGAGATTTACCTCAGAGGGAGTAGATCAATGACTGTTTATGTTCTAATGTAGGGCCTGTACACTTTCCTTGTTTAGAGGGGGGGAAAATTGTTGTTGAGTATAATGATTGTCAAAGACTGCATCCATGAATCTAAAAAGAGTTGTAGTGGCTCTAATTTTTCGAATATAATATATATATATATATATATATATATATATATATATATATATATATATATATTTTTTTTTTTTTTTTTTTTTTTTTAAAGTAATTTTTATTGCTTAGAATGATCAATTATAATTTAGTATATTTATAAATAAGTTTAAATAAATGCTTATTTTTATTTCTTAGTATTTATTTAATTAATTACTTTAAAAATGAATTAATATTGGTTAGGGGACAGCAACCTTCGGTAGCAGAACTGAACTACCTTGAAAAGGTGAAATGGCTAGAGATGTATGGTGTTGACCTGCATCCAGTAGTGGTAATATTTTTTTATAATATTGTCATTATTTTATATTACTCACACACACACACACACACACACACACACACACACACACACACACACACACACACACACACACACACACACACACACACACACACACACACACACACACACACTTTTTATTGTGAGCTCATTGTTCTTTAAATCTAATTTTTATAGGGTGAAGATAACACAGAATACTTCCTCGGATTAATGCCTACAGGAGTGATTGTTCTTCGTAATAAGAATAAAGTTGCAAATTATTCTTGGTGAGACATTATGAATGTTTTTAAAAATTGTAATTTATATTTTTGTATTAATTAACTCTGTTGTCTTAATGACAGCTTTAAATATAATACAAATATACCTGATTTACCAATTTTAAAATTTATAATAATTTTTTAGGCCTCGTATAACAAAGATATATCATAAAGGAAAATACTTTATGTTAAGAGTTACAGACAAGAACGTAAGTCACATGTATTTAAATTATTTTATGATCTTGTTTTTATGTGATGAATTATTAATATTTTTTTTACTTTCAATTGCTTAATTTTTAAAAACACTCAAATATATTCAAAACTCATGTTATTAATTTTTATGAAGTTTTTCTAAAATCAAACTCATTTATATTAATGGTGAACGCATTGTTAGAAACTATATATGTCGAACAAATTCTAACATAATTTATATACATATATTATTATGATTTTGTTCCTTTTTAAAATATTTTTTATTTTTAAGTTTAAAACTTTAATTTTTATTTATTTAATTTTAATACTCTAATTCTTTAATATGTTTTATCCTGAAGGGCAGGTTCAATGTTAATGATTAATTTTGATATTTGATTAAAAATATTTTTATTTAAAAATTAAAACTAAAATTTTATAAACATTTACTAATTTTACAATTTTATAATATTCTTCTTAAATTACCATTTATAGTTATCCAAATAAAAAAAGACAATTCTATTTTCATTTCTTCATGAGTGACCATTTAACTGATGTCTCCTGATGTTCTTCCCATATTTTCGTTTGAATACTTCCAATAGAAGTGTTAATAGAATCTTCAATGCTGCATACAGCATACAACTCTAGCTTCAGATGCTAAAATAAAGACTGGAACTGATGATAGACTTAATTCGTTCTTCTCCAACAATGCCCTATTTTGAACTTTACTGCTCGGAGTCTCTATTTTGACTCCAATTCACTCGCCAACTGCCGACTCTGTAACCATCCGTTTCCAGTGGTTTCTAATGTATTTTAATAAGACGCCATCTTTGCGCGCCCTCCGCATCTTATGACAATTCTAGCCGCCAAATTTGAAAGTTTATAAATTCAAAACATCAAAACAATATATTGTTATAATATTTAAATTTGAAGTTAAGGAACATAGAAATTGAAATAAGGTCATATCAGGTAGCAACCCTACTGACCCTTCATACCTAATCCTTGAAGCAGATTGAAAAAGGACAAAGAGTTCAGTTAGTTTTGGGCCTTGGAGCAGCTAGGTGTCTCCAGGCATAAAAGAATATGGAACCAGGAGACAAAGAATGGACTGGACAAGATAAGTGAAAGTTTAGTGGTTCTCCATTAAAAGAATAGAAAATAAATTTTACAAATAAAGAATAAAAACAGACACAGATGACAACAGTGTTTATTTGGACTCCGAAGAGGAAGGATCTACCATAGCTCCGAGGGACAACAAACTATTCCGATAAGAGAAACTATTCCTTTATATATATCTTATTTTTTCTCTTTTTCTCGTGTATATTGTTGTGATATTTAGATTTATATCTCTTTTTATGATTATTATTACTACTTTTTTTTTCTTTGAATTTTAAGTATTATTTAACTTTATATTTTTTCAAATTCAACAATTGACTATATCGGTATTCTAATTATGGAAGAACCTGACGACCCAATTAGTCCTCGGGCTGAAAGAAAACATCTGAGGGGAAAAATGAAATTCCAACTAGACAGGTTGACCCCAGAAGAAGGACAAAATATTAGTCCAACCTTCATAATAATTAAAAGAGAGGGTGACGAGAGCTTTGTCAAGTTCTCCCCTTTTTTCATTAATAAATTTATTACAGGCCTAGTAGGGGAGGTAAAAAATATTTAAAAAATGAGAGACGGTTCACTATTGGTCGAAACCTTTAAGGGCACCCAATCCGAAATAATCCTTTCCTGTAAAAATTTTGGAGGACGATTCCCAATACAGGTTACCCCCCATAATTCTCTTTATTATAGTTAGGGAATCATAAAAGTATATGACTTCCAATACTTGGATATTGAAGAGATTAAAAAAGAATTAAATAAAAAAATAATCGATATCATCAGAATTAAAATTAAAAAAAATGGTTCCGAAATATCTACCCACAATTATATAATTACATTTCCAACACCTATTGCCCCAAAAACATTTAAGGTAGGATACCAGACTGTTCCAGTTCAGCCATATATCCCTAATCCCCTTCGCTGCTTCATCTGTTTGGGTTTTAATCATCCAACCGCTCAATGTAAAAAAGAATCTGTATGTATACAGTGCGGAAAAGCAAAACATACTCAGAGAAACAAATGCGAAAGAGAGCCTATATGTATAAATTGCGATGGTTCTCATAACACCTTAAATCGCACCTGCCATATATTCCAAATGCATAAAGAGATCAAGAGTATACAGATTAACAATAAAATATCGCAAATTGAAGCAAAAAATATATATAAAGAAAGATACCCAAATTCTTTTAATAAATCATTTGCACAAATATTAAAAGAAAAAGTAAATGAAACCGAAAGAAAAGAAATTGGCATCCAAACCGATATTCCATTCTTTTTTTGGAGAAAATAAAAAACAAATAATAAATACAGAACAACAAAAAATTAAAACACGCATTAGCAATGATAAACATTTCTCGTCAACCGATATGTCTAGTGTAACTAGCATAAGCCCCACCCTAGCTTCCCTACCAGCCCATAGCCCTAGCTAGCCCCACCAGCTCCTCACTATGAAACTTACCGCCACGTAGAGTTACTTGCTCTACAGTGGCTGGCACTTCTGTGCCACCAGGAACAACTAATAATATACCTGTATGTCCTTACTTCAATGGAATTGCAACGGATTGAAAACTCATTTTAACGATTTAAAAATTTTGATGAGAAATATAAACCCCTTTTGTATAGCTCTCCAGGAAACCAATCTTTTAAATAATGAAAATAAAACAATAAAAATTTTTAAAATTTATAGAAAAGATAGCCCTAATCCGAATGGCCATGCGACCATGGCGTTCTTCTTGCTGTTCAGGAATCAGTATATTCAGAACCGATTTCAATAAATACCCACCTCCAAGCTGTAGCTGACAAAATACACTTAAATTTCACATTATCCGTTTGTAATTTATACCTAGCACAGGATCGTACTATAGAAACCCATCATTTACTTGATATTTTTAACCAACTGCCACGTCCTGTGCTCTTTGTCGGAGATCTCAATGGTCATAGTCCGTTATGGGGATCTCGAGATTTAAACATACGTGGAAAAGTAATAGAAAACTTTATTTTCTGACTTACTTCTATTAAATACAACACAACCTTCCTTCCTCAGTTCCAGTTACGGGACATTTTCTGCCCTCGATCTATCTCTTTGCAGCCCTACGCTCTACAACAATCTAGACTGGACTGTACTTCCCGATCTACATAGCAGTGACCATTTCCCAATTCTTATAAAATTCCTTACTTTAAATCCAACATGCCAAGTAAAACCCAGATGGATCTTAGACAAAGCCGACTGGCTTAAATTTACGTCCTTAGTTACCCCACCCGAAAACTCGCCATATGATCTGAGTATCGAAGAAGGATGTCAAGCAATAAGTAACTCTATCATTCAAGCAGCACAAGCAGCTATACCGATGACGTCCGGTTTCCCAAAAAGACCTGCAGTCCCATGGTTTAATGAATCCTGCAAACAGCCCTTAAAAACCGTTCTAAGGCCTACAAAAAATTCACAAAAGACCTCAGATGCATGACCTCTGATAATTTAATTGAATACAAAAAGCAAAAAGCCATCTGCCATATGACCTTTAACCACTATAAAGCTGAATCCTGGAAGAAATTTGTAAATGGCATAAATTCCTCCACTAGCTCTAGAACGGTTTGGAACAATATTTGAAAAATCAACACCAAAAGTTCTTTATCCCGCTTTACCATTTTAATCAACAACCAACTATCAAATATCTTTGCCGACTACTACTCGCAAACATAAGATTCCAGAGATAATAACGTAAATCTAAATTCTTAAAAAATTGAACACCAAAATAGTACAGCCGATGCAAATTACTATAACATAACTTTTATGATATAGGAACTGAATTATATACTAGACAATGTAAAAGGCAGCTCACCCGGTCCTGACAATATTCATTATGATATGATAATAAAACTTCCAAAAAATACTAAACAGTGGTTACTGGACTAATATAATCACATCTGGGAGTCCGGCATATTACCTAATGCTTGGAAGGATTCAATAGTTATTGCAATCTTTAAAACTGGAAAAGACAAACTCGTCCCATCCAATTACCGCCCAATATTTCTCACAAGTTGCCTCTGCAAAGTGATGGAGCGAATGATTAATAAAAGGTTAATGTGGGTTTTAGAAAAATATAATCTCATCCAATTATTTCAATTGGGATTCCGAAAAGGCCGATCAACAATATATCATCTATTGACTTTAGATACAGAAGCATTTTTATAAGTGGTCAACAAATGATTGCAGTTTTCTTTGACATGCAAAACACCTTCGACAACATAAACCATACAGTCATACTCCATAAATTATTATCGATAGGAATCCAGGGACAAATGTTTTGATTCATCAAACAATTCCTAAGCAATCGTCACTTCAGAGTACGGATCGGATGCGAATACTCTCAATATCACCGACAAAACAATGGAGTTCCTCAAGGATGTGTGCTCAGCCCAACACTTTCTCTACTTGCTGTTAACGATTTAGGGCTTAACCTGCCAAGAGGAGTTAAACCTCTTCTATTCGCCGATGATTTAGCAATATTTTATCGATCAAAAAGTATTCAGGATATCCGACTCAAACTACAAGAGACACTGAACCGAATCAAACACTGGTCAACTACAATTGGTATTCAATTTTCAAATGATAAAACAAAATGTCTCCACTTCAGCCAAAAACGAAATACAACCCCATCACCCGAACTGTTTTTAGGAAACTCTCCGATACCATACAAAAATCAACATAGATTTTTGGGTCTTACTTTTGATAAAAGACTGAACTGGGAACACCATATATCTTACCTAAAAACTATCGCCACTAGAAAACTAAACATTATCCGTGTTCTGAGCAATACCAAATGGGGTGCCGACAGAATGAGCTTACTTAAAATTTATCAAGCATTGGTTCGTTCCAAAATTGACTACGGTTCCTTCATTTACAGTTCTGCCTTAAATAATTAAGGAATAAATTAAGTGTTGCCGTGTTCTTACCATGCTAGATACTGTCCATCATGCCGGAATTCAAATCGCTACAGGGGCATTTTATACAAGCCCAATTCTTAGCTTGTGTTCTGAATCAGGACTATCACCACTTCTATTTAGAAGATTAAAACTAGCTATAACCTACGCTTCAAAAATACACCCACAGACAGGACATCCGACTTACAAATACATTTTTAATTCCAAATATTCCAATTCCTTTAGACAGAAACAAAATTCAACTATTCCGTTATCAGAAAGGATCTCCTCAGCTATCTCTTTCCTCAAAACTATCAAAATTAGCCTATCCGACAATGATACCCCACCATGGACCCAGCAGCGTCCTAATACAATTCTCGACCTTGCTAAATACTCAAAGAAAAATACTGAACCATCCAAATTCAAAGACCTCTTTTCCCGCCTTCTTAATGACACACCAGAATCCTTTATAATTTACACTGATAGTTCAAAATCTGACAAATCTGCATCTTCCTATTTTGTTACTAAAGATTCAACCCACAAAATAAAATAACATAAATTATCCAATATTTACACGGCCAAACTAAACGCAATAGCAGCAACACTCCATTTTTGCATGACCCTTGTTTACAATAGTATAATTATAGCCACTGATTCACTGAGTTCACTAAAAGGCCTAGATTGTATTTTTCCGAAACATCCCAAAATCCCAGTTATACACTCCTAGTTATCCACACTAAAAAGTTTCGGCAAAACAGTAAAGTTTATATGGATCCCGAGCCATGTGCGTATTGTGGGAAACTAGCTGGCCATTCTAGCTGCAAAGGAGGCTCTTGAACTATCGGGGCGAGGCAAGATTGCACTAACTCCATCTGATCTACGAAAAGCCCTAGAGAAAGAAATCGATGATGGATGGCTGTCTATGTGGGACAAAAGCCCTCCGAATAAACTGAAAATGATTAAAAAAAATGTCAAACCTGGAATACATCCAGCCGCCAAAGTCGTAGGAAGGAAGTACTACTGACAAGACTCAGGATAGGTCACACCATATTGACACACTCCTATCTTTTCACAAGGGGGGCTCCACCCAGGTGCAAATACTGTAGTGGTATACTAACGGTGATACATATTTTTCAGGAATGCCCTTTTTTCATTTCGCGCCTAAATAGCTTAGGACTAAATGCAGACTGTAATGAGTTTAGAATAGTGGACTGTATTTTGAAATTGGGGACTGGTTCATGAGGGAGAACCGTGATGGGACGAAAATGATTAAAGTTTGGCTTACCTTGGCGGCGAGAACTGTGCGCATGTAGAGGAGAACTTACCGGCTGACAGCAAGGTAAAGTGAGAGATAATTGTGAACAGGATAGGAAAAGGAAATGAAAGAAATTGCAGAGCCGAAGTTCCTGCATCTGCTCAGATCGGCGGTAGAGAAAAGAGTGAGGATTCGTGAATCCTGCCACCAGGAGCGCCCCCATCGAAGGAACAGCAAAAACCGGGAAATTTAAAAGGTCAAAAGACCGCGAATATTCAACATAATCCCCCCCTTGAAGCGTATAAGCTTCAATAAGCAAAAACATTTTTTTTTTTTTTTTTTTTTTTTTTTTTTTTTTTTTTTTTTTTTTTTGGTGTAATTTGTTAGTATTCATGCAATTAGAAGAAAACGCTGGATAACAAAGATTAGTAAAACTCAAACAAGGGTTAATTGGCAAAAAAAATAAACGAACTAACGAAATCAAGGGGTCAGACCTCGCACACACCGCAGGCATCCCTGACATCCAAAGGAAGAGGAAAAAGTCGCAAAACCGGACGAGTGTATTCTCCACGAGAAGTCCTGACCCTGGCAATTCGCACAACATTATCAGACCCCGGAAAAACTTTGACAACGCGCCCGATAGGCCACTGAAGCGGAGGCAAATTTAAATCCTTTATAAACACTATGTCGCCAACCCCCAAATTGGGCGAATGAGCAAACCACTTTTGCCTCAGTTGCAAGGTGTGCAAGTACTCCCTACTCCACCTCTTCCAAATACCATTAAACATGTGTTGAATACATAACCATCGACACTTGAGAGATGGTTGCTCATATAATTGTGCATCATCAGGGGGAACACACAAGGAGCGCCCAATCAAGAAATGAGCAGGTGTGATTACATTGACATCGGAAGGATCATTGGAAAGCGGAGTAAGAGGACGTGAATTCAGCATAGATTCCACTCGGATCAACAATGTATTGAATTCTTCAAAGGTAGGAACATGATTCTGTAAAGAAATGGTTAAATGCCGTTTAATACTTTTAACAGCTGCCTCCCAAAGGCCACCACTTGAAGGATGCAAAGGGCTATTGAAATGAAAGGTAACTTTGTGCTCCTCACCAAAATGCGGAAGTTGCATAGAATCGGCCTTCAAAAGCTCTCGAAAAGTGCGGTTCAAAGAATTGGCAGCCCCGACCAGATTAGTTCCACAATCGCAATGAAGATGAGATACGATACCGCGGCGAGCAATAAATCTTGACAAGGCGGCTAAAAAGGCAGCCGTGGTCATTTCAGTGACAGCTTCTACGTGCATAGCCTTTGTAGCAAAGCACACAAACACCACAAAGTAACACTTTGTTCTTTTAGCTTGGCGTAAAGTAGAAGAGCGAATTATAAAGGGTCCAGCAAAATCGCATCCAGAGCGTGAAAAAGGTGGAGAGGGGATAACTCGGTCTTCAGGGAGGTCACCCATAAAGGGAGGCTTATTTCGAGGCTCGACTCTAAAGCATGTAACACATTTGGAGAGTGCAGAACGCAAGGATTGACGAAAGGAAATTATCCAAAAGGAGGAAGCAATAAGTGATTGCAACAGATGGGCACGAGCGTGAAAATATTTCAGGTGATAATAACTAATAATCAATGTTACGATGTGATGCCTCTTGGGTAATAAAATGGAATTCCTGGCACTAAGGGACAAAGTTGAGTTAGCCAAACGACCACCCACCCGAATCAATCCTTCATTATCAATAAAAGGGCTGAGCACAGCATACTGCTTGGGAATATTTTTTCCAGAATAAAGCAAATCAAAAATATTGGGAAAGGATTCCTTTTGAACAATTTTGCAAATTTGGTTACGAGCAAATGTAATTTCAGAAATATTCAAGGTTCGAGACAAATCTCTTTCCGATACAGGCTTTCTTAAGTTATGAGTAAAACGCAATATCCATGCCACCACTCTGGACAGAAGGACCCAGGATGAAAATTTGGTGTAAAAAGGTGTAGGAACAGAGGTAACGGCCAAGCTTTCAAGTTCCACGGCCTTTAACTCTTGGCTAAAATCTGACTCCGAACACTTAGGGTCAGAACACTTAACAGGCCAAACTATACGGGGACCAGAAAGCCACTCGGGCCCATTAAACCAAAGTTTATGACTCAATAGCTCTAAAGGTAGAGCACTGCGGGAAGCCACATCGGCAGGATTAGACGAGGAGCGAACATAAAACCAGGAATTCATAAGGGTAAGATCCTGAATATGAGCCACACGATTTGCCACAAAAGTTTTAAATATATGAGGAGAGCTACGAAGCCAGGCCAATACGACTGTAGCGTCTGAAAAGCAAAGTCTTTCTGAAATGATGATTTCTTTAGAAAGTAAATTAAAGACATAATCAAAATTTTGAGTAAGCAAATATGCTGCGCAAAGCTCTAGCTTAGGCAAAGTTAAAACTTTCATGGGAGCAACACGAGGGCACCTCCAACCTTCACCCAAAGCTAACTGCTGGAGGGTTCGAATGGCCTGAAAGGCTGAAGGGCCGACACCAAAAGTAACTGTGGTGAGCTGGTATAAACGAAGAGACTCTAAAGGGTTTTCACGCCAATAAACCAAATGAAAATTGCGATGAGGTGGATACAAACTTATCTGACGATACATTTGGCGAATATCGCAAGAGAAAACATAAGGAAAAATCCGAAAACTCACAAGCAAATCAGGAATAGAATTCTGCAACTTAGGTCCAGGAAGCAGGACATCATTCAGTGACAAACCATTTGAGGTGGGCTGACTGGCATTAAAAACCACCCGAATACTCTCAGTATCTCCGTGGCGCTTGAAGACTCCATGATGTGGCAATACATAATGTGGACCTTTTAAGACATCTGGATTATCAACAGGCACCAAATGGCCCGCACGTAAAAATACTCATCGATGCATTCCCGGTACTTCATGAAATAATCAGGATTCTTGGAAAAACGTTTCTCCAGCGAAACAAAACATTTGCGAGCAGTACTGGCTGAATCCCCTAGGGGCAATGCAGTAGGGCGAAAAGGTAAGTGCACCATATAACGACCTTCGGAATCTCTCGTCGTGGTTTCAGAATAAATTTGCTCACAGAGAAGATCATCTTTTCTAGGAGGGAGAAGAGGCGGTTGATCAATTTCAGAAAATTTTTTAATGAGATTGGAGACCTGTTTGTTATCAGAAACATGGCAAGTGATAAGACCTGTCACCTCCCCAGGAGTGGAAGCAAGTGCAGGAGCTGAACCCATAAGAACATACCCTAAACAAGTCTTGTAAAGAAATGGCATACCCTCCCCGAGAGACGCAACTCTGGTTTCCAAAATAAAAGCAGATACGTCGGCGCCAAGCAACACATCTACCCTGGACGGGACATCAAATTCAATATCGGCTAAGGGATACTGGGCTACGGACTCCTTAACTGAAGGTGCAATAGGAGAACTAGGTAAATCATTTGTAATTTTATGGAGAACCATAAATAAATGCTCATCCTTAATAGTATTTCCATCAGTATCACCAACGCCTAGCCTGGCATATCCAAGAGGTTTCACAGGAACAACAGAAACACCATTTAATTGGTCACAAGGTTGAGGGGTAAAAACATTAAGAAGCTTAGCACATCTCTCAGTAATAAAACTAGCTTGACTCGCTGGGTCCAGCAGGCCACGCACAATAATGTAATTATGAGGTGAAGAAAAAATCCTAACCTTAACTGTAGCGAGTAAAACAGTTGAAGTGAACTGTTCACAAGCAAGTGAGACATTTGGTGTGGAAGACAAATTTTTAGACTTATGAGAAAGAGAAACAGGACTCGTAGGCATGGCAAGCGAGGCATTAAGCGAATGTACTTCAACAGAATCGGAAGCATGAAGAGTGGAATGCCCATCAGGCTTAAAACTTGGAGATGCTTTATGGGCATTAGATGAAGAATTAGAATTGGGTTCATCAAAATGTAAAAGAGAATGGTGACGTTTATGGCACTTGGCACAAGTGTTTACAGAATTACACTGATGGTTAAAATGTTTGGACAAGCAATTAAAACAAAGCTTAAGTGATTTTACCTTCTCATGGCGCTGCTTAACATTTAGGCTTGAGAAAAGAGGGCAAGCATATTTTTTGTGATCACCTTTGCAAAATATACACACAAGCTTAGTGTCCGCCAAAGCAGTATGAAAGGAAGACATATTCCTTTTTGGGACCAAACTAACAGTAGCAGGTTTAGAGAGCTCTGAATTTTTATAAACATTTAATTGGTCTTTTATGAAACTGATTAATTTATCCAGTTTGGGAAAGGTTCCACCCAAATTCTGCTCAAATCTCAAGCGAAGAGTTTTTTTATCTAATTTCCGAAGAAGTAATCTAACTAGCAACTCAGCATTCCCCGACTCTATATCCACTTGATAGCACTTTAAAGTTTGAACACTTATAAGATAAGTATCAAGAAAACCCTGGAGGGAAGCTACATTGGCAGCAATGGAAGAAATATCCAATATCTTGTCCAAGCACTGATTAATTGAAGCCCTTTTATTTTGATATTTAGAAATTAAAAGATTTAAGGCAGCATCATACCCTTCGGAAGTAATAGGATATGCTCTAATCAACCTTAGAGGTTCTCCTTCAAGCAGAGATATCAAAAAATGAAACTTAGAAACCACAGATAAGCTTATATTCTGATGAATTAAAGTTTGAAATTTGGAATTGAATAAATCAAAATCACCCTTGCCGTTAAAATTGTCAATTTGAATTTTTGGAAGAGAATGCAATAAAGAATTACCTGCTGCACTATTGAGCTGGGAATCCTGACTGATATTACCACAGTTGTCATTTAAAGGAGTCAAATGAGAGATAATCAAGCTTAATTCCAAGCACTGAGAAGTGAAGTCCATGAGTTCAGACTGGAGTTCCCCAATAACACTTTTGTCCTCAGCACTATCCAAGGCAGATTGAAAAAAGGATTTTGCTTCAGCCTCAAGCAAATTAAGTCGTTCTTTAATGACTGATAAGGCGGTAGCCGATATACCAGGCTTGGCTTTATCCCCTAGCAAGTTAAGGAAATCCTTAAGAGAGCAAATATGACTTTGAACGTGAATATCCATAACTTATGAAATCACAAAATGCCAAAAGATAACAGTTCCAGGAGAAAACGACGAGAAAGCGAAAAATTTCCAGCGAGCAAGTACAGGTTATACCTCCAAGGAGATACGAAAAAAAAGAGAAAATGCAATATGAGCAAATAATATTAAACGAGTTAATATAGGCGAAGAAATTAATAAAAGCGAAAAATTTAAGCAAAGAACACAAGAAATGCGCAATAGGCAAAGTGCAAAGTGTGCTGGAGCAGGAAAGAACCGGCAAGTGTGTGCAAGTTCCGACCCGCTAACCCGAGAAACGCAATTTATTGTTAAGCAAACCAAAAATAATTGGCAAACAACGAAAATAAGAGCAAATAAAAGCTTTAAGCACCAACAAATGACCCCTTCCTCCACCCACGAAATGAGAAATGCAAGAAAAACCAAGTATGAAGCAGCGAGCGATAAGAGAAAACGATACTTTTAGCAATCTTTTCGACCAAAAACGATAATTTAATTTAGATTCGGCCGGAGGACCATGTAATGAGTTTAGAATAGATCGGCGGTAGAGAAAAGAGTGAGGATTCGTGAATCCTGCCACCAGGAGCGCCCCCATCGAAGGAACAGCAAAAACCGGGAAATTTAAAAGGTCAAAAGACCGCGAATATTCAACACAGACCTTCCAACAATCTTGGGAGATAACAATGAAAAAACAGAATTAGTATTCAAGTTCCTGAAATTAAGTGGTTTGTTAACAGAAATTTGACATAAAAGATAAGTAGGCAATAAAATATAATTCCATATAAGATATATCAATAAAAATAAGATAAATAATAAAGTATAGATGTGGAGAAATAAAATAAGAAAGAAAATATGGAGTTAATAACCGATGCAGTTGTACGCCATGAAACTAAACAAACAAATAGACACAGATGAAATAAAAATTACAAAAATCCAATAATTGTAGGAGAAAATAAAAACCTATGGACATCTACTATTGAAAGAGAAGGGATTTTAATGTGGACAGAGATGGAGCATTACGGATATTACATAGTAGTGAATTCCATAAGGAAGTTGCACGGGATATGAAGGAATGGTCAAATGATGTACTCTTATGAGAAGAAGTATACAGGTCTGAGGAGCGAGATCTTGTAGTGCGAGAGGAGACGGAGGATCTGAAATGGAAGATGTTATAGATGTAGGAGGGATTCTGAGAATTGATGGTTTGATGCAGGAAGGAGACTAGGAAGTAATTTCTGCGGGATGAAGGATAAAGCCATTTTAACTCTGTATACAGATGTGATATGTGGAATGCTTTTAGAACCCTAAAGATAAACCTAACGAAACAGTTCAATAGTCTTCTAAGCTTACTCTCCAGTTACGCTGGCAACCCACCATATGCCGCAGATAAGGAAAGAAACTAAGAGTTGACGAGTCGGTTTCGGAAAGGAATCATGGGAACAATGGAATAGTTTGAGGATGGATATAGCCCATCGAGAAATTTGGGAGATATAAGGTTTCCATGAAAGGGTTTGGTCGAAGGTAATACCAAGGTTTTTAACTGTGGAGTGGAATTGAATAGGTTGGGAGTTCATAGACAAGATTTAATTTTAATTTGTTATCAGAGGCCCACTTGCAAATGCTAGTAAGGTCCTCTTGGATAAGGGAGAATGATTTTATTAAATCAGATGGATAGAAGGATAGATATATTTGGAAATCGTCCGTGTATAGATGATAGGAACAGTGGTGAATGGAATTTGGTAGATCATTTATGTAGGCGCAAAAAAGGGTAGGAGAGACACTGGAACCTTGGGCTACCCCTGATGTCAATGAAAGAGAAGAGGAAAGTGGCTGGTTTGGTATGGATACTGTTTGAGTTGTACTACGGAGGAAGGAATGAAACCATAGAAGATAGCTTGAGGAAAATTATAGGGCTTTTAGTTTTAGGACTATTAGGAGATCAAGTATTAGATGTAAATGTGTAGTGGGTAGGAGAGAAAGGTACCACATGTAGGTTGTGGGAAAAAAAAAAGGATTTTCAAGATAGGACTTGTCAGAGGAATTGGAAAGGAGATCGATATTGAAGTCTCCAGCAATAATAACATGTGAGTAGTGAGGAACTATGTTGAAAAGATTAATTTTGAAGTGGGAATCGAAAGGAACATGGGGAGGGCGGTAAACTACTACTACTAGGTTAGTTTGAGAATGTATAGTTATTTCGGCAAACAGGAATGCAATGTGGGGATGTTCAGATGAAGTGGATAGGCTTAGGACTTTGGTTCCGAAATTAATATGTACAAATATACAAAAACCTCGGCCAGTGCAGTTAGTACGACCATGAAGCAGCAGATAGTGGTCATTATTTCTAACTTTCTACTTTTTCATATTATGTTATTGCTTATTGTCTTCTGAGTCCGCTTTTTCTTTCTTCCTTACTCTTTTCCAGCATCTTTGTCATGACTAGCATCCTAACTGTCTGTCATGTTAACGCCCAATCCGTCCCTGCTCACTTTAACGAATTCCATCAATACTTCTTTGATAATTTTTATCATATCATTGCAGTATCTAAAACCTGGCTCAATCCTTCAATTCCTTCCCTCAGTGCCTCCCTTCCTAACCACTTTCTGCTGCGTCATGATCGTCCTAACCGTCGGTCAGTGCGCTTCCTTCCTCCATTGCACATAATATATAGAGTAGAGATTATTTTATATTCATCTGAAATAGGTTCTTATTCTGGCTATTGTGTAAAATATATAGATATATCAGGCTCTGTAGTTTGGCTTTTTTAAGCTGCCGGGGCAGTTAGCTTCTCTTCTTGCATACATTAGTTTTACAGAAACAATTTCAAATGCAATTCCCTGTTATTTCTCTAGTAATTAGAGGATAATTCAGCACTGTTGCTGAAATTCTTACTGTTATGCACAAGCCTAGACCTGGTTGTATCATTTCTATAGGCACCGATCACAGCCTGGCTATCTGTATGTTATAATTCTATTAACTATACCTTTATCTATTAAGTTTTTAGCTCAATAGCAAATCTCGAAGACCTCTGATTGAAAACTGAGTGTACTTTTCTAAGGGTATGAAGACGCACTTCTTTGGGTTATTATTCCACCAGATTCTTGTTCCTGATCATTTTCCTTTATTTGTTATGGATCCATCAGCACAGCACTTTAGACCATTATCTGGTCTATGTTATTTGCTGATGTTGATTGAAGCTCAATATTACCATACCTAATATTAAGTTAAATATAGGTCACCTTTATAAAGATAAATTAAGGTCACCTACAGTGCACACCTCAGTATTATCTTCCAAAGATAGAACAATCCTTACTGGGAAAATCTTAATTTCAGTTTTCCAATGATACAGAGTCTTCAAGCATTCAGCTAATCACCCATTTATCAGTTAGATGAATCAAAAGAGTTATAGAGCATAGAACTAAGATTGAAGCTACATTATAACAGGAAGAATGAAAAGAGTAAGAAGAAGGATAACATAATGAAATATCTCACCTTCATCTTATGATGTCAAGTAAAAACTTGATTATTTCATCATGATCCAATTCAGTGATGTTACCATACAACCACTTTTTTTGAGGCTATTTAATATTTTCATCACATAGTTATGATGATTAGATAAACAACTCAGTTAGACCTATGATTCTATATGCATCTGTGTGATGGTGGCATAAGGCAGGGATAGGAGGATCCAAAAACAAGCTCAAGAACAAGTTCTATGTATGAACTCTGGTCTTAAGATTGAGAAATAAACTGATATCACATTCAGTGCTTGCATCAACATCAGCAAATAACATAGACCAGATAATGGTCTAAAGCGCTGTGCTGATGGATCCATAACAAATAAAGGAAAATGATCAGGAACAAGAATCTGGTGGAATGATAACCCAAAGAAGTGCATCTTCATACCTTTAGGAAAGTACACTCAGTTTTCAATCAGAGGTCTTCGAGATTTGCTGTTGAGCTAAAAACTTAATAGATAAAGGTATAGTTAATAGAATTATAACATACAGATAGCCAGGCTGTGATCGGTGCCTATAGAAATGATACAAGTAGTCCCAGTGCATTATAATGTACTTAAAAAATTCATAATCAAAGCCTAACAATAAAAGCTAATGACATTAAATTCAAGTTAATTTTTTTGGAGATGTTTATTTATTAGTGTAAATATTTTATCAAAAATTAAAAAGAAAGAGTATTCATTCATTTATGATTTTTTTTTTTTTTTTTTTTTTTTCTTTAGCAATATAATTGAATTGAAGTTCACTCTGGAATAATTGAACCATTAATTCATGAAAAAATAATCCATTTATTCAATTTTATATAAATAAATTATGTCTATTTTTATGTATGGGTGTGCCCAGTAATAGTATAACCCACACCTAATTTTCAGAATGAAGAGAATACATATGGTTTTGAAACTCCTTCAAAGTCAGCATGTAAGCATCTTTATAAGTGTTCTGTTGAACACAGCAACTTCTTCAAACTTGTCAGTCTTTCAACAAACACTCCAGATCTGATTGGTTCAAGGTGATATTTTTGAAATTTCAATTTCAGTTATTATATTTTAATAGGATTAGAAATAACATGATATGTTGTATGTAACTCCCCCCCCCCCCCCCCCCTCCCACAAAATAAGTTGGGAAGGACATACACAAATATAAGAGTAGACTAAAAATAAAAATATAAAACTTCTATAATGTTTTGGTTTTTAGTTTTAATGGGAGAAAGGATAAAACTAGTCGTGATAGAATGAGGAATACACAATTAGTACGAACACCAAGTAGAAGATACCAAAGAAGAGAAATGGAGATGCCTAGAGAAAGTATAAGTTTAAATGTTTTCTTATATTATATAAAACTTTATTTCCATTTACATAAATACATTTTATACTTAGCTCAAAAATAATCTAAATTTTGAGTTTAATAATAATAAAGTAACTATGTCTAAAATGAAATATGCATTGAATAATATATATATATATATATATATATATATATATATATATATATATATATATATATATATATATATATATATATATAGTAATTAGTGAATAAACTAATGTTATAATGATATTATTCACTTACAGCATTCATGGAACAAGAAAATCTTATACAAAATATTGGAGAGCGGAAAACATTCAGTATTATACAACTGCCTCACAATCAACCGTGAGTTATTTTTTAAATGTTAATAAAAATTTATATTTTTAAAAAGCAATCAATATCATTATTTAAAAAAAAAAATAAACAAAAAGAAATATAAATGTTTGTTTGCTCAAAACTTAAACCTCAAACAGTTCTTCTTTTAAAGATGTAGTTAGTTGGGGTATGCAGTCATAGATACACAGCAATTAAAAATAAATTTTAATTTATAATGCGGACATTTTCGACTTGCATTGCAAGCCTTCATCAGGGCTAAAAGAAAATGAAAACAAACAAAAAGATATGACAAAATTGCAGAGAGTATAAAAAAAAAGATATGAAAAGAATAACTGTATGAGAATAAAGAAAATAACATATAGGCAATTTATAAAGACCATAAAGGCAATATGTAAAGACCATGAAGACTATACATAAAGACTATTGAATTAACAATTAAATTGAAAAGAAATTAAAATGAGTTTTAATTAATTAAAAGTTAATGAGTAAATACAACAAATTAATAAAATGGCTAAATATAATTTTTTTTAATTAATGAGTAGATATAAAGTAAATGATTTAATGAGGCTAAGTTATAAGATTACAAGGGGATGTTTTGGCTTGTAACTCGCAGATTTGATTTTGTGTGGGTAGTAGGAACCTATAATAGTGAAAAACTTGAGTTATAGTCGCCAATGAGCATTGAGAGCCAAGACAAAAAGTAATATATGAAAATCGCATTTTATTTTTTTTTTCTCAGCTCTCAGTCAAGTTAGAGAAATATTTTTTTCTCATAAAATTGTAGTTTTGTATGCTATATGAAATAAAAATACTTTCGTTATTCTCAAAACATGACCCGGCTTCAGAGTGCCCAAAAACTAAAAAAAAAAAAAAAAAAAAAATGACTAAAATCCAATGAAATCTGCTGTAAATCAGTGGGAAATTTTTTTTAACCCTTTCGAGGACGTTACCAGCTAACTGATTAAAATAGTTATGTCATCACTAGAATCAGAGTGCATTCTGCTTTCTATCCATGTATATAACACAGGGTTCACTCCAGATTTTAGAGGACAAAAACTTCAATTTTACATGAAAAAATAATTTCTCTATCTTGATTGAAAGCTGAGAAAAAAATAAAATGTGATTGTCATATTTTTTTTTTTTTATTGGCTCCCTATGCTCATTGGTGGCTATAACTCTAGTTACACTATTATAGGTCCCTACTACCCCTACAAAAATCGGCATTCAAATATGTGTTACACATCAAAGCGTCTTTGTGAGTAAATACAAATGATAAAAAACACTAGTAGGAAGTTGACAATATAGTTGATAATAATTAAATACAGTATAGCAATGAGAAGTACACAGCAGTAAAGGAATGATGAATATTAGGGCTTAAATAGTAAAATAATTATAAACGTACATAGAGGGAAAAAAAAAAAAGGAAAAGCATAAGGGGGCAGATGTGAAGAAAGTGAAAGTTAGCATGAACTGTGCAAAACAAATAAATTTAAAAGAAAGGAAAAATAATAATTTAAATATGAAGGATTGATAATTAAAAAGTTAGATGATCAGTGAAGCAATCGAGAGTAATTTTGCAGGACTTACTTTCAGCAAAAGTGACAATCGGAAACTGAGGCCTGCCACAGTTGATGTTTAGGAATCTAGGATATGAAATTTTTTTGGAAGGATGGATGTGGAGCGACCTAGCAGCAGAGATATAAACTGAAGAGTGGGAGTAGGAAAAAAATATTATATGAAATCAAAATAAAAGGTGATAAAGAGATGGGGCGTCATAGTGTCAATACAGGAGAGTGAAGAAGAGAATGGAAGAGGTGGAGTAGGCAAGAATATAAAGAAATAAATGATATATAAAAATATAAAACCAGGAGGAAGTTAAGGTTTTTGATGAGTTTAAAACTTGAGAATGTGTCTGGGAAATATATTTGTATAGGAAAAGAATGATAATGTCCGAAGCGAAAAACCCGCCTCGGCCTCTAGAAAATGGACTGTATGGGAAAATATGAAAACGAGGTTTTGCACCTTTGGGGAGATTTTATTGAGAAGGTAGCATAAACAAATAGTACATAAGAAACTTCTTACCTTATTACTGCCGCCGACGGTCTGTCCGCGGGCCCCCGGAATCCTTACAGTCTGGCAAATGCTTCTCCTAAGCTGCAATATTTGTCTAGGCTCTCCTCCTCTTATGTCACCACTCATTAGGGGGAGAACTAAATCTTTACTGAACGGCACAGGAAATAAGATCACTTTTAAAAGAGGAATAGGGTCCTGGAAGGCAATTTCACCTTGGTCATAAAAGCGATGGAAGACCATGAGGTCTTGGGCAATTTTAATAGGTGCGTACTTGAGCACAGAATCTAGAAGAAAGAGGAAAATTCTAGTAGGGATTAACGCAGATAAGGGCTAGTTGCCCAGAGGATCCATAGAGTGCGTTAATGAACAGTATATTAAAGTTTTTCTCCTTTCCCCCCTTCACAAAAGCGCCGAATGGCGCGAACAATATTCTTTACCAAATTTTAGATTAACGGGATGGGGTTCAAGATGGATATGGATGGATTCATTTATTAAACGTTTTTCTAAGTTACTGAAGGAAGAAAGTAAAGTGTTTTTTTCAAAATTGAAACTATGGTTGAGGGATAAGGCATGCTCGGAGAGTTTTGTGGCTAAAGGGTTACAAGAAGTGGTGGAGCGTTTATGTTGTGAGATGTGGGTTTTAATATGGTTTTTGGTTTCACCGATATAGAAAGAATTACAATTAGGGAAATAACAAGAAATATGGTAGATGACATTAGGTCTTCATTATCTTCTTTTTTTTACTTTATATAAAAAAACGAAAATATATACTACCACAATGGCAATGAGAAAGATTTGACTTCATTACTTCATAAGGAAGCTTACAATATAGTTGTGATAAATTTATTATTTTTTAAAAAACTTAATTCATTGATGATTATTCATTATTATTTCTACTATTCTACTAATATTTTTGTTATATTCTTTTTATTTAGTAAAAGTTATAATTAATATATAGTTAATTAGTTTTCTAATTAGTAGTTAATTAATTGTCCCTGTTTGGGCGCCGTAATGTAATGTTCTTTTTAATTTGATAAAAGTAAAATTTTAATTAATATAAAGTTAATTTTCTTTGTTTAAATAAATTTTGAGGGAATATCAAGGGTTGAGCTTTTCAAATATGATTCTGACTCAAGAATATATTTTATAAAAAAAACAAATAAACACATTTTATACCAGATTATATATAACATTTGATATATTAGTAATTAATATACCTTCCATCTTCGAAACAATTGTAGATCTTCATAATTCAAATTGTTCCTCAACTTATCCTTCTTGTTTCAAATTTCCTTCTTACATTCCTTCATCAGTCTATTGAAACACTCATCACATCAAGAAAGTTAAAATAATTTATTAATCCTTCACACATGTGACTAACGACTCATTAAAATAACAGAGAGATGTCAACACCTCGAGGCTCCAGCGTGAAGAGAGCGTCTCAATCCAGGAACTACGCGTCCAAGCCCAAAAAACTGTTAAGGACAAGTCTAAACCTTCACGGCCTTCATCTTTACTACATCTTAACGACTTATCACTTAAAATAAAATATAGAATTCAATTCATACATTACAAAAACATTTAGAAATCCTAATCATATTTTAACACACCCTAATTCAAATTGACAAACAAAAACTACGTAACAATTAGATCGGCGGCGAACTCTCGATGGTGCCAAATTCAAACCAAAATCCTTTTACATACAATTTATCTCGACTCCGAAATATCACTACATTCGGCTCCACTTCATTTTTTTTTTTTAAAATACCTATTCTCTAATTACAATTTTTGATTAATCATAAACTCTTTAGTATATCCCTTACAAATGTTATAATGTGTCAAAATGTCAAAACAAAATAATACTTAAATTAAATCAACTTAGTAATAATTAGTTATTCTACTACATCTCTATTTGAAATATTCTTCATTTCCATTACAACCATGAATTCTTTAGATGGCTTATAAACACCACAACTTTAAATTAACAATAGTAGTAAAATTGAAAAACAACAAAGGAAAAAACTTTAAATTAAATTTCTACACAATAACTTATCTAATAATAATCAACATTCGACATCAATTTAATAATTTGACTGAAAACTCAATAGAAATATTTGAAAACTTTTAAAGATTAAAAAACTTAATTAAGCTTGTATGAAACATT
Organism: Euschistus heros; assembly: GCA_003667255.2. Taxonomy (NCBI): domain Eukaryota; kingdom Metazoa; phylum Arthropoda; class Insecta; order Hemiptera; family Pentatomidae; genus Euschistus; species Euschistus heros. The sequence goes on from RCWM02000312.1 coordinate 212,139, forward strand.
CCTTAATAGTTTCTAATTACTTTATAATAAAATGAATATTTTTCATATATGATTGCCTAAATTGTTACCAAATTTCCAATCAACACTTTTGAATATTATAATTTCTTCTTGACTTTCCCGCGCAGGTAATTGCGTACATCACTGGGAGTCAGGTTATTTCCACTATTGAAGTAATTCCTCTTTATAATTTCTTCTTCTAATAACTTAAATAATTTATTTTTCTTATTTACCAAAATATAACTTGGGTCTTCTCTATTAATATTTAGATTATATACTTCTTTCCCAAACAAATCTTTTCTTTTTGTTTTGCTATTATTATAATTATTTATTATAATGATATGATTATAGATACTTCTGTTAAGCTTCTTGTTCATGTTTGTTTTCAGCTTATTATAATCCTGAACAGTTACCTTTTTTAACCTTCTAACAATTTTAACTCTTTTACCTGCTCTAAATGTTATTTTTCTTATTTCTAATCTTTTTCTATATCTTGATTTTCCTATTTTATGGTTCACATTTTTCTGTAAAAATTGCTTAGTTTTCTTTTTGTTCTTCTTCTTCCTTTTCTCAACTGACACATTTGTTATGTTTTCTTCAATTTTAGTTGATTTTCCATCTTTTTGGTTATTTACGTTTTTATTTATATTTTCAATTTTGGTATCTATTTTTAGGTAACATCCTTCTGTAGACTTAATATTTTCTTCTATATTGTCATTAATATTGCTCCGACTACTCACACTATCACTTTCAATATTTTGTAACTTTGAATTTATTTCACTACTTTCATTGTCAAATTTTATATTTAAATGATTTGAATCTATTGGTTTTTCAGATATATGAATGATTCTATTCTCAGACAAATTTCCAAATTCCTTTCTCAAAGTTCCTACTTCCAGTAATAAACTTTGTTGGTTATCAATTACTTTATTCTGCAAAGCATTCACTTTCTCTTTTTGGGTGTTAAATTTTTCATTTATTTCTTCGACCTTTGTATCTATCTGTTGGAATTTTCCTTCCGTTTTCTTAATATGTTGTTCTATTTTGTTATTAATACTACTCCAACTCTTCACACAATCATCTTCAATATTTGATAACTTTAAATTTATTTCACTAATCTTATTATCAATCAATTTATTTAATTCTTTTTTTAAATCAACAGTAGTCTGTTCTAACTTTATACCAAATTCTCTTATAGATTTATTTAATTCATTTAATTTAGTAGACTGTTTATTAAATTGTTCCTTAAATTCAGCAGATTGTTCCTTATATTCAGCAAATTGTTTATCAATTTTAGCAGATTATTTATTAAATTGTTTATTAATATTAGCAGATTATTTATTAAATTGTTTATCAATTTTAGCAGATTGTTTATTAAATTGTTCCTTAAATTCTGCAGATTGTTTATTAAATTGTTCCTTAAATTCAGCAGATTGTTCCTTATATTCAGCAGATTGTTTATTAAATTGTTCCTTAAATTCAGCTAACATTTCAAGAAGTAAAAAGTTAGTGTTTAAATCTGCTGGGTTTTTTGTTAATTCCTTATTAGCATTAGCATTTTTTGGTTTTTCAGTCAAATCATTGTTTAATTGCTCAGAATCATATCTATTTTCTAAATTTTCTTTATCAACATCTAGAACATCACTTTGTTTATACCTTTTAATAACACTCTCATCAGTTACATTTAAATTGACTACAGTACTTTCCATTTTATACTGATTTACTTAAACTTGAATAATATCCTAAATTGTATAACTCCTTACAATATTTATATCAAATGCAAAAATCATTAAATTTGTTGACACATTAAAAATTATAATAAAAACCTTGAGTCAAAATCCTAAGAAAAGTCCTTTTTACTGGTGCCATAATGTAATGTTCTTTTATTTTAGTTAAGTTCTAATTAATATAAAGTTAATTAGTTTTCTAATTAGTAGTTAATTAATTGTCCCTGTTCTGGCGCCGTAATGTAATGTTCTTTTTAATTTGATAAAAGTAAAATTTTAATTAATATAAAGTTAATTTTCTTTGTTTAAATAAATTTTGAGGGAATATCAAGGGTTGAGCTTTTCAAAGATAATGATTCTGACTCAAGAATATATTTTATAAACAAAACAAATAAACACATTTTACACCAGATTATATATAAAATTTGACATATTAGTAATTAATATACCTTTCATCTTTGAAACGATTGTAGATCTTCATAATTCAAATTGTTCCTCAACTTATCCTTCTTGTTTCAAATTTCCTTCTTACATTCCTTCATCAGTCTATTGAAACACTCATCACATCAAGAAAGCTAAAATAATTTATTAATTCTTCACACATGTGACTAACGACTCACTAAAATAACAGAGAGATGTCGACACCTCGAGGCTCCAGCGTGAAGAGAGCGTCTCAATCCAGGAACTATGCGTCCAAGCCCAAAAAACCGTTAAGGACAAGTCTAAACCTTCACGGCCTTCATCTTTACTACGTCTTAACGACTTGTCACTTTAAATAAAATATAGAATTCAATTCATACATTACAAAAACATTTAGAAATCCTAATCATTATTTAACACACCCTAATTCAAATTGACAAACAAAAACTACGTAACAATTAGATCGGCGGCGAACTCTCGCTGGCGCCAAATTCAAACCAAAATCCTTTTACATACAATTATCTCGACTCCGAAATATCACTACAATATATATATATATATATAATTTTTTTTACATGTATAAAAATTCCATTTTCCTATCCTTTAATGGAGTTATTGTGGTGAAGGAAATTTAGAAGTTGAGTAAATATCAATTATTATTTCACTAAATTAAATATGAAATATTCTATTTTATAATGAGGGTTTAGTTATCATATTTTACTTAAAATATTCAGATACTATTCATAGGAAACTTATTTATGGTATTTGTATTTCAAGAAATAAAAGAAGTGAATCACCGCGAAGCATCAGAAGTGCTCCACCAACACGTGGTCTCTACACCACACCAAGTCCTCGATCTCTGAGGTCTGCTGGAAATATTAGGTCTTCATTATCTAGAAGATCAGCATCACTTGAAAGCCGTTCATCTACCGATTCAAAACCATGTAAAAGGTGAATCTATCTGATTTTTGTTTTTAATTTATTTAATCTTATCTTACACATTTTATTTAGTCATTATTCACAATGATGTAGTAACAGTAGTTTTACTGATTTAATTGTGATTAGGAGTGACATGTAAATTTAAATAAAATATTTTTTTCATAGTCTATTTTTAATTTTAATTCTATTCTGTTTTCATTTCAAATATATAAATATATATATATATATATATATATATATATATATATATTAATTAATTAAGTAGTTCAATCATTTTATTTTATTTTTTTTTATCATTAATGACTAGAGATAGGCAGCAAACAAATATAATCCGTTAACATCCATGTTTTCCTTAATCCGTGGTTTTTAAACTAATATATACAATTATGTCCTTTTGTTTATTAGTAACTACATTTATTTAATATTTAATTTTGTTTATTTCATTAGACATTATAATAGAAGGAAAGGGTCTGACAATGAAAGCGAAGTCTCTAAGTGTTCTGTTAAATCAAGAAGAAGGCGAAACAGAAGCAGACGAACTTCTGGAAGTGAACAAGAGAGCAGGAGACACCGAAATTCATCAAAGCAGAGGTAAAATCGCCCATCAATTATTTTATGGTATTTTCTAATTGATAATTTTGTAATCAATAATTATAACTTAATTTATGAATAATGATGATAAATGTTGATAGGATATTATAAAATTGTATTCTATATTGTACAACTGTACAATATATTAGATATGTTTTTACATACATTTACATATATTACATATACAGGGTGAGTACCTCTGAGTGAAAAAAAAAAAAAAAAATTGGTGAAACTAGATCAAAAATGTAGAAAAATACTGCAGATCTCACCTTTCTATTCCAATTGGTTGCAGATATACAATAAATCAATGACTTCTACAGAGGAATGACTAATACTACAGAGGAATTCAGATTTAATAAAAATGTTGAGAAAATTATAGAAATATTTTTTGGTATTTTAAACACTATTATTGACGTCGAGAAATTAAATCTTGGTAAAGAGAATTTAGAAATATTGGTCAAAGAGAGAGTATCAACCCTTGACCAGTAATGCCATTGTTTATATATACTAGAAACAATACAAACATTGTATGCCCTGTTCCTTGTTTATTAATGCTTCAGACATAACATAATTTTACAATGGACCGGTAGATCTATAATGTCAAATATAGGGGCTTTAGATAAAATAAATCCTAATAATAAATAACTTAAGATTCTCTGATCGCTTTATTGACCTCGGTTTCACTTTATTGACAGTTTTCCTTTATTTTCTATTTAACAATCATTTTTTTCTTTGCTTTTTATTCCAATGAAGAGTTTATTACATTTTAAATTCACATATCCATTAAAGGATTATCAAAATGTTTTATTTACACAAGTAACTGATTTGTATGTCAAATGAGAACACCATGTTTTTTCGGTTTTAAAAGTAAATTTATCCATGAAATTGAAACAGAATCATTACTTTTAACATATCAATCGAAAGCTAATTAAATTTTCAAGTTTTTGTGAGATTTAAAGTTTTATGGATATTTTTTTCGAAAAATGGTGAGCATTGAAGTAATATAAGACATTGTAGTTCCCTAAATAAGGTGAAGATCAAGCTGTTCCTCAGATCCAAAGTTTGTAAAATTGTACATGTACTTTGCTCTTATAGGAAATTTAATGCTAAATCCAAAAATGTGGTCAAAATTTGAAAAATATTTAAACAAAGTGGAGATGTTACAGCTTTTATGGTAAAAAACGTGATTTCCTCAAAAAAGTCTTCGATTTATCGTATATCTGCAATGGATTGGAATAGAAAGGTGAGGTCTGCGTCATATTGCTACATTTTTGATCTATTGGGTTGTCACACATGAATGGTTTTTAGAACCAGGAAGAAAATAAAAATTTGAGATCAAATCTAACATATTTTTTATTCAAAGTATTTACCATTATTTTCAATACACTTCTGCCAAAGGCTTACCATGTTTTCTATCCCAGATTTGAAAAACATTTAGTCACGTGATGAAAGGAATTCAGAAAATGCATTTTTAATGTCTAAATCATTGGTAAACAATTTTCTTAGCAAAAAGTTGTCCAAGCTCTGAAAAAAGTGGTAGTCTGTAGGGGATAGATCAGGGGAATATGGAGGTGTGGTAAGACTTCATAGCCAACTCCTTTAATTTATTCACTGTCTGTATTAAAAAATGAGGTCGGGCGTTATCATGAAGGAGAATAGGTCCTTTCCTGTTATAGTACCAGCTGTTGCTTGATCAAAGTTCTATGCATTTGGTCAATTTCTTGGCAGTATGATGTTGAATCAATTGTTTTTCCCTTTGGTAGAAAAGAAAAATGAATGACCCCGACCATAGACCACCATACAGTAGCCATTAACTTTTTCGGAGATTCTGTTTGGCATGTGCCCAGGAGACTTATCGGCATCTAACCATTAACCAGATCGGCGTCGATTGTCATACATGATCCACATTTTGTCACATGTTATTAAGTGGCCAAGAAATGGTTGGTTTCTTTGCCAAGCAAGCAAAGAAACACACGTCTCTAGGCGTTTCAACTGCTGACGTTCGTTGAGCTCGTGTGGGACCCAGGAATTGAGCTTTTTTGCCTTTCCGATCAATTTTAAATGCCTGAAAACTGTCGTACGACTTGTGCCTAGCTCTGAAGCATATTCTCTGACTGTTTTATGAGGGTCTTCTTCCACAGTATTCTTAAGATTTTTGTCCTCTACTGATGTTGGAGTCCATCCACGGGGCAGATTTTCTAATGTTATATCTCCTGAGGAAAATTTTGAAAACTAACGAGGGATGGTTCTTTCATTAGCACTTCCTTCACCAAACGCATGATTAATATTTCTCGCTTCCTGGACAGCAGAATGACCGAGTTCGTAATCATAAAAAAAAATCGTTTGGAAATCGCGTGTTTCCACGCCCATGGTTAAAATTATACTAAAATCTGTATGCCTACCAGGGAAAAAAACTCACAGTTTGCAAATGGTTAACAAGTGCTTATTATAGATAGTAAATATTCTGCTAGGAATCAACAGGCAACGCTTTAATCCTCTATAAAGATTGAGATTTAAAAAATTGGACATATCATGTGTGACAACCCAATAGTTTCATCCAATTTTTTTTGTTTACACTAAGAGGTACTCACCCTGTATATTACATACAATTGTATTCTATATTTTATATAGGGGAAGGTGCTGTACCTGTGGACAATTTTCACTTATAAATTTTTCTAATTTTCGGTGTTTTATTTATCTGAGTGATTATTGTACCATTAGATAAGAAATTTAAGTGGCTATCACCCCCTGATGTCTTTATTTTGAAAAGTAATTTTATTTTTACAGAAAATAATGTTTTGTAACTTACTGATTAGTGTCTATAGGTACCTTTCCCCTTTGTACCTGTGGACACTAGTGGTTGTACCAATGGACATTCATTTCTTCATAGGTTTATAGGGATAATTGAAATCATATTTAGAGAAACACATCAGCAATAATTTTTTATTAAATGTACTCTACAAAATAGAATATTTAAATAAGAAAAGTCGACTTGATATTATTGAACTAGAAGGCCAACTAGAAAGGTGGAAAAAATAATGCAGAGCAGGGACTTTTGAACAAATCAATAGAAATTCGGGGCATCCCGGTACGCCCAGGAGAGACCTCCACGACATTGGTTACAAGTATTGGTGCTGGTCTCGGCATCAAACTAAACATACAAGATCTCGACCTAGTGGAGCACCGGAGGCCCAGGAAGGATGATGTGCGACCACCGCCTGTAATCGCACGATTCATCAGACAATCTCTGAGGGACGATCTAATTCAGAGGAGCGATATCGGCTGGCAGGAGAATGACTCCCACCGGATGTATCTTAGCGAGGAGATGACCCCGACCAACAGGCATCTGTATTGGCTCGCCTGTCAGAAGAGATCAGCTGGCGAATTAAAATATGTTTGGTTCTCGGGAGGGTGTGTGCGGTGTCGTAAAGAAGATGGCCATCCAGTAATCTTCATAGACCAGCCCCAGGACCTGGATGTTTTCACCTGACCTTCTGGAATTCTTTTCCTATCTGCACTTCCTTGGTATACACCCTTTGCTAATGAAACCAGGGTACTCGTTATTTTTTTTTGTTTTTCTATTATTTATCCTTACCAGATTAGTTTTCAGTTTTTAATTAATTGGTATCACTATGATATTACTTTTAATCAGTTAACGCTCATTTTTCTTTACTATTTTCACTTGTTTATGTATCTTTATCTTTTATTTTATTTATTTATTTTTTCATCTCTTCTTTACCAACTCGTCGCCCTTTCGTTCTATACTATCCTTATATATTCACCTGTTAATACTTTTATTTTCCATTATTGTAAATATTTCTACTTCTATATATACTTTGTACATATCATTTTACTTTGTTCTTATCATCGATATGTATTTTCTCTTCTTGGCGTCTACTACTGTTTCTCATTTTCAGCGTCATCCTTTTACTTACTGTCCTATGTTTCCCTAACTCCTTCCCATTATGACTAACATCCTAACCGCCTGTCACATAAACTCACAATCCCTACCAGCCCATTACGATGAGTTCCTATAGAATTTTTCACCCAAAATTTTTACCACATCATTGCAGTCTCTGAAACCTGGCTTAAACCCTACATTCCTTCTTCCTCGGTTTCTCTCCCTAACTACTCCGTCATTCGTCATAACCGGGTTAACCGGACCAGCGGTGGAGTAGCCCTATATGTTCATGATTGCCTGAAGTTTCGTGTCCTTTTTCATTCACCTCCTTCAAATCTCCCAAACATTGAGTCCTTATTTGTTGAAATATCCATTAATGCCCATTCTCTCCTATACGTAGTGGTTTACCGTCCTCCACATGTTCCTTTTGACCAATCATTCGAATCTAACCTTTACCATTATGTTCCTCTCTACTCCAATATAATCATCTCCGGTGACCTGAATACCAATCTCCTATCTGACTCCTATGACAAAATCTACCTTGAAAACCTTTTTTTTTCCCTCCACCTTTTTATTGTACCATTCAATCCCACCCACCACTCCCGCGGGTCTGACACTTGGTTGGACCTGCATGTCATAGATTCTCCAAAAAACCTTCTTTCCTCAAGTCAACGACCTGTTTCATTCCTATCCTCTCATGACTTGATACAAATATCATATGATATCCCAACACCTCGTTTCCTTCCTAAAACAATCTCCTTCCGTAACATAGACTCCCTCACCCGAGATAAGATTCTATCCGATCTCGAAACCATAGACTGGAATCCAATTTACTCCTGCTCCTCAATTGATACCATGGTTGAATTACTCACCACCTATCTTCTATCTATCCTTGATACCCATGCTCCTCTTAAAACCTCAACATTTCGCCGGCGTCGCCCTGCTCCTTGGATGAACCAAGACATTAAAGATTTCCAAAGAAGACGCGAGGCTGCCCGAAGACGCTACAGACGCACCATGCTTGAAGAGGACTATCAAGCGTTTAAGTTTCTCACAAATTTAACACAATCCACGATCCGGCGAACTAAATCCAATTTCTTCCATGAAGCCCTTTCATCTGCACCCGATCCTAAATCCAAATGGCTGCTCCTCCGCAAACTTTCCTTGTGTGATCCTCCTAGTTCCTCTCCCTCGGGAGTCTTTCCTGTCACTCCGGATGAGTTAAACTCCTATTTCGTTTCTTCCACTTCATCTGCTCCTTCTCGACCCTCCCAGCCCTTGCCTCCGCCTGCATATAACGATAATAATTTTTATTTTTCTTATATCACTCCCTCCGATCTAATTACCTCCATTATGAAGTCTCAATCCAACTCATCTGGTATAGACGGGATTCCCGTTAAATTATTGAAATTATGCCTTCCTGAAATCCTTCCGGCTCTCCTCTTCATATATAATTTTTCCCTCCAAAACTCTGTATTTCCCACTTCCTGGAAAAAGGCCTTAATTCATCCCATCAACAAGAACCCAAACCCTATATCCCCAAAGGACTACCGCCCTATATCCATACTTTCCAACCTTTCTAAGCCCCTAGAAAGATTGGTGCAAACCTAAATTTCCAATTTCCTAGAAGATTCTAAGGTACTTGATCCCTTCCAATCTGGTTTCCGTCCCGGCTTCTCAACACAATCCGCACTCATTAAAATTATCACTGACATCCAAGCAGCGATGGACAAAAAAGAACTGACCATCCTGATCCTCCTTGATTTCTCTAAAGCATTCGATTCCTTAGACCATAATATCCTTTTCAAATTGAAATCATTGAACTTTTCCCACAGCTCCCTCCTTTGGTTTCAATCTTTCCTTTCCCACCGCACCCAAGCAGTTGCCACTCCTAACCAAGGCCTATCCTCTTTCCTCACTCTACAGTCAGGAGTAGCTCAAGGTTCGAGCATTTCCCCTCTACTGTTTAATTCCTACATCAATGATCTTCCCCATTCAATTCACCATTGTTCCCACCATCTTTATGCCGATGACTTCCAAATTTACTTCTCCTTTCCTCCATCCGAAATGTCAGCTGCGTTTGCCAAAATTCAGGAAGACCTAGACGAAACCTGTGCCTGGGCAAATCTGAACAAATTAACATTAAACGCAGCTAAAACTCAAGCAATTGCCATAGGATCACATTCCCTTCTCCATTCAAATGCCAACTTTCCCACATTATTCCTTAATGGTCATCCAATAACTTTCCATTCCTCTGTTAAAAATTTAGGCTTAACCATTGATCAAACCCTCTCCTGGAAATCCCATATTGCACAAATTTCCCGAAGACAGATTAATACGCATCATGAATTGCTTCATCAGGTTTGTCTTCGGAACATCGAGACGTTCCCATGTTTCGCATCTCTACACTGATTTAAATTGGCTTTTCCCCTCCTTCCGCAGAAAGTACTTCCTAGGGTCCTACCTATTCCAAGTTATCAACACCCGTCACCCTCCCTTTATTTACAGTAACCTGAAATTCAAGTCTGCAATCAAATCACTGCATACAAGATCTCGTCTTTCCGATCTCTATACTCCATCCCACAGAAGTACTGCATTCCAACGTTCCTTCCTTGTCTGATCCTCTACTCTTTGGAATTCCCTCCCCCCCTGTATCCGCAATGCTTCTTCCCTTGGAACGTTCAAAACACTACTCTTTCACCATCTTCTTTCCCTCCAACTCGACGCTCTCTAAATATAATTAGATGGATGTATGTATCCATAATTAGAGAGCGTCGAGTTGGAGGGAAAGAAGATGGTGAAAGAGTAGTGTTTTGAACGTTCCAAGGGAAGAAGCATTGCGGATACAGGGGGGGAGGGAATTCCAAAGAGTAGAGGATCAGACAAGGAAGGAACGTTGGAATGCAGTACTTCTGTGGGATGGAGTATAGAGATCGGAAAGACGAGATCTTGTATGCAGTGATTTGATTGCAGACTTGAATTTCAGGTTACTGTAAATAAAGGGAGGGTGACGGGTGTTGATAACTTGGAATAGGTAGGACCCTAGGAAGTACTTTCTGCGGAAGGAGGGGAAAAGCCAATTTAAATCAGTGTAGAGATGCGAAACATGGGAACGTCTCGATGTTCCGAAGACAAACCTGATGAAGCAATTCATGATGCGTATTAATCTGTCTTCGGGAAATTTGTGCAATATGGGATTTCCAGGAGAGGGTTTGATCAATGGTTAAGCCTAAATTTTTAACAGAGGAATGGAAAGTTATTGGATGACCATTAAGGAATAATGTGGGAAAGTTGGCATTTGAATGGAGAAGGGAATGTGATCCTATGGCAATTGCTTGAGTTTTAGCTGCGTTTAATGTTAATTTGTTCAGATTTGCCCAGGCACAGGTTTCGTCTAGGTCTTCCTGAATTTTGGCAAACGCAGCTGACATTTCGGATGGAGGAAAGGAGAAGTAAATTTGGAAGTCATCGGCATAAAGATGGTGGGAACAATGGTGAATTGAATGGGGAAGATCATTGATGTAGGAATTAAACAGTAGAGGGGAAATGCTCGAACCTTGAGCTACTCCTGACTGTAGAGTGAGGAAAGAGGATAGGCCTTGGTTAGGAGTGGCAACTGCTTGGGTGCGGGTGGAAAGGAAAGATTGAAACCAAAGGAGGGAGCTGTGGGAAAAGTTCAATGATTTCAATTTGAAAAGGATATTATGGTCTAAGGAATCGAATGCTTTAGAGAAATCAAGGAGGATCAGGATGGTCAGTTCTTTTTTGTCCATCGCTGCTTGGATGTCAGTGATAATTTTAATGAGTGCGGATTGTGTTGAGAAGCCGGGACGGAAACCAGATTGGAAGGGATCAAGTACCTTAGAATCTTCTAGGAAATTGGAAATTTAGGTTTGCACCAATCTTTCTAGGGGCTTAGAAAGGTTGGAAAGTATGGATATAGGGCGGTAGTCCTTTGGGGATATAGGGTTTGGGTTCTTGTTGATGGGATGAATTAAGGCCTTTTTCCAGGAAGTGGGAAATACAGAGTTTTGGAGGGAAAAATTATATATGAAGAGGAGAGCCGGAAGGATTTCAGGAAGGCATAATTTCAATAATTTAACGGGAATCCCGTCTATACCAGATGAGTTGGATTGAGACTTCATAATGGAGGTAATTAGATCGGAGGGAGTGATATAAGAAAAATAAAAATTATTATCGTTATATGCAGGCGGAGGCAAGGGCTGGGAGGGTCGAGAAGGAGCAGATGAAGTGGAAGAAACGAAATAGGAGTTTAACTCATCCGGAGTGACAGGAAAGACTCCCGAGGGAGAGGAACTAGGAGGATCACACAAGGAAAGTTTGCGGAGGAGCAGCCATTTGGATTTAGGATCGGGTGCAGATGAAAGGGCTTCATGGAAGAAATTGGATTTAGTTCGCCGGATCGTGGATTGTGTTAAATTTGTGAGAAACTTAAACGCTTGATAGTCCTCTTCAAGCATGGTGCGTCTGTAGCGTCTTCGGGCAGCCTCGCGTCTTCTTTGGAAATCTTTAATGTCTTGGTTCATCCAAGGAGCAGGGCGACGCCGGCGAAATGTTGAGGTTTTAAGAGGAGCATGGGTATCAAGGATAGATAGAAGATAGGTGGTGAGTAATTCAACCATGGTATCAATTGAGGAGCAGGAGTAAATTGGATTCCAGTCTATGGTTTCGAGATCGGATAGAATCTTATCTCGGGTGAGGGAGTCTATGTTACGGAAGGAGATTGTTTTAGGAAGGAAACGAGGTGTTGGGATATCATATGATATTTGTATCAAGTCATGAGAGGATAGGAATGAAACAGGTCGTTGACTTGAGGAAAGAAGGTTTTTTGGAGAATCTATGACATGCAGGTCCAACCAAGTGTCAGACCCGCGGGAGTGGTGGGTGGGATTGAATGGTACAATAAAAAGGTGGAGGGAAAAAAAAAGGTTTTCAAGGTAGATTTTGTCATAGGAGTCAGATAGGAGATTGGTATTCAGGTCACCGGAGATGATTATATTGGAGTAGAGAGGAACATAATGGTAAAGGTTAGATTCGAATGATTGGTCAAAAGGAACATGTGGAGGACGGTAAACCACTACGTATAGGAGAGAATGGGCATTAATGGATATTTCAACAAATAAGGACTCAATGTTTGGGAGATTTGAAGGAGGTGAATGAAAAAGGACACGAAACTTCAGGCAATCATGAACATATAGGGCTACTCCACCGCTGGTCCGGTTAACCCGGTTATGACGAATGACGGAGTAGTTAGGGAGAGAAACCGAGGAAGAAGGAATGTAGGGTTTAAGCCAGGTTTCAGAGACTGCAATGATGTGGTAAAAATTTTGGGTGAAAAATTCTAGGAACTCATCGTAATGGGCTGGTAGGGATTGTGAGTTTATGTGTGAGTTTCATTAGCAAAGGGTGTATACCAAGGAAGTGCAGATAGGAAAAGAATTCCAGAAGGTCAGGTGAAAACATCCAGGTCCTGGGGCTGGTCTATGAAGATTACTGGATGGCCATCTTCTTTACGACACCGCACACACCCTCCCGAGAACCAAACATATTTTAATTCGCCAGCTGATCTCTTCTGACAGGCGAGCCAATACAGATGCCTGTTGGTCGGGGTCATCTCCTCGCTAAGATACATCCGGTGGGAGTCATTCTCCTGCCAGCCGATATCGCTCCTCTGAATTAGATCGTCCCTCAGAGATTGTCTGATGAATCGTGCGATTACAGGCGGTGGTCGCACATCATCCTTCCTGGGCCTCCGGTGCTCCACTAGGTCGAGATCTTGTATGTTTAGTTTGATGCCGAGACCAGCACCAATACTTGTAACCAATGTCGTGGAGGTCTCTCCTGGGCGTACCGGGATGCCCCGAATTTCTATTGATTTGTTCAAAAGTCCCTGCTCTGCATTATTTTTTCCACCTTTCTAGTTGGCCTTCTAGTTCAATAATATCAAGTCGACTTTTCTTATTTAAATAAAGACGCGAGGCTGCCCGAAGACGCTACAGACGCACCATGCTTGAAGAGGACTATCAAGCGTTTAAGTTTCTCACAAATTTAACACAATCCACGATCCGGCGAACTAAATCCAATTTCTTCCATGAAGCCCTTTCATCTGCACCCGATCCTAAATCCAAATGGCTGCTCCTCCGCAAACTTTCCTTGTGTGATCCTCCTAGTTCCTCTCCCTCGGGAGTCTTTCCTGTCACTCCGGATGAGTTAAACTCCTATTTCGTTTCTTCCACTTCATCTGCTCCTTCTCGACCCTCCCAGCCCTTGCCTCCGCCTGCATATAACGATAATAATTTTTATTTTTCTTATATCACTCCCTCCGATCTAATTACCTCCATTATGAAGTCTCAATCCAACTCATCTGGTATAGACGGGATTCCCGTTAAATTATTGAAATTATGCCTTCCTGAAATCCTTCCGGCTCTCCTCTTCATATATAATTTTTCCCTCCAAAACTCTGTATTTCCCACTTCCTGGAAAAAGGCCTTAATTCATCCCATCAACAAGAACCCAAACCCTATATCCCCAAAGGACTACCGCCCTATATCCATACTTTCCAACCTTTCTAAGCCCCTAGAAAGATTGGTGCAAACCTAAATTTCCAATTTCCTAGAAGATTCTAAGGTACTTGATCCCTTCCAATCTGGTTTCCGTCCCGGCTTCTCAACACAATCCGCACTCATTAAAATTATCACTGACATCCAAGCAGCGATGGACAAAAAAGAACTGACCATCCTGATCCTCCTTGATTTCTCTAAAGCATTCGATTCCTTAGACCATAATATCCTTTTCAAATTGAAATCATTGAACTTTTCCCACAGCTCCCTCCTTTGGTTTCAATCTTTCCTTTCCCACCGCACCCAAGCAGTTGCCACTCCTAACCAAGGCCTATCCTCTTTCCTCACTCTACAGTCAGGAGTAGCTCAAGGTTCGAGCATTTCCCCTCTACTGTTTAATTCCTACATCAATGATCTTCCCCATTTAATTCACCATTGTTCCCACCATCTTTATGCCGATGACTTCCAAATTTACTTCTCCTTTCCTCCATCCGAAATGTCAGCTGCGTTTGCCAAAATTCAGGAAGACCTAGACGAAACCTGTGCCTGGGCAAATCTGAACAAATTAACATTAAACGCAGCTAAAACTCAAGCAATTGCCATAGGATCACATTCCCTTCTCCATTCAAATGCCAACTTTCCCACATTATTCCTTAATGGTCATCCAATAACTTTCCATTCCTCTGTTAAAAATTTAGGCTTAACCATTGATCAAACCCTCTCCTGGAAATCCCATATTGCACAAATTTCCCGAAGACAGATTAATACGCATCATGAATTGCTTCATCAGGTTTGTCTTCGGAACATCGAGACGTTCCCATGTTTCGCATCTCTACACTGATTTAAATTGGCTTTTCCCCTCCTTCCGCAGAAAGTACTTCCTAGGGTCCTACCTATTCCAAGTTATCAACACCCGTCACCCTCCCTTTATTTACAGTAACCTGAAATTCAAGTCTGCAATCAAATCACTGCATACAAGATCTCGTCTTTCCGATCTCTATACTCCATCCCACAGAAGTACTGCATTCCAACGTTCCTTCCTTGTCTGATCCTCTACTCTTTGGAATTCCCTCCCCCCCTGTATCCGCAATGCTTCTTCCCTTGGAACGTTCAAAAACACTACTCTTTCACCATCTTCTTTCCCTCCAACTCGACGCTCTCTAAATATAATTAGATGGATGTATGTATCCATAATTAGAGAGCGTCGAGTTGGAGGGAAAGAAGATGGTGAAAGAGTAGTGTTTTGAACGTTCCAAGGGAAGAAGCATTGCGGATACAGGGGGGGAGGGAATTCCAAAGAGTAGAGGATCGGACAAGGAAGGAACGTTGGAATGCAGTACTTCTGTGGGATGGAGTATAGAGATCGGAAAGACGAGATCTTGTATGCAGTGATTTGATTGCAGACTTGAATTTCAGGTTACTGTAAATAAAGGGAGGGTGACGGGTGTTGATAACTTGGAATAGGTAGGACCCTAGGAAGTACTTTCTGCGGAAGGAGGGGAAAAGCCAATTTAAATCAGTGTAGAGATGCGAAACATGGGAACGTCTCGATGTTCCGAAGACAAACCTGATGAAGCAATTCATGATGTGTATTAATCTGTCTTCGGGAAATTTGTGCAATATGGGATTTCCAGGAGAGGGTTTGATCAATGGTTAAGCCTAAATTTTTAACAGAGGAATGGAAAGTTATTGGATGACCATTAAGGAATAATGTGGGAAAGTTGGCATTTGAATGGAGAAGGGAATGTGATCCTATGGCAATTGCTTGAGTTTTATGGCAATCCCATAAAACAATCCCCAGAATGACTTCTGGGATATCGGCGGTATAGAGCAGAAATAGTATGGGGCCTAGTACACTACCCTGCGGAACACTGGCACCTATTTCATAGAGCCCAGAATATGCATCTTCTTGCCTTATTCTGAAGTACCTATCAGATAAGTAGCACTTTAAGAGTAGAACATAATGTCCGGGAAGAATTTTCTTAAGCTTATCGAGTAGCCCTTGATGCCAAACTTTGTCAAATGCCTGTGTTACGTCCAGAAAGACAGCTGAGCAGACTTTTCCTTCTTCAAGTGCTATCTCAATTTGATATGTAATTCTGTGTACTTGATCGATGGTTGAATGTTTCTGCCGAAAGCCGAACTGATGATCAGGTATCAATTTTCTTTCTTCGATGAGGGGCATTAATCTCTTGAGGAGCAACTTCTTGAAGAGTTTTGACAATACTGGTTATAGAGATATGGGACGGTACGATGTTACCTCTTGAGGTGGCTTTCCTGGTTTCGGGATCATGATGACTTCTGCAATCTTCCACATCTGTGGAACGTAGCTAAGTCGGAATGCCGCACTTATTATTGTCGTTAGTTTAATTAAAGCCTTTCGTGGAAGAGCTTTTAATATTTCTCCTGTGATGAGATCATACCCGGGCGCTTTCTTGGTAGTGATTTCTTGTTTAATAGTATTTTTTACTTCTTTGATGGTGACTGGTGGAATGTTATTATTCATTTCTGCAAGTGGCGCTTCATCGGAAAGTTCCACTTCACTATTATGCGGAGAGAAAATTTTCACAAGGTATCGAGCGAAGACTTGAGCTTTGCTTTGATTATCTTTAGCCCATTTGTTGTCGGTATCCTTCAATGGTGCAGCCTGTAATATTGGTCTCTTATAGGTCTTAGTTGCCTTCCAGAGTGAATACTCAGTACTATTGTCATTCATCAGTTCACTCAAAAAGTTGTTGAATGTTTCATTTTTTACTTCTTGGATTGCCTTCCGAAGCTTAGCTGCTAATCTATTCCATTCAGTTTTTGCTTTTGGCATACGAGACTTTTGCCATTTTTTTTTTTCCTTGCTTTCCTTTTTTCTCGGATAAGTTTAACTATTTCTAGCGGGTAACAGTTTCCATTTAGTTTCCGCTTTATTACTGGCGTGTTTTTCCAAGCTGAATGCTGTATATCAGTAACAAGTTTATTAACTTCATCATCGATTTTTTCTTTCGATGAAAGTGAAGATTCGAGGTGAATTTTTCTGGCCAGGTCAATCTTAAAGCTTTCCCAGTCAGTTCTTTTATTGCTCAGAGATGGATTTGGTATTTTTTTTAATAATCTTTTCACTGAGAGTGAGAATAATCGGGGTGTGGTCGGAGCTTAGTTCCAAACTTTCTTCTATTGTTACGTAATTGGTTGAAATGTTTTTTATAACAAAGAAGTCTATTATATCTGGTATTCTATTTGAATCAGTTGGCCAATATGTTGGCGTACCAGTCGATACAGGATGGCAACCGAGTTCCTGCATTGCGTTGGATAGTTCTCTACCTTTGGTAGTAGTGAGGCGTGATCCCCACTGGTTTTTTTTAGCATTAAAATCACCACCAATGACAAATCTGTTACCTAGCTGAATAAAGAGATTTATGTACTGCTCTTTCTTTAAGATATACCGCGGAGGACAATAGATACTGGCAACAGTCAACGGATAGGTTTTTGTCTTAACGGTAATTGCTGCTGACTGTACTTCTTCTCTTTCTATCTTGAGATTGTCATAATGGCTGATATTTTTTTTAATTAACACCCCACTTCCTCCCCTAGCTGAGTTACTTGGGTGTATTGCGTGATAAAATTTGTATTTTCTGAACTTGAAGAAGCTTTCATTTGTACACTGCGTTTCTGATATAAGGCATATATCAATGTTATTTATTTCCAAGAATATCTCAAGTTCGTTTTTATTTTTTAACAGCCCATTGGCGTTCCAAGCAGCTATAATAAGGTTAGCCATTATTTCCCCGGTTTGGGCTTATGTTCAATTTTGGTCAGCCTTTGTTTTATACCTTTGTATTGGTCATTAATTTGTTTTAATGGATTTTGAAATTCATTCATTTCTTTTAAAATCTGTTGTAAGATATTTTCATTTGTCACATCAATGTTAGTATTTTGTTCAGTTTTTGTAATAGGTGATATTTCCTTATGGTTATTGGTTTTCTCTGGTCTATTTTTCTCTTCTATTTTTTCGTGCTTATTTTCTTGTACTATTTTCATATGCTGTTTTTGTTCTTGCTGCGATTGATATTTTTTCTATTTACTTTATTTCTAATTTGTTGCAGTTCTTTTGCAATAATACAACCCCGATAGCTAGCAGGATGTTCACCATCACAGTTTACACATTTTGGTGGGCTTTCTTTTGGTCAGTTACATTCTGCTGTTATGTGGTCACCTGCACATTTCACGCATCTAGGTTTTTTCCCACAAAATTTCCTTGTATGCCCAAACTCTTGGCAATTTTTACATTGTGGTATGAGTTTCGTGCCTTTTAGAAGGACTATTTCCACTGATTGTTGTAAAATGTGTTTAATTTTTGTAATATTATCAATGTTTTCATTGTTCGAAAAACTTAATCTAAACATATTTAAATGTTTCATTTAAGGAGATTATTATCAGTTACTATATTAAAAAGGCATAACTCCCCATTTGCTTTTATTCATTTATACTACATGTTTCAGAGCCTGTCTGTTGCTCTGACCAAGTGAGAATATCACAGTGTTAGGTAAAAAAACAAAAATTGTAAAGTGATGTAATAATATAGTAAGGAATTGTAAAATAACACAATGATTGTAGAACCTGAAGATGGAGCAGCAGACAAGCTCTGAAACATGTAGTATAAATGAATAAAAGCAAATGGGGAGTTATGCCTTTTTAATATAATAACATATTTAAAGGTTTTTTATCTTTCCAGGATAACTTTGGAGTAACTTGTTCGATTTTGTAATTCATATCTTTTAGATATTCTTCTATATCTTCAGTTGACCATGTGTGGCTTAGACCCTTGGCTACCACTCATATGGGCCTCAAAGATTTATTTTTATAAGTATGGTATATATGATTGTTTTTTTTTAAATAGTCTCTGATCTCTCTGTACGAAGATTCATTTTTGGCGTTCATTTTTAGTGAATCTGAGCCAGTACTTTTACTAATGAATGATTCATTTTCACTAGTAATTTTATTAAGATTACAAATTAAAGACTTAGAGGACTTTAAATTTGATACAAATATCGGGGGAGGCTGTTTTTGAAGGTTAGTTTTAGCAGTTGAAAGCTTATCACTTTGGTGTTTAGATGAGGAAGATAGTGGAGAATTAGCTTTTCTTTTCTTATTTCGTCTTTCCACAGTTTTCCATCCAATCTCTTGTTCCAATTCCTCCTCATCGATATGATATTCGGCTGCTGATTGAATAGGTTCAGCAGACGTGTTTTGAGAATTCAGAACACTATTTAATCTATTTACTTCATTTAGAAGCCATTTTACAGCATTGTTAGTCTGATGAAGGCAATCGAACAATATTTGCACATCATCTACTTTTTCAGACTTATTATCTAACAAGGCTACATTTTTTTGTATTAATATATTAATATCAGATATCGAACACATAGCTATATATTACAGAATAAGTGGAACTTATTAAAAGTTGTATATATTAGCTTACGTGTCAATAAAGTTTGACAGGTAAATAAACAGCGCTGAGCTGTGGCACTGACCTTACTGGAGATAAAAAGCGGCGGCTGGTGGGGGGAGTCCTGTCCAGGCCCGCTGCAGCTAGCCTCTGGCGATGCCAAAAAATAGGCGATTTCCTCAGCTCTCGCCACGGCGGTGTCCGTCGTCGAATTTCCACCAAACTTTGCACAAATATTCCACAACACTATATTTCTGTCTGTGTCAACTCGTGTATCGATAAGGCGCCAAAAAACCAATCTTATTGACGATTGATGTAGAGACGATGTCATTCGGCCTGCGACCCAAGTCGGACTTTTCATGGAAAAAATCGAATCATTAGAGATCATATCCATGGAAATATGTAGAAAAATGTAATTGTTTACATAATCTCCCAGTGCCAGTTATAAAAGATGACGGTGGTAATTTTCTTTTGATATCTCTTATTTCAATTTCATAATCAGTAGCGATGTTCGGAAGAATAAATTTTGGGGTTCTATCATTTGATGAAATTTTCTTCAAGTAGCAAATGTTGAACGTGAATGAGTCTACTTTTTATTTGTTCAAAGCTATAAAATACTTTTTAATACAAAACATAGCAAACATATATTTCTTCATCATCAATTTCTTTATCTTGTTCATGATCATTCATCAATTCATCCAAAAAATTACTATCATTGCTTGATGGATCAGCCAAGATCACATTAGTGAAATCACCTAGTGAAATCTTCACTAGTTAAATAGTATGTTATTAATAGTGAATGGGGAGTTGTCTCCTCTTAAAAAAAAAAAAAAGGTTATACGAATAGTAGGTATCCAAATTTAGGCATTTTATATCACACGGAATGCCTACAAACGTTTCCGAAATATTTATAATCGAAATAATGAATTAATGAACAAAGAGAAAAATCTGTTGTGCCTGTGGACACTTTAACCATCTGTCCACAAGTTCAATGGGCAATGGTGTCCACAGGTACAACTGAACGCCATGTTGTGCGGAAAGCTTTGTTTTACAAAACCCGTAAGTGATAACTGATATGAAAAGATACGAAGTTATGATATATTTATTGGACAACCCAATGATATATTACTGCCTAGAAAAGTTCTAACAAGGGGAGGACACACTCAGTCTCTCACGGATCTTGTTGGCAATTTTTTTTGAGGTTCCTGGTCAAAAAATAATAGACACATATTTTGCCGTTCCGACCAATGGGCCCTAGAAGCCGAGAAAAAAAATTAAAATAGCATCAAACTAATTTATTTTTTATCTCGAGTTTAAAAAAATGATATCGACATGATTCTTGCACCAAGATTTTTAGTTTTGATTGCGAATTTAAGGAAAAATACAGTCGCTCCATAGATTTTGGTTTAGGTTAATTAAATTCTAAAAAAATGATTAGTTTTTCAAGCAAACTACCTCTATAGATTTTTTTACACAAATTGACGTCAGATTCTAATTCAGCAGCCTCAAAAACATTAAAAAACGCTTATTAAACAAAATAAAAAAATATCATTTTTTTCACCCTCTTCGAGGAAAATGAAATTTTTAAACCGATTATTGGTTGCATACCTTTAAATCGCAAGTACTTTGTCACACAATTCACTGGTTGGTATCGCTGGAAAGAGGAGAGTCTCAGCTTTCTTTTGATGTATATATATAAATGTAAAATTTGATGAACAAAAACCTATTAAAAAAATGGGAAAATCCGAAAACCATTTTGATTTTTAACTTGAGTTTGAAACCAGATAGGATGATGAAACCAAATACATTTCATGCATATTAAAACCCTATATTTTGCGTAAAAAAAATAAAGTTGATACGTTAAACTTTCTAAGCATAATTAATGTTTTTATCAATTTAAATAAAAGTTGGGTCAGGCAAATTTTGAAGCTTAAAATTTTTTATTTTTCTATTTGGATGAAATTTCGTATTTATAGGTTCTTTTGGATGCTGAATTCGAATCCGATGTCAGTTCTTGTGAAAAAAATATATTGAACGTACTTCACTTGAAAAATTTTAGCTTTTACACTGTAAAATGTGGTAAAAAATTTTTTTAGCCCTAGAATTCCATTTTAGCACCCTCAAAACTCAGGAAACGTATGTATATATATGGATACCAATTAAAAAAAAAAAAAATATATATATATATATATATAGTTAAATAAGCTTACTCCAACTTAGACTTTTAAAAAAAGGTTTATTTCAAATTACAATAAATATGACACTTGTGCCTAACTATGACTGACTAATAGCTATAAGACGTGTCGAACTGACCACTACAATCCTAGCTTACTTCTATTTTCCGTCCTAAAAGACGAGGTCATATATAGGGGTTGTTATCGGAATGAATAAGGAAGCGAAGGGTGAAGGAATTGTGTAAGGAGTGATGACATTTATAAAGATTATATTAATGATTGGTCTTAGCTATCGGTGTGAAAGTAAATAGTGAGATAAGGAATTGTGTAAGGAGTGATGACATTTATAAAGATTATATTAATGATTGGTCTTAGCTATCGGTGTGAAAGTAAATAGTGAGATAAGGAATTGTGTAAGGAGTGATGACCTTTAGGTTACTGTTATAACTCTTCCCTTCTTTAAGATTTGTTATCTCCTGGTAACAATTTTTGCTAAAATGTTGATTCATACACTTTAGATAGAATAATTTTACAAGAGTCCTCAGTGAATGGAGCACTGGGTGTCAATACTGTTTGTGTTTTCTTATATCTATAATAGTATACATATACGGTTATAATAATGATTAACAGTATAATAGTGATAATAATTAAATAATAATAATACACTGCGATATTTTCGCTAAATCTAAGAATGTTGAGTGTTGGTATAGTTACATTTGTGGTATTTAAGGTTAATGTTTCTGATATTGATACATCATAAAATGGTTGTGATATGTAGTGATAATTGTGATAATAAATTTGTGTTAATGTGGGGTAACAATCATTTATGCCTATATTTATCAGACTTACTTTAGGTAAAAATTGGCTAATATTATTACAATTGGTTATCTTACTTATATTATAAGTTAAATATTGTTTTGTAACATCCAGATATCTTATATATTTTTATCTAATCTATGCTTAAGTTTACAAGTTTTTACATTGCCATTTTGAATTATTGAATAGATACAACTGTTATTAACTTTAATAAGATTTTTACAATAATATTCCTCCTCGTATATACAGTCTGCTGTAAAAATGTTGTTTTGGTTTTGAATGTATAAATCGCTGTCAAGCTCGATTTCGTAAAATGTGCCATTAATATATTTAGGTACTGTATGAACTACGTATCCTTGGTATTTGTTCTCGTGAGTTGGTAGTCTTATAAAAGTATGAATTACCTTCTTGTGTGTTGAACAAAATATTTTACTATTTGCCCATAAAATTTCTGTATTGTTAGATACTAAATGAACTGTGTTAGGAAGGTTTTTTCAAAACGTTAGTCATAATACTGGAATGAATTATACCTAATTTGCAAAATTCTAGTGATAGAGTTATTTCTTTTACTTGGTTTAGTAATTGAGAAATATGTATGTATAAATTATAAGCGTCTTCATTTGTTTTTAATGTCATCGTATTATTGGTGATAAGCTCGAAATTTTTATTTAGTGTTTTAATTTTATTTTTATAATCAGATATTAATTGATTGTCGATATTAACTGAGGTTTCTATATTATGTTCAATTCTATAATTATTTTCTTCTATCGTTCCTATTATTTTATCGTAGTGTGCTTTATCATTGGCATCCATATTGCCAGTTAGCCAACTAATTATATTTCCTAAACCGTTAATTAATCCTCTTTTTGTCCTATGCTTATATTGTAATAGTTCTAATTGATGATTAACATTATTGGTTAAATCTTTTAGTATAGAATAAAGATAATGTCCTTTAAAAGATCATTTTTTTTTTTTGTAAATCAACAATTATTGAATTTAAGAAATTTATTTGGGTATCTGCCAATTCTTTTTCTTCTAATAATGTAGTCATTGATTCATCCCCTGAAATAACTTTTTCAGCAGACTTTAAACTTTTTAATTCAGTCGTCAGTTGTTTTGATTTCTCTTCATGAACCGCTTTCTCGCCTAAAGCAACATTTAGTTGAGCTTTTAAAATTTTTAACTGATTGGTATGGTCACTTTTTATGGCCTCTATTTCTTCTAAGGTCTTTTGGTTCAATTCATTAACTTTTGTGACTTCATTATTTAATTTTTCAACAGTTACTTTCAGACTACTTTCTGAAGCTTTTAAATTGGTTGTTTCTTTCACTAAATTTGAATTTAACTCTTCCATTTCTTTAATTTTACTAATTATATTTTTTTCCTTTTCTTCATGTGACTTATTAATGGTTTCTATTGTTTTCTTGAGCACTGAACATTGTTCTTGGAGCTCATTTGTATTTTTAGAACTCGATGAGCACTTTTCTTTATATTCATTACTAACTTTATCAAATGAATCTTTTATTTTTGATAGTTCATCTTGAAGATGTTTTTCTTTCATCAAAGCTTGTTTTTCTAGTTCAGCTTTCTCAGAAACAATCAACTCTAATTCTTTTTTCTTACACTCTAATTCTTCTCGGAAATGTAACTGACCATTCAATAATTCCTTTAAATTTTCTATTTCTGATTCCAGTTTTTTAACCTCATTCAAAGATAACTCTTTTTCTTTAGTTAAACATTTAACATTTGAATTTAATTCAAGAACTTCAGATTCCAATAGTCGTATTTTTTCATTCTGCTCACTTTCACGCTGCTTACTTTCCAGATGTTCTTTTTGTAGGGCTTGTAGTTCTGCACTAAGTTCCATGATTTCTTTAATCTTTTTCTCAGCTTCTTCGGTTTTTTCTTTTATAGTTTTATCTTGATTTAACAAGTAGGCCTCCTTTTCCTCAAATAACTTCACTTTATCTTGTAACATTTTTTTAATTTTGTCCATCTCAGTATTCAGCGATAATGTTGCCTCAGAACTCTTATTTTGTAAAGTTTCATTTTCTCTAGTCAATTCTTTATTTATCTCTTCAAAACTGGTTATATAACGCTCTAATTCTGAAATTTTGGAAACTAATGTATTATTCTTTACTTCCAGGTTTTCTTTTTCCTGTAATAAGTTCATAGCATCGTTTTCAACACTAAGAACCCTTTTCTGTAAATCTTCAATTTGAAATATTTTGTTTGCTAATTCATTTTCAGCCAACGTAATTTTATCTTCCTTTTCATCCAAACTTTTCTTCAAGCTGTTATTTTGAGTTGAATAGCTATCAAGATCAACTTCCAACTGATCAATTGTTTTCTTTAAATTATAACACTCATTTCGGACTGTTTCTTCATTTTTAAGAAGTTCTTCAAGTTCTTTGCATTTTAAATTATAAGCTTCTTCCATACACTTAAAATTTTTCACAGAATTTTCTACACGTCCTTTTATCTCAAAAATAGCTTTCTCTCCTTCCCTTTTGACTGAATCTAACATCATTTCCAATTCTTGTACTCTATTTTCATGCAGCCTAATCTCCTCAGCAGAAGACAATTTTAACCTACTAAGCTCATTCTGTTTTTCGACAAGATCAGAATTTAAACTCATTAATTGTTGTGAAGAATCAGTTGAACTGTTCATTAAATGTGAAATGTCATTTTCAAGTTTTTCTTTCAAATTCTGAAGTTCAGTACATTGTTCGACAGCATTGTTAAATTTCCTCCTCAAATCTCCGATTTCACTTATTACATTAATTAATTTTTCTTTTAAACTTTCGTCGATGTGGTAAAGTCTTATTAGCTTTTTTATTTCGTTTTTATCCTCGATATAAAATATTTCGTTTTCTAATTTATATCGTTTTTCCTTGACCTTTAATTCTTTTTTGTTTAAATCGATACTTATTTGTAAATCTTTCATTGTCTCATAGCCCAGTAGTATGTCGAATCGATCACTAAAGGGAAAAATAAGAAATTTTGCTTCTTGATTTATTCCTATCAGTGGAAGCAGATTTATTAGTGCACTTTTTGTACCTTCTGCGCGACCTGTAGGTGTTTTTATCGCAAAGCGTTCATTTATTATTTTGGCGTCTTTTGGTAATGCTTTCGGATTAATATAATTTTTTGTTGCTCCGGTATCGATCAGCCATTTGTTTCCTTTGTCATCTTTCAATTCCGGTAGATCATTGTTCGTATTATTCAATTCGTGAACTTCTATTGGTCCGGCGGGTCGTTGTTGCATGGACCTGAGCCTAAAAAAATTATCCTGTCGAGCTTCTATAGCGTTCAGTCTTTCCGTTAGGATTCGAATCTGCTCGTCTTTTTCATTTTCTGTATAATGAACTCTATTGGACACAGTTCTCATGGATACTGTATTGGAATCTTTTTCAGTTGGCGGTAATGAAACTTGTTCTCGATTTGGATTTTGTTGGTTTCTCCAGTTTCCCGATGGAGGTTTGTTAAAAAATTGATGTTGAGATTGCGGGTCCCATGGTTTGTTGTATATTGGTTTTTGATACTGCTTATAATTTGGGTTTTGATTATAATATGATTGATACGGTTTTTGTTCGTACCTTGGTTTTTCATAGTGAGGTTTCTGATGTTCCCAGTTTTTTTTCTTTTGAAAATTGGGATCAAAATGTTTCCCTTTATAATTTGGATTTTGAAATTTTTTTTGTTGTGGATTATACTGATGTTTACCGTACAACCTTTGAACAATGTGTGCGGCACTGTTTTTAAGGATATCTTCAATATCTTCTAATGTATTCCCTGTTATATGATAAATGAAATCTGTTAAAGAAGGGTGGAGATTATGCACCGCGTGATGGGATATTTGTCTATCATATCTTTTCATTTCTGCTTGTTTATCTAAGATCGTATCGTCGGTGTAAACTCGAGTATATAAGTCACAACGTCGTTCTATTAATCTTTCTAAATAATTATGAGGATTTTCGTTACTATGTGGCCTGACATTTAATAATTCCGCAATTAATTGTTCTCGAGTTCGAGAATCTTGATATTTATTTTTTAGAAAAATTAAAATTCCTTCTACGCTATTAAATTCTTTATCATGTACAGCTGCGGCTACTTTCCCTTTTAATTTACATAATAAATTTAAAATAATCTTTGTATGATTAATATGTCTATGTGGATTATTTTCTTTACAGTATAATTCTGTTAAAAACTTAGTATTACGAATAAAATTCACTAGACCTATTGGATTTCCATCATAATCTGGAATCATTTTAAATTCACTTTCTTTAATTTCTAACGCCATTGTGTTTTCGTTTGTCTGGTCGGTTAGTCTTAAAGCGTTAAGTCTGTCTAGTAATGACATACAAATGTTACAATTTATATAAAAATAATTACCCTAAGATGTCTTCAGTTGATGTTGGCTTCTTAACAAAAGAGATGTTGGGTTGAGATTGTAGAAATTGAAATTTCTGCTTACTGGAAAGAAGATCCTCGTAGTCGTGGAGAATGCTTGATCTTGTTCAAGACTCAGTGGCAAATCTTCCTCTAGACGTGGAGACGTGGTTATGCTGCTACGGTACTGGTATTACACTCAGCCTAAGCTCCGCAAAGTTACTAATTCTTAAAAAATAAGCTCTCAAGTCCCTAAGTTCGGGCGCCAGTTAAATAAGCTTACTCCAACTTAGACTTTTAAAAAAAGGTTTATTTCAAATTACAATAAATATGACACTTGTGCCTAACTATGACTGACTAATAGCTATAAGACGTGTCGAACTGACCACTACAATCCTAGCTTACTTCTATTTTCCGTCCTAAAAGACGAGGTCATATATAGGGGTTGTTATCGGAATGAATAAGGAAGCGAAGGGTGAAGGAATTGTGTAAGGAGTGATGACATTTATAAAGATTATATTAATGATTGGTCTTAGCTATCGGTGTGAAAGTAAATAGTGAGATAAGGAATTGTGTAAGGAGTGATGACATTTATAAAGATTATATTAATGATTGGTCTTAGCTATCGGTGTGAAAGTAAATAGTGAGATAAGGAATTGTGTAAGGAGTGATGACCTTTAGGTTACTGTTATAACTATATATATATGTGTGTGTGTGTGTGTATATATATATATATATATATATATATATATATATATATATATATATATATATATATATATATATATATATATATACTAATTAGGAGAAACGTATGTATATATATAAATACCAATTAAACATATATAATTTAATATATAATACTAATTAGGAAAAAAAATAATTTATGACACTTTAATTTTTACATAATATACAAACAGAACCACATATAAGATTTGATTGTCAAGTATTTACAATTTTTGTTTTATTTTGCAGTTGAACATGTTAAAATATGATTTTGAGAGTTAACATAAAAATATTATAGCAATAACTGCCTCACTTCCGTTGCTGACAGGATTTTGTTGGATATAATGAAATTGAAATTCTAAGGTAATAAGTAGAGACCGGATTTTTGTGCAGTAAAAAATCAAAAAATGTGCAGTAAAAAACTTAAAACATACAAAATTGTGCAGTAAGAAACTCAAAACGTTAATCTAAAAACTTAATACATGCAGCAATCCATTTATTTACACAAACATGCAAAACTTAACCAGCCTTGAATAAACCTAAGGACATTTAATACGTTCCATAATATTGGTGATAATGCTGATCCTTGAGGAGTTCCTAAAGTCAATTTCTTTTCTATTGAGTGATAGTTAATAAAATTACAAAATCAATTACGAAATCTTGCAATGTTGCATTCAAAAGATCCGGAAACTTTAAACGTCGAACTGAACACCGTTCCGTACCTTGGTGAACCATGAACTGACTAACTTACGAAGACATACTAATCATCTTAGGAAAATATATCAACGGACAAAACATGACGGAATACTAAGGGAAATCAAAAAAATTGAATATCTAAAAAGTAAGCATGAATACCAAAAACATCTTAAGAATTCTAAATTAAATTCTTGGAAAACATATGCTACTGCTTCTACTGCGTGGCAATGGCCTTATAAATTTGCAACAAACAAAATTAAATCTCACAGTTTACTCTCAACAATAATGACCCGACCAGGAACATTCACAACAGACACTCAGCAAACATTAAATCACGTACTGGATAAAATAATTAAAGATGACACAACAAATAATGACAATAATGAGCATAGAAAAATGAGACTAGACGTACTTACCCCACCCAATAACGAAGATGACGAAGGCATCCGAGATTACGAAATATTAGGTACAATTAAACAATTAAATGATAAAAAAGCCTGTGGAATAGACAAAATAGACTCTCGAATAATTAAGAAAATTGCTGAAACTTTTCCAAAATTGATTACAGCTATTTATAAAATTCTATTTAAAAGAAAGGAATTTCCAAAGAACTGGAAAGTGGGTAAACTAGTTCTAATTCCTAAATCAAATTCATATTCACTTAGACCATTGAGTATGCTTCCTGTGATGGGTAGGGTTTTTGAAAAAATATTAAAAAATAGACTAATGTACCACCTAACGACTAATGAAATACTTGACAGACATCAATTTGGATTTAGACCACAATCTGGAACTGACCAAGCCCTCAACGAACTGACTGAACAAATTAATAACACGCTCCACCAAAAAAGTAACTTATTAGTAGTTTCTTTAGACATTGCTGGAGCTTTTGACAATGCTTGGTGGCCTGCGGTTCTACATAATCTTAAAAGATATGACTGCCCAAAAAACTTATACACAATTATTCAGAATTATTTCACTGACCGAAAACTTACTGCTCAGACAAACTATCACTCAATAGAAAAGAAACTGACTTTAGGAACTCCTCAAGGATCAGCATTATCACCAATATTATGGAACGTATTAATTAATACAGTTTTCGAAACAGACTTACATGAAAATACAACGTTACTAGCTTATGCAGATGACTTACTGTTACTTATAAAAAGAAAAGACTTTGATGAACTTCAGGAAATAGCAAATCTGACACTATCAAGACTAGGACATTGGACTAGAGGTAATAAACTAAACTTTAATTTGGAAAAAACTAAATTCATTATTTTTACAAGAAAAAGGAGAGTACCAGACTTAAACATACGACTCAATACAGTTAGACCAGCCCAATGTAACACAATGAAGTATTTAGGTGTACTCTTCGATAGAAAACTAAATTGGAACAGGCACTTAGACAACCTTTATAACGACACTCTACGGATGATTAACGGACTGTCAATAGCTGCTAGAGCAACATGGGGCCTTAAATCGGAGGTTTTAAAAGTAATATATGAAGCAGCTATCCTCCCTAAAATGCTTTATGCTGTACATGTTTGGCATCCAGCTGTACTTCGTAAAAAAAATGTTATAAAACTACAAAGGCTACAACGGATCATTAAAAAAAAAAAAAAAACCTGTACCACTTACAACCCATGAAGGGTCTCGGGTTCAGTACTTAGGTAGGCTGTACTGTTTCTAAGCCAACGGTTGTGAAAGGAGGTGATTTGGCCAGAATTCAAGCTCAACCGCCAGGTTTTTCCCCAATTAAGGGTACCCACTTTTTAAGAGGCTGGGTGGGCCCCAGGAGGGTCTCCCGACTGACTCGAATTCGATCCACGACTGAAATAACAGAATATAAATTTTCTGCCTTCAGTCGGACTCGAACTCGGGCCCGGGAGCATGGTAGTCAAGCGCCTTACCCACTGAGCTACCGCGCCTCCCTTACAACGGATCATTGCAATCAAAATATGCAAAGGATACCGCACATTGTCATTTGATGCTGCGACATTATTGGCAGGTATTTTGCCAGTTCAATTAAAAATTGACGAATTAACGACATTGTTTAACATTAAAAACACAAAGACAGGATATAAGGACCTAACATTAGACCAAATAGAAAAAAACACAAACTGTAAGTTTTGGATACACCCTGCATCAAATTTGTGGACTACACCCAAATGTTATTCAGTTAATATCGACAAAACAGAAATCTTCCATTTAAAGCTTTATAAGTTGACTTAATACAATACTTACAACACTTTCTCAAATCAATATTTTATAATTGACATATCACACAATTTAGACTAGGGTTGGGCAATAGTCGATAGTTGGCACTATCGATAGGCCGATACTATCGGTTGAGAACTATCGATTGCTATCGATAGTTTTTCGATAGTTTTTTCTTTTTTTTCCAAAGCTATTCAATAAAAAACTACGACAAATTTAATTAGAATCAATTATCTACTTACTATTTGAAATTTTCAGGATTATAAATTATATATAAGATTATATCATAAAGATGAGAGAAAAAAACTAATTTATTTGAATTTTATAAAAGGTATTTACAATTTACATATTTACAATAATAATGAACAAATCAAATCTTCAGAAAAGAAAAATAACAAAATAGTCAATTTCAAGAGTCAAGTGTGCTCCTTGAGCCACATATTTCCCGAAAGAAAAACTAGCATTTCTGCTTTCCTTTGGCTTAATCTTTGAGAGAACCCTTGAGCTCACGGAATTCCGAATTCAACTTTAAAAGAACTCGACACTGAGCACAGACAGATCAGCATAATTCCGATAGTTTCAAAACTTGAAATTAGTAAAAAAGATCTATCGATAGTCGGAACTATCGATAGTGACCATCGATAGGCATGACCTATCGATATATTGATAGTTACTCGTACTATCGACTATCGCCCAACCCTAATTTAGACCATATTTGAATAAAACTGTTATCACTGTAAACACCAACCTATTGAAAAGATTAATGAAGTATAAAGGATCTTAATTAATTGATTAATTAATAATCAATATTTGTAAATATCAAGAAGACGGAAAAAAACATAGGGGGCAAGCAGAAAGAATGTTAGGTTGTGTTTGTTCAAAAAAATTTATTGTACATTGTGAAATATAACTAACTGCGTAGCTCTACAATCTGGAGTGGACCTTGGCCAGTTTTATTAATAATCTTGCAGTTGAAACTTAAATTTTTTTTTTATATATATAATGTCCTAGCAATTTCCTTCAGCCAACATTCTTATTTAACAGTTTAATATCAATAAACTGTTTAAAATAAATGTTGCCAAATGAAGTTGTTTGAACATTATATAAAAATTAGGACTTTTTTTTTTTACGTGAATACGTCTTTAAATTTGCTACCATAAGGGGGACAATCCAAAAAACCTAATGATAACAAAATCGGGGGATATAGTTTGACGTTGTAGTTTCGAATATCTCCTCTACATCCGAAATTAAATTATACACTGGATAGCTAAAGGATCAAAGAATTCATTACGATAAGCGAGAACAGTGACGCATCGCTCGCGGTGGAGGGGGAAGCGCCTCAATTTTGAGGTTATTTTGCTGCTGTTTAAAATCGGGTTATTGAATAAAACTAAAGGCCAATTTAAACAAATAAATGTATTGAGAATTAATAAAAGTGACCGACAAACGAGCTCTATAGTTCAACACAACAACAATATGGCTACTATTTGTCTGGAAGGTTGTACAGTCCAAAAAACAAAAGGTGGCAAATTGACAGTGTAACCAAGAGACGATAAACTTCAAAGTCACTAAACAATTAACACAAATAGTAAATAATAATAATTAACACAATATAAATTTAGTAATAATACATAAAATAATAATTAATATCCAACACTCCTCCTTAATTATTATTGTCCTTTAAACACTTAACACTTAAGAGAGAGCGAAAAGTTTCAAATTTAATTTTACACAAAGGTTTTGTTAAAATGCCACTACTTTGTTTGTTTGAGCTAATATGATTAAAACAAAACATTTTGTTAAACTGTTCTAACAAATAATGATACCTGACTCTAACATGTTTTGTACGCCTTAACGCTTTTGCATCGTTCTTTTCAATCATAAATAAAGCACTTTTATTGTGAATGAAAAATGGTGTCAACTCCTTATAAATACCAATCTCCTGATAAAGATGGACAATCCATACAAGCTCCTTTAAGGCTTCACACGCTGCAATGAACTCCCTTCAGCCGTACAGGGAGCAGTGCAATTTTGTCTTCTTGATGCCCAAGCAACAGCTCCTCCTGACATCATAATTAGGTAGCCACTAGTAGATTTTCTTGTACTGAGATCATCAGCATTCCAGTACATCTGTAGATAGCTTCCTTTTTCATACAGCAAACCATAATCCGAGGTCCCTTTTAAGTACTTGAATATTCTTTTCAGTTGCTTCCAATGATCAATAGTCGGGTTCTCCATGAATCTACTAAAATAGTTAACCGAATAAGCAAGGTCAGGTCGAGTCACATTCGATAAGTACAGTAGACTTCCTATTGCCTCTCGATATGGTTTATTTTTCGCACAATCTTGATTTGTTTCATTTTGATGGGGTTCCATAGGGGTCGTCACAGGGTCACATTGTTCCATCTTAAATCTTAATAGTATCTTCCAGGCATAAGCAGGTTGAGTTACAAAAATTGAATCGCTTCCACGTAGAATCTGCATTCCTAAATAATTTTTGGCTTCACCAAAAGTAATGTCGAACCTTTTATTAAATTTTTCTAATAGTTTCATAATCTCTGTTTTTGACTCTCCGAGAATTAGTCCATCGTCCACAAATAAACAGAGAATAATTGTGTCTTCATCAGGGTGAACATATACACACTCGTCGGAAGCACAAGAAACAAATCCTTCACTTGAGAAAAACTTTGAGAATGTTGAGTTCCAATTTCGAGGGGCTTGCTTTAAACCGTAGAGACTCTTCTGTAGTTTGCATAACTTTTCTGTTCCATCTTGAAGGTCTTCGGGTTGCAGCATATTCAACTCTCCATTTAAGAATGCGGTTTTAACGTCAAACTGATAAAGCAAGTATCTCTTCTTAACTGCCAAAGCCGATAAAAATCGTATGCTTTCATAGCTGGCTACAGGGCTGAATGTCTCGGTAAAGTCAACGCCGTGTTTTTGCTCAAAGCCTCTCACTACGAGCCTGGCTTTCTTCTTTTCTCCGTTGTCAGAACATTTCTTCCTAAAAACCCACTTGCATGTAAGAGGTTTCTTTTCCATAGGTAAATCCACTAAGGTCCAGGTAGCGTTTTTCCGCAATGCATCCATTTCTTCCTTTATTGCACTTTTCCATCCTGGATCGCTGACAGCCTCAGCAAGAGCAATGTCTTCAGAGTCACAGAAATTAGCTGCAGCGTCATAATCCTGAAAATAAGATGGCCTTTTTATGTCTTCCGGTTTTCTTAGGTTATAATGATGTTTCGGTTTTCCACGATCCGTTGCAGTTGTGTTTCAGTGTCGTCGAAACCATGGAAAGATTCATTATCTTCTTCTTCAGCTATCTAATTTTCTTCGGGATCTTCTGGTTTCTCTTCAGTAGTTACATCTTCTTCAAATAAGGACTTAAAAATAATAGGAGGACCTTTAAAGTCGCCAATGTAAGGCTTAAAAATTAGATCTCTTACTATTTCAATTTTTTCTATCAGAGGGATAATATATTCTGTAGGCTTTAGAATCTTCTGGGTATCCTACAAAAATACCTTTTTTACTTTTTGGATCCCATTTTGTTCTTTTCTTTTTTGGAATATGAGCAAATGCTTCAGAACCAAAAGTTTTAAGGAATTTTAAGTCATCAAATTTCTTTCCAAACCATAGTTCCTACGGTGTCTTGTTATCTATGGAACTAGTACCTGAAATGTTTAGAAGAAAAACGGCTGTGTTAATGGCTTCTACCCAAAGGTTTTTGGCATACAACATGGTCCAAGCACTCTCAACTACTGTTCTCATTTCGCGCTCGATTTTCCCATTTTGATGAGGTTGATACGAAGCAGATGTTTGATGGCGAATACCTAATTTGCATAGTAGTCGTTTGACATTTGAATTTTTAAATTCGATCCCACAATCGGTGCGTAATGTTTTTATTTGCTTGCCCGTATCTCGCTTAGCTATTGCTATGAAGTCTTCCAATTTGGATGCAATGTCTTCTTTGTTTTCCAAAAAATATACTTTGCGAAATTTTCTAAAATGATCCTTTAAAAGAAGAAAATTTTTGATCCTACAAGACTTGTTTCTTCAGATGGACCGCACAAATCAGCACTAACGATTTCGCAAACCTCAGTTACGGGAGAATTACTAGAAGGATAAGAATTAATGTGTTGCTTCCCCAAACAACATGCCTCTCAGAATTCTAAGCCATTGTCTTTTACATAAGTTATGTTATTGTTTTCGAGAAATCTTTTAATATGTTTAAAATTTTGATGGCCAAGTTTGACGTGCCAGTCGACACAGTGTGGAGACAGTACTATTTGAATGAGCAGAGAACATGTTATCATACTTTACTTGCATTTTATATAGCATTCCGTCCCTAGTGCCCACAGCCCAACATTTATTGTTTCTATCGAGTATTCTGCAGGATTCACCAACAATTTTAAATGTATGGCCCTTATCAAAAGTGGAAATAAACTCACTTGTAATTAAGGAACAAGAAGAACGTTTTTCAAAATTCCTGGGACCCATTCAGTTCCATCGAACGTCTGATCTGAAATATCACCTATACCTGCAGCCTCAAGACAAGTTCCGTCACTAATTTTTACTGTTCATGACACTGGATTAATAAAATCAAAAACATGACGTTCATTCAGTCGAACCGCTGTCAACAATCCAAAGATGACTAGATTTAATATTCTCATTGCCTATTGCCATATACGCATGCCTTTCAACATTTTTCCTTTCCTTCTTATTTAGAGCTTGGCAGTCCTTTATAAAATGCCCTGCCTTTTTACAATAAAAGCAAGTTTTAGGTTTCTCAAAATTGTAAGTATTAGAGTTTGACTTATTCTTAAAACATTTTGATTTATCATGACCAAGTTTCTGACAGATGGTACACCTTAAGGGCTTTGATTTTGAAGAGAATGCGGCATCACTATCTGTGTTATCACTGCTACGAGAAGTTAATCTTTCCTCTTCTATTAAAATACGTGACATAAGCTCATTTAAATTTTTGTTTTCTGACGATTCCCAGGCAGGAATAAAATGATCAAACTCAGGGGGTAATGATATAAGAATTTTAATCATTAACATTTTGTCAGAAATCTCCTCCCCTAATATTTTAATTTTTGAAACCATATCCTCCAGTCTAGATATGTGATGCGAAATTCCCTGATTTTCGTATTTATACGAAAAAATTGCTGTTGTAAAACATGTAAACTAACCTCTAACTTTTTATCAAACACAGTTAAAAGCTTCTTCCAAATTGCGAACGCCGTCTCACATGAAAGTAAATACCTCAGTTGACTCTTATCCACTCTCGATGTTATAATTTCTTGAGCCAAACGATCTTTTATAGTTCATTCTTTTAAAAGCTTCTCATCCGTCGACTTCGTTTCATCGATGCATACTTTGTAGACGCCTTTAGAATTCAACATAATCACAGTTCGGAACCTCCAAACTTTCCAATTCGAGGCACCTCTCAACATAAGTTGTGTTTCCATCTCGAAAAGTAACAGGCGAACAGTCCTCGAAAAAATAACGAGCGAGAAGTCCGAAAAACTTTATCACACCGTCGATGAATAAGTCCGACACGGTTCACAAACTTGACACGACGGTAAATGTCCACAAATACAGTTAAAAACGACCTGAGCCCATAACCTGTTTAAAATCGGGTTATTGAATAAAACCAAAGGCCAATTTAAACAAATAACTGTATTGAGAATTAATAAAAGTGACCGACAAACGAGCTCTATAGTTCAACACAACAACAATATGGCTATTATTTGTCTGGAAGGTTGCACAGTCCAAAAAACAAAAGGTGGCAACTTGATAGTGTAACCAAGAGACGATAAACTTGAAAGTTACTAAACAATTAACACAAATAGTAAATAATAATAATTAACACAATATAAATTTAGTAATAATACATAAAATAATAATTAATATCCAACAGCTGCATATCCAGATTTGCAATTAGTATAACTTTTGACTCGGAAAGGTTACGATGTTCGTTTAAGTTTTGATCGTCATCTGTCATCAAAATCTATCAATTATACATAAAACATTGGTTTAAAGTAGTGACAGTGAATATAAAAAGGTGTTAGAATAAAAAAATATTATCAAAAATACATAAAGTCGGCTTATACGCGTCGAAAACCCAAAACCAAACATAGAGAACCTATTCGGTTGGAAAGGGCTTTTCAAGAATCATCGCATGGTAATAATAAAATACCATATGGCCGACTCAAGCAGTGCCTGGAACGTAAAAGTTCCTGATCAGCAATGTTTTATACTTATTACCGTCATTAATGCGGTCCCGCACTCAAAGGACATCTCTACCGATACAATCATCAACTGATCTGATTATTTGGCAATTAGCGAAACTTGGATGGAAAATTTCACCCCAGTGAATGTGCCTAGATTTGATCTGAGATCATATCGTAATACCGCTAAGAACAGACAAATTGCAACTAAATCGTTGGTAACGGTATCATCATCATCACGTCGCAAAGCCGGTGGAGTCGCCATATATCGCAACATCAATAGCTTCACTGATTATTATAGAGTTAACCTTGACATTTCAGAAATTTATTTGGAAATGAAAAATGAAAAACCTGATGATGTCTGTTTAGTAAACATAAAGATCAATGACATCTTCAAATTCGTACTCGGGTGTGTGTATATCCACCCGGACCAAGCGTTAGCAGAAATTAAACTCATTATGTTACGATCGTTGTTAAAATATTCCAAAAAACAGCGCTAAAATTGTACCCTATTACGAGCCTGATCTTACTACATCAGTTATGATAGCTGGAGACTTAAGTGTTGATGTCTCACAAAACCGCTCATTGCTCGACTTCATGCTCAGCGAGTTCAATTATTCATATATTGAAACTTTTCAAACAACGTTAGGTAATACCTGTATTGATTTAACGTTTACCAGAAATCTCGATGTATCTTGTATACCATTTGTGCCGTACTTTTCGTATCACCGACCTATAATTAATAAAGTTATATTGTAACACAATAATTATTTGTTTCATTGCTTTTATCCTAAATACATAAATAAAAATATTTTATTTAAAAAATATAACCCGTTACATAAACGTATTCACGTACAACACATGGCCGTGTCCATGGCACAGCCACACCCTTTTTTTTTTTTTTTTTTATTTGAAACACAGGTATTTAATCTTTGTTCAAACATCCTTTACAAAGAGGGACAACCAAGTTATCCACCAAGATTTGCAATAATTTTTTTTTCTCCTGTTTCAATTTCAACATATATGAATGATTACAACTAAACTAATGATATATCTCTTATGAGTCTTTTGTTGACTTTATGATTGTTAAAAAGCATGTTGATTTTCTTTTAGGTATGAGTTAGTAGATTCTTCTGAACTTTGGAAAGAAGTTCAAAGGAAGCAAGCTGAAAGAGTGGTTCAAAAAGCAAAAGTTGTTGCTTCCAGAAAGATACAAAGTGAATTAAAATATAATGAAGAAAAAGACAAAGAAAATGGTTTCCATACAAGGTCTCGAAGGCATAGAAAACATAGGTAAGTAATTAATTAATTCTCATACATTTTTTTTTTTTTTATTTTACTCACAAGGAGAGGACACAATCAGCCTCTCACGGATCTTGTTCGAAATTGTTTTGGAGGTTCCTGGTCAAAAAATATTAGACACGTATTTTGCCGTTCCGACCAATGGGCCCTAGAAGCCGAGAAAAAAAAATAAAATAGCATTAAACTAATTTATTTTATATCTCGAGTTTAAAAATGATATTGACATGATTTTTTCACCAAGAGTTTTAGTTTTGATTGCGGAGTTAAGAAAAAATACAGCCACTTCATAGATTTTGGTTTAGGTTAATTAAATTCTAAAAAAATGATTAGATTTTCAAGCAAACTACCTCTATAGATTTTTTTCACACAATAATTGACGTCAGATTGTAATTCAGCACCCTCAAAAACATTGAAAAACGATTATTCAATAAAAACAAAAAATATCATTTTTCACCCTCATCGAGGAAAACGAAATTTTTAAACTGATTATTGATTACTTTCCTTGCCTACCAAAGCTTACGAATTTTTATTTTTCTATTTGGGTGAAATTTCGTAATTAAGGATTCTTTTGAATGCAGAATTCGAATCTGATGTCGGTTCTTGTGAAAAAAATATATTGAAGGTACTTCACTTGAAAAATTTTAGCTTTTACACTTTAAATGTGATAGAAAATTTCTTTAGCCCTAGAATTCCATAAATATATATATATATATATATATATATATATATATATATATATATATATATATATATATATATATATATATATATGTAGATACCAATATAACAAATATATAAATATACTAATTTGGAGAAAAAATAATTTATTACAAATTAATATTTACATAATATACAAACAGAACCACATATAAGATTTGATTGTTATGTATTTACAATTGTTGTTTTATTCTTCAAACCCGGCACACAAGATCTCTTTTCTGTTCTGTAATCCTTGTTGACTGGGTCGTTTTAATAACTCAAGCTTATTTCCTTACAATTTCATTTTCATTATATTCAACAAAATCCAGCAATGGAAGTGATGCAGTTATTGCTATAATGTTTTTATGTCAGCTATCACAATCATATTTTAAACATGATCAACTGGAAAATGATATATTTAGGGATAACATTCGACAGGAAACAAAGTTGGAAAGCACACACAGACTACGTTGTTAACAAAACAATAAAAACAGTAAGCGGACTAACTATCGCTGCAAGAAACACATGGGGCCTAAAGACAGAGGCACTAAAAATTATCTATGAAGGGGCTATCATCCCAAAACTCCTTTACGCCATACCCGTTTGGGAATCAGGAGCAGTCAAACCAATCAATCTGAAAAAGCTTCAGCGGGTTCAGAGACTGATGGGAATAAGGATAAGCAAAGCTTATCGCACTACCTCTTACGACGCTACCTTTGTCCTAGCAGGGATAAAACCAATTCACTTAAAAATTACAGAACTAACGACATTATATAAAATAAAAAAACAAGGACTAAAGTACAAGGACATGGAGCCAAGGGTCATTGAAGACAAACTAACTACCAAATACTGGATACATCCTACTATACACGCTAAACTAACACAGTACATAACAGACACAGGAGCTACAGACACAGGCACAGGGAGTATTGACATTTACACGGATGGAAGCAAAGATGAACAGCACACAGGATGCGCACTAACTCTATATCACAATAACTGCTACTACAATGAACAATACAAACTAGGCCATAACTGCTCTAATAATCAGGCAGAGAAATTAGCTGTAGTTAAGGCCACAGAATATATTCTAAGACAAACGTACGTTGCTCAACACAAATACACCATTTACACGGACAACAAGACATTAGTAGACTCAACTAATAACCCCAAATCCAACGACCCACTGACACATCAACTCAAGACAAATTTGATTGAACTAATGAACCGTGAAACACCAACTAAATTGATCTGGGTCAAAGCCCATAGTGGAATCGAAGGGAACGAACGAGCAGATTTACTGGCAAAGACAGCTGCTCACGATTCAGAACTAGCTATGGATTACAACCGCATTCCTATCTCATTTATTAAGCAACATATTAAAACAGACTCACTTACTGAATGGGAAAAACTTTGGAACAACTCAACAAAAGGACGACCCTTGCACAAATACATCCCAAACATCACACTAAAAAATCACGATACACCAAAAAGTACACATCACAAATTTACACAACTGCTAACGGAACATGGGCAAACTAATCACTACTTGAAACGATTTCACTTCAAAAACACAGACACATGTGAATGCGACGGACAGACTCCACAAACATTTCATCATTTACTATACAACTGCACCCTTTACGAACACAACAGATATATACTGATAAAGACAGTACTGATGAATGGGGACACATGGCCTTCTCCGGAAGCAAAGCTATATAAAAAATATAAGAAACCTTTAGTGAAATTTGATACATCAATTGGACCTCATTCATGAAGTAAGAAGATCACCCCTCATCAAGATCTAAAAAAAATACTTGAAGACACATCAGAAAATCAACTTGTCTACTCGTTTTTTTTTTTTTTTTTTTCTTTTCTTTTCTCTTTTTTCTATTGTCTTAGACGTATTTATTTATTTTTTAATTATGCCTATTAATAGTTCTTTTTTGTTCATGTTTTTTTTTTCTTTTATTTTTATTTCTTTTCTTATTTTTCGCCGTTTGTTCTAATTTCTTTATAGAACTTTTACAATTTGTAATTCTTCATTATTAAAAATAATATTAAAAATAATATCACACCTGTTAATTACAGGTAGTATGCAAATATGCATGGAACCTGTAAAAATATCAAAATAAACGACCTTTCCAT
Organism: Euschistus heros; assembly: GCA_003667255.2. Taxonomy (NCBI): domain Eukaryota; kingdom Metazoa; phylum Arthropoda; class Insecta; order Hemiptera; family Pentatomidae; genus Euschistus; species Euschistus heros. The sequence continues at coordinate 253,141 of RCWM02000312.1, forward strand.
AGGGTTACTATGGAAGGGAAACAATAAAAAAAAAAAAAAATACATATATATATATATATATATATATATATATATATATATATATATATATATATATATATATGGGTCATTCTCATAGCCTCAGCTAAAATTTAAAAAAAAAAATATATATTTTTAAAGTTGCTTAAATTTTTATTATTTTTGAGTTTTCTATTATAATATACCTTCTATTTATTTATTGAATTCCCAGGGGGGGGCCGATTTCTTTTTTCAATTTACTACTGTTTTGAAGCATTTTATAGAGCTTTTCATAGAAACGCTCTTGACCGTTACTCTTTCTTTAAACATTTTTTTTTTTCGTATTAAAAAATAATTAATGTCCTCAAATGGATAAAACTAAATAAATAAAATAATAAAATTTATTATTGATACATAAAAAAGTAAGGTAATAAAAAAAATTGTGATCAATTCTGAAAGAATTTTACAAAAAAACAGTTTAGTTGTTCGACTATTTTATTGAATAAGATTAAATTTTTAATATTTCTTTTTAAGGCATAACTCTATGTGCATGTCCAACTGAGGGTCGGTATTGACATGTACTTATTACTATAAGAGGGAAATCACACTTATCCTGAAGATGGAGCAATGTTCTACAAAACTTCTTTTTTTTTCTCTCTCTTTTTTTTCTCCCTTTTTTCTCTTTTTTTCTCTTTTTTCTCTTTTTTTTTCTCTTTTTTTCTTTTTTTTTCTCTTTTTTTTTTTTTTTTTTTTTTTTTTTTTTTTTTTTTTTTTTTTTTTTTTTTTTTTTTTCCCCCCTTTTTTTTTTTTTTTTTTTTTTTTTTTTTTTTTTTTTTTTTTTTTTTTTTTTTTTTTTTTTTTTTTTTTTCCCCCCTTTTTTTTTTTTTTTTTTTTTTTTTCCTTTTTTTTTTTTTTTTTTTTTTTTTTCCTCCTTTTTTTTCTTTTTTTTTTTTTTTTTTTTTTTTTTTTTTTTTTTTTTTTTTTTTTTTTTTTTTTTTTTTGCCTTTTTTTCTTTTTTTTTTTTTTTTTTCCCTTTTTTTTTTTTTTTTTCCTTTTTTTTTTTTTTTTTTTTTTTTTTTTTTTTTTTTTTTTTTTTTTTTTTTTTTTTTTTTTTTTTTTTTTTTTTTTTTTTCTTTTTTTTTTTTTTTTTTTCTGTCCCCCTTCCCCCTTCCTTGCCTTTTCAGGCACACGGGGTTTTGACAGCAGCAGGTTCAAAAACATATGGGTTTCAACATTTACTCCGAAACTCGTTGAAGAAAATAAAAGATAAATAGGAGTAATGCCATAAAAAGAAATATTAAGGTTTAGTTGTTTTTAAATCTGCCCCCCCCCCCCAAAAAAAAAAAACTTAAATTAATGATGATTCACCCTTATAAAAGTGTTGGTAAATAGGTATATAGCCCAAATATAAAATTTTATGAAATTCGATTAAGTCGTTTGTAAGTATGAATCCCCCCCCCCCCCCCCAAAAAAAGAAACTTAAATTAATGATGTTTCACCCTTATGAAAGTGTTAGGAAATAGGTTTATAACTCTGATATAAAATTTGACGAAAATCGGTTGAGTTGTTTTGAAGTCCGATTCCGCTCCCCCTCAACCCCCCGCCAAAAAGGAACTCAATTCAGTGATGTTTCATACGTATAAAAGTGTTGGTACATTAATATGTAACAATTTAAAATTTAAAAAAAAAATTGGTGTGACGGTCGTGAGTGTGACGGTCGTGAGGAACCTCCCTTAAATTAATGTTAATTGCAACACGAAAACCTTACCTAAATGGCTAGTTTGACTAATCAGTTGTATACATCTACAAATAATCAAATATGGAGTCCAGGAGCTTTTAAAAAATACGAATCATTTTAAAAATGCGTGACGGTCGTGAGTATGAAAAAGTAGGAGGAAGAAAACTTACCCTGTATTGATGCCAATCTTAGAAAATACACCAAAAAATGTCTTCCAAACACATCACTTATAAAGATAACCTCACGATTTACTCTGTATATAGCAATAATTAGCACTAGCTTATTCTTGTAGAGAATATTTAAATAACTATTTAGTGTGACGGTCGTGAGGCCAAACCGAGGGACAAAAAGAAAACGGAATTTTCAGTTTCCCTTTATAGTTTAAAAATGTTTAAAAGCATGTTAATTTATTCTTCAATATATGGTCTCATACTCTAGAAAATAAAAACATAAGTTTTCTAAAAATAAATACTTAAATAACTTCCTTGAAATCTCATACTATAGCTAGGGACAAGTGAAAGTTATGAGTTTATAAGCCTTTTTGTAGCTATAGAAAAATAACAAAAATATTTTTCGAAACTAGGCTGTATGCACCAACCTTAAGGGGTCGGTGTACGTTCAAATCCACCAAAAATATTGATTTGGAAGTTTTAGTTCCATCTTAAGTCCAGCAGGACAGTGAAAAATCACTGCCATGAGAATGGCCCATATATAATAAGCTTTAAAATTGGCCTGGCCGTAAGCTTTAAAATTGGTTGGCAATTTTTGTTTAAATTGACAAAAATATGAATTACTCTTAGATGGTTAAATGTATCAACTTAATTCTTTTACCCAAAATATAGTGTTGTAATATGCTTGAAATCTTTTTAGTTTCATCAACCTATCTGGTTTCAAACTCAAGTTAAAAATGAAAAAGTTTCTCCGATTTTCCAATTTTTTTAATAGGTTTTTGTTCATCGAATTTTGCATTTATATACATCAACAGAAAGCTGAGGCTCTCCTCTTTCCAGCGATACCAACCAGTGAATTGTGTGACAAAGTAATGACAATTTAAATGAAAGTAACCAATAATCAATCGGTTTAAAAATTTCATTTTCCTGGAAGAGGGTGAAAAAAATAATATCTTTTGTTTTTATTGAATAAACGTTTTTAAATGTTTTTGAGGGTGCTGAATTATAATCTGACGTCAATTTTTGTGTGAAAAAATCTGTAGAGGTAGTTTGCTTGAAAATGTAACCATTTTTTTTAGAATTTAATTAACCTAAACCAAAATCTATGAAGCGGCTGTATTTTTTCTTAACTTCGCAATCAAAACTAAAACTCTTGGTGCAAAAATCATGTCGATATCATTTTTTAAACTCGAGATATAAAATAAATTAGTTTAATGCTATTTTATTTTATTTTACTCGGCTTCTAGGGCCCATCGGTCGGAACAGTAAAATACTTGTATAATATTTTTTGACCAGGAACCTCCAAAAAAATTGCCAACAAGATCCGTGAGAGACTGAGTGTGTCCTCTCCTTGTCAATATGATGTTTCCATTTTGCTGATGCGAGAGGAGTCACCGACTGAATATATAAATTAGCCTAAAGTATTAATGTACAATCTTGCTTGTATTACATGTTTATGTTTATTTTGTATAACAGCCAGAAGAAACTGAAGAAGGCTTCTGATATCAATTTTAATCATTTTATTAAAACTGATATCAGAAGCTCCACTTCTGATACCAAAGATCCACTTTGGTGCATTGAGAACATAAATTTACAACAATCTTCAAATTTCAACAGCCACACATAATAATGCTGAAGAGTAAAGAGGAGCTGGATCTGGATGAGAGGCCTTCTGGACTAACAACAAAAATTTAATATCAAGATTGGAGTGGTGACATTGGACATTGGCCCCCTTCCTGTCTTCCATTTATGTTCTAGAACTAATAATATTATTCAATTCACTGGCTATTAATTCCATCAACAATTTTAAATGAAGGAATAAAGTTTTAAAAAATATATAGAGCTGATTAATTATTAATAACATTGTTACTGCCAACTCCGGGGTCAGCAAATACCCAAACCATTCTAACATCTATCAATTGGAGAACTAGCTATTCAATGGTTGGGGTGAACATTTTGGCTCTTATGCATGATGCTGAGCATATCACTTCCTTATTTAACCACTATTCAAGAATTAATAATGTAGAGTTTTCCAATCTCTCTTCTCTGATATACAGAGGTTGATAGCTGTTTCTTTATTCCTCAAATTAACATTCTTAACTTCATATTTATTGCTAAAATAGATAAAATGTTAATGTATTCAATATAAATATAAATATTAAAAAAAAAAAAAAACTAAATTTGTACGATGTAAAGAAATAGGTAACTGTTTTTCACTCATTTATATCTTAAGGCGCCAAGTTTAAGGGCCATAGGGGATAAGTAGTACTCACTTAAGTAGGACTTTACACTTGAGGGAAAAATGAAAAAAAAAAACAAAAACGGTATTCATAAACGGCCACTTAAGTGAGTAAGAATCAGAGTGAAAAGTACAAGTGCATTAATGCCATTATCAAAACGTTTCGTGTCATTTTACAAGCCAAACTGGTTTACATAGTAATTACGTGTAAATAGATCGATTATTATATTAAAGTATCAAAATGGAAGAAAGGAGAAAGAAAATTCTTTTTACTGAGGAGGAGAGGAAACTTCTAAAAGAAAGCGTATTTGCTTCAAAAATGCTTATGGCCTCCAAACGGACAAAGTGTCAAGTGTGAAGAAGGAATTTTAATTCCCCAGGAAACAACATTCCAGTAAGTACACTATTCTTTATTTAACAAAATTGTAATATAATCTAATTAGCATAACGGGATCAATAAAACTGATTTACATAGTTCACAACTAGACTGTATTCAAGCCAAATTACAGTATGTTAGGCTCTAATTTCTATCTTCTAAGTATAGAGAACTGTAAACCAACTAAAGAAACTATGGGAGAAGTGGAATTGGGGAAGAAAGATTATAGGGAGTTATAACATCACTCCTGAGGAAGTATTAACTCCAGATCCAGGTGAATTATTAAAAGCATACTTCTTATAGATGTACTTAAGAAGGGAATAATTGCTACTCAAGTCTCTTGCCCAAATTGGAGCTTATTTCTGCTATATAACACAATTCTACTTGAATTAATAGAACAACAACCCACTTTTTTGTGACTCTATATAGTAATTCCATAAATTTCTTTGGACTTAAAGTAAACATGTATTATTTTGTTATAACAAATATTTATTTTTACAAAAGCATTGTCAAATACCTTAGATACTACGAAAAAGAGCAGCTCCCCAAGCAAAATTCTTTTTAAAAAAGTGGTATGTATCTTATTTCTTCTTTTGTATGATTTATGGGCAGCATTAAAAAAAAATAAATGAATTTTTAAAGTTAATCTTGTATAGTTACTTCTTTTAATAATGAATACCTATTCTACCTTTTCTAGAAGAAAAAAAGGATGTAAAAGAATGTATTAAAAAAGGAGAGCTGAGAGTCATCAGTGCAACAGACTATATTCAGGGTGATTAGGAGCTTCATGTGCTCCGAGTCAAAGAGGCCAGCCTAAAATACGACTCATTAGAAGAAGAGCTGGACATAATGAGGTTGAGAAAGGAAGTAGTGATGAAGGAGCTGAAGTTGTTAGGCTTAAAAGAAGATTTATTGATAAAACATATAAATAAGTAATATAATAGCTTGAAATTAGAAGCCAGAATATATACCATCTAGGATTCAATTTTCACTGTTTATTACATAGCTACATATTTCCAGCTTCTAGGTTATCTTCAGGTTGTGTTTATATGTCAGAAGAAAAATATATTAGGGCAAATTTGAATATTAACTCTCGCTCAGCAGTGATACTGTAGCTCTCTATCACCACAGATTCATTGTCTAAAACATCTTTCATTTCTATGTCCAACCCTCCCATAGCCTCCAGCCCCAGATCCTCTTCATAAGAGGAGGATGTGAAAGGACTACCTTCTGTCCTTATCATTTTCCTTCTTTCTTACTTGTTAATATTAAAATTCTCTGCAATACATTTTTATTCTGATACTTATGTACAGCTGAAGCTGAGCGAGAGGCTTGAAACATGTATCTATGTAATAAACTGTGAAAATTGAATCCTAGATGGTGTATATTATGGCTTCTAATTTCAACCTGTGATACAACAATGAGGGTGTTTCAAAAAAACAAAATACATTTTGAGCTATTTGCAAGAGACCTTTTTTGTAGATCGTTCAATTTCCGTTAAGATATACTATTAAAAATTTTCCTGCGATTAACTGTTTTCAGACTTCAAAAATTAGGAAATTAAAAAAATATTTTGCTGTGTCATTTAAATGGGAAATAGAAAAATGGATTGTGGCAGACCTTTATATAAATATTAAGAGCTCTATTTATAACCAAAATTTTTGTTTTTAGCTATACTATCAATTCTTGAAACACCATAATGACAACACATCAAGTTTCCATATGAATTAAGTAATTTGTATTTTATTTTTATTATGTTACGATGTTTATGTATGAAAAAAAAGAAAGATATTTCTTCAATTAAAGTGTCTTTCAATGAAAATATTCCTTATCATTGTCCCTCTTGATTCATGTAATATCTTAATGCAGTACATAATTTTAACATTGGAGGCAAAGGCAATCTTTGCTTATCAGTACTATGATTGTTCTGAAACAGTGGTATTAAGCTGTTCACAACTGTACTTTTATTAAATCTGAATCTCCTTTTGAAATGACATTCATTGAAAAACTCAAGTGGATTTTCATGGTCTCTCAAATATCTTTTGGGGAAAGTGTCATTTCCAGATTCTTCTTCAAATTCTAAAAAGTCATTTAATTCAGTGTCAGACATATTTAACTCACTGTGGTAAAAAATGCACTTGATAGGATCAAAGAAAACAATGATTAGAATTTTATCGATGGATTTGCCAAAGAAGCAACAATAAAACCAATTGATAAATACCGTATACCATTTTTAGATATATTTCACGAATTAAAAATTTCCATGAAAATGGATTGGCAGAAGAGTTAGGTAAAAGAAGATAAGGGATTGTTTTATAAATCTCATTGCCCACTGGTCTCAATGGAACCATGGTTTGGTAACAATGATAAGAAAAGATAGAGCTTATTGTGAATTGAGCAAAGTTAAGGACGATCCGAAACATATAATAATACCATGCATAAAATATTCTGCCGAACAATATCATTTTATAAATAAAACTAAAAGTATAATAAATAAAGATAACCCTTCTTATACAGAGATAATATCTAATCCTAATTCTGTACAAGAAGGGTTAGTCCATTTTATAAAATCTACTGGCATTAAATTATAAAAAAGCATAGACTTTCATTGATTAAGGTAAAGGAAAAACAAAACATGTATTTTGAATAAATATTATTTGAAAGTTGGCTAATGGCGTCTAGCTAAAGCCTAAAAAATATAATAACAAAAGATAGGATTTTATAAATTCACTTGAGGGCACAACATTGTCAACTTGAAGTTAAGTGGTAAATTTCACTCACCTAAATATTGAGTTAGGTTGAATACCAAATAATGATAAAAAAAACACTTAAGTAGAAATTCTAGAGTGAAACTCAAGAAAGCCCTCAAAGTTGAGTGAGCTTTGTTTCTGGGATGGTTAAGTAGAATTATATCTGAGTAGAGTGAAATATTTCACTCGAGTACAGTCTATGAATTGCAGCCAAGTCTGACTGTAGGCAGAAAATTTATTAGTTATTTTCTGCTATTTCAGCCTTTATAAGCTTTGGGGTCGAGAAACTCTCCTGAATCACTCATTCCCTTCCCTCTATATAGTGGTTTCTCTTAAGGAAACAAAAACAAATCTAGATAGTTGAGTTTGGATGCTGACCACATCAGATCCTTTTATCACCATTACTCTTGGAACCATACTTCGTTACCATACACTTGAATCCAAGACCCTTGATGGGTTGGTATGGCACTGGTTTTTATATATATATATATATATATATATATATATATATATATATATATATATATATATATATATATATATATATGTATGTGTGTGTGTGTTAGTTTTTACTAAACTAATTAGAATTAAAAGAGGTTAATTATTTACTTAGGATTTTCAAGGAGATCTTCATGTTTCATTCCTTAATCTCATTGTTTTTATTTTACTTTTTAGATCTAGATCAAGATCTCCAACAGATACTAAAAGGAGATTACCTGATGAGTTGAAACAGCATTTACAGTTTACTCTTATAGACACAGATGGTATGACTGAAAGTCAATTAAGAGAGATACCTTATAAAGTTGTTGAAACTGATGCTGCAAAAGCCATTCGAGTTAAACTGTCTCCTACAAATAAAAGGATTTCAGTTCAAAATAGGAGACATAGAAGGTAATATTAAAATAATATTGAATTCTTTAATCCCCCCATCTCTTATTTTTCTTACACTTCCTTATTGTTTTACCTTCTATTCTATATAGAAAATTCTTTACTATCTGCTAGAAGACTAATATCAGGACCCTATTTCTCCAAGATTGTATTGACGTTTCACAGTCAGGCTATCCACCTTTTGTGAATATTATGAACTTTCTCCAAAATAATAAATAATAGAGTACCTCCTTTCTTATTACCTTATTTTGTACTGGATGTTTGAGAAGTTTGTCCGTTTACACTTACAACATCTTTTGTGTCTTGATATTATCTATTAAGCTTTTAGGGACTTTCTTGGCTTTAAGTACTATCTGAAGCTTCAAGGTTTTTTATATGGTCTTGTCTAGAAATCATTTGCATTGAATTGAAATTCTGAATAAAATACATTATATACAAAAGTATATAATCCTTTATCATGTTTAATGAGGACCAACATGCATAATGATGATCTTCATAGTCTATCAATCACTGGTCATTTCTATTTAATGTTATTTTTCTATCATAAAAGCCACATATCGGTTTATTATTTCACTATTTTTAGTTTTATTTACTGATTTTAATAAACTTTTTAGGGATTAAAAGTCTGAATGGCATCACCTGTTTTTATTTGCCACATATTTCATGGATTTTAATAATTCTGTTGCAGTTCCATGAACGAAATGGGTATTTTAACTAAAGGAGACAGTCCTCCTCCACCTTATTGTGAGAAACCAAGTGAACTGGAACCAAACTAATTCTAACTTTAAATTATCTTTGAGGATCTATCTCTAAAATATTATTCAATTTTGTTGTAATTTGTAATATTTTAAAGTTTGGTTTTACTTTAATAAAAATCATTGATTATTGTCTAAATATTTATTTTATGGTTGTTTAAACTGTAAATCAAGTCTTTTTTGCCATACACATCACAAACAATGTATTTAAAAATAAAAGATATAGAAAACTTAATTCTGAAGTTTAAAAAACAAACTAGGCCATACTAGTCTTGAAGATTGCATCTTGCTATAGTTTATTATGAAATATAAATCATTAAATTGTAAATTATTCTGTCTCAGGTTATTAATTAATACATCTTTTTTATTTACTATAATGATTATTACTGTTCCTATCTCCCTATTTTTGTGAATTATGTTATGAATTTAATATTAATTCAATTAAATTACACTGAATCGCACTCACCAGAAAGAGCGATGGATTGGCAAGTCTGCTAATCTTTTTGGGCCTTGAGAAAGCAGTTACAGGCTCAGGATGACATCGAGGCACCAACTGCTCACTAGGCAAACAAAGTTCAGATGGTGTAAGAGCTGGATTACACTATTGTTGACCTACAGCTAACAAGTGTGGACTATGCAAAGGCTGATTAAAATGTCTTTTCAATATTTGAACATAACAATTCTTGCTGCATATTTACTTTTTTTTTTTTACGATGGAGAAGCAAGGTATACCATCTCAGAGGAGTCATTCTTCAAGGTGCAAGTGATGTTCTAGATGGATTTGAGAAGTGGTAGTAAATTAATCATATTTAAAGCATATACATTTATGAATGAATTGGTGAAAAAAAGAAAAATGGAATTATGTAAATTTTAACGAAATTCAAGTTAGTTTATGAAAAGAGAGGTGTAAGTATGATAACAGTAAAAAGTTAATGTATATTATATAAAATCCCTAACTTTTAACTCACCAAGAAAAAAATATAAATGTGGAATGTGTGGTGACTATATCATACAGTGTAAAAAAGTAGTACCTACCATATGTTAATATTGACTTGATGATTCATAGTGGGAAGGTTATGTTTAATAATGTTCCAAGTGTGTGCTATGTACCATCTGTGTTATATTTTGTTGAATAAATTGTAATAAACTAGTCAACCTTTTACAAGAAATAAGGCTTTATTCAAGGAAATATAACACAGATGGAACATGGAACGTTATTACACATAACCTTCTCATTATGAATCATCAAGTCATTACTGTAATGTGGTGCTTCTGGACATAATGGAAAAGAACGAGATTGAACCAGTGGTCTTATTTTATCAGAGTATTTTTGAACCCATTTGTAGTAGTGAGAAAAGAAGCCCCGCAGTTGTGAGGCAGTGTCAGTAAGTGCTGGCAAGTCTAAGAGGGATTTGATCCGTTTTGGATTTGGTATTAAAGATTTTTTAGAAATATCGTAGCCTAAAATATTGATTGTTGATGTTCATAGCCTGCATTTATTTTCATTCAGAGCTAAATTGTATTTTTTAGCATCTTTAAAGAAATTTTCCAAATTTTGGTCATGCTCTTCTTCGTTTTTTCCACATATTGTAACATCATCAAGGTAAGCAAACGTTCCGTTAGACTTTCCTTATGAACGATTTCATCAACTACCCTTTGGAAAGCAGCGAATCCATTAGTAACGCCCAATGTTATTCTCGTAAATTGGTACAATTGGTGATTTTCCTCAAACGCTGTGAAGGGCTTTTCTTCAATTCTGATAGGCACTCGATGATAAGCACTAAGTAAATCAATAGAGCTAAATAGGAAGTATTGAGAAAATTTGTGAATGATTGGATGATATCAATCCGTGAAAGTGGGTAAGCATCCAAAAGCGTAAAGCGATTTACTGTCTGATAATTATCTATGACCATTCTCTTGTTATGATTATTACTTGTTGTTACTAAAGCTTTAGCTCTCCAGGGTGAATTGCTTGGTTCAATGATTCCTTCTTGTAGCATTCTATTCGTTTCACTCATGAAATTAAGATCGTCTGGATAGTATAAATTCTGTATAGATTTAGTTGCAATTGCTTTCCAACCGTCTGCCAGGGACGACAATAAGGAAACAGGAATGTCAATAGCGACAGCTAAGCTGCAATGTTTCAAGGATTCACGGGTTCCCCCAAATTCCATTTCGACAGAACGATGGTGTTGTAGTAAGTCATGCCTTAATATAATGTCGGCACATAGGTCTTTCATAACTGATAATTTTATATTATTGTAATGATTTTTATCTATCTGAAGATCTATTAAGCAGGTTCCAATAGGAATAGGAGAAATCAGACATCGAGGCCATTGAAACCTGTCAACTATGAGGTGAGATAGGAATACTTAGATCACGAGCTTTACTCAAGTTAACAAAGCTGAGAAAGCTCCCTGTATCTACAAGCGCTTGATACCAGTCACCATTCAATTTAGTTGGATTCACAGCCTTCCTTACCCAGGATGGAGAAGCCGCTGATATGGTGGTAGCTATAAGGCAGTGCACAGTGGGCCGAATAACACTTCTAACTGAAAAAAAAATGTTTTGTTCCCAATTAAAATTTTTTTTTAGTCGCAGTGTTTGGGAAAATGTTTAAAACATTTTAGGACAACGAATTTCCAATATTTTGGAAAAATAATGGTATTTTTTTTAAAAAAAAAAAAAAAAAAAAAAATTAATTTTTTAAAACAATCTCATATTAACTTCTACTCATTACAATAACATAAAACAAGCCACGAATCAATAATCCGGACAAATAATCTCGATTTATCGTTGTCAACAAATTATCAAATTTAATTTCATTATTTGCATAAATATTTGGATTAATCTGGGATGATACCTAGATACTTTGATATGCATTTTTTTTTTTGCATTGGAATGTGCTCACAAAAATTTTCAGTTTTATGGTAAAACGATTATTTATATTTATTAAAAGAATCAGAGTGAGAATGTTCTATTAATTAAGTTCTATTAACAATCTCTGAGCCATGGAATAGTAACTTATGCACTGTTGTAGGCATATAAAACCAAGGATAGAGGTTAAGGTACAAATCTATTGTCACTTCCAGATATGATTCGAATTTGTCAAAATCTAACTCAAATCCAGAATTAATCGCACTAAGAAAAAAAAAAAAGTAATTTAAAAAAAAAAAAATCTTCTTGCCGTATTTCCGTCATTCGAGGTCCCAAAACAAGGTTTTGGCCTATCCACAATCAACCCAATTTATCTTTTAAAATATAATTGAATTGCTTCTTTCTTTTTTTTCAATTTGGTTTTCTCAGATTCAATTCTTCTTTCTTATAGGGCATAATACGAGGGATATATTTTGTAACTTAAACTCATCGCACGTTTTTGGGTCAAATTATATTTGTACTCAGTTAATTTGCAGTCAATTTAACATGCTGAGGACTCATCATGTGCTAGTGGTCTCTTTTTTTCAGAATCTAATCTCAACGGTTTTAATTGTCTGGCGGTCTGGCTGGTAGTTAGTTTTTTTTTTTTTTTTTTTTTTTAATATTTGCAGTGTCTCGCTTTCCACATGATCGCATGGCAACCTCAGCTGCAAATGTGATTTCTGAGTAGCTTCTGGTTTCTTGCAAATCTTGGATCTTTTTTTTCCCCTTTGTCACCACATTCTTCAAAACTTTTTGAAGGTCGACCTGGACGCGCCAAATTGTGCAATGGTCCTGGTGAATCTTGATGATAATGTTCAAATGAAAGTACAATATTGGATTTTGAGAACAATTCTTGAAATTTCTTCAAAAATAACTCCTCATTTCTTCGGCACTTTTGTCATTTGCCCGTAATATTGGCCGTAAAACACGACAATGTATTTTTCATTGTCGTATTTTACGGCCAATATTTTGTTTTCATCAGAACTCTTCCATTAGGAAAATATTTCCAATCGACTAACTGTTACCGTTGTACCGGAAAAGGAAAATCCATCAAATTGTTAACATAGCAGACCATTGTGCTGATAAAGTTAGTAGACAATACAAGTGTTAGCAATAATTATGGTACCGGTGACATGCGGTGTCATGTTAAAAATATTGTAATGAAATTAAATTACACTTTAAATTAATTTATTTAAAACAATAAAATTGATAAATAAAATCCAGTATTAACAAATAGTGACATCATCCATGTTTAATAAATAAAAAACTATTTCAGTCCCTATGGCTCAAACAATACCGGCATTGACATTGAAAACAGTAACGCAATTTTTAGTATATAGATGCATTTTCTTTTGATTAGAGCTTCTAAGGGATTAAAGCAATGATATTTATAAAATCCTCTAACTAGATATTGTTCGTTTCAACAGTGAGTTCCATGACTTTGTCGCCCAGTGAACGTAGCCGGTGCCGGCAAATTTTTACGGGAGCAAAAATTTCAATTTAAATAAAGTTTTTCAAAATAATAAAAAAAAATAGTAAAAAGTTCAACTCCACAGCTACAATTAAAAAAAAACCTTGAAACCGACCAATGGGAACTCAAATGTCAAGGTTGTTTTGGAATTGTAGCTGTAGAGTTGTACTTGTATTATCTTTATGAAATAGGCCCCTGGTGTCAATTTAAAAATGGGTTCATACGTCATAGAGTGGACCAAATTAATTGTCAAAGGATCTGGGATCATTAATTGAAGTAGGGAGTTCCCGGTATTCACAACCTCACGGACCATGTTAATTAGGAGTTTAAACGGCCTCAAAATGCGTCATTTGACACTTAATTTTGAAAAATTTATGGGACCCCCCGCCCTACCCCCGGTACTTTTGCCGTCCCGTATGTCGCCCAGTCAAAATTCCTTAAAATATACAATGTTATGTTTGATAATGTTCCATGTGTGTTTTATGTTCCTTCAGTGTTATATTTTGTTAAATAAAGCCTTATTTCTTGTAAAAGGTTGACTAGTTTATTACAAAATGTTCAAAACGGAAATAACAATTTTGACAAAGGTATTACAAGGACTGTTTTTGAATTTTATGGCAACGGGAATTTCTAATCTTAATAAAATTATTAATATAAATTAATACATAAAAAAAAAAATCATTGTTATGGCTCAGAATATTCTGTTTTTTAGCATCTTAGAAACCGTGGTTTACTTTACAAAATAAGGAAAGGATGGAAAAAAAATTTCTGTGTGAGAGAAGTGACATAGTTTTCCCCACGGTGGCGCAAGCAACCAGGATTGCTATCTGGGGGGGGGGGCTGGGTTTATATATATATATATATATACACATACAGGGTGTCCCGAATTTAAATAGCAAAACTTCAGGAACAAAAATGTTACAGGTAGCGATTATCACCTTTCAAAGTTCGTCAGGCTAGGCAGTGAGATATGTAAACACTTAATGTTATCCTTTACATTATTTTATTTGTTTACACTTTGGCTTCCTTCTAGGATTATAATTCATAAATCAGTCTTCAGTCAGTTACTCAGATATTTTTGTGTGAATAGCATCAGCCACAATGCCGCATACATATTCTAATGTTGAATACACTGATATGATTTTTTGTGTATGGTTTCTGTAACGGTAATGCTTTAGAAGCGGTGCGGGAGTATGCGCGCCGATTTCCAAATAGAAGAGTGCCTAATCGACGAGTCTTTTCGTTAACTTTTAACAGACTACAAAAGACTGGGTCATTCTTAATACTTAATGAAGGCGACCAATTCCAGGCAGCAATAAGAGCAGATTATCGAAGAAAAGCCACTTCGATAACAATCCTGAGACTAGTATCCGAAGAGCATCTGCTGCATTAGCAATATCGCGGTAAGCAATATGGCGAACTTTGAAAGGTGATAATCGCTACCCATACCATCTTCAAAAAGTTCAGAATTTATTACCTCAAGATTATGTCAAGAGATTGAATTTTAGTAACTGGTATCTTGACAAAATTCGCGATGATAATTTATTTCCATTAAAAAGTATATGGACCGATGAAGCTACCTTTACAAGAGGAGGAATTGTTAATCAAAGAAATTATCATGTATGGGCTCTTGAAAATCCCAGAGCTATTAGAGAGAATAGGTTTCAGCATGAATTTGCTATTAACGTTTGGCTTGGAATTTGGAACGGATTACTGGTGGGACCATATTTTTTACCTGGAAGATTGAATAGTTTCACATTTACACATTTTTTGGAGAACGACTTTTCTAATTATTTAGAAGACATTCCCTTACAGCAGCGGATTGAAATGTGGTTCCAACTCGATGGATGTCCAGCTCATTATAGCAGAGTTGCTCGAGCTTGGCTGGCTATAAATTATCCACAACGATGGATTGGACGTGGAGGAGTAGTACCTTGGCCGCCCAGATCACCTGATATGACACCCATGGATTTCTTCATATGGGGAACCTTGAAGCAGAAAGTTTATTCGGTGTCAATCAACTCAAGAGAGCAATTAAGAGATCGAATCATAGATGCAGTGCACCAAATATCATCAGAACAATGTTTAGCTGCAATTTATCAAGTGAGTGCTAGATGTAATGCTTGCATTGGCGCAAGAGGACAACATTTTGAGCAATATTTACGTTAAAAAGAACATAACATAAATATAAATGTAAATAAATAAGTATAAAAATGAAAAATTGTTTTGTTTCTTTTTTTTTTGCGATTTTCTCTAAAACTAAGCAAAAACGAGCAAATCTCTAAAGGACTTTTTGTCTGCGTTTTTCGGTCCCCTATAAGTTCCTGAAGTTTTGCCATTTAAATTCGGTACACCCTGTATATATATATATATATATATATATATATATATATATATATATATATATATATATATATCTCGAGAGAGAGAGAGAGAGAGAGAGAGAGAGAGAGAGAGAGAGAGAGAGAGAGAGAGAGAGAGAGAGAGAGAGAGAGAGAGAGAGAGAGAGAGAGAGAGAGAGAGAGAGAGAGAGAGAGAGAGAGAGGGAGAGAGAGAGAGAGAGAGAGAGAGAGAGAGAGAGAGGGAGAGAGAGAGAGAGAGAGAGAGAGAGAGAGAGAGAGAGAGAGAGAGAGAGAGAGAGAGAGAGAGAGAGAGAGAGAGAGAGAGAGAGAGAGAGAGAGAGAGAGAGAGAGAGAGAGAGAGAGAGAGGGTGAGGGAGAGAAAGTATAATTTTTTAAAAAATGGAAGAATTAAAGAGAAGACATTTATGCAAATTTCATATATGAGGTAGGCTAGCGCTGAAGTCATTTTACTTGAACTTTTTTTTTTTTTTTTTTTTTTTTTTTTTTTTTTTTTTGTCAATATATTTTAACTACAATTGGTGTGATAATTTATTTTATAAAAGTGTTTTTATAAAATTTAAAAGAAAATTTAATGTATTTAAGTTTTGTGATAGCTTTTTTTTTTATTATATATATATCTTTCAAACTAAACCAAAGTTAAAAGAAACGGACTGTTGTTGACCAGCCGATTCTATATATTTAACTTACTCTAGCTCCTAAATAGTTCGTTTAAAAAAAAAAAGTTTACAAAACAACTTGTCAGAAATTTTTTTAAATTTCTTTTGATGCGCACTTTCTCACATGGAATTCATAATAAAAAATAGCATCCTTTATAAATAGGTTTAGGCTACTAAAAATTAATTTGTTTTGTAAAAAAATAAATATTATTTAATACTACGTTAAATTAAATATAACATTTCCAAATAAATTAAATGCTAATAAGATTCTGTCCCGACCAAACATATATTATTACGCATATTCAAAACCCTTCTGCTCCCAAACCTGCCCACAATCCAAACCAACATGGGAACTAATTATTTTACGCTGCTGGATACTATATTACTGGTTCATTATTTTGTGTTCAATGTAAAGATTGAATGCATGTATACACCTACTGAAAATTATCCAACTATGTTGTCAAATTTGGAAAAAGCAATTTGCAGTAGAATTAGGGACTGATAAATAGTAAGTGAAGATCGTACATCTTCAGCTCTGAAGGCATAATATCAGGAATGACTGAATGTTTTTATGTTTAAGAAATTAAGATGAGTTTTTCAAAAAACTAGAAGTGGTACAAAATTTGTTTATTTCTATTTATTTATGCGTAGGTCAACTGATTTACATTAGAGTTGCAGCCATATATCTTTTAAGACTTTGGATTTCAGACTCCACTTTTTTTTTTTAATTATAAACAAAATTCCTTGCTAATTTTTAATGTTGTGTAATTTATTTTATTTTATTTTTTGTTTTCCTGAACTATTTATATTAGGTCTTCTGAAGTGCTAGTCGAAGGCGAGAAGCTGTTCATCGATTCTGTCTTCTCCAATACGTACTCGACAAATGCTTTAAACTCCAAATATATTAAAGAAAAAGAAAAAAAACAAACTCATCTACATGGTTAATGGTGTCCTTGAACTATTTCTTGTTAATAGACAAATAAATTCAACCTAACTATTCATTCCGTGTCCAATTCCAAAATGCCGTCCTTTATCATTATGAGTTACTTTGACAATCCTTAAATCAATAACATTGATTTTTCATTTTTTTCGCTCTGTACTGGGTCAGATTAGTTATATTAAATTCAATTATGAATAACTTGTTATATTGAATCATCTAATCTATTTTGAAATGTAAAAACGATAATATTACAATTTATTATCATCTGAAAGAATAAATTATAAATTAGATTTTTACCTATCAAATGATTATATCAGTCACCTAGAAAAAAAAAATCCGAAAGCTATCATGTCTTAAAAAACAGTCCATTTATAGACATTGAGCTTAGCTGATTAATTCATGGACATTAATTTAATAATGCTATTTTTCCATCTTCATCTAAATATCGATACCATCTGTGTCATATGTATCTTTTGTACATATATGTATATTCATAGGTATAGTTATATCACTGTCGTTTAGAGAGGACGTGCTTTATTGTTGGAAGACCATGAAAGAACGGAAACATCCGAGTTGATGTTGATCAAATCAGTTCTGGTTTGCTTTCAAAGGCCATAAATGCGTGTAACTAACAATAAATGAAAAATATAGTTTGAACACTCGTAAAAATTTATCAAATTTAAATTAATATTTTTTGTATAGATATTTTTTTTTTATCGATCCATCTATCTATGTACATTTATAAAGATAATTTTCCAGTTACTTTTTCCTTTCAATAACTATTGACAATTCTACATAATAATGATATGAATGTTAAATGTCAATTTTTTTAAAGATTTTTAACTAATATGAGTCGTTCCAAGTTTTATTACTTTTGTATACTCTTAAGCTATTCATTTCTATGTATGGTAACCTGTACGTTAGTCACTGGTTCATTTTGGGAATGGAACATTAAACATTACACCAACAGATTAAAATGAAATGACTAGAGCTTTGGTTATTGGATGAAAACAAATAACTAAAAAACAGATAATAATTTATTGTTTCACCTTTTTGAACAAATCTATCCACTTAGAAGTTGAAAGTTTAAGGTTTATTTCCCAAATTTTACTTGCAGCTAGAGCCGCCGCACAGTGGTCCAGAACGTCCTAAAAGGGGAAAAAAATCTAATAACTTTTTAAAAAACGATCCTATCGACTTGCGGATGGCCAGTATTCGATTCAGAAAGAAAAACACGTTTATAACATTTTTTTTTTAATAATTTCTATAATTTCTAAAAAGTCAAAAAAAATATTTACGACATAATTAAAATATAAATATTAAATTAAATAATTATAAAAAATTATATACAGTTACTATAACTCGTTACAATAATAATATAACCACAGTAATATAAAAAGTGTAAAACTGGACATTGTAACACCAAAAATATAAACAAACAAAAATACAAAAAAAATAAAATTTTAATCTTTTAAAAACATTTTGCTTTGTCGCTTATAGGAAGTTTTTTAGTTTTAATTTCTGGTCGTAATTTTGACAAAAGAGGAGCAGATGAAATTAGTAGCATATGAAATATGTCCTAATTTCTATTTTCTCGAGATGGTTTCCTGGTGTTAAAAGCTCTAAAATATTTGTATTCTTTATTACCCGCTTTCTGGGCTTCCTCCGATAAGGTTCCTATTTGAAAAAACGCCTGTTCAATTATCTCCTGGCCATGCAATAAACGTTTGTGTACTGAAACTGGCATGTAGTACCAAGGGTACAATGATATAGCCAACTTGGGCTTATTCACCAAATTTAATTGAATAACCTCCAAAATTATTTTAAATCTTTAAATAAGAGTTGAATCAACTTTGGATATTTCCAAAGTCATCGAAAAATTTTCAAAAAACCGTCTTGATGCATTTCCGGTTTAACCCCTTGTTTAACGATATCTGCAAGTATCCCTAGTTTTTCTAGAAACGTATTTTGAATTTCTATTTTATTTTTTTTTTATTTTTTAAGGATTTCGTTGATTTATTTACATTCCATTTTATAAAGGTAAATTATAACTCAGATGTAGGACATACTCCATGAACCTGGTTTTGGGAAAATTCTGACATTCCGAGTTTAAGGGATTTTTAATTCCTTCTTCATCAGTTTTGGCCATTCATTCATTTCCGAAGGCTTGGCTCCACAAATGACACAGTTCCTTGCTGAAGTAGTGTTGGTAACAATTTGAGCTACTTTTCTATCAAACATTGTGAAATGTAATTAATGTTTTGCATTTATATTGCGCCCGCCCCATCCAATTACAGAATCTCGCAAACATTTAATTTCGTTTTCCATTCTGTTTTTTTCACCTATGATAACATCTGGTGTTTCTTTCATGTAGGAAAATTGTATAGGTCGACAAACCCTAGCCGAAGAAAGTCGAGGGTTCTTCCACGGATCAATATCTTCTAAATTGTTTACTTGAAATGGATAAGTAGAGAAATATAATCGTCAAGGTTTTTATTTTACTTCGATCCTCACATGAAATAAGAACAATTCTTTACAAGAACGGTTTCGTATTTTTTATTTATTTTTTTAGCTTCTTCAATTAGGTACATCAGACGAAATGACAATAGAAAAACAAAAATTAAAATAAGTCAATTAGATATTATATTATCAAAATATATACATTTTTATATTAATTTATTGAAATTTACAAATGTACAGGATATATACATCAAGTAAATGTATTGACAGCGATTATAACTTGAAAAGAACTACTCATGAGTAGCATTTTATTAAAACTTCTACACTGGAAGGTCATGGAAGTAGGCCATCTTCGTTTCAGACGCCTCGGAGAATTATCAGGAATAGAGTGGGAAGCAAGTTGAGAAACTAACGGATTTGAGTGATTATGGAGCTTACTATGAAAGGATAGGTATCTGGTGTGGGCTAAATCAGCAACATATGGAACATTAAGATCATTATGGATAAGTTTATTGGTGACAAAGTAAGGAGCATTGAGGATTTTACGAAGGATTATGGATTGTGAGGATTGAATACGAGATGAATTGGATGGTTTAATGGAACCTCAAAGCTCAACTCCGTACGTCCAAATAGGTCTAATCACAGTCATGTATATAAGTCTTTTGTAATTAATTGGGAGCTTTGAACTTTTGTCTAGTAAATGTTGAAGTAGTCTGAAACGACGCACTTAGGGGTATTTTACGATTCTAGGCGGCCAAAATTATTTAATCCCAGTTGACTGTCGAAACTATATTTACAAGTCATCTTAAGCTTAAAAAAGTTATTTTCAGACTTTCCATTAAGAAAAAAAGGAAAAAAACAAAACAAAAAAAAAATTTGAAATGTTTGTTGAGTGCCTTGTGTGGAGAACAACCTTTTTGGTTTTTTCATTTTCCTTTGCGTAACAATTGCTTGTCAGTATCTGTTCTTAGCTACCACTTTTTTTATATGAAGTTCATATGAAAAATGCAATACGCTTTCAAACAGACAAATCCTAGCGTGCAATATAGAAAACCAAAAGAAAGAGCATCGGCATCAATATAATTTTTATTTTTTTATCAAATGATGGAATTATTTAAAAAATGCGCCACAAATGTAGGACCTTATAGTTAATGTTAATGTGACAGTAATACATACATTTTCGTCAATCAGAATAAGTGACAGGGTATGTTTCATAACAATTGTCTTCCAGTGTGAATATGGTGCTTTTAAATGAATTTAATTAATTAAAATAAGTATTTTTCAGCAGCCAATCGTCATTTTTTAAGGATTTTATTTTCCAGTTTACTAACTTCTTTTCATGTCTGTTCAAATTTAGATTTTAAACAGGAGCATTGGTACTTCATGTCCTTTTATTGGTCACTAGAATAGCTCACTAGTCAAAAGATGTTTTCAAGTATTTTAATTTTACGTCAAAATTGGAAAGATTTGCTCCTGCATTTTATCGTTTAGTGATATTAAGGTCACTTCTCTTACTCCTGAACAAATTGAGAAATATCAACAATATTAAAGATATCGTTAAAAAAATGATAATATTTAATTTAATATTTTGTAATTTTCTTATTGTCATGTTTGGTTCCTTTTAAATCAAAAAGGTGCGGCTGATTTAGTCATTACTATTTTACAAAAAGTCTATTCTTTCAAAGAAAATAAAAATAACAGCCGGGACGCACCTTGTAGTACAACAAAAACACTAAAATATGCTAAAATGTGTTTGATAATAAACGAAAAATAGGATATTTAACAGTCGAAATGGTACTGATACATTAATTGATAAAATAATAATCACTTCAAAAGTGTGTATCCTCACCTGCAGTTTTCAGATCAATAATTCTATTTATGAAGAATATCACTGAATATAAGAAAACCCATTTTAACTGAAGTGATTACACTTTGAAAGCAGAGAGAGATCCGTTGGCCTGACGGGATGGTGCAGTTTCGATTAGTCGTACGACTTAGGTATTGCAGGGAAGGAAGGGACAAGGGTCACATAAGGTCCTATGTTTGTACAACTTTATAAATAGCTTGTTTGTTTTTTTCTTTCTGTGGATTTCATTAAATCGACTTTTGGCCGCCTAGATTAGCTAAGTACCCCTATGTGCGACGGGCAGTTTCTTGTCGTTTAAAAAAAAAGAATTGAAAAACTCTTGCAGACGGTGATAGACGGTGAAAATTTAAAATGTAAATTGTAGATCTGAATATGAATTTTCAATCCACATAAGCAACATCGCGGAGGTAGACGGAGGTAACTGAAAAAAACTGTGATCTTTAAAACACCTTGGCATACTTTTAAATTACGTTGTATTTTGACAAAAGTTTTAATTCTGCCTCTTTTCGTTCTATTCTTTGTCGAAACGAGTAATAAAACTCTTCCGAGAAAAAATA
Source organism: Euschistus heros (assembly GCA_003667255.2). Lineage (NCBI taxonomy): Eukaryota > Metazoa > Arthropoda > Insecta > Hemiptera > Pentatomidae > Euschistus > Euschistus heros. The sequence goes on from RCWM02000312.1 coordinate 275,287, forward strand.
AGTGCATAAACTGACATGTAAAAAGGGCTTTTGCTTTCTGTTTCAAAAGCAAAACAATAGGGAATGAACAGTCCGTATCAGATATACATCACACACCAAAAAAAAGTACAAAATTAAAACATGATTTTTTGAGGTTTTTTCTGCCCTTGAACCACTGTGCGCCGGGAGCCAAACCGGGCCACGGGGCGAATGCATTGCAGGCACGAATCTTATGGTGAAAAAATGTATAATATTTTGTCAGCAATATTGAATTTGAATTTGTATGCTACACAAGTTTATGAGATAGTAAAAAACTGAATTTAAAAGCTGAATCAAAGGATTTTGTACAGTCAACACTTTTATCTCTAAGTGCTCAACAATTAAAACAGTAAGAAATAGTTTGTATGGATCTTTTTTTAAGAACGTAATTAACACCTGATACATTTCATTCCCAACTAATTTCCCAAAACATATGATTCTTCTTTAATTTGGAAGTAAAACTCACCTTAGATATTTTATTTTTGCATTTTTTAAGGCTTCTCGTCCAATAGAATCTACAAAAAGCTAGAGCGGCATTTATTGACCATTCGCTAGTATGTTATACAGCAGAGGCACTTGTAAACTACATCGTATACATTTAAGTAGGATTACATCTAGGATATCTTGGTTGTACCTTAAATCTTTGTGATCTTAGTTTATTATGAAAAATTCAAAAACATTTTTTCATGGAGCTATCTTTATCACACATAAATATTAGCGGAAGAACCAGGGAGATGTAAGCTTGCAATGTAAGTCGAAACGTCGGCATTACAAATTAAGATATTATTCTTAATTGCTGTGAATCTATGATTGCATACCCCAACAATCTACATCTCTAAATACTTCTCAGTCAACTAATACCCTATTAATCAGGAGATAACTTCTATTCATATATCAATATCAATAATAACAAGACATATATCATATGGTGATAATTTAAAACATATTAAAAAAACTAATCATTTCTGAAAAGTAATAATTTCTACGCGTTCCAACAAGTTTTCGTGGAATTTAGTTTGTGATGATGTATTGATCCATCCGAATCTTGGCTCGCAGCCCAACAGGAAGAAGACACTTGGAGAAGACTCTAGCTGTTGGAAATTTTCAATTCCTCAGATCGTTTTGTCCACAAATCAGAATAAAGGTGAGTACCGAACCAACCTTTACTGAGGCTAGCGTGAGTCAGACTTTTGCTAGTATTACATCGAGAAAACTTCTCCCACAAGAATCAAGCCATCATATTTAACACGATTAACGGGGTAAAGCAAATCGAATATCTTCAGAAGATTGGAGATACAATGGAACCTCTATATGTCGAACCTCGAAAAAGCGAATTCCTATAATTCCTAATAAATCCTGGATATGTCCCAAATGTGATATATCATAAAAGTCTGAGCCGTCAGGATCTGAAATCCTCGCGGCTGTTAATCGCATGGGTGTCACTATGAAGGAAGACATAAAATCACTAAAAACCTCACTAGATGAATACGGGGACCTCAGTTTTGAACTAAGTGAAAGAATGACCAAAATCGAGAACCATTTAGAGGGGCAAAACAAATACATAGAAGACCTAGTAAATGAGAATAAGACTTTAAAAGAAAAGTAGGCCAGCTTGAGGTTAAAATAAACAAAGCCGAGCAAGGTCTGTTAAAAAATCATTAGAAATTCGCGGCATCTCTGTACGCCCGGGGGAGACCTCCGTGACAGTGATATGTGTAGGTGCTGGGCTCGGCATTAAGCTGTGTTGACGATTTTGACATGGTAAAGCGCCGAAAACCCAGAAAAGATGACCCGGGACCTCTGCCAGTGATAGCGCGCTTCGTCTGGCAGACTTTGAGGGACGAACTAATACAGAAAAAGAAAGTCAAGAGGGAGTTCACTACTCGCGATACCGGCTGGCTGGAGAACAACTCTCACCAGATATATTTAAGCGAGGAGATAACCCTGACCAATATCAAAGATAAGATAATAGATAACTGACCAATAGCCAAGATAAAGCTGGTCAATAACCCATCTGTATTGGCTCGCCTTCAAACTGTAGTACCTGTGGTTCGCAGGAGGACGGGTTCGCTGCCGGAAGGATGATGGCGGACCTGTAATCTACATAGACCAGCCTCTGGAACTGGATGTCTTCGGCTGACCTCTCGGTATACAATTCCTTCCTGCGCCTCCTCTATATTTTATGCTTTTTGTTTTTGAATTCAATGTATTTTTTGTTTTATTTGTTGTTGTTTTTTTCAATTTTGTCTCATTTTGAAGATCGCTTTAATTTTTTTATTCAACGGTATAACTATTCTTTTGTTTTTATTGGCTTTAAAGTTCTGCGCCTGCGCTAGATAGTCAATGTAGTTTTCATATCGTCTCTTTCATTTATCACTTTTTTATTGTGATTTACAGCATCTTTGCAGGGTAAATTGTTATAGATCAACAGTAGATAAGAAGCACGAAGCATCGGACTTGTTATTACTGTAAGTAATTTCATATTTACTAGCAAGTGAATAAAACAGTGTGTATCATAACCTACGAGCATATCGTATTAACGGCAGGCCAGATGAGCAGTGATAAGCACGGCCCCCCACCCTGCCTACGGTCTTCAGTACCTACCTGACAGCCGTATAGTCCAAGAGCCGAGGCCAAATTTCATGACTTATTTGAAGAAAACTTTTAGACATACAGCCATAAAATGTCCACCCTCAGCAATCAATTTGCACTTGTCTGCCAACTCAAAGCGGGGGCGTTTCAAAATGGCGACCTCCGAAAGGGGGAGCAAATATCAAAATATGGTATTATTTGAAGATGATTTATTTAAAGCAAACAAAAAACTGCAAACCCCCTAGGTGACAAAATACGTTGTCTGCCAAAATTTGGAGTGGGGGCGTCGCACCGGCAGACAGAATTCAAAATCCGCGTTTTTTCAGTCCAAAAGTGGACCATTTGAAGACGATTTATTTCAAGCATACAAGAAACTGCATGCTCACTAGATGACAAAAAACGTTGTCTGCCAAAATTTGGAGGGGGCGTCGCACCGGCAGATAAAATTCAAAATCCGCGTTTTTCAGTCCAAAAGTTGACAATTTGAAGACGATTTATTTCAAGCACACAAGAAACTGCATACTTCCTAGATAACAAAAAACGTTGTCTGCCAAAATTAGGGGGGGGGGCTAAGCACCGGCAGACAAAATTCAAAATCCACGTTTTTTCAGTTCAAAAGTGGACAATTTGAAGATAATTTATTTGAAGCACACAAGAAACTGCATACTCCATAGATGACAAAAAACGTTGTCTGCCAAAATTTGGAGGGGGCTAAGCACCGGCAGACAAAATTCAAAACCCTTGTGAAGGCGTCACACCGGCTGACATTGTTCAAAACTCACATCCTTTTCGTCCAACAGTGAACTTTTTGAACATGATTTCCTTTTTTATTTGATTTATAAGTAGTTTTTCTCTAGAATGATTTGAGGAAATTATATTAAATTGCTTCCTACGTATGGTACAATAAAATTATTTTAATATAAAATAATCTTGTTTTAAAATCTTATGTAAAAAATACCAATTAATATATATGAACAGTAATAATATAAATACCGGCCACATAATTAAAAAATAATAATATTTCAACTTATAAAGTTATGAAATATGTACTATCCTGGAACAAAATTCGTATAAAAAATGATAGACCGAGAGCCCGATAGGAAAACATACCGATTTATTTCACCCCTTTTTTGTAATGCATGGGTGTAACCTGTCCACTGTTATAATTGAAAATTTATGAATTTTCCAATAAAGGTGAGTGCCGCAAAAATGACAGTGGGGGAAAGGAGTTGAAAATAGTATTTCTTAGAAGTTCGGAAATCGTTACTTTTAGTATATTTTGTGTTCTATTATACGTTATTCAAGCAAATCAACTTTGCAACAAATTTTGTAATAGTCATTTTGTTCTCAGATCAATAGTTTTAGAGCGGTTTGGCCACCAAAGATTGACTAACTTCATATATGTCGCACTTCTTCGTGAAAAGAAGCAGTTGGTACTTTTCCGTTGTCGGTTATAACTCTAATCCAAAATTTATTTTTTTCAACTGATAGCTGACTAAATTTCCTTTCAGACATTATACATAAAATTTATTTGTATAATATAATATAATTTATCTATATAATGTATATGAAGTTATTTAAAATACCCATGCCAGCACGCTAAAAATCCCTACTATTGTAAAGTTAAAGTTTTTGGCACATATTTCGTTATAACACCAAAACTATTCGTCCAATCCAAAATTTATTTTTCTCAACTGATAGCTGACTAAATTTGCAATCAGACCCCATATATAAAACTTTGATCAAGCTCTGTAAAATACCCGTGCCAGCACGCTAAAAAACAAGTTCTGTTGTTAAATACAAATCATTTAGATTATTTTTCGGCATTAGTCCAAAACAATTTGTCTAAACCAAAATTTACTTTTTTCAACTGAAATTTGACTAAATTTGATATCACAGTTTATACATGAATATTTAATTGAAATCCATGCCAGCAGGCTAAATGTGTATGTTTTGGTAAAAACATAACAATTTTACATGTTACAGTAAATTTATAAATTTTGGATCGGAAGAAAATTTTTGGGGTAATAACGAAAAATGTGTCAAAAAACTTGGATTTCACAACAGTACGAGGTTTTGGTGTGCTGGCATTGGTATTTTACGTGACTTTATATCAATTTAATATATGGGTCTGATTGGAAATTTAGTCAGCTATTAGTTGAGAAAAATAAATATTGGATCGGAAGAAAATCTTTGGGGTAATAACGAAAAATGTGTCAAAAAACTTGATTTCACAACAGTACGAGGTTTTGGTGTGCTAGCATTGGTATTTTACATGATTTTATATCAATTTAATATATGGCGGCTGATTGCAAATTTAGTCAGCTATCAGTAGAAAAAAAAAAAATAAATTTTGGATCGAACGAATAGTTTTAAGGTTTTAACGAAAAATGTACCAAAAAATGCCGGCGTGGGTATTTTTCACATGACTTTATATAAATTTCATATATGTAGTATGGTAGGAAATTTAGCCAGTTACTTACCACAAGTTAGCCAATCATTGGTGGCCAAACCGTTTGAAAACTATAGATGAAAGAAAAAGAAATGAATAGTGCCAAATTTCTTGCAAATTTGATTTGCTTCATAATGTACATCGCTCAAAATATACTAATAGGAACGGTTTCCGAGTTATTCGATCAAACGACTAAGAACATTCGATTTTCCAAGAACATACGTTTACGAAGAACTACATGTTTTCCACGTATTTTGTTCCAGGATAGTACATATTTGATAACTTTATAAGTTGAAATATTATTCATTTTTTAATTATATCGCCTTTTTAATTATATTATTACTGTCCCTATGTATTAATTGGTATTTTTAACATTAAAATTTTTAAACAAGATTATTTTATATTAAAATAATTATATTCTACCATACGTAAGAAGCAATATAATTTCCTTAAATTATTCTAGAGAAAAACTACTTATAAATCAAATAAAAAAGGAAATCATGTTCAAAAAGTTCACTGTTGGACGAAAAGGATGTGAGTTTTGAACAATGTCAGCCGGTGTGACGCCTTCACAAGGGTTTTGAATTTTGTCTGCCGGTGCTTAGCCCCCTCCAAATTTTGGCAGACAATGTTTTTTTGTCATCTATGGAGTATGCAGTTTCTTGTGTGCTTCAAATAAATCATTTTCAAATTGTCCACTTTTGGACTGAAAAAACGCGGATTTTGAATTTTTTCTGCCGGTGCTTAGCCCCCTCCTAATTTTGGCAGACAACGTTTTTTGTCATCTAGGAAGTATGCAGTTTCTTGTGTGCTTCAAATAAATCGTCTTCAAATTGTCCACTTTTGGACTGAAAAAACGCGGATTTTTAATTTTGTCTGCCGGTGCTTAGCCCCCTCCAAATTTTGGCAGACAACGTTTCTTGACACCTAGGAAGTATACAGTTTCTTGTGTGCTTCAAATAAATCGTCTTCAAATTGTCCACTTTTGGACTGAAAAAACGCGGATTTTTAATTTTGTCTGCCGGTGCTTAGCCCCCTCCAAATTTTGGCAGACAACGTTTCTTGACACCTAGGAAGTATACAGTTTCTTGTGTGCTTCAAATAAATCGTTTTCAATTTGTCAACTTTTGGACTGAAAAAAAAACGCGGATTTTGAATTTTGTCTGCCGGTGCGACGCCCCCTCCAAATTTTGGCAGACAACGTTTTTTGTCATCTAGTGAGCATGCAGTTTCTTGTGTGCTTGAAATAAATCGTCTTCAAATGGTCCACTTTTGGACTCAAAAAACGAGGATTTTGAATTCTGTCTGCCGGTGCGACGCCCCCTCCAAATTTTGGCAGACAACGTTTTTTGACATCTAGGAAGTATGCAGTTTCTTGTGTGCTTCAAATAAATCGTTTTCAATTTGTCAACTTTTGGACTGAAAAAACGCGGATTTTGAATTTTGTCTGCCGGTGCGACGCCCCCTCCAAATTTTGGCAGACAACGTTTTTTGTCATCTAGCGAGCATGCAGTTTCTTGTGTGCTTGAAATAAATCGTCTTCAAATGGCCCACTTTTGGACTCAAAAAACGAGGATTTTGAATTCTGTCTGCCGGTGCGACGCCCCCTCCAAATTTTGGCAGACAGCGTTTTTTGGCACCTAGGGGGTTTGCAGTTTCTTGTGTGCTTGAAATAAATCGTCTTCAAATGGTCCACTTTTGGACTCAAAAAACGAGGATTTTGAATTTTGTCTGCCGGTGCGACGCCCCCTCCAAATTTTGGCAGACAACGTTTTTTGTCATCTAGTGAGCATGCAGTTTCTTGTGTGCTTGAAATAAATCGTCTTCAAATGGCCCACTTTTGGACTCAAAAAACGAGGATTTTGAATTCTGTCTGCCGGTGCGACGCCCCCTCCAAATTTTGGCAGACAGCGTATTTTGGCACCTAGGGGGTTTGCAGTTTCTTGTTTGCTTTAAATAAATCATCTTCAAATATTATTATATTTTGATATTTGCTACCCCCTTTCGGTGGTCGCCATTTTGAAACGCCCCCGCTTTGAGTTGGCAGACAAGTGCAAATTGATTGCTGAGGGTGAACATTTTATGGCTGTATGTCTAAAATTTTTCTTCAAATAAGTCACGAAATTTGGCCTCGGCTCTTGGACTAGTAGGGACTGTAGCGTCTCTTCACTGAATTCAGGGTCAAGTTCAAAAGACGCGAAACGTAATATTGTTATTTTTTTTTCTTATTATTTTTTATGTATTCCTCCTGAAATGCCAGTATGAGGTATTACCATATGGTAATGTCTAGTAAAAATAAAAGAAGTCGGTCCTTGGAGTCCAAACCAAGCCCGACAAAACCCAGATCTAGAAAACAAAAGAGAGCCACGCCTCCTTCTACTCCTAACAATCAGGAACCTCAGCCAGGAACTTCTTCTTAAGCAGTAGAAGATGAATCCCCATTTTTTACTCCAAACCCATTCGAACCACTTAAAAACTCAGAAACTGAAGAAATGGAAACAGCAGTTACCAAAAAAATACCACGCCCCCCACCAATCTACATCAGAAATATTAGAAGCATACAACTCTTCAGCGATCAAATAAATAAAATTATAGGCCCAGGAGCCTACTCATGTGTAAATAGAACTAATGACACTAAGTTACAACCCGATACACCTGAGGCCTACCGTTCAATAGTCAAATACATGAGCGATACCAAGGCCGATTTCCACACTTATCAGCTCAAGAGCGAAAAATCAGTTAGATTGTAATTCGGCGCCTCCACCACACTACTCCAGCAGACATTATAGAAGAAGAACTTACTTCTATGGGCTTAAAGTTCGCCAAATTATAAACGTGGTCAAGGATAACAAAATGAATCCTGGAACGGGTAACAAAATACCCTTGCCATTATTTTTTGTTGACCTGGAGCCAACTCCAGGAGTAGAAAAACTTTATGAGGTTAAGCGGCTCTATTACACAAATGTAATAATAGAAAAACCGTATCCAAAAAGGGACATTGTTCAATGTCATAACTGCCAAGCGTATGGACACACTAAGCGCTGTTGTCATCATATGCCTAGATGTGTGAGGTGCGGCTATCCACAAAAAACTGAAGATTGCAACAAACCTCGTGATAATCCAGCTGTATGCGCTCTATGCCACCAGGGCCATCCGGAGAACTATAAAGGGTGTGAAACCTATAAGAAGCTCAAGGCTCGCTTCCAACCAGCTCAAGGAAGAAATGAAGAAGTGAGGCAAGCAAGAAGGCAGCCATCTAGACCAGTTAATGAAGCCATCTCCTATGCTAGTATGATGGGTGGCAGAGAGCTACCTACTGGAACAGGGGCCATGCAACAGCCCCAGCCTCAAAACATTTATCACGAACCCCAACATCCAATCCATAACCAAATCCATCAGCCTCAAACCCAACCCCCTGAAAATCCTATAATCCAGCCCATTAAAAACAACACATCCACAGTTCCTTATATCCCGCCCCCTCCCAATGCTACTGATATCTCATCAATACTAAACTCTTTCCTCTCAGAATTCCGATCCATGATCACACCTCTCATATCACTCCTAACCAGTGCATTATCCAACATCATCATCCCCGCCCAAAGAAATCCCTAAATGGAACCTTCCCTATCTATTCTCCTCTGGAATGCGAATGGTATTCGGAATCATACTGACGAGTTGACAGCACTACTACACGACAGTAACATTGATATAGCCCTGATTACTGAAACTCGACTAACTAGTAAGAGAACATTCAAAATAGCACAATACGAGACCTATCGGACGGATCACACGGACGGAAAAGCTCATGGTGGCACTGCCGTCATCATCCATCATTCCCTCTCCCATTATTTACTACCTTTACCGACTTATAACTTCCTACAAACAACTGCAGTTGTTATCAAAACCTTCCCTTTCCCTCTTACAATAGCTGCAGCTTATTGTCCTCCTGGAAAAAAACTGTCTCCTTCACCCAATTCAGTTCCTTCCTCGATTCACTGGGAAACCACTTCCTTCTTGGTGCTGACCTCAACGCAAAACACCAACAGTGGGGTGCCAGAACCACCAACTCCCTTGGCCGAATGCTACTGTCGGCACTCAATTCCAACCATTGCCACTACATTTCTCCCTGCTCTCCTACCTACTGGCCAACAGATCCTACTCGTAATCCTGACCTTCTTGATTTTTTCATTTGCACAGGTCTAGGTGCTATCAATCACTCCATAAAACGCCTAGACAACCTTTCCTCTGATCACAGTGCTCTAAGCCTCACCCTATCCCTATCACCGATACCCAAACTTCCTCCCCCATCATTTATTAGAGGCCCAATAAACTGGAACCTCTTTCGTCAAAAACTAACCGATTCCATAGACCTCAGAGTGTCTCTGAAAACACCCCAAGAACTAGATGATGCTGCCAACTCCTTTAAGAATTTGATTCAAAAAGCTGCTTGGAATTCATCTTTCCCCCCACCTTCCTATAAAAACCGTACAAAAAATCCTCTACCACAAGAGCTAATTGATCTTATCCAAACCAAACGTCATTCCAGATCCCTATGGCAAACTACCAGGCATCCTGGCGATCGGAGAACATATAACCGCTATACCAAATTAGTTAAAAAGAAATTGGCTTCCTTTAGATCTCAATCCTACAACTCATATCTCTCCTCCCTCTCTACCTCAGACAATTCTCTTTGGAATGCAACAAAAAAAATCCTCAAATATCACAATATTTCCCATCCTCTCCGACGTGAAGATGGAACCTGGGCTGCCTCAGATGAGAACAGAGCAGAAGAGTTTGCCAAGCCCCTCTCCAGCACATTTATTCCCCATTCCGAACAAATCCCCTCCCACACTGCTAAAGTTCATCAATTCCTCACTTCACCAATTCCCCTCTCCTTACCTCCTAAAGCTGTTAACCCCTCTGAGGTCAAATTCCTTTTAAAAAAGTTGAAACTCCGCAAATCACCTGGATATGATCTTCTCACCACCCAGATCCTCCGGCAACTTCCTCAAAAAGCGATCATATTCCTCACTTATATTTATAATTGAATCCTTCGCACAACCCACTTTCCTCTGATATGGAAACACTCCATCATCGTTCTGTTCCTAAAACCAGGCAAACCTCCCAACAAAACCTCATCATATAGACCTATAAGTCTTCTTCCCATCCTTTCAAAAATCTTTGAAAAAAATCCTTTTAAAACGAATCCTACCTATACTCGAATCCCAAAGCATCCCTTCCCACCAATTTGGATTCCGGACTGGTCACTCCACTGTTCAACAAGGTCTTCGTGTTGTTGATCATATATCGTCTGCCCTTGAAAACAAGCAGTATAGCACTGGTGCATTTCTGGACGTAGCGCAAGCTTTCGACCGGGTGTGGCACCAGGGCTTGCTCTTCAAGCTCAAGACGCACTTACCCCAATCCCTATACCTAGTCCTACGATCCTATCTCTCAAATCGCTCCTTTCGAGTCCGCTGTGGCTCAGAGTTTTCCAACTGTTATCCTATTGATGCCGGTGTGCCACAAGGTAGTGTCCTAGGTCCTGTCCTCTATAATCTCTTCACTGCAGATATACCAACAAACCCTAATACCTTTTTAGCCACATTTGCAGATGATACTGCTATCCTATCATCCCATCCAGATCCTAAACTTGCTTCCCTCAACCTCCAAAAAACATCTTTTACAGATTGAAGCTTGGTGCAACAAGTGGAGAATAAAAGTTAATGAAGCCAAATGCAATCATATAACTTTTACCCTTCGCCGCAAATCCTGTCCTCCCATCCGCTTCAATAATATCCCTATACCAATATCCGACTCAGTACGCTACCTTGGCTTTCATCTTGACAAAAGACTGACTTGGAACCCTCATACTAGACTAAAAAGACAAGAACTAAACAGGAGATTCAGCCAACTTTACAGACTACTATGCAGGAATTCTCATCTCTCAGTTGATAGCAAACTCCTCATATATAAAACATTATTAAAACCTATTTGGACCTACGGACTTGAACTGTGGGGAACAGCAAGACAATCGAATATTAAACGTATTCAATCCTTCCAATCCAAAGTCCTCCGAACAATAGTCAATGCACCTTATTATGTTACCAATAAAACGCTACATAATGACCTAAAAATAGGTTTTGTCCTTGATCTCATTCCTTCAAAATTCTCGAAATTTCGTCAAAACCTATCCAATCATCCCAATCCTCTGGCTCAATCCCTATCCAGTCATAACCACCCTTATAACCCTCCGAGAAGGTTAAAACGGTAATGGCCCCGAGACCTTTTGTAATGTATAAAGTTATGTTGGAGTTCTGGTAATGACCAGCTTCTCCACTCAAGTCCTGAGTATCTGTGGCCATAGCGCTCCCACTCAGCCTCCACTGGATATTACCAGTGATGCAGCAGCCGAGAGAGCAGCGCTGGGATCTCTACGCGTCTAGCCTTGACTCCCAATAAGTGGGGAATAGGTTCGATTCGGGGTTCCCCAGGCTGAGTGTGTTTGTATTGTATATAAAGTATGAATGAATAATAATTTGTGTATTTTAATTTTAATTCAATTTTGTTTTTAGTCCAGTCAATGAGTGCTGAAATGAGGGGTGTAGAGTGCATGGAATATGCGATAATTTTTGACTTCATAGCTTCGTTAGGAATAGTTGGAAGATAAACATACTAAAAGTCCCCGCCGCTGGGGGGTGAGCTAACGGTGGGGGGGAGGGGAGAAGTTCCATTTTTTTGGTTTTTCCATAATATCTCGAAAACTGTTGACTCTAGAAAAATATGTTTGAATAAACATAAAAGCTAATGAAATTCATTATAAAATTTATAATACATAAATTTGTCGTAATTCTAACCGTTTACGAGATATACGTTATTGAAAATAGGTGATTTTCGGGAAAAAACCAATGTCACCTCACTTTTTGTCAAACATTTGCTTCTATTACGTTCCACAATCGTTTCTCAGAAAGAACGTCAGAATCAAAATTGTAGAGCATTAAATTTACTTTAATTTCATATATACGTTTCTGGTATTTGCTTCAAATGTTTAACAAAAAGTGAGGTAAACATTTTTTTTTTTTCTAAAGTTGTCGATTTTTAATAACGTATATCTATATATGAAATTTTGATTAAGGCCCATTAAATACTCTTACCAGCACGTTAAAAACCGCCTACTATTTTAAGTCCAAGGTTTTGTTGGCGTAGTTTTCACCATAACGCCGAAACTATTTGTCAGATCAGAAATTAATTTTTTTCAACTAAAATCTGGTGAAATTTACTACCAGGCCCTATATATGAAATTTTGATTTTGCCACGTGATACACCGCAACCTGAACGCTAAATATGTATGTTTTGGCAAAGTATGGCGATATTCACAAATTTAGTAGGCTGGTTTGAGTGTATAACGTGACATAATCAAAATTTCATATACAGGCTCTTATAGTATATTTAAGGAGCTTTCACATAAAAAATAGAAATTTTGGATCGAACAATTAGTTTCGGTATGAGTATCCATAAACGTGATTTTTTAGAGAAGTACGACCCCAGATAAAGAGTGCCGAAATGAGGGGTGTAGAGTGCATGAAATAAGCAATAATTTTCGACTTCGCAGCTTTGTTAGGAATAGTTGGAAGGTAAACATATTAATAGTCCCCACCCCTGGGGGGTGAGCTAAAGGTGGGGGGAGGGGAGAAGGTCCCAATTTTGTTTTTCCATTATATCTCGAAAACGGTGGACTCTAGAAAAATATGTAGCAGATCAAAATTAAAGCTCATTAAATTTCCTATAAAAGTAATCATTTATGTATTCGTGGAAATCTCAACGGTTTTCGAGATATACGTTATTAAAAATCGATAACTTTAGAAAAAAAAAAATGTTTACCTCACTTTTTGTTAAACATTTGAAGCAAATACCAGAAACGTATATATGAAATTAAAGTAAATTTAATGCTCTACAATTTTGATTCTGACGTTCTTTCTGAGAAACGATTGTGGAACGTAATAGAAGCAAATGTTTGACAAAAAGTGAGGTGACATTGGTTTTTTCCCGAAAATCACCTATTTTCAATAACGTATATCTCGTAAACGGTTAGAATTACGACAAATATATGTATCGTAAATTTTATAGTTAATTTCATTAGCTTTTATGTTTATTCGAAACATATTTTCTAGAGTCAATAGTTTTCGAGATATTATTGAAAATCCAAAAAAATGGAACTTCTCCCCTCCCCCCCACCGTTAGCTCACCCCCCAGCGGCGGGGACTTTTAGTATGTTTATCTTCCAACTATTCCTAACGAAGCTATGAAGTCTAAAATTATCGCATATTCCATGCACTCTACAATGTGTTTATTGACTGGACTATTTATGTTTGATTATTGTAAATAATTATTAGTTTTATTTTATGAAGATATTTATTTATTTTATTTTATTTTTTATTATTATTAGTTGTGTGTGTGTGTGCATTTATAAATACGGTATGAATGAATACATTTATCTCTGTACCTATTGACCTTTACTGAGGCAGATTGCACACTTATTTCAATAAAATATTAATAAATTAAAAAAATAAAAATTGGTTTTAACTTTTATTATTTTTATCATTCCTATTTGTTTATTTTTCATTAACACTTATTCACCTATTTATAATTTTCTTATTTTCTATTATCATTATTCATTTACGAATTACTATCTATATTTTAATTTTACATTATTATATGTATTTAGGTATTTCTATTTCTATCTTACATTATCATATTTAGTTCTACTACTCCATCTCATTTATAGATTCATCCTTTTACTTACTGTTCTATATTTCGCTATCACCTCACCAATATGACTAATATCCTGATCACCTGTCACGTAAACTCTATCCCTTCCTGCCCAGTATGATAAATTCCCATTTTTTTACCCAAAATTTTTACCACATCATTGCAGTTTCCGAAACCTGGCTTAAACCCTACATTCCGTCTTCTTAGGTTTCCCTCCCTAACAACTCTATCATTGGTCATGACCAGCCAGTCAACCTGATTTGGGAATCAGGTTGACTGGCTGGAATATCCGGTGTTGACTCCAAAGTGCATTGTTAGTTAACTGCGTTGATGCGAATTCTGGAAGATTTGAAGAGGCCGGCAGACACCTTTGTTCAGGAGAAACCCCATGAATTTGATCCAAATGCCTGGTCCAGTGTTTATTCAGTGATGGCACAAAAACTTGGAGTCTTCGGGGTACTAAAGATTTGATAACAGATGCCGGAATCCATTTTCCCCCAGACTGGTCTTTGGTGAAAATGGTGCTCCATGTTTCAGGTTAACACCATTGTGCTGAAGAAAATTCTTAAAAGTCTCACTATCAAAACCCGAATTATTGTCTGAAACAATGGTTTCAGGTAAACCAAAACGCGCGAACACCTGTCTCAAGATCTTCATAGTAGTGTCCGTAGACATCGAATGTGTACAAAAAGCTTCAATCCACTTGTGACTATCAATGATAACGAAGAAATAACGTCCTTCGAGCGATCCCAGATAATCTATGTGAAGGCCCTGCCGGCATTCCCATGGTACTAGGGCTGCCTTTGGGGGTTATCCTTGTTTGCGTTACATGTATGACGAAATCGCACGATCTCTTCGACGTCCTCACCCAACTCCGGCGGCCACCGCACATACGATCTCGCTAGGGATTTTGTTTTTACAATACCCATGTAAGAAGCGAGAAGCTCCTTCAAGACCTCTTGTCGCAAGGACGTTGGCACAATAACAAGATATCCCCATAGAAGGATATCCTTTTCCACTAATACTCGTCCTTCTTTCGGAAATAGTGCTGAAATTTGGCTTCAACTTCATTCCGAACTTTAAAAAGGTGATAGCCTTCATAAGGATGTCATCTTTCTTGGTTGCTGCCAAAATCGTCTTATAATTCAATGGGAGATCATTACTCATGTCAAAAATGTTATTGATACATAGGTCAGGCTCATTTGATATTGGACATTCCGGAAGTGGAGCTATAGAAAACCAATCGGCAAGAATAGAAAAGAATAGAAAAGAAGTGAAAGAGATTTCACCCATTCCACATCATACATGTAGTTAGACAGAATAAGTGCCCACCGCTGTAACCGATTTGCTGCACAGGTTGGAATTCCATGCTTTGCACCAAAGATTGACAATAAGGGCCGATTATCGTTCACTAAAATGAACTTTAGTCCGTACAAATAGCTATGAAATTTGCGAACTCAAAACATCAAGGCAGCCCCCTCCTTATGTAGCTGAGAGTAGGACTTATCCGATTGAGACTACGTTCGGCTGGCGAATGCCAATGGTCGATCTAATCCATCTCCATATCGATGGTATATGACTACACCCAATCCGAAGTCAGATCCATCCACCGCGGGTTGTAATGAGCCAAACTTCGATGCTTTTGTATTAACCCCTTGACTTTCTCAAAAGATTGAGCACATTCGCTAATCCACTTCCACGGGTGCCACCTTTTCAGCAAACAGTAAAGTGGTGCTAGAATTGTCGCTAAATCGGGCAGAAACTCTGATTGAAATTCACTACTCCCAAAAAGCTCTGAAGTTCCTTAACAAATTGTAAGATAGCATCCGACTGGAGTGAGAAAAGGTGGTGGAAGAGGAGTGTTTTAAAAGTTCAGAGGGATGATGCAATACAAATAGAAGGAGGAAGAACATTCCAAAGAATAGCGAAGCGGACAAGAAAGTTCTGTAGGATGGAGTGTAGAGATTAGAGAGACGGGTTCTTGTATGCAGTGATTGGATTTAGAACGTGAAATGTTGGATATTATGAATAAACGGAGGGTGATGTGTGTTAATAACTTGGGAGAGGAATGTACCAAGGAAGTAATCACTACGGAAGAAATCACTGAGGAAGAAAAGGGAGAGCCAATTTAACTCGGTGTAAAGATAGGACACATGAGAGCGTCTCGAGGTTTCAAGAACAAATCTTACAAAGCAATTCATGATTCCCTTTAATCTATCTTCAAGAATCATCGAGAGCCCACCTTAAATCACAAATCCATAGTCAAATTGTGGGAAGATGAGGGAGGATACTAAGAGTTTACGAATGGATAGAGAAAGTAGTTGTCGGGAACGGTGGAATAATTTTAGGATGCCAATCGATCGATTTGGGCAATATGGGATTTCCAGGATCAATGGTTAAACCTAGGTTTTTAACAGAGTAGTGGAAAGCTATAGGGTGTCCATTTAGGAATAAAGTAGGGAAGTTGGTATTCGTTTGGAGGAGAGAATGGAATCCCATTTATTCAGGATTGCCCAGGCACAGATTTCGTCTCGGTCTTCCTGAATTTTGGAAAATGCAGTTGATAACTCGGAAAGGAAAAGTAAATTTGTGAATCATATATAGGAATTAAAAAGGAGAGGGTAAATGCTAGATCCCTAAGCTCACCTGATCGCAAAGTAAGGAAAGAGGATGGACCTTGGTTGGGAATGATAACTGATTGAGAACGGTGGGAAAGGAGTTAATGAAATTACAAGAGAGCACTGTAGGGGAAGTTTAGAGATTTCAGTTTGGAAAAGAGTATGGTGTGCTCTAAGGAATCGAAGGCTATGGAAAAGTCTAGGAGTATCAGGATGGTTAATTCTTTGTTATTTACCGCAGCCTGGATGTTACTGATGATTTTGGTGACAGCGGATTGAGTCGAGTAGCAGGGGCGGAAACCAGATTGGGTCGGGTCAAGGAAATTGGAATCGTCAAAGTAATTGGAGACTTGGGATTGTACTAATGTTTCTAGGGGCTTAGAGAGGTTGGAAAGTATGGTAATTGGTCGGTAATCTTTTGGGGAGGTAGGATTCGGGTTCTTGATTATATGATGAATTAGGGCCTTTTACCAAGAGGTGGGAAATACAGAGTTCTGGAGGAAAATATTATATATGAAGACGAGAACCGGTAGGATTTCAGGACGACATAATTTTATCAATTTCACAGGAATACCGTCTAATCAAGTTGAATTAGTTTAGGATTTAGTTATGGAGGAATTGAGGTCAGTGGGAGAGATGTAAGAAAATTAAAAATAATTATCATTAAATGCAGGTAGTAAAAAAGGTAATTGAGGGTATAGAGGTTGTATAGATGTAGAGGTAGAGACGAAATAGGAATTTAAATCATCAGGTGTGCCAGTTATTAATCAAGTTATTAACACACATCACCCTCCGTTTATTCATAATATCCTACATTCCAAGTCCTCAATCCAATCACTTCATACAAGAACTCGTCTCTCTAATCTCTACATTCCATCCTACAGAACTACTGCATTCCAGCGTTCCTTTCTTGTCCGCTTCGCTATTCATTGGAATGTTCTTCCTCCTTGTTCCTTCTTGTATTGCACCATCCCTGTGAACTTTTATAACACTCCTCTTCCACCACCTTTTCTCCCTCCAGTCGGATGCTATCTAATTATATGGATGCTTTAATGAATTTCATCTTAGCATATAATACAGGTATAAAACTTTAGCCTGTTTTAACAATCTTCATATGATAATGTTTTCTCTTTTATTCAGATAATTTTCATATTTTTTTTCTTTATCATTTTGCTTCTTTTTTTTTCTTTTTCTTTTTTTGTACTCCCAAATTGTAATGTCTTTAAAATAATAAAAGAAACACAATGTACTTAAAATCACATTTATTTAATCACTAAATCACAGAATCAAAATAAGTGGGTCAAAACACAAAATAATCTGACATCACCCTGAAGGTAATCCATTGTTTTTTCCCACACTCCTGATCGATACATTAAACTCAATAATAAATACTTTATAATCGATATCCCATATACCACACAAATATTATTTATCTTCATGCTTTACTATGTGTAACATCAGAAATCTATCGTTCAATCAACTTTGTTCATAATATTTTTTCCTTTACTTATTGTATACTAGCATCCCCGTCGCGGCTTCGCCCGCCTTCATAAGTAAAAATAATTTCAACTAAAAATTAAAGTTTTATTTGTTTATCGATAAGATTCTTGTATTTTAGCATGTGGTTGAGCATTATTTCTTCAATAATTTTTTCACGCATAGCAGTAATTATTAATCTAGTTAAAATTGCACTGATTAGGTGGTTGAAGATTAAGTAAAAGCACCATTAGACATAAACTTTTTTATTTTAATGTATGAATTGGTAATCAAGATGAATAAAGACTATTAAGAAACTCTTGCGGAAAATAAACTGCATTATCAGTGCTTACGACAGAAGGCCCGTGGATTATGGATCCATGTTTTTACTTTAATATAATATTTGGATTTATTTATTTATTGGTTGGCTCTACAGCCCTAGATGGGCCTTGGCCTCACGCAGAAGAGATGACCATTGGAGTTTATCCATAGCTTTTCTTCGCCATCCTCTCACTCCCAGATTTTTCAGGTCCGCCTCCACATTATCCTGCCACCTTATTCTAGGCCTTCCTTTCAATCTGCTACCATCCGGTCTGTCACTCATCATCCTATTCGGCAGCCTCTCGTCCGGCATCCGTTGGACATGTCCCAGCCACCGCAACCTTCCTTCCTTGATGACCGCCACTATATTCGGTTCCCCGAATAACTCTTCCAATTCCTTGTTCTTCCTTATTCTCCAATTCCCATGGTCGTTTACTGGGCCGAAAATTTTTCTGAGAACTTTCCTTTCCCACACTTTAAGTATTGTTTCGTTCCCTTTTGTTAATGTCCAGCACTCACTTCCATACATTACCACAGGCCTTATGACTGTTTTATACAGGATTACTTTTGCAGCTCGTGATAATGCTCGGAACTTCAATATTTTATTAAGAGCGTACAGGCATCTGCTACCTGCTGTAATTCTGGCTTTAATTTCCGTTCTTATATCATTATTTTCCGTTATTATGGAACCTAGGTACTTAAAGCTATTGCACCAACGGAACTTATGTTCATTAATATGCACCTCCTCTTCTCTGCGAGGTTATTTAATATTTGGATTAAAATATGTTTTTACACACAATATAAAAAAAGCAAAGGATCGACATTTTGATTTAGTAATAATTTATATTCGACAGAAATAACTTTTTTGATTTCATTCACCCCCCGTCGAGGCTTCGCCCTCTCTCATAAGTGAAGATCTTAGATAATTTTAACTAATAATTGATTTTTTTTTATGTTTATCGATAAAAATCATGTATTAAAGTGAACAATTGAAAATTATATTTATGATATTTTCACGCATAGCAGTTCACCAAGTTAATAATGTTGAATTTAGATTGATTAGGTGTTTGAAGATAACATAAAGCATAATTAGACATCCAATTTTCAATTTTAATATATGAGTTGGTAATCCAGATGGACAAAGACTATTAAGAAACTGTTGCATATAATGCACTGCATTATCAGTGCTTACAACTAAAGGTTTAAAATTCATATTTTTACACACAATATTAAACAGCTGAGGATCGGCATTTTGATTTCTAATAATTTTCACTCGACAGAAGTAATGTTATTGATTTGATCTGATTGGATTTTAATTTCTTACCATAAAAGTATGTGATAGTGTGGTAAAACCCGTTTCTAACACTCAACATTGTACATTTAAATTTTTATTGTTGCTAAATCTAGAACTATGAAAATTATCTAGTCAAAATTTGGTATATTTCACTCCATATAGCTGTTTTAATAACAATTTAATTGAAAAAAAGTAAATTTTACTATAAATGTCCAGCTCTATGTAACACTGTACCTATTAACATTTCATGTAGATGGCAATTGCCGCCATTTTTGAACTTCACTGTTATCCACTTATTATTCATTTTTCAATAAAGAATTAGTTGAAAATCATTAGATTTTACTATTGCTAAACCATCCTATAAAGATGATGTAGTCAAAATTTGGTAGAGATTGGTTCAGTAGTTTTTGGTAGTTAGTGATCACAAACGAAAAATGGCTTGTCCTTTTATATAATAGTATAACCTTATACCGCCATATGTTAGAATCGTATAGAGCTAACAGATAATTGTGACTTGCAGATAATATACAAATAATATTGCGACTATAAATTAAGATATAAGCTATCCTATCTTTCTTTTTGGAACAAACTGCACACGGTGTGAAAATTTGATTAAAATCGGTTAAGTAGTTTAGGTGTCAGCGTGGCCCAAGAACGTGATACCTAATTTATATATTTTAAGATATAGTTTATGTATGTGTTTACATATATGTATAGATTTTTTTTCCTTTATATAACTTATTTTATTGTAAACTTGTATTTACTTTTAATTATCATATTTTATTATTAAATTTAAAATCTCTAGGCCAGATATACTCGTAATTTATGTTATGTAATGTAATATTATTCGTAAGGGACTTTGCCCTAAAATAAAATTTTTGTTCTATTCTAAATATGTATTTGTAGAAAAGGAAAAAACAATAAGTACAGTGAAAAGAAATGTAATGCATGAAAATGACTGTAACTAAGTGCAAGTGAAAATTAGCCAAACATGCAAAAACGTGCAATAAAAATAAAACACTGTGTGAAGAGGTGATGAGTAATTTAAAAAATCAAATATTTATATAATTAATATAATATCAATATGTGCATACAACAAATTTTTATGCTATGAATAATAATTAAATAAAAAATATATTTCGTAAAACATCATTTTTTTCTATTTTTTTTGCTAAATACTTAATTTTATCGAACAGAAATTTCCAAATTTTAATTCATGATTATGTACATTTCAAGATAATGTTCGGTAAAATTATATCGTCGGTCATCTAATACGTGTTTCAACTGTGAAAACGCGCTCCACATTACCACTTGTAATTGAACATCTTTTGTAGCTACTAAATATTACTGGATCTAACTCCACACCTGTTTCTCCTCCATTTAAAGCTTTGTTGTAGATTTTTAAAATTTCGTAATACGTGTTTTTTTTTTCATTTAACTAATTTAAATTTATCAAAAATTGTTTTCCCCTTTTCGATTTCGAATTTTGAAAATTTATCCCAACTTTCTCCAAAATAGTAATCTGTGTTACCATCGTTGTTCTCTTCCTGCTTTTTTTATTTCTGAAGGTGGAAACAATAAATGGGATCTTATAAATGCTAGATCTGATGCAACAGATGTCAAATTTAAAACGATGTTAACTTTTTTTAAAGATACTGCGTCATCTTCAAGAGTAGAAACAAACTCTTTAAAATTATTAAAATGATTTGAACAAAATAGGGCAACTTTAATCCATGCTCTCACCTAATTATCACGAGTTCCTATGATATTGGCAACAGTTAAATGCTATCGTGTGCTACTTATGAAAAGACGAATGGTACTTACTTGAGTTGCGATGAGCATCCACTTAAGATTTCCGATTGATTTATTGCAAGAACAGCAAATATTGTTTTCCAGTCTAATTTCAACTCTAAATATGGTTTTTTCCAAATGTTAATTTTTTACGATTGGCTGGCTGTCACTTTAGGCATTTTCACTATTACTTGTATTGTATTTGACTATCACTATTATTGTACTTGTTTACTGAACTGAACTCTACTGTAGAATGAAATGAAAATAAAAGAAGTAGGTTGTAAAGTACGGTAAATCAAATTAGAAATTCTACGAAGGTAGTGCAAAGAAGACGTTTCTCTACATAATACCATTTCTTTAACGAGTTCGAAGTAATGATTGGGAAATGTTTTTTTGGAAAATTATGTAGTTTTAATGTTATTGTTGATAATTTTAAAATAAATCATAACTTTTCTCGAAATGCAAGATTAAAAGAAACTTCAATATTTAATATTTTAATGAAATATTAAAAAGTGCGCTTTTGAGCTCTTAAAACCTGAGATGTGGGAATTTGTGAAGTAACCCCCAAAACGTGCAACTTCATGCAGTTTCGTGCAATTGCACGGGAATCCGGTCTCTAGTGATGACCTTAATAGTACTAGATTATTGACTAGTTTTCATTAATATACCTACTTTATTTTTCAAATAAGAAAAAAATCTGTTTAATTTCTTATTCTCTTTTTTTTTTTTTTTTTCTTAGACTAACGTCGATTGGATGAAAATTTTGATACATTCTTTTTTTATTTTCATGATAATTTTTTATTAGTTTCTTCAGCAATTTTGTACTAACGACAGCAATGACATACAATTGGTTTTTTCACCCCCTAAGAAGAACGAAGTTTTTGAACTTTTTACGGAAGATTCAATCGATGAGCCTAACATATATATTAAAATCTGAATCGTTTTCATTGCAGGATACCGTGTTATGTAAGCCAGGGCTGGTGGTCATAATACTGGTCTGAATGTTATCAATAAATAGAGATCTGATATTATTTCCTGGCAAAAGGATAATATATTATTGTTATAAAGGAAGGGTATCGCAGAGCTGGGATCAGAGCAATATGATTAGGGCAACGTTACTTTTGGCTTCTGTAATGACCGGCGCCTGGGCTGCCTGTGTAAGTCATAATTTTGTAAAAATATATAAAAATAACTTTTTTTACATGATGATTTTATAAAAAAAATTCTTCTGAATTTAACCACCCCTAACCATAATGATATCTTTCATTTATAGATACGATTCTTTGGTCTTAAAAGGAACAGCAATTAGATATTTTTTCGATTAAGACTATTGCTGTATGATAGTAAAATTACTTCTATGTTCTACATAAATATATATTTATATTTTTTTTATTTTCTTTAAATTAAGTGAAATCTGTTTTACAAGAATAAAATAATTCAAAATTCAGCCATTCAGTATTCTAAGTTATTATTGAAAACAATTTTTATATTAGCTTCACTAACATAAAAGTATTTATTCTTTTATTAATCTTAATTTTAAAATGATTTCAGAGAAGCAATTTCGTAGAATGTAAGCTATATTCTGTTTACGAAATAGCATAAATGCATATGTAATTTTTTTATTTTTTTTAAGGGAATGTTGTAGATCTCATCATTTTTTTCATAGCTTAAGATTCTGACTTTTTTTTTTTTTTTTTTTTTTTTGTTTTGAGATGAAAATACTAACTGTTACCAACATACTCAACATTTACATAACAGAATTTTACATGTTTTTTTAAAAAGAGGCCTAAATTTTATTCTTACATTTCTGAATTATCCCTATGCATTGAAAACATTGAACATTTTAATTATATTCAAGTAAAACTTTATGACAGTGATGAAAAATGATACGGTATTGTTTCATATAATTTTCTTCGCTGAAATGGTAAAGTATTCTTTTTTGATGAATATGGAACATTGTTACAATATTGCATCAACAGCAATATCGATCATCTCCTTGGCACCGAGTCCAAACATTTTCTCTAATCTGTGCCAATCGCCAAAAACCGGAACGCCCAATTACTTAAAAAAAAAAAAAAAAAATCATTTACCTCATAGCACCGTCAGGTTGTTATGGCAATTTTTTTTTTTTGTTCCCGTTTTTATAAGCCCATAAATCAAGTGTTCTATAAACTCCGAGCCAGCTTACGGCTCCAAAGTTGTGGACAGTGTCAGGTAAAAATAAAACCGAAGAATTCGCTTAACAACTTTCGAGCATATTCATCCCCCAACTTGATCTACATCTTATCCACACAATAGTAGAAGACTTTCTTACTTCCCCAATCCCTCTTTTTTAAGCTTCTAAAGAATTATACCCCTTTAAGGTAATAATATTAATAATACCTAAGGTAATAATATTAATAATACCTAAGGTAATAATATTAATAATACCATCCAGGTACAAAGGCATTCTAGATTCTCTTCTCATCCTTTGGCTTTGAAAACTCATGAATTATTTCATTTATATACTTAGGTTTTACCTTTTTATTCTAATATTACATCTTAGAAATCGATTAGCTTATATCCCGTAATTTCAAAAACTTCGAAAAGATCCTCCTTTAACCCAATCAATATCTGAATCTCAAAAAAAACAAAACATTTTTACTACAAATTCCGTTAAAAAATTACTTATCGGTCTTCAACAAGCACTAAGAGTTTTTGGCCAGATAACCAAAATCATGGAAAGTAAGCAAGAATGCTTTGGCACTTTTGTCACCAACTTGGCCAAAATTTATATTTTTGTCATCAGACCTGAACAATCCCTCCACGTCTCTTTCTACCCCTCGAACATTTACCTGCTAAAAGTTCAATATTGAATTTTTAAAGATTTGTTTATTATCCAGCCCAACAAGCTCATATTTTTTTTCATATTTTTTTTTGACTAAGTTCCGTGAATAAAAAAAATCCAGGAACCTTCAATATTTACATTAATCCATGGAATACTTTTTCTTTTTAAATGAAATTGGTTGGTTTGACATGGTACTGTAATAGTTCGCATAATGTAAAACTTTATAGGTGCTTTTATTTCAAAGAAATTTATCATCTATTCGTTAAATATAATAAAATAAATCGATATCTTTAATATTACAAATACAATTTCTTCTCACTATATTAATGCCAGTTGATAATATGAAATGACAAGTACATTACATTTTAAACCCTGTAATACCTAATCTAATTTGTATATTTTTCCCCAAAAGCAATACGAACTTAAAAACGTCAAAATTGACACCTGTGATGGAAAACCAGTGAATGAGTGGACTCTGAACGGTATGGGTGCTGAGCTAACTGATGAATGTAACGTCCGGATCAAGGGTTGTGTGAAATTACATTCCGAATTAGGGGATGTTAAGGTATTTTTATTAAGTTATTTTTAATAATTAAAGAAATTAAGTTATTAATATACTTTAGTATATTATGTATTCATTATATGTATTACATCAGTGTGTACGTAATGGTAATATGAATCCATCAATTTTTTTCTGTAATACTGACTATTTAACAAATAAATTAATTTTATCTAAACCTTAAAGATTAACGTAGCCCTAAATTAGTTACTTAATTCATTTAAATATAAAGTACCAAATAAAATACTTATCTATTTCTTTTTTCCTTACTTTAAGTTAAAAATAATTATGAGTAGATCATTAGATTTAAAATGTAGACTTTTTGAAATTATAATATCATTAGTATTCATCGCGAATATTAATAATTATCATATATTTTATTTAAATTGTCATGATGATACTTTACCATTAGATTTTTATCCTGTTGACTACTTTTTGGTTTATAATTTTAAATTTAAAAGTTACCTTCTATGTTTTGTTTATATTTTGAATACAACACACTTTTTTTTCTCTCAAATTAACTTGCTTTTAATATAATTATTGTGTAATGTATTAAATTTGCTTACTTGCTTAATCCGACTCTCTTTTACCGCTGAGCAGTGTGAGGTTCCTTCTTATAGAGCCCAACCCAAGAAGCCCTATCTTGTACCAGCTGCCTTCTCCTCCTCCAGTCCATTCCTCTTCTGTTAAAGGCCTCTTTGATTCCTTCCTCCCAGAGCTTCCTTGGTCTTCCTTGTGGTCGTCTTCCCTCTACTTTGGCATCGTGGGTAACTCTGGCAATTTTGTCTTCAGCCATTCGCGAGATGTGCCCAAACCACCTGAGTTCTTCTGCCGGCCTCAGATCTAAGTTTGTTCTTATTGTAGAGTTCCTCACACGATCTCTTTTTGTTTTTCCCTCAATTTTTCTCAACTAGCGCCTTTTCATGGCTTGGATTTGACTTTTATGTTTGGAAGTGAGGGTCCAAGACTCGCTAGCATAAGTTAGGATAGGGAGGAAAGTATTCTTGAAGACCACCTTCTTTGCTGCCTTTGAAACTTCTTTCTTGTCTAGGAAGCCCGTCTTGAGGGAATAAAAGCATCTTTATTCTTTCCTTGATGCCCCCATCTACCCTTCCATACTCGTTGAGATGGGCCCCCAGGTATTTATCAGGTAAAATCTGTCACCTGCTCCAGACGGTTTCCTGCCAGCCTAACGATTCGGTCCCCACGGTCTCTTCTTCTCCCGATCCTCATATACTTTGTTTTGGAGATATTTATTTCCATATTTATTATCTCCATCCTTAGATTTAGATTTTATTATCCAGGATCCTTAGATTGAACTGCAAATTACGGCAGTTATTTCCCAGTACAACCATATCGTCGGCAAACGCTAGTACCGTATACTGGACATTTTGAAGATCCCTATATCCAAGATGGTATGGCCTCATCCTATTTTTTGCTTGCTTAAGGGCAAAGTCCAACACTAGGATGAACAAGAGAGGGCTTAGGCTGCAGCCCTGTCTGATCCCCTGACCTGTCGTGAATTCTCCCGAAGTGTGGTTGCACATCCTGACAACATTCCTTTGCATTTCGTACAGGCTTAGTATGTCCTTCTACAGTCCTGTGTTAGCGCCATATTCTTCCAGAGCTCTTGAGATGTCTCCTTTCTGTACCCTGTTGAATGCTTTATTTAGGTCCACGAAGCAAGCAAATACCTCTTTGTCCTTTTCTATAACCTTCTCGGATATTTGTCTCATGGTGAATATCAGGTCCTGTGTGCTTCTATTAGGCCGGAATCCATATTGTTCTTCCCCCAGCTTTTGTTCAACAAGAGTCCTTAATCGTTTTTCAAGCACCTTGGAATATACTTTGTAGGGAATGCTGAGTAGGGATATGCCTCGATGATTCTGGCATTCACGATTGTCCCCCTTTTTAAAAATTGGAATGATGGTTGATACTTCCTAATCCTTTGGGATCACTTTCTTTTTCCAAGCCACATTGAGGAGGTGTTGGAGCATTTCCTGTCCCTTCATGCCTATATATTTCAACATTTCTGGGGAGATGTCATCAATGCCAGCCGCTTTCCCCAGCTTTATTGAGCTTATAGCCTCAGCTACTTCCTCTTCGTCAATGTAGTCATCCTCTTCCCAGATGTCATCTATTCTAGCCCGTTGGTTTGCCTCCAATTCCTGCCCTTTATATGCCAGCAGTTCTTTATAATATTCTACCCATCTATCCATAATATTCTCCGGCTTACTCAGGATGACTCCCTCTTTATCTTTGATGTGCTTCAGTATTGGCTCTTTTTGTTTCCTCATGCTTCTGTGGCTTCGGTAGAAAAGCTTCTGGTTTTCTTTGAAGTTGTTTTCCAGCTTTTTCCCGAACTCTTCCCAGGACTTTTTCTTTCTTTTCATCACTGCTTCTTTCACTTTCTTCCTTTGTCCTTTGTATGTTGTGTATGCCTCATTTGACTTATTTTGCAAGAATCGCTTCCATAAGGCTTTCTTCTGTTTGACCTCTTCCTTGTATTAAATTTATAAAAGTAAAAATTAAATGATGTAATACATGACGATGACACGTAAAATAAATATGTGAATCATTATTAATAATCATCTCTATGATTATTTATTAACCATATCATTATGCACAGGTTGATTACAAAGCCATGAAAAATGGCTTAGAAGTCGCTAGAGGTTCGGAAAAGGTCTGTGGCATAAAATTATTCGATACAGTATTCCAATGTCCCTTAGCTAAGGTAAGTATATTTTTTATTCATTTAAATATTTTTATGTATATTTATATTCATCATGTTTATACAGGGTGAGTATTTCTTCGTGTGAAGAAAAAAGAATAGGGTGAAACTACATCTAAAATGAAGAAAAATGCACCAGACATTACCTTTTTATTCCAATCCGTTGCAGATATATGATAATTCAAAGACGTTTTTGAGGAAACCACGTTTTTTACCATAAAAGCTGTAATATCTCCATTTTGTTTAAATATTTTTCAAATTTTGAAAAATAGAGAAACCACATTTTCGGATTCAGCATTAAATTTCCTATAAGAGCAGAGTACATGTAACCTTGAATTTTACAAACTTGAGACCTAAAGAACACCTTGATCTTCACCTTATTTAGGGAAGTTACAATGTCTCATATTACTTCACCGTTTTTCGAACTTGAAAATTTAATTAGCTTTCGATTGATATGTTAAAAGTAATGATTCTGTTTCAATTTCATGGATAAATTTACTTTTAAAACCGAACAAACATGGTTCTCATTTGACTTACAAATCAGTTACTTGTGTAAATAAGACACTATGATAATCGCTTATTGGAAATATGCAATTTAAACATAATAAACTGTCAACACATTTACTTGTTGTATATTATTCTGTACAGTTGTAAATATCAATAAATGAAAAAAAACAACAACATAATAAACGCTTTATTGGAATAAAGTTATTATTATCGGTAGTTTTCCTTTATTTTCTATTAAAAAATATTTATTTATTTTTTTGCTTTTTATTCCAATAAAGAGTTTATTATGTTTAAAATGCATATTTCCATTAAGCGATTATCACAATGGCTTATTTTAAGTAGCTGATTTGTATTCGAAATGAAACCACCATGTTTTTCCAGTTTTAAAAGTAAATTTATCCATGAAATCAATACGGATCATTAATTTGATCATACCATATGAAAGCTGGTGAAATTTGCAAGTTTTGGTGAGATTTGCAGTTTTGTGGATAGTTTTTTTCGAAAAACGGTGAGCTTTGAATTATTATAAGACATTGTAACTTCCCTAAATAAGGTGAAGATCATGCTGTTCTTTAGGTCTCAAATTAGTAAAGGTTGTATATACTTATCCATTTGTATTCTGCCCTTATAGGAAATTTAATGCTCAATCTGAAAATGTGGTCAAATATTTACCTGTATATGTTTGTTAAAGTATGAAACAGTTAATACCCCGTTTTACAAGCAAAATAAAAGCGCAGCAAAAATGTTGAATTGGTTTTTTCATGAATCTTATATCTCTTTATTAAAAGGAATCGTAGTTATGGTTTGTAGTAGAAATTATATGGTACCTTATACTTTCGGTATCAATGAAAATTTGTTTTCATATTGATTTAATATAAAAAACCTTCAAATCTTAAAATGATTTTGTAATATTTTGTTTTCCAGGATTCAAATATATGCAGCACGAAGAGTTGGGTAAAGGAACTTCCAAAGGGAATGATTAACATGGCTCTTGGTACCGTTAAAGCGGATGTCAAAGTCAAATCCACTGCTGGAACAATGTGTTACAAACTATCAGCCGACGTAAAACGCAAACAGTTATAAACCTATGTAAATGGTTTTTTCATCATGTTCAACTATTATCACATGAAAACTAATAAAGAAATTCTACATTTTTTTTTTTTTTTTTTTTTTTTTTGTTTTACCTACATTGGGGTACGATAAATTAATCAGCGGTTAGTGAATCGTGTTTTCCTGTTTTCCCAGTACTTCTTCATCCTTTCTGATTTGATTCAAACGCCAGAAACGTACGTATGAAATTAAAATAAATGCTCTACAACTTGGATTCCGACATTTTTCTGAGAAACGATCGCGGAAGTTACTAGAAGAAAATGTTTGACAAAAAGTGAGGTAAAAATTATTTTTTTCGAAAATCATTGATTTTCAATAACGTATATCTCGAAAACCATTGATAGTTCGACAAATATGTATAGAATCAATTTCATAGGAAATTTAATTAGTTTTAATTTTGATTTGAAACATATTTTTTAGAGTCCACTGTTTTCGAGATATAATCGAAAAACCCATAAATGGGACCTTCTCCTCTCCCCCTCCACCGTTATCTCACCCTCAAAGAGCGGGGACTTAAGCTAAATACCAGGTATGCAAGTTTAAAATGTCGTTTATTTCTTAAAATATATACACAGTAATTTAAAAAAAAGTATAATATATTTTATTCAAAGTACTGACCCTCGCTTTCTACACATTTTGTCCATCTCTCGGGCAATATATGGATACCATTCCAAAAGAATGCTTCATCTTTATTTGAAATCCATTCATCGAGCCATTTTCGTACGTTTTCGAAATTGTTGAAGTGTTGCTCCGCCAATGAGTGTCCCATCGATGAGAAGAGGTGATAATCAGAAGGCGCCAGGTCAGGTGAATACGGCGGGTGGGGTAGGAGTTCCCAACCAAGCGAAGAAATCGTTTCCTTAGTCAATCTGGCTGAATGTGCAGGAGCGTTATCATGCTGAAGAATGACTTTGGCGTGCCTGTGAGCCCATTCTGGGCGTTTTTCGATCAATGCGTGACTCAAATTGATCATTTGTTGTCGGTAGCGCTCGGTATTGACTGTTTCGCCGGGTTTGAGAAGCTCGTAGTAGACTACTCCCTTCTGATCCCACCACACACACAGCATTGTCTTCTTCCCAAAACGATCGGGTCTTGCACTCGATGTGGATGGTTGTCCTGGCGTTACCCATGATTTTTTTCGTTTGGGATTCTGAAAATAAACCCATTTTTCATCGCCAGTTACAACTCGATGCAAAAAACCCTTTCTTTCGTGGCGTAAAAGCAGCATTTCGCACACAGTTTTTCGTTTTTCCATCTGTCGTTCGTCCAATTCATGTGGAACCCATTTTCCAACCTTTTGAATCTTTCCCATAGCTCTCAGGCGATCGGAAATGGCTTGCCTAGTGACATTCAACTCTTCTGCCATCATTTGTTGGGTTTGGGTATTGTCTTCGTCTAATAAAGATTGCAATTCGAAGTCCTCAAACTTTTTTGTCGATTTTCTCGTTTTTGATCAGTAACATCAAAATCACCACGTTTGAAACTTTGAAACCAACGTTCACATGTCCTGACGGTTGGAGCAACATCGCCATAAGTCTCAACAAGAATTCGATGACATTCAGATGCCTTTTTCTTTTGATTAAATAAGAAAATCATGACATGCCGCAAATGCTCTTTATTTGGCTTAAAATTAGACATTTTTAACACCAAAGAAAGGTATGATACGTCCACGTAAACGACTTAAAAACAACTGACTTTTGTAAACAAATGACTAACAAACAAAATAGCGTTTAGAGATAAGCAAATCCTTCAATAGGCTAAGAGCGCATTCTATTGGAATTAAAACGACATTTTAAACTTGCATACCTGGTACAGACTACTCTGACGTGACATGGGCCCACGTCTTATCAGGCATCGTGGGACCACGTCAGATATAAAGCGGTGTTCACATTGGCCTGACGTATAGCAACTATTTCGTGCCCATTGCGTTTCCCGACAGTTTGTTTTGAACCTCCAACCATGACTTTATTCCGTGTTTTTGACATGCTGGAAGAAGAAGAAGAAGAAATGGCTGCTTTGTGTATTCCTATTAATTATCCATTTATTCTCCTTTGGCACACAAAGACAGTAAAAGGTTGCCTAGTTGACAAAGGATAACGCAAAGATTAATGATTCAATAATTAGTCTTCTTTTTTTTTTTACTGTTCACAGTTACTAGGCAACTGGAAATTCTTACAGAACATTGGGTTTTTCTTTTCGGATTGGATTTTCAACTATTGGAGAAATAGTTAAAGAGTGTTGTGAGGTAATTTGGAAAACTCTACAACCGATTTACATGCCAGAACCAAACATAGACAAATGGAAACAGATCGCCAAGGATTACGATGAGCAGTGGAATTATCCACACTGCATAGGAGCTTTGGACGGGAAGCACATTCAAATCCGATGTCCAGCTGGTGCTGGTTCGTTGTACTACAACTACAAAGGCACATATTCTATTGTTTTATTGGCTTTGGTAGATGCAAATTACAAATTCACGCTTGTTGACGTAGGAGCTTACGGTAAAAGCAGCGATGGAGGAACTTCCAAAAGACAAAGAGCTACTACCAGCAATGGAGAAGTTTCCTTATGTAATTGTTGCAGATGAAGCCTTCCCTCTTAAAACCTATTTGATGCGTCCTTGCAGAAAAACAGCCATTAAAAGTGACGAAGAGAAGGTTTATAACTACTGTCATTCTAGAGCTCGACGGACTGTAGAAAATGCTTTCGGAATTCTAGCCGGGCGCTGGAGAATATTTCTAAAGCCTATTGAAACTAAACCAGAAACTGTCGATATGATAGTTTTAGCTTGCACCTGTCTACACAACATGCTTCGGAATACATTCAGCACTATTTCCCCTTTCGAGGAACAAATCCGAATGGAAAATGTACACATTCATGGTGTAGCCAATCTTGAACCCATTCGTAGAAATTTCGTGAGAGAAGCAGCCTCCACCAGAGATAAGTTCAAAAAGTATTTCGTTTCTGATTATGGTTCAGCAAGTTGTCCTTGGCAGTGGCACTCCATTCGAAAAGGTAGAGTTGCTCCGTGATACGCCTAGTATTCTTTACTAGGAGGAAAGAGGAACATTTCGTGGTTTTACTTCAAAAAGAAATAAAAATATAAAAATAGAATATAAATTTAAGAATTTAAACATTGAAAGCCATAACAGAATTAATAAACCATAAAAAAGTATGTGAAACTGAAAATTAGAAATATAAATTCCTGAATTAAAAATAAATAAAAACATTCTTCTGCAGTAGAAATAAAAAATATAAATTCCTAAATTAAAAATAAATAAAAACATTCTATAGTAAAAATAAAAAATATAAATTCCTGAATTGAAAATAAATAAAAACAATTACTTTGTGGTAAAAGTAAAAAAAATCTAAAAAATAAAAATAAAATATATATATATATATATGCAAAAAAAATGAAATTGGGTGAGAACTGTAAATTGAAGGTCAGTCAAAAATGTCTAAGTCCTTTTTTTCATTTATGAAGACTACCGGGTGACCATCATTGCGCCGACATCTCACACGCCCTCCTGCGAACCACACGTATTTAACCTTGCCGGTTGCCTTCTTTTGTCTCGCCAGCCAGTAGAGATGTCGATTATTGCGCGTCATCTCCTCACCTATAAAAATTTTCTTATCGCTGTCCCATCCTAGGTGTTGCGTGGAGAAATCTCTCTTCACCTTTCGGAGTCGGATGACCTCATCACGAACAGTCCTTCGGACGAAACGTGCGATAATAGACGGGGGCCTGGGGTCTTCTCCTCTAGGTCGTTTTCGCTCCACATAATCTATATCGTCTACTCCGAGCTTAACGCCCAGAGCAGCTCCTATGGAACAAATAATGCCCTCTGTGGTTTCTCCGGTTTTAGTTGGAATACCCCTTATTTCAATTGAATTTGATAAATTATTTTGCTCTAGATTATTTATTTTCATTTCTAAATTTGATACCTGGGTTTTTAAGGAAATGTTTTCAGTGAGTAATTCTTCTATTATTTTTTCCTGCTTCAAGGCAATTTCTTCCATTTTCTTTAGTCTCTCATTATTTTCACACGCCAAATCACCCTGTTTATTTAGGGCGCCCTTAACCTCCTCTGTGCTCCTATGTCCTCCGTGATTTTTTCCATTTTAGCTAGAATGGCGGAAATATTATCCTCCATGGTTTGACCCACAGAGGAGACTTCTTTGCCTTTTAAAACAGGGCTATTTGGTTTTAGTGATGTCGACATGCATGATGGGCATTGCCATTTTTTTTTTCTGTTTTTGACTCTCTGTCACATTGGCACATTTGTTGTGGTAAATAATTTTAACACGTAGTGCATGCGATTGCCAATTTGTCATCCCTGGCGACAGTGGTATTGCAGACCGGCCACTGAGTCATTTCACGATATTAGTAGTAATTGAAGGCAGCGGAGGGGATGAGTGAGAGTGGGGAGAGGTCTTATCTTGGTAGGTACTGACTATTCAGATAATATAAGCTTACAAGCCTACCTGTAATACAGCTATTAATAATTATTGCTGAGCCTTGATTCCAGTTGTTATCAATCTTCACTAACTAATGCCTCGTTTAATAGCAGAAATAAACTAGTTAGGTGAAACTGATTACGAACTATTGATTTATAATGAAAAAAAAACAAAAATAAATTGGGAGCGAGAATATACAGATATGCACTGGGTAAAGGCTAGAGCCAGACTGAATTCTTCAATTTGTTCTTCCTGAGGTGCCTCTTCCTGTATTTGTCCAATAGACATTTCATTGACTTTATTACCTTCAGGCTCATTATCTTGTGCAGGTGTTTCTTCTGAAGTCACTGTGTCACATTTCAACCATTTTTTCTG
Organism: Euschistus heros; assembly: GCA_003667255.2. NCBI lineage: Eukaryota > Metazoa > Arthropoda > Insecta > Hemiptera > Pentatomidae > Euschistus > Euschistus heros. Next base: position 309,185 of record RCWM02000312.1, read on the forward strand.
ATTGAGTAGGTTTTCATCAAAAATAACACTTCGTCCTAGAACAACTTTTCTTAATATTGGATTCCATAGCCTCCATCCACCACCCTGGGCATATCCTATTATTATTAACTTCTCACTTTTGGGATCTAATCTCTTCCTACACTCTTTGGGTATATGTTTATATGCAACACTACCAAACACCGTAAGGTTACAAAGATTAGGTTTCCTACCTTCCCACATTTCACTAGGGGTTTTGTTTTCAAGAGATACAGTTGGGCTCCTATTACTAATATAAGCTGAATAATAAACAGCTTCACCCCACATATCTTTAGGTAGATTTGATTCCATCAAAACAGTGCGGGCTTTATCTAATAATGTCCTATTCATTCGCTCTGATACTCCATTCATTTCCGGATTAAACGGGACTGTATATTCAATTTTAACACCATTATTTTTACAAAAATTTCTCAAATCCGAACTTACATATTCTCCTCCATTATCAGATCTTAATTTCAGTAAATTACAATTAAAATGTTTTGTCGCATATTTATAATATTCATAAAATTTATCGTACACCTCATATTTATTTCTCATTAAATAAACCACCACAAAAAGAGTGAAATCGTCTATAAAAGTAACGAAGTATTTATTACCATCCCATGACTCTGGTGTAATCGGACCACAAACATCAGTATGTACTAACTCGAGTGGTTTTCTGGCTCTAACTCAAGTACCATCAAATGGTTGACGAGACATTTTACCAAGAATACAATTTTACACTGATAATTATCAAATTTAAGATTAGTTAAATCATTCAAACCATCTACCATACTCTTCTTTACCAAATTTTCAATATTTTTAAAACCTAAATGTCCTAACCTTCTGTGCCATAGCTCTAAGTTGCTATCATTTTTGCAATTGGTTTTAATTAACGAACCAAAATAAGCTTTGGGTTTTTCTGCATTCATTTTTACTGTATATAAGGACCCTTCCTTATTTCCCTGAAAAATTATATTGTTATTTAAGAAAGCCCTGACTCTATTATTACAAAATATAACTTTTAAACCATTCTCTTCTAATTTAGAAACTGATAAAAGATTTTTTCTTATTTCTGGGACATAAAAAACATTTTTCATAGTACATGAAACTATCTCGTTTTCAACATTAACATTAGCTAAAATGGTACCCCTATTGCTTCAAGGCAAACACCATTTTTGGCAGCACATATTTTTTTCGACACTGATAATTTTGAATATTCTTTAAAATACATGGGACTACTAATATAGTGATCAGAACAACCTGAATCAACGTACCAGGCTAAATCTAACCTTTTATCATTCATATTGATGTTGTTGTCAGCTAGGAAGGCAGTTCGGCGATGTTGATCCTCTCCCCCTCTGAGTAGAAGTTCGATCCCCGTCCGAAGTTGGTTTGGTATCTTCCACCTCGCTCCTGTCTTTCTCCTCCTTTCCTGTACGATTTATTTCTTCCTCTTCCTCCTTGATAGTTTTCTTTTCTAGGTTTTCGACATTGAAAACTTTTATGGCCTGGCTTTCCACAATTAAAGCAAAGTAAAAAGGCACTTTCTGTAGGCTCTTTTTCTCTTTGAAATTTCTTCTTTTTTTTTCTTCTTCACCTAGGAGATTATTTTTAAGTTGATCCCATTTAAGCTCCGGCTGAGTTTCCAGGGCAGTCACAACTCCATCATAACTCCTAGGCATAGACACCATCAAATAATTTATTTTGTCATCTTCTGACACTTCACTGTTGGCTTCTTTTAACTGCGAAAAATAGTCTTCCAGTTTCATGATATGTTCTGACAATGGACTCGCCCCATCATATTTAGTCTCATTAACCAGCCTTCTCAAATACAAACGGCTCCTTGGTCCTTTGCTCCTAAAGTTATTATCTAAACTTTGAAACATGCCATGTGCTGTGTTATGAGGCTTCAAAAAATCTAAATGAGAATTGCTTACCGCAGCTATCAACAAAGCTTGGGCTTTGGCTTCTCCTGTAGCATTCTCTGGCTTTGTGCTATAATCTTTTTCTTCAATGGCCTTCAACACTTGTGCCTGCCGTAAAACACTTTTAATTCTAAAAGCCCATGACGCTTTAATACTTCTCACAAATACAATGGCCGCTACATCTCCTTTGTACACCATAACCTTCCTCTCACCGCTGACAATATACAATAAACAATATAACATTTTCTTCACACAATTAATATTATTTAAAACAAACTATAATATAAAACTTGATTGACATAAAATAACTACATATTTTTACATTTATAAGATCAAATAACGTTGAATTTAAGCTTCTTGTTGGTAACCAACCACATTTAATCTCAATAAGCGAAACACGTTTATCACTTCAAGATCGCTTTTCAGTCCTGGGTTACAAAATCTACCGTAAAGATCGTAACATAGCAGGTGGCGGCGCACAGTGGGGCAAACAGGGAAAAACTCTAAAAACGACTTTATTATTTTTGTCCTGTTTGATGAGCCATTGTATTCATTATTAGTTGGTGCAAACATTTCCAGTTCTTTTTTTTTTTCGATTTCATTTTTATTTGCGACTCCGAGGCCTTCTAAAGTTGGACAATAATACTACACCCCAAAATGGCCTATTTCTATTGAGCTACCATTTGGGTTACTGTGGATTTATTTTTATAGATAAACCTATAAAACTCGACATATTTGTAGTTCAAACTCTAAAGAATAATGAAAACATATTAGATTGGTCCTATGTATGAAATATATTGTCAAAAAATATACTACAGCGAGAGGGAAAAATTAACCAGAATTGTTTAACATGTGTGGTCCTACAAAAAAAAGCTCCGCTGAGCTCCGGTTAAAAACTACCATCACCATAAAGCTTATACCACTACTTAATATCTCTGTAAATTTGATTGACAACTAATGGCAACTGTGCAAAAAAACAACGCTTGCTTACAAAGTTGAGATTAGCCTGTTCGTGGTCCCTATGTTTGTTTATTTACAAAAACTATATACTAAACCTAAGGAAGGGATTCAGACATACAAATGAAGTGATCTAATTCTCAAATATCAAACAAATATTTAGGGATAGATGTCCAAGTTCGTTTATAAAATATCCCGCTGATATTGAAGATAAAATAAATAGTTTCAACAGAATAATAAAAACTGCTATGTTAGCTTCCATTCCTCAAACCTCATCCAAATATAAACCACCGGAACTACCAACACAGCTGAAAACACTTGTACATTTAAAAAATAATATCATGAAAAAATGCCAAAAATCTAAACCCCAACCACAAAGCCATAGCCAATAGAATAAATTCAATGACAACAAACGAATTAAACAAATGGCGAAACGAACAATGGTCTCTAACTCGTAACAAACTACGCCCTGTAGACAAAAGTTTATGGCGGATCCACGGCATCCTTACAAGCTCCTCACAGCCCATACCTCCTCTCAAAAATAAAAACGGTTTTGTATACTTTGACCTAGAAAAAACTGAATTATTGGCCAAATATTTTAGTTCTGTATGCACCCTCACACCAAATTACAAATCAAACCACCATCAGTTGAAAGTTATTAGTTTAGTAAACGAATTCCTCAAAAATCCTGTACCTCCTATCTTTCCATCCATATCCCCAAAAGAGTAAAGTAAAGTAATAAAAAATAAAAACGAAGAAATCCGCTTGTTCCAAGATTCAATACCCGCAGTAGTCCTAAAAAAAATCCATCTTTTTTATAACTAAAGTTTACAATAGTATTATTCGTTTAAATTAATACCCCTTTTCCTGGAAAATAGCAAAAGTTATATCCATTCCGAAACAAACAAAAACTTATCAGAAACCGAAAATTACAGGCCAATAAGTCTTACTTAATATAATATCTAGAATATTTAAAAAACTACTACTATCAAGGATACAACACAGCTCTTCATAACCTAATTCCAAATGATCTATTCGGTTTTCGAGCACAACATTCAACCATTGCACAATTAGCATGAATGACAGACTACATAACCAAGGGTTTTGACGAAAAGAGACATACAGGTGCGCTCCTCCTTGATATTGAAAAAGCATTTGACAAATTTTGGCACACTGCACTAATTTACAAACTCATTACGTACAAATTCCAACCCTACATAATCCACCTTATGAATTTCTTCCTAGACAATAGATGAATATATGTTACGAATAATAATTCCTCCTCAGCTACCCATCAAATGACAACAGGACTTCCTCAAATTCATGTCTTTCTCCCACACTCTTTAACATTTATCTATCGGCCGTATTTAAAAAGATTAACAGATACTACAACAAATGGAATATCAAAATTAACAAACGAAAATCGACAGCAATAATTTTCACAAAACGAAGACATACAATAGACCACTGTATATCTATAGAAGACTACCATATACCTTGGGCACAATCAGTAACATACCTTGATGTAGAACTAGATCGGTTACTCACATTTACGGCACATGTAAATAATAAATGATAGAAAATAAAAAATCTGATCAGTAAAATGTCCCCATACTTCAATAAGCACTTTAATTTATCCTGTCGAAACAAATTAATATTGTATAAAACTGTAATCAGACCTATGATAACCTCCTCATCACCTTTTTTGGAGTAATACTTGTAACGCAAATTACAGAAAACTAGAAGTTATACAAAACATTTGTATGAGAATCATAAACAATTATGCCAGATACACAAGAATATCCACTATGCTTACTGATCTCAATCTACCCAGAATCAAACAACTGTTAGGAAATATGTATTTCAGTGCATTTATATTGTTATTGATGTGAATCGATCTTTGGATTCGATATATTGGCAGATACCATCTTGGAAGGTTATCTGGATGTAATGTAACGTTATGTGTTCTTGCTAATAAAAGTGTGTTCTCGTTCTGAAGTTAAAACGTAGTTAATTCTTTCCCTCAAAGAATATTAAGATGGTAGCAGAGTTAGGTTTTTTTTACTGTTATTGGTTAATGGTTTGTTAGCATTGCAGACAAAAGTTTATTTGTTGTGCAGATTAAAAACAGTGATGTACATGGAAGTAGTTCGAGTTATATGAACTGCGGTATACATGTGTAATTTTCTTCAAGTTTATTATTATTGTTCCACGAAAAGGAAAATGTGTGATATAAAGATTCCAGTGTTTGATGGGGAAGAATACAATAGTTGGAAGAAAAGACTATTAATGTTCTTAAAATTGAAGAAATGTGATGTGGTGACAACACGTGCAAAGTTAATAACTGATAAACCAGAAGAATGGGAACAGATGGACTTACAGGCAATAAACTATATATATATATATATATATATATATATATATATATATATATATATATATATATATATATATATATATATATATATATATATATATATATAGTGCAATTACTAACAAACAATTAGAGTTTGTTTGTGAACAAACAAGTGCATTTGGAATAATAGCAAAATTTGATGCACTCTATATGAAGGAGTCGACTGCACTACAAATCATTTGTAGAAATAAATTAGATAGAATCAGGTTGAATGATCATTCAAATGTTGCTGATTTTTTTATTAAATTCGAAAAATCAATAAATGAACTGAAAGCTGCTGGAGCTAAAGTGTCTGAAAAGGAAAAAAAAAATGAACTGTATGCTAAAAATGTTGCCCGAGAGTTAAGGTGCATTCACACTACGCTGACGTGATGTGTTGACACGTCAATTGACGTGTACCGAAAAAATATAAACCATTATTTAGAAAGGAAGTGCTCACACTACGCTGACGTGTTGTGCTGTGTCGCTACACACTCTCTAACACGTCAGCACCAAATATAAATTCCCATATCTCGTCAGTAGTCATCAGCCCGTCAACAATAAACATTGAGAAGCAACTCATCGAGCATTTAAAGAAATATCCATTTCTTTTTGACCCGTTTTGAGAAGGAGTATAGGAATAAAAAAAATACGAAACGAGGCATGGGAGTCAATAGGAGGAATGCTGGAAATATATCAGGTAATAATTACATTTGTTTACTAATTTATTGTAAAGTTGATTGTTTTATTTATTTAACAATGTTTCAAACACTTTAAAAGAACGTTATTAATTTAGTGATTCTTTAGAATTGCAATAGCATAAAATTTGGTTTCTTTAATCAATGGTAGCAACAGTTGGTTATTTACCTTGTAATAAGTTCTAGCCATACTACTGGAGTAGTAATGACTCCATCTGACATGTGAGAATTGACAATGTGAAGGTAATCACTGATAAGGAGAAGCCTTATATAGAGCATTGTCTCCGAAACATGTAGTTACAAATGAAAATAAATAGGAGTTATGCCAAAGAAATATTTATTATTATTACATCTCCTTCAGCATAAAAGTTTATATAATGTTGTTTCATATTTTTTTTTTTTTTTACTTTTTTTATTATATATATAATATATATATATATATATATATATATATATATATATATATATATATATATATATCCAAATAAAATTAATGTTAATTTGTAAATTGTAGTTTTATTTCTCACCTTAAAGACAATGCTAATCTTTCTTCGGCTGAAACGCTCTCTCTCAGTTGAGTATTGTTTTTTTCAATTTTTCCTCTAACCATATTTAGAAGTGCATAGAATTGATCTTTGCTCATTCTAAAGTAAATTAAAAAACGTTCTTCGTCTTCTAATAGCTGAGGCATCAGATGCTGAAACTCCCCGTAAATCGGTCTGCAACTATTTATAGGGTGCACCCATATTCTCCTTGAGTGGTGAGCGGCCATAAAAGCTGCTATCACAGCAATATACTTCCTCTTTATCTAAAGCATCTAAAATTCTCATATCTATTCCGCAACGATGTGCACCTTGTGAAAACCAAATAAAAACTGGGAATTCATCCCGACACGTCAGAACAGTGTGCACACAATGGCTGACGCTGACGTGTTTGCACGAGTCGTAGAGCGCGTGTCAACACGTCACGTCAGCGTAGTGTGAATGCACCTTTATAGTTATATCGGAGATTTGGTTGATGTTTTAAAAGAGGAGGATCAAACAGTTGAGTATGTGAAAAGTAAAATAGAAATGAGATCGGGAAAGCGGGAACCCATCGTCAAATGCGTTTACTTCGACTGCAAATAAGGATATTGAAAAGCAAAAGCCGTCTTGCTGGATTTGTGGAGGTCTGGGCCACTTCAAAAAGGATTGTCGTCAGAATGCAGCTAGAGAACATTATCACAGAGGCGGTATGCAGTACCAAGGAAGCAGCCATGGATCTTGGAGAAGAGGACGAGGAAGCCACAGAGTTTCACGAAATGGGTAAAGCCGGAGAAGCCAATCTAGAATGAACAGTTTCCATATTGAGGTACAGGCGTTAAATGTTCAACAAGATGATACGTCAATAGCAGGTAACAATTTTAAAATTAATTGGTTGTTAGACAGTGGTTGTACGGATCATATTGTAAATGATAAAAGGTATTTCTGTGAGAGTAGGGACTTAGTGGAACCAAGGAATGTTATTGTTGGAGATGGTAGACTTCTGAAAGCTACTAAAATTGGAAAAATAAGGAGTTATTTTACTGCTTATAATAAAAGACAAAAAGTGGAAATGAAAGATGTTTATTTGGTGAAGGATGTGGAGAAAAATCTAATTAGCTATTCGAAAATAACTGACCAGAATATAGTTGTATCGAAGGGTAATACATCCAAGATTTACGATCTAAATAATAACTTAGTGGCTATTGCCTGGAAAAAAAATAATTTGTATGTAATGGAGGGTGAGGTTGAAATTAACCAAGGTAGGGCTAATGTAATTACATCTAGTAGAACGAAGTGCATAACTGTAAAAGAGAAGTTGCATCGAATTCTTGGCCACATAAATTTCAAGTACTTAAACAATATGTGTAAGAATGAAATGTTGGAGGGTTTACCAAAAGAGCTAGAATCCGATCATTTAAAATGTAAAACATGTATTGAAAGCAAAATGCATAATTTACCTTTTAAAAATAATAGAAAAAAAAGCAGAGGAAATTTTAGAAATTGTGCATACAGATTTAAATGGGCCTCACCCAACTATGGGGTATAGGGGGGAAAAATATTTTCTTACCTTTATCGATGATTACAGTAAATAAATTAAAGTATACACTATTAATTCAAAAGCTGAGGTTCACCGTTGTTTTGAGCAATATATTAACGAAATTGAGAATCTGACGGGTAAAAACATTAAAAAGATTAGATGTGATAATGGCACAGAGTATATGAACAGTAGAATTGAGTCTTTATTCAGAGAAAAAGGTATTGTGTATAACGTATGCCCACCATATGTCCACGAGTTGTGTGGTACAGCTGAGAGATATAATAGAACGTTAATGGATATGTCGAGATGTTTGTTTTCTGAGGCGCAAATAGTTAGACGATTTTGGCCGGAAATAATAAGTACTGCTGCTTATCATAAAAGTCGGTCAATTGCTAACACCATTGAAAATAAGACACCATACGAGATTGTGTTTGGAGAAAAACCGAGAATAGAATATTTGAAATTATATGGAAGTAGAGTATTTGTAAGAGTGCCTGAAGAAAAACGACGATCAAAATGGGATAGGAAGGCTGATTTGGGAATTTTATTAGGGTATTCTGATGTAGGATATAGAGTTTTGGTAAATAATAAAGTGTTTATTGCAAGACACGTAGATATTGTGGAAGAGGGAGAAAAATGTATTGGATTGAATGATATAGATTCTGCAGAGAGTGAGGATAATCCTATGAATGAATGTATTTTTAGAAGAGATAATGAAGAAATAGACGAGTTAACAAACGGCGTAAAGCCAGTGAGACCCCAGAGAGGTTGTAAGATGCCTTCGAAGTACAGTGATTATTGTCTTTATGACAATAATATAATTGTAAATTATTGTGTAAGTGATAATCCAGTGAGTTTTGACGAGGCAGTAGCTAGCGAAGATTCTGAGTTTTGGATCGAAGCTATGAACAAGGAAATGGATTGCTTGAAAGAAAATGAAACGTGGATTCTAGTAGATAGGCCGGAGAATAAAAAGATTTTAGATGTGAAGTGGGTGTATACAAAAAAGACGGAAAATAAGTTCAGAGCTCGTTTAGTAGTGAGAGGATACCAGCAAAAAGAAATCGTAGATGACATTTACTCACCTGTTGCAAAAATGTTATCATTGAAAATACTATTGTCATATTGTTGCCAGGAGGGATTACTTATTGAGCAGATGGATGTTCAAACTGCATCCTTGAATGGAAAGGTAGTTTCTGAAATTTATATAAAACAACCAAGAGGATATGAAGATAACTCTGATAGAGTTTGTAAACTTGAACGGTCGTTGTATCTTTTAAGAGAGAGTCCACGAGCCTGGTATGAATGTTTTGATGAATTTATCAAAAGATTAGGTTTTGTAAGAAGCAAGCACGATTATTGTCTTTATATGAGGAATGACGGAAAGGAAAGAATATACTTAATTTTGTTTGTCGATGATATTTTAATTTGTTGTGTAAATAAACGAAAAATTGATTGCATAAAAGAATTGTTTTCACGTAGATTCAAAATGAAAGATATGGGTAGCGTCAAAAATTATCTCGGTATAAATATTGATTATGATAATAAAAATAATGTAATGAGGTTGAGCCAACATGAATATATTGAAAATTTGGCTAAGAAATATAATGTTGTTAATGCAAAATCGTACAGCACGCCAATGGAGCTTAACTTAAAATTGGAACCAGCCAAAGAAATTAACAGTGAAATTAGGTATAGAAATTTAATAGGAGCACTTTTTGTTAAATAAGTTACCTTTATGGTTATTTTGTCAGCACACAAAATAAAACACACTTTAGTTCACATTCACAAAACAATTTATTAATGAGCAGAGCACGTGATACATTGTTTACAATAATCGAACAAGTTAACAAAAAGTAAGGAGGTAATCAACAGTCGTACCAACTCACTATCTTTGACACCCAAAGATTAATCTCAATTAGATTGATCTCTCAATTAGATGTAGTTACTACATATTAAATAACTTGTACATAAATACACGAGTTGACATTGGTTACAATGCAAGTCAAGTCACATACTTAAGACTACAAACTGAATACTGACTCTAGTCCATACATCTAATTGAATAATTACACACATTTATTTGAACTGAAATATGAAACAGTTGAGAAAACATAAAAAAAAATTTTAATACTAATTAATTAAAAGAAATAACAAATATATTTATATAATCAGTTAAGCAAATAACTTCTAAACGATTGAAATTTTTCAGCTCCTAGAGCTTTGGTAAAAAGATCAGCAATATTATTCTTAGAACTAACATATTCAATTTTTATTACATTATTTATACATAGATGTTTGATAAAATGAAATTTAATTTCTATATGTTTTTCTCGTTTAGTATTGGAAAAGGTATTTGCTAAAGATATTGCACTAGCATTATCTATTTTAAGAGTTGCTTTCATTTCATCAAGCTCTTGCATTTTATCATTTAGCACATTTTTAAAATTTAATACACTTTCACATATCACTTCACTGTTTGGCCTATTCACTAGGCTCAGATCACCTAACACACCACGAAGATTGACCAATTCTTGAGCAGCAAAACCAGCAGCAATATATTCAGCCTCCATCGTAGACTGGGCAACACATCCCTGCTTCTTCGAATACCATGAGATAGGATTTCCAGCATGAAAACACACAAATCCGCAGACACTTTTTCTTGAGTCATTCTGATCAGCTCCCCAGTCTGCATCACTCAAACCTTCTAAGCCTCCTTTGCCTTTAATAATAGGAAGCCCAAGATCTTTCGAAGAATTTAAATATCGTAGAACTCTTAAACCAGCTTTCCATGTCTGACTTGTTGGCTTGTCCAAATATCTACTTAAATATGACACAGAGAATGCAATGTCTGGTCTTGTTGTTATTGACAGGTACATTAGACTACAGATCAGTCTCCTATATGGCACATCCCTAATAATATCCTGACTTTCATCTACTTTGAAATTAACTTCCATCGGCGTTGATATCGCTCTACACATCTCCATTCCAAACTCTTTCAACAAACGTTCAATCATTTTAGTCTGAGATAAGTGTAATCCATTTCCTGTATGTTTAATGTCCATTCCACAGATCCGAGGGAGTTTTACCTTTAGGTAAAACTGAGGTTGGAGATCTATTTGTCTCATAAACTGTACATTTTAATGCTTCTCCCCATAAAAATTTGGGAACTCCAGAGTCAATTAATTTGGTTCTTAATTTTGACAGAAGAACTCCGTTCATCCGTTCACATCTACCATTCATTTGAGGAGAATGGCTTATAGTGTACTCCATTTGAATACCATTTCTTTCAATAAAATTTAAAAGGTATTTAGATTTTGCTTCACCACCGTTGTCGAATCTAATGCGCTTGACGCTTAAACCAAACCGAGTTTTTAATTCCCTGACATAGCATATCAAATTTTCAGCTGCTTCACTCTTATGTTTCAACAGTTTGACAACAACAAAATGAGAATAATCGTCCAATATAACTTGGAAATATCTCTCCCCATTGAGTGTACTAGGTGTGATTGGACCAACTAAATCACTAGAAATAAGACTACCTATTTCTGTTGCACGCTTGCTGTTCTCATAAAATGGGCTTCTTTTTGCCTTTCCTTCAGCACATGATATACATAATTTGCTTGGTCTGGGTAACCTCAATTGTGAGAGTCCATCATTTGAAATGTGTCCCATTCTTTTATGCCACAAGTCCACTTTATCGATAGTTACTAAGCACTGTTCGTTAAATTTGTCTGCTTCAAAATAATAAAGACCATTATGGGGTTTGAAAAACAAAACAGGATTATTCTTAAAGTAAACTGTAGTACCTGTTTTATCTGTAATTATTTTTGCCCCACGGCTAGCAATTTTTGATGATGAAAGTAAATTATGTTTCATTCCTGGTACAATCAATGCTTCGATTAAGAATTTTTGCCCTTTGAAATTAAGACTCAACTCACCCTTTTCATTTGCAGTCAAAAGCCGGCCATCCGCTTGAACAATTTTCACTGTGGATTCTAATTTTGTGATGTTCTTCATGAAACGTTTTAGTTCTCCCTTGACAAAATGATTTGAAGCGCAACTGTCATAGATAAAAGATTTTTCTTCGAGGATCATGCTTGAATTACAAGTCTCAGTTGTCAATAAATTAATTTCACCCTCACTTTGTGCATGATTTGCATGACTATTCTTATCTGATTGGTTGGTTGGTTGGTGTTTTTTAAGGGCGTAAAACCATGGGTGGTCATCAACGCCCACATTCTTATCTGATGAATTTTCTCCATGATTCTGCTTTGAAAAGAAATTACCACCCCAGTTCCTCCTGGTTCGATTGTGAGAATTGTATCGCCATCTGCTTTGTACACGTCCCCTGGTTTGGCCTCGCCCCCTAAAATTTTTAGGACAATTTGCTTGGAAGTGTGAATTATCCCCACATCGAAAGCAACCATTATTGTGGGCTTTAAGACCTGTCTCAGAAGTATCTTGACACTTAATTTTCAATTCATGGTCCAAAAGACGTGCTTTTACAAAGTCCATTTTAATGTTTTCGACTGTTTCTAAAGCAGTTACCACTGTATTGTAATCTTCAGGAAGTGAAAGAAGCAAATGACATATTTTGTCACTTTCGTCCAATGTATAACCTAAATCATTCAGTTCTCTGATAATTTTATCAAAATTCAGAAAATGGTCTTCCAGATTCTCATATCTTTCACTTTTTAAATTTACGAGTTTTCTCCATAATGTTAATTTAGAAAAAGAACTAGACCTGGCAAATACGTCCTTTAATGCTTGAAGCATTTGTTTTGATGTTTGGCAATCTTGAATAATGTCAAGATGTTTATCGGATAGTCCTTGATTGATAATTGCTTTACCTTTTGCATCGTTAACAAGAAAAGTTTTCTTTTCCGTCGCCTCCGTTGGTAGGTCTTTTTCAATCTTTTGAAAAGTGGTAATCAGTTACCTTTATGGTTATTTTGTCAGCACACAAAATAAAACACACTTTAGTTCACATTCACAAAACAATTTATTAATGAGCAGAGCACGTGATACATTGTTTACAATAATCGAACAAGTTAACAAAAAGTAAGGAGGTAATCAACAGTCGTACCAACTCACTATCTTTGACACTTTTATATATTGGATCAGGTACAAGGCCTGACATCAGTTATAGCGTTAACTACTTAAGTAGATTTCAAAATGGTTGTGATGAAACTCATTTCAAATATGCATTAAGGATCCTAAAATATTTGTATTTAACTAAAGATCTAAAATTAACTTATCACAAAAATGTTTCTATTGATAATGATATATTGGATTGTTTTGTAGACGCCGATTGGGCAGGTGATGTTGTTGATCGTAAGTCTACTTCTGGATATGTTATAAGACTTTTTGGAAATGTAATTTATTGGAAATCAAGGAAGCAAAACAGTGTAACAAAGTCCTCAACATTTGCTGAATATGTCGCGTTATCAGACGCAGTATCGGAATTAAAACTAGTTAAGGATATTTTAGAAATATTTGTAAGTTCTTCGAAATCATTAAAGTGTGACAATTCTGGTGCGTTAGCAATTACAAAATATGGTAACTTTACGAAGAATTCTAAATATATTGAAGTTCAATATCATTTTGTGAATGAACAATATTTAAATGGCACTATCGATATTATAAAAGTCGCCTCTGAAGATAACTTGGCGGATATATTTACAAAGTCCCTGGGTAATGTTAAATTTAATAAATTCCGACAAATGCTTGCTGTAGTTATGTAATGAAAAGCATGTATATATTGTATGAGTATAAATGCAAGGAGGCGTGTTAGGAAATAAGTATTTCAGTGCATTTATATTGTTATTGATGTGAATCGATCTTTGGATTCGATATATTGGCAGATACCTTCTTGGAAGGTTATCTGGATGTAATGTAATTTTATGTGTTCTTGCTAATAAAAGTGTGTTCTCGTTCTGAAGTTAAAACGTAGCTAATTCTTTCCCTCAAAGAATATTAACAACAACACGTTCAGTCGCAAACTCATTTTTCATATCAACAGCTATATCTGAAAACCCAAATATCCAAGAAATAGGTAATTATAACAAGAAAACTCTAAAAAGATACAAACACAAACGGACAAAACACATATTACTTGAAGACTAAACAATTAATTTCTATAAATTAGAAAAAAGTACATAAATTAGAGTGGTGCAAATATCTTTTTACACCATAAAGATATTAAATAAAAGATTGATTTTGTATATCACAAAAGTAGTTTTATTATCACAATAAATGTATTTTGTAATTGTATAAGTGGTATATTATTCTTATATCTTTATTATATTATCGTATCTTTATTGCTCTTGCTTGGATTATAGTTTAACTATTAACTGTTATTTAATATAATTCATAAAAATTAACTATAATTGTTAATTTAACTAGTATTGTTTATTTTTGTTGTGTTGGTTTTTCCTACTGTTATATCTAGTTTGCATTATTCATTTGTTTATAGATTCCTCCATATTAATTATTGTTTCATGTGAGATGGATGTGTATCCAAACATGTACCTATGTTTTTATTAGCCTAGTTTGGCTTTATGTAATTTATTTCAATAAAGAATAAATAAATTAAAAAATACTGCCCAGTTTTCTGCACCATAGAGTAGCAACGGTAACACATGGCTTTTTCTATATTTATTTTATTATATCTTACTTTCCTTTCTTCCTATAACCGTGGAGCCGATTTCAGACTAGAATGCATTTACTTTTTCCACCCTATTTCCTTATAGATTTTCTCATCCTTGATCAATAGTGTACCCTGCTACATAAGCAGAGTACATGTATATGTATTGCGGAGATACTCCATTGCATGTAACTGGTCCTACATTTTCGTACTTTCCAATCAGTATTACTTTAATTTTATCGGTGTTGACTTTAAGGGTTTTTAACTGAAGCTCTTCAAACCATTAACTTATAGTTTACCGCAGTTTTTAAGTTTTAGAAGAAAATAAATCCTATGTGAAATTTCGGATATCCAATTAGTTTACGAAACTAATGGCATTCCTCAAGGCAATGTATTAAGTTGTGTACTCTTTGCCATAGGTATTAATTTAGCCAATGCGCAGATCCCTTCAATAGTTAAACGATCGTTATTTGTTGACGACCTTCATATGTTTTTAAGGTTCAAAGATGTACAATGGGTCACCGTAGTTCTCCAAAATACGATTAACAAGTTAAATGTATGGGCCAAAACAAATAACTTGAAGTAAAACTTGAAGTTCTCCACAAACAAAACTAATTTCATCTTGTTCTCCAGGAAAAGATACCCAAGTACACCCCCTAACCTTAACCTAAGAGAAACTAACATTAATGTCGCAATGGAAACCAGATTCCTAGGACTGATAGTAGATAGCAAACTCAATTGGCTCAGCCACATCAAAGCAGAATGTTTGAAGAGACTAAACCTCGTGAAAGTTCTATCCAAAACTTCCTTTGTTGCAGATAGACATTCACTTCTTACCATTTACAGAAGCCTCATATTATCTGAAATAGACTACGGTTCCATAGCATATTTTTCGACAAAAACAAACCATCTTTTATCCCTGGACTTAATTAACTACACAGGAATACGAATCTGGGGCCTCTTTTCATCAGAAGGCAACAGTTACTCAGTTCATACCTCTCCAAAATAGTTTACCAACCTTCAAATCCTGATTTCGACTATATTCTTTCACAAAACATCTGCAATTATATCAACGAAAACCACGACAACCAGCTCTCTCAGCTATCCGCCGAAGAAACACTATTCTTTCTTTTCTAAAAGTGAATGTTAAAGAAGACAACCTTTATTATCACGTACCACCTTGGAGGACAAAGATACCTCTAATAGATCTCAGACTTACAAAACTAAAGAATGAAGAGTTTAAAGAAGCAAAGAGGGACAAAACCAATGAAATAATCCAGTCCTATTCAAACAAACAAATAGTGTACTCTGACGGATCCAAGCAAGGAGACAATGTCGGATTATCAGTAGTCTTCAACAATACAGTTATCCAACAAAGACTCACTCCAATAGCGTCTATACTCACAGCAGAAATGCAGGCAATTCGCATAGCCCTATACCAAGCAATTTCTTCACATCATAAAGACTTTCTGATATGCACCGACTCACTTTCCTCACTGAAGAATATAATGAAACGTAACAAATAGCGACCGCTGCTACAAAACATTTTCCAATACATAAACATTCTCGAAACGCTTGGCAAAACAATCCGCACCCCAGGTAGTTTTGGATTGAACTTTCATGAGGTATAGTCTCTTCATAAATTCTGCTTTGATGGTTTTGATGTGGCTGAGCCAGTTGGGTTTGCTATCTATTATCAATCCTAGGAATCTGGTTTCCATTGAGAAATTGGTGTTAGTTTCTCCTAAGTTAAGGTTAGGGGGTGTACTTGGGTATCTTTTCCTGAAGAACAAGATGAAATTAGTTTTGTGGAGAACTTCAAGTTATTTGTTTTGGCCCATACATTTAACTTGTTAATCGTATTTTGGAGAACTACGGTGGCCCATTGTATATCTTTGAGTCTTAAAAAAATATGAAGGTGGTCAACAAATAACGATCATTTAACTATTTGAGGAATCTTAGCATTGACTGAATTAATACCTATAGCAAAGAGTGCACAACTTAATACACTGCCTTGAGGAATGCCATTAGTGTATATTTACTTTCTACTTGACACTGTTGTGCCAATTCAGACGAGTAAGAATCGATTGATAAGGAAAGACCTAATGAAGTTCGGCAGTTTTCCCTTTAGGGCCCATTCAAACAGTTGTTCTTCTTTTGACGGTGTCATACGCCTTTCCAAGGTCGAAGAATATGCCAAAAGCTTCCTTTTTTTTAATAAATGTACTAAGAACTTTAGATTCCAATCAGATGAGGTTATCAATGTTGTGTCTACCTTTTCTGAAAACACATTTATGTGTTTTCAGAAGAATTTGTTTTTCTAGGACCCACAGAAGGCGTTTGTTAATGTCCGCGCCAATCGGCGCTTTTGTGAGGGGGGGGGGAAGGAGAAAAACTGTAATATACCATACATAGACGCACTCTATAAATTCCTGGGTAACTAGCCCTTATCTGCCTTAATCCCTACATGAATATTCCCCACTCTTCTGCTGTCTGCTTTCCTGTATGCACGCATTATCTTTGTTCAAGACCCTATGGTCTTCCTGCATTTTTCATGCCCAAGCTTTCCCAAAGTTTTTTCTTTCTTAAAGTGTCTTTTTGTTTCCTATGACATATAATAAAGACTTAATATTCCCATTTATGAGTGGTGATTTAAGAGGAGGATATCCTGATCAAGTTTTACAGCCTGCGAGAATCGTTCGCCAGTCCGAGACTCTTTTGGAGGCCTCCAAGACGCGGAAGTACGTCGGCGGCTATGACAAGGTGAGTGGTTTTGTCTGTAATATTTAGTTAGGTTACCTTCTGATTGAGATCTCCCCAAAGGTGCGAACACTCATTTTTATCCTTTTAAATACAGTCCATTTTCTAGAGGCCGATGCGAGTTCTGAGAAGTCGCATCGGAAAATATCATTATCTTTCCTAAACATTTTGGTTCGACCGGGCCGCATAATATGCCATATTAAAACGAATATTTTCGCGGTTTTGGGGCGATTAATCATCCACTCATTTCCGTGTTTTATTTATATTACAGATTTTTACATTGAAATTTCCATAAATTGCAAAGTTTTGCCCATTTTGTGTTCACGTTTCATAATATCCAGTAATTACATATTTAAAACCGACGCTATAGTCGGCCATTTTTTTCTAGTTCGTATCGTCAGCTGTGATCTGACGTCACACTTCTCTACCATTTCTCTAGTGACGTACTTGTTAATTCATCTCGTACCAACCCCCGCCATTTTGTTTTATTCAAGCGTCGGTTACATTTACGTAATAATTAGTGTAATCAATTGTGCAACTTTTTCTCCTTTCCTTTTCTGTGCCCTATATATTATAATTTCCTTTTATTTTTGTATTTGTATATTCGGTATTTTTCACAATGCCTGTAGAAGACAAAAATATCATTGTTCAAGCACAACTATTGGCAAAGAGGGAAACGGTATTTGCTGATAGAACTAGCAGTTGGGCCCAAATAAAAGCTTCTTCTGTTGAAGATATTTTTTCCGTTCAGGCTCTTTACGACGATTTACTCTCCCTTCAAGGTAAGTTTGAAACGGTAAATGAAAAAAAATCAGTGACCTAAATGTTCTCCTATCTAAACAGAATCAAGTAGATACCCAAGCCCCGGCTATAGCCTTTAATGATATATTACGTAAAATTAAGGCCAAATTCTTTCAATTGAAAAAAGAAGAGCCCATTATAACTTCTACACCAGTTACCAGCCCTAGTCAATTGTCTCATGGTGGTTTCTCATTACCGCCAATTAATTTGCCAACTTCTCAGGCGATATAGAACAGTGGCCTGAATTTTTCTCTCTGTTCACATAGCTTGTTCACGACAACCCGTCTCTAAGCCCCATACAACGGTTTCATTTTCTAAGGTCCAATTTAATGGGGAGTGCTCTTTCAGTCATTTCCAATTTTCAACTTACAACTTAAAATTACCAGCTTGCCTTTTCAGCACTAATTTCCAGGTACCGAAATCCCAGAAGAATAGCACAGGCATATTTGAACAAAATTTTGCATTTTAAACCCATCAGTTCAAATTCTTTAGGTAATTTAAAAAATTTCATAGAAATACACCAAAATTCGGTGCAGGCTATCAAGGCGCTACCTATCGACGATTTAGCAAATTTTATTTTGTTAACCCTCTCATTAAACAACCTGGACTCCCGCACTTCCAAAGCTTTCGAGGATCAAAATTCTGCAAAATCGGTCCCTTTATTTGATGAGTTGCTAAATTTTGTTATAAAGCAAATTAAAACGCTGGAGATAATTTCTCCCCCCCCAGCAATCAAAATAGAAACCCTAAGTTAAACTCACTAATTACTAGAAGTTGTTCTGTTACTTCACCACAATCAGATAGAACTCGGGCGGCACCTTCTAATTCGTCTAATTTTAAACTGCATTTTTTGTCTTCCTGCTTCGAGTTTTTATCCCTCACTCGAGATAAAAAAATTGAAATCCTGAAGAAACATAAACGGTGTTTCAGTTGTCTAGGTCCGCACTTAAAAAGTAATTGCAATTCCAAGTTCTCATGTCGTAAATGCAATTCCCGCGATTATCACACACTTTTGCATCCCTCCAGAGTTATAAATTCAAATATACATTTGAATTCCGCGCCTAACCGCGCATCTGATCATGCTAGTCACTCATCTAGTGAACAAGCATCCTCTTCCGCTGGTCAATCACCAGCTGATTCTTCACTATCTCTTAGTTGTAGGTAATCACGTGACTTCACTGCTAGGCACCTTTCGTGCACGTATTTTTGATACTCACTTAGGTTACGTTCTAGTCAGAAGGGTCATTGACCAGGGGTTGCAACTTTCTTTTGTTTCCAAACGGCTTTTTGACCAATTGGGTCAAAAAATCCGGGGATATGCCCATTACGGTGTCAGGTATCGGTGGGCGTGTTGCCAACTCTCCTGGCACAGTTTCATGCGACATTTTTTCTACATTTTCTCAGAGGCACATTCTTGCCAACCCGTCCGTGGTTCCTCACATCGCTAACCATTAGCCTCCCAAGAACCTTACTCCAGAAATAACGCGCGCTTTTGAACATTTGCGTTTGGCCGATCCTGGCTTTCATCAATCAGACAAGATTGACCTCCTCTTAGGTGCAGATGTCTACCCGCAATTATTACTGCCTCAGCCGTTTATTCGCAGCTCCATCGGTCCTATCGCTGTTAACACCATTTTTGGTTGGGCAATCATAGGCCCTATCCAAACCCTATCACAAAATCAATCAACCACATCTTTGATTTCTTTTTGTCAAACTTCCCGAGATATCCATAAGTCTTCGGAAATTGAGAATATCGAAAAACTCCCATTCGAACAACCCGTGAGTACAGACCATAAAGACTCAAATGTTTCTGACATTCCAGAAAACATTGACCCTTTTATTAGGACTAATACATGTAGTCACAGACTAAATAGTGATAACGTTCACCAGGAAATACAAATTAATGACGAAGATGATTCCTTAACCTTAAATCAAGTTTCAATAATTAATCACGTCGGTAAAATAGTCGGTGCTCATAAAAAGGGTACAAGTAATTCATCTGATGAAAAGTTTTTTGTTTCCCTTACAGAAGAGAATAACTACATCTCATCCTCAAATAGCCGCTATTCTTTAGCCAATCAAGATTGTCCGAAATTTCTTCCTGTTAAAAATGAAAACAATAAGAAACTAGTATGTTTACAAAGTAACCAAGATAGTGTAACAAGTAAAATTCCTACATCGAATCGTATTAAACCTACCTTTTTGAAACCACCAGTTGTCAATATCAAAAGGTCTGTACACTCTGAAATTTCAATGTTTGACAAATTCTCCGCAGTAGGGTTTGCTGATGTTTCTTTTGACGCTAATCATGCCAATATAGACTCTAGGGGTCTTACCCCTACTCATTCCGTGCAGGCCAAAAATTTTTGTTTAGGGACTCAAGATCCCTCCTCTTTGACCAATTGCCTGGAAAATTGGCCTCCTCCTTATCGTGACACCGACTTAAGCACCAACCCATTACCGGATTTTAAGTCGACTCCCATTGCGCTCATCGCAAATGAACCTGACCATACCTTTAAACATTTTTCTGGCTCTCTCCTTAATATCCGAACCGATAAGCCGGCAAAGCCGCTCTACAGCAGTACTCCTTTCCTCGATAGCCTGGGGGTCCTCAGGGTTGGCGGCATACTTGACAACGCCGTTCTAAATTATAATTCACAACGTTTTTATTTTATTTATTTGAGAGTTTT
Source organism: Euschistus heros (assembly GCA_003667255.2). Classification (NCBI taxonomy): domain Eukaryota; kingdom Metazoa; phylum Arthropoda; class Insecta; order Hemiptera; family Pentatomidae; genus Euschistus; species Euschistus heros. Next base: position 330,139 of record RCWM02000312.1, read on the forward strand.
GGAGCATAAAACTTATTGGTCATCAACGCTCGTCTGTTCTCGATGGAAATTTGGGGCTATTACTTTTTCAATATTTTTTTCGTCGTTGCCAAGCGCCTTTGAGATGTTTTGAGGTATTCCTGATTCGGCTAGCTTTTTGGTGTAGTATGGGCATTCAGTAAACATATGGTTTATTGATAAAACATTGCCACATATTTCACAATTGGGAGGAGCCTCTTTGGTTATTAGGTGGAGATGTGTTATTCTGGAGTGGCCAATTCTTAATCGCGTTAGGTTCACTTCTTCTCTGCGATTATTGCGGTAGGAACTGCTCCATGGTTTTATTTTCTTCTTAATAGCGTTGAGTTTACTCGGTGGGCTGTGATCCCACAATGCTTGCCACTCTTGGGATATCTTCTCTCTAAGTGGGCGTACAAGTTCTAGCGCTGTTAGAAAAATTTTACCAGGTCCTGGGAGAGCTAGAGCTTCTTTTGCTGCTTTATCAGCCATATCATTAACTCCTCTTATACCTCTTATACCGATATGACTTGGTGACCAGATGAAGTAAACCAATTTTCCTCCTTCATATAGTTTTTTGACGAGATCCAGAATGCAATGTATTCCTATGTGATCTGAATACATGTTCATCATAGACCTCAAAGCGCTGAGTGAATCCGACACCAGGACAACATATTTAATGGGCGAGTTTAAGGAATATCGCAGTTCACAACGTTATAAGTGGACCTCAAATTCCAAGCGCCGTTGTGGAACCAAGAAACAGGGCTACGTTATTGTGAGCAAGGGACTGAACAGCTCCCCACTCTCCCGACCTTTAGCTCTCATTTCCGAGCTCAACCCTGATGGTGTTTCACGAGCAGCCAACTTTGAGACCTTTACCAGCACTCTCACTAGACCCGTGAACAAGCTCAGTCCGCTAACAGAATGACTTCCTTTTACATTGTATAACCGTTTTTCAGTTGTGCTATTTTAGGTCTTTATTTTGTATAATTGTTTACCTAGGAGTACTGTTTTATTTTCTTTAAATTATATAACTGTTGCCCAGTTGGGCTGTTTTCTTATCTTTGCATTGTATAATTGTGCTCCCATTCATGTTATAATATTTTTACTTTTTTGTCTTTATCTTACTCCTTACTCAAGTTGAGCTTCCTTCCCTTTCTTTTTATTTTATTTTATAAATTTGTTGATGCCTGCCCACCATTTTCATTGTATGACCTTTTGGAATAAAATTGGGCAATATCCCAATTTCGGTGGGCGGTGTGTTCGCGCCAATCATCGTTTTTGTGATCGGGGGAAAGGAGAAAAACTGTAATATACCGTACATAGACGCACTCTATAAATTCCTGGGTAACTAGCCCTTATCTGCATTAATCCCTATACAGGAATATGGTAATCTCTCTCACTCTGTTGTTGTCTTCTGACCTGTACGCACGCATTATCTTTGTTCAAGACCCTATGGTCTTCCTGCGTTTTTCATGCCCAAGGCTAATATGAGCTTTCCCAAAGTTTTTTCTTTCTTAAAGTGTTTTTTTGTTTCCTATGACATTTAATATAGACTTAATATTCCCATTAATGAGTGGTGATTTAAGAGGAGGATCTCCTGATCAAGTTTTGCAGCCTGCGAGAATCGTTCTCCGGCCCGAGACTCTTTTGGAGGCCTCCAAGACGCGGAAGTACGTCGGCGGCTATAACAAGGTGAGTGGTTTTGTCTGTAATGTTTGGTTAGGTTACCTTCTGATTAAGATTTCCCCAAAGGTGCGAAAACTCAATTTTATCCTTTTAAATACAGTCCATTTTCTAGAGGCCGATGCGAGTTCTGAGTAGTCGCATCGGAAAATATCATTATTTTTCCTAAACAGTTAATATTTTTTTTTCAAGTAATTTACAAAGGAAATTTGAAAGAGCTGGCCTGCAATTATTGATTTGGAGTTTGTCTTTACCTGGTTAAGGTGTAGGTATCAAGACCGCTTCAAGCCATTATTTAGGAATCACACTTGTGTCCCAAATATGATTGAAAATTTGTAAGAGAAGTATTTTTGTTTGGTGTGGAAAATGTTTAATCATAATGTTGTGGATCTCGTCATGTCCAGGTGATGAATTTTTCATGTCTTATATTGCAGAGTTGAATTCAAAGAAGGTTATTGGGCTATTGCAATTCATTGGAAGGTGGTTTTCATTCGGTAGGTTTAAAGGAAAGTATATTGAATTAAATTTCGTTTCTTCAGACGGGTCAGGAAAAGAGGGTCGGAAAGTTGTTGTGGGTCGGTTATTATATGGTTTAGATGTTTTAGTATCGGGACTTCCATGAATTTTGAGCCTGAAATACTGCATATTTTTTTGCAATCATCCCTAAGAGAAGTATCTATATTGATGGACTCCACATAAGTTATCCATGATTGCTTTTTTTTTTATTTTGACAAGTCGTCTGTTTTTGGAATAGTTTTTTTAGCCTCTGCTATTAAGTGAGAAGTGAATGTATGTACCATGCCTGTATCATTTTGCAAATTATTAATCGGAAGCTGCAGTTTACTCGAAGAAGATTTCCAATAAGCGTTTTCAATGATCCATTTAGGGTTTTTCCTGATCGGCGGGAGTGCTCGAGTGGGCTCTAAGGTGGTTGGAAAATGGTCACTGGTTGTTGTTTGTCCCATGAATATAGCGTCGCTACATTGGGTGAGCAAGGTCTATTGCAGAGAGGCTGCCGTAAGCAGGGCTGATATACGTAGTTTTCCTTGTATTTAGGAGAATTGAGTCGCATGTATCAATAATTCTTCTTATGATAGTGCCTCTGGTATTGGCTGGTGAAGGAGACCAGGTTTGGTGGGAGCCGTTGTGATCGCCAATAACGATATAGGGCGATGATAAGGAATTAATGAGTCGGATGATAGCTGGTTCGATCTGGCTCAGTTGGAGGCAGATATATATTACGTATTGTAATGGGAAATGTGAGATTAATTATGATGATGACTGCCTGAAGTTCGGAGTGAGTATCGAGAAGTTCCGAATGGTAGTCTTTGCGCACAGCTGTGAGGACGCCTCCACAGCATCAGTTTTCTGAAATTTTGTCAGTTTTATAGGTTAGGTTAGGTTGAATTGTTTATGGACACTCAACAGCAAGGTTTTTACTGTCCGTCGTTCAATCTGTATTATTTATATAAATTTTCACTTTTTTTTTTTTTTTTTCTTTTTTTTATTTATTTATATTTTGTTAAAAAGATTATATTTCTTGAGAAATTGAATGATTTTGTCTATATTTTTATTATTGTCGCCAAGAATAGTTGGGAGGTATCTTTGTAATTGCGCTTCCTCAAAATAACTATCCCATAGGGGGCAGTCCTCCAGTATGTGTGTAATTGTTAATTGTGTGTTATTGCATGTTGTACACTTCGGTGGACTGTCCTTTGTTATTAGATAACCATGGTTAAGTCGGGTGTGGCCTATTCTGAGTCTGGTTATAACTACCTCTTCCCTTCTGTTTCTACGATTAGAACTTTTCCATATTTTTAATCCTTTTTTTACAGTTTTCAGCTTATTTAGTCCCTCTGTGTTTTCCCAAAGCTCGACCCAGGCTAGTTTTACTCGATATTTTAAAACGCAGCAGATGTCGGATGAGGTGTAAATACTTGTAATATCAATCGATGACAATGCTGCTTCCTTGGCAGCCCGATCTGCTGCTTCGTTACCTTTAATCCCCACGTGTGATGGAGTCCAAACTAGAGATATGTTTTTATTCAGATCTTTTACCATTGATGCATAAACTTGTGCTTTTCTTACAAGATGGTCTTTACTATAGATGTTTTTTAGTGCCATTAGAGCAGATAGGGAGTCCGTGTATATTACGAAGTTTTCTTCCTTACATTGCATGATATAGTAGAGTGCCGCGCAAATAGCATAACATTCGGCGGTGAAGCTGCTGGTAAGGGAAGGAATTTTATACTTGGCAATCCTGGAGTCCGATACAAAAGAGCACCCAACATTATTATTTAATTTAGAACCGTCTGTATAAAGTTGTTTTCTATTACTATATTTTTCCTTTATTTTTTGATATTCTGTTAAATACGTAGGTCCTGTAGTGTTATTTTTAGTGAATTTTTTAAGTGTTAAATCTATTGCAGGTCGTTTTGTAGTCCAAGGTGGGTAATCAAATTCATTAGTTATTGGTTCCAAGCAGCTAATTTTTTCTATGTATCTACCAGCCCTAATACCCAAAGGAGCAGGTAGTCTATGGTTTTCTTGAAATCGCCTAGTCTTCGGTTTGAAAATGGGTTTCCATGCTGGGTTGTTATTATTAATTTTTAGCCTTCCAATGTATCCGCAGGCGAGTTGATGTCTTCTCAAAGCGAGAGGAGCTATACCAGCTTCAACACATAAACTAATTACTGGACTGGTTCTGAAGGCTCCAGTAGCAAGACGGATACCTGCATGGTGGACTGAATCAAGAGCCGAAAGTAGATTTTGATTTGACGATGAGTAAACAAAGCTGCCATAGTCTAGTTTTGCCCTTATCAGACTGGTATATACCTTAAGCATACTTGATCTATCTGCTCCCCACGAGCGTCCAGCCAGAACTTTAAGAATATTCAGTCTCTTAAGTGTTTCTTCTTTAAGACATCTAATATGCTCTTTCCAGTTAAGTTTACAATCAAGGATTAGTCCTAGAAATTTAACTTTTGTATCGAAATGTAAGTTCATGCCTCTGTAGGTTAACTCTGGAAAAGGGGTAGGCGTCCTGCGTTTTGAAAAAAGTAGGCATTTAGTTTTTTCGGTAGAGAAGTTTAGACAAGATATCCTTGACCATGCTTCCAAATTCGCTAAACAATTTTGTAGTAATATTTGCATTCTATTTACATTTTTAAATGACAGTAACAGAGCTAAATCATCGACAAATAGAAAAGTTTTGATTTGTTTAGGAATAATCTCGGTAACTTTATTTATAGCTATTGCAAAAAGAGCACAACTCAATACACTTCCTTGTGGGATTCCGTTGGTCATTTCCTTCACCGAAGATAGGTGATTACCTATTCTGACTTGAAAAGTTCGATTTCTAAGGAAGTTGCGAATGAGCATGAAAAGACGACCTCTAATCCCCCATTCACGTAGCTGATGTAGGACGAGAGATGTCTTCAAATTGTCATAGGCTTTTTCGATGTCGAAGTATATGCCTATGCATTCTTTTTTTTCAGCAAAGCTATTCAGAATCTCATACTCCATTGTTATGAGATGATCTATTGTAGAGCGTCCTGTTCTGAAGCCACTTTGTACGTTCGATAATAAATTATTTTTCTCTAGTACCCAACTAAGCCTTTTTAAAACCATCTTTTCTAGCAACTTGCATACACAGCTTGTGAGTGAGATGGGTCGGTAACTCAAGGGAAACAACTTATTTTTTCCAGTTTTTAAAATTGGTATTATAATGGACCTCCTCCATATCTCAGGAAAGTCCCCTGTTCTCCACAATTGGTTAAAAAATGCAAGAAGCGCGTTCATCGCCGGTATTGGTATATTTTTCAACATTTCATTGTGTATATCATCTACTCCTGGTGAGGATGGTTTCAGCTCTTTTAAACAGGAAAGTAATTCGACTTTGGTAAATGGTAAATTATAAGGGTTTTCATTTTGATCGTCAATGATATCTGTCTCGGTTTCTATTATCGGTTGTGGTTGGGTGGAGTAAATATTCGAATAATATTCAACAAAATGCTCGGCCAATAAATCGGGATTTTGCTCTATTTGGTCATTGATTAGAAGGGTTGGCTGGTAGTCGACGAATCTTCCCATAATGGTATTTATCTTCTTCCAAAATATCCTGGGTGGGGTATTTGATGAAATGGTGTTTAAAACTTGTTCCCACGATTCTTTCTTTTTCTCTTTGATTATTCTGCGAGTCAGGGAGCGGCTCATTTTATAGTATATTCTGAAGAGTTGGTTCTTTTTGGAAGACTTTAAGAGCTTTTCTTCTCTTCTTAATCGCTAGTTTGCATTCATTGTCATACCAAGGGACTCTTTTCGATTTGACATTTGTGGAGCGTTTTGAGATTGAAAGTTCCGCCGCTGCTAAAATAGATTTAGTGATTTGATGATTAATTTTATCACTATTGTTAGTGGTTGATATATCAGGGGCTGTTATCAGTAAATTGTTTTGAAATGTTGTCCAGTCTGCTTTTTCCGTTATCCATCTAGCTTGTTTTGTTATGCGGGTATTAATGTTTGGAAAACTAACTACTATGGGGAAATGATCGCTAGAATATTGATCTTGAGAAACTTGCCAATCCAAATGAGTATATAAGCTAGGTGAACACCATGTCAGGTCAATGCACGAGAATGAATGGTATGCTGGACTTACATATGTTGGCTGTCCTGAATTTAGTATTACCGAGTCAGTGCCATCTATAATTCGCCTAATAGTATTTCCGCGTGTTGAACAGTAAGATGAACCCCAGGAGGTATGATGACCGTTTACATCGCTCATAAAAATAAAGGGAGAACGGGTATTACTCAAAAAAATATTAACCAAATCTACCTCATCAAAATTATCAGGGGGAAGATTAACGTTATAAATGAAAATAGGTTTGTGCAGAAAGACCTTGACTACCACTGCTTGTAGGGAGGTATTTATCTGAATTAACTCAGAAACGACCCTTTTATGTACGGCAATCAAAACCCCGCCACATGCTCTACTTCTATAATCAAAATCGTTTCTGTAGATATTATAATCCTTTAGCGTGAAACTTTTATTGAGGGGTAACTTACTCTCTTGTAAACATAACACTACCGGTTGGTATTTATTTATAATAAGTTTTAGTTCCTCATGTTTTCCCTTTATACCATTACAGTTCCATTGTATTATGTTGGTTCGACTTGTCATATTAAAAAATAAAAATAAATGTAAATAGATCGGAATTCAGATAAATAATATTATTAATTAATGTAAATTTAGCAAATAGAAATGAAAAACATAAAAATAAAATTAAAAAAACTACTTACTAATTACTTTCCATTCTTTCTATACTTAGTTCACGTTTTGGTGATTTTTTCCTAGTCTTACTTCGAGTTCTTCTTCCCTCGACTTTTGTCCACCCAGTCTGTTGACCTTCAGGACTCACGTGAGAGTTGGTAGAATCTTCAGACGTCATCTGTACCGAGGGTAAAATCCTCGGTTCAGAGGCGACTTCGCAGTTGGTGGAACGGGCTTCCGAATTTTTTTCGGATATCCCACCAGACGGTCGGAAATTTTGGGAAGTAGGGATTTTTGAAACGGAGGGTAAGGAGAATAAAGATAAATTTGGGTGAGGAGATGAGGGTGTGGTGGGAGGTGGGACGTGAGTGGGGGTATCAGTGATAGCATTACTGCTGGTGCTGCCACTTGGCGTGGATGTCATACTTGACGTAGCTGTTGCTACAGATTTTCTGAATGTAAATTGATTGTCAATAATTTGTTCAGTTTGTACACTAACAGATTTTTTAGTTTTAACAATATTAGCGAAGGATATTTGGGTTGTTATCGGGTGCAACATATCGTATTTTTTCTTTGCAGCAATATATGTTACTTTTTCTGCCTCTTGAATTCTTTTTATTTCCTTTTCTTTAATAAAAACGGGACAATTTTTTGAAAAAGCATCATGATTACCAGAACAATTAACACAAGTTACCGGATTATTGCACTCAGACCCCTCATGTTTTGTTTTTCCACAAAATTTGTACAGTGCTTCTTTATTACAGTTTTTTTTTGTATGACCAAATTTTAGACAGACGTGACACCGTATTGGGTTTGAAATGAATTGTCTTACTTTAACAGAATGAAATCCTGAGTTTAAGTTCAGAGGGTAAGGAGGGATTATCGAAAGTTAATAAATAGTTGTGACTGTTTAGTTTTTCATTATTTCTAAAAAAAAGTCAATCTTTTAACATCAATCACATTCTGAGGCTTTAGCTCATCTTTTATTTCATCAATATCAACATAATTTAAATCTGGGCACCACACAATTCCTTTACTTAAATTTAATCCTGCATGGGGCGTTACTTTTATAGGAAAATTACTACATAAGTTGTTACATTTTAAAAGTTTTTCCGACTGAGTGTCAGAAAATACTTCTACTAAAAGTGTGCCATCGTTCAATTTTTTTATTAACTTAGCCTCACCTATTATGGCTTTTAAACTTTTCTGAATTAAAAAAGGTGAAACCCTTTTAAAATCTAAGCAATTACTTTCATTATCTGTTTCAAGCCTTTTTATAATTAAAAACTTGACACAGTTTTTTCGTTGTTCGTTGTTCCCTATAGTTGTAAATTTAAATCTACCTTTCTTTCTTTTCAAAGGTGGGGATTCAGCCATTTTTTTAGCTGAATCATGCAATTATATGGAAAAGAGTAGGAAAAAATAAAAAAAAATTGTTTCACTTCTAAGTATATATATATATATATATATATATATATATATATATATATATATATATATATATATATATATATATATATATATATATATATATATATACTAAATAATAGAAAAACAAAAACAAAAACAAAAAAGAAAAACCTTTTAAATAAAGTTTATAAATACGAAAAAGATAGAAAATTAACAATAGAAATATGTATAAAACAAAACTTATCAGTTTGTTGTACTCAGCTAATCCGCAGGAGCTCTAAAACCATACGTCTTCACTCGACCGATTCTAAACACAAACTCGTCAATTTTATAGGTTTTGAAATGTTTCAGGGAGAAGTTTCTGCAGGGTTTTAGGTGAGTCTCCTAAAGACAGAGCACAGCTGGATTTCGATCATTAACTAATAACTTTAGTTCTTCAAATTGAATGTTAACAACGTTACAGTTCCATGAAATAGTTGACATAATAACGTAATATATAAATACACCAGCTGAATCGTGAAGGGTGTGAAAGAGAAATATTGGGAATTTGTGGCAAGTGATAAGAGTTTAGAAATGAAAAATAGAAACAAATAAAGATAATAAAGAAGTGAATGAGTGTAAATGAATAAATATGAATATATGATACAAATTAGAGGAATATAAAGCTTAAAATATAAATTATTTGATAAAGGGAAACGTTTTTTAAGATCTTGCTCATGAAGCGATGGCGAGGATAAATATAAGTAAAAAGGTGAGTGAATATAAATAAATAAGTACTGGTATATCATAGAATTCAGAGGAATATAAGTACGTAAAATATATATTACAAGATAAAGGGAAAGGTAATACAGAGTTTGTTCTTGATTCGGGGCCAATGGTAAGTATAAATAAACAAGTGAGTAGATATGAATAAATAAATATGAATATACGATACAATTCAGAGGAGTATAAATAGATAAAATATATATGGCGAAATGAAAAGAAAGGTAATAAGGGGTGCATAATATGAGACAATGACAATGGTATTTCATAAATGCATACAGTATATGTTATGAGTAGGGATCGGATTTTTATGTATTTAAAAATGCCGAATATTTAATTAAAATATGCATTTATTTTCGTTAAATATGTGATTTTCTTAAAATATTTTCAGAAATATTTAAGTAAAATGGACGTTTTTTTTATGAAAATGGAATTTTTTTTTTTTTCAAGTTATAATGATATATACAACAAAAGAACACTTTTACAATTAATAATAATTATTAGGAACAAAAGCATTTTTTCACAACTTATAATAATTATTAGGAACAAATGATTTTTTTTTAACAAGTTATAATGATTTATACAACAAAAGAACATTTTTACTGTATGTAATAGTAAAAGATTTGTTAAATTTTGAATTTTGAAAACTTCTCTCTGCAAAATTGTTTGCAACCACATGGAATTTCAAATGTTGGAACGTAAAACGACGATGATCTGTCGTACTCTTTAGGCTATATCTCCAAAACTATTAGTCGGATCTAAAATTACTTTTTTCTTCTAAAAGCTAGTTAAATATACTATTAGTCGTCATATACCAAGTTTAAATTAGGTCTCATAAAATACACATACCAGAACGCTACAATTCCCTTTCTTTTGTGAATCACGTTTTTTAGGATAGTTTTCACTATAACTCCAAAACTATTTGTCCCATATCAAATTTCTTTTTTTCATTTTTGATTTGACAAAGTTGATTAAATTTACAATTTAGTCATATATATGTAATTTATATCAAATCCCATGAAATACCCAAGTTAGCCCACTGAACGTGTCATAATTGTCAAAACACACATTTAACTTGCTAGGGTGAGTGTTTCACGAGATTGAATATAAATATATAGTATCTAATAGTAAATTTAACCAGCTTTGAGATAAAAAAAAAAGAAATTTGGGAATCGGACAAATATTGGCGGAATTAAGTCGCAAGTTGGCCAATGTGTCAGCATGCGATCCCCAATCTTCGTTCCCGATTAGAAGAGTGCTAGCAACATAACGGTCCCCATTTAAATGGTATCATCTTTTCCCAATAAGTTTCCACTTTATATTGTAATAATTAACAATAAACTTCTTTTTTTTTTTTTAAGTAGTTTTTGTTTTATCGAAGTAAGAAATACCCGATACTCTTTTTGGACACCCTGTATAAAATATATTTAATGAGAAAAAAAAAATGTCACGTGTAGTATGTGCATAGATCAAAGATTTATGAATGTATAAAATATATGTGATAAGAATATGTCCTTACTACGGAAGCAGTGGTATATTATAAATATATTAAATATATTTAATAAGAAAAATGGGGAAGTTACGCATAATATGTACCTAAAACAAAAATTTATAAATGCATAAAATATATATGATAAGAATATGTTCGTAATACAGAGGCAATGGTATATTGTAAATATAAAATAGAAGAATCGAATAGAAAAACAAATTTTATTCTAGGACAAAGTCCCTTAAGAATAATAGTTACATGACAGAACTTATATCTGGCCTAGAGATTATAAATTAGATAATAAAATAAAATAATTAAAAGTAAATACAATTTTACAATAATAAGAATAAGTAATAAAATGAAACAAAAATCTATACGCATATATAAACACATACACGATACATACATACATAAACTATATTTACAATCAGTAAAAGAAAAAATATTATATAAGAAATTGATTAAACAATATATTTCTGATGTTGAATCTAGTAAAGGATGAAGAAAATAAAATGATGAAAAAATAATAAAAATGAAAATTATTTCAATGATAGACAAAACATTATCATATGAAGATTGTTTAAACAGGCTAAACTTTTATATCTGAAATCCTTGGGTGAAATTTATTAAATCATCTATATAATTAGATAGCATCCGACTGGAGGGAGGAAAGGTGGTGGAAGAGGAGTGTTTTAAAAGTTTCCAGGGAGGATGCATTACGAATAGAAGGAGGAAGAGAATTCCAAAGAATAGCGAAGCGGGCAAGAAAGGAACGTTGGAAAGCAGTAGTTCTGTAGGATGGGGTGTAGAGATCGGAGAGACGGGACCTTGTATGCAATGATTGGATTGAGGACTTGAAATGTAGGATACTGTGAATAGACGGAGGGTTATGCGTGTTAATAACTTGGAAGAGAAATGAACCAAGGAAGTAATCTCTACGGAAGGAAGGCGAAAGCCAATTTAACTCGGTGTAAAGATGGGACACATGAGAACGTCTCGAGGTTCCAATAAAAATAATTTTTAGAAAAAAAACAAAACCGACTTCAAGAATAAACCTACATGTACAAACTTGAACTAAAAAATAAAAAATAATATTTTAATTGCTTAAAAACAAAAACCATTAAATGAAAATTAACAAAATTATCGATACTTATATACCTATTTACAATTTATGACCAATTATCTTTGGAGTCGGTGCCAGCCAAGATGGGAAGTTTAATCCTGTCTTTACAATAAATAAACAGTCAAAGGGCCGGAGACAGCGGTGTGGCGGTGAAAAAACAGTGGGAGGATCTTTAAGATTACAATTTCTTTTCAAATTCTGTTTGTTTTGGTTGGCACCGACTCCAAAAATAACTGATTATAAATTGTGATTAGGTATATAAGTATCGATAATTTCGTTGATTTTCATTTAATGGTTTTTGTTTTGAAGCAATTAAAATATTATTTTTTATTTTTTAGTTCAAGTTTGTATATGTAGGTTTATTCTTGAAGTCGGTTTTGTTTTTTTCTAAAAATTATTTTTATTTTTTACTTTTTAGTGGTGAGTGTATTTTTGTTTAAACAGTCAATTCTCGATCATCAAGCTACTCTGAAAAATAGTTCGACTTACTGAATAAAGTATTAACGATGATATTATTCCACTTATCTGCATATAAATGGGAAAATTGTAGTTGAAATCATTACTTAAATTTTCATTAATGGGAATGTTGTTTGTACATACCTATAAAATCATTGATACAGAAAATTAAATACCCGGTACCAATTTATCATATAACTTTCAACTGAACTGCGCTTTATTTTTGAGGGTGCCTATAAGTTAAATTACCGACTTCCACCAGTGGCGACCTTTAGGATGCTTGAAAGAGAACTACGCGGAATTCGGAATTCACTAGCAACAAACACCCAACTTCTTTCTCATTTCTCCACTTTGCAAATCAATTTTAACTTTTCGTTAATTGAAAGAATTTACAATAGCCACTGTGAAATTATTCACTCGAGTGAATAACTAATAATAAGTGGCTTGTGTAACTATTAACTGGAAAGATAAACAGTGACAGGAAACCGGAATATAAATTACACATGAAATTCTTTTAATTTGTGTTCGAGTAATAGAGGCGATGACTTCTAATAGTTCATTTCATAGAGGTGGTCCTAGAAGTTCTCTCTTTTGAACCCCATTTTCAGTTCGACTTATTTACACAATTGTTAACGTTTTCTATCTGAAATCGTCTCTTTGAGGTGAAATTTAAGTGTAATGTACTTCCAACCGCAGATTTTGTTCGACTGAGAAAGAAAGAAATACCTCTTGAAAGGTTTTATTTCACACATAAAAATTACATAGCATGACTCGTAAAAACTAATAACAGTTAACCATAAACTGAGAAGGTTATAAAAAAAACATATGAGAAAATAAGATACAAATACAATGTTATTATTTACTATAACTTATTTAAGAATTCAGCTTATCGAAGCAAGACATCGAGAGTTGACTGTATATGTAAATTATTTTTGTTAATAATTTATATCTAGTTACCTTGGAGATTGTAGATAATCATAATCATAAATATGTTTAAAATGTAAGGTTATATAAAAGTGATTTTTATTAACTGGTTTTTTTGATTTTTCTTAAAAAGTGCTGCGTTGATTTCAAAATTTTTTTATGGGACTACCTCTGAAGTAGGCCCTACCGATCTAAAAAAGAATCATCAAAATTGACGGAGGTTCTCAACTCGTCTTTATTTTTTTTTTTTTGTTAATGTTACGCGATTACTTCGTCAATTCTCAATCAATTTTGATTATTCTTTTTTAGATCGGTAGGGCATACTTCAGAGGTAGTCCCATAAAAAATATTTTGAAATCAATGCAGCACTTTTTAAGAAAAATAAAAAAAAAAACAGTTAACAAGTGATTTTATGAACTGTTTTTTTGATTTTTCTTAAAAAGTATTGCATTGATTTTAAAATATTTTTTATGGGACCACCTCTGAAGTATGCCCTACCGATCTAAAAACGAATCATCAAAATTGATTCAGAATTGACGGAGTAATCGCGTAACATACACACACACACAAAAAAAAAAAATACAGACGAGTTGAGAACCTCCTCCTTTTTGAAGTCGGTTGAAAACAAATCTTATGAAACAGTTCATGATACGCTTTAGTCTATCTTCAAGAACCATCGAGAGTCCACCATAAATCACACATCGATAGTCAAATTGGGGAAATATGAGGGAGGATATTAGCAGTTTACTTGTGGTTGGAGGAAGTAGGTGTCGGGAACGGTGGAATAATTTTAGGATGCCAATCAATCGTCGGGAGATTTGAGCAATGTGGGGTTTCCAGGAAAGGGTTTGATCTATTGTTAAACCTAGGTTTTTAACAGAGGAGAGGAAAGCTATAGGGTGACCATTTAGGAATAAAGTAGGGAAGTTGCTATTCGATCGAAGGAGGGAATGGGATCATATTGCGATTGCTTGAGTTTTAGCTGCATTTAAAGTCAATTTATTCAGGAATGCCCAGGCACAGATTTCATCCAGGTGTTGCTGAATTTTGGAGAATGCAGTTGATAACTCGGTTGGAGGAAAGGAAAGATAAATTTGAGAATCATCGGCTTAAAGGTGGTAGGAACAATTATGAATGGAGTTAGGAAGATCATTTATATAGAAACTAAGCAAGAGAGGAGAAATGCTAGATCCTTGAGCTACGCCTGCTCGCAAAGTGAGGAAAGAGGATGAACCTTGGTTGGGAATGGTAACTGATTGAGAACGGTGGGAAAGGAATGAATGAAACCACATGAGAGCGCTATTGGAGAAGTTTAGAGATTTCAGTTTGGAAAAGAGGATTGTTAGGGCTAAGGAATCGAAGGCCTTGGAAAAGTCTAGGAGGATGGTTAATTCTTTTTTATCCATTGCAGCCTGGATGTCGCTGATGATTTTAGTGAGAGCGGATTGAGTAGAATGGCCGGGGCGGAAACCGGATTGGAACGGGTCAAGTAAATTGGAATCTTTGAGGTAATTGGAGATCTGGGATTGTACTAATCTTTCTAGGGGCTTAGAGAGGTTAGAAAGTATGGAGATTGGTCAGTAATCTTTTGGGGTTGTGGGATTTGGGTTCTTGACTATAGGGTGGATTAGGGCCTTTTTCCAAGAGGTGGGAAATACAGAATTCTGGAGGGAAAAATTATATATGAAGAGGAGAACCGGTAGGATTTCAGGAAGGCATAATTTTATCAATTTGACAGGAATACCGTCTAATCCAGTTGAATTGGTGTGGGATTTGATTATGGAGGAGATAAGGTCTGTGGGAGAGATGTAAGGAAAATAAAAGTGATTATCATTGAATGCAGGAGGTAAAAGGGGCAACTGAGGGGATGGATATGGTGAAGATGTAGAGGTAGAGACAAAATAGGAATTTAAGTCGTTAGTTGTGACAGGAGGGACTCCCGAGGGAGAGGGACTAGGTGTATTTTGAACGAAAGAACGTTTACGGAGTAGCTGCCATTTGGATTTGGGATCGGGGGCGGATGAGAAGGCTTCGAGGAAGTAAATGGATTTCGTTGGCTGGATGGTAGCTTGGGTTAAATTGCGGAGAACCTTAAAAGCATGGTAATCATCATCAAGTTTAGTGCGTCTAAAACGTCTTCGGGCGGCCTCACTTCTTCTTTTCAGGTCTTTTATTTCTAGGTTCATCCACGGAGCAGGCCTGTGGTGACGAAAGTTACAGGTTTTGAGAGGAGCATGGGTATCAAGGATGGAAAGGAGATTGTCAGTTAGTAATTCAACCATGGTGTCAATAGACGAACATGAGTAGATAAGATTCCAATCTAGGATTTCGAGGTCAGGTAAACTTTTGTCTCGCGTGAGGGATTCTATATTGCGGAAAGTAATTGTTTTGGGGAGGAACGATGGGATTGGGATATCGTAAGAAATTTGTATCAGGTCGTGAGAGGACAGAAACGTAACAGGCTGCTGACATGAGGAAAGGGGTTTTTTGGGGAATCTATGATATGCAAGTCCAACCAGGTGTCGGACCCACGGGAATGATGGGTGGGGTTAAATGGAACAATGAAGAGGTGAAGGGGAAAAAAAAGGTTTTATAGATCCGTTTTGTCATAAGAGTCAGAAAGGAGATTGGTATTTAGGTCACCAGAAATTATTATATTGGAATAGAGAGGAACATAATTGTAGAGGTTTGATTCAAAGGATTGGTCAAAAGGAACATGAGGGGGACGATAGGCCACTACATACAGGAGGAAATGGAAATTAAAGGATATTTCAACAAAGAGGTACTCGATGTTTGGGAGATTTGAAGGAGAAAGATGCAGGACACGGAACTTCAGGCTGTCATGAACATATAGCGCTAATCCGCCTCCGGTCTGGTTAATCCGGTCGTGACGGATGATGGAGTAATTAGAGAGGGAAAGCGAGGAAGAAGGAATATAAAGGTTTAAACCAGGTTTCAGAAACTTCAATGATGTAGTAAAAATTTTGGGTGAAGAACACTAGGAATTCATCATAGTGAGGTGGGAGGGATTGAGAGTTTATGTGACAGGCAGTTAGAATATTAGTCATATTGGAAGGAGTAAGGGAAATATAGGACATTAAATAAAAGGATGACGCTATAAATGAGATTAAGTTGTAGATGCCGTGAGAAAGAATAACATATTAATAATAGGAGGTTAACTAAATATTATAATGTAGCAAAGAGATATGAATACCTAAATGCATATGATAATGTAAAATTAAAATATAAGTAGTAATAAGCAGATGAATAATTATAATAGAAAATTAGGTAATTATAGATATGTAAATAAGTGATAAATGTGTGTAAACAAATAAGAGCAATAAACATTAAACAATTAAAAATAATAGAATAGTTATACCGCTGGTAAAAAAATGAAAGCTTTCTTCAAAATGAGACATGACATAAAAAAAACAAATAGAAACAAAAAACACATTGAATCCAATGGCAAAAGGCAAAAAAGACTGCGGAGGCACGGGCAGGTGATGAGTACCGAGAGGTCAGCTGAAGACATCCAGGTCCAGAGGCTAGTCAATGTAGATCACGGGCTGGCCATCATCCTTCCGGCAGGAAACTCTTCCTCCCGCGAACCACACGTACTTCAGTTTCCCGGCTGATCTCTTCTGACGGGCGAGCCATCTCCTCGCTAAGATATATCCGGTGGGAGTCATTCTCCTGCCAGCCAATATCGCGCGTTGAGAAGTACCTCTTGATTTTTCTTTTCTGTACTAATTCGTCCCTTATAGATTGCCGAACGAAGCGCGCTATTACGGGCGGAGGTCGCGGGTCATCTTTTCTGGCCCTTCGGCGTTCTACCAGGCCAAAGTCTTCGACATTGAGCTTAATGCCGAGACCGGCACCTACACATGTCACCAGGGCTGCGGGGGTCTCTCCAGGGCGTACAGGGATGCCGTGAATTTCTAATGATCTATTTAATAAACCCTGCTCTGCTTTGTTCAATCTTACTTCCATCTGGCCTACTTTAGCCTTTAAAGTTTTGTTTTCATTAATTAAGTCTTCAATGAATTTATTTTGACCCTCAAGGTGGTTCTCGATTTTAGTAAGTCTCTCACTTAGCTCAAAGTTCAGGTCCCGCACTTGTCTAAAGAATTTTTTATTATTTTTATCTCCTCTCCCAGTCGATTAACAGCCGCGAGAATGTCAGTTCCCGATGGCTCAGGAGATTTTTCATGACTTTTCTTTTTGGATATATCACAGTTGTGACATATCCATGGTTTATTAGTTTTCTTCATTGCCTCTAATTCCTTTTCATGCAAGTCGAAACACCGGGCGTGAAATAATAGTTTACATTTTTGACATGAAATATTATTCTTATCGTCTCTTGAAAAATTTTGTTCACATTTTGGGCACTGAACCATTTTGAATAAAGTTGAATTGCTCGTGAATGACGGTTAAAAATGTTTATTTAGTTACGTAGGTAGTAAATAGGAGTTAATGCCCTGAGGATTACACTTCTGATAGGCTGTGTGACCTTAAACTGTTTACAACTGATTTAAAGTTATCAATGAAGTCTTCACTGTTTCACTCGACTGATAAAACTATTTTAATGAATGAATCGGAAACGAAAAAAAAAAAAAAAAAACTGAAAAATTAACGAAAGAAAAGTGCTAAATAGAAGATATATTACAGAGCTGCTCACTGCTTGTCGTCTCTGGCCAGACTATATAAAGGGTGTATCGCAAGTAGATGACAATAAGCAAGATTGAAAAACTAAATCAAAAATGTAGTTAAACAACGAAAACCGCATGTTTCTATCTCATTCCGTTCCAGACGGAAATAATCCAAAGGTTATTTCGAGAAAACCGTGGTTTTTGTAGGAAAACCTCAATTTTCTCTGCTATCATATTAATTTTTTTCAACGTTCCATCACAGTTTTGAAATCAGCATTAACTTTTCTTTAAGTCTTATGCACTTTCAATGTCCACAAGTATCTTTTTAAACCGCAATACTATATAAAAAAAAAAGAGTGCAAGCTGCCGAATCTCACAAAAGTTGTGAAATTTAATTACCTTTCTAACGGTGTACTAAGAACTGATATTGTCTTGGATTTTGCTCCTTATATATTTTCTTAGCCTCATTAAGGAGGATTTTATTAGTAACTTGAATGGTTTTAATTTCTTTGTTGATTTTAAAAACTGGGCACAAACGATCAAGAGCATTGTGTGGGCCTCCACAGTTCGCACATTTTGCCGCTAAATTGCATCTACTGTTGTTTTCGTGTTAAGCCACCAAAAATCTACAAAAATTGAATTTTATTCTATTTTAGCATTTCAATCATTTTTCTGATTGTTTTCCGTTACTACATTTTTAAGTTCACCCGCATAACCGTTAAGAAATTTACTTATTAGAAAAGGCGACACTTTAGAAAAATCTTGTGCATCGGTTCGCTCTTTAACTATAAATTTAGTTATATTTAGGACTTACTAGTTTATTTTCCAGTGTCCGGCAGCGTTCTCAGACAACACCGAGGCCGCTTTCTTTTTGCCTTGGGACTACTAAGGTGTATGGGCTCCCCCATAGATATATAAAAATATAAATAATATAAGTAGTTGAAAATGGAAAGTCAATCACGAAAGAGGAGGGGGAAAAAATGTTAAACTTAAACTAAACTTGCAATATTAGTAAAGAGCAAAAAAAAAACAAACAAAAAAAAAACAGAAAATAATTGCAAAATAAATATATATATAATAAAATTATTGTCTTAGCTGGATAAAAGCTGGCAGAGCTTGGGACACGCCTTCACACGCCTAATGACTGACTCCTAATGATAAAATACTATATTTTGTTCATAAGAAGTATATACAATTTGAACTATCACATCTAAAAAAAAAAAAAAATTTTTTTTTGAATCTTTTAATTATTGAAATTTACAACTGTATTAGAAAATACATCCAGTAAATATGCTATATACAATGCAATATGATAAAATGATTAAGACTTGTAGAGGAACTACCCTTTGGTAGTTGGTAGTACTCTAATAAAATTTACAAAAGGAGAAGATCCCGAGGCCATCTTCTTTTCAGGCACCTCGGAGGATCGCCAGGAATGGAATGGGAGGCTAGTTGTGCAAAAAGTGGATTTGGATTAGGAGTGAATTTATTATGAAAGGAGAGGTATCTGGTTCGTGCCAAATCAGCGACGTATGGGATATTAAGGTCATTGTGGATGATTTCATTTGTGACAAAGTAAGGAGCATAAAGGATTTTTCTAAGGACTTTGGATTGGAGTGATTGGATGCGGGAAGAATTCGATGGTTTGGTGGGTCCCCATAACTCTATACCATAAGTCCAAATAGGACTGATAATCGTCATATAGATGAGTTTTTTGTAGTGAATCGGGAGATTTGAACGTTTGTCAAGTAAGTGTTGTAACAGTCGAAATCGACGTGCAGCTTCTTGTCTTTTCAATCTTGTATGAGGGTTCCAGGTAAGTCTCTTGTCCAGATAAAATCCCAGGTATCGTATTTGTTCCACATTATTTAGCGGTACGCCATTAAAGGATACAGGAGGACAGGATGGGGTAGGTTTTCGACGGAGAGTAAAGGTTATTTGCTGGGATTTGGTAGGATTTATCTTAACTCTCCATTTATGACACCATTCTTCAAGCGAAGTGATATGTGGCAGGAGTGTCTGGGATGCAGCAAATGGATCTTCATTAACTGATAACAAGCTGGTGTCATCAGCATAGGTTCTAAGGATAGTATTAGGATGAGTTGGGATATCAGCTGTATACCCTGTATAAAGAATGGGGCCCAGGATACTACCTTGAGGAATACCAGCGGTCTGGGGGAAGATGGATGAGTATTTAGAATTGTGGTTAAGTCTAAATATTCTATCAGAAAGGTAGGAACGCAGGATGAGAAAATATGTAGATGGAAGGAATTGGCGAAGTTTATAAAGCAGTCCTGGATGCCGTACCCATCGAAGGCCTGTTCAACGTCAAGAAAGACACCAGTGCACTGCATCTTGCGCTCCAATGCAGAGATAACATCCACCACGCGATGGCACTGCTGGATGGGTAGTGGAGTGAAATTGACGAAATCCAAACTGATGGTCTGGAATGTGATTGGAATCGAGGAAGGGATAAAGGCGTTTCAAAAGGAGCTTTTCAAGGGTTTCTTTCTATCCCATGATAGGTAGGAGAGAAATAGGTCTGTATGAGGAAGGATTTTCTGGCGGATTTTTAGGTTTTGGGATCATTTTAAGTGATAATTTCCAGGAATCGGGAAAGTATGTAGTACGGAGGATAAGGTTATAAATATAAGTTAGGAGTAATACTGCTTTCTTTGGAAGACATTTGAGGATTCTTGAAGTGATAAGGTCATGTCCAGGAGCTTTGTTGGAGAGCAATCTACGGATTATGGATATGTTATCTGAAGGGTGGAAGGCTTTAGGAGGAAGGGTCATTTGGAGAGAAATAGTCAGTTCTGCTTCAATACGTTCTACATGGTAAGGTTTTAGGATGTCAGAATGACGTATAAATGTATTATGTAACTGTTCACCAAATACCTCAGATTTTTCTGAATCAGATTTGGTCCAGGTTTGCGTTGGAGTAAGGCGAGGATGATTGAAGGATTTAAATTTTAAAAGTCTTTTGGTAGTAGTCCATAATGATTTGTCGGAAACAGATAGTTGTTCAGTTTGTTTCTGTAAAATTTGAAATTATAGTTTTTTAAGTTCTGATTTAAGTTTGTTAGTTAATTTGGTATAATTGGTTTTGTCAGATGGGTATCGCGTTCTATGCCATTAGGCTCCAGCTCGACGTTTTTCTACTAGTAAAACCCGAATATATTGAGGTAAGACAATGCCTCTGAGTGTCTTAATCTATTTTGTGAGGTACTTTCTGTTATGCTGGTTTCTATTGATTTAGTAAGATGTTCTATTGCCGCATCTATTTGTTGACAAGTTTTTAGTGGAACTTTGAGGTCAATATGGTTTTCTAAAGCCGAACGGAATTTGTCCCAGTCCACCCGTCCAGTTATTAAGGATGGAGGAGAAGGTTTGATTATAGGAGTAGAATGTAAGGTAAGCAAAACCGGACTATGGTCTGAGGAAAGGCCATCTAAGGAATCTATTGTAGTTTGGAAAGCAGGTATTTGAGAGGAAACGAATATGTCCACTATATCTGGGCGTTTTTAGGGATGTAGGCCAGTAGGTAGGATTGTTAGGAGAAAGGATAAGGTAATTGTTTAAGGATCAAACACTGGATAGAACACTACCTCGGGGACTGGATGTTCTTCAGCCTCATCGCTGGTATTTAGCTGTGATTGAGCAAACCATTTGCGTTCCATAAAAGGACTGCCAAGGAGTTTTGGATCATCGAGGAACAATGTGATATCTGACAGGGCTCTTGTGAGGAGGGTAATTAAGGGTCTGATAGTTTCTTGGAGTAAAGAGGAAAGAATCGATGAGATATCACCATAGCCTTGGGAGGAAATAGGATACGGTTCTGAAATTCGAGACGGGTGGTTAAACTGTCTTGAAGACAGTACCTGGATTGGGATTTGGCTTGGATTTTGTTGAGGTATGGCTTGCTCATAATTTGTTAGTGGAGTCATGGTCTGTTGGGTTACTTGTTGTGGGGTGTGTTGGGTAGTTGACGGAGAAGGAGTGGTTATTTTGAGAGTTCGGGATGGAAGAGATGTTTGAGCCGCCTGATTTTGTTGCCGTTGATTTCTTCGTAGAACTGCCTTGAATTCGTTGCTTGAAGGAAGAAGTTGAGATGATTCTGTTGCTGAGGTTGATGGTTGGGGTTCAAGTTGAACGGCTGAATCGATGGGTTGTTGAATCTGAGGTTGTTGGGCTCTTGATGTTGATGGCAGTGGAGAAAAGTGTTTAGGAAAACTATTGTTGAATGAAGTGTTCTGCTGATTCTGGAGGTATGTTACTACTGTTTCGTTTGTTTGAAGCTGACGACAGCCTTACTGCGGGTTTGTGGTGGGGTGGAAGGTTGATTTGACTTTTTTTTTCCTTTTGTTTCTTTTTCTTCTTCTTTTTTGTCCGGAGAGTTCCCAGGGGGCTCAAGAGCAGTATTTCTTTGTCTTGAAAAAAAAAAAAAAAAAAGATGATGATTTTCATTCTGCTTATTGTTCATTTCTTTCTTCTCTTCTTTCAGGCATTACATCTTGCAGCAATGTCATTGTAAATTTCCTAATAGCGCTTAAAACCTGGAAATAATTAAAACAATATAAAGTCAGTATATATACAATATAAACTCTCATTGACATAAGTTAATTATTATACCATAAGTAAACTATTATTTAGTCAATAATTATTCATTTTTCACCATTGACAAAAAGTGTGGTTGTGAACAAAATGAAAAAATAAACAAAATTTAAAACATTTTTTTTTTCCTACATTTATTGATATTTACAACTGTACAAAAACATATACATTAACTAAATGTGTTGATAGTGAATACAATGGAATGAAAATAACTTGTGAAAAACTACTCACTATTAGCACTTCAATAAAATCTACACTAAAAGGTCTCTAGGCCATCTTCTTTTCAGACGCCTCGGAGGATTATCAGGGATGGAGGAGGAAGCAAGTTGGGAAACTAGTGGATTGGAGTGGTTATGGGGCTTACTATGGAAGGATAGGTATCTGGTTTGGGCTAAATCAGTAACATAAGGGACATTTAAGTCTTTATGGATAAGCATTGAGGATTTTTCGAAGAATTTTGGATTGCAAGGATTGGATACGAGATGAATTGGATGGTTTAGTGGAGCCCCAAAGCTCAACTCAGTACGTCCAAATAGGGACAGAAAGTCGTAGGTTTACCACGAAGGGTGAAGGTTATTTGTTGGGATTTATTTGGATTTATTTTTATTCTCCAATTTCGACACCATTCTTGAATGTTAGTAATATGAGATTGTAGTGATTGGGATGCAACGAAAGGATTATTATTTACTGATAACACACATGTGTCATCAGCGTAAGTGGTGAAGACAGTGGTAGGATGAGTCGGGATGTCAGCTGGATACACGGTGTAGAGGATGGGGCCTAGGATACTGCCTTGAGAAACTCCGGCAGATATGGCAAAGAGGGAAGACTAGGAAAATTTGTGGTTTACTTTCAAGGTTCTATCACTGAGATAGGATGGAATAAGGAAGGAAATATGTAGAAGGTAGGAACTGACGGAGTTTATACAGCAGTCCGGGTGCCAGACTCGGTCAAACGCTTGTTCAACATCAAGAAAGGCTCCCGTGCAGTACATTCCGCGCTCCAATGCAGAGGAGACAACGTCTACCACACGATGACATTGCTGGATTGTTGAGTGTGATGTACGGAATCCAAACTGGTGATCTGGGATTACATGATGGGATTCTAGGATAGGATACAAACGTTTTAAAATGAGTTTTTCTAGGATTTTAACCATGATTGGTAGGAGAGAAATAGGGCGGTATTTTAACTATTGACAATTTCCAGGTGTCAGGGTAATATGGGGTGCGGAGTACAGCATTATATATGTATGTTAGAAATAGGATGGCTTTCCGAGGAAGGAGTTTAAGGATGTAGGAAATTTAAAACAAAAAATTTTTTTTTAATATAAAGACAGACGATCCTTCTGACCCTGTTTTGATAAAATCCTTCTCAAACATAGCTTATTATCGTATCCCTAAAGGTTTCCTCACATTAGTTTGGATTCCGCTCGAGCCATTTCTGTGTCTAAAATCAGATCTCAGAGTTATAATGCTTTTCAGAAGCCGAGGGACCCCGAACAGCATTTAGAATTCGCGGTATTGATTAGTCGGATGACTAAACCAATTGGTTATTTATAATTAGCTTTAACGCGATTCAATTATTTTAAAATATAACGACGATTTCTCCAATCGAGATGACATAGGGACTGTAATTATAAATTTTTATAGGGGAAGGTGCTGTACCTGAAGCACAGTTGTACCAGTGGACATTTTTAATTAAGAGAGAGTGGGAAGAGGGAAATTGTAATTGTTAGATTGGTAGCGCTCCAAACATCTCCCTGCAGTTGCACGCGTGTTTTCAAGATTGTCAGATCAACAGTTTAGTATAAATTATTATTTGTAAGTTTTTTTCTTCCAAATCCTGACCAATCCAACCAGTGATTTTAAATTTTTCAAAACCTACTCTTAGAAATTTTCTAGGCAGTAATATTTCATTGGGTTGTCCGATAAACATATCATAATTTCATATGTTTTCATATCAGTTATCACTTACGGGTTTTGTGATACAAAGCTTTCCGTACAACATGGCGTTCAGTTGTACTTGTGGACACCATTGCCAGCTGAACCTGTGGACAGATAGTTAAAGTGTCCACAGGTACAACAGATTTTTCTTTATGTTTATTAATTCATTATTTCAATTATAAATATTGCGGAAAAGTTTTTAGGCATTCCGCGTGATATAAAATGCCTAAATTTGGATACCTACTATTCGTATAACCTTTTTTTTTAAGAGGAGAAAACTCGTCATTCACTATTTATAACAAACTATTCAACTAGTGATGATAGTGATTTCACAAATGTGATCTTTGCTGATCCATCAAGCGGAGATTGTAATTTTTTGGATAAATTGATGAATTACTATGAACAAGGTAAAGAAATTGAAGATGAAGAAATATATGTTGGTAAGCTATGTTTTGTGTTTTAAAGCATTTTATAGCTTTGATCAAAGAAAAAGTAGACTCGTTCACTTTCAAAATTTGCTACTTAAAGAAAATTTCATCAAATGATAGAACCCCCAAAATATATTCTTCCGGACATCGCTACTGATTACGAAATTGAAATAAAAGATATCAAAGAGGAGATTATGTAAACAATTACATTTTCCTACATCTTTACATGGATGCAATCTCTAATGATACGATTTTTCCACAAAAAAAAGTCTGTGACACTCGTTAATAATAATTATAGGTACATAAAAGATTTATTTTTGTTAAAAGGTTTAAAAATAAGTTAAGTTCCGATTTACTTTCATGCGCTAAATTTATTGTTGTCACTTTTCTAGTCGGCCTTCTAGTTCAATAATCAAGTCAACTTTTCTTGTTTAAATATTCTATTTTGTTTAGTACATTTTATAAAAAAATATTGCTGATGTGTTTCTCTAAATATCGTTTCAATTATCGCTATAAACCTATGAAGAAATAAATGTCCATTGGTACAACCACTAGTGTCCACATGTACAAAGGGGGAAGGAACCTTTTGACACTAATCAGTAAGTTACAAAACATTATTTTCTGTAAAAATAAAATTACTTTTCAAAATAAAGACACCAGGGTTCGATAGCCCCTTAAAGTTCTTATCTAATGTTACAATAACCATTCAGATAAATAAAACACCGAAAATTAGAAAAATTTATAAGTGAAAATTGTCCACAGGTGCAGCACCTTCCCCTATATGTTACAAGTGGAGAAATTGAGAGACAAAAAATAACATAAATCATTGAAAAGATTATATTAATAAATAATAAATTAATGCTTTAACGACCAATTTCTAACACCCGATTTCGGAGTTATCGATTTCACCACGCCGTCCACCTGTAAAGAAAAAAAGGGAGGGGTTTTCGAGATAGGAGAAAATGTAGGAAGAGATGGAAAACCCTGGGAAGCAATCCCCTTTTACCTTTCCGCCGACAGGCTCCACTTCTTCCCGGAGCTTCGGTCACATGTAGATTATCTACGGTCTTTCTCGATTTCTTACAATTTAGTCAGGAAATTGTCAGTGCTCGACTACGAAAGTTCATTTCACGACAAAGTCTGCGCACGACTGGATCTAGGGCTTTCGACAACTTTTAACACAAGACTAGAACAAAGGTCATATCCAGTGCTGCCAATGCCCCCAACCCAAAATACCCGCAACCTAGCATAAAAATTCCTGTTTTTATCAAGGAATACCCGCCAATTCTTGATGTAATACCCATTTTCGGTTATTATCTTTATTAACCATGTCAATTTCTTAACCTTTTTTAATTAACCCTCGAGTGGTCGAGGGAATGACAATAGTCCTCCACTGCTCTTAACAACGCTACTGTGTATTTGTTTTGGCATGGATGATTATGACGAGCCTAGAGTCTGCAAAGGAAGGCTAGAGGAATAGTCTCAGTCAGTACCTCTGTTAGTCGCTACTTGATATTCCCGACCTGTAATTCCCATTTGTTTTGGTTGGCTAAAAATTGTCCTCCACCTGACCTTTCAATTACTTATTTTTAGTTATGTATTTTTTTTTTTTTTTTGTCTACATTAACTAAATTAATACAATGAGAGTTTGTTATAATTACACTGAATAACCCCTACTGATATTTTTAAAGTACTGCCTCATTTGAGTGAATTATTTCGTTTGTCATCCACACGACCTTGCCCGTAATTATTATTTTCAGCTTGGTATGTGTTGATAATGATCTATGTACTTTCTTGATATTTCATTATTTTGAGTAAATAATTTATTTATCTTATCCTTTGTAAAGTATTTTTGAAAATAAAGGGATTAAAAAAGATGCCTACTGCCAAAACGCCAGAAAACTTTATGGATGACTATTGTCATCCGCGCGACCTTTCTTGTGACTGAGCCATACGCGACCACTCAAGGGTTAATCAACCTTTCAGTATTTACCTACATTATTTTTTTCTTACTGACGTTTTGCTGGGTGAATAAAAGAAAAAGAAATTGGACAAGTACAAAATATAATATTAGGAATCAATAATAAAACAATTGTTAAAGAAATGGACGAAAACCAGGTCTACAGATCTTCTTTGAAAAAACAGTGCTTATAACTACAAATCCGAAGTTCAAAAGAAAAAAAAACAAAATATGGATCGATAAAAGTGACACAAAAGTTTAAATACTTGGGGGAAGCCATTTGCAACAGAGGATTGGAGAAGGAGAGCATGAAGGAGAGAATTACCAAGCTGGAAATAATTGGAAAATATTAATAATTAACACAATATAAATTTAGTAATAATACATAAAATAAAAATGAATATCCAACATATTGACTAATTTTTGTTCCACTATTAGATTGTGAATATTTTTAACCCTAAAAGAAAAACAAATAACAAAAAAAAAAAAAGAAAAAAATTAATTAGGTAATTTTACTGCGTCGTTGCGATTTTACGGCCAAAAGATCCAGATCCATTTGTACGGTATCATGTCTGTTTCTTTGTTTATTTTAGGGTCAACGTCCTTACGTACTCCAACTCATCAATCTTATATAAAAACCATCAAAATTATTTTTTAAATTAAAAATTACTAATTAATTGACAAAAAGTTAATGTAATTGGTTCAGCCAATGTAAAATTGGAAAACAATTTACATAATTTTATGTTGAATAGAATTTATGCCGTGAGACTGTACCAGCCACGCTATCTATTTAGCCGGAAAGGGAATCTCATTATCTAGGGATTAGCCCCCCCCATTCCTAGGGCAGGATACGATCAGTGCTGCCAAAGCTGGTATTATTTCCCGAAATCAAGAAATGTTTGACATCGGCGGGAATTTAACGGGTATCTCCGAAAAAACGGGTAATTTTCGGGTATTTAAGCTTCCTTAACTGATTCTGTCATATTTTAGCTATCTTTCTATAATACTAATGCAAAAAAAATTGATAAAAATGATAAACAAAAGCTTAAAAAATTAGTACCATAAGGTATAGTTGACTGTGTGGTATTCAGAGATGTAGATAGTTGGTGTAGGCAGTCATAGATACACAGCAGATCAAAATAAAATTATTTTTATTTTAATTGTCAATGCCGAAGTTTCGACTTGCATTGCAAGCCTTCATCAGGGCTAAAAAAAAAAAAAATAAAACAAGCGAAAAGGTAAGACTAACTAGTAGAAAATATATGAAAAAAAAACACACACCAAAAAACATAGGTATGAAAAAAAAAAAAAAAAAAAATGTAAAAGAGTAAAGACAGTAACATAAAGGCAATATCTAAAGGCCATGAAGACAATACATAAAGACTATTGAATTAAGGTTAAAATGAAAAGAAATTAAAATGAGTGATAGTTACTTAAAAGTTAATGAGTAATTTCAACAATATAATTGGTAAACATAAAAAAGTGTAGATACTAAGTTGTTGAAATAGTAAGGACAAGTTAATGAGTTAGTATTTAAAGGCCATGGAGACAATACAACCTTTCTTGTAACTGTGCCATACGCGACCACTCAAGGGTTAATCAACCTTTCAGTATTTACCTACATTATTTTTTTCTTGCTGACGTTTTGCTGGGTGAATAAAAGAAAAAGAAAGTGGACAAGTACAAAATAGGCCGGAAAACAGGTCTACAGATCTCCTTTGAAAAAACAGAGCTTATAACTACAAATCCGAACTTCAAGAAAAAAAACAAAATATGGATCGATAAAAGTGACACAAATGTTTAAATACTTGGGGGAAGCCATTTGCAACAGAGGATTGGAGAGGGAGAGCATGAAGGAGAGAATTACCAAGCTGGAAATACTGAGTTTCGCAACCAGCAACATATACAACAAAAGGAATTTGTCCATAAAAGCGAAAATTAGGCATTACAACACTGTGGTAAAACCGGTGATACTGTATTGGACGGAAACCATGAACCTTCCCAACCTAGAAAAGCTGCTGAAAGCCGAAAGAAAGATAATAAATAAAATGAAATAAAATAAGAAGGATCTATGGTCCTAGGAAAACACAAGAAGGTTACAGGTTAAGAGCAAACAAGGAAATATACATGGAAATCAAAGACATGGAAACTGAGATAAGGATCAGGAGACTAAAATTGTACGGGTACATGGTTAGGATGCCTCCGGAAAGGCTGAATAAAGCTATATTGCCGAAAATCTGGGGCTACCAGAGCTCACAAGGATACAATCAAGCAGTTTGAAGAAGAAACAAGAAAAATTGGGATTAACGACCATAATTGTTTGGTCAAAGAAGAATACAGAAAGAGGTTGCATGAGGTCACAGTTCTTGTAGACAGGAGGAAGCCTATGATGAATTATAAGAATTTAAGTGAAAAAAAAAAAAAGAAAAGAGTAATAATAAAAATAAATAGCTGAACGTTTATAAAAATCCACAGGCGTTTATGACCTTTGTAGTTTTACGCCTAAAAACAATAACAAACTGCTTACCGCATGAATCTAATCAACTACCTATAACAAATCCTATAATTGACATAGAATTTATTATACATAATAGTGTAGAAGAAAGTAAACGGGATGAAATGAGAGGAAAATGTGTTAATATAATAACTAATTATATAAATACTAATCACAATAAAAATAACCACTGTAATACTTATAATCAAGAAAAAAACACGAAAGGTATACAAACCTACCAGGGAATTTCTAAAAACATATCCAAATATAATAATAACTAAAACAGATAAGACTAACCAAACAGTGGCAATTACAAAAGATGAGTATATTAATAAAACTAACGATTTATTAAAAGATAGGAACACATATAAAAATGTCGGTACAAACCCAACACATAAACTAATGAACGATACAAACTCAACATTAGCTAAATTAAAACAACAAAATCTCAGATACCAAAACATACCTTAAACTAATAACTAATTCCCCAACATCCCCTAAACTGTATTCACTAATTAAAAATCATAAAACTGACAACCCAGTGAGACCTATTGTTTTATTTATAAACTCTCCCACATATGAATTATCTAAATACCTAACCAATATCTTAAAACACTTGTCCACAGATAAATATAATGTCAAAGATTCATTTGAGTTCCATAATAAAATAACTAATATCCGGATTCCACAAGGCTACAAAATAGTTTCATTAGACGCATCCTCGTTATTACTAATATTTGTACCACTAAAGTAAAAACAATTATCGAAAAACATTGGCATAAACTTCAAACTCACACACCAATTCCTAAAGACCAATTTCTCAAATTATTAGCTCTGTGTATCGATAGGGGTTATTTCCAATTTAATGAAAAATTTTACATTCAAATGTATGGGTGCCCTATGGGATCTCCAATCGCTCCAATTTTATCAGACATATACTTAGAGGATCTCCTAGATTCAGTTAACCCCCAAAATCCCCTTCAACATTCCATTTCTATTCAAATATGTAGATGATATCCTTACTGCTATACCTACAGAAGACAATAAACATGAAATAATTTTAGCCGAATTTAATACATTTTCAAATAGACTAAATTTTACTATGGAATTTGAATACGATAATAAAATACCGTTTTTAGATTTACTTTTAATTTGAAATCCTAATGGAATAATAGACACAGAATGGTGGAAAAAAAAACCAATACATTCCGGAATATATTTACATTATACTAGTCAATGCCCCAAAAGTTATAAAATCAACAACGCAAAAAATTTAATAAATCGTGCAATAAAGTTATCTACAGAAAAATATATCAAACCGCGGAAAATAAGGTAGTAGACCTTCTTTTAATAAATGGATATCCACATAAACTCATTTGTAACTTACTAAAACAAACAAATACTTAACAGAAACAACAAGAAAATAATAATAAAAGATATTACACCATCCCATATATACAAACACTATCAGAAAGGCTCAGGAAAACACTCACAAATAACCATAAAACTGACTACACGGTCGCATTCAAAAATACCTCCAACATTAATAAATTATTCACTAAAACCTAAGATACGGATAAGTTAGAGTTACATTGTGGCAAGTCTTATTTTGGTACATCGGAACAATATCTTAAACGACGAGTGTATCAACATAAATACAGTTGCACGTCTATAAATAAAAACCCGAACTAACCTGACCAAACATTTCTCACCAAACATTACAGGCAAACAAAACATTCTTTTAATTTTGATTCTCCAAAAATTAATCACCATTAACAAAATAATTTTAAAAGAAACATTAAAGACATGATAACCATAGAAAAATTAAAAAAATCGCACAAAAAATCAGACTTTCTAAGTCTTAACACCTGTTATTCCAATCTAATACATTCAGACCAATAATATACATTTACATTAATATACATCATAATAATCATTCTTCCATTTGTTAGTATATTACACTGAAATATTTTTGTACCTGCATCTTTGGGAATACCTACTCAGTCCTTTTAACTTAATTTTTAAGGCTAAGTGTACCCCTTTCAGTTAAGCGTTGGAAACAGTAGAATTTATTTCCGGAATTTCTCCGGAACTGAATGTCCGATTTTCAATCTGTAAAATTCTTTGGGTATTTGGTAAACACAGAATTCACGCTGCGAAGCGTTTTTTTCTATAAATTCAATCATTAAGAAAATAGAACGTAAAAATAGGTTTAAATATATATATTTTTAAAAATATGAGGTTATAGCCAGTTGTAGACACGTTTTCTGAAACGAATGACACATTCTAACTAATCATAGCATGCATATTACGATCGTAATGTGAAAAATACGAATTTTGTTTACAACCGGATGGAATTGCGTCACCGGCTGAAACGGTCTCTTCCTTACCGAAATGTCTCTCACATTGGTATTCCTCGATTTGTGAAGAGCCAAAGAAAAGTTGTATGATTTTTTTCTTGTTATTATTATTTTTTATGTGTCGTTAGATTCATTCTATTTACAATTTCTCATTTTAAGTAAGAAAGTAAGTAATAATAAGGCAATTAAAATAAATTTTTCGAATTGACAAAAGCTGAATTCAAATTTTAATATATATTTTGAAAAATTTATTAAATATTTTATTTGTCTATTTATTACCAAAAGAAAAAAAAAAGACATTTTGTATATACAATTCTTATTTTATTGCGGTATCTATAGGAAACATTGGCCCTTTTCACTGACTAATTATTAGGAACAAACAGACCTAGCTACAATAATTTGTAAACTTTTATTTTCACTTGAAGCGTTTGACGGTCCAACAAGTTGAATGTCAACCATAGTAATTAAAATATATTAGAAAAACAAACAAAAAACTTTTACTATAATGTGTTGTACTTTGAATAATAGCTGCATAGTTAACTTATAGTTGTGATAAATATGTCTTTTTATAAAGTCGACAAAGGAGTTATTATCTATTTATTTTCAAATAGAGAAAAAGTTTTGTTTACTTACTGCAGTAAGTAATTATTAAAATCAATAATAACATTAGTTGACTGTAAATATCGTAATAACGAACCCCACAATGTGATGTGGCCGTAAGAAATCAGAAAAAAATCACTTTCTTCAATTGATTTCCACTACTTGTATTTACAACAA
This sequence comes from Euschistus heros, assembly GCA_003667255.2. Classification (NCBI taxonomy): domain Eukaryota; kingdom Metazoa; phylum Arthropoda; class Insecta; order Hemiptera; family Pentatomidae; genus Euschistus; species Euschistus heros. The sequence goes on from RCWM02000312.1 coordinate 362,480, forward strand.
AATAAATCAAATCATACAAATATAAAAGGATAAACCGTTTTGTAGGTACCTATATCCAACCAATAGTAGGAAATTACACTTTAAAATTACTTTTCCCGGTTATGTTTTTAATAATATGTTTTAATTATTATGGTATACGCTATGGAAAAATTACATATCCACGAGACTTGGGAACAATGAAATCACCTTATATTACGGTAATTCTAATACATTTCCAAGGAGCCAGTTATATGTTAACTCGTTATTTGTTCCAAATATCATTTTTTGTTGGTTTATTATTTTTAATATCTCCTGGGTTAAAAAATGTTTATAAATTTCATAGATATTCTAACTATGCTTTAAAAGAGTTTGTTTTAGTTTTTTTTTTTTTATTAACTACCGAAGAACATATATAGTTATTTATACTATACACATATATAAAACTGAAACAGCGTAAACTGGGGAATCTCGTTCCCTCAGGGTCGGGGACTTTTAGTATTTTTACCTTCCAACCAGTCCTAACGAAGCTGTGAAGTCAAAAATAGTCGCATATTATATGCGCTCTACACCCCTCATTTCAGCATTCTGACTTGGGTCGCACTTATCAGCGAAAACACGTTTGTCGGCACTCTTTTGACTATAACTCCAAAACTAACAGTTCGATCTTAAATTTATTTGAATCATCTGAAAGCTGGTAAAATTTACTGTAAGAATCTGTATATTCAATTTTGATCAAGTCCCGTAAAATACCCACGCCAGCACGCTAAAACCCGCTTACTGTTTTGAAATCCAAGTTTTTTTTGCACATTTTTCGCTATAACTCCAAAACTGTTTGTCCGATCTGAAATTTCATTTTTTCAAATAAAATCAATAAATAAATAAATTAAATTTATAAAATAAAGTTTTGGAAAAACTTGATTTCGCGGAGAAGTGCAACCCCAGTCAGAGTGCTGAAATGAGGGGTGTAGAGTATGCACTCTACACATAAAGTATGCGACTATTTTTGACTTCACAGCTTCGTTAGGAGTTTTTGGAAGGTAAAGGTGACTTTTCACCCCTTATTTAGAATGCCAAAACAAAGGTATATGCAAAAATTTAGCTTCATTTCTTCCTTTCCGAGGTGAAATACTTATATGACTGGAGTTTTGGTGGAATTTCTCACTGGCAGTTCTATAATAATTTATGATTACGACAAAACGTACGTACGTTACAATTTAAAATTATTGTAGATATTAGAATTCATCAGATTTCTAATCTGTACAATATAATCAAACCATTATGATCTTGTATCAAATTTTATAACTTTTTAAACTTTTATAACTTTATAATTTTTTATGAAATCAACAAAAGCTTTTTTATTTTAATATTAATAAATAATTTTAAAATATAGTCCGAACGTTAGTAGTAGTAGGAACTAAAGCTTTTATGAAAACCCTCTTTTAAATTAAATGTTCACTCAATACGTACATTTGAGCTCTTTTGAAAAAAATTAATAAATAATTCAACACCTTGCAATAAATAATATTCATTATTGTTCATTAAATAGTAAAAAAAAAAAAAAAAAAAAAGTATAGATATTCTATGAATCAGAGTTAGAAAAGAATTAGTGTCAGGATTCCAGGTTTGTTTGGGTATGGTTCTTGAAAAAACAGATAGACAAAACAGAGAATACTTCCAATTAGAAAATAAGCACATTTAATAAAAAAAATATATAAAACAAAAGTTGTTGCAAATTAAATTTGCTTTATTAAATCATAGAACGAAAATGTGCTAAGAGTGGCGGTTTCTGAGTTATTAGATCAAACAGCCTAAGAACATACGATGTTCAGCATTCTCAAAAATGTTCTAAAAACAATGATTGTATAAGGATTATTATTGTTTGACTCTGATACATGTTGACTACCGCTGTAGTCCCGGCATCTGTAATAATGTCAACTCATGAGCTTTTTTACCCGATTCCATACAAATTATTGATATATTTTTTATATTTTGCTAAGAAAACATAACGAACCCCACAATGTGATGTGGCCGTAAGAAATCAGAAAAAAATCACTTTCTTCAATTGATTTCCACTACTTGTATTTACAACAAAATAAATCAATCATACAAATATAAAAGGATAAACCGTTTTGTAGGTACCTATATCCAACCAATAGTAGGAAATTACACTTTAAAATTACTTTTCCCGGTTATGTTTTTAAAAATATGTTTTAATTATTATAGTATACGCCATGGAAAAATTACATATCCCCGAGACTTAGGAACAATGAAATCACCTTAAATTACGGTAATTCTAATACATTTCCAAGGAGCCAGTTATAAAACTGATTTTATTTATCAGTAATTGTTTAATTTTATTTACGATTTTTACAGTCAACTAATGTTATTATTGATTTTAATAATTACTTACTGCAGTAAGTAAACAAAACTTTTTCTGTATTTGAAAATAAATAGATAATAACTCCTTTGTCGACTTTATAAAAAGACATATTTATCACAACTATAAGTTAACTATGCAGCTATTATTCAAAGTACAACACATTATAGTAAAAGTTTTTTGTTTGTTTTTCTAATATATTTTAATTACTATGGTTGACACTATCAACTTGTTGGACCGTCAAACGCTTCAAGTGAAAATAAAAGTTTACAAATTATTGTAGCTAGGTCTGTTTGTTCCTAATAATTAGTCAGTGAAAAGGGCCAATGTTTCCTATAGATACCGCAATAAAATAAGAATTGTATATACAAAATGTCTTTTTTTTTTCTTTGGTAATAAATAGACAAATAAAATATTTAATAAATTTTTCAAAATATATATTAAAATTTGAATTCAGCTTTTGTCAATTCGAAAAATTTATTTTAATTGCCTTATTATTACTTACTTTCTTACTTAAAATGAGAAATTGTAAATAGAATGAATCTAACGACACATAAAAAATAATAATAACAAGAAAAAAAATCATACAACTTTTCTTTGGCTCTTCACAAATCGAGGAATACCAATGTGAGAGACATTTCGGTAAGGAAGAGACCGTTTCAGCCGGTGACGCAATTCCATCCGGTTGTAAACAAAATTCGTATTTTTCACATTACGATCGTAATATGCATGCTATGATTAGTTAGAATGTGTCATTCGTTTCAGAAAACGTGTCTACAACTGGCTATAACCTCATATTTTTAAAAAAATATATATATTTAAACCTATTTTTACGTTCTATTTTCTTAATGATTGAATTTATAGAAAAAAACGCTTCGCAGCGTGAATTCTGTGTTTACCAAATACCCAAAGAATTTTACAGATTGAAAATCGGACATTCAGTTCCGGAGAAATTCCGGAAATAAATTCTACTGTTTCCAACGCTTAACTGAAAGGGGTACACTTAGCCTTAAAAATTAAGTTAAAAGGACTGAGTAGGTATTCCCAAAGATGCAGGTACAAAAATATTTCAGTGTAATATACTAACAAATGGAAGAATGATTATTATGATGTATATAAATGTACATGTATATTATTGGTCTGAATGTATTAAGTTTGAATAACAGGTGTTAAGATTTAGAACTCTGATTTTTTGTTTATTGCGCGGTTTTTAAATTTTTCTATGGTTATCATTTCTTTAATATTTCTTTTAAAATTATTTTGTTCATGGTGAATAATTTTGGGAAAATCAAATTTAAAAGAATGTTTTGTTTGCCTGTAATGTTTGGTGAGAAATGTTTGGTCAGGTTAGTTCGGGTTTTTATTTATAGACGTGCAACTGTATTTATGTTGATACACTCGTCGTTTAAGATATTGTTCCGATGTACCAAAATAAGACTTGCCACAATGTAACTCTAACTTATCCGTATCTTAGGTTTTAGTGAATAATTTATTAATGTTGGAGGTATTTTTGAATGCGACCGTGTAGTCAGTTTTATGGTTATTTGTGAGTGTTTTCCTGAGCCTTTCTGATAGTGTTTGTATATATGGGATGGTGTAATATCTTTTATTATTATTTTCTTGTTGTTTCTGTTAAGTATTTGTTTGTTTTAGTAAGTTACAAATGAGTTTATGTGGATATCCATTTATTAAAAGAAGGTCTACTACCTTATTTTCCGCGGTTTGATATATTTTTCTGTAGATAACTTTATTGCACGATTTATTAAATTTTTTGCGTTGTTGATTTTATAACTTTTGGGGCATTGACTAGTATAATGTAAATATATTCCGGAATGTATTGGTTTTTTCCACCATTCTGTGTCTATTATTCCATTAGGATTTCAAATTAAAAGTAAATCTAAAAACGGTATTTTATTATCGTATTCAAATTCCATAGTAAAATTTAGTCTATTTGAAAATGTATTAAATTCGGCTAAAATTATTTCATGTTTATTGTCTTCTGTAGGTATAGCAGTAAGGATATCATCTACATATTTGAATAGAAATGGAATGTTGAAGGGGATTTTGGGGGTTAACTGAATCTAGGAGATCCTCTAAGTATATGTCTGATAAAATTGGAGCGATTGGAGATCCCATAGGGCACCCATACATTTGAATGTAAAATTTTTCATTAAATTGGAAATAACCCCTATCGATACACAGAGCTAATAATTTGAGAAATTGGTCTTTAGGAATTGGTGTGTGAGTTTGAAGTTTATGCCAATGTTTTTCGATAATTGTTTTTACTTTAGTGGTACAAATATTAGTAAATAACGAGGATGCGTCTAATGAAACTATTTTGTAGCCTTGTGGAATCCGGATATTAGTTATTTTATTATGGAACTCAAATGAATCTTTGACATTATATTTATCTGTGGACAAGTGTTTTAAGATATTGGTTAGGTATTTAGATAATTCATATGTGGGAGAGTTTATAAATAAAACAATAGGTCTCACTGGGTTGTCAGTTTTATGATTTTTAATTAGTGAATACAGTTTAGGGGATGTTGGGGAATTAGTTATTAGTTTAAGGTATGTTTTGGTATCTGAGATTTTGTTGTTTTAATTTAGCTAATGTTGAGTTTGTATCGTTCATTAGTTTATGTGTTGGGTTTGTACCGACATTTTTATATGTGTTCCTATCTTTTAATAAATCGTTAGTTTTATTAATATACTCATCTTTTGTAATTGCCACTGTTTGGTTAGTCTTATCTGTTTTAGTTATTATTATATTTGGATATGTTTTTAGAAATTCCCTGGTAGGTTTGTATACCTTTCGTGTTTTTTTTCTTGATTATAAGTATTACAGTGGTTATTTTTATTGTGATTAGTATTTATATAATTAGTTATTATATTAACACATTTTCCTCTCATTTCATCCCGTTTACTTTCTTCTACACTATTATGTATAATAAATTCTATGTCAATTATAGGATTTGTTATAGGTAGTTGATTAGATTCATGCGGTAAGCAGTTTGTTATTGTTTTTAGGCGTAAAACTACAAAGGTCATAAACGCCTGTGGATTTTTATAAACGTTCAGCTATTTATTTTTATTATTACTCTTTTCTTTTTTTTTTCACTTAAATTCTTATAATTCATCATAGGCTTCCTCCTGTCTACAAGAACTGTGACCTCATGCAACCTCTTTCTGTATTCTTCTTTGACCAAACAATTATGGTCGTTAATCCCAATTTTTCTTGTTTCTTCTTCAAACTGCTTGATTGTATCCTTGTGAGCTCTGGTAGCCCCAGATTTTCGGCAATATAGCTTTATTCAGCCTTTCCGGAGGCATCCTAACCATGTACCCGTACAATTTTAGTCTCCTGATCCTTATCTCAGTTTCCATGTCTTTGATTTCCATGTATATTTCCTTGTTTGCTCTTAACCTGTAACCTTCTTGTGTTTTCCTAGGACCATAGATCCTTCTTATTTTATTTCATTTTATTTATTATCTTTCTTTCGGCTTTCAGCAGCTTTTCTAGGTTGGGAAGGTTCATGGTTTCCGTCCAATACAGTATCACCGGTTTTACCACAGTGTTGTAATGCCTCATTTTCGCTTTTATGGACAAATTCCTTTTGTTGTATATGTTGCTGGTTGCGAAACTCAGTATTTCCAGCTTGGTAATTCTCTCCTTCATGCTCTCCCTCTCCAATCCTCTGTTGCAAATGGCTTCCCCCAAGTATTTAAACATTTGTGTCACTTTTATCGATCCATATTTTGTTTTTTTCTTGAAGTTCGGATTTGTAGTTATAAGCTCTGTTTTTTCAAAGGAGATCTGTAGACCTGTTTTTCGGCCTATTTTGTACTTGTCCACTTTCTTTTTCTTTTATTCACCCAGCAAAACGTCAGCAAGAAAAAAATAATGTAGGTAAATACTGAAAGGTTGATTAACCCTTGAGTGGTCGCGTATGGCACAGTTACAAGAAAGGTATGTATTGTCTCCATGGCCTTTAAATACTAACTCATTAACTTGTCCTTACTATTTCAACAACTTAGTATCTACACTTTTTTATGTTTACCAATTATATTGTTGAAATTACTCATTAACTTTTAAGTAACTATCACTCATTTTAATTTCTTTTCATTTTAACCTTAATTCAATAGTCTTTATGTATTGTCTTCATGGTCTTTAGATATTGCCTTTATGTTACTGTCTTTACTCTTTTACATTTTTTTTTTTTTTTCATACCTATGTTTTTTGGTGTGTGTTTTTTCATATATTTTCTACTATTTAGTTATACCTTTTTGCTTGTTTTCTTTTTTTTTTTAGCCCTGATGAAGGCTTGCAATGCAAGTCGAAACTTCGGCATTAACAATTAAAATAAAAATAATTTTATTTTGATCTGCTGTGTATCTATGACTGCTTACACCAACTATCTACATCTCTGAATACCACACAGTCAACTATACCTTATGGTACTAATTTTTTAAGCTTTTGTTTATCATTTTTATCAATTTTTTTTGCATTAGTATTATAGAAAGATAGCTAAAATATGACAGAATCAGTTAAGGAAGCTTAAATACCCGAAAATTACTCGTTTTTTCGGAGATACCCGTTAAATTCCCGCTGATGTCAAACATTTCTTGATTTCGGGAAATAATACCAGCTTTGGCAGCACTGATCGTATCCTGCCCTAGGAATGGGGGGGGGCTAATCCCTAGATAATGAGATTCCCTTTCCGGCTAAATAGATAGCGTGGCTGGTACAGTCTCACGGCATAAATTCTATTCAACATAAAATTATGTAAATTGTTTTCCAATTTTACATTGGCTGAACCAATTACATTAACTTTTTGTCAATTAATTAGTAATTTTTAATTTAAAAAATAATTTTGATGGTTTTTATATAAGATTGATGAGTTGGAGTACGTTAGGACGATGACCCTAAAATAAACAAAGAAACAGACATGATACCGTACAAATGGATCTGGATCTTTTGGCCGTAAAATCGCAACGACGCAGTAAAATTACCTAACTAATTTTTTTTTTTTTTTTTTTTTTTTTTATAATTTGTTTTTCTTTTAGGGTTAAAAATATTCACAGTCTAATAGTGGAACAATAGTTGCTTGAAAATATTCTTGTTTTTCAAATTTGATTTATGTAAAACTTTATTTTTATTCATTTAAGGCTAAATGTCCCCTCTGTAGTACCAAATGTTGCCACCACGTAGCGTGCCAAAATAAACAAAATTTAGATTCCTCCTCAAATCTCAACGGATCATCCGATTTTGGTTTTGTAAAGTTAATATTGTTCCATATTTCCGTAAAGATTTGATTTATCTATTTTAAAAGGCCATATATGTGATATTTACAATTTTAGGATAAAAAAAAACTTTCTAGTATTTTTTAAAGAAACGTCAACAAATAGGCAAGTGTAGAATAATAAAATATAAATATTGGCGAAAATGTTTTTTTAATTATACGAACAACATCGGCCGAAACCCATAAGTACGAATTTCTATGCAAATGTTTTTGTTTTGTTTTTCAGGTAGCATCTACATCTATCATGACTATAGTAGCCTCAAACTACAAATCTAAAATAAGATTTCAATCGAAAGGTTGTTTTGGAACTCAAAATAGAATTTTCATGATCCGAAATGAAAATTTCGAAAAATTATAAAAGTAAACAGTAATTAAAACTATATAACCAAAAAAACTTCATTTGTTCAAACTTGTCAAAATTGTTCATATATAACGGGAAAAGGATATAAATAGAAACATTATTTTATTATTCATTTATATAAAACTAGTTGAAAAAAAAAAGGAATCCACAAACAATAAAGTATTATCTATGAAAAGAAGGGGGAAAAAAATAGAGAAAAAAGGAAAAAAAAAATGTTATTAGTTTGTCTAGTATTAGATAGTATGAAGTGTTATATTATATAACTATAACTAAATTATAAATTATGCTTGGTGTTGTTGTCTATAATTGGATAGATGAGTATGCTGTGTTTATAGCAACCCAATAAAGTTGGGCAGCACTATGTTTATTGTTTATTGTCTCAATAAAGCATGTATATCTCTCCTATTACTAATTAAAAAATTAAAATTACTTATGCTATATTACTGCACATTAAAAAAATATATATTATGAACAAATATGACATACGTATTATTTTTGCATAAATGTTGCTTGTTCTTAATAAAGAATAATTATATTATGAGCTGCATTCATTAAAATTATTTACTTCTTTAATACCCAAATCAAAAAGCTTTAGTACTTTTACTGATTTCATATAAAAGTGATGAGTACAAAGTGTTATTGAATTTTTCAATTGAATGAGTTTAAATAGGCAGTTTCCTTCTTTCCCTTCCTGACGCGCGTATTCCTGAGATATAAAATTCATTTTTCTATCTTACGTTTTGCCATAGGAATCCACAGTCAAGATTATGTTAGGTTCGGGTACAAAGAAGAAAGTAAAAAAGACGCGAAATCCCTAGACGGCATAGGATCAAAGGAAATATCAACATTTCCAATACTATCGTAGATTCAAACAACAATGGTCTGGTAGGACAACGTGTTTAAAACCATTTCTTTGTGAAATTTTTTTTTTTTTTTTTTTTTTTTTTTTTTTTTTTTTTCATTTTGTTCAATCCTTTTAATTGTTTCACAAGAGTTGTTTCATTTCTCATTTATTCGACATATCACACACAGTATAGGCTTATTTGACTATTTTCCTCCTTCGAAACCCTAATCTCAAAGTAAAGGTAATAATAAATAATTGTAAGCTTTTTTTGTATGAAAAACTTCCCACGTTTTTTTTACGTCCCGGGGTCTAAATTGTAGAAGACATATTAAATACTTTACAAATATTAAAAAAAATTGTTTACTGCTTAAAATTAGAAAACGGTTAGACATAAGAAGTAATTCATTACAAACCTTTTGATTTTAATAAGAAGTAATTTGGGGAAAAATTTGATTTCGTAAATAATATTTTTATTTATTTTTTTTAAAATAAAACCTTTTTTTGAACTTCCGCATACCCTCATTTCTCTAGTCTATTCGGTCAACAAACACGGAAAACTACAAAGACAAAGAAAATGTTTATAAATATATTACAATGGGTCTAATAAGGTATTTGATCGCAAAAGGGAGTGTGTGCGGTTTAAAACCCCTTTACTGCGACATAAGTATATTTTGCCACTTATGATTACAATTTTTGGTGACTAAATTGTTGAAAGGATATATATTGATATTTACAAGCTTACAATCAGAAAACGGTTAGGTGTATGAATAAATTTATTAAAAACATTATTGAAACGTTTGATCCGAAAAAAAACTCGTACTTTATTTTTGACATTGACTATATCTCGAAAATGGTCGACTCTAGAAAAATATGTTACAAATCTAAATTAAAGTTGATTACATTTCCTATAAAATTTATTGTGTATAAATTTGTCGAAATTCTAATGGGTTTCGAGATATACGTTATTGAAAATCGGTGATTTTCGGGAAAAAATCAAATGTTACCTCACTTTTTGTAATACTTTTGCTTCTAGTACCATCCCTGATCGTTCCTCAGAAAAAAATACATAATCAAAATTGTAGAGCATTGAATATAATTTCATTTCATTTATAAGTTTATGGCATTTGAAGCAAATGTTTAACAAAAAGTGAGGTAAACATTTTTTTTATTTCTAAAATTATCGATTTTTAATAACATATATCTCGAAAACCGTTGGAATTTTGACAAATATGTATATAATTAATTTTATAGGAAATTCAATTAGCTTTAATTTCGATCTGTAGCATATTTTTCTTGAGTCCACCGTTTTCGGGATAAGATCGAAAAATACGAAATTGGGACCTCTCGTTTCCACCCACCCTTAACTCAACCTCCAGTGTCGGTGGCTTTTAGTAGGTTTACCTTCTAATTACTCCCGGCGAAGCTGTGGCATCAAAAATTATCGCATATTTCATGCAATCTACACCCTTCATTTCAACACTCTTTGACTAGAGTCGCACTTTTCTGCGAAAACACTTATATCACTCGTTTGACTACAGTTCCGAAACTAATTGTCCGATCCGAAATTTCTTTTTTTCATCTGGATGCTCATTAAATTTACTATAAGAACCTATATATAAAGTTATGATCAAGTTTCGTCAAACAACCATACCAGCACACTAAAATCCGCGACCTGTTTTGAAATTCAAATTTGTTAAAGTCATTTAATTAATTAATCTGGGCTGCAAAGCCCAGATAAACTTGATAGTATTGGTTATTATTTTTAAGGTTCACATCATATTTAAAAAACCAAAGGTCCTTTATTTTTTATACAATATTTTTTCGAAATCAGCAACTCAAAATATATAGGAAAAGATGATATTTTTGGCCGGTTAGACCTACCTACAAGTTACCTCTCTGTGCGTAGGTGATCCATATTGGCGTTATTTTATTAAACTCATTCAATTGAAAAATTCAATTATTATTGTATGTTTGTAAAATTGTAAAAATGTATGTTTTAATTTTATTCATTTTTTTTCTTTGTTTGTATATATCATTATAGCTTGTAAGAAAAAAAAAAAATCTTTTGTTCGTATAACTCATCATTATAATTTGAAGAAATGCTTTTTCTGTTAGTACTAATTATATAAAATGTAAAACTTTTATCTATTTGTATTTATTGTTTATTTATTATTTTGTAATTATTATTGTTATTGGCTAACTCAATTGCCATAAAGTTTATACTTTAAAGCAATCAATAAAAAAAAAAAAAAAAATTGAAAAATTCAATAACTTTTTGTAATCACTTTTATATGAAATCAGTAAAAGTACTAAAGCTTTTTGATTTGGATATTAAAAAAGTAAATAATTCTAATAAATACAGCTCATAATATAATTATTCCTTATTAAGAATAAGCAACATTTATGCAAAAATAATATATCATATTTGTTCATAATATATATTTTTTTAATATGCAGTAATATAGCATATGTAATTTTAATTTTTTAATTAGTAATAGGAATAGATATTACTTTATTGTTTGTGGATTCTTTTTTTTTTTTTTTTTTTTTTTCAAATAGTTTTATATAAATTAAGAATAAAATAATGTTTTTATTTATATCCTTTTCCCGTTATATATGAACAATGTTATAATTCTAGTCAATAAAATCATCATTGGGGAAGTGAAATAGAACAAAAGTTGTAGGCCCTCCAAAATAAGGCTGGCTAGAGCAAGTCTTTATACCAGGCGGCGGAAGGTAGGGGATTAGTGTTTATAGTCGCTAATCCTCTGCCATACTTCTAACGTGATTTTTCCTAATTCCTTCTTATATGTTGATGCACCTCGCATTTTTAAATATATTTACATTAAGTATGCAGTTTTTTTGGTTATATAGTTTTAATTATTGTTTAGTTTTATAATTTTTCGAAATTTTCAGTTTGAATCGTGAAAATTCTATTTTGAGTTCCAAAACAACCTTCGATTGAAATGTTATTTTAGATTTGTAGTTTGAGGCTACTATAGTCATGATAGATGTAGACGCTACCTGAAAAAAACGAAAAAACAAATTGCATAGAAATTCGTATTTATGGGTTTCGGCCGATGTTGTTCGTATAATTAAAATTTTTTGTTTCGCCAATATTTATATTTTATTATTCTACACTTGCCTATTAGTTGACTTTTCTTTAAAAAATACTAGAAAGTAGTTTTTTTTTTGAACCTAAAATTGTAAATATCACATATATGGCCTTCTAAAATAGATACATCAGATTCTATGTTCATTTTATTAATAAATCTGTTTTCAGATCTAAAAAAATGTCTATTGGTTTCTTAATTAGGAGGAATCTAAAATTGACCCCGTAGGTGCTACGATCTCTTGAGGCAGAAACACACTAGAGTGAGGGGACATTTAGCCTTAAACTCTAGAGCTCGTTTGTCGGTTACTTGTATTAATTTTCAATACAGTTATTTGTTTAGATTGGCCTTTAGTTTTATTCAATAACCCGATTCTAAACACAATACAATGGTAATATTTTGTACTATAAAAATTGTGTAACAATAAAATTGACTGTCAGCGCATGAATAAGCCTATGAAGTATTATTTGATCTTTGTAAAACAAACCTCTGGGTTGATTTCATCTGATTGTTGCACTAGACGTTGTAGAATGTTCAATTGCTCCAAAGCCAGATCTTTCCTTCCACTTGAACAAAGGCTTGAAATGTAATTAATTCTTATTTGTATGTGGTCTGGATCAATTTTAAGTCCTTGCTCAAAACATTTTAAAGCATTATCGCTATCTCCCAGCTTCTCAAGGGCAACTGAAGTAAAACAAATTAAATTATTAAGACAAGTTTTCAAACCTAAGATCTCAAGAATGTGAATAGTGATATTAATGCTGAAAAATGGATCTATTTTTTGACTTGCGGACTAACTGCTAATTTAACATTTTAGGAAACATAAAATCATAATAAACCCTTTTACTCGTAATTATTACATAGCTGGTCATACAATAACCTTTAATAAAGTTTAAACTCAGGGACAAAACTCAAAACAAATAGGCTACAGATTGAGACCATCAAGTAGGCTAAATATGGATGCACTGTAAAAACTATCTCATGATTTATATTAATAACTCTATAAATATACTCATCAATGACTAAAACAAATTAAACTGGATAACTATATGTTTATTTTTTATTTATTTAAAAGGCCGTCCTACAGCCTCTGATTTGGATTTTCAGAAGGTCATGGAAATCCATGACGAATTGGAGATTTATGTTAAAGTTAGAGATTATTGGCTCGATAAAACGTAGTATATTCAAGAACATCACTCCCCACTGTATCGCAAAATAGGGACATACCTATAAACTACAAGATATTTCAAATTTGGATCCTTTTCATTTGTAACAAGTATTACGATATATAATATATCTGTACCTCGGAGGTATAGAACACTAAGTCCTTTTTTTAACCAAAAATACATTTTTCATATTCTTATTCACCTTTTTCCTCTTTATACAGAGCTATAGAATTCTATGTCCTAGACAAATTAATTGTAAGGTAAGTTACATAAAAATGTTTTTATTTATTCATTTTTTGGGGGAGGGCATGACGTCCTTATGTACTCCAATTAGGGCAGGAAGGACGGGTTACCAACCTATTCTAGCCTGGATGGAAAGTGAAGATTTATTTTTTACACATAAGTATAATAATCCGTTTAGGAAATTAAATCTTTTTTTTTTAATTGCTCTCCAGTAAAATTACGGAAATGTGACATAGTGTTCTGTACCTGCAGGGTACAGATATAATTCAAATGATATGAAATGTGACATAGTGTTCTGTACCTGCAGGGTACAGATATAATTCAAATGATATAACAGTTTACAATTGCACATATTAAATATTATTACAAGCTTTGGTAATAAAACAATTTATACTACATAGTGAGCTTAGCTAAAATGGATATAATTTGGAATGCATTTTTTTTTAACAGTAGGAAAAATACTAAAAACCTACAAAATAAGAAAAAAAATTGATAAAAACAAATACATAATAAAAATTTAATAAACTAAAATGCATAATTTATTAACTTTTTGTACGTTAAAGTTAATCAACTTTTCGGATAATTAACTTATATATTATTTTTGTTTCAATAAATTTAATTTCAAGCTGAAACAATAACTTTTGGATGTCTTATTTGCAAAATATTATTCTAGTAGTATGTGGTCTGTTCGTTTGTGTATGTATCTTCTTAAGGATTGCTTGCTAAGCAATAACTGCCTATTGTTTGAATTATTGGATTTCCTGAATTGTTTGTAGAGTTGAAAAAGTTCTTGGTCTGTGTGTGAATAAATTGTTTAATTGTTTGAAAACCTAATTTGAATAGCATTTCGGTTATTTTTGTATATCTGGGGTAGTCATTTATTATTCTCATGTATCGGTTTTACACCCTTTCAATTTTTTTTATAGTTTGAGTCAAAGGTGTAGCTTCATACGGGAGAGGCGCACGTCAGTAATGGTCTTATGACTGATTTATACAGAATGATTTTGTTTTTTATCGACAGTGGGGGGCTTTCTTCTGAAATATGGAGCCATGGTACTTATGATAAGTTTTATTATAAATAAGTTTTTCAGCTTTGCCGCATTTGTTATTTATATGAGGTGTGAATGTCAAACTTTTATCTAGTTCCAGACCGAGGTAGGTAACAGCTTGAGTCCAAGGGATTGGATTATTTTTTAGATAGATATTTTTTGGTATGTTGGGTCTTCATTTAGTAAAAATTATTGCTGATTTTTTTGTTTGTTTATTTTTATTTTCCATTTTTTATAATATTCATTAAATCTGGAGCACAATGATTTTAATCTGTTTTCTATTGTATCTATCCTGTAGGAACTAATGTAAATCGCCGTGTCATCGGCATAGAAGGATCTTTCAACTGAAGGGAGGGAAGGTAGGTCGGATATGTATAAATTAAATAGCGTTGGTGAAAGACAGGATCCTTGAGGAAGACCTGCTGATAAGGGATATTTAGGAGATGTGGAGTTGTTAATTGTGATTTGAAAGGATCTATTGGAAAAGAATTAATGGATAGTATGAATGATGTAGGGAGGAAACCGATTGGTAATAAGTTTGTATAATAAACCATTGTGCAATATTGTATCAAAAACTGTTTCTATGTCCAGTAAGATCATACCTGTATGTTCCTTTTCGTTAAACCCTGCCGTAATATAATCTGTTAATCTTGCTAACTGTGCTACTGTGGAATGATGGTTTCTGAATCCGAATTGCTCACTAATAATAATTGTTGAGAGATGTGAAACTGTTTAATCTCTTCAAGCGTATTTTTTCACATATTTTTGATAGAATGTTGAGAAGGCTGATTGGTCTATAGTTTATGACTACCGCTGAGTTTTTATTGGGTTTGGGTATTGGGATTATTTTGAAATTTCCATAGAGATTTATCTCCTGTTTTTATATCGATTTGGGTCCATTTATGATTTTTCCAGTACGTTCAATTTATTTTGAATGTACGAATTTAATGTTTTAAATAATATTTTATGAGTTAGGCTTGAAGAGCATTGATATTTTTTTCTAATTATATTTTTTATTTTGATGAGCAATTTTAAGTGTGCTGGTAATTTTTCTTGAACTTGATGGAAAATTTTAGGAATGGCAATTAAGATTGTTGAAGAGACTAATGAATTCAATTTATTTATGTTTTGTTCTAAATCGGTGGGAGTTGTAATTTTGGGGTTTATTTCCAGTTCATTGTCGATAATTTGTCTAAAAATAAACCTGTTAGCATTTTTAAAGTTCATTTTTGGGGCTGATGTGTTTTTATGAATTTTTGCATCTACCCTGAAAAAACACAGGGTTGTGGTTCGAAGAAAGACACGGCAGGGAGACAAGGCGCGAAATATTTCATTCATTTTTAGTGAGGGCCAGATCTATAATACTAGGTTTATAGCGTTTTTGAGAAGGAATATGTGTTGGTTCCATGGGACTATATAATTCTATGTTGAATCTTGAAATATTGTTTAGAAGAGTTTTTCCATTTCTGTTTCTATTGTGACAATTCCATTGTTTATTTTTAGCGTTTAAGTCACCAAAAATAATCAAGTTTGGCTGATATTAATTAATTTAATTAGATCTGATGCATATAATCTATTTGGGGGAATGTAGGAGGCAATGGCTGTAGTAATATTATTATTGAGCCTAAACTGAATGGCGATGGCTTCTGCGTGCAGGAGGCCCTCTACCGGGAGAAGAGTGTGACTAAGGTCCGAGCGGGCGAGATCATGACACCACCGCCCCACGGTAACTAGAACAATACGGTAGCACTCATGAGGTGGATGCGCAGTGGATTGCCGGTCAGATGACGTCACACGGACCGACCGTCCCAACATGAGATAGCGCTCTATTGTAGTTAGCTATTAGAAGTGCGTTCTGTTTCTGTTACTACGACGCAACAGCTGGGTTTTTAGTGTTCGGAATATTTTTAATTCATTTTATCAATTTGTACAAACAAAGCCGGTTGTACAAACCATTCAGATAATGCGAAGAAACTGAAATTGTCATTTCACGTTTTTCCAAAAGACAAAGATCTTCATAAACAATGGCAGCATTGTTGCAAGCGAAAAGATGAGTTCAACACTAAAACAGCCCGAATTTGTTCAGAACATTTCTTGGAAACCAATTATGAAAGAGATTTGAAATCGGAATTATTAGGCCTACCACCCAGACGTAAATTAAAGAAATTCTCTGTACCAACCCGAAAAATACCAACAATTTCAACTTCAACCGACGCTTTGGGGTCTATTGAAAGAAACATTCGTGCAGATAAACGTAATTGTAAGAAAACTGTAAATTCGTTAATACAAAATTCGGCAGATGAAAGAAGCAGTGAAATTATAGGAACCTCAGATCAACTCGATTCTTACGAAGATCAAAATTTATCTAATAACGACGTGCAGAACATCCAATTAATAAGCGAAAATAAGGAACTAAAAGAAAAAATCATTTTATTAACAGATGAACTAAAATGTGCTCAACAAGTTATAACTAAATTAAAAAAGGATTTGATGAAATATGAACAGCTATTTTCTAAAAGTCAACAACAACTTTTAAAAGTAAAATGTACAAATTGGTCTGGTGAAGATGTAGCAAAAGCTGTCACAATTAGGTGTATTTCAAAAAAAGCTTTTGCTTATGTTAGAGATACATTAAAATACCCCTTACCAAGCGAGGCTACAATAGGAAGACGGTTGTCTCAGTTCTCTACTCCTCCTGGATTTTTAGATATAAGTTTTAATTTACTTAAAGGACAATCGATAGTTTTAAGCGATGATTTTCACAAAGACATTGTTATGTGCTTTGACGAGATGAAGGTGAAATCCGATATTTGCTATGACGCCGCTCAAGATATCTTTAGAGGACCACATGTAAGTGTTCAAGTAATTATCATTAGAAGCCTAACTGCCAATTGGAAACAGCCGATTTATTATCAATTCGACCAAAGTGTAACGGTTGAATTATTTTTAGAATGTGTCAAGCTAATTGAAGAGTCAGGGTTTCGCATGCGTGCTTTTATAAGTGACATGGGAGGACCTAATAGAAAACTAGGAGCAGGCCTAAATTTAGGTCCTCAGACTTCTTACATAGCTAACCCAAGCATAGAAAGTCGTAACATTTGGGCATTCTATGACGTTCCTCATCTGCTAAAACTAGCAAGAAATCATCTTTTAGACGAAGGATTTAGTATAACGTTTGAGGAGCAAGTTAAGCGAGTATCTAAGGATATATTGTTTGATTTAGTAAACAAACAGAAAGAAGGAGATTTAAAGTACGCATATAAAATAACCGAACATCATTTATTAGTATCGGGAAGCGAAAGGCAAAATGTAAGAAAAGCAGCTGAACTATTGTCCAGAACTGTGGCTAAAGCAGTATCATATAATTTCCCAGGTAATGACCATGTAGTTGATTTTATTAACACTATTAACGACGGATTTGATGTACTAAACTCGAGACTTCCTCACCATCCTACTAATAAATTAAAAAGTGCGTACGGTACTAGTTTACAGGACCAGGATGTTATTTTAAATAAATTGTATGATCTTAGTTCTTCTGCCAGAGTAATTGGTAAAAAAGAACTATTGCCTTTTCAAATAGGCTTTATGGTTTCAATTCGAAGTTTACAGGGCTTATTCAAGGAGTTAGAAGCCGAAGGTTATAAATATTTATTAGCAGCAAAGTGTAATCAAGATGTTTTAGAATCGTATTTTTCTCTAATTAGAGGATTTGGAAAATTTTACGACCACCCCCTCCCCACAGCGGTAACACATCGAATAAAATATCTGTTATTCAGCAAAAGAGCATGTGATATATTAAAAACAGGTAATTGTACTGCTGAGCAGTGTGAAACGTTAAGTGTTGAAGTTCTTAAAAAAATTGACTTGGCAGAACCAGTACAAGATTGTGAAACTTCAGTCTTGCAAAAAGAAAAGTTGGAAGTGAACAATGTCCATAATGAAGAATTTATTTCCATTGCAGACTCACTGATTGATCAGTTGACTGAAATAACTAGGAACAAACTAGTTTACCCCGAAGAGAATACAGATTTACTCAAAATGTTAGCTGGTTATGTAGCATACCGTGTTAATAAAATAGGCCTTAAGACTGATTTTCATTATGGAGAAAAAACTGGAAACTCAAATAGTTCTGACTGGGTTTCGGTTTTGTCAAGAGGTGCCCTAATAAATCCGACATCAAAATGGTTAAGAATTGTTTTAGAATTTGAAAAAGACTTTCAACGATTTCACGGTGACAGCTTGAATAACAGTCCTCAAGTGATGAAGAAGCTGATCGATATAATCAAAGGAAAGTTAAGTGAAGTGGACGATTTTGCTATTGCAACATATGTCAGAACTCGATCCTTTATAAGAATGAAAGAACTAAACAAGAAGAAAGAACTAAAAAGAGCAATGAAGAAAGATGAAACTTCTGACACTGCACGAAAAAAAATCAAAGAAGATGAACAAAATAAAGAATTAATGTAACGATTATCATTTTTTAATTATTTAACCCCTGAATCTTTTTTAAATACAGTTTTGTTGGGAAGTTTCACTATGAAGACAATTTGAGTTCGATTGTACTTGTAAAAAACCGTTTAAAGATATTAAAATCAATTATTATAAGTAGTTTTTCAGTAGTTAACTAACTTAGCATACATCGAGGCGGCCGGCTAGGTACAGATGACGTCACGGCCTCACACCCAGATGCGCGTGAGCCCTACCGTCTTGTTCTAGTTACCGTGCACCGCCCTGCCTGTTTCTGCCCTTCCGGTACACTTTGTAGCTCGTAGTCGAAAATTTATCACCCGCAGCCAGCCGGGTCTCACTAACAGATATTATGTCGGGATTATTATCGAGTAGGAATTGTTTGAATTCTATTTCATGACCTTTTAATGTTTGGGCATTCCACATCATTATATTTAATTTATAACTGCAAACCAGTCATTTTTCGTTACAATTGAAATTAATTATAAGTATTAATAAGAAAAAAATATTTTTTAATTGGAGTAAAATATTGTTCGTGTGATATTGGTAATTTATTTGTAAGATAGATTGAAGAACGGAACTCTGATAAAACTTGAATGAGGTTTAATAATTGAGAGTGTTTGTCAGTTGGTTTGGTTAGTAAATAAGAAAATTGTTTATTATTATACTTGTATATAGAATATTGTAGAGTAGTCCTTTTATATTGTGGTGTTATGATTATTAAAAGTAATTCCATATAGATTATTATTTTAAAGTACACTATATATCATACATTACATACAATATTAGCCCTCTACAACATGGGTTGAAGAAAAAATGCCTGATCAGTAGAAGAAAGGTATATTTAATCCACTGCATTAGAAAGGGAACATCCTGCAATGCTTCAATTACCGTGGGATTTCGCTCCTTCAGTGTGCCTATAAGATCATGTAGAACATCATCTACAGCAAACTTCTCCCAATCGCTGAGAAGCAGATTGGTAAATATCAGATGGATTTCAGAGAAGGAAGGTCCACAGTTGACTAGATATTTAGCCTCCGAATGATACTAGAAAAATCTCTAGAATACAGGAAGACAACACATCACCTTTTTATTGATTTCCGGAGTGCATACGACAGCATCAAGAGACCCCAACTTTATGCAGCCCGTTGTGATCTAGGAGTTCCACTGAAACTTGTTCGCCTCATTAAGATGACTATAGATGATGCTACATGTACTGTTTAAGTGCAATCTGATCTTTCTACCGAATTCGTTTCCAGTCGAGGAGCTAGACAAGGTGATGGACTTGCCTGCCTATTCTTTTTTCTTAACACAAAGTAAGATCATAACTGGCCGAGAGGCTGTTAAAAATAAAACAACATAGATAAAATTGAATACAAATATGTATGGAAAAAAAATATAGAGACAAATTAGAAAAAGAAAAAACTTTAAATAAAAAGAGAGAGAAAAAATAAGTGTACAAAATAGATGTTAATATTGGAAACAAAATTTCAGAAGAGTAAAAAACCAAACAGAAACTTAAAGAAAAATAAAAGATAAAAAATCAAAAATTATCATTACAAGAAATTAAAACATTATCATAATCAAACTATAATTTATGCTGTTTTATGTCTTACGGTCATAGTAATTAAATTAGACGATTACATACATAATACATACATCCTAATAATAATAGAGCTTCGGGTTGGGAAGGTAGTGAAAGAATAGTGTTTTGAATATTCCAAGGGGAAGAAGCATTGCGGATACACGGGGGGGGGGATTCCAAAGAGTAGAGGATCGGACAAGGAAGCAACGTTGGAATGCAGTACTTCTGTGGGATGGAGTATAGAGATCGGAAAGACGAGATCTTGTATGCAGAGATTTGATAGCAGACTTGGAAGTATTTTCTGCGGGAGGAGGGGAAAAACCAATTTAACTCAGTGTAGTACTGTGTGTAGTTGCGAAACATGGGGGGAACGTCTCGAGGTTCCGAAGACAAACATAATGAAGCAATTCATGATGCGTTTTAATCTGTCCTCAAGAACCGTGGAGAGTCCGCCATATATCACGCAACCATAGTCAAATTGGGGGAAGATAAGTGAGGATACTAGAAGTTTGCGTGAGAGTAGGGGAAGCAGGTGACGGGAGCGGTGAAATAGTTTTAGGATACCGATTGACCTTGGGAAGATTTGTGCAATATGGGATTTCCAGGAGAGGGTTTGATCAATGGTTAAGGCTAAATTTTTAACAGAGGAATGGAAAGTTATTGGATGACCATTAAGGAATAATGTGGGAATATTGGCATTTGAATGGACAAGGGAATGTGTTCCAATGGCAATCGCTTGAGTTTTAGCTGCGTTTAACGTTAATTTGTACAGATTTGCCCAGGCACAGATTTCGTTTAGGTCTTCCTGAATTTTGGAAAATGAAACTAACATTTCGGATGGAGGTAAGGAGAAGTAAATTTGGAAATCATCGGCGTAAAGATGGTGGGAACAATGGTGAATTGAATGGGGAAGATCATTGATGTAGGAATTAAACAGTAGAGGAGAAATGCTCGAACCTTGAGCTACTCCTGACTGTAGAGTGAGGAAAGAGGATAGGCCCTGGTTAGGGGTGGCAACTGCTTGGGTGCGGTGGGAAAGGAAAGATTGAAACCAAAGGAGGGCGCTGTAGGAAAAGTTCAATGATTTCAATTTGGAGTAAAGGATATTATGGTCTAAGCAATCGAATGCTTTAGAGAAATCAAGGAGGATCAGGATGGTGGAGGGACAAGTCTGGTTGGGGGATCTCTTAGATTTGAATATAGTGGAAATAAAGTATGAATGTATTTTACGATTTAATTTAATTTAAATTTTTTTATTTTTTTTCACTATATTCAAATCTAAGAGATCCCCCAACCAGACTTGTCCGTCCACTTATGGATGGACAAGCCAGGCCTCAAGAGAGCCCAGCGCTTCTCTCTCAGCTGCGTCACTAGTATAATATAACACAGTGGAGGCTGTGTGAGAGCGCTAAACTACAGTCACTCAGAGCATGAGCGGAGATGCTGGCCATTGCCAGGACTCCACGTCGAAATTTATAATAGGTCACTAGGCCAGTGCCTTTTTAACCTGCGAAGAGGATTATAGGGGTGAGTGGAGCTGGATAGGGATTGTGCTAGTGGATTAGGATGATGAGAAAGTTTTTGATGAAATTTTGAAAATTTAACAGGTATGGATTGTAGGACAAAAGGTATATTAAGATCGTTATGTAGGGTTTTGTTGGAGACATAGTATGGGGCAATGGTTATGGTTCTTAGGAATTCGGATTGGAAGGATTGGATACGTTTGATGTTCGAGTGTTTTGCTGTCCCCCAAATTTCTAGTCCGTAGGTCCAGATAGGCTTTAGGATAGTCTTATAAATCAGAAGCTTGTTGTCTATTAAAAGTTTTGAAGTCTTGCATAGAATGTGGTATAGTTGGCTGAATCTTCTGTTTAGTTCTTGTCTTCTAAGTCTAGTATGTGGGTTCCAAGTGAGTCTTTTGTCTAAGATGAAACCAAGATATCGCACTGTATCAGATCTGGGTAACGGGATCTTATTGAATAGAACAGTTGGGCAGGAACTACGGCGTAGAGCAAAAGTCGTGTGGGTGCATTTGGATTCATTGACTTTTATTCTCCATCTGTTGCACCATTGTTCTATCATTGAGAGGTGATTTTGTAGGTTGGAAGAGGCTGTTTTAGGATCAGGATGTGATGAAAGTATAGCTGTATCATCAGCGAAAGTTGCAAGGAACGTGTCGCGAGAGGTAGAAATGTCAGCAGTGAAGAGGATGTAGAGGACAGGACCCAAAACGCTGCCTTGAGGAACTCCGGCTCGGATAGGATAGCAGTCGGAAAAATCAGAGCCGCATCGAACTCGGAAGGAGCGATTTGTAAGGTAGGAATAAAGGATGTGGTAGAGGGTTTGTGGTAGTATGCTCTTAAGTTTAAAAAGCAATCCGCTGTGCCAAACCCGGTCAAAAGCCTGAGCAATGTCCAGAAAGGCACCCAAGCAATGTTGCTTCCTTTCCAGAGCAGAAGATACATGGTCAACAAGACGGAGTCCTTGTTGGACTGTAGAATGCATTGGACGGAATCCAAATTGGTGGGAGGGAAAACTTTGTGAGTCAAGTTTGGATAGGATAAGTTTAAGGAGGATTTTTTCAAATATTTTAGATAGAATAGGAAGTAGGCTAATTGGTCTATATGATGAAGTGCTGTTAGGAGGTTTACCTGGTTTTAGGAAATTTATTATGACGGAGTGTTTCCACAAGAAAGGAAAGTGGGTTGTGCGTAGGATACAATTGTAGATATAGGTAAGGAACATTATTGCTTTATGTGGAAGTTGGCGGAAGATTTGAGGAGTAAGGAGGTCATAGCCAGGGGATTTTCTTTTGTTTAGTTTTCGAAGTAGGAATTTGACCTCAGAGGGAGTAACAGCTCTAGGAGGTAAGGAGAGTGGAATGGGAGAAGATAGGAACTCTTCAACTGTACTGGATTGATTAGGATAAAGTCCAGGATTTGGACTAAATGTTTGGTAGAGGTTATTGGCTTGTTCCTCTGCTGACACATTTCTAAAAATAAACTTCTGTGTGATGGGGCTCCTTTAAATTTCTCGTCAACTGATGAAGCGTGGTGTTTGAAACTTTCTATGTCATATTTAAATTCTTCCTTGTTAAGATTCGCAGTGCATATGTTTGCCTATTCTTCTGCTTTCAGTTTTAGATATTTTATTTGCAATTCTCTGATTCAAACTCCATTCAAAAATCCAATGTTTAAACCTGTTACTAAGTTCCATAATCATCTTGTTAATAACCTCTGAAATAGCTGCTTGACACACATTCTGAGCACTTGTCGGAGCTTCATCACCACATAGCTCATCAGGCATTTTTTTCTTTTTCCTTTGTACTTTTTTAGAGAACTCAGAGGGTAGATGATCATTCCTACTTGCTAAGAATTTACCGTCAGATGGGGCAAACTCTCTACAGCACTTCAACAACGTTAAAAGACCTTGCAGGTTCCGGTCAATTTCCCAGCATCAAGTTTAAGCCACAAAGAAAGCATACATACAATTCAAAGTTCCGAAAAAAGTCTGAGCCTGAATTGTAGCACTGGCCGTATTAGCAACGACTAAATTGAGGGAGTGAGCAGCACATGGATCAGAATATGATAAATCGTTCTGAAGTAATCTGGAACGAACACTTTTATATTTCCCGCCATATTTGCCCTGTTGTCATAGGATTGGCCTCTATAGTCCTCTATTTTAAGTCCATCTTTGACTAATTTCTTAAGGATTTCTTGGAGACCTTCAGCTGTTTTGTCACTAACTGGGGAAAAATCAATAAAACTTTCTTCTACCTCCGATGCTTTTACCTTATGTTATTGGTAATAATTTCAAGAAACTCACCTTATAATTTATGAGAGAAATTCGAGATTTGCCCTTTCTTGTGACGCTCAATATGTTGTTGAAGAGGAACACAGTAATAGCACTTAACCAGACAACGTTCGAAAGGAATCTAAAAGGATTAGGAGTGAAAGCATATTACAGGGTTTCATTCAAAATAACGTTTTCTAAGAAATTTTCATTGTGAACTCGCCGACACGGTCGCCGGGATTCCAGGAATATTTATTACTTTGCCCGATACAGCAAATAATTCCTCCTCTTCCTGTATGCGTTATAATTTAATTGTTAACCCTTTTCCGGGCACAGTGTTCTACAGTACACAATAATTCGATAGAATGTTTGGAGGGGCCCCATCATTCAGAAACATTAGTTAATGTTAAAAAGCAAAAAAATTGTAATAAAGTATTTTTTTTTTTTTTTGATAATATATTCAATATTATTTTCCTGATAATTGGAAAAAGGCTGAACTGGTAGTTATTCACAAGCCAGGGAAAAACGTCAAACAAAATCAGCAGCTACAGGCCTATAAGCCTCTTACCAATATTAGGAAAACTTCTGGAATCAGTTATAAAAAGGCGCCTTACTTCATTTTTTCAAAATATAAACATTATTCCAGATTTTCAATTTGGATTTCAGATCAGTCATTCCACAGCGCATCAACTATCACGATTATCAGAATTTATAGTAAACGGTTTTGAAATGAAAAAACATACACTTGTCACATTTTTAGATTTTCAACAAGCATTTGACAAGGTATGGCATCAGGGTCTTTTATATAAACTTAAATCAATAGGCACTCCAAAATATCTATATGATAGATTCTTTTCTCAATAACAGAACCTTCACCGTTAGAATAAACAACACCATCTCAACCACCAGACCTATCAGTGCCGGTCACTTACTCCACAAGGATCAGTTCTATCGCCCATCCTCTTCAACTTTTATCTTCACGATATTCCAATCCTCCGAAACCTCCATAGCTATGTTCGCTGATGACACGGCAGTTTTTTCGCAACACGAAAATATAACAGTAGCTAGAAATACCCTTCAAACTCACCTTAACGAACTAGAAAAGTACTTTGACAAATGGATGACAATTTAAATATTCAAAAATGTATTGCTAAATTTTTACCCTCAGACGACCAACAGACCCACCGGAACTGGTTCTAAACGGAAACAGACTTCAGTGGAATCCATCTAATGAGGCAGTAAAATACCTTGGTGTTCATCTCGATCGTCGCCTTACCTGGAACCACCACATCAATATTAAAACTTACACAGACCTACGCAAGGCTGGCATGCTGTATTAATAAACAGAAAATCCACTCTTAAACCAAATAACCATCCTTGTCTACAAAACAATACTCATTAATGATGTATGGTTGTGAAGTGTGGGGAGCTGCATCCTAATTAATATTGTTCAATATTATTATTGGTATTATTGGTAAAAAAAAACCAACATTGAATTGAAATGGTTTTAAATATGTATGCTTTCGCTGAAAAGGGGCGACCTGACTTTTTCTTTTGAGCCTTCATCTTCATTAACATTAGTTTTTTAAAAAATCTTCTAATTTTGGTGTTAGTGTCAGCACATCGTTTTTTTTTGTTTAGCATGTTTTCTATACTCGGCTCCACTGAGTCGTTTTCATAGAATACAGAATATGATAGAAGCGGAGGGTAGGTGGGGGGAGAAGGCTCCTGGCAAGGAGCGCTATCCCCACCACCTTAACCCCAGCTGTCCCAGTCAGTACCACTGGGTACCGTGTTTACCCCGTGTTTATTTGGAACAATTGGTAATTGTTAGGTCTCTGTCGTGTGTATGTGTATTTTTTTTTTATTCCTCAATTGGATTAAAAAATGCCGTGTTGTGCCGCGGTTGGATGCTCCAGGAAAGAGTCCAACAAGGATTTAAACCCTCCAATAACCCTTCACCGGCAAATTTTAAACGTACACAGTTTAGTTTTTCAATAGATTGAGAGACAAATCTTCCTGCCCTTTCGCCACAGTAAAAATATGTTTATTGTGAAGCTTTTTTAACTTAATTGTTAAACTCCCCTATATTAACAATATTAGGTATTGTAACCACAGAATACACAATATGCAGTTTAAAATGTTAAAAGAATATCCGTTTTCCATATAATGATAAACAGTAATCCTAATAACTAACACTCTGTACGTCAAAACTAAATGTAAATAAAAAATAAAAAACCATGGGTTTTTGCAATAAACGCCGACAACACAACTGTAAACACTAACAACAGATAGTCCAATGTCATTTTAAGGGGTATAGGGTGGCATCGCACAGTTTCGCGCCCCCGAGTCCGCTACTAGCGCTTACTAGCACTCACGCTACTTATTCATATTAAGCAGTTATGAATTAATTTCGTATCCAGTATAATAGGGTTTATAAATTATGCAGAAATCAAAGTAAAATTAATGAATATTGATTGTGATATTATTATTTTAAAAATCGCTTATTTTTTTTTTTTTTTTAATTTAATTTTGCCACCCTGCAATCTGCCGCTTGGGGCACGTGCCCCCTGCCTGCTCCTCCCTAGTTCCGGGCCTGCTTTCACTATCTGTTCGCGCCAATCGGCACTTTTGTGAGGGGGGGAAAGGAGAAAAACTTTAATATACCGTATATTGACGCACTCTATGGATCTCTATACAACTAGCCCTTATCTGCGTTAATCCTCACATGAATTTACCTCTTTCTTCTAGCATCCGGGCCGTATATATTATTGTGCCACTTTGAAACGAGTGTTTTTGCAGTTTTGGGGCGAGTAATCACCCACTCATTTCTGTGCTTTATTTATTTTAAAGATTTTTACATTAAAATTTGTATAAATTGCAAGGTTTGGCCTATTTTTTGTTCAAGTTTCATAACTTCCACTAATTACATATTTAAAACCGACGCTATAGTCGGCCATTTTCAACAAGTGCGTATTGTCAGCTGTGATCTGACGTCACACTTCTCTATTGACGTACTTGATACTTCGTCTCGTATCATCCCCGCCATCTTGTTTTATTCTAGCGTCAGTTACAATTACGTAAGAATTAGTGCAATCAATTTTGCAACTTTTTCTCCTTTCCTTTTCTGTGCCTTATATATTATAATTTCCTTTTATTTCTGTAGTTTTATATTCTGTATTTTTCACAATGCCTGTAGAAGACAAAAATATCATTATTCAAGCACAACTATTGGCAAAGAGGGAAACGATATTTGCTGATATAACTAGCAGATACGATGAAATTAAAGATTCCACTCTTTCGGATATTTTTACGGTCCAAGTGCATTACGAGGATTTACCCTCCCTTCAAGTCAAATTTGAGGGGGTGAACGAAAAATTAAGTGACCTTAATGCTCTCTCATCCAAACAAAATCATGTGGATATTCAAGCCCCTGCAATTGCTTTCAATAGTGTGGTAACCAAAATTAAATCTAAATATTTACAATTGAAAAAAGAAGAACCTATTGCAACTTCTAAAACGGTTGCCAGCCCTATTCATTTGGCTCAAAGTGCTTTCTCCTTACCACCAATCAATTTACCAACTTTTTCAGGCGACATACAACAGTGGCCTGAATTTTTCTCGTTGTTCACCGCCCTTGTTCACGACAACCCGTCTCTAACCCCCATACAGCGCTTTCACTATCTAAGATCCAACTTAAAGGGGAGTGCTCTTTCCGTAATTTGTAACTTACAGCCGAAAATTACGACCTTGCTTTTTCAGCACTAGTACACAGGTTCCAAAACCCCAGGAGGATAGCACAGGCTATCATAGGATAGGTGCAGGCTATCAAGGCTCTACCAATCGACGATTTAGCAAATTTTATTTTGTTAACCCTCTCATTAAATAATCTAGACCCCCACACATCTAAGGCTTTCGAGGATCAAAATTCTGCTAAATCGGTCCCGCTTTTCGTTGACGCTAAATTTCATTACCAAACAAATTAAAACACTGGAGATAATTTCTTCCCCCAGCAATCAAAATAGAAGCCATAGAGTTAATTCATTAATTGTCAACACTAGTCCTGCTCCTTCACCGCAATCAGATAGAACTTGGGCCGCACCTTCTAATTCTTCTAAACTTAAATGCATTCTTTGTCGTAAGCCGCATTCCTTATCTTCCTGTTTCGAATTTTCTCATCTCACTCGAGATCAAAAAATTGATATCATTAAAAAGCATAAACGGTGCTTTAATTGTTTGGGTCCGCACCTAAAGGGTAATTGTAACTCCAAATTTTCGTGTCGTAAGTGTAATTCCCCGGATCATCACACACTTTTGCATCCCTCCAAAGTTGAAAATTCAAATGTGCATTTGAATTCCGCGCCTAGTCGCGCATCGGATCATGATGATCACCTTTCGAGTGAACCAGCATCCGCTTCCACTGGTCAAGCATCAGTTGACGCCTCCTTATCTCTGAGTTGTAGTACTTCCGGAAGTCACGTGACTTCCCTCCTAGGAACCTTCCGTGCATGTATCTTTAATTCTCACTTAGGTTACGTTCCAGTCCGTGGGGTCATCGATCCGGGGTCGCAGCTATCATTTATTTCCGAGCGCCTCTTTGACCAGTTGGGTCAAAAAATCCAGGATATGCCCATTACCGTTTCAGGTATAGGTGGGCGTGTTTTCAATTCTCCTGGCACAGTTTCGTGCCACATCTTCTCCACATTTTCTCAGAGGCACATTCTTGCCAACCCGTCCGTGGTTCCTCACATCGCTAATCATTTGCCTCCCAAGAACCTTACTCCAGAAATTGCTCGCGCCTTTGAACATTTGCGTTTGTCCGATCCTGACTTTCATCAATCAGACAAGATCGACCTCCTCTTAGGTGCAGATGTATACCCGCAATTATTATTGCCTCATCCGTTTATTCCAAGCTCTATTGGTCCAATTGCTGTCAGTACTATTTTTGGTTGGGCAATCATAGGCCCTATCCAGACCCTATCGCAAAATCAATCAGCCACTTCGTTAATTTCTGTTTGCCAGATTTCCCAAGATTTCCATGATTCTTCGAAAACTGAAAATATTGAAAAACTTCCATTTGAACAACCCCTGGGTACTGACCACAAAGACTCAAATGTTTCTGACATTTCAGAAAACATTGACCCTTTTATTAACACCAATACATGTAATCACAGATTAAATAATTTTAACGTTCCCCAGGAAATACAAATCAATAACCAGGGTGATTTTTGAAACTTAAATCAAGTTTCAAAATTTATTAACATCAATAAAACAGGTGGTGCTGATACAAATGTTAGTGATTCATCTGATGAAAGGTTTTTTGTTTCCCTTACAGAAGAGGATAACTACATCTCATCCTCAAATAGCCGCTATTCTTTAGCCAATCAAGATTGTCCAAAATTCCTTCCTGTTAAAAATAAAAATAATAAGAAACCAGTATACATACATAGTAACCAAGATAGAGTAACAAGTAAATTTCCGGCTTCGAATCCTATTAAACCTACTTTTTTAAAACTACCAGTTGTAGATATCAAAGGGTCTGTACGCTCTAAAGTTTCAATATTCGACAAATTCTTCCCAGTAGGGTTTGCTGATGTTTCTTCTGTCGCTAATCATGCCCATATTGACTCTAGGGGCCTTACCTCTACTCATTACGCGCAGACCAACAATTTCTGTTTAGGGAATCAAGATCCCTCCTCTTTGACCAATTGCCAGGAGCATTGGTCTCCTCCTTATCGTGACACCGACTTAAGCACCAAGCCATTACCGGATCTTAAGTCTACTCCCATTGCACTCATCGCAAATGAACCTGACCATACCTTTAAACATTTTTCTGGGTCTTTCCTTAATATCCGTGCCGATAAGCCGGCAAAGCCGCCTTGTTGCCGTACTCCTTTCATCGATTGCCTGGGGGTACTCAGGGTGGGCGGCATACTTGACAACGCCGTTCTAAATTATAATTCACAACGTTATAAGTGGACTTCAAATTCCAAGCGCCGTTGTGGAACCAAGAAACAGGGCGACGTTGTTGTGAGCAAGGGACTGAACAGCTCCTCACTCTCCCGGCCTTTGGCTCTTTTTTCCGAGCTCAAGCCTGATGGTGCTTCACGAGCAGCCACCTTTGAGACTTCTACCAGCACTCTCACTAGATCTGTGAACAAGCTCATTCCGCTTCCGGAATGACTTCCCTTTGCTTTGTATAATCGTTTTTCAGTTATGCTAGTTCATGTTATTTATTTTGTATAATCGTTTACCCAGGAGTACTGTTTTATTTTCTTTACATTATATAATTGTTGCCCAGTTGGGCTGTTTCCTTTTCTTTACATTGTATAATTGTGCTCCCATTCATGTTACAATATTTTTATTTTATTTTTTTTGTCTTTATCTTCCTCTTTACTCAAGTTGAGCTTTCGTTACTTTACTATATTGTATAAATTCTTTGCTGCCTGCCCACCATTTTCATTGTATAACTTTTGGAATAAAATTGGGCAACATCCCAATTTTGGTGGGCGGTTTGTTCGCGCCAATCGGCGCTTTTGTGAGGGGGGGGGAAGGAGAAAAACTTTAATATACCGTATATTGACGTACTCTATGGATCTCTGGGCAACTAGCCCTTATCTGCGTTAATCCCCACATGAATTTTCCTCTTTCTTCTAGCATCTGTGCTCCAGTACGCACCTATTAAAATTGCCCAAGACCTCATGGTCTTCCATTGCATTTTTGACCAAGGCGAAATAGCCTTCCAGGACCCTATTCCTCTTTTAAAAGTGATCTTATTTCCTGTGCCAGTCAGTAAAGATTTAGTTCTTCCCTTAATGAGTGGTGATACAAGAGGAGGAGAGCCTGAACAAATTTTGCAGCCTGGGAGAAGCATTCGCCAGACGACTCTGGAGGCCTCCGTACAGACCGTCGGCTGCAACAACGAGGTGAGAAGTTTCTTATGTATTATTTGTTTATGCTGCCTTCTCAATAATATCTCCCCAAAGGTGCGAAACCTCGTTTTGATATTTTCCCATACAGTCCATTTTCTCGAGGCCGAGGCGAGTTTTTCGCATCGGACATTATCATTCTTTTCCTATACACTATCTATAATGTACCTATCAAAAATGCGTTCTCTATATTCTCGGACGAGGAAGACAAAGAAGAATATATAATAAGTGAAAATAATGTTAAAAAAATTAAACTTCCTCCAGTAGTAGCCAATACTACATTTAAAGACCACAAACATATTTTGGACTATTAAAAAACTAAATTAACTAAGGTAAATATTGAGTATGCTGGAAATAAAACCGTATTTTATGTGCAAAATAATGAAGATTTTGTGAATATCAAAAATAAACTGATATCTCTGAAAATAACTTTTTATAGTTATAACCTAAAACACGAAGCAAAGCCAAAAGTTGTACTTAAAGGCATGCCCCCCCCCCCCCCTCCCCGAATATCCAACCGAGGATATTTTAAATGATATAAAAAACCAGATCTCTTCAAATGTTTTAAATGATAAAAAAATGTTTTAAATGATAAAAAAAACAGACGAAATAGAAATTAAAATCCCTTTATCTATTGTTATATTAGATAATAAACAACAGCTGTCTAAATTAAAAAATATAAAATGCTGTAAAAGCGTCCATATTTCATCATGTTTTATCTTAATAACATATTTACCAAATTTAAAAGTATTGTATCAGAAATAAAAAACGCTGATGAAAGCAAGTCACAACTGTTTATAATAATAGAAGGTCTGTTATAATTCTTTTATTATTGGATAATTTAAAAATATTCCATAACATTAAATGTATATCCCATATCTAATGTTTATTATATTCCAATGTACTTTATAACAGATTTAATATTGTATATACTACTACTCCGTGGCGCTACAGGCCTAACTAATTTCTAGATGCCTCATCGAATTCTACGTGAAAAACTACTAATATAAGCCCACTTAGTTTTGAGAAAAACATATCAACATTGAAATTGAATTTTTTAAATCCGATACATTTTCACACAATATTTGTTTTTTGTTTACCATGCTATTTAATTGGTTCGAGGGATGATGATATTAAACCTCTTTGCTGATCTTATTGAATTTTGCACACTTTTTTGCGTTTTTGCCCCACTGTGCGGCGGTCCTGCAGACCGTTGACACCGGTTTTTTAAATTAATTTATCTGAACTAACATTATTTTTAACAGTCTGACTGCTGCGGCTGAAAACCAAGGAAATAGCAGCGAGGTTGGGACTTTCAAAAACAAGTGTTTTGAGGATCATCAAAGAACTTTTGCTTATGAACAAGATTAGTGCAAGATGGGTTCCAAAAATTCTTTCAGCTGCTCAAAAACAGGAACGAGTTCACTGCTGCAACGAAAAACTAATCATTTTTTTAGAATTTAATTAATTTAAACCAAAATCTATGGAGCGAATGTATTTTTCCTCTAATTCGCAATCAAAACTAAAATTCTTGGTGCAAGAATCACGTCGATATCATTTTTTAAACTCAAGATAAATTAGTAACATGCTAGCAGTATAGTACTAATTAGTAATAAATTAGTTTAATGCTATTTTATTATTTTTTTCTCGTCTTCTAGGGCCCATTGGTCGGAATGGCAAAATGTCAAACGTGTCTAATATTTTTTGAGCAGGAACTTCCAAAAAAATTACCAACAAGATCCGTGAGAGACTGAGTGTGTCCCCCCCTTGTCAGCCAAAAATTAAAAGTAGAAATATGTTTAAAAACGTAAATATTTAGGTAAAAGACAAAAGACCTATTAAAACTCACATAGATAATATTAAAAGGCCCAATAGAAAAAAGAGAAAAAAGAAAAGCGTTATTTCAGTCGACGATAATGAATCCCTTCGCGTAAATACTTCAGATATTATGATTCGGACGATCCAGATCATGGATCTGGGTGAAAATATTTAATTTTAATTTTAATAATAATATTAATATAACTCAAAAATCTTTTTGTTTAATAAAATATAATAAATATAATTGTACTAAGAAGAAATGTTTATTTATTAATATTAGGAATTAGATGTATTGATACTAAACCAACTTGCAATGCTGTAATTTATTTAAATAAAGTCGTACTTTCGTATAATGATTATTCATGTTCAATATTAACTAATATTAGAAAACTATTTGAATTATTATTTTATCTCACGATAATGTGGTCAAACTTCATAAGTGTAAAATTTATTTCAATATTCACTGTAATGCTCTTATTTTGTCTTGAAATGTTATTTTGATTAATAACTTTCATTGTGTAATTTATAATTAAGAAAGGTGCGTATTTTATTTTTTAAATTATTATTAACCTTAATTAAAATATTATTTGGATTATTATTTTGATTTAAAATATTGTTTTAATTGTGTAACTTTAAATTTAGAATTATGATATGTAATGGAAGAAATTAATTTAAACACTTTTATTTTGTTTTCCTTTTGTATTAAAATAATGTATTTGTGTTATATATTAGTAGAGAATATTCTGTTATCTTTTTGTTTATTTTAGAGAAAATTGTACTTTAGTATGTAAGGAACTATGTAATGTATAAACATTGTATTTTTGTAAATATAGTCCTAACTTAGTATTAAGAAATGAACAAGGTCTAATCCTTTTGTTTAAAGGAAGTTGTTAACTGTATAAAATCCTACCCTAGTATTAAGAAACTTACAAAGTTTAATCTTTTTATTTATATAAAAGTATAAATAGTATAAATCCTAATTTAGTACACAAGAGATATTCAAAGTTTAATCTTTTTGTTTTTTATAAAATCCCTAGAGCATTAAGAAATGTATAAGGTTCAGTCCTTTATTTTTAATTGTATAAAGCCCAACAACTTGTGTACACTAAGATAACTATTAGTACATGTTCCATCGGGGACCTTGGAACTCGGGGGGGGGGGGGGAGGAGTTAAGTATGCCTAAATGGTATTAGGAATATAAATAAACAAATGTATGATAACCTGCCCCCATCTAGCCTGGGTAGACATTCTGTAAGCTTCGTTGAGACGTATAGTCATACTATGCCCGTTAAGTATTGCTGTTTGATTATAATTTTATACTTGTAATTGAGTTCAATGTATGTCATTCAAAATAAAACTTTTTAAAAACTTCAACCCACGATACCTTTATATATATATATATATATATATATATATATATATATATATATATATATATCTTTATAT
Source organism: Euschistus heros (assembly GCA_003667255.2). Lineage (NCBI taxonomy): Eukaryota > Metazoa > Arthropoda > Insecta > Hemiptera > Pentatomidae > Euschistus > Euschistus heros. The sequence goes on from RCWM02000312.1 coordinate 396,952, forward strand.
AGTTATGTACACCTGGATAGTATTAAGAATATAAATAAACAATGTATGATAAACACTCTTCCAAACCCTATATAAGGCTACCCCCACCTAGCCTCGGGGACATTCTTTCGTCGTACGTTGAGACGTATAGATGCTATGCCCGTTATATTTTGCGATTAAGTTATAACCTATGTACTTGTTCTTGTATCAATGAATGTCATTCAATAAAGCTTCTTTTTAAAAACATCAACCCGCGATACCTTTATTTAGCTGGCGCCCGACTTTTGGAAGTGTAAACGTAACTTCGCGGCAGTTCTATCTTATTACAGGTACATAATAGCGAGACCTCTTTCCATTGGCATGAGAAGATTGGGAGCTGAGTATCAGCAGAATACATCAGCAGATCTTCAAGTCTTTGGGAGCACTTTGGTATTCCAATACCTTAACCGAAGGAACCTACAACCTCTTGCTAAGAATCGACGGGAAGGAGCTGAAGGAAGCTGCATCGAGAAGGCATCGTTTTATCAAGAAACAAGTATAATTAGTTTGTTTGTTTTTTTTATGTAATTTTAAAATTAAGTATATTTAGTATATTAAGTTAATTATATTTAGAATATTAATTTAGCATTAAAATTAACAGGTTCAACGTTAATAGGTAAAAATAGCAAAATGGCATTAGAAATCAAAAACCACGATTTAGCACTAATTCCGGAATATGACGGAAATCCGTTACAATTTCATTAGGAATAGCGATTATTTGGATAATTTATATTGCAAAGAAGATAACACTCATAAAAATACTAATCAGGCTAAATTAGTTTTAACTATATTAAACAAATTAACAGGAAAAGCGAAAGTCGCCGTTTATGATAATGAATTTAGTACCGTTAAGGAAATAATAAAATTTTTAAAGAGGAAATCTCAAGACACAAGAGCTCCGGAACAACTAATATCTGAAATTTTAAATACCCGTGCGTACCATAGCGAAAACCCACTCGATTTTTTAGAACGACTGGGCCAGAAAAGGTGTGACTTATACGCAGGCATCTACTCAGACAATGAAATACTTGACAAACAAGACGAAATGTTCAGATACGACAAATATCACACCACGCGGTTCATAGTCTGCACCCGGCATTAACAGATTTTATTTATCATATCAAATTCGACAGCTTAGAAGACCTCGAGAATATACTAAGAAATAGCACGGCACATATCGTGCATAGAATTTATGGAGACAAAAAACAATATAAAAATAATTCAGCTCAAAATAATTATAAAAAGAAAAATTTCGAAACTAAAAATCATTTGTTATCAGTTGTTAAAATTAAAAATATCTAATGAATGATATTTTTAATTTTAACAACGCGATAATTTTTACAGCAGTAGACACATTTTCAAAACATTTATTTGCCCAAACATTACAATCAAAAAACGCAATTAATATCTGTAACGCATTAACTAACTACATGACGTACTTTCCCACACCTCTACAAATATCCTTAGACCAAGGGACGGAAATGAAAAATAATCTAGTGAGACAATTTTGTGAAGAAAACAACATTCTCTTGCATTATACTTCAGCCAGTCATTCAAACTCGCTAAGATTACTAAATAGGGTTTATTCTACTTTAAATGAGTTATTAAGAGTAATAGGGAAAGAAAGAGACAAATGTTCAATGCAACATAAATTAAGATTAGCCGTCATAGCTTACAACAATACTTTAAATAATAAAGTAAAACTAACACCTAACGAAATTATCTTCGGAACCTCCAGATTAGAATCGGACAAAAAGATTGGCCTGACTGAACAATACGTATTAAAATATCATAAGGATCAGGAACTACTACACAAATTAATTCGATCTAAAATAAATAATGAAAAATAAACAAGAACTGAAAAATTAAATAAATAGAGAAGACCCCTTAGATATTCAAAAAACAATTGGGAGAAATAGAATATTTAAAGAATACTCAATCAAAAATAAAAAGTAGAGACAAGTTTAAAAGGGTAAACGTGCTAGTAAAGGATAAGAGACCGATTAAAACCCATATAGACAATATTAAAAGGCCCACCAGGAAAAAGAGGAAAAAGAAGCAATCTATTTCGAACGATGATAGTGAATCTCTTCGCGTAAACATTTCGGATAATTATGATTCAGATAACAATACAATACAATCGATACTGTTTAATATTATTTCATTTTTTCTTCATAATTTATAAATTTCATTATACTGAACTACGGAGGTATTGTATTTTAATGGTGTAGGAGGGTGGGGGGAGGGGGCGGCAAACTGATCTTTGTCCTCCCTGACAAATCTTCTAGTTCCGGCCCTGCATTGAGACGTATAGATGCCATGCCCGTTATGTCTTGCGATTAAGTTATAACCTGTGTACTTGTTCTTGTATCAATGTATCTTAATAAAGCTTCTTTTTAAAAACTTCAACCTGCGATACCTTTATTTAGCCATATATATAAATATATATACTCGAGTGCAAAAAAACCGACGTACCTCGAATGTTCGCATATTGTTTGTTTTTTCTCTTTCACAACTTAATAAAATTTGCCAATTTTTTTTTTTTTTTATTTGTAGCGGATATATTCTGTTTATATGACATAAAAGGACAAATAAAAAACATTGAATTTAAAGCAAAAAAAAAAATTATCAAACAAAAATGTAAACATTTATTGATTTTATGATAAAAAACATCAAGCCTCTAAACTTCGTTAACAAAATGCAAGAAACACGCAATTCATGGTCTTTAATATCGAGTGTTTCTTCCTCTTGCTTGAATAACAGCCTGCATCCTTGCTCCTTATAACATTGGCCACTCGATCTTGAGAAATATGCTCCCATTGTTCTTCTACGGCAGTTCTCAGCTCCAGGAGGGTTATGTTGCTGTTAGATGGCCTTCTTAAGATAATCCCACACATGGTGCATAGGAGTGAGACCCGGGCTGCTAGCTGGCCACTCCAAGGTTCGGATAACGACCTCATCATGGAAGTCAATAACAACATTAGCGACGTGAGGCCCTGCATTATCATGCATAAACATAAAATTAGAGCCAATGAACGGCGCAAAAGGGACTACATACTCTTCAAGAATATTTCTTATATAAGTTTGTGTATTGAGGGATGGCCTTCGGAACACATGGAGGTCTGTGTTCGCTTCTAAATAAATACCCACACCATCACAGACACTCCTCCGAACTGTACTGTATCTACAACATTGCACTGAGCTTAGCGTTCTCCTCATTTTCTTTAGACTCTAGCTCGACCATCTGAAGCATGTGGCCAATTCTAAACTCATCTGATAAGAGAACAGAAGCCCAATCAGCTTCAGTCCAGGCAACATGTTCTCGAGCAAAACGGAGTCAAGCTGCTCTCTGAGCTGCAGTGAGGCCAGAAGCAGGAATATTAGAGTGTAGATTCATTTCAGCCAGGTGTCTACTTATTGTATGCACGGAGACATCCACACCTCGAGCAGCACGAAGCCTGTGGCAAGTCATTACAGATATCTGTATACGGTTACTTAGAGTCTCCATTTTAATAAATCGATTGTATCCTTGGTTTGCTACTCTCAGCCGACCTGATCCCGTCCTCCTTGAGTAGCTGCTCAGGATCGCCCGACGAACCCTCGTTTCCGGTATCCCGAGAGTATTGCTCACGTATCGCTGAACTCTTCCGTCCTCAATTAACGCTTAATCTAATTCCCTTAAATGGGGTTACCTAGTAAAAATAGAGAGAAAAATTTGGCAACGACAAATCGCACTATTCAGTGTTAATTACTTATAAATAATTAATACTTCTTAAATATTTGTCAATAGTTTCGATATTACCTCCAATCAGCATCAGCGATGGGGCATATTTATGTTCCAGTTTAACTGCTGATGATAGGAAATGGAATGCTGAAGCATACTGCTTCGCATAAATGTGAACTAATCCAAGGTTGTAGAGTGTTTGCCAATCCAGTGGGTCCAAATAGTTGGATCTTTTCAAGCAGCTTATGGCCTATAATAAAAAAAAAAAATCATAATAATTTATTATTGTTACTATGGTTGTAAAAGTAAAATAAAATATAAAATCTTCGCGTTTTTTTTTTGTTTTTTTTTGTTGGCTTTTTTTAAACATTTATTCATTTATTATTGAGCGCTACAGTCCTAGTCGGACCTTGGTTTCACAAAGTACAGACAGCCATTCCTGTCTATCTTCTGCCTACCTCCTCCAACCATGGAACAGGAGGGCTGGAACGGGTAAACCGTTTGGAAGGAGAAAAAGTGCGGTCGCTAAGGCAGCTGTGGTCGGGTCGCACCACAGCAAATTAATAGAAGGTGCAGTCGATAAGGCGTGCAAAGCATTGTTGGGTCGCACCATAGGGTTATTCCCCTAAAATAAATGAATCCTCATTTCGTTTTGTATATAAATAAAATTTGTAAATAAAGATTTTTATTGGCAGCAGCGGCATCCATAAAAACCCATATATTAAGTATGCTGCTGCCAAAAAATCCGTATGCCTGAAAAGGCGGGGTAGGGGTAAGAAAAAAAATGTACCTTTCCTGCGTTTTTATTAAGAAAAGTTTAGCCTATGATTGTTTTTTTTAATGTTTATGATATGTTAATGAACTTTATTTCTAATTGGAATTTTATTAGCTAACCATAGGTTCAATATGTATCAGGGCCATGATTTCTAGCCAAATCACCTTCTTTCACAACCGTATCCTCAGGAACAGTACAGCCTTAACTAAGTACTGAACCCGAGTTTCTTTATGGGTTGTAAGTAGTGCAAGTTTGTGTGTGTGTGTGTGTGTGTGTGTGTGTGCGTGCGTGCGTGCGTGCGTGCGTGCGTGCGTGCGTGCGTGCGTGCCTGCGTGCGTGTGTGTGTGTTTCCGGCACTTGTAGCAACTTTTTCAGTGAAAAGTGAGGTAAAAACGATTCTATTTTTGATCATTTACGATTTTTGATAACGTGTATCTAGAAAACCGTTGAAAGTTCGACAAATATGTATAGAAACATATTAGTTTTAATTTTGATTTGTAGCATATTTTTCTAGAGTCCACTGTTTTGAGATATAATCGAAAAACCCGAAAATGAGACCTTCCCCCCTCCCCCTTAAGCTCACCACCCCCCCCCCAGGGACAGGGACTGTTAGTATGTTTGCCTTCTAACTACTCCTAAAGAAGGTGTGATCTAAAAAATTATCGCATACTTCATGCATTCTACACCCCTCAATTCAGACTGGGATCGCACTTCATCGCGAAAAATCGTTTGTCGGTACTCTTTTGGCTATACCTTCAAAACTTTGTTCGATCCAAGAGTTTTTTTTTTTATCTGAAAGCTGATATGATTTACTATAAGGCCTCTTATATGAAATTTTGATAGTCCCGTAATACACCCCAGCCAGCACGCTAAATATGTATGCTTTTGCAAAATATGACTTTTTTGACATTTGCAGTGAGCTGGCGTGGGTGTATTACGGGACTTGATCAAAATTTCATATAAAAGGCCTGATAGTAAATTTAACCAGATTTTAGTTGAAAAAAAATAAATCTCAGATCGGATAAATCGTTTTGGAGTTATATGGAAAAATATGCCAAAAAAGCTTGGATTTCAAAACAGTAAGCAGTTTTTAGCGTGATGGCAGGGGTATTTTAAGGAAATTGATCAAAACTTCAAATGTATACGTCCTCATAGCAAATTCAATCAGCTTTCAGATGAAAAAAATGAATCTTGGATCGAACAACGAAAGTTTTCGCGAAGAGTGCGACCCCAGTCAAAGAGTGCTGAAATGAGGGGTGCAGAGTGCATGAAGTATGCGATAATTTTTGACTTTACCGCTTCGTTAGGAGTAGTTACATGGAACATGACAACTGGGTTCTCTCCATTTGAAATACTTTTTGGACTCCGTGATAGAAGAAGGGACGAGCGAAATATGGTAGTGGATGAGGATCTGGCGGAACGGTTAGCAGCGAACCGAATTGCATTGGTTAGCCAGTGGGATAAGGTTAGAAAACGGATGGTAACTGAGAAGAGTAAAAGGGTGGAAAGAGAAAACCTAAGGGTTCGGGACGTGACGGAAAGGTTGCGAATTGGTACAATAGTGTACAAGAAAGTAGGGTCCAACAGGAGCAAGGAGGTTAGGCGCTATGAAGGGCCTTACAGGGTCATTGTAATTCGGGAGCATAATGTGGTAACCATACAAAGCGTCCACGACCCCAAGAAAAGGAGGGCGGCTCACATTGAGCAGTTAAAAATTCCAATTACGGAATCCAGAGAAACCCAACTATAAACGGGTATAGTCTCCAGGATCAACAAGTTTTTATTTTTATTTTTTTTATTTTTCCTTTATGCCATTACTTCTTTCATTGTACAATGGTTATGCTAGACAAGAGGGAATTTATGTTCAGTAGAATTATATATATATATTGTTTTTTGTATTTTTCGTAACGATTATAGGTATATAGGTGATGTAATGGAAGTGATTGTGAATATCGTGCAAAGTTTTGTTACGTTGTTTTTTATTATTTTTATTCATTTCTGAGTTCTGTATATAGTAATAAATAAATGTGAAATTATAATAATATATTCCTATGTTCTTCTCTTTTAAGATATGTATCTAGTAATAAGTGATCTATTTTATTTTATTTTTGGAGTACTTTACGAGAGGTGTTCGTAAACTGGTGGGGGGGGGGGGAGTTAAGGTATAGGGAATAAGAATAATATACTTAATACCTAACTTAATCCTCCTTAAAGATGTAAATAAGACCAAATGTAATAAGTTGAATTATTTGAGGAATAAATCAGTTATATTTCAACTATCCAGGCGTTCATATATCAATCTTTTTTCTTTTTTTTATTTTATATCATCTAAAATCTCATAACTTTTATATATATATATATATATATATATATATATATATATATATATATATATATATATATATATATATATATATATAATATTTTTACATAATATATTTTTGGTTCACATGTGAATTTTAGCTGGTAAATTTCAGGGGGAAAAGGAAATGAACTTGGGGAAATTTCGTCGAAAGAGGAAAAATTTTCCCCTCTACTGAGGAAAACCTTTGGTCACCTGGCAACACTAGCCCTGGCTGGCATCCCTTTTTAGATGAATGCTAGCCCGGACTCGACTAGGTGTCCCCGGCGTAGCAGTTGATTAGATGCATGTAGTTTGTTTAAATATTTTTTTAAATTTTCATTTAAAAATAATTTTTCAAATAATCATTATTTGCAGTCATTGATATCAACCTTTTGCTTCTTTCTTTCCTCATTCCTCTCCTTATGAGTTTATTTTTTTAATTATTTGAAGTCTTATGTCATTAAACATCATTAAAAATAAACAGATAAATAGGAACCATTTGAATATCGGTGTGTTATAATTATTTTATTTTACTTATCTGTCACCAGTTATAACAATAACTAACAACGTTTCTTCCAACTGGCTAATAGTAGGTTGGGAGAGGATCAAATTTAGTCAATTAAATGATTTGTAACGTTTATTATTATTGGTATTTATCGTCACCTACCGAAGAGTATAAAATTGAACTTGTATTAAGTTATTTTTAATCTCATGTCATGGGACATGAGATTAAAAATAACTAGAGACTAAAAAAGCAATATCGATTCCACTTATATGTAACACCTAAAACTTTGGAATATAAAGTGTTTTAACTTACAGCTACATATTTTCCTTTTCCGAAAAAGCACAAACCCATGTTATTCCAGAGGGTCACAGATTCAGGAAGTAGTTGACCAACAATTTTGAATTTCGATAGCGCAACATCAAATTCATTGTTGTCCTGAAAAAAAGAAAAGAATACTTCCAATATTTTACTTTAATTTTTAAAACTGAATTGAATTAAACATTCTTTAAAAGTTAGTTACTTAATTTTTATCACATCTAAAGGCATTAAAATAAATATAAATACATCTGGTGTACCAGTAAATTTTATTTATGAAAGAAAAATTTTTAAACCAAAATATAACAATTGATACAAGTACATACTATGTAGTCTATAATTAATATCATAATTACGTACTTGGTCAAAAACTGAAATGAAAATATTAAAATTAAAAATCAAAATAAATAAAAATTGTCAACTTTGTCCACTCTATTTTGGTTCTCAAATAATCATATTAAGTTACTCACCTCTTAAGAATTGTTAAAAGGTCTTGATCTAGCTATGAAATATTCATTACATTCAAAAAGCCTTAAAGACCAAACAAATAATGTTCTTGATCCAAATAAATTTAATATAAAGTAATTTTATTTCAAAAACGAACAATTCAAATAAAATAAAAAAATTAAAAGGAAAGGGAAGAAAGATATAGGTTATAAGTTGCATTTTCATTACCTGAAATATAGATGCGATACCGATTATTGATTTCGAGTTCAATGGTGAAATAGCGATCGCCAGCCCCAGTTTATTAAATGCTTTTTGATAATCCCCAACCTTCATCAGCAAAAGACCTTGGGTACAAGCCAGTTCTGAGCTACTTGGAAACAATCTGTATATTAAAATTAAAAATATTAAACATATTTTAAACGTAAATCTTCTTTAAAATTATTTTAATAATTAGTCAACTTTCTTAAGTAAACAGTAGCTGAGATTTCGAATCTATATTTATGTCATAAACAACCTAAAACTATAATAAATTCTTTATCGTTAATAATTAATCTACCGTTTGTAGATTACATGTGGCTCACTAACGACCGACTGATTAAACTTGTTAATCTCATTGGACTTTAATTATTAACAGTTAAAAGCCGATCAATCAGATACCGGCAGCAATGGTAAATATATAATTATATATTTCATTTATACTTTACCTTAATACATGTTTTTACCTTTCCATTTCTTATATTCTCAACATTATTCAATAGAGAATAAAATATTGGAAAACTTTAAAATGAGCACTTTCAAATGCAATAGAATACCAAATTAATAGAGGTAAAACTGAAACATCATTTACATTTTAATCAATATACCTTTTTTAGTCAAAGAAGTCTTTTGCCTTTCTATCAAATTAGAGGTTGGAGGTTTTCACCCAAAATAGTAATATTTCGCAAATTTTATCTATTTATCTGGTCTCCTTCCTTTATATACCAAATTTTACTTTGGCAATCTTCCTATTTTTTCTTAAAAATAATAGACAACTTCATCCAATATTTAACGTTGATACAAAACACCATTAAATGACATTTTATATTGAATCCAGGGCCGCTGACGGGGGGGGGGGGGGGAGGGAGGTCAGGAGGGCAAAAACCCCGGGGCCCAGGCTCTAGTGAGGCCCCATCTAAAGTGACTACTGTTGGGAGTGGGGGGTTAAAGTGCCTAAACAATGCATTTGCCCCGGGGCCCGGTTTGGCTCTCCGCGGCCCTGATTGAATCAAGAAAAGCCTATATTTCTATGATTATTCGTTACCATTAAAAACAAAGTAAAAATTCGCATATTTCTCGGGTTTCTCAGAACATAGAAAATTTTTTCAGACCATGTTCCTGTCCCTCTGTAATACTCATGACCAACCTTTTTAACCTCCTGGTCTCAATTATTAATTAAATATATATATGTTAGATATGGTCAAATGCTTTATATATTGAATTATTGTTTTATTATTATTTTTTTTCTTGCTATGTAGATCAATTTGCTTGGTGTAATAATATAAAATGTTACAAAATAATATAATATATTCGTCAGACTAAGAGACCTTGCTCCAATAATAGTCAATTTATTTTTTTTTTTTATTATTTTTTTTTTTTTTTTGTGAAATGAATGATTTGGTCGCACACCTGATGACTCTGTCAGCCATTCGAGCACTTAAATTTAATTTATAGATGTTAATCATAAAAATTTATTGCAGCCAGGCGATTGCCCTATTAGTTGTATTTATGTTTTTGTATCTATGTTATTTTTAATAGACAAGTTTTCCCAGAATAAAGATTTTCTTCTTTCTCATGTCAGTTTTATTAGTTGTTTAACTGTTATTATTATTACTTTAGTTTATTTATTAGTATTACTGTTATTTACTGTTTTCCAAACAGTGTCTTTAATTTCACGTTTTTTCCTGTCGTTTAATGTGTTATAGCATGCAACTAACTGTAATTGTTGGTATATAAGTTTAACCAATAATATATTTCAATAATTTGTGCTTTCGCGCACCCTCATCCGTCAAATTCATAAAAAACAACATATTGACTTAAAGTCACTTGCACAAAAACAGTTAATCAATCCAGACTCAGAGCTGGAAAGTGAAGCGTGGTAGCTCAGTGGGTCAGTCGAGGTGGCTCTGGACTCCATGATAAAGGGCTCGAGATCGAGTCTGACTGTAGACAGAAAATTTATTTTCTTATATTTCTGCCGATAACATAATTCGCGATTGACGGACCCTCTTGGGGCACACCCAACCTTTAAGTGGGTAAATAAAGTGGGTACCCTTAATTGAGGGTTGATGCTCATCACATCACCTCCTTATATATGCGATGTCTTCAAATACAATAATGAATCCTAGATTAGTTATTTCCAAAACGTAAACCACTTTAAAAGTAAGTACAACTAAAGAAAATGCCACTATCCAATATTAAGAATATTTCTTTTCTCTATCTAAGGTCCTTTGCTTTGTGAGTGCCACACCCAACTAGCTAGGGCCGCATAAATTTCTGCATTTCCCTTTCGTAGGTGACGAGCCGGGTGGAAGTACGGCCGAAGGGCCCATGACGAATGTAAATATTATATGTACTTACGTACTGCTCCTATTTATTTATTTATTTTTCCCCATTTGGCCATCTGTAGACCACGTTTAACAATTCATTCCTTGCTCTTCCGTTATTTCCAATATTTCTTCATTACCTCTGCCTGATGTTTTCCTCTTTCATCTGACCATTGTCTATTAATTTTTGTTTTAACCATTTACGGAAATTTGATCTTGTTGACTGCTGTACGAAGTACTACTCCTATATTAAGGACGGAATACTACCTTCAGAGAAAGAAACGGATTTATTTTTTGTTATTATAGGGGCTTTGACCGTTTCTTAAACTCAACGTGTTTTGGTTTTAAACTTTGCATAACCTTAATGAAAGGTAGGATAAGTAGAGCCAGCGGTATTCTGGCGCTCGCAAGCAATCAAATCATTTTACAGATGGAGTATAGTGGGCATCTTTTTTAGCGTAGAATAGCTGCATTAACGAATTTCTGAATTCTGAATCGGGAATGTATATCGAATCTAAATATATAAAAGGGAAGACAAGGAAAGAAACAGAAACAGGCAATCGTTTTCCTGACTTGGGTCGACTACCGTTTCCGCCATGAAAGGTGGATGCATTTGCCAACGCCTTGAAGAAGCGCTGTTGATCCATCACATCCAGCAATCTTAATCTCTCAGTTCGAGGGATGATCGATAGACCTTCAAAGGTGGCAGTGCGACATTCAGTTCTTATCTTGCAACATAGGACCATTCAACATTAAATATTACTTCTAAGTTAAGGTACAATACAATCTTCAGGGGGGAAACCTGAGCCTAAGGATGTTAAGATTTCTCCGTGTTGTGTGTAATTACGACTTATAGTAAATGGAAAATGAACTTACCAGTGATGTGGTTTTTAATACCTTCTTATTATTTTTGTTTCTAAAAAAGTTAATTGCTAGTCTCTTGTTTGTATACTCGTTAATGTGTATATATGCTTAGGTGCCTGTGAAATATTATATTATTTTCACGCAATATAAAGATGTAAAAATATTTTCTGTTTAGTTTACATAGTGAAGGTTGATAATAGAATAAATTATCAGTGAGAAAAAAAGTTTTACCGCAGGGCAATGTCGTAAATCTCCAGTGCACTATTAATGTCATTCTCAGCAACATGCAACTCTGCCAATGCAAGATATGACTGCTCTGTCTTTCCTAACTGAACAGCTTTGCGTAAATATTCTCTTCCTTTACCTCTTTGACCCAATGTCGCATAACATTTACCTTTAAAAAAAATGAAAGTCAGCTCCATTCCATTAAAAAGCTCAGATAATGTACAACTTGTAAATACTTGAACTCTAAGCTATATTAATTAATTATCATGGTAACATTTCTGTATATATTAATAATAAATGCAAGGATTAATATGCAAATGTAATTTTTTTTTGCTTTATTTTTTCAAACTGAGAGTTAACATCTTAATGTCTCAGCATGTTTGGAAAAGTTTTTTTGTTGCATATGTAATGTTGGCTAACACCTAACATATGGGCTACTATGTGATTATAACAGTGCAACTATAACCTTCTGTTAAGAGTGTAACTATAACTTTGTGTTAATTGTTAATAACTGTTTCTCTTTGAAAGACTAACGTGTAATTTAATTCTTTTATACAGGTAGATTACTTTATTTGTTTATAATGTATTTTCTTTTTCCAATATTTTATTTTTATTTTAATTATGTTTGTACTTTTATACAGAGAATAAAATCACGTTTATAAAACCACATTAGAAATTAAATTACAAGCTTCAAGGAGTAAGAAGAGGAGATGGCTATGTTATTTGTCTAAATTGTGAAGAAAGAGGAGGAAGAATTTGTAATTCAAGGTATTTCTACCGATAAAGTTACATGGTATTTAATTCCAGCTGAATTTAGAAACTTGAACTTTCATACTGTTTTATCAAGTAAAAAAATTATTTGTAATGCAAGAGCTTCTATTAAAATTTTGAATGGTTACAGAACTGTAGCTATTAAAATAGACAATGACATTCACAAAGAATATTTCGATGAAGCAGGGAATGTGTGTTTCCTAGAATTACCATTAGAAGAATACATCCCTCCTTCAAATCCGCGATCTTTCGAGCCTCTACAATTAGAATTGGAGGATCGAATTAGGCTATTAGAGCAACAATTAAAATCTAATTCAGCTCAAAACGAAATTAAGTTGCATCAGATTGAAAAAAAATTTTTTTTGGATAAATTTGTAAAAAACAAAAAAAAAAACAAACAGATCCAACTGAATGGCTACGTAAATTTGAAGAGGAGTGTAGTCGATTTCAAATAAATCTAGACAGTCTTAAAATTGAGGCTTTACGTTTTTTTTTAACCGGTACAGCAAAAGACTGGTATGAAACTAACCTCACCAAGTATGGTCTAACCACATCATGGGAAATATGGAAAAATTCGTTTTTAAATGTTTTCATTGATAAAGGTTGGTCTGTTGTTAGAAAAGCGTTTAATTACAAATATTTGGGCGGTTCCTTGATTGATTACGCGCTGGTAAAAGAGAGGTTTTGCCTAGCAGTGGAACCCCATGGAACTGAACTATCCAGAATCAATCAGATAGTTTTCGGTTTGCCAAGTGAAGTCCAAGATGAACTTGATAGAGAACAGATAACCACACTGGACAAGCTGTTCACTGAACTTCGAAAACTAGAAGATTTATTTTCTAGAAAAAGAAAAGAACAACCGTTACTTCCAAGATTGAATAGTAAGCCCGTTTCATATCCATTGAAAACCAATGACCCACAACAAAGAAACGACCTTCAAAGAAAACCATGTACCATTTGTTCGAGTCTAGGTTTTAAAAATCGTTACCATCTACCAGCTGATTGTCGTAACAAGAAATCGGACAAAAAAACGAATCAATGCTCCACATGTTAATGACTTGGAGTTATTGAACATAGATCTTGAGAAAGACAATTTAAACTAATGGACCCGGGGAAATTATATCCGTTGATAAAATTGAATGTATTATTAAATGATAATATGAAAATAAACGCTCTTTATGATTGTGGCTCTAATGTATCATTAATTAACAAACGAATTGCTGATTTGCTTCAGTTGAGGTTAATGGAACACAGAGGTATATTAAAAACAATCAGCGGACATAATTTCACTTCGGCCCGGGCTATAATTAAGCTACGAATTGGAAATATTACCGACTATTTGACAACATATGTTGTTAAAAATGATAACTTCTCCTATGATATGTTACTGGGTATTGACGCTATCAAGAAATTTAGGCTGATTCAGAATGAAAATCTAAGAATTTTCCAACGTAATAATAATGAAAAAATAACATGTCTACAGGAAGACCGATCAAATAGTGATCAGAATACTCCTCTTATACGATCCAATGCTGATCAGATGCAGAATTTAGATAATGTTAATGTTAAAGAGTTAGATGAATATGTTGAGTCGAATGTCAACAACACATTGAGTGAATATGACTTTGTCGTTGACTTACAACATATTGAAGGTGAAGAAAAGAAACAAAATACTTTACGATTAATAGAGAAATATCGGTACACGTTTGCCACAGATAAATTTGATATTGGCACAGTGCGGTCAAAAGAGGCGGAAATAAAACTTCTAAGAAATGAATATGTTACATGTAGACCATATAAATGTTCAATGTCGGACGATGAAGAAATTAGAACTCAAATAAAAAAATTATTACACGTCGGAATTATTGAAGAATCTGAATCCCCATTTGCTTCTCCAGTTACATTAGCCTTCAAGAAAGAAGATGGGAAGAGATCCCGCTTATGTGTTGATTTTAGTAGAGAAAATAAGTTAGTAGTTCCTGAATGTTTCCCATTCCCTACAGTAACAGATGTCATCGAAAAAGTTGTAAATTGTAAATATTTCACAGTTCTAGATATAAATTCCGCATTTTGGTGTATTCAACTAAAAGAACAAGATCGGGAGAAAACCTCTTTTATAACAAAATATGGGAAATTCATGTTTAAAGTTCTCCCTTTTGGTCTTAAAACTGCTCCCGCCACATTCCAACGAATATTATCAAATATTCTCCGAAGAAATAGTTTAGATGAATTCTGCGTTAACTATATCGACGATGTCTTGATTTTCTCCAGAACTTGGGAAGACCATCTTCAACATATTGAAAAAGTTTTACAAATCATTAGTGCTGAAGGTTTCAAATTAAAACTATCCAAATGTTTGTTTGCAGGTAAATCAGTCAAATATCTGGGACATACCATTTCGAAAAAAAAAACAAAGTTTCACCAGCACAAGGGAATTTGACTTCAATCCAACAACTTCAAAGACCTTCTGATAAGACTGGAGTTCGTAGTATTCTCGGATCTATAAACTTCTATTTGAGGTATATAGAAAACAGCACTCAGAAACTAGAACCACTCCATCGTTTATTAAGGAAAGGTGTGAAATTTGAATGGTCCGACGAATGTGAACAAGCCTTCAATCTCATAAAGAATTATTTATGTTCAACCCCAATTCTTGCTATTTATGACATTAATAAGCCAATATTTATAGAAACAGATGCCAGTTATAAAGGAATCGGCGCTACTCTAAAACAACCACAAGACGACGGAATACTACACCCAGTGGCGTATTATTCACGTAAGCTCTCAGAAACTGAAAAGCGTTTTAACATTATTCATTTAGAATGCAAGGCAATCAAAGATGCAATAAAATTCTGGCAGAATTACTTAATCGGACGTTCCTTCACTGTCTGCAGTGATCATAAGCCGTTGGAAAATTTAAAAACAAAAGCTAGAACTGATGAAATACTTGGTGATTTAATCCTTTACTTATCGCAGTTCAATTTTAATATTATATACAAAAAAGGCAAAGAAAATGTCCTTGCTGATTTACTTTCGAGAAACCCTGTTCTTGAATATTTCGAGAATAAAGACGCGATCCAGGTTGTGAATTTAATAGATTTACCAACGGTATTAAAAGACCAAGAGGAACACCTTTCTGATTTAAAATTAGCTAAACACATCGAGTCTAAACAAGGTATAATATTAAAGAATGTAAAAGGAAAATCAAGAATTTTTGTTTCTCCAGCTTTGGGAAAAGAAATAGTTGAAGTCGTCCATCAACATTATGGTCATATAGGTCCACAGCAGATGATCGCTACAATCAGACCACACTACTATTTCAAGGGTATGGACAACGCTGTACATTCCTTCTATAAGACATGCCAAATTTGTATTGAGAACAAGGTTCGTCGTAGTCGTGCTATAGGCCTCTTATCAAATCTAGGACCAGCTACAGAACCTTTTCAGATCATGTCACTCGATAGTGTTGGAGGTTTTGCAGGTCACCATTCTCCTAAACGATATATGCATATATTAGTAGACCATTTTACCCGATATGCGTGGATTTCTACTTCAAAAGGACAGAACGCTCAAGTTTTTATAAATCTGCTTCAACCAATTTTAAAAAAAACATAAGATTTCCATCTTACTCGCCGACCAGTATACAGGTATAAATTCAAATGATTTAAAAAAATATTTAGGAAAATATGGAATAGAAATTGTTTTCACTTGTATCGATAATCCGGAGTCAAATGGGCTTAATGAACGTTTAAATCAAACATTAGTAAATCGCCTGAGATGCAAAATAAACAGTGATAATAATAAAAAAAATTGGTCAACTCTTGCACAGCAATGTGTTCAAGAGTATAATAACACCATTCATAGCTCCACAAAGTTTGCCCCATCATACCTACTGCTCGGAAAGAAGACTAATATATATCCTCTTCAGGAAGACGAGAAACCAACTCTTGAACAAGACCGAAAAATTGCTTTCCAGAATTCTATGAGAAGTTTCCAAATTAATAAGAACCGTATAGATAAGAATCGACGCCTACATAATTTCCAGGTTGGTGATTTAGTGTACATATCTAATGGAAGTAAATTGAATCGGAAAAAATTAGACCCGGTACGTATTGGACCTTTCCCAATTGTCAGGCAAATTTCACAGCCTTTTTATGAAGTTGGAAGCGGAAAGAAAAAGAAGATTTCAAATTTCTTCCATTCCAGTAAGCTGCTTCCTTTCTCCCCGAATCAATCATCTTCAAGGGGGGAGATGTAATGTTGGCTAACACCTAACATATGGGCTACTATGTGATTATAACAGTGCAACTATAACCTTCTGTTAAGAGTGTAACTATAACCTTGTGTTAAGAGTGCAACTATAACTTTGTGTTAATTGTTAATAACTGTTTCTCTTTGAAAGACTAACGTGTAATTTAATTCTTTTATACAGGTAGATTACTTTATTTGTTTATAATGTATTTTCTTTTTCCAATATTTTATTTTTATTTTAATTATGTTTGTACTTTTATACAGAGAATAAAATCACGTTTATAAAACCACATTAGACATATTTGGCCAAAATTTTACTACTGTGCATATTTAGGTTTTTAATGTATACCTATATATCCATCAAATACTACTCACTCATTCATCACGAAATCTCAGAAACCAAGGAACGGATTGGAATGAAATTTGGTATGTAGCTTTCTCTAGGGCTGTAGGTGCTCGCTAAGAAAGGAATTTAAAAAAATCGGCCTGGATCGTAGCTAATTCGCGATAAATGCGATTTCTCACGCATTGGAAATTCTTTGAAATAACATTACGGATCGTTATGAAACTTAGTTATTTTTTTCTTATCAGATGTTAGATGCACAATAATAATTATGTTCTAAGTAGTTTGTCCTGTATCGGTACTACAAAGGAGTAAAATAACAGTACACATACCATTTTTATTTGGTGAATTATAATAGATTTATTGTCATATGGTATATAGTGATAAGCTAAGTTAAAAAATAGGTTAGATGTTTAAGACGCACACTTTGACCACAAAGTACCAACTATTAATATTTTAAATTTTGTTTTAATTTTATTTTATATTCCGCATGGATTGATCATTTTAATATATAGATTCTTATATTTTAAAAATAATGACTATTACGGGTTTTTTTTTTTGTATGTCATTTTTGGATTGATTAGTATGCTATGTTTTTTTGCAACCCATTTAAAATGGGCAGCACCACTTAATAAAGTGTTTCTCTCTCTCTTATAAGTTCCTTATAGTAGTAAACAATCAAAAATACGTTACTGGCATGTCGAAACCTTATTGTATGGTATTTTCTGTGAACTCATGGTGGCTGCAGGGGTATACCCTTAAGAGTTTTAGTCGTTTCATGACGAGAAGCTATTAGTCTGCTGTGGAGAGGAAGTTGAGAGGGATAAAAGACTTAAATTCCCTGGTGATGACATGGAAGGCCTCTTTGATGTACATATTCCTTACGAGCAACACACCAACCTTGCTTCACCAGTAGCTTCGTCCCCAACTACTCTTCTTTCAGCTTTCCGGTCACAAGATAATTGTTCTAAACAGGGCCCTTCTCAAATCGGCTTTTATCAACCAGGCCCAAGTTGTATCTCTCAAATCTGAACAATTTGTACCTAGCCTTTCTGAATTTAATTCCTTGAACCTAGAATCTACCTTTGTTCTCAGTTCAGATGATTCTATTGCAACATTGAATTAAACTCGTCACACTAAAAGTAAACAACGTAGGAAATGATTCACAAATTCAGTTCGCAACAAACAATTAAGAAAATTGGTTGGAAAATATAGTCAAGCACAAGTAGAGGTCAACTGGGAAGCTGTTTAGAAATATAGGAAAAATCATCCTGAAATTAGCAGAAAAGCGGTTAAAAAACATAAAGAGAGTCAACCCAAAGTTAAAACAAATGCTGTACACATATATACTGAGAATCAACCAAATATACATAGAGGGGCAATGAACATAACAAGTATATCAAGGACTTCAGAGCTGCTGTTGAGTCTGTTCCCAAAGATCTACAAACTTTCCAGGTAGTTATCAGTGCTGATAAAAAGCCTTGAAATGCTCACAAAGGACGTTACAATACTCCTACCACTAATGAAGTCGCTGTCTTGATTGTTGGCCAGGCGTTTGAAAAGCGAGTCATTGTTCTCCACAGCAGGGACAAGAAACTGATAACAATCAGTGAGTTCTATCGAGCGTATGATTCTCTTGGGTATCGTCTCATGTTCTGCCATAGAGAAGATGGGTACAGTATTAACATCCCTCAGCTTGACCCAAACACCAATACACGACTTCAGAAAACTGTGTCTGCAGCTGATTTTTACGCCTAAACGTTGATGGAGCGAGAAGGCGAAAAACCTTATTTACTTATCTCCTCAACCAATTTATGCTTGATATGTACGCAAAAATAGAAACAGAAGGACAAAATTTAAAAAAAAAAAAAAAAAAATTGAGAAGTGGAGACCATATTCTCTTGAAGGATGCCATAAGAAAAGCTGATGGTCTGGAATTGGAACTGGGTAGGTTGGTAATGCTACTTCGAAGCTTCACTGGTGGACTGTTAAAATATAAAAAAAATTAACTTTTGCAAATTGTCAAATTTACTTATTGAAATTATTCTAAAAATGGAATTCTTTAGGTTTATTTAAGTAATAATAATTATCAACGTTAAACGCTTAACTTTTACTAATTTAAGTTGTCCTTAATCCTAATGATATTAAACCGTAGCGGAGCACGGGTACTTTCAGCTAGTTATGAATATTATTAATTTATTTAATGGTATTTCCGAAGTAAAATGTTTCTTTACGTCAATTGATATTTAACATAATAATTTTTTTTTTCTCATTTTTTGAAATTTACAACTGTACAAAGATATACCTCTAGTAAATGTATTGTTAATGTGTTTGACGTGTAATTGTATTACTCGTCAAAACTTTAAAAGAACTACTGTCTTTCCAAACTGTCGGTTGTCCTCAAGGTAGTATCCTAGGTTCCATCTTCAATAACTATTCTACACTAGAAGGTCTCTGGGCCATTTCTTTTCAGAGGCCTCGAGGGGTTGTCGGGAATATAATGGGAAGCATGTTGAGAGACTAGCGAATTTGTGTGGTTATGGAGTTCACTATTAAAGGATAGGTATCTGGTTATGGTTAAATCGGCAACATATTGGGACATTCAGATCTTTACGAATAAGTTTATTTGTAACAAAATAAAGAGCATTAAGGATTTTGGATTGTAAGAATTGCATACAGGAAGAATAACACCTTATGCCTGAAAAGGCTAGGAAGAGGGGGAAAAAAAGGGGGAAAAAAAGGGGGGGAACAGGAAGAATTAGAAGGTTTAGTTGAGCTCCAAAGCTCAACTCCATTTGTCCAAATAGGTCTGATAACTGTTATGTAAATGAGTCTTTTGTAGTAAATCGGAAGGTTTGAACGTTTGTCTAGTAAATGTTGAAGAAGTCGAAAACGACGAGCAGTTTCCTGTCGTTCCAGTCTTGCATCCAAGTTGAACGTTTGTCCATTTGGAGTCTTAGATAGCGGATCTGTTCAATAGGGATCAGTGGGATGTTATTAAAGGATACCGAAGGACAAGAAGTCGTAGGTTTACGATGGATATGCTTGGATTGATTTTAATTCTCCAATTTCGACACCATTCTCGAAGGTTGATAACATGAGATTGGAGTATTTGTGAGGCGGTGAAGAGATCATTATTTACTGAAAACATACATGTGTCATCAGCATACATGGTGAGGACGGTGCTAGAATGGGTACTACCTTGAGGAACAACGGCAGTTTGGACAAAGGGGTTAGAATAGGAAATGTTATAATTAACTTTGAAGTTTCTATCACTGCGATAGGAGCAGATAATAAGGAAGTAAGTGGAAGGAAGGAATTTACGGAGTTTGTAAAGCAGACTAGCAAGTCTGTCATAGTCAAAAGCCTGTTTTATATCGAGAAAACCTCCTGTGCTGTACATTCCGCGTTCTAATGCTGAGGAGACCACGTCCACCACGCGATGACATTGCTTGATAGTGGAGTGTTTAATTCGAAAACCAAACTGGTGATTTGTAGATGATTGGAATCAAGGATAGGATACAGCGCATCCTGGAGTTTTTCCAGGATTATGCCCATAATGGGATATGAGGATGGGAGTTTAGGTGGCTTTTGGGGGATTAGGAATCACTACTATGGTTAATTTTTCAGGGAAATATGTGGTGCGAAGTACAGCGTTTATATATATATATATATATATATATATATATATATATATATATATATATGTAGAAATAGAAAAATAATTTTATTCTGGGACCAAGCCCCTTAAGATAACAAATTGTACAGAAAGAAATGAATATTAGTTACATCTGGTCAGAGACATGATGAATAAATGAGATGAAAAAATAAAAATAAAAATAAAAATAATAAAATAAAGAAGAAATATTAATATAACAATGATAATGTATACATAGATAAAAATGTAATATATAAACAGGAAAATAAGAAGACATTCTACAAATGAAATAATAAACAGGTTACTTTAAAACAATGCTAAGTATGTAAGAAATAGGATTGCTTTCCGAGGAAGAGGTTTTAGGATATGGGAGGATAATGTTTGATACTTTTGAAGGATGGAATGGAGGAGGAGACATTTGGAGCGGAATGTTTAGTTCTGCTTCAATACATTCAACGTGAGCAGGATTGAAGACGTCAGGATGGAGGTTAAACGTTTTAAAGAGGTGAAAACCGAAAATTTGGCATTTTTCCTCTTCCGATCTTGTTAAAGTTTGAGAGTCTTTTAGGAGAGGGTAATTAAAATTTTTGTAACCAAGGAGTTTTTTCTTCGTTATCCTTAATGACTTGTGTGAATATGCTGGTAAATATGGTGGTAAAGTATACTGTCGACTATTTTTTCGAGGTAAGGTATTTTCAGTTATACTATTTTGTATTGATGATGTAAGTTTGTTAATTGCTATGTTAATAACTTCTTTTGTTTAAAGGGGAACTTTTAGGTTCAATTTATTTTCTCGATCATATCGAAATCCGTTCCAGCCTACACGTCCTGTAATCAGTTTGAGAACGAGGGTTTAAGTGCGGGATTTGAATGCAAGAGAAGCAGAACATGGCTATGATCTGATGAAAGGTCGTTCTTAGATTTGATGATGGTTTGAGAGCGAGAAAATTGGGAAGAAATGAATACATCAAGGATATCAGGACGTTTTTTTAAGAGAGGTAGGCCAATAAGTAGGGTTCAAGGGTGAGAGGATAGAATAACAGTTGGAGATTGCAATACGGAATAGGATGCTGCCATGAGAGTTGGATGTTCTACAACCCCATCGCTGGTGTTTGGTGTTGTAGTCTCCTCCAACAATAAAGCGCGGTCCGAGGGATCGGAATAATGAATCGAGGAGGTTATGAGAAAGAGAATTATCAGGAGGGCGAAAATGTTACATGGAAAGGACGAGTAGAAATGATTACTGAGGTGGATTGAATAGTGTAACTTGAACTAGAAGGAATAAGAGAATGGGATACTGATTTGTGGATAAGGATGCAAGATAACATGGGAGGTAACTGGGTGATCTGATCTGCAAGTAGTGTAGGCGCATATGTAATAATGCGAACGTTGAATAAAGTGAGTATCAATCAGTAAGGCAATATTTATTTTATTGTCATGGAGAAAAATGTCCAGTTCGTCTCGGTGATTTTATAGTCCGTTGGCATTTCCATAAATGATATCACAGTAATTTTTATATCTTGGAATAGTAAACGGAATTTCTGTGAGTGATCTGGTAAGTAGGGTTATGAGCGGTCTAATAGCGTCTTGAAGTTCTCGAAGAAATGAGGAGAGGGTGACGGAGATATTGGTATGATTTTGGTAGGGAAGAGGAAATGAATCATAGGCTTGGGATGGATTGTCTCAGAAGGAGAGTTTGTTGAGGACTGCACTCTTCGTGAGATATGAGGCGCTGATTCAACTTGTATTAGTACTTGAGATGGAGGATTGATCCGAACATGATGCTGGATTCGAAGTGGCTGTTGCTTCTGAGGTGGTAGTTTAACTTTTAGAGGTAATTGATGGGGAGGAATGTTCTGTTGTGGAGGTTAAGATTGAAAATGGAAGGTCTGGGACTGGGGTTGGGAGATTTGAGGCGCCAGAGGTCGCGGTTGATAAATCTTCTCAGAGTAAAAATCTTGCTGTCTAGGTTGATGATCTTGAGCAGTGGTAGACTGCTGATGCCCATTTCTATGTGGTTGATCTCCTTGGATACCAGGAAATATTTTCTGATCAACAATGTCAGATGACTGAGTCCTCTGATTTTGTTTAGGGGCTGAGTTCAAATGTCTTTTACTCTGCATAGGGTGGTCATGGCCACATAGAGCGCATATCGCAGGCGTATCTCTCGTTTTCTGGCATGTTTTCGTTGCGTGTGGGCCAGCACATCTTACGCATCTTTCCTGGTGTTGATAATAAGTTATGGTAAGCCCTAGACTTTGGCATCGAGTGCACTGTACTATTGTTGCTCTTCTTCTTGTTTTTCCAAACCTAATGCATGAGTAAACTAGTTTCTTTACCGCATAGATTTCTTCGTTGTTGCGAGCTGGCTCTAAGTCTACGAAGAATAGTGGTAGAGGGTATTTTTCTTTGGGGTGAAGCCCAGACGAAACTTCTGTCGTGTTTGATGGAGACCCCACATTACCACTCTATATGCTTTCCCTTCTTTCAGTTGGTATCAGTGGAAATCATAGTTGTGGCTGGGTAAGTGATTTGTCAGTTTTTTATAATTTTCTTATTATAATTGCCGCATTTAACAGCAACTTGCTTAAAAACACGAGATATGCCAGCTTTGTGTGTACTCTGTGGTGAGAGTCATCCTGCTAACTATAAAGGTCCTGAAACATCCGAAACAATAGTAACTTCCTTTCAGAATAAACAGAACATTTCAGTCAACAATTTTCCTAAACACTTTCCTCCACTGCCATTAATATCAAGAGCTCAACAACCTCAGAATCAACAACCCATCGATTCAGCCGTTCGAATTGCAGAATCCCAGCCATCAACCTCAACAGCGGTGTCTTCTCAACTTCACCAACCAACTAATGAATTAATAACGGTAGCACGAAGAAATCGACGGCCATAGAATCAGGCGCCTCAAACATCCCTTCCATCCCGACCTCCCAAAATAATGAATCCCTCTCCACCAACTACCCAACAGACCCAGACTCCACTATAAATTTATGAGCAAATCATACCTCAACAAAATCCTAGGGTCAAAACAGTTTAACCTTCCGCCTCAAATGTCAGAATCCTATCCTATTTCTTCGCAAGGTTTTGGTGATATCTCATCGATTCTCTCCCCCTTACTCCGTGAACTCCAAGAAACGATCAGACCTTTAATTACTCTTCTCACAAGAGCCCTGACAGAAAT
Organism: Euschistus heros; assembly: GCA_003667255.2. Classification (NCBI taxonomy): domain Eukaryota; kingdom Metazoa; phylum Arthropoda; class Insecta; order Hemiptera; family Pentatomidae; genus Euschistus; species Euschistus heros. The sequence continues at coordinate 420,967 of RCWM02000312.1, forward strand.
CACGTCTATTGTTCCTCGATGAACAGAAACTCCTTGGCAGTTCTTTTATGGAACGCAAATGGTTTGCTCAATCACAGAAATGAACTAGACATATTCTTACACGACAATAACATTCACGTTGCCTTAATTACCGAGATCCACTTGACGCCTACCTCTTATTTCCACATCAAAGACTACATCACTTACAGATCTGACCACCCCGACAGAACAGCCCATGGTGGTACTTGTATCCTCATCGATAGATCACTTACCCACACCCTGATTCCTTCCTCTCCAACTGGCACCATTCAGTCTACCGCACTAATCCTATCCTGCCTTCCACTTAACCTTACTCTTTCAGCTGTATATTGTCCTCCAGGAAATAGCCTTTCCCAAACTATTCTGCAATCCTTATTTCAATCCTTTCGGCGTCGCTTCATTGCAAGTGGGGATTACAAAGCTAAACACCAGCGATGAGGCTGTAGAACATCCAATTCCCGAGGTAGTGCACTTTCCCGTGTATCATCCTTAAACAATTTCCCTATCCTTTCACCTAACAATCCTACCTACTGGCCTACATCCCTAAAAAAACGCCCAGATATTCTGGACATATTCGTCACCTCTCAAATACCTACTTCCCGAACTACAATAGATTCCTTATACGACCTTTCCTCTGACCATAGCCCAGTTTTGCTTACATTACATTCTACTCCTATAATCAAACCTTCTCCTCCATCCTTAATAACTGGACGGGTGGACTGGGACAAATTCCGTTCGGCTTTAGAAAACCATATTGACCTCAAAGTTCCACTAAAAACTTGTCAACAAATAGATGCGGCAATAGAACATCTTACTGAATCAATAGAAACCAGCATAACAGAAAATACCTCACAAAATAGAACAATACATTCAGAAGACATGGTGTTACCTCAATATATTCCGATTTTACTTGTAGAAAAACGACGAGCTAGAGCCAAATGGCATAGAACTCGATACCCATCTGACAAAACCAATTATACCAAATTAACTAACGAACTTAAATCAGAACTTAAAAAGCTAGAATTTGAAAATTTACAGAGACAAACTGAACAACTATTTATTTCCGACAAATCAATATGGACAACGACCAAAAAACTTTTAAAATTCAGAACCTTCAATCATCCTCTCCTTACTCCAGCTCAAACCTGGACCAAATCTGATTCAAAATCTGAGGTATTTGGTGAACAATTACATAATACTTTTAAACCTCATTATGACATCCTAAATCCTAACCATGTAGAATATATTGAAGCAGAACTGACTATTCCTCTCTAAATGACCCTTCCTCCTAAAGCCTTCCACCCTTCAGATAACATATCCATAATCCGTAGATTGCTCTCCAACAAAGCTCCTGGACATGACCTTATCACTTCAAGAATCCTCAAATGTCTTCCAAAGAAAGCCATATTACTCCTAACTTATATTTATAACCTTATCCTCCGTACTACATACTTTCCCGATTCCTGGAAATTATCACTTATTAAAATGATCCCAAAACCTAAAAATCCGCCAGAAAATCCTTCCTCATACAGACCTATTTCTCTCCTACCTATCATGGGATAGAAAGAAATCCTTGAAAAGCTCCTTTTGAAACGCCTTTATCCCTTCCTCGATTCCAATCACATTCCAGACCACCAGTTTGGATTTCGCCAATTTCACTTCACTACCCACCCAGCAGTGCCATCGTGTGGTGGATGTTATCTCATCTGCATTGGAGCGCAAGATGTATTGCACGGGTGTCTTTCTTGACGTTTAACAGGCCTTCGATCGTCATAACTGGAGAGTTAAGATAAATCCTAGCAAATCCCAGCAAATGCCTCGCTTTGGATAAAGCGATCCGTAGCTTGGGCATTCAGATAGGAGGTACTATAATAAACAAAAGTGTGCAGACGACGATTCTTGCCTATGCAGACGACATAAATCTGATAGGGCGATCTCAAAGCTCTATTAAGGAGTCCTTCGTGAGGCTGGAAAGAGCTGCCCGTAAGATGGGGCTCAAGATAAACGAAGGAAAAACAAAGTATATGCGTACGGACGCTGAAGCCAATGACATCACTGTAGCAGGGTACACATTTAAGGGTGTGGAAAGTTTTTTATATCTAGGAAGCCAGGTAGACCGTCACAATAACATGCACCAAGAAATTAAAAGGAGTGTAGCGGCTAATAGGTGCCTCTTTGGGCTGCACAAGTGTATGAGAAGTAAACTCATTTCACGTACATCCAAGATATGGATCTACAAGACCCCTATGCTGATGTACGCCTCCGAATGCTGGACTCTCACAAAGAGCGATCAACTGAGCCTGCTGAGATTTGAAGAGTTTTAAGAAAGATTTCTGGACCTATCCGTGATGGTGTAATCTGGAGACAGCGGACTAATCGGAAACTAGACCAGCTGTTCAACGAGACCGACGTAGTCCGGCTAATAAAGATATTTAGACTCAGATGGGCTGGTCACGTCGCGAGCATGAGCGAAGAGGAGATGCCAAAGAAGATACTGGAGGAGAAGATCCATGCTAGGCGCCGAGTAAGATGGTGTTAGTGACAACGCAAGGTCCATACATGGAGTGAGAGACTGGAGAACAGCAGCAAGAGATCGAGACAACTGGCTTAAAATGTTGGAGGCCAGGACCCACTCAAGGGTTGTTGTGCCACATAGATAGATAGATAGATAGAAATCCCAGCAAATAACCTTTACTCTCCGTCGAAAACCTACCTCACCCTGTCCTCCTGTATCCTTTAATGGTGTACCGCTAAATAATGTGGAACAAATACGATACCTGGGATTTTAGCTGGACAAGAGACTTACCTGGAACCCTCATACAAGATTGAAAAGACAAGAAGCTGCACGTCGATTTCGACTCTTACAACACTTATTTGACAAACGTTCAAATCTCCCGATTCAATACAAAAAAACTCATCTATATGACGATTATCAGACGTATTTGGACTTACGATATAGAGTTATGGGGATCCACCAAACCATTGAATTCTTCCCGCATCCAATCACTCCTATCCAAAATCCTTAGAAAAACCCTTAATGCTCCTTACTTTGTCACAAATGAAATCATCCACAATGACCTTAATATCCCATACGTCGCTGATTTGGTACGAACCAGATACCTCTCCTTTCATAATAAACTCACTCCTCATCCAAATCCACTTGTTGCACAACTCGCTTCCCGTTTCATTCCTGGCGATCCTCCGAGACGCCTGAAAAGAAGATGGCCTCGGGGTCTTCTCCTTTTGTAAAGTTCATTAGAGTACTACCAATGGGTAGTTCCTCTACAAGTCTTAATCGTGTTATCATATTGCATTGCATACAGCATATTTACTGGATGTATTTTCTAATACAGTTGTAAATTTCAATTAATAAAAGATAAAAAAAAAATTAAAAAAATAATATTATATTAAATCAGAATTAATATAATGCTAAATCACCAGTAATTTTAACTCCTGATAAACTTTCTGATGTCAGGGAAGTGTAAATAACAAATTATAATTATATAAAACACAGAAAGTTATGATGTTGATTTCTGCTATATTCTCTCAAGAGGAATAAGAAAATATGAATACACTCTCACATTTATTTTTAGATCGATATGCTTTATTTAATTAATAATACAATCTGTCTCACTTTAGGGCAATAAGTAATATGGACGATATGTGAACAATCCATTCACAAAATATGTATACTGAAATTTTCTCATATAAATTGACAAAACAAATATAAATATATAAAATAACAAATCCATGTATAAATTAATTTTCTTAAGCTTTGTAACACTTTTACACTTTAGATATGAGGAAATAAGAAAACGTAAATTTAGAAAACAATTAATTCTTAATGAAACTCACGTTGTTAACTTCTGTTTCAATTATTTACATTTAAGAAGACTAAATCACAATATAACACACTAAACAACACAATCCAAGTTAAAACTGTAGAAGTGATTGTTTACATATGAGGTTATAGGAATGAACTATCAATGAATGTAAACTCGAAGAGAAGCGTTAGGAGGTAGGTTTCGTGGAGACCTGCTTGCGGAACGGTACCGGTTTGAATTGTTTAGTGACTTTTTTTATGTATGTATATTGGATTTTAGGGGCGAAAAACTGCTGAAGGTTATCATCGTCCTTGTTTATTTTACTTTTATTAATTTATTTTCTATTTTATTTTATTTCATTAACTTTTCTTCAATTTATTTATTTATTTATTATTATTTATTTTATTTTATTTTTTTAAATCGAAGTTATAAGTAAAATAATAAAACAAAGAAAGATTAAAGTTTGGTAAAGTTAACTATTTGAGAGAGTAAATTTGGATGTGCGCCTAATGCTGACCTAAGTGAATGAGAAATTCACTTAGGAAGTTAGTCAATGCTCCTCTGTATCTGCACTCCCACTCAAAAAAATAGCAACAAATATAAATTTCGATTTTTCGACCCTAGCCCACGATTTATTTTACTTTTTGTAATGCGATTAATTTATAAATTACCATGAAAAACAGTAGGGATTATTCACCCCCTTGTAACTCACTATTTGTCAAAAACCAAAGGATTGAATGTATTTCTAGATTGATTACACTTCCTTTCTCAGTCTGTATTTACCTTTACTTTGCCCCGTACATTAGTTTCTTTCTTATTTCATTATTTTTGTTTTATTTAAGTGATAATGAGTCGTTTAAGCCGTGATGATTCAGTGAGAATAATAACTCTTTTACGAAGAAGGAAGATCGTTGCGAAACATCGCTAATCACCTTCAAATTCAGGACGTCCGAGAGTCACTAATCCCGTTGATGATTGTTTTATGAAAATTCAAGCGCTCAGAAAACGCAGTTCAACAGCTTCAAGCATTAAAAACTTGATCGCTGGTGTTCGAGGAATAGCGATCTCAGTGTCTATTGTTAGAAGAAGATTGAGAGAGGCAAACCTTTCATCCAGAAGACCTGTGAAAGGGCCTCTTCTTGCTGCAGAACACAGTAAACAGAGACTTTGATTTGCAATGGAACACCAAGCATGAAATGTACTTACTGATGAGGTGAGGGTGGCTCTAAACAGCCCGGATGGCCGTGAGAGAGTATGGAGAAGATCTGGAGAATGGTACAGTCAGTGCTGTGTGTCAGAAACAGTGGCATTTGGAGGGGGCTCGATAATGTTCAGGGGTGGCATTTCTTGGGAGGCACGTACCGAGTTGGTACCAATTCAAGGAGAGCCTTGAATGCTTTAAGGTATGTGGGAATGATTTTACAAGATCATGCAATGCCATACATGTCATTCATTGGTCCCGAATCATTGCTTATGCATGATAATGCCCGGCCACATAAGGCAACTTGGGTTTCTCAGTACCTTAACGCAATAGGTATCCGTAACTCAGAGTGGGCAGCAAGAAGTTCTGATCTTAACCCAATAGAGCATGTGTGGAGCTATCTTAAAAGAAAGGTTCGGTCACGGTAGCTTTGTCCTACTACACTTGAAATGCTTAAGAAGCTGTGTTGGATGAGAGGGATAATATCCCCCACGATTTCATTAAATATCTTTTTAGGAGTATGCTAAAAATGACGGAAGTCATTATTAAAGGCAGAAGAGACAATACCTTTTATTAAATTTTGTTCTGAACCAAAAAATTAAAAAAAAAAAAAAAATTAACTTTTGTTGTTTTGATAAAAATTTTGTTTTATGTGTTCAATTTTAATTATTTTTTAAATAAAATTGTTTATTCTTGATAATTTTTGTTTATTGAGAAACATGACACCTGTTTTTTCCAAGAAATTCAAAAATTTGTGGGTGTTGCGAATTTTTTGACTGGGGGTTTAGAACAATCTTCAATGATATGTTCTGTTGATAGTACTGTTTGGCAGTGCTGACATTTATGCGCCATTTCTTTGATCATAAGATAGCTGTGTGTTAGACGGCAGTGTCAAAGTTGAAGTCGGGTAATGACTACTTCCTCTCTTCTTGAAAGGATTGGATTTGAGGTCCATCCTTTTACTATTGGCTTAATGAGTCTTAGTTTATTAAATGTTTGTCGATAGAACGGTGTTACTGGCTGAACCGTACATAAAACTGCCATAATCAATTTTCATTAAGATTAGTGTTTGGTATACTCTCAGTAGGGTTTGTCTGTCAGAGCCTCACGAAGTGTTACTTAATTTATTCAGCAGTTTCATTATATTTATACACTTTATTAAATTTATACACTAATTGACTTTGTATGTACTCCAGATCCAGTGAGCTACAGGTAATAGAGAAGTCATCAGCAAACAAAGAACCAGACACATCCTGATTATTATACACTTCATTATGCCTGATAAGGCAATGGGAAATAAGGTGGTGCTTAATACTGATTCTTGTGGTACACCGGTGTTACATGCAATCTTTTCTAATTTACTTCCACCGACACAGACTTGGTAGCTTCTGGTTCCTATAAATCCCTTTATGCATTGAGCCATGTTTCCTTTCTTTCCACATTTATGCAACTGTTTTAGGATATCGTATCGCTATACCGTCCCAAAGGCTTTACAGATATCGAAAAATATTGCCACAGTATACTTTTTGTTCATAAATCCATCTTGAATATTTGTGGTCAATCCATCCAAGTTGTCCAATGTAGAACGATGTCTGCGGAATCCACATTGCAGATTGTTCAATACTCCTTTGTTTCCTAGAGTCCAGATCAGTCTTCGGTCCGCCATCCTTTCTAGCACTTTACAAAAACATGAGGTGAGGGAGATAGGACGATAACAAGCAGTGTTTTATTTTTTCCAGCTTTCAAAACTGGTAGAACAAGGCTATCTCTCCATGAAACTGGGAACATTCCACTGTACCATATTTTGTTATAGAAATTAAGTACTTAAGTCAAGGATTTTTCTGAGAGATGTTAGAACATTTCATATGTTAAATCATCTGGACCTCCAGTCTCCAACCACGATTATGGGAGATGGGAGCTGAGAAAGAAGGCCATTTAATTGTTTTTCTAAAATGGGTACATATTGAGGTAAATATATATCGCAAACTCTAAGTGGAGTATCGCCTTGAATTCTCACTGCAAAGACTTGTTTGAAGGTCAACTTTTTTAAAAGCTAATTGGTTTGAAACAAAAATGACGACGCCTCCACATGCTGTAGCGCCATCAGTATTGTCTAACCGGTAATAATTAAAGTCTTTCGTCGTCAAAATATCAGTCGATTTGAGATATGTTTCCTGGAGGCAGAGGACACTAGGCTGGAATTCACTAATCATTATTTTTAGATCATTGAAGTGAATCAGTAAACCATTACAGTTCCATTGGATAATGTTGTATGAGAAGAAAGAAGAATATAAACTTGAATAGTGTACAGCCTGAATTGGAGTGATGTTGGGAATAGAGAAGTTAGCACTTCGAAAATAACTAAATAGAAAAATACAAAACAACGAAGTATAAAATAAAAAAATAAGAAGAGGTGTAGAGAGTCAGAAGTGGATATTTTGGAGACGTATGTGAAACAAGTGTCCAACTTTCAATAACATTATTTGACAGTTTAAAAATTTGTTTTTTTTAATATATACATTTGTTGAAATTTACAGCTGTACAAAAAATATACATCAAGTAAATGTATTGACAACGATCACAATAACATGTCAAAACTTGAAAAGAACTACTCATCAGTAGCATTTTATTAAAAATTCTACACTAGGAGGTTTCTAGGCCATCTTCGTTTCAGACGCCTCGGAGGATTGTCAGGAATGGAGTGGGAAGCAAGTTGAGAAACTAACGGATTTGAGTGGTTATGGAGCTTACTATGAAAGGAGAGGTATCTGGTGTGGGCTAAATCAGTAACATATAGAACATTAAGATCTTTATATATAAGTTTTTTGGTGACAAAGTGAGGAGTATTGAGGATTTTTTCGAAGGATTTTGGATTGTAAGATGAATTGGATCGTTTAGCGGAGCCCCAAAGCTCAACTCCGTACGTCCAAATAGGTCTAATCACAGTCATGTATATGAGTCTTTTGTAATTAATTGATAGCTTTGAACGTTTGTCTAGTAAATGTTGAAGTAGTCTGTAACGACGGGCAGCTTCTTGTCGTTTTAGTCTTGTATGTGGATTCCAAGTTAGACGTTTGTCCAAGTGGTTCTAGGCAGACCCCACTTTATTTATGGGCTGACTAGGCGCCAAATTTCCCCAACATTTTTTTTTAACAATATTGTTTTGATTAGTTTTTTTGTAATATCCACTCAAAAGAAAATTTTTATTGGAGTTGAATAAACCTTTAAAGCTCACAACTTTGGTGGTCTTATTATTGAACCATTCTTTTGCTATTCCATACCCCAGACCCCTCGGCAGGAAGGGGGAGGCGCCAAAGCTGTTTACAGCCCAGGGCGTTATTCACCCTAAACCCGGGCCTGGTCCTATGTAGCGGATCTGTTCAACAGGGATTAGTGGAATATCATTAAAGGATACTGTAGGAAAGGAAGTCGTAGGTTTACGACGTAGGGTAAACGTTATTTGGTGGGATTTATTTTGATTCCCCATTTTTGACACCATTCTTGAAGGTTTAGGATTTGGGATTGGAGTGTTTGAGTATAGTAAATTTAACCAGCTTTCATATGAAAAAAAAGAAATTTGAATCGAACAAATAGTTTCGGAGTTATAGCCAAATGAGTACCGACAAACGTGTTATTTCGGAGAACTGTGACTTACATCAAGTAAAAAATCTTATATTTTTCCCTCTCCCATAGCTTTAAAATTATATGGGAAGGGGAGGAATAAAATGACACTTTTTGCAAATTTTCTTTGCTTTTATATGTATTTATGTGCTAAAAGTAACGTTTTCTGAGTTCCGAGATCAGGCAGCTAACAACATACGACTTTCACCCCCTCTCTTTCCTTAACCCGAAGATATTTTGAGGAAGACGTTTTATCACATTTAGAGCTAAGGGTGGTGAACAATATCCAGCTGTCAGATCTTTTGATTTTTGGTGTTGAATCTTCAATGCTAAATTTTGTACTATATCAGTGATACAAGTAAACTATAAACTATTATAGCAAAAAAAAATGCACTTTGGAAGTTACAACCTAAAAATAAACGTTATTACATTGTTGCTGGATTTCATATAAATGACTATTCATGATCATGAATAGCAGTATACGCGTTTGTCCACCTCAGCACGGCCCTGCAAGGACCGGCGCACCGGTGTCCACTACTCTTTCAACGCTCTCTATGAAGCCATCGTTTTAATGTTATGCGTTGTGAGACACATCATTTTAAAGCTAATTATATTATCTATAAGTTTTGTTTAACACTTTTCTTCCTAAAACGTAATGATAAAAATCTATAATTTGTTGAAATTACTTTTTGTTTTTTATAGTGACAGTTTTCTGTATATGATTAAGTATTACGGCGAAACTAAGCTATCTACATAAAAAGTGTATATAACATAACTTGTTTGTAATATTATTAGGAGTAAAATAAAAAAAAGAACACTCCGATAGCATAATTAGGTTTCGAGCTGTAGGCATATAACCAGAGTTCCGTACTTCTAATGTTGCTGAAGGGGTGGGGGAAAAAGCAAGAGGGGTGGGGGTCGGGACTTTGTGTTTTTTTAGTGTATACTTTATTTACTAACACCCTGCAAAAATTCAGCTTTCCCCTAATTAGTTGCGACAAAGGCTAATTTCTTGCCTTCATTGACTGGGCTAGATAGTTTATGGTTTACTTTGAAAGTTCTATCACTAAGATAGGAACGGATAATTAGGAAGTATGTTAAAGGAAAGAATCTACGGAGCTTGTAAAGTAGTCCTGGGTGCCAGACTCGGTCAAAAGCTAGTTCCACGTCGAGAAAGGCTCCCGTACAGTACATTCCGCGCTCCAATGCAGAGGAGACAACATTCACCACACGATGACATTGCTGGATTGTGTAGTGTGATGTTCGAAATCCAAACTGGTGATCTGGGATTACATGATGGGAATCTAGGATAGGATGCAAACGTTTTAAAATTAGTTTTTCAACGATTTTGCCCATGATTGGCAAAAGTGAAATAGGACCATATGACGATGGGAACTCAGGTGGCTTTTTGGGTTTTGGAATCGTCTTAACTATAGATAATTTCCAGGAGTCAGGAAAATATGTGGTACGGAGGACAGCGTTATATATGTATGTTAGGAATAGGATGGCTTTCTGAGGAAGGAGTTTAAGAATATGGGATGTAATTAGGTCGTTTCCAGAGGCTTTGTTTGAAGGTAATCTATGATTGATGTTTGATATTTCTGAAGGATGGAATGCTTTTGGGAGTGAGGACATTGCAAGTGGGATAATAATTTCTGATTCAATATATTCTAAATGAGCAGGATTAAGGATATCAGGATGTGGGTTAAAAGTTTGGAAAAGATGCTGGCCAAAAATGAGTGATTTTTCTTCATCAGATTTTGACCAGGTTTTGGCTTCGGTAAGTAGGGGATGATTATAGTTTCTGTAGTTCAGTAATTTTTTAGTGGTATTCCATGAGTTTATTGTTTATTTGTTTATTTTGTTTAACGTCACTTTATGCTGCTATGGCTAATCGGACGATGCTACGGTGGGAGTCCTAAATTTTGCCTATCCAGGTATAATTAGGATAGGGATCTTTAACGAGTACCCGACATCGCACGGGCTCGGGACCCCCATTTTACGTCCCTTCCGAAGGACGGCATAGCTAAGGATTTTTTACTCCCTTTAAAAAGGTATTCCATAAGGATTTGTCGGTTGTATTACGTTTTTCTGTGTAGTCATGTAATTTTTGAAGTTTGTATTTCTTAATTTCTGTCTTAAGTTTGTTAGGAAGTTTGCAGTAATTATTTTTATCTGATGGATATCTGGTCCTGTGCCACTTCGCTGTTGCTCTAAGTTTTTCTCTTAACAAGAAGCAAATATGTTGTGGTAAGTTATTCTGAAGCAAATTATTTTTTTTCCTTTGTGATGTGTTTTCGTTAATACTGATCGATATTGAAATGGTGAGTTTATCTATGGCAGTGTCGATATCATGTTTTGTTTTTAGTGGAATTTATTTTCATAATGAAAATTTGTCCCAGTCTACTCGTCCTGTGATTAGTCTAGGAGTGGAGGGTTTAGGGACGGGATTTGAATGCAAGATAAGTAGAACAGGGCTAAGGTCTGATAAAAGATCATCAGGGGATTTGACAGAGGTATGAGAGGTGGAAATTTGGGAAGAAATGAATATATCGTGGATGTCTGGACGTTTTTTGATAGATGCAGGCCAATAAGTCGGATTTAAGGAGAAAGGACAGAATAACAGTTGAAGGATGAAACACGGGAAAAAATGCTGCCACGTTGTTCTACAACCCCATCGCTGGTGTTTGGCGTTGTAGTCCCCTCCAGCAATAAAGCGCGGATCGAGGGATCGGAATAAGGAATGAAGATGGTTATAAGAGAGGGGATTACCAGGAGGACAGTATACAGCTGAAAACGTTACGTTAAAAGGACGAGTGGAGAGATTGAAAGTGAAAAAGACTTTTATGATTCCTTAAAACTTTTAAGGGGGTGAAGATATGGGGGAAGGAGGTGTTACGCTTGGCCGTAAACTTGGCCTTGAAACAACGGGTTTTCATACCAGCTGATTCGAAACTCTCTGGGACCGATGAAGGCTGGGTGGGAACAGAAAGTGTTGGGGTGGGCGAAGGAAGTGGTAGGGATGGGGAGGGGAAAAGTAAGGAGGGAGAAGGGGGCTTAGGTGTAGGTGTAAACATGGTAGCTTTATCGATGTTTACGATTTGACTTTAACGTGGTTTGTTTGTTTGGGCTTATAGGCATAAAACACTAAGGTCATCAATGCCTGTGTAATTTTGAGTAATTCTATTTATATTTTTGCCCCTAACAGGGGCTGCGGATAGAGGCACGCCCCACGGAGAGACAAGTCGCACCCGCCGAGAAGGAAAAACGCCACAGCTTCCATATCTGTATACATGTCCATTTTTTTTTTTTTTTTTTTTTTTTTTTTTTTTTTTTTTTTTTTTTTTTTTTTTTTTTTTTTTTTTTTTTTTTTACTATACAAAGCTTATTTGAGCAATGTCGATAAAAACCATTTACATTTATTCTATATGGAAAAGTCCACATCCCCACGAGGTGTGGAGCATAACTAGCCCAAGCAGCCGTGTCGCATTCCCCGCCAAGCGGGACCGATCAGCCACAACCCAAGAAAGCCTACGCCCCCAGCTCCACAGGACTCCTAGGTTTAAATTAATCAATTACTTGAAAAAGAAAAAAAATTTTTAAAAAAGTAAAATAAGATAACCATATATATATATATATATATATATATATATATATATATATATATATATATATATATATATATATATATATATATATATATATATATATATATATATATATATATATATATATATATATACATAAGGAGGCGCGGTAGCTCAGTGGGTAAGGCGCTTGACTACCATGCTCCCGAGCCCGAGTTCGAGTCCGACTGAAGGCAGAAAATTTATATTCTGTTATTTCAGTCGTGGATCGAATTCGAGGTCGGGAGACCCTCCTGGGGCCCACCCAGCCTCTTAAAAAGTGGGTACCCTTAATTGGGGAAAAAACCTGGCGGTTGAGCGTGAATTCTGGCCAAATCACCTCCTTTCACAACCGTTGGCTTAGAAACAGTACAGCCTACCTAAGTACTGAACCCGAGACCCTCCCTGGGTTGTAAGTGGTACAGGTTTTTTTTTTTATATATATATATATATATATATATATATATATATATATATATATACATACACACATATACACATACACACACATATACATTATTTGTTATATAAGTAGTATATGTTGAAGATTATTTAAATATTGTAAAGCAGATCAATTTCTTTTAAAAAATTAAAAACTGTTTCGACTTCAGATATATTATTTCCGAGGGTGTCCGTAATGTTAGTTGTATGTCCTATTCTAGTTAATTTCGCGAGATAGAAAGCACATTCTTGAAATATATGGTTCATAGTTAGGGAGCCACCTTGGTGGTGGCTGCTTCGTTATCAGATGTAAGTGGGTCAGCTTCGTATAGCCGATCCTCAATCTAGCCATAGCTACCTCCTCCCTACGATTCTGATGACTCGATGTTATCCATGGCTTTACTTATTTTTTAATTTCCTTCAACTTGCTTGGTGGACTTTCATTCCACATATTTTGCCAATTTTGGATAATTTAATTTTTGAGGGGATGGCTCATTTGTTGTGGTAAAATAGCCACGCCACGACCAGGGAGGGTAAGTGCTTGTTTCGCTGCTATGCCTGCGAGTTCATTGCCAATAATCCCTATGTGGCTTGGAATCCAGATGAAGTAGACCGTCTTTCCCACTTTTGTAGTTTTATTTTATGGGTAACAAAGGAAGATGCGGTTGAATCGTCGGATTTAGATCCGTCAGTATAAATTTCGAAAGGTTTTGGTATGCTTTGAAGAAAACAGAAAAATTCAGATTTGTTTACAGGAGGAGAGATATTATTTTTAGGAAGTCTGGTTAAATGAAGCAGTGTTTAAGGTGGTTTGTTTGTCCATGGAGGGTTATGAACTTCTTGTTTATACTTTGGTATTTCTTGTAGGAATTTGATAGCTGAATTTACTCCTTCTGATAAAGGATGTGTAGCGTTCGGCTTTTTGTAAAATAATTTAGAGAATTTTGATTTAAAAATGTATTTGTGTACTGGGTGTTTGGAATAAAGTAGGAGTTTGGAGATATAATTGACAGCTAAGGTTTTTCTTCTGAACAATAGTGGGGGTATCCTTGATTCACAACACAAACTAAGAATGGGACTAGTTCGAAACGCTCCCGTCGATAAACAAATTCCAGCATGGTGGATGGAATCAATTTTATTTAGTATTTGGAGTCGGGCAGAACCATAAATAAAACAACCATAGTCCAATTTGGAGCATATTATAGCTCGATAGATTTTTATTAATAAGTGCCTGTCGGAACCACAGGAGGTGCCACTAAGATATTTTAATGTTTTAAGTCTTTTTGTGGATGTTGATTTTAGAGTGGAAATGTGCAATTCCCAAGTTAGTCTGCGGTCAAATATCATGCCCAAAAATCTGTGATTGTTTGTGTAGGGAATTATGGAGTTTCTTAACCGGAGTTCAGGAGAGGGAGGAATGTTTCTTTTACGATTAAATTGCAAACAATTAGATTTTTCAGAGAAGAATTGTAGGTCAACGTATAAGGACCAGCAGAGCAGCCTATTTATGGCTTCCTGTAATTTCTTTTGTATATTGTAAATGTTTTCTGAGCGACAAATTATAGCCAAGTCATCAGTGAACAATAAGGGCTTTACACCTCTCGGTAAAGTTAGTCCCACGTCGTTTATTGCTAGGCAAAACAAAGTTGGTCTAGGGGCACAACCCTGAGGAACACCGTCGTATTGTTTATGCATATCTGAAAGTTCGCATCCTACTCTGACTAAAAAGTGGCGATTTGATAGAAATTGTCGAATATATGTGAAAAAACGTCCTATGATTCCAATAGATGATAGTTTATTTAGAATTACTTTGTGATTGATGTTATCAAAGGCCTTTTTTAAATCAAAGATAGCAATCATATGTTGAGCATTGATGAAGGAATATTGGGCTTCAGCTTCTAATATGACCAGGTGATCTATAGCGGATCTTTCCTTACGGAAATCGGACTGAAATGGTAGAAGTAAATTGTTATTTTCTATGACACACATTACTCTTTTATTCACTGTTGTGTATTACCGTTAGAGCACTCTGCTCTCAACTGGCTTCACCAATATTCATGAAGACTTGTAGTAATATATATTGGTAATCGATACTGCGATTACCTTCTTGTGGTTATCTATTGTGTAGAATAATGAAAGTTCTGTTATGATTAGATTGTGTGTAATTCACATGTTCCCAGTTCTATCACCTATCAGAAGTATATGTTAATTAGCGACGAGGATTGAAACCTATTTTCGTCAGACATTCAAGAGTCACAGAATGTTTTCTAAGCCCCAGTCACGTAAGTAATCATATCAACTCAGCTAACCTATAACCTACATCAGCAATATTCTCACTGTCTTGTCACTTAACTATTCGCCCATTTCTCTTGCCGATTGTCACTAACAATGGATGAAAAACAGTTTAATCAATTATATATAATATATAAATGTTAACCTTTGGGCCTATTGCAGTAACGGACAGTGATAATGAAGGTGGAAATATGAGCAAAAATTTTAGTTCAAATAGAGTTTTTATTTTTTCGTTATTTTGAGGTAATTATATCGATTAACAATAGCTATACGATAATAGTAAATTTTGCAAAATCATAGATGTGCAGTTGAACATTGTACTTTTTTCATATTTTAATTTATTACGATTTTTTTATATTTATATTGTTTTTATTTGTTATTCATTAAGTTTTAATGTATGTAGATTTGACATGATACCAGTGACAAGACTTTTAGTCGATTAAAGATTATAGTGGAAATGGATCTTGTATTTTTGGACATTTGTAAGGTAATTCATTAGTTATATAAAGTACATGGTCGAATATAGATGCACATAATATACCTTATTCGCAATTTGCCATGCATGTGTGTTTTTGCATGTTTCAGAGCTTGATAATGTGGCAATGACCATGAAACGTCGCAAATAATGAAATAAAATATTATTATTGGACAATCATGTAACATCATATGATTTTTAATAAATAAATATGGGAGAATTATTGCTTTTGTAATTACACCAGTTTAATCAATTCTACACTACATTCACAGTAGCTCTCTCAGCTAGTCAAGCTCAGTTAGTCAAGGCCATTTTAGCAAATACATCAATGGACATCGCGCCTTTTGAGGGTTTTGATGCGAAAAAGGAGAGGTTTACTAATTACCTAGAACGCTTAGACAATTATTTAATGGTGAAAAACGTGAATGATACAGCAAAGAAAGCCCAGTTATTGTGTGCTTCAGTAGGGTCGACTCATTACAACAATTTGTCCGCCTTTTTGGGTCCCCAAAAGCCACTAAAAGACCTATCTAATGATGATCTCTGGAAGGCTTTCACACAAATGCTTTCCCCATCAAAAAATGTAGTTGTCTCTCAGCATCATTTTTTATCATCATATCAGGAGGACTCACAAACAATCCTAGAATATGTTGCAACTTTACAACGCAACCTCACTGATTGTGACTTCTTTGTGAGTTGATCATGCAAAAAGAAGGTTTCTGTCGCGGATATATTTTTACGTGCGCAATTTATCAGGGGTATAAAAGACATTTGGATTAGGGAAAAACTTCTACAATCTGATAATACCAAATTTGATGACATTGTAGCTAAGTCTGTAGCTTTAGAAGCATCTCGTATCCAAAGCCATGAATTGATGAACCAATCCAGTTCTAACTCATCTTCTCAGACCGCCTCCACTAACAAAGTGTCACAATTACATAACCCTCGTCATGATCATCAACCCAGTAGGCAATCGAGAAACAAAAGTCCTTCATCAAAATTTTTTCAGTACAGAAATCGTTCACAGCCCCGTTCAAAGACCAACATTGCCTTTCCAGCCTTAGGCATTCATGACCTTTGCTTCTAGTGTGGATGGTCATCTCATCGTGCTCATGAATGCCGCACACCTAGGTCTTCCCTCCAATGCAAAGCTTGTGGAAAGACAGGGCATATTCAAAAATTCTGCATTACTACACTAACTAAGAACAGCATTAACAGTAAGCAGGTAGATGAATTATCTAGCTCTGACTCTGACTCTGAACATATCTATGGAGTTAGTTACCTTGAACCTGTTTATTTTCACACAAATGTGAATCTTGTTGACCTATATGAAGTAAATGCATGTTCAGATAAATATCTTATTTCAATTTCAATCAATGGTAGACCTCAGATAATGGAGGTTGACTCCGGTACTCGTTTTTCAATTATGCCAAAAGACAGATTTGATGCTCTAAACATTGGAATTGACTTACTTTCTTTTAACATACGTTTTCGTACTTTTTCAAACAATATTGTATCACACACAAAAACAAATCTATTTTCAGTGATTTATACATTGTTCCAGTCGGTCATGATGCCCTGATAGGTCGTGATTGGATTAGAGACCTGGGGTTGGAACTCAAACAAATTGATATCGATATGTCTCTTCAGCTTTCAGACCAGCAGAGACAAACATCCTCTCTCTCACCACCGATGACATTATTCAGGAATTTTCCTCAATTTTTGAAGAAAGAATTGGCTGTATACCCAACCTCAAGGTATCCTTGAATCTTCGAGACAACGTCAAACCAATTTTTACACGAGAGAGAGTAGTACCATTTGCTCTCAGAGAACGAGTCAACAAGGAGCTGGACGCACCTGAAAAGGGGGGGTATTATTACTCCAGTAGCCACAAGTGATTGGGGCTCTCCCTTGGTCGTTATTCCAAAACCTGACTCAGGAGTTCGTTTATGTGTCGACTACAAGTGCGAAGTAAATGAGAGACTCGTGTCTGACAACTTTCCAATACGGAGAATTGACGATGTTCTCAGCAGCATACGGAATTCTAAATTTTTCTGCAAAATTGGTCTGTATAAGGCCTATTTACATGTCCAAGTAGGTGAAAACAGCTGTGCCATCCAAACTATCTCCACACATCGAGGGTCATATCGTATGCATAGACTCAGTTTTGGAATTCGCACAGCCCCAGGTGCTTTCAACAGAATAATGTCTCAAATTCTTCAGGGTTTACCAAAATGTGAGAAATATTTTGATGACATCATTTGTCATGACACAACATGGGAGGATGCGCGCAAAATCTACGTCTCTGCTTGCTAAGATTGTCATAGTATGATCTTCATGTCAACAAAAAGAAGTGCGCATTTTTTCAAACTAGCATCGAATATCTTGGCCATATTGTTGAACATAATAAAATAAGGAAACCACCAGAGAAAATTCAAGCTCTAAGGGAGATGCCACGTCCACAAAATGTGGATGACGTTCGTCTTTTTGTGGGCATGTTATCTTATTATTCGCGCTTCATTCCTGATTATTCGACATTGTCATATCCTCTTTGTAGGCTACTTTTCCAGTACCAGCTACACTTTGATCTTAGCCAATAGGCTGGCCAAGGAAGGAGCTTCGAATGGGCAGTTCGAATGTACCCTCAGTCTCGAGGAAGTAAAAACGCTCAACAAAGCCGCAGTCAGCAAGCGATGGATTGGGAGACATCCACATCACGATCCTGGAGATGCAATCTACGAACTCACTCGAAAAGAGCAGGTACTCATCTTCCGATTGCGAACGGGACACAACAGGCTCAGAGCTCACCTGTTCAAAAAGCTTCATATTGGTTCCGGCCCCCTTTGCGAGTGCGGAGAGGGTGAACAAAATGCTGAGCACATCCTTCAGACCTGCAGGCTCTATTCTGAGCAAAGGAAGCTGATATGGCCCTCTCCAACCGATGTGCGGACCAAACTCCATGGTGACCTGGAGGACCTTAAGAGGACCACTGAATTCCTCATCTTGACCCCCGACCTGGCCATCTAAGGGAAGAACGCAGAAGAAGGAGAAGAAGGAGTACCAGCTTTTCCAGTGAACTTCCCAGTGTGAGTCTGCTTTTTTTCAAACTGAAGTCAGAAATGTATAGTGATCGTGTACTGGTGCCCTATTACCTAACCCTGCCAATTGTTTTGACTTTAGATGCTAGTCCAGTTGGCATAGCAGCTGTTTTAAGCCACATCGTTGAAGGAATTGAGCGACCCATTGCTTACATCTCCAGATCTCTATCCTCATCAGAAAAAAATTACAGCCAACTTGATCGCGAGGCCCTTGCCATTGTTTTTGCTGTAACAAAGTTTAATAACTACATTTATGGAAGACGTTTTATCCTAGTCACTGACAATTAACCACTGACCAGAATCTTTGGTCACAACCGTGATGTCAAATGGCATCTGCACGCCTACTGAGATATGCCTCATTTCTTGCAGGATTTGATTATTCAGTCAAATTCAAGAAAGGAATTGAAAATGAAAATGTTGACTGTTTGTCTCGAGCACCCATTTCATCCAATCAACAATCTTTTGATGTTAAGATTAATAAAGAGATCCATAGCCCAAGAAACCCGAAAAGACCCAGAACTTCAAGCTATAATTCAACATCTATTGTCTCGTTGTGAAGATTCACCCTTCACTATTTCAAATGGCTTATTGTTTCGACAAGACCGGGTAGTCATCCCAAAAAGCCTCAGACCCGCTATACTGAGGCAGCTGCATGCCACCCACATTGGGATCATGCGAATGAAACAACTGGCAAGGCGTTACATGTATTGGGAAGGCGTAGACAGAGAAATAGAACATCCAGTCAAAGGCTGTCAGGATTGTGCACTATTGCAGAAAAAAAACCCGAAAGTCGTCACTCATCCATGGAATGAACCTGCGAATAATTGGGAACGCATCCACATTGACTACACAGGACCTTTTAAGAATCACCACTTCCTCATATGTATTGACGCTAAATCAAAATGGCCGGAGATTCGGATTTCCAGAGAAGCACCAACATCCTCTTCTACTATCTCACTGCTTGAAGATATATTCTCATACCATGGGTATCCACCAATCATTGTATCAAATAATGCTACAATCTTTACATCGCAAGAGTTTCAGAAATTCTGTTCCAGCCGAGGGATAAGTCAGAAGCTCATAGCACCAGGTCACCCAGCCACGAATGGCCAGGCTGAGCGTTTTGTGCAAACCTTTAAACACCGTATGAAGGTATCTGCACAAAAGAATTTTGTTCCATTACCGTGCTTCCCCTCGTGGGAATATCACCAGCGGAAGCATACTTGAGCCGCAAGATGAGACTTCAATCGGATGCTATTTCCCCAAGCAGAAGGAAATGCCTCATCCCAGGGACAAGCTAGTTCGATCAATTCAAAAGGGGGAGAGGATTCAAGCAAAGATGTTCCAGAACAACTCTGAAATATGACAATTTGGCACAGTGAAACGTCAATTGGGATCACGACACTATCTTGTGAAATTGGATTCTGGACGTATCTTAAAACGACATATAAACCAGCTCAATTCCACCAGGGTGCCATCAGCTCAATCAATGACCTATACCCATGAAAGAGATCTGGGAAAACAGACAGTGATTATTAGTGCTCCAATCCTGCCCAAGCAAAACCCAGTGTCAGAACACTGCCAGCCAGAAGGAACACCTAGTTACCCGAATGAGTCCCCATCTACTGAAACCACTATGCCTTCAACAAGTTCTTCAGGAAAAGAAGACCCAAATTGTCGTTCGAAACGATGCCGATGAACACCATCATATTTTAATGATTATGAGCACTAATATTTCAATATGTTTTGTATGTTCAATATGATTATGTATGTATTGTACGTTCAATATGTTTTGTATGTAAGATTTTCATGTTTCAGTAATTCATATTTTTGTAAACATTCAAATTTTCAAAATCCATAATTTTAGTCCCTGTCATATAAGTGGGGGAGACACTGTTTTGTATTACCGTTAGAGCACTCTGCTCTCAACTGAATTCATGAAGACTTGTAGTAATATATATTGGTAATCGATACTGCGATTACCTTCTTGTGGTTATCTATTGTGTAGAATAATAAAAGTTCTGTTATGATTAGATTGTGTGTAATTCACATGTTCCCAGTTCTATCACCTATCAGAAGTAGATGTTATTCACCATGCGTTCAATAATCTTACTTAGGCAACTTGTTAGAAATATAGGGCGATAGCTGCTTGGGATCCTTTTATCTTTTCCAGTTTTTAGGATAGGGACTATTATTGAGTTGCGCCAGGATTTTGGAAAGTGTCCTGTTCGCCAGACATGATTATAGAATTCAAGTAACCATTTTTGAGTATCAGCAGACAGATTTTTTCTGGTCATATCATAATGGATCTGGTCTGGACCAGGCGTTGTTCCTATAACAGTATTTAGGATATTTTTGAATTCCCACATTGAGAAGGGGATGTTATAGTATTCTGTTTCAAAATTTTCTATGAAGTCTATTTCTATTTCATCGGTGTTGTTGCTATTGCCTTCAGTTTTGTAAATTTCGTCATAGAAATCGGCGAATATGTTTGATACAATTAGGGGATCATGAGATAATTGGCCTTTTGTTAAAATGATGTACTGTGTGAAAGATTGAATGTTGGTGAGTTTACTGGCTTGATTCCATATATCAGCTGATGTAGCAGAGGAATTTATAGAGTTTGTTTTTCCATGTATCTGATTTACATGAATTAAACAATTTTCTGCAAATAGCTCGTTGGTTTTTGTATTTCATCATGTTTTCGGACGTCATTGATTTTTGAAATTGTTTAAGGGCTTTATAACGTTCTTTAATTGCCTTTTTGCAAGCATCATTGAACCAGGGAACGAGTGGTCTTTATGGTGAACCCGAGGTCATAGGTATAGACACTGTAGCTGCTTGTATAATCTTATTAGTAATAATTTAGCACCCTATGTCGATGCTCAAGGCTAGGGCTGCAAAGGGAAAGGTCAATTGAGGAGAATGTTCTATAGCTGGAGCTAAGGAACGTAGATTCGCCGGTGTTAAGTAGGAGAAGATTTGAGTGGTCTAAAAAGCTTTCTATTACTTTACCCGAACGTTAATATCCTGTTAGCCCCATAAGGGATTGTGGCCATTAAAATCCAACAAAAAGAACAGGTTGTGGCAGTTGTTTGTATATGTCCAGTAGGCTTTTTGTATCTATTGTACGGTCCTGTGATAAATAAAGGTAGCAAATGGTGAAGTTGAAGCGAAGGTGAACGGAGACTGCTACAGTCTGGAGGGGGGAGTTAAACGGAATTAGTTTGGAGTATACCGATTTGTTTACAGCTTTTAACACCCCATAATGATTATTGTTTGTGTCTGAAGTATCATTTTTATAGGTTTCGAAGTTTTTTAAAAAGAATTTGTCATTTGTTGAGAGATGCGTTTCTTGGAGGGCTAGGCAAAACGGGTCTTTATCATGAATAAGTACCTTCAGGTCATTAAAATGATTCTTTAAGCCGTTACAATTCCATTGAACTAGGGTCATAAAGGATTATTTGTAATGAATTAAAAATATATAAACAAATAAATATAAAATAAAAAAGCTTTGTAAAACCCATAGTAGTAGAATATGTATATAATACACCAATAACAACAATAATGTGGTACATAGATAGATAATACAGAGTTGAAAAAAAAAAAAAAAAAAAATAATAAAGCAAATAACAAAAATGAATATAAAAACAAGTAAAGAAAAAAGAAATAAAATACAGACTTGGGAGGCCAAAGGAAAAGAGAAGAAAAAAAAATTCTTAAACCCATAAAACACATAATATAATTTATATAATATTTCCATAGTAGTGGTACAACTGACCCAGTGATAAGAAGTAATAACTTTAAAATGATAAAATGATTGTAAAAGCAGATAGGAAAAGGAATATATAAAGTAAACTGGTTTTATAAAATTAGGACAGTATTTATTTGAGATTGAAAAACTGTAGTAGATGGAGTTAATTGAATTAAGTGAATGCGAACTAGTAAATGGCAGAAAGTAAATATTTATAGTATTATCTATGTTTACGTAGCATATCTGAATGAATATTATTATTCTGAATGTTATAGAGTGATTATTGTTGTTATTTCTATCGTAGGAAGATATAATATGATACCGGATGTTATAAATTTTAGTATTATTGTTTGTCCTGTAGGTTATCATTGTTGGTAAGTTATTTAGTTTTTTCAGTTTCTTTAGTCTTTGATTCTCTTTTCGTATTCCGTTTATTAATTACTTTTTTAAACCCCTGATCATCGACCAACTGGCCCGTATCTTCAGTAGACATGGGTGTCGCGGTCGCGATATCAGTGATTTCTCCTTGGTCTCTGGAGGTTGACGAAGTGGGGGGTAGAGACAAGGATGGTGGGGGGGAGGGGGCAGTACCTGCCGAGAAGCTTCGTGTTTTAGGACGAAGGGGATAAGTTGGAATAGGAATGGGAGGGGGTTGGATAGGAGTTGGTGGGGGAAAAGAGACAGTGAGAGGGAGTGGGGTGATGGTATGTTTTTCTAGGATTGTTTTATTATTTAAATTAGGCTTAACAGCACTTTGATTATTAGCCTTTTTCGAAGTCTGTACCGTGGTATAGTGAACTCAAAGTCCATTTAAACTCCTTTTTCTTTTTTTTCAGTTGTTTTTAAAATTTCGGAAAACGATTTTTGAAATATGCTAGGATTTCTACTTTTGATAATTTTTTTGGCCTCAATATATGAGGTTTTATTGTTTACTTGTATCGCCTTGATTTTTTTTTGTAATTTAAAAACTGGACGATTCCTATCTAAGGCATTGTGACCCCCTTTAAAATTTGAGCACTTAGTTTCGTTTTCGTATTTAGAGTTGTTTGGATGTTGTTTTTAACCAATATTAGAGCAAAGTGATATTTTTTTACAATCCTTCGTTGGATGAGAAAACCCTAAGCAATTATAAAATCTCATCGGATTCGGAATGTATGGCTTTACGTCCACTGTGAGAAATTCCATTTTGACTTCTTTGGGGGGTTTTGGTGTATTAAATGATAAAATATAAGTGGGAGTATATATTTAATTTCCGCTTTTTTAAATTTTTATTCTTACAACATCGGTAACAATATTTTTTAGTTCGTTTTTTATCTCTTCATTGTGGCAAATTGTAAATCGAATCATCATGAGGACTAACTTCAACTAGAAATTGTTCACCAAAATTATTAATTGCTAATAACTGCTAAGATACGTCAGAAACTTAGCGTAACGTAACGTAAGATATGTCAGGAACTTTAAAGCAGCAGGGAAACCCAAAAGTTTTAATTTGGAAAAACTGAAAAATACGAACAAACAAAGGAAACCCTACACAAATAAGCTAAAATCATGCAGGGATAAAGAGGGTAATTTGGTCACTGACAAGTATAAAGTCCTTACAGAGTGGTGAAACTATTTCTGTAACCTTCTCAACTATAGAGGAGTTGCCAGTGAGGAGGTGAGAACCTATGCTCAGGACGACGAAGAAGAAAACAGGATAAGCCTGAAGATGCTATCTGCAAGCTGAGAAACAATAAAGCCCCAGGAGCCGATGCACTACCAGCGGAACTCTTAAAAAATGGTGGAAGTGGACTCATCAAAGCACTTCATGACCTTCTGGAACTGGGATTGCAAAAATAAAATAAACTTTGAACAAAAATATGAAATTAAGGCCTCCACGCGATTGGTAAGACGAGCGGCGAGAATAGGTCGACTTGGAAGGTTTACCCCGAGAGGCTCAAATCGTCGACAAGCCCGTGATGAACTGGAATGAAAAGATCATTTATGTACTGGCTACGGTGGAAGCGTATACTCATTGAAGCATTCGAGACATGGTGGGATACCTTCTTAATGACAGAACCTTGCCTCAGTCTCTCAGCATCTAGGGGAGTTAGAGCCTGATGGTACGGCCGCATATGGTGTTGTTTTAGTAAGGCCCACAGCGTTCCAATGCTTAAGTGGATATCCCTGGCTATGTATCGAATGCTCCGATGAGGATACGCTTCCACCGTAGCAAGTACATAAATGATATAAGTTCATCACGGGCTTGTCGACGATTTGAGCCTCTTGGGGGAAACCTTTCAAGTCGACCTATTCTCGCCGCTCGTCGTACCAATCGCGGGGAGGCCTTAATTTCATATTTCTGTTCAAAGTTTATTTTATTTTTTCAATCCCAGTTTTATACTGCTTATTTTCTTAAAATGATTTTTCGCGATTTACGGCGAAACGGTGTCCTGGATAAAAAAATTTACTGGTATAAAATCGATTGAAAATTTGATTTTCTATCGAAATCCGTCCTAAAAAATACCACATCCCTTTGGAAATTTCAAAGTTAGGGTTGCTGAAGAAGAACTGGAGAAGGTTGGAGAGCAGACTATAATCTGAAAAGAAACTTTATTTGACACAGTTATGACCCTGAGCGTTTCGTTTCAAAATTTCAAAAACTGTGGGAAAAAAGGGGGTGGTCATAATCTACAAAATCTATAATTTGAATTCAGTCATTTATTATAAAGTAAAAATTGTATTTTTATTTCACGTGTTTATGGGTCATTATTTTGTTATTATTATCTTTTTTTACAATTTAGTTGCATACTTTCATACTTCTCAAGGCATATTATGAAACATATTTCAATGATAATTTTTTATAAGCAAGTTTTTTTATTAGCGCTCGCTTTCTGGCACGCATTATCAAGAATATTTTCGCCGCAAGATGAGGGTTTTTGAACAATAATATTTAATTGCTATTTATGCTGAAATTACTAGCTGCAAGTTTTGTGGGAGAATTTTTAAGTCAAAAATAATATTTGAATAAATTACTTAAGGGTTTAGTCAGATGTTTAGCCTAATGTGCGGTTGCTTACTATGTATCTAAAATCATGCTGAAATTTGCAGGTGTAAATCTTGCACTGGGCTCGTATACTTATATGTTCTGGGCTCGTATATGTTTGGTTTTCCGGTGGCAGAGTACGCTGCAGGCGGGAGGATGGCCATCCTGTCATTTTTATTAACGCAGCTAAGGATCTTGAGGTCTTCACCTGAAGCATCCACTCCTGTTACCACATACCTTGCTCTGACATCTGGCTCTCCTCTCGGTCTATCGCATCACTTAAATTCCTCAATAGAAAAACATTTCGTTCATTGATTATTTTCTTTTCTTTATTACTCATTTTAATGTGTGCACAACTTTTTACATCATGTTTGCTTTTCTCGTTTATATCTTCGTTACTCTTCTCTATTGCTTGTTCGTTTCTTTTTTCACATTTATTACTTAAATTATTCTTAGTTAATTTCTCTTTACTGCCCTTATTTCTAACTTTCTACTTTTTCATACCATATTATTGCTTAGTGTCTTCTGAATCCGCTATTTCTTTCTTCCTTTCTCTTTTCCAGCATCATTGTCATGACTAGCGTCCTAACTGTCTGTCAAGTTAAAGCCCAATCCCTCTCTGCTCACTTTACCGAATTCCATCAGTACTTCTCTGATAATTTTTATCATATCATTGCAATATCTGAAACCTGGCTTAAGCCTTCAATTCCTTCCCTCAGTGTCTCCCTTCCTAACCACTATCTGCTGCGTCATGATCGTACTAACCTCACTGGCGGAGTTGTTTGTATATTTGTACATAATAATTTCCGAACCAAAGTCCTAAGCCTATCCCCTTCTTCTGAACATCCCCACATTGAATTCCTGTTTGACGAAATAACCATGCATTCACAAACTATCCTAGTTGTAGTAGTCTACCGCCCTCCCAATGTTCCTTTTGACTCCCCACTCTCTACTCACATGTTATTATTGCTGGAGATTTCAATACCAATCTCCTCACCGATTCCTCTGACAAGTCTTATCTTGGAAACCTTTTTTTTTCCCTCAACCTACATGTGGTACCATTCTCTCCTACCCACCACACATTTACATCTAATACATGGCTTGATCTCCTAATAGTTGATTCTCCTAAAAACCTCATTTCCTCTTCCCAGTTACCAATCACGTTTCTTTCCAATCACGATTTAATATCCCTGTCATACAATATCCAAACTCCAACATTCATTCCAAAAACCATTTCCTATCGCAATCTTGATTCCTTAACATTTTTCTCAATCCAAAATGATATTAACGCTCTGGACTGGGACTCTATATATTCCTCCCACACTATCGACAACATGGTTGACATCCTCACATCCAATCTCTTATCCATCCTCGACTCACATGCTCCCCTAAAAACCATCCTAATCCGACGTCCACCAGCACCCCGGATCTCAATAGAAATCAAAAAGCTACAAAAGAGACGAGAGGCCGCCCGAAGACGTTTTCGACGGACTAGACTTCAGGACGACTACACTCTGTTTAAATCCCTACGGAATCAGACTCAAACTGCCATTCGAAAAGCTAAATCACAATAGTTTCATGAAGCCCTCTCCAGTGCCTTTGATTCAAAATCAAAATGGAAAATTTTATCAAAACTTTTCTTTAGTAAATCCTCAAATGCTCCGCTTTCATACTCTTTTACTCCTAATGAAATGAATTCCTTTTTTGCTACCTCATCATCAAACTCCTCATCTCTTTCCGCCAGCTACGCTCCAAGCGGTCCTCCTTTTAACTCCTCCAATTTTTATATTTCTTATATCACACCCTCAGACCTCATTGATGCCATTTTCCAATGTAAAACGCAAGCTATTGGACATGATGGTATTCCACTAAAATTAATCAAACTCTACCTTCCTACTATCCTTCCAGTCCTCCTACATATATATAATTATTCTTTGCAAAAATCCACCTTTCCTTCATCCTGAAAGAAAGCTAAAATACAACCCTTACAAAATAAATTTAACCCGGAAATCTAACGGAAATGATTTCCGTCCCATATCAATACTTTCCAATCTGTCCAAACCCCTTGAAAGACTAGTTCAATCACAAAGCTCCAATTTCCTAGAAAACTCTCATCTCCTTAATCCGTTCCAATCTGGATTCCGACCTGGTTATTCAACTCAGACAGCCTTAACAAAAATTACTAATGACATTCATACTGCTCTTGACGAACGAAAAGTAACTGTCCTTATCCTTCTAGATTTTACCAAAGCCTTTGACACCCTAGACCATTCTATTCTCCTCACGAAACTAAAAGCCCTATCTTTTTCCTCAAGCTCTCTCCTTTGGTTTCATTCCTTTCTCTATAGTAGAACTCAAATAGTATCCATACCAAGCCACTTTCCTCTTCCCTTTCATTGACATCAGGGGTAGCCCAAGGTTCCAGTGTCTCTCCTACTCTTTTTTGTGCCTACATAAATGATCTACCAAATTCCATTCACCATTGTTCCTACCATCTATACGCGGATGATTTCCAGATATATCTATCCATCCCTCTGATTTAATTAAATCATTCTCCCTTATCCAAGAAGACCTTAATAGCATTTGCAAGTGGGCCTCTGATAACAAATTAAAATTAAATGTAGAAAAAACGCAGGCTATTATTATAGGTTCTAATACCCATCTGAGATCCCTTCCCCACCTCCCGATCCTGTCTATGAACTCCCAACCTATTCAATTCCACCCCACAGTCAAAAACCTTGGTATTACCTTTGACCAAACCCTTTCATGGAAACCTCATATCTCCCAAATTTCTCGACGGGTTATATCCATCCTTAAACTATTCCATTCTTCCCAGGACTCCCTTCCGAAACCTACTCTCAACTCTTGGTTTCTTCCCTTATCCTACCCCATTTTGACTACAGCTGTGTTGCATATGGTGGGTTGACGGCGGAACTCGAGAGTAAACTAAAGACTAATGAACTGTTTCGTTAGATTTATCTTTAGGGTTCCAAAAGCCTCCCACACATCACATCTATATACAGAGTTAAAATGGCTTTATCCTTCATCCCGCATAAATTACTTCCTAGCCTCCTTCCTCTATCAAACCATCAATTCTCGGAATCCCTCCTACATCTATAACATCTTCCAGTTCAGCTCCTCAGACCTGTATACTTCTTCCCATAAGAGTACATCATTTGACCACTCCTTCATTTCCCGTGCTACTTCCTTATGGAATTCACTACCCTGTAATATCCGTAATGCTCCATCTCTGTCCACATTTAAATCCCTTCTCTTTCAATACCTCCTTTCTCTCCAGAATGACACTGACTAGCAAAACTTCACTAAAAAAAAAAGAAGTGCATTCAGTAGATGTAAATAGGTTTTTTATTTTTTTCTCCTACAATTATTGGATTTTTGTAATTTTTATTTCTATTTTTGTTCTTTATTTGTAAAATTGTAAATAGTTAACCAGATTGTTAATTCATTTTAATTCATCTTATGAAAGCTAGACTCATTGTATTTATTTATGTACATTATATTATTCTTAGGGGACATTGTCCCAGAATAAAGTTTATTTTCTATTCTATTCTATTCTACTATAATATTTCTTTGTCTTTCAGGGATATTTATTTTCGTTACTCCAAGATGTAAGAATTTCGCCATTCTCAAACCTTTGACACTAGCATAAAAATGTGCTATGCTTATAATAAAAAGTAGTATGTAAAATTAAATCATCAACATGAAGCACTACCTAAAATAGTATACCTAAATTGTGATATATGTTCCAATCTGGAGTTTTGGAAAGAGCTTCTGCTTCTTCAAAAGCTTCAACTGCTTGTAATTGCTGACCTAATAAAATCCTAAAAATTATATGAAGTAACATTATTATAATAATGAAAATTCTAAAAAATGTTTTCTAGAATTTTATAAAATATTTAAATTTTTTAAAAACAATATTATACATGACTTACCATGACCTGCCAATTTCCTTCATATTTTTTACGCTTGAGGGATTTAAAAATAAACATTTCTGAAAACATTCAAGAGATTCGTGTACTTTCCCTTCATGGCGTAAAATCAATCCCTGTTAGAAATACCAAAAAACAATCTATTAGAAATAACAAAAAGTCTATAATATAATAACCATATAATAATAATAACTATGTATAATAACTTCAATAGATAAAGATATTCAGCCATACCAATTTATTACAGCATAATTTGCATGATATGAGCTAATATTTTCTTATCAATACTCTCACAAACCAACAAT
The DNA here is from genome assembly GCA_003667255.2 of Euschistus heros. Lineage (NCBI taxonomy): Eukaryota > Metazoa > Arthropoda > Insecta > Hemiptera > Pentatomidae > Euschistus > Euschistus heros. Next base: position 450,597 of record RCWM02000312.1, read on the forward strand.
ATATATATATATATATATATATATATATATATATATATATATATATATATATATATATATATATATATATATATATATATATATATATGTTTAGTAAGGTTCTTGGGGTGCAGTCAATAAATAAAAAACAACTATTTTGGCGACGTTTCCATAATATATTATTCTCATAATCATGTCCTACAGTGAAAAGACAGGTAACAATAAAATTATACAGGGTGTCCCGAATTTAAATGGCAAAACTTCAGGAACTTATAGGGGACCAAAAAACTAAGACAAAAAGTCCTTTAGAGATTTGCTCGTTTTTTCTTAATTTTAGAGAAAATCGCAATAAAAGAAACAAAACAAGTTTTCATTTTTATACTTATTTATTTACATTTATATTTATGTTATGTTCTTTTTAATATAAATATTGCTCAAAAAGTTTTCCTCGTGCACCAATGCAAGCATTACATCTAGCACTCAGTTGATAAATTGCAGCTAAACATTGTTCTGATGATATTTGGTGCACTGCATCTATGATTCGGTCTCTTAATTGCTTGAGTTGATTGACACTGAATAAACTTTCTGCTTCAAGGAATCCATGGGTGTTATATCAGGTGATCTGGGTGGCCAAGGTACTACTCCTCCACGTCCAGGCCATCGTTGTGGATAATTTATATCCAGCCAAGCTCGAGCAACTCTGCTATAATGAGCTGGACATCCATCAAGTTGGAACCACATTTTAATCCGCTGCTGTAAGGGAATGTCATCTAAATAATTAGAAAAGGCGTTCTCCAAAAAATGTGTAAAGGTGATACCATTCAATCTTCCAGGTAAAAAATATGGTCCCACCAGTAATCCGTTCCAAATCCCAAGCCAATTCATGCTGAAACCTATTTTCTCTAATAGCTCTGGGATTTTCAAGAGCTCTTGCGTGATAATTTCTTTGATTAACAATTCCTGCTCTTGTAAAGGTAGCTTCATCGGTTAATATAATTTTTAATGGAAATAAATTATCATCGCGAATTTTGTCAAGAAACCAGTTACTAAAATTCAATCTCTTGACATAATCTTGAGGTAATAAATTCTGAACTTTTTGAAGATGGCATGGGTAGCGATTATCACCTTTCAAAACTCGCCATATTGCTTGCCGCGATATTGCTAATGCAGCAGATGCTCTTCGATGCTAGTCTCAGGATTGTTATCGAAGTGGCGTTGGACACAATTTCTTCTCCGATAATCTGCTCTTATTGCTGCCTGGAATTGTTCGCCTTCATTACGTATTAAGAATGACCCAGTCTCTGGTAGTCTATTAGAAGTTAACGAAAAGACTCACCGATTAGGCACTCTTCTATTTGGAAATCGGCGCGCATACTCCCGCAACGCTTCTAAAGCATTACCGTTACAGAAACCATACACAAAAATCATATCAGTGTATTCAACATTAGAATATGTATGCGGCATTGTGGCTGATGCTATTCACACAAAAATATCTAAGTAACTGACTGAAGACTGATTTAGAAATTATAATCCTAGAAGGAAACCAAAATGTAAACAAATAAAAGAATGCAAAGGATAACATTAAGTGTTTACATATCTCACTGCCTAGCCTGACGAACTTTGAAAGGTGATAATCGCTACCTGTAACATTTTTGTTTTGTTTATTTTTTTGCGATTTTCTCTAAAACTAAGCAAAAACGAGCAAATCTTTAACTTTTTGTCTTAGTTTTTCGGTCCCCTGTAAGTTCCTGAAGTTTTGCCATTTAAATTCGGGACACCCTGTATAAGTTATACAAGTTATTTCAAAACATAAAGTTAGCTACAGTACACGTATATAACAGCATGTGTTGGGTAATAAAAATAATTACAGAATATAGAGGAGTATGAAGCTACTTACAATGTTACTAGTGGATATGAATAGATTAACAATTCTAGTACACAACTAACCTAGGGGAATTTTGAACAGTTAGAAAGGTTGTAGGGAAAACCTGTATTGGTTTTTTCCACCATTCTGTATCTATTATTTCCTTAGGGTTTCGAATTAAAAGTAAATCTAAAAACGGTATTTTATCATCGTATTGGAATTCCATAGTAAAATTTAGTCTGTTTGAAAATTTATTAAATTCGGCTAAAATTTTTTCATGTTTATTGTCTTCTAACATTCCGAATTTAATAAATTTTCAAATAGACTAAATTTTACTATGGAATTTGAATAAGATAATGAAATACCGTTTTTATAATTACTGTTAATTTGAAACCCTAATGGAATAATAGATACAGAATGGTGGTAAAAACCAATACATTCCGGAAGATATTTACATTATACTAGTCAATGCCCCAAAAGTTATAAAATCAACACCGCAAAAAATTTAATAAATCGTGCAATAAAGTTATCTACAGAAAAATATAAACAAACCGCGGAAAATAAAGTATTAGACCTTCTTTTAACAAATGGATATCCACATAGACTCATTTTTAACTTACTAAAACAAACAAATACTCAACAGAAACAACAAGAAAATAATAATAAAAGATATTACACTATCCCATTTATACAAACACTATCAGAAAGGCTCAGGAAATCACTCACAAATAACCATAAAACTGACTACACTGTCACATTCAAAAATATCTCCACCATTGATAAATTATTCACCAAAACTAAAGATACGGATAAGTTAGAGTTACAGTCTAATATTGTTTATAAAATTCTGTGTGAAGATAGTTGTGGCGTCTTATTTTGGTACATCGGAACAAAATCTTAAACGACGAGTGTATCAACGTAAATACAATTGCTCATCTATAAATAAAAACCCTAACGAACCTGACCAAACAGCTCTCACCACATATTCACAAATTTGATTTCTCCAAAATTATTCACCATGAACAAAAAAAATTTAAAAGAAATATTAAAGAAATGATAACCATAGAACAATTTAAAAATCGCCCAATAAACAAAACATCAGACGTTCTAAATCTTAACACATGTTATTCCAACTTAATACATTCAGACCAATAATATACATTTACATTTATATTCGTCATAGAAATCATCTTTCCATTTATTAGTATATTAAACTGAAATATTTTTGTACCTGGATCTTTGGGAATACCACTCTTGTCCTTTTAACTTAATTTTAATAAAATAGGGTTTTCCCCACAACCTTTGTAACTGTCTGTTCAAAATTCCCCTAGGTTAGTTGTGTACTAGAATAGTTAGTCTATTCATATCCACTAGTAACATTGTAAGTAGCTTCATACTCCTCTATATTCGGTAATTATATATATATATATTGTTATTATTCTAACACATGTTGTTATATACTTGTACTGCAGCTAACTTTATGTTTTGAAATAAGTTGTATAACTTATATAATTTTATTGTAACCTGTAATATATTTAAATATTCAATTACTTATTTTTATTCTTTTTAATTCAATTACCTTAATCATGTAAGTTATTATACTAATACTTAAAAGTTAGAAACGTGGACTAGAAAAGGCAATCAGCTAAAGAAAAGAAAATTTTTTGAGGGGTAAGCTGACGAAGAGCATTATGAATTTGTGGTACAGAGAAAAGTGCCACTTAAAAAATAATTCGGCACATTATGTTAGAATTTATTGAAATTTCAGATATATCAATATTTCAAATAATAAAAATGAAAATATCTCAAAATAAAAAAAATATACAGATCAAATGAAATTGCACTGAATGGCAGCCTAATGTTTACGATAGAGTAAGGTGGAGGTATTTTCTAGTATTTGATTAAGCTGAAACCTATAGAAGAGGCAGTGGTTTTTCTCAAGAGACATAATAGTCTCTTGATAAAAACCACTGCCTTCCTTATCGTTTCATTAAAATAACAAATTTAAAGAATAATATTAGTTTTATTTAAGGCTAAATGTCCCCTCACTCTAGTGTTTTTCTGCCTCAAGAGATCGCAGCACCTACGGGGTCAATTTTAGATTCGTCCTAATTAAGAAACCAATAGACATTTTTTAGATATGAAAACGGATTTATTAATAAAATGGACATAGAATTTTATGTATCTATTTTAGAAGGCCATATATGTGATATTTACAATTTTAGGTTCAAAAAAACTACTTTCTAGTATTTTTTAAAGAAAAGTCAACTAATAGGCAAGTGTAGAATAATAAAATATCAATATTGGCGAAAAAAAAATTTTAATTATACGAACAACATCGGCCGAAACCCATAAATACGAATTTCTGTGGGTTTTTTTTTTTTTTCAGGTAGCATCTACGTCTATCATGACTAGAGTAGCCTCAAACTACAAATCTAAAATAACATTTCAATCGAAAGGTTGTTTTGGAACTCAAAATAGAATTTTCACGATTCAAACTGAAAATTTCGAAAAATTATAAAACTAAACAATAATTAAAACTATATAACCAAAAAAACTGCATACTTAATGTAAATATATTTAAAAATGCGAGGTGCATCAACATATAAGAAGGAATTAGGAAAAATCACGTTAGAAGTATGGCAGAGGATTAGCGACTATAAACACTAATCCCCTACCTTCCGCCGCCTGGTATAAAGACTTGCTCTAGCCAGCCTTATTTTGGAGGGCCTACAACTTTTGTTCTATTTCACTTCCCCGATGATGATTTTATTGACTAGAATTATAACATTGTTCATATATAGCGGGAAAAGGATATAAATAAAAACATTATTTTATTATTAATTTAAATAAAACTAGTTGAAAAAAAAAAAAAAAAAAAAGGAATCCACAAACAATAAAGTATTATCTATTCCTATTACTAATTAAAAAATTCAAATTACTTATGCTATATTACTGCACATTAAAAAAATATATACTATGAACGAATATGACATATTATTACAAGAGAGGTTCCAATTTCGTATTTTTCGATCTTATCCCGAAAACAGTGAACTCAAGAAAAATATGCTACAATCAAAATTAAAGCTAATCTAATTTCCCATAAAATTAATTCTATACATATCTGTCAAGGAAGTTATTTAAGTATTTATTTTTAGAAAACTTATGTTTTTATTTTCTAGAGTATGAGACCATATATTGAAGAATAAATTAACATGCTTTTAAACATTTTTAAACTATAAAGGGAAACTGAAAATTCCGTTTTCTTTTTGTCCCTCGGTTTGGCCTCACGACCGTCACACTAAATAGTTATTTAAATATTCTCTACAAGCAGGGGCGGATCGGGCCACCGGGATACCGGGAAATCTCCCGGTGGGCCGGACAGGAAAAGGGCCGGTGGGCCGGTGGGGCCGGGAAAGAAAGAAACAAAGTAAATATTTACGTTTTCATGATTCCTTTTCAACCAATTGAGAAATTTAACTCTTTTAAATCTAGTCTTTATATCGCCAATTGTAGTTGTTAATGTTAAAGTGTTTCACAATACTAATTCTAGTCCTATTAAAATTTTTGATATTGAGAAAATTTAACTCAATAACCATAACGTTATAATCATTCGGGATGGCTGATAAAGCAAAAAGAAAAGGCGGTGCAGAGAAGGCCAGAGAGAAAAAAAGGAAACTTTTGCAGTTGGAGGCAGCATCTTGTCAGAAGATAGATGCAATTTTAAAAAGAGCTGCTCCTAGTACTGGCGATGAACCAAAACCGTCTCTTTCTTTGAATAAAAATAAAGATTGTGATGAAGTTCAACCATCAACTATCACCCCTACTGAACTATCAGCCAGTAATCAACAACATTCAACTTCAAGAAATATCTCCCGATTAGTTCATTTTCCATCTGAATCATCAAGAGAGCCATTATCTTCAGAAACTATTACTGGATCAATTGCATCTTATTTTAAACTGCCAGAACCTCCTTCAAGTTCTGAACCTTCTGCTCAGCCTTCATCATCAACTCCAGGTTCTAGATTATCTAATATTTTTCATAATGAACCAGTCTCAGAAAAGCCTTCTTTGGAGCCCAACTACTGTTGATTGACATCTCATCAAAATCTGATGAGACCGCGCCAGTTTACAACTAATTTAAAAAGCCTTCTGCTTCCAGCTTAATTTTTTTTTTTTTTTTTTTTAATTTCATCCTCAACAACCTAACAATATAGTAAATTACAATAAAATATTTTTTAAAAATGATGTTGAACGTCTTTGGCTGACATATAATTCAGATGACAAACTTTTTTTTCTGCACCATGTGCCTAGCGTTTTCCAAAGATAGCAATTCTAAATTTGTCTCTGGGCTAGAATTATCATCGAAACACCTGTACCAAAGAATACAGGAGCATGAGGTATCCATGGTGCACAAAATTAGTGTAGATGCTTACCTAACTGATCAGTCCTGTAAGTCTGTTGATGTTTTGATCAACCAATCACACAGGCTAAGAAGAAATAAGTTGGTGGAAAAAAAAACAGAGAGGTTATAAAACGAGTAATTGATGTTGTCAAATTAATAGGAAAGCAATGTATAAGCTATAGAGGAAAAAGACATGAAGCGGCATACAACTTCCATGATTCTAGCATCAATCATGGAAAATTTTATAGAAATTATTCTCCTTTTATCATCTTATGACCCTACTTTGAAAAACCATTTAGATAAAATTATTAAGAAAAGTGAAATACTTCATGCCAAAGGAGTTAAACATGGAGGTAATATCACTACATTCCTCTCGAAGACGACCATCAATTATATCATTAATGCTTGCAGTGATGTAATAAAAAACAAATTAGTTGAGGAAATTAAAAAAAGCCAAAATGTTTTCCATACAAATGGATTCAACACAAGATATAAGTGTAAAGGAAGAGTGCTCCTTAGTCATTCGTTATGTAAAGGACAACAAAATTAAAGAAACATTGATTTCAGTTAAACCATTACACTCTACCACAGGGCAGTCTCTTGTTGATTATTTTAAGTCTGAGATGGCTGTTTTGGGGTTGGATTTAAAGGATTGTATAGGTAATTCGACTGATGGTGCTTCAAACATGCAAGGCACATACAAAGGATTTTCATCTTTGATTCTCAAGGAAAATCCCCATCAAATCCACGTATGGTGCTATGCCCACATACTTAATTTAGTAATTATTGATGAACATTTGGAAGGATATCTCGAAAAACAGAGGTGTGTCATTAATCGGGGAAACAAGGTGGTGGGCCAAATCTGTAGCATTAAAAAAAATTTTTGGGGAGTATGGAAGTGATAAGGATAATTATAGTTCACTTTTAATTTCTTTTTTAACCATTTTAGAAGACTTGGTTCTAAAACCAGAAACAGGAGCAACGGCACAAAGCCTCACCGAAACGCTGACTAGCTATGAGTTTATTTTTACAGCTCATATATTTTTATTAATTTTTAGATATAACGACCCCATCACCAAATTATTTACAATCAAAACATTGTAATATCTTACAGGCGTATACAATGATTGAAAAAACAGTTGAAGATTTAGAAAAAATTCAACGCAGTTTTGTAAATGTAAAGAAAGTTGTCGATGATTTTATTGACCGGCAAACACAATATTTTGATTCAAAGAAATTGAATTATCAAAACATTTTAAAAATAAAAGATTCCGTAAGAAAAAGAAACACTTTTCTTATGAAAGCGAGGATGAAATCAACTTGTCTCCTGAAAAATATTTTGAATTGAACATTTTCAATACCATAAATGACAGGACTATCAATACCTTGAAACTTAGATTTTCCGGACACAAAAACATTTATCATACCTTCCATTATTTTGATCCAAAATTTTTTCCTGATGCACCAATTGACAAATTCGACTTCACCCCTAATAGAAGCTCTAAAGCAGTTTAAACATGATATTACTGTGGAACAAATTAAGGAGGAGTTAAACGATTTTATTAGTAAGTGGCAGAATATTAGGAAAGTGCAATTTCCAAATTACAACCAATCACCAACTGAATCGAAGGAGATGTGTGATGATTCTGATTCTGAGGAAGAGTTTGCATCAGTGACTTCATCGAAAGATGCAGAGTGTGGTAACTGTGTCATCTGTGTAATTAAAGTCTTGAATAAATACAATCTCTATTCCCAAACATACCCATCTCTACACTTATGCTACCAATATATATTGACTTTGTCAGTCACCCAGGTGTCATGTGAGCGCACATTTTCAAAATTGAAAAGTATCAAGACTGCATTAAGAAACAGTATTAGTGATGACAAACTGGAAAGTTTTCTATTAATGTCCATGGAACGAGAAATAACATCAGCCATTCCATATGAAGTCATACTTGAAAAGCTGTGTGAATCACAGCCATCTTTAAAAAAATATTTTTTTTGTGTGACACTTTCATATTTAGTTAGTTCAGATAAACATTCGTTTATTTTAATTAGTTGGTTATGTGCAATTTAGCTTCTTATAAAAATAGTTCCTACAGTCTTTATAGTATTTTTATTTTATATTGTTCATTTTTGGTATTTGGTTTTGTGAAATTTAGGTTCCTGATAAAATATATGTTCCTAAAATTTTTATTGTATTTTTATTTTAATCAATTTTTGTTTTATCTAGTCATATGGTTTTGTGCAATTTAATTATGTATAAAAAAAAAGTTCCCAAAGTTTTTATTGTATTTTGTTTATTTCAGTTACTTGGGTTTCGCAATTTATAAAAAATAATTCCTAAACTTTTTATTGTATACTTATTTTACTGAATTTTGTTTAATTTAGTCACCTTGGTTTAGTACAATTTAGTTACTTATAAAAAAAAAAATTCCTAAAGTTTTTATTGTATTTCTATATTATTTCGTTTATTTTAGTTACTTGTTTTTTTGCAATTTAGCAGCTTATAAAAAATAGTTCCTAATCTTTTTATTGTATTTTTATTTTAATTAATTTTTGTTTTATCTAGTCATATGGTTTTGTGCAATTTAATTATGTATAAAAAAAAAGTTCCCAAAGTTTTTATTGTATTTTGTTTATTTCAGTTACTTGGGTTTCGCAATTTATAAAAAATAATTCCTAAACTTTTTATTGTATACTTATTTTACTGAATTTTGTTTAATTTAGTCACCTTGGTTTTGTACAATTTAGTTACTTATAAAAAAAAATTCCTAAAGTTTTTATTGTATTTCTATATTATTTCGTTTATTTTAGTTACTTGTTTTTTTTTGCAATTTAGCAGCTTATAAAAAATAGTTCCTAATCTTTTTATTGTATTTTTATTTTAATTAATTTTTGTTTTATCTAGTCATATGGTTTTGTGCAATTTAATTATGTATAAAAAAAAAGTTCCCAAAGTTTTTTTTATTGTATTTTGTTTATTTCAGTTACTTGGGTTTCGCAATTTAGCAACTTATAAAAAATAGTTCCTAAACTTTTTATTGTATATTTATTTTACTGAATTTTGTTTAATTTAGTCTCTTGGTTTTGTCCAATTTAGTTACTTATAAAAAAAAAAAAAGTTTCTAAATTTTTTATTGTATTTCTATATTATTTCGTTTATTTCAGTCACTTGGTTTTGTGCAATTCAGTTACGTATAAAAAAAAGTTCCTAAAGTTTTTATTCTATTTCTATTTTATTTGGCTGTACTTGTTAATCGTGTTGTATATTTTATTAACTTGTTTTGGATAGTAATTACATTACTTATTTTATACATTTGTAATAATATTATCACATGACTTTTGAAATCATTCCATCATTTTGGTAAAATTATAATAAAATTGTTTGAATTAAATTGTATGCTCTAGCATTATAAACAACCTTTCAACGCCCTCATAAAATGAAAGAGTGAGTATGTTTAGAATTGAAGTTCATATTGTGAACAGGGTTATCTTTTGTGGATGTGATGGGGGGGGGGGGGGGGGTTTGGTCCCTAAGGGCCGGTCAAGAGCATTTCCCGGTGGGCCGAAAATTCCCGATCCGCCCCTGTCTACAAGAATATGCTAGTGCTAATTATTGCTATCTACATAGTAATTCGTGAGGTTATCTTCATAAGTGATGTGTTTGGAAGACATTTTTGGTGTATTTTCTATGATTTGCATCAATACAGGGCAAGTTTTCTTCCTCGTACTTTTTCATACTCACGACCGTCACGCGTTTTTAAAATGATTCGTATTTTTTAAAAGCTCCTGGACTCCATATTTGATTATTTGTAGATGTATACAACTGATTAGTCAAACTAGCCGTTTAGGTAAGGTTTTGGTGTTGCAATTAACATTAATTTAAGGGAGGTTCCTCACGACCGTCACACTCACGACCGTCACACCTATTTTTTTGTTTACATAATTAAGAGTTACATATTAATGTACCAACACTTTTATACGGGTGAAACATCACTGAATTGAGGTCTTTTTTGGCGGGGTGTTGGGGAGGGGAGGGGGAGGGGAATCGGACTTAAAGACAATTCAACCAATTTCGTCAAATATACCAGAGTTAAATACCTATTATTAAATTCGATAATTATGTTTCTTTCGTACTTACTAGCATATATTTGCGGTTTTAACAGTTTTATTAATTAGTGGGGGGGGGGGGGGGGGGTCTATATTTCTAAATTGAAAACGGCTCGTCCGATTTTAATGAAATTCAATAATTATGTTTCTTTCGTACTTCCTAGCATGTATTTGGAGTTTTAACAGTCTTACTAATTAGTGGGGGTTGGGAGGGGGGCTATATATCTAAATTGGGAACGGCTCGTCCGATTTTAATGAAATTCGATAATTATGTTTCTTTCGTACTTTTTAGTGTTTTAACGGTTTTACTAATTAGGGGGGGGGGGTCTATATTTCTAAATTCAGAACGGCTCGTCCGATTTTAATGAAATTCGATAATTATGTTTCTTTCGTACTTTTTAGTGTTTTAACGGTTTTACTAATTAGGGGGGGGGTCTATATTTCTAAATTCAGAACGGCTCGTCCAATTTTAATGAAATTCGATAATTATGTTTCTTTTGTACTTATTAGCATAAATTTGTGGTTTTAACGGTTTTACTAATTAGGGGGGGGGGTCTATATTTCTAAATTTAGAACGGCTCGTCCGATTTTAATGAAATTCGATAATTATGTTTCTTTTGTACTTACTAGCATATATTTGTGGTTTTAACGGTTTTACTAATTAAGGGGGGGGGTCTATATTTCTAAATTCAGAACGGCTCGTCCGATTTTATTGAAATTTGATAATTATGTTTTTTTCGTACTTATTAGCATATATTTGGTGCTTATAAAATGTACTTCTGATTGCTGTATTTGATTTACATAATACACAATTTAATTACATTACAGTGCTATATAAATACGTTGCAATAAATTTATAAATATACAAAGTAAGGATTAATTATTACGAATTATTTTTCATCATTTTCAATCAAAATACGTGATATAAAATTATCCGAAAACTTTAATAAATAAATAAACACTAGATACATTCATTCTTAAGTGAAAATATAGTCCCCTCCTCACTAATTATTAAAACTGTTAAAACCCCAAATATACGCTAATAAGTATGAAAGAAACATAATTATCAAATTTCATTAAAATCAGACGAGCCGTTCTCAATTTAGAAATATAGCCCCCCTCCCCACCCCCACTATTTAGGAAAACTGTTAAAATCCCAAATATATGCTAATAAGTACGAATGAAACATAATTATCGAATCCCATTAAAATCGGACGAGCCGTTCTCAATTTAAAAATATAGCCCCACTCCCCACCCCCCACTAAAATGTTAAAACCCCAAATATATGCTAATAAGTATGAATGAAACATAATTATCAAATTTCATTAAAATTAGACAAGCCGTTCTCAATTTTGAAATTTTCTATGAAAAGCTCTATAAAATGCTTCAAAACAGTGGTAAATAGAAAAAATAAATCGGCCCCACCTGGGAATTCAATAAATAGAAGGTATATTATAATAGAAAACTCAAAAATAATAAAAATTTAAGCAACTTTAAAAATATATATATTTTTTTTAATTTTAGCTGAGGCTATGAGAATGACCCATATATGAAATTAAATTAAATTCAATTCTCTACAAGTTTGATTATGTAATTTCTTCTGAGGAACGATCGGGGAAGGTACTAGAAGCAAAAGTATTACAAAAAGTGAGGTAACATTTGTTTTGTTTCCCGAAAATCACCGATTTTCAATAACGTATATCTCGAAACCCATTAGAATTTCGACAAATTTATACACAATCAATTTTATAGGAAATGTAATCAACTTTAATTTAGATTTGTAACATATTTTTCTAGAGTCGACCATTTTCCAGATATATTCAATGTCAAAAATAAATTACGAGTTTTTTTTCGGAATCAAACGTTTCAATAATGTTTTTAATAAATTTATTCATACACCTAGCCGTTTTCTGATTGTAAGCTTGTAAATATCAATATATATCCTTTCAACAATTTAGTCACCAAACAGAAAAAAAAAAGAATAAAATGGAATCATAAGTGGCAAAATATACTTATGTCGCAGTAAAGGGGTTTTAAAACGCACACACTCCCTTTTGCGATCAAATACCTTATGTCTAATCTTTTCTAATTTTAAGCTGTAAAAAAACATATTTTTTCTACAATTTAGACCCCGTGACGTAAAAAAACCGTGGGAAGTTTCTCATACAAAAAAGTTAACAATTATTTATTATTACCTTTACTTTGAGATTAGGGTTTGGAAGGAGGAAAATAGTCAAATAAGCCTATACTGTGTGTGATATGTCGAATAAATGAGAAATGAAACTACTCTTATGAAACAATTAAAAGGATTGATCAAAATGAAAAAAAAAAAAAAAAAAAAAACCATTGTTGTTTGAACCTACGATAGCATTGGAAATGTTGGTATTTTCTTTGATCCCATGCCGTCTAGTGATTTCGTGTCTTTTCTACCTTCTTCTTTTTATCTGAACCTAGCATAATCTTGACTGTGAATTCCTATGGCAAAACGTAAGATAGAAAAATGAGTTTTATATCTCAGGAATACGCGCGGCAGGAAAGGAAAGAAGGAAACTGCCTATTTAAACTAGCCTAAAAATTTATAAACACTAATTTATTTGACTTATAGCCCAACAAAATCAGTTAATTATTTATATGCTAAGGGGTAACAGCTAAGACAGCAGGTACTAAGTACAAATAATGCAGGTATGATCTGGCCCCGTAAAATTTAGCGGCAGAGTTATACAGGTAGTTCAATAAATTATAAGCGTTTTATTAGACGTCGGCAGATAACTAGTCTGATTGATCTATTAAAATTTTATTAAAATATAAGATTAAAATTGATTTAATCATTATGGTAGTTATAGGAAAAATAATTTCTTCATGACTGGGAAAAAATATAGATCATAGTACATTTGTAGGATATGTACACCTACAAAGTAATTAAATTAATTAATTTGGGCTGCAAAGCCCAGATAAACTTGATAGTATTGGTTATTATTTGTAAGGTTAACATCGTATATAAAAAACCAAAGGTCCTTTATTTTTTATACAATATTTTTTCGAAATCAGCAACACAAAATATATTGGAAACGATGATATTTTTGGCCGGCTAGACCTACAACACAACTTTCTGTGCGTTGGCGTTCCATATTGGTGTTATTTTATTGAACTCATTTGATTGAAAAATTCAATAACTTTTTGTACTCATCACTTTTATATGAAATCAGCTTTTTGATTTGAGTATTAAAAAAGTAAATAATTTTAATGAATACAGCTCATAATATAATTATTCCTTATTAAGAATAAGCATCATTTATGCAAAAATAATATGTCATATTCGTTCATAATATATATTTTTTTAATGTGCAGTAATATAGCATAAGTAATTTGAATTTTAATTAGTAATAGGAATAGATAATACTTTATTGTTTGTGGATTCTTTTTTTTTTTTTTTTTTTTTTTTTTTTTTTTTTTTTTTCAACTAGTTTTATATAAATTAATAATAAAATAATGTTTTTATTTATATCCTTTTCCCATTATATATGAACAATGTTATAATTCTAGTCAATAAAATCATCATTGGGGAAGTGAAATAGAACAAAAGTTGTAGGCCCTCCAAAATAAGGCTAGCTAGAGTCTTTATAAGTCTTTATACCAGGCGGCGGAAGGTAGGGGATCAGTGTTTATAGTCGCTAATCCTCTGCCATACTTCTAACGTGATTTTTCCTAATTCCTTCTTATATGTTGATGCACCTCGCATTTTTAAATATATTTACATTAAGTATGCAGTTTTTTTTGTTATATAGTTTTAATTATTGTTTAGTTTTATAATTTTTCGAAATTTTCAGTTTGAATCGTGAAAATTCTATTTTGAGTTCCAAAACAACTTTTCGATTGAAATGTTATTTTAGATTTGTAGTTTGAGGCTACTCTAGTCATGATAGACGTAGATGCAACCTGAAAAAAACAAAACACAGAAATTCGTATTTATGGGTTTCGGCCGATGTTGTTCGTATAATTAAAATTTTTTTTTCGCCAATATTGATATTTTATTATTCTACACTTGCCTATTTGTTGACGTTTCTTTAAAAAATACTAGAAAATTTTTTTTATCCTAAAATTGTAAATATCACATATATGGCCTTCTAAAATAGATACATCAAATTTTTACGGAAATATGGAACAATATTAACTTTACAAAACCAAAATCGGATGATCCGTTGAGATTTGAGGAGAAATCTAAATTTTGTTTATTTTGGCACGCTACATGGTGGCAACATTTGGTACTACAGAGGGGACATTTAGCCTTAAATGAATAAAAATAAAGTTTTACATAAATCAAATTTGAAAACCAAGAATATTTTCAAGCAACTTTAAAAAGGAGGAGGTTCTCAATTCGCCCGCATATATATATATATATTATTAGGCGATCACTCCATCAATTATAAATCGATTTTGATGATCCTCTCTTTGATTGGTAGGGGAGCCTTCAGAGGTGGTCCCATAAAAAATTATTTAAATCAACTCAGCGCTTTTTAAGAAAAATCAAAAAAACAATTAATAAGAAATCACTGTTATATAGTCTTCCTCTATAAATGTATTTATCCATGGTAACTAAATCTAAATTATTATATATACAGTCAATTATTTACATATACAATCAACTCTCGATGTGTTGAACTTCGATAAGCCGTATTCTGAAGAATAAAATCACATATTTAACGAAAATAAATGCATATTTTAATTAAATATTTGACATTTTTAAATATGTCATAAAAATCCGATCCTTAATGATGATCCATAAACATTTTTCATGCTGAATTCAATCCTGATTTCCATTTCAAGGTAGATTTAAGTAATAGTTTATTAGCGGATTTGTTAATTAAAATGTTGTGAATGGTGATTTTATTGTCCCTTTTATTACTGTACGTTGTGTATATAAATTGAAGATCTCTATTATTTATTATTTAACTTTATTTGGGCCTGGGAGTTCATGTGTTGATGATCTCTGGTCTGGCTTCATTCTGTAATGTTACATCCGTGAAAATGTGTTTTCCTTATTTTCCAAATTTTTTTTTGTTTACTATAGTAATTTCTAAGTTCAAAATATTTATAGTTTTTATTGTTTCCTTTTCTAATTCTAGTGTGAATTTAATTGGTGGGTGAATTTCTTTTATATAATTTAAAAGCCTATTTATTTTCCTGTTTGTCCCTGATCAGAGGCATAAAAAGATTTCTATAAAAGACATTGAGATGAACAGTTTACCTCCTCGACTCTGCGGTCTACCCAAAATATTCTATCAACTTGTTTCATGTTTAATAACAAAAACAATGTGCCTAACACTGAAAGAAGTGATATACTTGCAATTACTATAATCTATCAACTATGGTCATTGCAATATAGGACTTGTGTTAACAAGTCGAAGCCAAATTGAATGTTTAATGAACTTTACTGGTTTTTTTAACAATATATTTAAATTCCAAAGTTGGAATTTGAAGATGACATGAATTAAAATATTGAACTATACCAGAATGAAAATAGCGTATTCATTACACCCTTTTGTTTTCAATAGATCTTCTTCAATTATAAGTTTACATATTTCAAATTCCTTTCGAACATATCGTGTGTGTATGAGCCAATTGTTAGATTCGATAGATGTAGGTTCTGTAATTCAAATAAAATCAATAAACATTAAATAGACTTGAAAATGTATAAACTGAACATTAAGAAGAGTAAACTGAACATTTGTTCCTGTGTGTTTCCAGAATATGTATTTTAAAATTAAAAACGACAGAACCAAGAGGTTTGACTTTACCTTTGATTGATAAACGCAGGCGAGGCTGGACTACATCAGTTCTAGTTACGCCATTCATGGTTGATGACTACTGTATAAGGTTGGTTACAACTTTTGTTGTAGCAACGATCATCCGTCAGAGCAATCGTTCACGATTCATTCTTTGCCTGTGATTTCATATAAAACAATTAGCAGCCTCAATTGAAGATGAAATGTTTCTACATTAGCATTTTGCTAAGTGACTAGTTATTGTAATAATAATAATAATATTAAAATTTTCAAACAGAAATAAAAATAATAGCAAACAGGAATATGCTGAGGAACAAATTAATTTCTTTGTCTATTCTAATGAATACTCCTTATTTAATTTCAGTTCATACAAGTATGGAACGTGGCATTATAGATATTATAAAATGTTTGAATTATAAATATTCTCCCTGCACAACTCTTAACAAAAAAAAAAAGAAAACTTCATTGATATTTAAAATTTTAATTAGGTTTTCAAAGGTTTAGCTAAACAGCTAACATATTGACAATATGCAACGAGAGTACTAAAACTTATGAATAATGAGAGAGGCAATTAATTAGAAGGAATTATAAAGACAGACGAAGATAAGTAGAATTACGAGAAATCGTTTACTATTCACTTGCATCAGGCATCAAAGGCATTAAAATGGTAAGGAAAGGAAGTTTCACCAATACCACCAATGTTTGAAAATCCAAAAATTTGAGGTTTGAGAAACAACTTCTGACTGCGAAAAATTGTTACAGGAATATTTTTTAACTTATGGAATACGAATTTTATCGAGACGATATTGTCCAGTCAGCAGGTATTTCCAACAGTTCAAAAATTGATGAAATTTTAGTCTCTTGCATATTTATGGCAAGTAATAAAATACCAATTTTTATCTTCAAAGGCATTGTGATAGATTAAGGAGGAGGGAGAACCACTTGTAGATTTACGATTTTTTATTTTTTATTTGTTTCGGTTTTTGTCCGATAATTTGTTTTCTATAAGTTTTGTGGATAACTGTATGCTTAGTTTTTAATATGACTTTTATTTTTCTACAATTTTATTGGTTAAACTTGATAATATATTGAATAATTATGGAGATATAATAATACAGCTATTTCTTTTTTGTTCAACTATTTAGGCGCTTGTGCACCCTGAAGTTAAATATGGGCAACTGTATGTAACTACAACTTATAATTAACAACTAATCATTCCTAGCTCCATTTTCACTGTTCAATGGAGCAGAATTTGCGACCATATAGTTGCTTGAAAAAAATACAAAAGAATTTCAAGCAATAAGGCATAAAATAGTATCGCTTGAAGCAGGAGGAAATGGCGACCTACATCCAAGAAGAAATAGAAATAATGACTTAATAACAGAACAGACTGATGGATTATGACATGGACAGAAGCTGGACGGCTGCCTCAAAACTCGCTGGTGTGAGAAGAGCGTTCTATTTTTTATTTGAATGCTCCTTAAATTTACTATCAGTCTCTATATATGAAATTTTGATTATGTCACGTTATACTCTCAAATCAGCGCACTGAATTTGTCGATATTGTCATACTTTGCCAAAACATACATATTTACCGTTCGGGTTTGGGTGTATTACGTGACATAATCAAAGTTTCATATATAGGGCCTGATAGTAAATTTAAGGAGCATTCAAATAAAATTGAAATTTAGGATCGAACGATTAGTTTCGGAATGAGTGCCAACAAACCTGTTTTCTCAGAGAAGTGCGACCTCAGTTAAAGAGTGCTGAAATGAGGGGTGTTGAGTTCATGGAATATGCGATAATTTTTTACTTCATAGCATCGTTAGGAATAGTTGGAAGGTAAACATACTAAAAGTCCCTGCCCCTGGGATGTGAGCTAGGGGTGAGAGGAGGGGAGAACGTTCCAATTTTGTTTTTCGATAATATCTCGAAAACGGTGGACTCAAGAAAAATATGCTACAAATCAAAATTAAAGCTCATTAAATTTCATATAAAATTAATTATATACATATACGTCGAAATTCCAACAGTTTTCGAGATATACGTTATTAAAAATCGATAATGATACAAATAAACAAAATGTTTACCTCACTTTTTGTTAAATATTTGCTTCTAATACCAGAAACGTATAAATGAAATTAAAGTAAATTTGATGCTCTACAATTTTGATCCTGGCGTTTTTTCTGAGAAACGATTGTGGAGGGTACTAGAAACAAAGTTTGACAAAAAGAGAGGTGACATTTGTTTTTTCCCGAAAATCACCGATTTTCAATAACGAATATCACGTAAAAGATTAGAATTACGACCAATTTTTATATTATCAATTTTATAGGAAATTTAATCAGCGTTTATGTTTATTTGAAACATATTTTTCTAGAGTCAACCCTTTTCGAGTTATTATCGAAAAAACAAAAAAATTGAACTTCTTCCCCCCCCCCCCCACCGTTAGCTCACCCCCCAGGAGCGGGGACTTTTAGTATGTTTACCTTCGAAGTATTCCTAACGATGCTATGAAGTAAAAAATTATCGCATATTCCATGCACTCTACAATGTGTTTATTGACTGGACTATAGGTATTTTAACTGCTTGGGAACGGTGAGAAAGGAAAGCATGAAGCCAGCGGATGAAACTAAAGGAGAAATTTAAATATTCTAATTTGGAAAAAAGAATAGAGTGATCCAGGGAATTAAACACTTAAACAAATTCAAAAGTATCATTACAGTTCGTTTTTTCTCGTCTATGGCAGTAAATATGTCATTTGTGATTGAGTGGAGTAGCCGGGTCGAAACTCAAATTGTAGGGGGTCGAAGAGGTTGGATTGATGATTGAAGGTGTGATTTCGGGAAGACGTAGTTTTATCAATTTAATAGGGATTTCATTTATGCCGGTAGAATTGGAATTGGACTTCAATATTGAGGAAATAAGTTCAGAGGGTGTGATGTAGGAAAAATAAAAATTAGCATCGTTGTATGCAGGAGCTGAAGCAGAATAGGAGGAAGGATGAAGAGAATCGGAAGAGAAGGAAGAAACAAAATATGAATTTAATTCTTCAGGGATGATGTTCCACTAATCCCCCTTGAACAGACCCGCTTGGACTTCATCTGGACAAACGTCTTACTTGGAATCCACATACAAGACTAAAACGACAAGAAACTGCCCGTCGTTTTTGACTACTTCAACATTTACTTGACAAACGTTCAAACCTTCCACTTAATTACAAAAGACTCATTTACATAACAGTCATTAGACCGATTTGGACATACGGAGTTAAGCTTTGGGGCTCCACTAAGCCATTCAATTCATCTCGTATCCAATCCTTACAATCCAAAATCCTTAGAAAAATCCTAAATGCTCCTTACTTCGTCACAAACAAACTTATCCACAAAGATCTTAATATACCTTACATTTCTGACTTTGCTCAAACCAGATATCATCCTTTCATAGCAAACTCCACAATCATCCAAATCCATCAGTATCACAAATTGCTTCTCACTCCATTCCAGATAACCCTCCGAGGCGCCTGCAAATAAGATGGACCTTCTAATATAGTACTTCATTATATAGAACCTTTATAAGTGCTACCAATGGGTAGTTGCTTTAAAAACTAGTGACGTGTCATTTTTATCAGTATCATCATATTTACTTGATGTATTATATTTGTATATACAGTTGTAAATTTCAATAAATGACTAAAAAAAAATCTTCAGGAGATACAGGATAGGTTGATGAAGATGTGTGTGAATCAAAGGGAAAGTTTACGGAGGAGACGCCATTTCGATCTGGAATCAGGAGCAGAGGAGAGGGCATCATGGAAATAAGTGGATTTCGCTCGACGAATCGAGGCTTGTGTCAAGTTACGGAGTATCCTGAACGTTTGGTAGTCGTCAGTCATCCTCGTGCGTCTGAATTGTCTACGTGCTGCATCTCGATTTCGTTGGATCTGTTTGATTTCTGGACTTATCCCAGGAGCAGGAGGACGACGAAAGGAGGAGGATTTGAGATGTGCATTTTTATTAAGGATATTTAATAGGTTTGTGGAGAGGATGTTGACCATGGAGTCAATCGAGGAAGAAGTATAAATTTCAGTCCAGTTCTGAGCTTCAATGTCTGGAAGGATCTTTTCACGGGTTAGGGATTCTATATTGCGGAAAGCAATAGTTTTCGGGCGGAACGAAGGTGCTTGGATATTGTAAGATATTTGAATTAGATCATGGGAGGATAGGAAAGGAACAGGTAACTGAAAAGAAGCGAGGAGGTTCTTTTCTGAGTCAACAATGAACAAGTCAAGCCAGGTATCAGACGACGAAGTGTGGTGGGTAGGGGAGAATAGAACTATAAAGGGATGTAGGGAAAAAATAGGCTTTCAAGGAATAGTTTATCACGTGAGTCAGAGAGGAAATTAGAATTCAGGTCCCCTGAAATGATGATATTGGTATAGAAAGGAACACAGTTGTATAGGGATGTTTCGAAAGATAAGTCAAAAGGAAAATGAGGAGGGCGGAAACTTTCACGTATAGGAGATGGTGAGTTTTGTAGGAAATTTGTACAAAAAGGAACTCGATATATGTACACGATAGCCTGAAAATAATAATCCTCGATTTTTCTCCCTCATCCATACATCCTTACGTTGAATACCTTATCCTAGAAATTTCATCTGGCAATCATCGCCTACTATATGCTGTGATATATCGTCCTCCTCTTGTTCCCTTCGATCCTTCCTTCGAATTCCTTCCTTATTTAGCCTTGTTCCTCTCTATTCTAATATTAATATCTCCGGAGACCTCAATACAAATTTCCTTGCTGACTATAATGATAAACGTTACTTGGATAACCTGTCCTAATTCCTCCGCCTTTTTATCGCACCTTTCGCTCCTACTCACCATTCCCGCTAGTCCGATACATAGACCTATATATCATAGATTCTCAAAAAAATTTCCTTTCCTCCTCCCAATGTCCTGCGTCCTTTCTATCCTGCCATGGCCTAATCCAAATACCCTATGATTTCCAAACCCATCAGCTTCCTACAAAAACCATAACATACCACAACCTTGACGCCCTTGGCCGCGATAGTATCCTATCTCTCCTTGAAACCTTAGATTGGAGTGAAATCTACTTCACCCTTCTATTGACCAATCGCCTTAGTATCCTCGATACCTACGCTCCGCTTAAAACCTCTACCTTTCGTCGTCGGCCTGCAACATGGATGTCTAAAGAAATTAAAGATCTGAAAGAGAAAGCGTGAAGCCGCACGAAGACCATTTGGACGAACGAGATTCGTTGACGACAACCAAGCGTTCAAAGTACTCCGATACTTGGTGCAAGTCGTCAGTGTTTGTTTGGACTCCGAAGAGGACGTATCTAAGGCTCCGAGGGATTAACATCAAACAGATAACTTATATTCTTTTCTTTATATTTAAGTTAAAATTTTATTTTTAAGTTTATTACTTACCATTTATTTTTATTTTTTTACTCATTATTCTTATTATTTCTTTATTTTGTTTTTTATTATATATATATTTTTTTCTTTTAATTTACTAGTATTTAATATCTACTCTTTCTTTTAAATCTTTAATCCTGGTTTCCTAAAATATGGAGGAACCAGATGAACCAATCAGTCCATTGGCTAAAAGAAAGAGACCTAGGGGAAGAATGAAAAGGATACAGGAAAAAATACATTTTTCGGAACCGAAAAAATTTAGTCCCACCTTTATAATAATAAAAAGGGAAGATGAAGAGGGATTCACAAAGGTTTCTCCCTTCTTTATCAACAAATTCATTACTAACCTTGTAGGTGAAGTAAAAAATATAAAAAAACTAAAGGATGGGTCATTACTAGTAGAAACATGCAAGGGGACCCAATCTGACACTCTACTGTCCTGTAAAGATTTTGGAGGTCAGTTCCCTATTCAAGTCACGCCCCACAATACCCTTAACTACAGCAAGGGAATAATTAAAATGTATGATTTTCAGTATCTAGAAATCGAAGAGATCAAAAGAGAATTAAATCAAGATATAATAGACATTTTAAGAATTAAAATTAAAAAGAACGGCTCTGAAATTAACACGCACAAATATATTATAACATTCCCGACTCCTATAGCTCCCAAAACAATAAAGATAGGATATCTAACAGTACACATAGAGCCCTATATACCTAATCCCCTCCCGTATTTCAATTGCTTGGACTTCAATCATCCCACTAACCAATGCAAGAGACCATCGGTATGTATACAATGCGGCAAAACAAAACACAATGAAGGAAATAAATGTGAATTACCACCTCACTGCGTTAATTGTAACGGCCCTCATAACGCATTAGACCGCTCCTGTCCGGTATTCGTAAAACATAATGAGATTAAAGCCATACAGGTAAACAATAAAATATCTCTAAATGATGCAAAAAAAATCTATAATGAAAGATTCCCTACCGTTTTTAACAAAAGTTTTACCGAAATCCTAAAAGAGAAAATTAATATAACAGGGAAAAAGGAGATCGGCATTCAAGCCGATATTCCGTTTTTATTTGGCGAAATTAAAAAAAATAATTCTAACAACGAATCTAACCAAATTAAAAATATAAATATAAAACCTTCGTCGTCATATTCGGGCGTAAATACCCGATCATCCACGAGGTCCGCTACGACCTCTCCCCAGTTCCTCCCCCACCCCCTCCCCCAGTCCCATTAACTTATCCACGGATCTAGCGTCAGGACCTAGGCTGGACGAGTCTTCTCTTACTCTCCTTGCCCCGTCTACGTCCTAATTCTCAGACAGTGCGGTTAATCCCATGTCTGAAGACCCTGACCCGTCTGAGGACGAAAAAGGGTATATTAGAGTCAAAAATAATAGGAAATCTAAGAAAAATCGTAACCCCTAATAGATTAAGAAACAAAAAATGCTTAACAACTTTCCTATTAATCTCAAACTAAGACCAATGACTCAAACCCAATTCAATAGAAAAAATTATCAATGGACAAAGACTTTTATTAACTTTCAATGACAATGACTTTTATTTTTCCTATATAACTCCTACATAAATTATCTAATCTATCACGAAATCTCATACCAATCCCCGTTAAACTTATAAAATTATGCCTCCCAGAAACTTTGCCGGTCCTTGTCAACATCTATAATTCTCCCTTCAAAACGCTATATTTCCTACCTCCTGGAAGAAAGCTATAGTCCATTCCATCAACAAAACTCCTAATTCTACATGTCCTGCAGATTATCGCCCAATCTCTATCCTTTCAAACATCTCAAAACCCTTAGAACGATTGGTACTATCACAAATTTCCTATTTCCTGAAAGGTTCCCATCTACTCGATCCTTTCTTATCCGGTTTCCGTCTTGGTTATTCCATACAATCTGCACTAACCAAAATCATAAGCGAAATCCATGCCGCCATAGATGAAAAAACACTGACTGTATTAATACTCCTAGATTTCTCCGAAGCCTTTGATTCCATTGACCATTGAATCATTTTTTCCAAATTAAAAGCTTTAAAATTTTCCAAAAGTTCAATCCATTAGTGTCAGTTTTTCCACTCCGACCGCATTCAAGCAGTATCCATCCCTAATCAACCCTTACCCGACTTCCTAGCTCTGTCTTCTGGAGTAGCCCAAGGTTCCAGAATTTCGCCTCTCCTCTTCAAATCCTACATTAATGACCTCCCCCAGTCACTTTTACACTGTCCCCATCACCTTTATGCGGACGACTCGCAGATATATTTATCTTTCCCTCCTGCCGAATTATATGAATTTTTTTTTAAGATTCAGAAAGACCTCGGTAGAATCTGTGCTTGGGCCAACCTGCGTAATTTAAAGTTAAATGCAGGAATAACTCAAGCTATTATAATCGGTTCAAATCCCCTTCTCAGACCCATTACATAAGGGAAAGATTGATGGAGGAGGACCCTACGGATGTAAATTTCACATTTTCGAAAGCGCTTACCCTAGCCTCTGCTAGAGAAGCCTCCCTTAAATCCATCGCTGTATCATAAATCAAGGTAGAACCATCTGAATCATTTTATATGTTTAAAAAGAATTTTGGCCCTCAGAAACCATCGTGCCAGAAGAGAGAGCAGCAGAAGCCTTGTGAGGTATGCGGTCGAAAAAAACATCTAAAAGTTGTAAGTATAAAAATCATTCTTGCCATAAATGTCATAAAAAAGGTCATTTGGCCCCGGTATGTAAAACCAAATTTTTAACCGAAGAAACCGTAGGAGAGGAGGTCATCCTATGTGACACATTCTTTAATTTTCCTACTTTCCATCAAAATGATTTTACCATAGATTTGAACATATTTGAGCAAATTTATATATTTGAAATCGATACTGGGTCATTTTACAATATTATAGCGGAAGAATTTTATTTATCAAACTTTAAGAAGGTCCCGCTTTATGAAAATTATATTAAATTATGTGATTACGTGGCTCACAAAGTATACCCCATTGTAAATATCAAGTTATTGGTGGGAAAGGATTCCAAATTTCAGAAATTGGAATTCCAAATGGGTGCCTTCCACTGATTGGCAGACAAGGTTTAAAAATTTTGAAGTCCAGTTATTCTGAACATATTTTATTTGTGGACCCATACATACACACAATGGTGCTTTGGAATCTCTAGTGCATCAGGAGAGTTTCAGAAAGTCGACAATCTACTCCGAGGTCTCCAGGGAGTGGGATCATTACTGGATGATATTTATATCAGCGGTAGGACCAGAGAAGAGCACAATCAAAGGCTGGACATGGTACTAAAAATTCTTAACTCAGCCAACCTGAGAGTCGAATTAAGCAAATGTTCTTTTGGTTATAATCCTATAGAATATCTGGGGTATATATTTGATGAGAAAGGATTGCATGCCACATATAAGCATATAAAAGCCATTCAAGAAGCTCCACCCACCACCTAAGGATGCGGCTGCTCTTAAATCTTTCCTCGGACTAGTGACATTTCATCTAAAGTTTATTCCTAATGCTTCTGGCATTTTATACCCATTATACCGTTTAGGAAAAAAAGGGGTGAAATTTATCTGGGCAGAAAGCTGTCAAATAGCCTTTGACAAAATTAAAACAATTTTAACTTCTGAACCGGTCTTGACGTATTTTGATCCGGGTCTACCTTTACAACTGACAGTAGATGCATCAGCCAAAATGGTTGGAGCAGTTCTTTCTCAGATTGATAATAAAAATAATGAACGCCCTATAGCATATGCTTCTAAAATGTTGACTGAGGCACAAAAAAAGTATGCCACCATCGAAAGAGAAGCTTGGGCTATCATATTTGTTATCACACATTTTAAAGATTATTTATTTCTCAAAGAGTTTACCCTTGTGATAGATCACCGGCCTTTGCTTTACATTTTTGGAGAACGGAAAGGCATTCCCATTTATGCTGCTAATAGTCTACTAAGATGGGCATATTTAATTTTCAATTATAATTATAAAATAAAATACATTAAATCGAAAGAAAATCGAGCTGATTACCTGTCTAGGATTGAAGGTAAAGGTCATTTAACTGTTCCTGATTATAAGATGTCTTATCTAAATTTCATTCACAAAAACTTGCCATTTAGAATAAGCTGGCACACTATCCGTCAAGAAACAAGAATTGATCCAGTATTATTCCAGGTTATGAGAATTTTGATACACGGGGGATCAGTTTCTGATAAAAATGAGACTTTAAAGCCTTACAGGAAACGATTTGACCAACTGACCGTGGATCACGGATGTGTTATATGGGGCTACCGTGTAATCATACCCGAAAAATTTCAGAATAAAATTTTGCAACTGCTTCATGCTAATCATCTAGGTGCAGTTAAAATGAAGAGTTTCGCTCGAAATTATTTTTGGCCAGCGTTGGATAGAGATATTGAGCAGTGCGCCAACTCCTGTGAGACTTGTTGCCATTTTATACCATGCCCACTTAAAGCAGTTTTACATCCGTATTCGTGGCCTATAAATAAGAAAATTTCTTGTTTTGTTGTCATGGATTCAACTACAAAATGGATCAAAGGTTTTATTGTATCATCAATGACGGCTGAGGCAGCTATATCTAAGCTCTGAGAATTATTCGCACGTTTCGGATTGCCTAGAGCTCTAAAATCTGATGGAGCCAAATGTTTTGTAGGCTCAGAATGTTCAGCTTTCTTATACAAATATGGAATTCAGCATTTGGTAAGGGCACCATTTCACCCCCAATCAAATGGTAGTGCCGAATCAGCTGTCAAAATTTTGAAAAGATGTATTTTAAAGTGGAGAAGAAGATGATCAAGGATGCAGTCAAAGTAACACCACGTCCAAGAAGGAATTCTTTAATTTTTGCCACATCTGGTATTTTGTTCATTATAGCCCTGAAGAAGACCTGCAACGCAGGTCGAAACGTTGGCACGTATTGAAGAATTCCTTCTTGGACGTGGTGTTACTTTGACTGCATCCCTGATCATCTTCTCCATTCATCATATCAGTCAACTATACTTTTATAGGATTTGAAGAGGAGAGGCGAAATTCTGGAACCTTGGGCTACTCCAGAAGACAGAGCTAGGAAGTCGGGTAAGGGTTGATTAGGGATGGATACTGCTTGAGTGCGGTCGGAGTGGAAAAACTGACACTAATGGATTGAACTTTTGGAAAATTTTAAAGCTTTTAATTTGGAAAAAATGATTCAATGGTCAATGGAATCAAAGGCTTCGGAGAAATCTAGGAGTATTAATACAGTCAGTGTTTTTTCATCTATGGCGGCATGGATTTCGCTTATGATTTTGGTTAGTGCAGATTGTATGGAATAACCAAGACGGAAACCGGATAAGAAAGGATCGAGTAGATGGGAACCTTTCAGGAAATAGGAAATTTGTGATAGTACCAATCGTTCTAAGGGTTTTGAGATGTTTGAAAGGATAGAGATTGGGCGATAATCTGCAGGACATGTAGAATTAGGAGTTTTGTTGATGGAATGGACTATAGCTTTCTTCCAGGAGGTAGGAAATATAGCGTTTTGAAGGGAGAATTATAGATGTTGACAAGGACCGGCAAAGTTTCTGGGAGGCATAATTTTATAAGTTTAACGGGGATTGGTATGAGATTTCGTGATAGATTAGATAATTTATGTAGGAGTTATATAGGAAAAATAAAAGTCATTGTCATTGAAAATTGCTACAGAGGATAAAACATCTACATCCGTAGGGTCCTCCTCCATCAATCTTTCCCTTATCTTGGTCTGAACCAATCCCAGAACAAAAATATCCCTCATAATTATTTCTAGTTCAGTATTTCTGTCTCAGACAAGATGGCCGCTTCTACACATCACATTTAGAATCGCTCTCTGTTTGTGACATTTTCTACTGTGTATTTAACTTATGTTACAGTTTCGTTTTTATCGATTAGTGACAGTATGAATTATAGATCATTTTGAAAGTAACTTTTAGTGAGGTGAATTAAAACATTATTAACAGTGAACTGGTTCAATATATATATAGGTGAGGCAGTTTAACTGGCCAGCCTAGCCCGTAATCCTCCCGCCTGTTTGAATACAGCAGCACTATCAGACAAGGCCATGGGCCTGTTATTGTTTTCTGTAACCTCTAGTTCGTAACCAAAGATTTAATTTAATTTAATTTTATTTATTTTTTTTTTTCGTAAGAACTTTTTTAGTTTACATATTGTAAACTAATTATGCCATTATTTTAGTTTTTAATTATTTACTTCATAGCTATCATTATTTTTGTTATTGTTATTGTTATTATTTTGTTTGAATACTATTACATAATGGAAGTGGTAACATCTGATGACTCAGAGACTGAAACCCCTTCTTATTCAGAGTTCAGTGAGACTGAGTAGCAGTCTAGAAGAACACTTCGCAGCCCCAGGTTCAGCGGGCAACTCACCAAATAAAAATAAAAATAAAACTGCAAAATAAAAAGAACAAAAACAATAATAATACAAATATTCTTCAAACTCGCAGTAAATCTACTGCAGCCAAAAAATCTCAGGAAACCACACTAGTTACACCCAACCCGTCTACTTCAACTACCAGAAATAACAAGATATTGTGATAACAAATCCACATCATTCTTCTGAACCCGAACCACCTCCAATCTTTGTTGCCAAAATTGAAAATTTTATATCATTCTGTCAAGAAATATCAGCTTTGATCGGAGAGACTAACTTCAAATGTTTCTCTCGGTTCAAAGACATTAAAATCAAAACTTCAACAAAAGATAACTACAAAAAATTGGTAAATCACCTCACCATCAAAAACTACGACTTTCATTGTTACCAATTGAAAGAAGAAAAATCGTATAGAGTCGTATTGCGTGGTCTCCATTCCATCGCCCCAACGAGCGCAATCAAACACGATTTGAAAGCAATAGGTCATAACGTGAGGCAAATCTCTTGTGTGCTTCACCCAAAAGAAAAATATCCTTTGCCATTATTCTTCGTCGATTTTGAGCCTGCCAGAAAAAACGATGAAATATTCAATGTAACCAGGCTGGTATATTCAGTCGTGAGATTTGAAGAGCCGAGAAGAAGGGCAACTATAGTCCAGTGCACCCGTTGTCAAAGCCTCGGACACACCAAGACGTACTGTTACCACCAAGCCAGGTGTGTGAAATGTGCTGGCCCTCATGCAACTGAGTCACGCATAAAAACAAGGGATACCCCAGCAATATGCGCGCTGTGTGGTCAAGACCATCTAGCAAGCTACAGAGGCTGCTCAGTATATAAAAGTGTGCACAGTCAGAGAACATCAAATTCGACCATCAGAAAATCACAAAATCATACAAGCAATGTACCTGAAGTTCAAGAAATTCAAGAAGCCAATTCCCACAGAATAGAACCGCAGCAATCGACTTCAACATCCGATCATCATTCACAGGGAACATCATACTCCGTATGATCACGAGGCGCCTCGTATTTCCAATTCACAACCCCCGACCTCCCAACCTCAACCTCAGCCCTTGAAACAGAACACTCCTGTTCATAATTTGCCTCTAAAAGTCAAATTACCGCCTCAGAAGGATCACCCACTTCCAATTGAACCACCTGTTCAGAGCAACTCTTTACCTCAAATACCATTACAGGTAGATTCTGCTCCTCGTACCCTAAGAAGAGTCCAGCCCCTAACCAATGCTCCTACTCAGTCATATTATTCCTTCCAAGCTCCAGATTCATTTCCTCTTCCCCATCCTTATACAAATGATATAAACGCCATACTTTCCTCATTCCTATCTGAACTAAAAGATACCATTAAGCCCCTTATCACCCTTCTTACTAGAGCCCTTTCGGAAATTCCGTTTAATGTCGCTAGATGAGCGCTAAACCTCTAGCTGTCATTTTATGGAATGCTAACGGACTACAAAACCACCGAGACAAACTTGGCATTTTTCTACACGACAATGAAATAGACATTGCCCTGCTGACTGAAACTCATTTCACTCAACGGTCATATTTTTACATACGAGACTACATCACTTACAGATCTGATCACCCAGACAACACCTCCTATGGTGGTTCCTGCATCCTTATCCATAAATCAATACCTCATTCCCTTGTCCCTTCTACTTCAATTGACGCCATTCAATCCACATCAGTATCCATTTCAACTCGTCCTTTCCATCTAACATTTTCAGTTGTATACTGCCCTCCTGGAAATTCCCTTTCTCATAACCTCCTTGATTCCTTAATCCGATCCCTCGAACCGCGCTTTATTGCAGGGGGAGATTACAACGCCAAACACCAACGATGGGGTTGTAGAACCTCCAACTCCCGTGGCAGCATCTTATCCCGCATTACAACATCCAACTGTTATTCAGTCTTCTGAATTGGGGAAATTTAGTTAAATCCTACTTATTGGCCTACATCCCTCAAAAAACGTCCTGATATCCTCGATATCTTCATTTCTTCCCAAATTTCCAACACTCATACCTTTGTCAAATCTCTGGATGACCTTTCATCAGACCATAGTCCTGTTCTGCTTCACTTGTGTTTATATCCTGTTCCGAAACCCTCTCCTCCTAGACTGATTACAGGACGAGTAGACTGGGACAAATTTCGTTACGATTTGGAAAACAAAATAGACTTGAAAATTCCTCTCAAAACAAAACATGATATCGACACTGCCATTGACAAACTTACCACATCAATATCCATCAGCATTAACGATAACACCTCACACAGACAAAAATTAAATTCTTTTCAGTCTAACTTGCCACACCATATTCGCGACTTAATAGTAGAAAAATGTATAGCAAGAGCGAAGTGGCACAGGACTAGATATCCATCAGATAAGAATAATTACTGCAAATTAACAAATAAACAAGACGGAAATTAAAAAATACAAAATTCAATAATTACATTGTAATACAGAAAATCTTAACACCACCGACAAATCTTTATGGAATACTACCAAAAAACTACTGAACTACAGAAACTGTAATCATCCTCTACTAACCGAAGCCAAAACATGGTCAAAATCTGACGATGAAAAATCACTCATTTTTGGCCAGCACCTTTTCCAAACTTTTAACCCACACCCTAATATCCTTAATCTTGCTCACCTAGAATATATTAAAGCAGAACTCAACATCCCACTCCAAATGTCTCCTCCCCCTAAGGCATTCCATCCTTCAGAAATATTAAACATAATTTACAGATTACCTTCAAACAAAGCTCCAATAGCTTTGATAATAACAAATTATCAATAGTTTAAATAATACCTAAACCCAAAAAGCCACCTGAGCTCCCATCCTCATACCGTCCTATTTCTCTCTTGCCAATCATGGGTAAAATCCTAGAAATTGGAGCGCGGAATTTACTGCACGTGAGCCTTTCTTGATGTAGAACAAGCATTTGACTGAGTCTGGCACCCGGTACTGCTGTATAAACTCCGTCAGTTCCTACCCTCTACATATTTCCTTATTATTAGATCCTATCTCAGTGAGTGAACCTTCAAAGTAAACCAAAAATTTTCCTATTCTCCCCTCTTTACCCAATCTGCCGGAGTTCCTCAAGGTAGTATCCTAGGTCCTATCCTCTACACAGCTGACATCCCAACTCATCCTACCACTATCCTCACCACTTACGCTGATGACACATGTGTATTATCAGTAAACAATGATCCCTTTATTGCCTCTCAAACACTCCAATCCAATATCCTAAACCTTCAAGAATGGTGTCAAAAATGGAGAATCAAAATAAATCCAAACAAATCCCATCAAATAACCTTTGCCCTTCGTCGTAAACCTACGACATCCTGCCCTACAGTATCCCTTAATGATATTCCACTAATCCCTATTGAACAGATCCGCTACCTAGGACTCCACTTGGACAAACGTCTTACTTGGAATCCACATACAAGACTAAAACGACAAGAAACTGCCCGTCGTTACATTCTACTTCAACATTTACTAGACAAACGTTCAAAGCTCCCAATTAATTACAAAAGACTCATTTACATGACAGTGATTAGACCTATTTGGGCGTACGGAGTTGAGCTTTGGGGCTCTACTAAACCATCCAATTCATCTCTTATCCAATCTTTACAATCGAAAATCCTTCGAAAAATCCTTAATGCTCCTTACTATGTGACCAATAAACTTATCCATAAAGATCTTAATGTTCCATATGTTTCTGATTTAGCCCAAACCAGATACCTATCCTTCCATAGTAAGCTCCATAACCACTCCAATCCACTAGTCTCCCAACTTGCTTCCTCCTCCATCCCTGATAATCCTCCAAGGCGTCTGAAAAGAAGATGGCCTAGAGACCTTTTAGTGTAGATTTTATTAAAGTGCTACTAGTGAGTAGTTCTTCACAAGTTATTTACATGCCATTGTATTCACTGTCTGCACATTTACTTGTTGTATATTATTTTGTACAGTTGTAAATATCAATAAATGGAAAAAAAAAAAAAAAGTTCAGTATTTCTGAATCTTGCCGAAAATTCAACATCTGTCTCTCCTGAATCCTGTTTTAAGAGTAGAGTTCTCTTCTAGCAGCATAGCAAGATTTTACAGGTTTAAAATGCTGTGCGAGAAGGTCTGTTATATCTTTAAAAATTTTATTAGCTACCTTCGCAGTCAGGCACAGGCTGTGAAGAAGAGAGGGAACTTCATCATTAAATGCAGCTAGGAGGTAAGCCTTATTAATGTCCTCACTTGTCACCCCAGAATATAGAAATGTATTCTCTAACCTCTCCAAAAAGTGTTTCCAGACATTTTCACCTGGAACAAAAATCGTTGGATTTTTTTTTTGGATCATCGTGGCAATCTGCTCGATGAGTTCGGCATCCTCGTCACCAAAATAATAATGTTGTGACCCCGACTATTATAAGACGGGACACTTAAAATCACTTTAGTACTAGGTAGATCACTTGAAATATAATATTAAATTAGAACCACACTAAAGAAACATATTTATTGCAACAGTGACAAAAGGTTACACACAGAGGTTTTATATTCACCAAAGAGAAATAAACATTACCGTACAGGTTACATAGAACTAATAAACTATGGTAAAGTCACAATATATTTGAAAAAATGAAATTTCAGATCGAAGAAACAGTTTTGGAATGATAGTTAAAAATGTGCAAAAACAAACTTGCATTTCAAAACAGTAAGCAGTTTTTAGCGTGCTGCCGTGGATATTTTACGGGACTTTATCAAAATGTACCATGCAGATTCTTATAGTAAATTTAACCAGTTTTCATATGGAAAAAAATAATTTTTGATCGAACTATTAGTTTCGGAGCTATAGTAAAAGAGTGCCGACAAACGTGTTTTCGCGGAGGAGTGCGACCCTAGTCAGAGTACTGAAATGATATGAGGAGTGTAGAGGGCATGAAATATGTGGCATGAAATTAACCGTTTTAGAGATATAGCGTGGAAAAGGAGTAGCGGACACCGGTTGGGACAAACATTTGAGTTTGTCAAACCCTGTATAAAGCTGCGTTCTCACGGGGCATGGCACGCTAGCGTGATCCACGCATTCGTGGAATATCCTCCGTCTGAACGAGGTGGCGTGAATTTTCCTCTGACGTCATCTAGAGAGAAGTGAGTCCACGACCGCTCACGCTCGGTATCAAACCTGTTTGATTTTCAAGCGTGGACCACGCCAGTCGAGAGAGTTGACAAGTGGTTTATTTAGAACAAAAATGGATAATATGTTGAAATATTCCAGGATCCGAATGATATTCCGCCATTGTTGTCCTTATAAGGATACTGTTTTATTAATATAAAAAAAAAATTTAACGGTTTTTAAGTTATCCGAAGGATATTCACCCATTGTTGTCCTTAAGGATACTGTTTTAAAATATTTTTAATATTTAACGATTTTAATGTGGTAGAAGGATATTCCGCCATTGTCCTTAAATATACTGTGTTATTAATATTCGATGATTTTTCTTGAGAGTATCCAGTTCCTGACCCAACAACGCTTTTTCTTCCGTTTTTTCATACGTCCACGTGACTCTCTCAATCTTTTTGTCAACATATCAATAAAAACTGAACTCCAAACTGCACAATTCTCCTCCATGGTAGGTTTCAAGGGGCAATCTGAATCGTGGTCGTGTGAACTGTCCACGACTCTCGGCTAGTTCACTTTTCTCCCCCACTCCAGGCAAACACCAATAAAGAGAAAACGAAGGCGTGCCACACTTTCTTCTTTTTGAGAACGTAGCTTAAGTCTCAAGAGATATGGGGGGGGGGATAGCAATGAGGAGTTTTTGAAAACCTAAGGATTAATAGCACATTTTTCACTCAAAGCTATCCATTATTCAATCTATAAGAAATTGTGGGTATCTTTGGATGGAAAGACAAGGAACCAAATCGACTATTGGAAATCAACTCGATAGGTTTAGAAATAGTAGTAAACAAAACACTAAAATTAGTCAAAAACATACATACTTGCAAGGTGCATAGACTTACCGCAACCATAGCTTAACATTCAATGTAGAAAGTTCGAGAAGCTTATTCTTTAAAATTAATTATTAAGGGTCTATTTTTATTTAAATATATCTTTATTATTTATCTGATGCTTAAAAAGTTGAACTTAAAACTCATCATCATATCCATACTAAAATCTCATGAAGTAGACGTTCGTATTCACCTTCATTCGATCTAGGAATTTTCGCTGGGCTTTCCTTCAAAGACTTAAAATATTTATAAACATATTTTTGGTATGATTACCTTGAATCATTATTTCGTGTTAAGACACACTTTTAGATAACGCAGTAAGATGGTCAGAATAGGAAGCATATTAAAAAGTTAAATAAATAGAATTCTCCTCTTCTACATACGTATTTATAAGCCAAGCAAGAAAAGATTGTTTTGTGACAATCAATCAAACCTGTAAAGACTCACTTTTGGGGAGAGTAGTAGAAGCAAGCTGACAGTGGCGCAACCAGGATTACTATCAAGGGGGGAGGCTGGGTACATATATTAGAAGATATGTTCTAGTTAAACTAAAACAAGGAATGGGTGACGTTCGAGACTACATATATAAATGAAAATCATAGTTATCGCTCTACTATTTATTTGATCTTATAATTTTACGATTATACGATACGGTCGTCTGGGGGGGGGGGTGGGGCTTCAGCCCCTAAATCCCCCCCTTGCTTGTGCCAGTGAAAGCTGACATGGTTTGAAGATAGTTATGCGTTAATATTAATTACAGACAAGCTTATTTCAAGTGAAAGGATTTCCTCAAACGATAAAAAGATTTAAATGAATTAGTAATATTTGATATGATAATCAGCATGCAATTCAAGAGGTAAGATATAATCAAAATCCGAAACCTCCCGTTCCCATTCCGAAAAAGAAAATGGATTATAAACCTTAGAATAGTTAATAATAATAATAATTTTACTTAGTCACGCGAATTTTTCTACGTTGCTACTTAGGATTAATATTAAATTATTTAGAAAAAAAGTATTTATATAGAAATTATTATCTGATGCATGGCAACATTGATAATGACAGGGTATCAGTGGCTGATAGTTGTCAACAATACTTTTGTTTGTGTTATTGGGATTCGTATGTACGAGTAAAAAAATAGGTTTTAAAGTGTTCTTACTACTTACTACTAAAAATCACTTGCTGTGACAATATTTGTCAACATGTCATATGCCTATTTGTTTAAATATATCATCATTGGCGATACAGGTACCTGTATAATTATTAAATAATTTTAATTATAAATGGGTTCTGATCCTTTTTTTGGTTAATATTGCTTATTTCAATTATTAATAGGAGTGGGGAAGTCATGCTTACTTTTGCAGTTTACTGATAAAAGGTTCCAACCTGTACATGATTTAA
This sequence comes from Euschistus heros, assembly GCA_003667255.2. Taxonomy (NCBI): domain Eukaryota; kingdom Metazoa; phylum Arthropoda; class Insecta; order Hemiptera; family Pentatomidae; genus Euschistus; species Euschistus heros. Next base: position 486,052 of record RCWM02000312.1, read on the forward strand.
CTATAGGTAAGTAGTCTTTTATTACAACGTTAATGTAATTGTTTATTGCCTGGAATATTTTTGTATATAAGCTCTTAACTGAAACAATTTCAAAATTTTGGAAACCTCTTGAAATAATATCAGGTGCTTGAATTGCAAACAGTAGGGATATGTCATCATATGTTGCTGTTTTTATGTTCTGATTCATTCCATATCTCTTAGATTATAATGTATTTTTATTCTAACTAAAGTTATGATTTTAATATTTTATTTCTAAAGATAAGTCAAGTTCTTTAAATATTTAAATAATTGTTGTTTAATGATATTGGATTGAATTACTTTACAAATATCCTGTATTTATTAAATGCTTCTCCTAGCTCCTTCTTTTTAAACCCATAAGCAAAAAGTTTTACAAAAAAAAAATACATTGGCTTCTTTATGTTATTGATGTTGAATATGTTACACATTAATTCATTATTATTACTTAAACAGAATACAGTATTACTTTAAGTATAAAGTATAGTGCATACTCTTTAATGAGTTCTCAATCCATACTGTTTTCTGTTTTTAATAAATTAATTCATTTGTTATCTTCTATTTATAATGTGATTTAATTTAATTTATACAAGCAAGTATTGTATCATGATGTTGCAAAATGAAATCTAATTTTGTCTTCTATTTAAGGAGTAGATTTTAAATTAAAATATGCATGTGCAACCAAAAGCCCCTTAAGGGTACTCCCCCCCCCCTAAATTTTGTGGTATCTGGAACATTGTTAGCTTTCACTGTGATGCTTCTAGTTACTATAATTGTTTATCTAAGGTTCCTTTAGTCCCTAATTTTTACCTTCAAAACTCTGTGACACAATTAACAGTCACTATAGGGCACTGTCTTTATAACTTCTCTTTATCTGATCCTTGTTTGGTAGGGACTGATAGTTCTCTAATTGTTAAAAGTTACAGTTGTTACTATGGAATAATCAGAAATTACCAGTATTTGTTTATAAATATTGCATAAGATTAAGTAAAATAAACTCTATTCTAGCCTTTATATATTTAACACTCCAGTACTCGCACCATATTTTATGACACCAGCACTTGCATGGGGTAAATAGTTGCCACATATTCATGGCCGTTAATAAGTATCATGTTTTAGTTGTAAAAAAAATGCTCTACTAACCATAACAATCTAAATACATTACTTTTATAATGTAGGGGTAAAATAATCCACAAATTTAAATTAACTATATTTATTTGACATTATATGAAAAATTTAATTTTTATTCTAAAACTACAATTATTTTCTTTTAAGCAAAATAATGGAAACTGATAAAGGTTTTTTTTTTTTTTTAGTGTTTTCCTTCCAGCAGTAACCCTGTTGGAAGGGATTTTATTATTTTCTGTACACACCATACTTGTACAAAGTATACAATGTACATGTAAATATTATTTGCGATTTGATTATAATTTTACATGTGTTGAAAGGTATAAAAATATAAAAAACAACAAGAAAAATAAAATAAAATAAAACAAAGAATAAGAAGTTATATAACATAGATAATTTAAAATTCAATAAAAACAGCAACAAAGTTATGTAGAGAAAAGTTTATGAATATTTAGAGGTTTAGAGATATTTCATATTTATATCCTCTATTTTAATGATTGAATTTTTAAGAAATATTCTGAAATTTTCAAATGATTTGTTCATCAAACATTGACCATCCACCGGCCAATGTCCTAGTTTCTGTACTGTTTTTGTCTGTAGAATAGTTCTGTAGTCAGTGAGTAGTCTGCATTCATATATGAGGTGGTGTATATTTTGTTCTTGAGTGAAATCACAAGGACATAGGAAAGAATCTCTTATTTTAAATCGATAGAAATAACTGTTTACTGCCGCATGTCCTGTGACTCCTTGTGTAATGTAAAAGTTAGTCCATGAGTTTGATTTAATGTAGGTCCGTAAGTCTGGAATGAAGTTATGTAGATGTCTTCCCTTGTGTGTAGTGTTCCAACGTGTCTGCCACTGGTCTACTGCTTGTGTTTTTAGCATGTGTTTTAAGTGTTGTTTGGATATCATATTATATGATATAGGAAGGGTAGTATCCTTTGAAGCCTCTTTTGCAGCCTTGTCAGCCAGTTCGTTTTCCGCTATGTCGGAATGCCCTTTTACCCACTTGAAGGAAATTTGAATGTTATCGTCAGTTTCTAGATGTCTTAGAAATGATCTTATTTTTTCAATGATGGGATTGTGACAATGTCTGTTTTTTATCATGTATAGAGTACACTGACTGTCCGTTAGTATTGTAATAGTTTTATCTTTTGTCCTCAAATTTTGAAAGTATTTTAGAGATTTAAGGATGGCGAATTGTTCTGCTTGATTATTGCTACATTCTGGGCCTAATTTATACTTTATTACATCTTCTAAAATTTTGTTTTTAAAAATGAGACTAGCACAGCCTACATATTCGCCATTCTTGCTTCCGTCAGTATATATCTCATAGTCTGTGGGGTCAGTTAAGCATTCAGTAATACAAGGAAATTCTGCTGGGTGTAACCAATCCTTGTAGTCGGTAGTATGTTCAAAGTTGTTAGATTTGAAATTTTCGTAGTCAGTGTTCATGTATAACAAATGAAATTTTCCTATGTAACTGGTAGCTAATATACTGATGGGGATCATTTCGGCCAAGACAAAGGCAGCTTCATCAGAGAGTGTTCGGAATCCTTTGGCAATTTTGAGTGCCATTAGCCTCTGGACCCTTTCCAGCTTCGCCTTGTTGTATTTGATCTGAAGTCCTGGATGCCATATTTCAATGCCATAAGTAAGAATAGGCAAAATTGCGCCTTTATACAAAACCTCCAGAGCCTCCGTTCTCAAACCCCATGTCGCTCGCGCTGCTATTGAAAGTGAATTTATTAATTTTAAAAGTTTGTTTTGTAGTATGTCAATATGTCTGTTCCACTTTAATTTTTCGTCAATGGTTATGCCTAAATATTTCAAAGTACGTATTCGATTCAGGTTTTTATTTTGTATTTTCACATTTAAGTCCGGACTTAGTGATCACCATATAATTAGATTTTTGTGTATTGAATGTCAGTTTGTTTAAGTAAGCCCAAGAATTTATTTTGTCTAATACTATATCGACTACTGTCTGTAAATGTTTAAAATATTTTGATGTTATAATTGCTAATATGTCATCTGCAAAGGCCAAAATCGTCGCGTTTGAAGGTAATCGTTCTTTTAACAGTGAGTCAACAATTAGGTTCCATAAAAGAGGAGAGCAGCACGAGCCTTGTGGTGTCCCAATAGACTGATTTCTATGTAATGCAACGTTGTTTGTCACTAAAGATACAGACCTATTGCTAAGATAATCTTTAATAATCCTGTAAATGTTACGTGGACATTGATATGTAATTAGAGTACTTAAAATTGACGGCCACCAAGCATTGTCAAACGCTCCAGTGATATCAAGCGATATAATAGCGGTATGCTGGTTATTATTCAAGGCATTTTGGATAATATTTATGGCTTTCATTACCGCATGAACCGTGCTTTTTTGTGGCGTAAATCCAAATTGGTTTTCACTGAGGAGCTTATTACTGTAAAGATAATATGACAACCTGTTATGTATTAACTTTTCCAATATTTTCCCACCTGTTGGAATAATACATATAGGTCTGATAGAGGAAATATCTTCAGGTTTTTTCCCCGGTTTATTTAATAGCACCAATTTAGACTTTTTCCAAAAATCTGGAAAACGTCCAAGGCTGAAGCATTTAGAATATATATTATTTATAGTTTGTGAAAATGTTTCGTATACTTTTTTGTATATTAAAGAGTTTACTCCATCTATGCCTGGTGTTTTGTTATCATTGAGATTGTTAATAATATCTGATAACTCTAATTGCGTAACCGGGAGATCGTCAACTGTTTCGGGTAAACTGTTTGCAGACTGTCTCATGGTGACATGTATGTCTGAATCTGTGGTAGGATCGTCCAATTTAATTAAGTTATTAACAATGTATTCATAGGTATCATTAATTTAGGTCGTGTAGGTACCATCTGATTTTCTTAAATTTTGTAAAATGAATGGTTGTGGTATTTTCCCAGCTGCATATTTGTATGGCCATTTCCATGGATTTCTGGTAGGAATACTCTGGCAGTATTCTTTCCAAGATTCCATTTTTTTGCCTTTAATACATGCAAATATTCCCGTTTAAGATTTAAGTAATGATGATGCCTATTTGTCTTTAATAAATCATTTAATTTGGTTTTTTGGTATAATCTGCGGGCTCGGTTAGTTGATTTCCGCAGATTTTCCAATTTTTCATCCCACCACGGGTTTAATTTTTGGCCTGAATATTTTTTTGAAGTACTGATATTCATAATTTTGAAAGATTTATTGCAGGTTTTGATTAAAAATTTATGAAACCTGTGTACGAATTGATCGAAAGGAGTTCTATTTAGTTTTGAGGTTAATTGTTCATCTAAATTGATAGTACTATTGATATTGAAACCTTTTGAAAACATATTTTGAAGATTGTTTATAAATTTAGTCCAATCAGCATTCTTAGTTTTGTATAATTTTCCTTCCTTTCTTATGCTGGCCCAATGATCGAATTTTATAGAGAATCTACAGGGTGTCTACTAGTCGGGAAATTTGGGAATTTCGGGAATATGTCGGGAATTTCGTGTGGTCGGGAAAAATTCGGGAATAAGTCGGGAATTTACAGAAAATTTGCGAAAATCGGGAAAAAGTCGTCGTTAATGGTAAGATTTTGCAGTTTTTGCTCAATATGTGAGTTAAGGAAGCGTCTGATTCGTATAGTCACTCCACATACTTTTAAAGTAAACTAAATTTGCTACAATTTGAGATCAGGGTGAGCTCTATATTGCCATTGGTTCAAGATACAGGGATAAAATCATCGAAAAGAGGCCATTTTTTCCCAAAAAACTATTTTTTTTTTTCGATATGGTCACTTATTTTGTGAAATATCTCCTGAAATAGATCATTTGAGACCAGAATGGTACCTGTTGGCCCAGCGGTTCTCTCAAATACGGCAGATAACAAAAAACAGTCAAAAGTGGGTTCTGGGGGAAAATAATGTTCTGTCTTTTTATTGTTTATTTATCAATAAAAATTAATTTATTTTTGTTATTTGAAATAATTGATTGATGAAAAAGAACAAAAAAATCATTTTCACCTCACTTTTCGCTAAACGGTCGTGGCCGGCACTAGGTTTGCTTCCTCTGCACTGAGAAGAATAGTCAGAAACAAATGGATAGAGCATTAAATTAAATTTAATTTTATGTATAACTTTGCTACTTTATTTTTAACTGGATCTCAAAAAGTTCAACATTTTTTTACAGTTAGAACATTTATTTAAATGTTTAAAAATCAAACAATTATAACGAAAATATTTACGTGTACTAGGTAATTATAATTAAAAAGTTAATTATATAACAAAGAAAAATAATCATTTAAAGTTTCTCATCGACACATTAAAGCAAATCAAATTTTCAACAAATTTGATTCTATTCATTTTTTTTTCTGCGCAGTCAGTAGTGGGGGAGGGAAAAATACCATATTTAGTTGAAAACTGTATAACGTCACATAAAACTTACTTTTTAATAATGTTACGTTTAAATCGGTTCAGCGGTTTGGCCACTACTAACGCCTAAAGATTGGCTAAGTTGCGGTAAGTAAAACATCGCGAAAACACGTTTGTCGGTACTTTTTTTGGCTATAAATCTATAGTTATTTGTCTGATGCAAATTTCTTTTTTTCATCTGAAAGCTGGTCAAATTTGCAATGAGACCTCTTATATGAAATGTGTTTTAAATCCAATGAAATACCCACTCCAGCACGCTGAGAATCCCATACCCTTGTGAAAACAAACTTTTTTTCAGTACAATCCTCGTAAAAATTTTCGGAGTTATAGCGAGAAATATACTGAAAAGTGGATTTCACAAGAGTATGGGGTTCTTAGCGTGATGGCGTGAGTATATCATGGGACTTGATCAAAATTTCATTTATGAAGTCTCATAGTAAATTTAACCAGCCTTCTGATGAAAAAAAAAATGAATATTCTGATCGGAGATATATTTTTGGAGTTATTTTATCCGACAACCTCATGTAACCTCCTATTTACAAACCGAATGGCAATACTCGACATTTATGTGTTTCTTAAAATTTATCTAGAGTAATCTGAAATATAAAAAATTTTTTTGTTTTTTTTTATATGTTGTTTAACTGTGATATGTTCAGTAGCAAAGTATGCATCGATAAATTTGTTTAGATTATTATTGAAACACCATTAAAAAGTCGGGAATTTCTAGAAATATTCTTGAAAAAGTCGGGAATATGTCGGGAATTTTGATAGCTGAAATTGGTAGACACCATGATCTAATACAATTGTGATCCGAAAAATTTTCTTCATCTTCAATTCTCCAACTGTTAATATTATTAATTAAATGAACGTTTGTAATGGTTAAATCGATATTACTTTGTCCTCGCCTGCTGAAAAAAGTAGGAAGGCCATTATTGACATTACATATATTTATATTATTGTCAATAATGAAATTTTCTAGAGTCCTACCACGATTATTAGTCAATAGATCATGCCACAATCTAGATCGACAGTTTGTATCCGCACCGATTACAATTCCTCGATCTGAAAATCTATGGATTACGCGTTTTAGGTTATCAGTGTCTTCTACAACATCTCTATTGATATCAAAGTAGGCGGAGATGAAAATAATCGGAGTCTTATCAATCATAACCTGTACCACTGTAACATCTGGATTAGAAAGATCACCCAGCAACATAGCATCTATTTGTTTACAATTAACAATGACAAGAGATCTGCAATGGGTTAGGTTTACAGAAAACTCTCGATATCCTGAACTTGAGCGAATTTTTTCTCCTAAATATGGTTCTTGTATTAAAGCAATTTGTATTTTATGTTTTTGTATGTATTCCTGTAATAGTATTTTTGATTTGTAAGAATGTTGTGTGTTTAACTGTAGAATGTTTAATGTTTGTATATTTATATTTACTGCCATTGTGGTAATTGTAATTTAGTTGAACCGCTGTAGTTTGTATTTTTAATTAGACGGTGGATGGCATTTATATAAGATGGACAACACTTACTTGTTGCTAGATGTTTTGAATTTACCCTAAAGTGTGGCTTGCAATGTCTGTTATAATTGACACAATTGATACATTCTTGTTGTTCTTCTTCTTCTTTCTTGGGGCAATCCTGGGTGTGATGTTCCCCGCTACAGATGGCGCACGTCAGCTTGCTCTTACAATGCTTCTCAGGATGATTAAACTTGCAGCATTTTTTACACTGTCTCACCGATATGTAGTCCGCTGCTGAACAAATGGTATGGAATAATTTGAGACGATTATTCAACAGAAGGTCACGCAAATTTGGGGATATTTCCAACAGAGCATGTCGGGGGCTCGTTGATGTTTTTCCACCAATAATTGTGAGTAATTTGAAGTTTTCTTCTGCGATTTGTAGCTCACTATTTTGAGTAATTAGAGTACGAATCAAATTATCTTTACTAACCTCTTCAGGAAGCCTTCTAATTATTATTTTGGGGTTGTATTTTTTTGGGATGTCAGCTTTGAGACTTTCATCACCTCTGAGAACTTCTTCTATCTTTTCGACGTCTCTACTATCTGTAGTTTCAACCAAAATCTTCCCATCATGTATGTTTTTAATGTTTTTGATACCCAGTCCTAAAGAGACTGGATTAATTTTGGATTTAAATGCCTTTTTAGTAACTTCAGAATTAGAATTGTCATTCTTCAATGAGACCATTAGAACATTATAACTGATAAAGGTTATAATGATTCTAATTAATTGTTTTATATTGTTTAACATCCCTAAAAACATAATAGCAAAGCAAACATTTATAAACAAAACTCTTAATAGCTTTTTTTAAAGTTTATTATAGCTATATTTTTTCCCACAGTTACAATTTCAATCTTCTTCTGACCCACTATAACACTCATATTCCATACAATCTTCACACACAACTTTATAGTGATCTCTTCAGACGTAATTCCTACATTTTGCACAGACAAATCGTGACTTCCGGTCACGAGTCCATCTACATATGTGACATCTTCCAGACCTTCCCACTGCATCTTTTTCAGAGGGGATTTCTTCCTGTGTTCCTAGGAAAATTTTTATTTTTGTTTTTATAGACCTTGGAACAGCTTTCGTAAAAAGTCGTTTCTTTAATTGAGGTTTTGTTAGCTCAAGCGCTAAACTTTGCAAATACGAAGCACGACTCTAATTTGATCCACCTAACGGTTTATTTGCATTATAAATCACTTGACTGCTAAATCCAGCAAGGTTTAGAATATTAAAATAACAGTAAGTGGCCATTGGCAATTATTGTGCCTATCTGTTATATGACATGGTCATATAGAATACTTCGATTCCAGTACCACTTCTATCCCATAAATCATGAACACTTTGTCTTCCTGACTTTTTCACACCAGCTAAAAATAGTAACCCAATCAGAGCCCAAATTTCTAATTCATTTGTTTCTAGTGCTTCCCATTCCCTTGTATATTGACCTTTTATTTTTTCAATTTACAAATTTGTGTAATATGTTATCATAGATATCATTTGATTATCCAGAATACATTTCAATAACTCCAAAGGTGTTAGGGCATTTTTCGCATGGCCTTTGGTTCCTGGGAGATGAATAATAATGTTCTCACTTCTGGTTCTTGAATGACTAGAAAGAACTGGTGTGTTTCTCCATTTTGTTGTTCCATCTCTTCCAATATGAGATAGCACAATGTTCTCACTTCTGGTTCTTGAATGACTAGAAAGAACTGGTGTGTTTCTCCATTTTGTTGTTCCATCTCTTCCAATATGAGATAGCACAATGTTCTCACTTCTGGTTCTTGAATGACTAGAAAGAACTGGTGTGTTTCTCCATTTTGTTGTTCCATCTCTTCCAATATGAGATAGCACAATGTTCTCACTTCTGGTTCTTGAATGACTAGAAAGAACTGGTGTGTTTCTCCATTTTGTTGTTCCATCTCTTCCAATATGAGATAGCACAATGTTCTCACTTCTGGTTCTTGAATGACTAGAAAGAACTGGTGTGTTTCTCCATTTTGTTGTTCCATCTCTTCCAATATGAGATAGCACAATGTTCTCACTTCTGGTTCTTGAATGACTAGAAAGAACTGGTGTGTTTCTCCATTTTGTTATTCCATCTTTTCCAATATGAGATAGCACAATGTTCTCACTTCTGGTTCTTGAATGACTAGAAAGAACTGGTGTGTTTCTCCATTTTGTTGTTCCATCTCTTCCAATATGAGATAGCACAATGTTCTCACTTCTGGTTCTTGAATGACTAGAAAGAACTGGTGTGTTTCTCCATTTTGTTGTTCCATCTCTTCCAATATGAGATAACACATCTTCATTTTCTAAATTACATTCGTCCCCGTCAAATTCTGAATCAGTATCATCATCAGATTCATCTACATGGTCTACTTCCGGGTCATCAGGATCACTTATAATTGCTGTTTCATCTTTACTGAATTCACGAAGCCATTGTTTCCATACTTCTGGATAGGTACTTCGTTCTGACATTGTCACAAAAAATATAACACAAATAATAATAATAATAAATATAACACAATATTGTCTAAAACTAATGCACTTTTACTCGCATGGGGTAATAATCTACTCCAGAGAACTTAATCTGGCTCTGGCAACGCGGATACTGAATTGGGGGAGCTTGTTTACACTAAGATATGGCCCACAGTTCTTAGAAGGAAGGTACTGCAAGAAACAGCTTTATTTTAGATTAAGCCTATTAAGAAAAATTCTAGGAAAATTATGAGTGGGTTAACTTTTTTCCCTATGCAGTACTGGAAGGTTATTTTTTTTTTTTTTTTTTTTTTTCTTTATTGAAAATAAATTACATAAAGCCAAACTATGCTAATAATAACATAGGTCCATGTTTGGATACACATCCATCTCACATGAAACAATGAGTAATAAGGAGGAATCTATAAACAAATGAATAATGCAAACTAGATAAAACATTAGGAAAACTAAAAAAAAAAACCTAAACAACAAAAATTAACAATACTAGTTAAATCAACAATTCTAATTAATTTTTTTGAATTATAATAAATAATAGTTAATAGTTAAACTATAATCCGAGCCAGAGCAATAAAGATACGATAATATAAATAAAGATATAATAATATACTTATATAATTATAATAATATACCACTTATACAATTACAAAATATCAACAAAATGATAATAAAACTACTTTTGTGATATAATACAAAATCAAACTTTTATTTATTAACTTTATGGTGTAAAAAAAGATATTTGCACTACTCTAACTTATGTTCTTTTTTCTAATTTTTAGAAATTAATTTTTTTTAGTCTTCAAGTAATATGTGCTTTGTCCATTTGTATCTTTTTAGAGTTTTCTCGTTGTAATTACCTATTTCTTGGATATTTGGGTTTTCAGATATAGCTGTTGATATGAAAAATGAGCTTGTTTGCAACTGAATGTGTTTGATTGTGGGTGGATTAAGATCTGTGAGCATAGTGGATATTCTTGTGTATCTCGGATAATTGATTATGATTCTCATACAAATGTTTTGTTTGATAACTTTCAGTTTTCTGTAATTTGTATTACAAGTATTACTCCAAACAGGTGATGAGTAGGTTATCATAGGTCTGATTACAGTTTTATACAAAATTAATTTGTTTCGACTGGATAAATTAGTGTGCTTATTGAAGTATGGGTACAGATTTTTACCCATAATTAATTAGTGCTTACTAATCAGATTTTTTATTTTGTTACATGAATTATTTACATGTGCTGTAAATCTGAGTGACCGGTCTAGTTCTATACCAAGATATGTTGCTGACTGTGCCCAAGGTATATATGTGGTAGTCTTCTATGGATATATAGTGGTCTATTGTAAGTCTTCGTTCTGTGAAAATTATTGCTGTCGATTTATTTTTGTTAATTTTGATTTTCCATTTGTTGTAGTATCTGTTGAGCTTTTTAAATACGGCCGATAAACAATAGGCTATGGTATCAATCCTTTATGAGCTTGTATACAAGGCAGTGTCATCAGCATAAAGGGATCGTTCAATTGATGGGATACTAGGGAGATCTGATAGATAAATGTTAAAAAGTGTGGAAGAAAGGCATGAGCCTTGAGGAAGTCCTGCTGTTATTTGATTGGTAAATTAGGAGGAATTATTAATAATAACATTTATTGATCTATTGTCTAGGTAGGAATTTATAAGGTGGATTATATAGGGTGGGAATTTGAATGTAATGAGTTTGTAAATTAGTCCGGAGTGCCAAACTTTATCGAACGCTTTTTCAATATCAAGGTGGAGCAAACCTGTATGTCTCTTTTTGTTAAAACCTTTGGTTATCTAGTCTGTCAGTCTTGCTAATTGTGCAATGGTTGAATGTTGTGCTTGAAATCCGAATTGATGATTTGGAATTAGGTTATGAAGAGCTGTGTGTTGTTGAATCCTTGATAGTAGTAGTTTTTCAAATATTTTAGATATTATATTAAGTAGACTTATTGGCCTGTAATTTTCAGTTTCTGATAAGTTTTTGTTTGGTTTCGGAATGGATATAGCTTTTGCTATTTTCCAGGAAGAGGGGTAGTAATTAAAACATATAATATTATTGTATACTTTAGTTATTAAAAAGATGGATTTTTTGCTTATTTTTTTCTTATTACTATTGCAGGTATAGAATCTTGACCAGCGGATTTCTTCGTTTTTTTTTAATACTGTATTTGTTCCTTTGGGGATATGGATGGAAAGATAGGAGGTACAGGATTTTTGAGGAATTTGTTTACAAAACTAATAACTTTCCGGTGATGGTGGATTGATTTGTAATTTGGTATGAGAGTGCATTCAGAACTAAAATATTTGACCAATAATTCAGTCTTTTCTTGGTCAGAGTAAACAAAACCGTTATTATTTCTAAGTGGAGGTATGGGCTGTATGAAGGTTCTTTGTAAATGACTCAGTATAGCTGATAACCACAATTTTTCATCTCTAGCATACAATGTTTATAACACATACCAAAATCAAGCACTGTTATTTTTTAAAAGAATGACCTCTTAAACCTCTGATTAATTAAGTGATTTCACTCCTTTGATACAGCATGGTTGTCTACTTTTTCTTGTCATTGGAATCATTAACTTCTCTTTTCCCTACATATTAACTCAGACAACAATCAGAATTTTATCCTGTTCATACATTTTTTTCAAAGATTTACATTTCTTACTCATAAGTAAGAGTCTTAATTTTCATTAAAAGTTCATTATTTTTCCTCACAGCCTAAAAGAATTTATAATGGTATGTTATTCTCAATAATATTATTAATATCAATGTAAACAATAGTGATATTTATACTAATAAATGTTGACATTATTTCCTGAATTAGATTTTATGCTAGGCTGTGAGAACTGTTACTTTCCTAGATGACCATGTTCTGTTTAGAATTAATAGTGTTCATTACTGATATAGGCAGATCACTGTTGTAGATTTTCCACATTGTGTTTTGAATGTAGTGAACTATCGCAAGTTTGGTTGAAAGTTTTAGCGTATTTGTATCTTTTTTTAAATAATATAATTGCCTATGTTTAAAAAATAACTGATTTTTTTTTTTTTTTTTTTTTTTTTTTTTTTTTAAGGCAATCATTTTTACTACAAACTGTATTATATAATGTTTGTTTTCTTCTGAAAGAACTAACCTTTAAAAAAAAAATATATGTATGCACTTATTTTTTTACTCATGAAAGTTCAATACATATGTTTTAACTGCACTTTGAATTGAAAATTAATGCATAATAGTCATATAGTCTAAAATATTGCGAGTTAGCCGAACGCCATTGAGGTAGCGTCACACCGATAACGAGCTCTGTCTATCTGTGTACTATATTGTGGTTTAAAGTGAGTTTTTTCTAAAACAAAAGTTAACTGGTTTATAAAGTGTTAAAGGAAGTATTCTTGCGACAGTAATATCTACCTGTTATAGCCAATAGTCATCTTAAACAAGTATATGGGCCATTTTCAAATAAAATGGCAATTTACCTTTCCAAAAAACCCATGATACCTTAAAAAAAAAAAAGTTACTTATTCATATTCTTTGGCATACTAGGATCTAGGATGTTACTACACTACTTGAGAATATATATCTGAGTTGGTTCGTCAAATTTCCACTTTCTTGATTTTTAACTGAATTTTAAGAGAAAAAAACCTTTAATATCTTCATGTTTGTTATTGGGTTTTTAACTTGTCAAAATAATGGTATTTATTTAGTTTCCAGGAAAGAATTCTTCAGATGGCTAATTTGAAGTGATTTCCTAGAGAAAGGAGTAGTAATAAATGTTATGTGAGAAATTAAAGCATTTTTTTAACAAATATTTAACGTACGTAGCCATAATTTGTTTTCACTTTATAAAATAGTTCATAGATTTTATTATTGCACCAAAAAAAAAATTGACATCTGTTAAGGATGTCTACACCCTCTGAATAAACCTTCATGAACAATTTTTTTAATTAATTAATTAATTTTTGATTTTTGGTAACGTATGTTAAATAAGTGTTCACACTTAAAGGTGGCTAAAAGAAACACATGAATTTTAAGAAAAACGTCTTTAAAAAACAATATTAACTTTATTGATGGTACTATTTTCATTTTGTATTTGTTTTAAACATTTTTGTAATCATCACACCCAACGTTTTCTCACTCCGATGAAGACAACTCCTCTCGGCGATTTGTCTTCATCGGAGTGACGACATCTGGATGTCGTTTGGCAAAAGCGTTTCTTTAATTTGAGGAAGCTATGCTGTAAGAACACCGCGTTTATGGGAGAAACATTCACAAAATTTGTTCCTGGAAAACACGTTGTTTTGACAAAAACAAGTGACGTCTCGAAAAACTATTTCACCACATGTCCAAGTAGTGATTTCGTGGATTCCAAACGTTCCTTTTATCGCAAGAAGATTGTCTGGTAGTTCCCTGGCCATAGATCTTATGCTTTCTGCAGGTACAAAAAATAATTGAATCTGTGATGACTTTGAAAGCACGTCATAAAACTGTTGAGCATCCACGATGTCATGGCCATTTGCGATAAGTGCGTTGGCACTTCGTTTGAGGGCTCCACCCACCCCATCTGCCGCTCCTTTGCCATGGCCTGCTTCGAAGAAAGACCATGTTCCTTGAAGTCCTAAATTAGACATTTTTTTTGTAAAGAGGTAAAAAATTGGCTTTTTGGCGGTATTGAGTAGTGGGACCATCAGAAAACCAATGGAAAGGTATCTGGTTCGTGCCTAATCAGCGACATATGGGATATTAAGGTCATTGTGGATCAGCTCATTTGTGACAAAGTAAGGAGCATTAAGGATTTTGGATTGGAGTGATTGAATGCGGGAGGAATTGGATGGTTTGGTTGATCCCCATAACTCTATACCGTAAGTCCAAATAGGTCTGATAATCGTCATATAAATAAGTTTTTTGTAGTGAATATAGAGATTTGAACGTTTTGACTCTTCAGTTTTGACACCATTCTTCAGGGGAAGTGATATGTGACAAGAGTGTCTGGGATGCAGCAAATAAATCATCATTGACTGCACGCTGGTGTCATCAGCATAGGCTGTGAGGATAGTACTAGGATGTGTTGGGATATCAGCTGTATACATAGTATAAAGGATAAGACCCAGGATACTACCTTGAGGAATGCCAGCGGTCTGAGGAAAGTTGGATGAGTATGTAGAATTGTGGATAACTTTAAACACTCTATCAGAAAGATAGGAACATCAAACATTTGAAATTGAAGTTCTGAAAGCTACATTAATTTAAACAAATGAACTCGACAAGACGAAATCAACAACAGTGAAATGTTGGATGTAATTTTGGATGTTTTTTTTTTTTTTTTTTTTTTTTTTTTTTTTTTTTTTTTTTTTTTTTTTTTTATGATCTATATATGTGTGTGTATAAGAAAAAAAAAGACTTATACTACATAATTCTGTTGCTGTTTTTTTAACCATAGATTTGACTGATGGGACCATTAATTTACATATATATATATATATATATATATACATTTATATATATATATATATATATATATATATATATATATATATATATATATATATATATATATATATAAATATATATATATATATATATATATACATTTATATATATATATATATATATATATATATATATATATATATATATATATATATATATGTATAGATATATATTTCCATTTTTGTGCCATAAATATTTATAAAGCCCTTTTCTCTAGAATGATTTCACTTTAGAGAATTGTCTATTATACCTAGTCAGTGCCTCGCTTATATAAATTCTATCCGAATCACGCTTCTTTAGGGACTCTAAGTTTAGTGCTTTAAGATTTAAATTACCCCTATTTTCTCTAGCTTTAGACATGAATATATTTCTATCTAGTTTTCTTAAGAATTCAAGAATTATTATGTCTGTAAAAGAACCATTTCTTCTTTTAATACGGTAATAGTTGTTCAGATCTTTAATATTTATTTCACATTTTAGTAAATCAAACACTTATTGGATTAATTTATTTAGGTTTTCTTCTCCGTGAAAAGATATTCCTATAATTTCACTTTTTTTATTTGCATGCTGGGTTTGAATAAATTTTGTATCCATTTCTATTCAAACTAAATCCTGCTTTAAACTTTGATATTTCTTTTTTATATTTTCTAAATCGGAAAACATACTCTCAAATTGAGTTTTTAAATAATTTTGTGTTTTCTGTAGTTATTTCTGAATTAATACTAACACTAGATTTAATGAGGAGGTCCAATTTCACATCTAGGCTCATACTGTTCGAGGTTTTCGTTTCCATTTTTACCTTTTTTATTTTTATTCCTTTTAAAGGCTGGGTTTAATCTATGTCCAAGGTGCAATTGTGACGTCACTAAAAGTGATATGGGACGTTTTCAAATAAAATGGCAATTTGCTGTCCCAGCACTTTGAATGGCTGTAAAAAAAAAACATACAACCAATATTTCACTATTGTTAATTTTATCTAGTCGAATTCATTTGTTTAAAATAATGTAAGCCTTAGAATTTCAATTTGAAATGTTTGATAAAGAGAAAAAAAATATATATATATATCAAATTTTTCCAATATGATGTACTTGACCGGGTGTAGAAGAGTGGGTTCTGGGGTTTGGGGAATCGGGATAGCATCTTTATACCCTCCATACTATGTATTGTAACCATTCGCAACCAAGAGCCCAGGTCGCTGTATTAACCGAAGTAAGACGACTTTGTTTCTCAAAATATAGCGCGTGCCTTAATTCAATTTGACATACGTTACCATTGCTTTCTCACATTGAATTGATCACTTCCAATCTAAGTTTTTACAGTTTGTAGTTTTCAACATGTCGAATGTTTCAATCCCATTATATTTGAAAAAAATTGTAGGTGAATAATCTTTTTCTAATTAAAATCCTTAAATTTTGACATACGTTACCATTGACATACGTTACCATTACGGTAAGGTATGTCAAACTATTTTGTTTTTGGTCCAATTTTGGTAACGTCAGTTACATTAATGTTAAATTAATGGTCCCATCAGTCAAATCTATGGTTAAAAAAACAGCAACAGAATTATGTAGTATAAGTCTTCTTTTTTTTCTTATACGCACATATATAGATCATTAAAAAAAAAAAAAAAAAAAAAAAAAAAAAAAAAAAAAAATGGAAATTTGTTGTCGCAGTACTTTGAATGGCTATATGTATATATATATACATATATATATATATATATATATATATATATATATATATATATATATATATATATATATATATAAACATAAACAAAAGCAGAGGACACAACTCGATTACAGATTCATACAGAAGAAGATGTATTATTATTAAAAATCTATCTGACCCTAATTACGAAACAGATTCGAATGAATTCAGCCCAGAAGAAAATTATAATAATAAAAAGCGGACTTACCCCTCAGATGCCAGCCCAGGAGGAATTTCACAAAAGATTTTGCCTAGTAAGAAACCAAAAGACACCCGACTAACTCAGTGACACATTTTCTCGCACCAACCGGAAAGTAAATTTGGAACTGAAAAAAACAATAATCTTAACAATAAACTATAAAGTATGGATCCCCCACTCATGGTTAACAACACAAAGAAGAACAACTATTTACAACATTTAAAACCCCGACCTCTAGATATACCAACTTACCTATTTCAATATTGTCAACCAGCAGGATTAATCAAACACCCATTAAGGAATTTAAAAATATTTACGATATTAAAGAAAGTGGTAATGAAAATGATCATAATTATAATTTAATATTTTGTAATATATGTGGATATAAGCATATTTGGAATATAAATCCCTCTGAAGCCAATATTTCAGAAAACACATTAGCAATTTGTATTGTAGAAAAATAGTTAAAAAATAGTAATTTTAATACTCCAATTTGGCTAAGGGAATATATCCCTTTTGTAAGCAATGCAATAAAAACTATAACTTCTGGAAGAGCTAGTGCCGGCTTAATTACATTTATTAATAAGAATTTGACTTCTTAGGAATTTGAACTCTTATTTTTATTCTCTAATATTTTAATGATAAAAGTATAGTTTACTGTTATGATGAATGGAGAAGAAGATGATCAGGGATGCAGTCAAAGTAACACCACGTCTAAGAAGGAATTCTTTAATACGTTGGCACGTATTAATTAGAAGTGGTGTTACTTTGACTACATCCCCAGCCAATATTTTATAATAATAAATTTCATTTTAAATAACTAATTGATTACATTAACTAACATATATTTACTACCAGGCTGTGATTTTGATATTTATTTAGACAAATTAGAGTGTGTGTTAAATAATATAATTATTAATTTTCCACACAATCACATGATCTTATGCGGAGATTCTAATTCTCATGTGGGTAGTTTGAATGATGTAGATGATTTATTTTAAAACTCATTACTTTGCATCAAAAGAAAAGTCAACCATTTAAACATTAATCGCCGCGGAAGATTACTTGTCGAATTAATGGAATCTCATGGGATGAAACGCCTTACCAAATTATATGCAAATGCGATATGCTGGCAAGGAGGAGGTTTCTTCATTTTGGTGAAGAAATCATCCTAGATCCGAGTGTGGACATAGACCCTATTAGGATTATAGGGTACATGAAAACACTAGGACTGTACTAAAATAGTACAGGATAAACGGCATGGGCACAGTGAGCCTCAAGGCTGAGGTGCCACCATAGCCGGCAAAAAAAAAAAAAAAAAAAAAAAAAAAAAAAAAAAAAAAAAAAAAAAAAAAAAAAAAAAAAAAAAAAAAAAAAAAAAAAAAAAAAAAAAAAAAAAAAAAAAGGAATCTCATGGGTTTTTTTTTATAGACCAGGCAAATATACATATATTTCAAGCAAAGGAAAAAGTACAATAGATTTAATCTGTATAAATGAAAATTGTTTTAACATATTTCAAGATTTAAAGATAACTGCCTTTTCCGATGAATCCGACCATTTAGGCTGCAATATCTCAATTTTAAATACAACCAACCGTAATAAAAAAGACATAGTTAAACAGGAGTCGAAATCAATGAAAATTTCAGCACAGTGGGACAAAAACAAGACTTAAGAATTTTATAAAAAATCTTCAAACATCTAACAGGATTTATTACAATGATACTGACGCTAACAAGATATGCGAAAATATGATTGCCTGCCTTGCAGATTCACTTATAAAATCACAACTAATGAAACTGAAAAAATATCCTAATAATAATACCATTTCACAAAAAAAAATATTTGACATCGAATGTAAACAATTAAAGAGACTTTATCACAAAAAATATACTTAATGATCAAAAGAATTTATGAAGAAAATTCAGTTCAAGAATATTTAAATGCTAAAAAGACATATAGGAAAATAATACATATGAAGAAAGCTGATTACCATACTGATATAAAAAAAACTACAAAATGTTAAAAATAGTATGGAATTAAGGAAAGTAATCAAATCCCTTAAACTGCTCTCAATCCATACAAATGAAATAGAAATAAAACAGTGGGTAGAATATTACATGTTATACAGGAAAAAAATAATATTAAATGTTAATTTCTTTCCTGTTACCCATCCATTCCTAGATATTCCTTTTTCATGAGAGGAATTACAATACTGTATCAAAAAAAAAAAAAAAAAAATAATAATAATAATAAAAATAAGTCTCCTTGATTTGATAATATCACTTATGAAGTTTCTAAGCATTTAACTCCTGAATAGGAACACTACCTCCTAAACCTCTATAGTATGATCATGGATACTGAGAAACCCCCGTCTCTATGGTCGATATCAAAATTGCATTTAGTCCACAAGAAAGGGGACAAAAAGGATTTAACAAACTATCGCAGCATCTCCTTGATAAGTATTGCTACGAAATTGTTTACAGCTATGCTGTCACAAAGAATCTAAAGATGGGCGGGGATGGAAGAATTGATTCCTGAAGAGCAAGCAGGTTTTAGAGAAGGAAGAGGATGCAAATAACACATTTTTACGCTTTCTTCACTAATAAATATTAATATGTGTGCTAAAGGAAGCTACGTATATGCTATATGTGCAGATTTTAAAAAGGTGTTTGATTCCATAAACCATAATTTGCTATGACGAAAATTGTTTGATTTGGGACTAAGTGGAAAAATAATCAGGGTAATGAAACTGTTATATGATAACGCTTTAGCTCAGGTCTTCTTCAGGGTGAGAGTCTAAGCCAAGTACTCTTCATTTTAATTCTTTCAGATATTTTATCATATTTCCAAAGTAACGAGGTGGCCGGGATTTCCATTAATAAAAACAAAGAGGTTATAATGCTCCTATTTGCTGATGACATTGTCCTTTTAAGTAATTCATGGCAAGAAGGTGCTCAGAAGAAGTTGAAAATACTAGAAACATACTGTGATCAAAATTTGCTATTCCTAAATCCAGATAAAAGCAATTTAGTAGTTTTCCACAAATTCCCTAAAACAAAAAAAATAAAACCACTCTACTGGAAAGAAAATCAATTACAAATAAAAACAAGGCTTATAATTATCTAGGAGTACCATTTACCTCAACAGCAAAAGTTTTCAAAAGCAGCTGATCACTTTGTATAAAAGCAACTATTGCAAGGGCAAAAGTAAAAGCAATACTTTAAAAGGTAAAAGTGATTCTTGGAAAACAAAAATGGTTCTTTTTGATGCTATGGTCTCTTCAACACTACTGTATGCAGCTCAGATCTGGAGTTTTAAACTACCTAGAAACTATCGAAAATATTCAACTTAAATTTTTAAAAACACTATATTATATTTCTGGCCCAAATGCACACCAAATTATATTTTAAGATTAGAAACAGGACGGAATCTGCTATTCATCCCAGTACTAAAAAAATAATAATAAATTTTTCAATTAAAATCATGGCATTATCAGAAAATCGGCTACCCCATATCTGCCTCGAAAGACTTTTAGATTTGCATACCAACAAACCAGATTTTCAATATAACTGGGTATCTCAAATTAAACAATTAACCATTAACGGGAATATCCCAGAACGTTTTCAAGATTTTTTCAATCCACATAAATTATTATCTAACAAAAATAGCAATAGAAAAAGTCACTAATCATTTATTATCAACAGACATTGATCGTACTTTAAATACAAGATATAACCCATTATTTATGAAAATTTCAAATTTTAATAACCCTCAGCCGGAAGATTATTTAAAATATAACATTAATATCACCAAAATAAGAACCGTTAGCCAACTAAGAATAGCCGAATATGACTACTTAAAAATATTTTTTTTAAATAATAGTTTAAAAATTAAGCTAATGAAAAATGTGAAGATTGTAGCTTATTCATCATAAATAGCTTCAAGCATCTGCTGTTAGAGTGCCAAAGACATGATAATTGTCGAAAGAAATACCTAAAAGACTATTTAGTTCAAACAGATGAAAGTCTATCTTTGGAATATATTTTATACTACAATAGCATATAAAAGATAAATAATGTCTTCCTATTTATTTTAAATGTTAGCAAAAAGTAATTGATTTATTTCTTTTGAATTAACTAAATAAAATATTGGAATTTATTGCGATTGCTGCTACAACTTCTTTGACCCTAGACTATAATTAATATCATCTATTATAAATTGTAAAAATGTATGTTTTTATTTTATTTTTCTTTGTTTGCATATATCATTATAGCTTGTAAGAAAAAAAAAAATCTTTTGTTCGTATAAATTACTATAATATGAAGAAATGCTTTTTCTGTTAGTGTTAATTATATTACATGTAAAACTCTTCTTCTATTTGTATTTATTGTTTATTTACTATTATGTAATTATTATTATTATTGGCTAACTCAATTGCCATAAAGTTTATACTTTAAAGCAATCAATAAAAAAAGAAAAATAGTCTAAAATATTGCTTAATATAATGGACCATTACTGCCAAATTGTTCTTGTGGCAACAATGGCAATATCATGAATAAATTCATTATCGGCTTTTTTATATTTTATTTGTTTAAAGATTGTTATTTGTATTTACATAATAGGATGGGGAAATCTTCGAACAGTTCTCCTTAGACTTTGACTAAGCTTCTGCTATACTGTAAGGTCATCCTTATCATCTTTGTAATTTTTAGGGGACAGCCTAAAACTAGACCAGCAGCTCTTTCCCTTTGATACTATCATATTCCTGTCTATAGTCTTAGGAAAGGTGTTGTAGGTTATGATTCCATTCATAGCACTTCTTCAAGATATTCCTGATGGTGATGATATGGTGAAATATCCATGAAACCCTCCAGGGGAATCCACATTAAGAATTGCCAATTACTTTTTCTGTTAACATTCCTTTTTAACCCTCTGTCAGGCATAGTATTAATTATTACAAATGATTATTTTTTTAAAAATCCCTAATAAGTAATATTATTGGGTTGTTTTACATGAAATGTCCGATTTTATAATATTTGAAATACATAGAGGATTTTGCGAGTCTCTGTTGTTTACTTCCAAAGTTCACATATCATAATCAAGCAGTTACTAATCCTCTACTTTTCTTTTATAAACATTAGCTTCCCAATCAATTACACACTATTTAGTATACCTTCAAATATGAACATGGAAACATGCGATTTTCGTGTAATATTTTTTTATGAGTTTAAACTTGGTCGTTCGGCAGCTGAGGCTGCTAGAAACATCTGTAAGGCGTTGGCAGTGGTTAGACATCGACGAAAGCCCAGGACAAATGCCAAAACCAAATTTGCACCCGAAAAAATTGATGGTTACAGTATGGTGGTCCATGGCTGGAATCATACATTATTCCTTTTTACCTAGAGGTGAGACCATTACCTCTACAACCTACTGCAATGAAATTGGCCAAATGCACGAAAAATTATTGAAAAAACAACCTGGATTGGTAAATCGGAAGGGCCCTATACTCCTACACGACAACACTAGACCCCACGTTTCAAAACATACCATGCATAAATTGAAAGAGCTGGGGTACGAAGTTCTTCCGCACCCACCATATTCTCTCGACTTGTCTCCAACAGATTATCACCTTTTCAGGAATTTAGACAACTTCTGCAGAGGAAAAATTTTTGCAAATGATGCTGAAATCAAAAGTGCGTTTTCAGATTTTGTTTCACTTCAAAGCTCAGAGTTTTTCAAATCCGGGATAAAAAAGTTGTCATGTTGGGAAAAATGTGTAGAAAAAGAAGGTAAATACTTCGAATAAAATTATATTGTTTTCATATTGTATTTTTACTAAAATCCCTTTACCTTGAAAACGGACATTTCATGTGAAACAACCCAATAAATTGTAATGTCACAATTAATTAAGAAATAATTTGCAAAAAATAAAAAATAAAATAAAAATAAATTAGTTAATTACATGGTCAGGCACAATTAATCTTTTAGGTTCAAACCTCTTTGAGTGCATCAGAGAAGATAGTGGATCTAAAATGAGGGTAGGGTCGGCAAGGAGATTAAAGTTAGGAAGATAGCTGGAAGCCCATCTCTCTGTTGTGGAACACAAAAACTTGGTTGACCAAAAAAAATTCTACTCATCTCACTGATTAAATATGCCCAACAGAAGGTTAATAGCAGAATAGCTAATACTTTTTAAACCGTGCTCAGTAGAGGTATTCCTCAGTAATTATGGCAGTCTAATTTGTCTCCTTTCTTATGTTCGGGTAAGTAAGGTTGTATAAGAAGCTCCTTCAACAAGTAATAATTTATGGTAATGCGGTATGGACCCTTGTAAAGCAACAAAAAAGGTACCTGAATACATGGGAGAAAGAAGTCCTTAGAAAAATGGAAAGTTGAGATTGTATACAATACAGAATAAAAAAAAAATGTGAACTGAAGGACCTGAAGGGGACCCAGATTTAGTTTAATGTATGGCTTCATGTTCTTCTATTTGAGGATTTACTTCACCATTTGAAGTTACCCTCCGCCAAAATCATATTGTATAATTTTAATTTTTTTGTCAAAGAACTCTTGGACAGCATTTTCAACTTACGCAAAATTATAAAAAAATTTCCCTTGAAGAAAATGGGCCATGGATCGAAACAAGTAGTAATCCGAAGGTGCAAGGTCTGGACTATATGGTGGATGTAACAGGAGTTCAAACCCTTCAGAACCTCATCAATATCCATTAATGGCCGCCCGGAGCCCTTCTTCCTTTCCGTTGTATCTCCACTTCTAAATTTTTCAAACCAACGCTGCGCAGTGCGCTCTTCAAGAACACCTTCCCCTTCATATTTAACAATTTCACGAGTTGCTTCAGCAGCTGTGAAATTTTTTTTCCAGTAATGTCTTAAAATTACGAGAATTTCGTAGGACACTGTCATGTTTCTTCTTTGAAATAAATAACTGAACTGGGGCTTTTTTTTTTTTGAAGAAGTCCAGTATTAGAAACAAGCTTAGAAAATGCTCTAAAGGGATTATTAAGTATTGGTAAATAATAAATAGCATTAAGATATTTACAGACTTTTGAACTCTGGAATTTGATAAAATGGTCATTTTTTTTTATACCCCCTATTATTTCTTGTCACTCAGTATATGCTATTTTAGAAAAACATCCTTTCAACACCAACAGTACGAATATAAGATCATTGAATGGTAGGGAGGTGGAAGTCATTGATGAAATGAGGACATATAAACTAGATATCCTAGGAATAAGTGAGGTGAAGAAGAAGGGGGCTGGTGAGGTGGGAATAGATAGAAGACATACATTACTTTACACAGGGGGTCCCACCAGGAAATAGAGCTATGGAAGGAGTCGGCATCATATTGAAGGATGAACTCTTCAGAAAAGTAAAGGAATGGGAGCCAGTAAGCCCACGCATAATTATGATTTATATAGAGATGCTGTCCGGACACTGGAGTATTATTCAAGTTCATGCTCCCATAAATGATGTAAATATTCTAGATAAAGAACAATTCTATAGTGGCTTGGCGCGAATGGTCAACAAAGCAAGAAACAAGAATAGAAGCATTGTAATTATGGGTGATCTCAACACTAGGGCAGGTAATGATCACCTAAGAGTGCATGGAGTGATGGGACCTCATTGGGGAGAGACAATTATAAACGCCAGTGGTCCATTTGATTTACTTCTTGGGAACTCCTTTTTTCCTAGTGATCATATGCTACTTGTCGCGGACACAAGGGTGCTTAAGGAGTGCAAGAAGCAGGCCAAAGCATATGAAATGATCCTGAGAAGAGAGCCCAATATGAAGCATTGACAAGTAAAAAGCTCCATGAACTAGATGGAGACGCAAGCCTAGATGACATGTGGAAGTTTATGAAGAACTGCATCCTGGAGTCAGCTTCCCCAGTATGCAAATCTCTACAAAGGTCAAGTGTACTTCTTGGTGGAGTGAAAAATTGAGGGCCATCGTCAAAGAGAAGAAAACGGCATGGAAGGACTACTACTGTAACAAATCCCCAGAGAAATTGCAGACGTAAGTAACAGCAAGAAACAGAGACAAAGATGCAGTCAAAAAAGCAAAGGAAAAATCCTGGTAAGAATCTAGACTAGGACCACCAAGAGAATATTACACTCTTCTGGAAGAAAATGAAAACTCTTAGGGGCTGGAAAAGTAAACCAGTTAGAAATGTCAAGAACAAACAAGGAAAACTAGTCACTGAAGATGAAAAAATTCTGAAGGTCTGGAGGAATTATTTTGAAGAACAATTTGGTGAAGACAGGCTGAATTGCTCCTACTAAGACCAATAGTGGAATGAGGCTGAGGTAGATGAGATGAAGGAGGAGGAGGAAATTGAAAGAGCAATTTTGAGGATAAAGACAGAGAAAACTCCAGGCCAAGATGGGATAGTTTGTCAAGTTTGGCGGTATGGAGATAGTTTAGGCTCTACAATTGCTCTTCCAAAAATCCTGGTCAATGAAAAAAATACCAAAAGAATGAGAATATAACATTATAATACCTATTCATAAGAAAGGCTACCAGGCAGACTGCTCCAATTATAGACCAATATGCCTCTCACCACTCATATATAAACTGTTTACTTATGTTAATCGGAAAACCGATCAAGATCTCTAGTGGAGCCTTTAATTGGGGAGGAACAGGCGGGTTTCAGACTGGGCAGACAGACACAGGACCAAATTTTCTCTCTAAGATACGTTCTGCAGAAATCCTGGGACCGAGATAGAAATATGTACCTCACTTTTCTCGATCTCAAGTCTGCTTTCGACTCAGTTCCAAGGAAGGAAATATGGGAGGCCCTGAGAGCAAAGAACGTGTCGGTGAACTTAGGGAAAGCTATAAAATCCATTTACCAGGACCTGAAAGGAGTAGTAAGACTGAATTGACAGGAGTCGGAACATTTTAGATAGCCAGGGGGGTCAAGCAAGGTTACAGTCTAAGCCCCTTGCTTTTTCTACTGTTCATGGATGAGATAGCAACAATTTGTAAGACAAGTACTGAGAGGGCATTAGTGATGTAGGATGAGAATATTCCCGGTGGGAGGGAACTTATGAAATAGGAATATTGCCAGGAATATTTCTTTGGCCCGTGAAGATTCCCAAAAATTGGGAATTTATGAAACTTATTAGATTTTGGATATTTTAACAATTACTAACAGTTAGAGAACCTTGAAACTAGGCTAAGTAACAAGGGGAGGACACACTCAGTCTCTCACGGATCTTGTTGGCAATTATTTTGGAGGTTCCTGGTCTAAAAATAATAGACAGGCATTTGGCCGTTCCGACCAATGGGCCCTAGAAGCGGAAAAAAAAAAAATAGCATTAAACTAATTTATATCTCGAGTTTAAAAATGATATCGACATGATTCTTGCACCAAGATTTTTAGTTTTGATTGCAAATTTGAGGAAAAATACAGCCGATCCATAGATTTTGGTTTAGGTTAATTAAATTCTAAAAAAATTATAAGATTTTCAAGCAAACTACCTCTATAGATTTTTTCACACAATAATTGACGTCAGATTCTAATTCAGCACCCTCAAAAACATTGAAAAACGTTTATTCAATAAAAACAAAAAAATCATTGGTTGGTACCTCTGGAAAGAGGCGAGCCTCAGCTTTCTTTTGATGTATATAAATGCAAAATTCGATTAACAAAAACCTATTAAAAAAATTGAAAAATCAAAAAAACATTTTGATTTTTTAATTGAGTTTGAAACCAGATAGGATGATGAAACCAAAAACATTTCAAGCATATTACCACCCTATATTTTGGGTTAAAAAATTAAGTTAATATGTTTAACCGTCTAAGCGTAATTCTTGTTTTTGTCAATTTAAACAAAACTTACCTACCATTTGGTCAGGCAAATTTGAAGCTTACGAATTTTTATTTTTCTATTTGGATGAAATTTCGTATTTAAGGGTTCTTTTATTTCGAATCCGATGTCGGTACTTGTGTAAAAAATATATTGAATGTACTTCACTTGAACAATTATTGATTTTACACCGTATGACTTTTTTTAACCCTAGAATTCCATTTCAGAACCCTTAAAAACTTAGGAGTCTGGTTCAGGCCGGTAACAGAGACACATCGGTCCCACGTTGGCCTCTCATTACATTTGGTTTTTTTCATCTGTTTGTGCCCAAATTTGACACAGGTGTTAAGTGTGATTGCATGGACTGATTTATAGAATTTCAAGCAAATCGCTCGAGGATCTTTGCCAATAATTGAAAGTATAGGAAGCGGTATTTCAGCAAGACCGAGTTTGTTATCAGAAGATAGGTGCGGACTTGCAGCCCCCCCCCCCCCCCCCCCAACCGCGCCTCCGGCCAGCTGTTCATAGAAGCTATACTCCTTTCCTGTCACCGGGGGAGTCCAACTTATTAAGAAAATATTGTACCTAGTTATTTTAATGCTTTAACTGTAGTTATTTTAATATCTTAACTTCATTTATTTTAATTGTTTTAACTGCATTTATTTTAAGATTTTAACTTTATTTATGTTAAGTATTGATGACGTAGAAGAATGTAAAAGAGGAGAAAAATCTAATTAATGGTTTGCTGTAGGATAAGGTTTTATAATTTCCTTTTATGGTTTAAGTGGATCTTTATTATCATTAATGTTATTGATATTATTGTTGTTTTTTTTTTTTTTCTTGTTTTTTATATTGTTTTTTTTTTGTCGGGTATTGATTTATTGATTCATGTGTTTTTTTGTAATTATGGAAAAAGGGATAGGTACAATTAGAGGCAGTTATGTACGGATATGAATATGTATGTATATATGTGTGTTTTGTAATATTTACCTATTTATTTATTGATTCTTATAGATCAAAATTATTCATTTATTTTAATACATTAATGTCATTGTTGGCACTTTTTAGGAAGTATATTTAATAACCAATTTTAGCAAAGACATTTAGCATTTCTTTGATTTTTATTGTATATGTGAGTATACGTATATGTGCACATTTATGTTGATTTATTTATATCTTTATTTATTTTATTTTATTGTTTGTTTTTTTTAATTCAGGGATCTGAACATGTATGTGTGTTGGTTGCGATTGTCAGGAATTGGTCTAATATGATGCAGGCAACAGATAAACAGAATGATAACTGTTTCAGAAACAATATTTTTTTTTTTTTTTTGGATTTAGAGTTAAATTAAATTAAATAAATTTAATTTATTCAAAGTAACTCATTATTTTTTTTCTTTGTTTTTTTTTTTTTTTTTTTTTTTTTTTTTTTTTTTTTTTTTTTTTTTTTTTTTTTTTTTTTTTTTTTTTTTGTAAATATAATTATATAAGTAAAGGTTTAATTTTTTTTTTTTAATTGTCTATAATTAGATTTAAAATTTTATTTCAAATAAATAAAATGAATAGGAGACCGTGATTGTTATGGTTAGTGGTGAAGTGTATATACCAGTGTAAACAATAAGTGTGGGACAACAATGTTTACTGCCCAAGACTCTCCCGAGATAAGGCCAGTGCTGCCCCGACTGGTGACGGAGTAACAAGTGCTGTCTCGACTGTTGAGGAAGGAAGATAGCGGCCCCGGACAACAGTTGGCGAACATTTTCGCCGCTGTACTTTTCTTCTCTCACCTCACCACAACATCAGGATCCATCCAGGATGTATCAGAAGATGTGAATATTCAGGAACAACTGGTACCCTATATCCCTACTGACCAGGTCAGTCAGCAATAGACTTTCAACATAATAATTAATTCAATAGACAATCAAGATAATCATCAAAAGAGTTATGACCTTAACAAAGTTTTATTTATTCATTTTCCTTTTTTTTAATTCTACATTATTACGTTTAATAATTGTTAGCAATGAAATTAATTCATTTTATATCTTTATCAATAATCTATTTTTTTTTCCCATATTATCCGTAGCTGCGAGGGAAATTTATTTGTTTTTTTCTGATTTATATGTATATATTGTTAATTTTTTTTTATGTTAATAAATAGTATTTCTTTTATGTTCAACCTTCCAGAGAGTTTCTTTCTTTCTTTTATTTCTTTTATCATTTCTTATGCAGCCTTAAAATCAATTTGGTTTTAATTAAGTGATTAACGACCAGGCGCACATACTAAGGACAGAGTAAGATTTTTATAGCTAAAGTCTATCATGCCTTAACAATAACAATTTTGAGATTGGCCAAACAGTATGGGTTTCGAGGACCGAAGGGCCTACTCAGGAAGCGGTTGTTGCCTCTGTGATATCGGTGCCTGCCGAAAGAGGGGGCGAAAAAAAGCTCATTAAAGTAGAATGGAGTGATGAAGGAGTGGTATTAGGCAAAACGGTTCCTATTGAGGATGTATTCACTAAGCTGCCCAAACTAACCACTAAAACCACGGAGAGGCTGGTGTCAACCGAGAAGAAAGAGTCTCTCATCCTGATGATACAGTCTGCCCTATTTGTGGCTTGTCATTCAAGGGTGAGAGAGGCCTTGGAACCCATATTGCCAAGAAGCATCCCAGGGAGGCCAATAATAATACGTTAAGGGGACTAATTAAAAAAGTGGTGGGCCCTAAAAATGGAGAGGATGAGATACCTGAAATTAAGGAGGCCATTGCTAAATGGTCTTCCACGTTCAAAAATCTTCGAAACCAAAATAATATGGAAACTGTGGAATTCGATGCAGCGGTCGTTGAATTTCTCAAGTTCTTAAATAATATTATTGCAGAACTTCCAGGCCCACAGCACCCGGCAATTAAATTTTATAAATTAAGAAAAAAAAAAGAAAAACCAATATAGAAGACAAGGGTGCTAGTAAAAGTTCGAATTCATAGAGGGCAAATAAAGCGGACCGAGGGCGTCGGCAAGAACAATATCAATATGAGATGTCCCAGTACAATTATTATAACAGAAGAAAGAAGGTCGTCCTGACAATAACGAATGCCGATGCCCCTAAGCAATGTCCCTTAAAGGTCACCGAAATCGATGCCCATTTTAGAAACCTCTTTGAGCAAGTGAACTCCTGCAGACGTGCAGATTATGAAAAATGTGCCCCGATGCCAAATGTCATGAATCTTGATGTCCAGGCAATACGAAAAGCCATTAAATCTACGTCACTGGACACATCACCGGGGCCTGACGGGGTCTTAATCCGCATGATAAAATTCCATGATGTATCCCACATTATTAAGACAATAGCGGAGATCATGCTGAAGGTGGCCTACATACCAGAACCTTTACGTCAAGGGCGCACAATCTTAATATACAAGGGTAAGGGCGATGTTAAAAATATTTCATCATGGAGACCCATTACTATATACTCTATCATGCACCGAATCATAGAAAAGGTTCTGGACCAGGAACTAAGAAAGCAGGTCACCTTCCATAGGAATCAGAGAAGTTTTATTAGGGGCCTTCCGGGAGCACACGTAAGCGCAAGAATCATTGACGCAGTCATAAAAGACGCAAAAAATAAGAAAAAGGACCTGAGAAACGTTATCGCTGCACTCCTATCCACAAACAAAATTAAAGTAACTGTTGGAGCTCATTCTACTAGCCAGATCAATGTACTGCGAGGAGTTCCCCAAGGCGGTCCGCTCTCTCCCTCGCTGTTTAACTTAGCTATTGATCATCTTTACCAAGACCTTTGTGATCATGATTTCTCGAGACACTACGGGTACAAGCTGAGAGAGGACCAAGACTGTGTGGTCCTCACAGGATTTGCAGATGATCAGGCGGTCTCTGCACATAATAAGTATGCAGCAGAGAGAATTATTGATAGCACCCAAACGATACTGGCGGAGATTGGTCTGGCTGTAAATCCATAGAAAAGTATGGGCATTGTGTTGGATAGGGGTGAGATGCAAGCAACGACACTCTCTTGAGAATGGAGATGTCATCCACACGGCGAAGGAAGATGACTATTAAATACTTGGGATGCACATTCTCGGGAGAGCTAAGGTTCAGTGAAGAATCAATAGAGAAACTAAATAAAAATTTAGATAACTTAGTAACCTCTTGCCTACTTAAACCGGAAAAAAAGCTCAATGTTGTCAATCAATATGTGTTTCCCGGATTGACATATCCTCTCCAGACTGCACCCCTTACAAAGCTCAGCCCTGCGTTGTTGGATGGTATAGATGTGATGATCCGCAGGATAGATGTGAGGCCATTGTCGGACTCCCTTCGAACACCTCAACTGCGATGCTCTACGCTCCATGGGTTAGGACTGATCCGCTGTCAATGGGGGACTCCTCTGCAGCACTGGTCCATTGCTCAACGACTGTCTAATGTTCCGGACGCTCTGTTCCAGTCCACATTCCATTATGAAAAAGAGATTACTGAATGTGCTAAGAGACTGGGTGTAGATCAGAGCCAACGAAGCGTGAGAGCTCTACGACGGTAGCTGAGAGAGGGCGCTTTTGAGGAATGGGCAAATTGCAGGAAGCAGGGCGTTACCTCATTTTATGTATGTATGTATTATGTATTTTTATGTACCTCATTTTAAGGAGACGCTGAGAGCTAATCGATATATTTGTGAAAAACAAATACTTTCGGGGTCTGAATGGACCAACGCCCTAAAACTCAACATCAATTATGCACCCCTGCGTGGAGTCCCAGGTGTCAGCAGACAGATAGGAGAGGTTGGGTCCCTTTTTGTCGTAAGTGCGGCAAAGAGTTCGAAACACCAGCCCATGTGCTGGGAAAATGTCCCACAACTCACTCCTGATCACACGAATGTGTGGTAGATATGTGAACATTAAGGGGGGAATAACATAAAATGAAAGAATAAAGTGAAAGAGGAAAAGAAGGGAAAAAAAAAAAATTAAAAAAATAATGTTATTAGTTTGTCTAGTATTAGGTAGTATTAAGTATTATATTATACAGGGTGAGTATCTCTTAGTGTAAAAAAAAAAAAAAATGGGTTAAACTAGATCAAAAATGTAGCTAAATGCCGCAGATCTCACCTTTCTATTCCAATCCGTTGCAGATATACGAGTAATCAAAGACTTTTTTGAGGAAATCACATTTTTTTTCCCATAAAAACTGTAATATCTCCATTTTGTGTAAATATTTTTCAAATTTTGGCCACATTTTCGGATTTAACATTAAATTTCCTATAAGAACAGAGTACACGTAACCTTGAAATTTACAATCTTGGTATCTAAAGAACAGCTTGATCTTCGCCTTATTTGGGGAAGTTACAGTGTCTCATTTACTTCAATGCTCACCGTTTTTCGAAAAAACTATCCACAAAACGTCTAATCTCACAAAAACTTGCAAATTTAATCAGCTTTCAGATGATATGATAAACATAATGATTTTGTTTCAATTTCATGGAGATATTTACTTTTGAAACAGAAAAAACATGGTGTTCTAATTTGGCATACAATCAGTTACTTGTGTAAATAAAACATTATGACAATCCCTTAATGGAAATATGCATTTTAAACATAATAAACTCTTCATTGAAATAAAAAGCAAAGAAAAAAAATGATTGTTTAATAGAAAATAAAGGAAAACTGTCACCAAAGCGACACCAGATCAGAGGATCTCATGTTGTTAAATTTATTTATTTTTATTATTATTATTTAGGATTTATTTTATTAGATTTTCAATGTAGGTTTAAAACCTAATGATAATGAACATAGACCTTAATTTTGCCGTTATCTTCTGAATGCAGATTGTGTCTAAGAATACTACTTTTTAAAGTGAATTTTATGGGCAGATGAGTCTGATTTTACAGGGGACGGCATTTCTACCCATCCACGTATATCGTTGGTTTATATTTGTATTGCTTTCGAATTATGTGGAGGAGCTCCATGGTGTTGGAAGATCATATTTTGCCGAACTTCAGGTGGAATATCGTGATGAAGTTGTGGTAGGATATTTTGTAACAAATCTTACTAATTTCATCATTCAATCTGTTGGGCAAGCTATGATTTTTCAACACTATTCGACAGCAATACAGATATGAATAAACCAACGATACTCCACATAGAATGGTAGAAATGCCATTCCCTGTAAAAACAGACCAACCTGCCCATAAAATTCACTTTAAAAAGTAGTATTCTTAGACATAATCTGCATTCAGAAGCTAACGGCAAAATTAAGGTCTATGTTCATTATCACTGGGTTTTAAACATTACATTGAAAATATAATAAAATAAATCCTGAATAATAATAATAAATAAATAAATTTAATAACATGAGAGCCTCTGATGGTGACCATGTTTTTTTCTGTTTCAAAAGTAAATATCTCCTAAGTAAATATCAAAAGTATTTATGAAATTTAAACAAAATCATTACGTTTAACATATCATTCGAAAGCTGATTAAATTTGCAAGTTTTTGTGAGATTAGACATTTTGTGGATAGTTTTTTCGAAAAACGGTGAGTGTTGAAGTAAATGAGACACTGTGACTTCCCCAAATAAGGTGAAGATCAAGCTGTTCTTTAGATACCAAGTTTGTAAAATTCAAGGTTACGTGTACTCTGTTCTTATAGGAAATTTAATGCTAAATCCGAAAATGTGGCCAAAATTTTGAAAAATATTTTAACAAAATGTAGATATTACAGTTTTTATGGGAAAAAACGTGATTTCCTCAAAAAAGCCTTTGATTAATCGTATATCTGCAACGGATTGGAATAGAAAGGTGAGATCTGCAGCATTTAACTACATTTTTGATCTAGTTTAACCCAATTTTTTTTTTTACACTAATAGATACTCACCCTGTATAACTAAAACTAAATTATATATTACAATGTTGTCTTTAATTGGATAGATGAGTATGCTGTGTTTATAGCAACCCAATAAAGTTGGGCAGCACTATGTTTATTGTTAATTGTCTCAATAAAGCATATATCTCTCTCACTCTCTCCCTCTCTCTCTCTCTCTCTCTCTCTATATATATATATATATATATATATATATATATATATATATATATATATATATATATATATTCTAATTGGGAGAAAAAATAGTATACAAACAGAACCACATATAAAATTTACACTTTTTGTATTATTTTGCAGTTGAACATGTTAAAATATGATTGTGATAGTTGATATAAAAACATTATAGCAATAACTGCCTCACTACCATTGCTGACAGGATTTTGTTGAATATAATGAAAATGAATAAATTTATATAATATAAATTTAGTTATAGTTCTATAATATAATACCTAATATTAGACAAACTAATAAATTTTTTTTTTTTTTTTTTTTTTTTCTTTCTTTTTCCCTTTTTACCCTTCCTCTCTTCATTTTTTTTTTTTTTTCAATTTATTTTTCTATCTTTTCCTCTTTTTCCCCCCTTCTTTTCCTTTTTCACTTCATTCTTTCATTTTATGTTATTTTCCCCTTAATATTCACATATCTACTACACATTCATATACATATATGCACATAGAATCAGGAATCAGATAAATTGCTACTTATTTAATAACTATAAATTGCAATGGGCTATCCTATGCACCATGTATGTGGTGGTGAATAATTCCCAGGGAGTCCAATATTATATTTTCGGCCATTATCGCTATATCCCTCACCTCCACGCCAAGGTCCTCCAAAAAGCTCCTTGTTTTTTCCGGGATGACTCCGCGAGACCCAAACCATAATCCTTTCACGGAGAAATCTCTATTCCCGAATGTCCCGCAGAATTTCTCTTTGAGGAAAGGGATACATTTTTCATAAATATCCATATTCTCTCTTTCTATTTCACCTGATTGATCATGGTTATTATTTTCATACCTTACAGTAGGATCCACTATCAGCGCTGTCTGTCCGTTCTTCGGAAACGTGACAATGTCCGCATACCTCATGGATCCGTTGGTATCGATGCTGTATACCTCGTCAAAAGCCCTTTATTCTTGAGGAGCCTTATCAATTCATTCTTGACCCTGTGGTGACGGCGTGTGATCAGGGCGAGTTGTTGGGACATTTTCCCAGCACATGGGCTGGTGTTTCGGACTCTTTGCCGCACTTGTGGTTTCATCATCCTATCTGGTTTCGAACTCAATTTAAAAATCAAAATGTTTTTCAGATTTTCCAATTTTTTTAATAGGTTTTTGTTCATCGAATTTTGCATTTATATACATCAATAGAAAGCTGAGGCTCTCCTCTTTCCAGTGGTACCAACCAGTGAATTGCGTGACAAAGTAATTGCGATTTAAAGGAAAGTAATCAATAATCAGTTTAAAAATTTCGTTTTCCTCGATGAGGGTGAAAAATGATATTTTTTGTTTTTATTGAATAATCGTTTTTCAATGTTTTTGAGGGTGCTGAATTAGAATCTGACGTCAATTATTGTGTGAAAAAATCTATAGAGGTAGTTTGCTTGAAAATCTTATAATTTTTTTTGGAATTTAATTAACCTAAACCAAACTCTATGGATCGACTGTATTTTTCCTCAAATTTGCAATCATAACTAAAAATCTTGGTGCAAGAATCATGTCGATATCATTTTTTAAACTCGAGATGTAAAATAAATTAGTTTAATGCTATTTTTTTTTCTCTGTTTCTAGGGCCCATTGGTCGGAACGGCAAAATACGTATCTAATATTTTTCGACCAGGAACCTCCAAATAAATTGCCAACAAGATCCGTCAGAGACTCAGTGTGTCCTCCCCTTCTAAGTAAATTCATATATTTAAATCCAAGAATTATCATTCCATGCATTAATTTCTGGTATAAACAATATCCTTGGAATTTATGGATTTTGATTCCTAAATCATTATTAAAAACCCAAGCATGTTTTAACAAGCAATTTCTCCTTAGAACTCATGTTCAAACATTCTAAGTCTAAAATATTCAAAAATACCCATTTTTTATAAAGTTCCTGTTTCTTTATGCTTTTCCAACTTTAGAATTTGTAATTGTAAGGCCAATTGCCACACTCTTTAGTACATTAAAGTTTCAATTACCCAAGAGGGTAGTTAAAGCTTAATATAATATTGATTCTTTGATCTCTAAAACATTGAAAACTAAAAAATGTGTTTATTTCTAACGAGGAGGTTAAATCCAGATCCAAAATCCTAAACCTATAACTAAATGAAAGAAGAAATAATAAAAATACTTCAGGGAATAAAAAAATTCAAAATCTTCAATTCTCGAACAATATCAGGAACGAGTCTATAATTAATTTTGTGATTTCAAAGCGAGAACCATTCTTTGTATATTTCAAAATGACCAAAACTAAGAGACATAATGCTGAATACCTGGCAGAGATCATTGAATCTGTCATCACCATGAGAAGTATGGTTCTGATAGGTTTTTGGTGGTTATCGCTGACAATAGAGGTAATAACTATAGTAAAGACTATGAAAAACAGTCACATAATGAAAGCTTTGTTCGATGAAATTTCTTCTGAGACCAGATAGGGCTGTCACCTTTTTTGTTAAGAGAGTTTGCAATTGGTCCTTTAAAAATTGCAAAATTTCAGTTGCAGAAGTTCCCAATATTAGCAACTACTATATTTAATAATTAGTAGTACTTAGTGCATCTATTACAAGAATTACTTAGGTGCAATGATTTCTTAAGGACCATTGGACTCTCACTTGTTTATACAACTATTAGTAAATTAATTTTACTATTTAATGCTACTGATAAATATAAAAATTAATATACAATGAAATAAATAAATCATCAGTTTTGTAGATATTCTAGCCTATTTCCAACATTGACATAATTTGTTTAAATTTTTTTTGAGTGATGTCCTCACATTAGTCTAATGCATAAGTATGCAGCTGCTTGCAGTTAGTCTTGATTTTTTTCTTTTAGACATATATATTTTACTAAATGTTACTTGCCAATAAAATAGTAAAAGATTGAATATAAGAATAGTTGGAATCTTGAACTCCTTAAATGTCACACCTACTGGCATAATCATCAATATGATGCAAACTGTCACCTCGAAAATCCCTTTTGTCAGAAATGTCAATGGTGGGTTGATGGATTAATGACAACAGCCCTCCCAGCGAAGTGCCTCAAAATCAGCTGCTGTTAATTTTATATGTATCTAAATAATTAATTGAACCTAGCGATAGGGATAATGACTCAATGTTGAGTGAATAAAGTTCATATTTTTTTTTCATTTCTGTGTAAACTATTCTCCACACTTTTGCCTAGAAAATAATAAGTCCTAGGCACACATTTTAGGAGTTATAGATATTTTTTATTTTCACCAAAGTTATTGAAAATATTTTAATTTTAGGTGTGGAGTTTGGAGCACGGATGATAACAATTGATGGCAAACATATAAAATTACAGATTTGGGATACAGCTGGACAAGAAGCTTTCCGTTCTATTACTCGTTCCTATTACAGAGGTGCTGCTGGAGCTTTACTAGTTTATGATATAACAAGACGTGAAACATTTAACCACTTAACCACTTGGTTAGATGATGCTAGACAACACTCAAACTCCAACATGGTTATAATGCTTATTGGAAACAAAAGGTATTGTATTAGTGTTACTAAAAAGTATTATTAACCTTTGTTTAAAAAGGAATTATTCATGTATGGAATTTACTCAAATTATGAATGTTATTTTACAGTTCTGTTATTTATTTATTTTCTAAATAGTAATATATCTTACACCTTTCAATGTTTAGCCAGATGATATATAAATTGTGTTTGTGAAACACAATTACCTAAATATTGCTTAACCTATAAAAAAAAAAAAATTGCCACCTGTGATTTTTGTTTCTCATGGCACATGCATTGTCTTCTGACTTCTGGGGGACACCCCCAAACCCACGGATAATCTCAGTTTAGATCAAGGACCAAAGCAAGGATACATGGTACATGTTTTCAAATAGGTGTATATTTACATTAGTATGTACAATATTTTTCGGTTTTAACTAATTTAGGTTTATGATAACTATAGTAGGTAACGTAGTTCTTAGTGGCGAGGTTGATATTACGTGCAAATACCAAGTCTGTAGAAGAACCACTCCGTGTTATATTGGAATTATTGTTATTAATGAGTACTAATCCAAAAGTTTCCAGCATAAACTGTTGAATGTTGGCATTCTTGCCTCCACTAACATCAAGTTTGAAGTCTCCACACATTACGAATGGTATTCTACCATATTGCTTAGTTGCCCAAAATTGTTGGATCGCTCTTGTAGTGTAAAGCAAAAGGTTTTTCAGCAAGAACATTTTTATATTGTTCTACATACATTTATTTTCGACACTACTGTTCCGTGTGTGTGTGTATAAATGAATATATACAGTGTGTAAATCATGGTATCTGCAAATCTATTCTTCAATCAATGTACATACAGCTATAGTTTCTTTTATTTATATATCTTTTCTTATTTTCTTATGGTTATTTTTATTTTATTTTATTTCTTCTTATGTTGGTATATTTATTGAAAGTTCTTTATGCATTTTATTTATTATTAACTGTATTTACATGTCTCATGTTTTTCCATATATAAATAGCTTTGTATGAAATTATATAAGCCAGACTCCGGTACCTTATTATTCATTTTTGTTATTCTTAGGGGACAATAAATCCCAGAATAAAGATTATTTTTTCATTTCAATAATAATGGTATTGTTATAATTAATAATAATAATGATAATATTATATAATGTTACTGCTCCACAAGAGGCCCTCCAGCCCCTTTACACGCCCAGTATACCTTTTATCAATTCTAACCTTGTTCCGATTTATTTCAATGTTTTAGTCGCTACTTTTTCATTTATGGAGAAACTCTGAATCCATGTTCAAACTAATATTAACTTCTGTTTTTACTTTCTGATATTAAAATGGGAAATAAGAAAATACCAAAATGTAAAACACTTAATCAATGTTGAATTAATATTATACTAAAATAGAATTAATATAATGCTAAATCACAAGTAATGTTAACTTCTGATAATCTTTCTTATAGTGAAAGGGTAGTGGAAATAACAAATTATAAATACATAAATCAAAATCCTTGGTGAAAAAAAATGGCGTTGATATATCAGTAAACAACGGAGTTATAAGGCATAAATGTTTGGATTTGGCCATTTACACAAAAAAAAAAATTCATAAAAAAAAAACCGTAAGACTTTGTATATAGGTAAGTGACCTTAAATAGGTTCAAAATGAACCTCCCTACCCGAGATAATTTTTTGGCCAACAATCTTCCGAACACCCTGTATATATGTCGTCACTAATGATCTCTCTGGTCTTGTACTTTTGTTGTCAAATCACAAACAATTTATTAGAAAGTTGAACCTTTCTTTTGACATGGTTGCCTTATAACGCCCAGCACTATACAAATCGTCAAACAAAATGTCAGAGCCTTGAAACATGCAGATAAAATAACGGTTCCCAATAATGCATTAATTTCTAATGGGCAAGTTTCGTTTAGATTGGAATTAGTCGGATTACTATAGTTATTTTTTTGTAACCTAATTTCATCATTTGTATTCAACAATATCTGATCTATTATGTCATTATTAAAAAATAGTTTCCAGCATTCTTCTGGCTCCATTGCATTTTTAGCAATTTGAGTGGGCCCTGGCCTAGTATGAATAATTTTTTTTTTTTTTCTGTCTTGCCCCGCAATGTATTATTTTTGTGTATTTCAGACGTGCCTGTTTTTCCCTACTAATTGTTCGACTTCTAATTTGACAATCAAATCAGAAAAAACATTTCCTTTAGTTGAAAATTCTCTGCTGGTTTTAGCCTTTTTCTTCATAGGCTGCTCAGAATCAACTTCTATCGTTTTTATATGTGAGTCTAATTCTTCTTCCAATGCTTCTGCATTTGATAAGAAGTCAGGGTCATCTTCGGAATCATCGTTAGGATCAATTTACTCAGCCTCAATAGCATCATCTACATCATTTTGCTCCTCTTCCTCGAGTTCGGCTAGCAATTTTTTAGAATCTCTTCCGTATTTCTGTATCTCTTCTCCATATCCTCGAACCGAAAAGTAAGAAAAAACAAAGTAATTTACTGAAAAATATATTATTACTAACTCTACCTAAAGTTGATGTATAACCGTTCAGCATTTATTGCTAACTGTACGTAAATATGACATATACATCAGTACTACTAACTATACGTAATTTGTACGTACCTACTTTCAGTAAAAATGTTATCCAAATAACTAAGACGGAGCCACGAACCTGCCTTTTCATCAGTCAATGGGACACTAAGAAGCGGAAGCATAGCAGGGAGGATAGCTGGTTCTGTGATTCCCAGACTTACTGGAAGAGCAAGACAGCTGCGGTGCACATAATTTTTGTGTATGTTAGTGGTCCAGGGTTAAATAGAAGATAATCACTCACTCACTGTTGTGCGCTACAGTCCTTGCAGGACCTGGGCCTCTGCCACCGTTCTTCCCCATGCCTCGCGGTCTCCAGCGAGACTCTTCCAGTTTCCTATTCCCATCCTTCTTATATCCTCCTCCAAGTCCTCAATCCACCGC
This sequence comes from Euschistus heros, assembly GCA_003667255.2. Taxonomy (NCBI): domain Eukaryota; kingdom Metazoa; phylum Arthropoda; class Insecta; order Hemiptera; family Pentatomidae; genus Euschistus; species Euschistus heros. The sequence continues at coordinate 526,509 of RCWM02000312.1, forward strand.
CGCCTGGGTCTGCCCCTTTTCCTTTTTCCTCCTGGTGCACCATTTAGCATCATTTTAGGCAGCCTACAGGGTTCCATCCTTTCTACATGCCCTAACCATCTAAGCTGCTCTTCTTAATAACACAGAGGATATCAGGCTCTCTGTACAATTCAGCTAATTCGGCATTGCTTCTGATTCTCCTTCTGTGTTCTTCTTTAACGGCTCCAAAGATCTTTCTAAGGACTCTTCTCTCCCAAACCAGTAGAGCTCTTCTGTTTTCCTTGGTTAGAGTACTCGTTTCACTGCCATACATTGCTACTGGCCTAATTATTGTTTTGTATAACAAAAGCTTTGCCTTCCTGGAGAGACTTTTGTATCGGAGAGCTTTTTGCAGAGCATAGAAACATCTCGTTCCTGCTACCATTCTGCCCTTAATTTCAACTTCTAAATTATTGTTTTCCGTCACAACTCCTCCCAGGTATTTAAATGTGCTGCAGCTGTTAAACGTATTTTCCCCTACATCCACGAAATCTCTTCTCTCTCCGGTCTGTCTAGAGGTTTTCATATACTTAGTCTTTTCATGATTTATTTTCAGTCCCAAATCTTGTGCTGCTCTCTTAAATTCTTCTAAAGCACCGGCCAGTGCTGTTTTGGTTCTCCCTGTGATGATTACATCATCAGCATAAGCCATATGTTGTGTGAACCTATTGTAAATGGTGCCACCCGGGTTTGTTCTGATATTTCTAATGGCAACTTCTAGGGCAAGGTTAAATAGTACCGGTGATAATGGGTCTCCTTGTCTTAAACCACTGTTAACCTTAAAGCTATTTGAGATACCCACTCTAGTTTTAAATTTACAACTTGTCCTTTCAAGGGTCATCTTTGCCAATCTTATTAGCTTGCTTGGTATTCCCAGTGTCTGCAATGCCTTTAATAATTTCCCTCTGTCCACACTGTCATACGCCCTGGAAGTCAATAAAGAGGTGGTGTAGGTCAACATTTTACTCTTATGTTTTCTCGAGCATTTGTCTAATCGAGAATAGGTGGTTTGTTGTTGACCGTCCTGGGCGGAAACCGCTCTGGTACTCGCCTAGTAGTTGCTCACTCCTCTCCATCATCCTCCTACATATTGCTACCGACAGGATCTTGTAAACTGTTGGCAGAAGCGCTATTCTCCTATAATTTTCACGTTTCAGTTTGTTTCCTTTTTTATATTTAGGAACTATAATTGCTTCTCCCCAGCCCACTGGCATTTTTTCCTCCATCCATATATCCCATATCACCTTGTAAATCTGCTCCCAATTGTCTTCCCCTGCGTATTTTATTAATTTTGAAGGGATTTCATCAGGTCCTGGAGACTTATTATTTTTCATGGACAAAATTATGTCCACAATATCATCTCTGTCAGGTGGTACCTCCTCATCCATATCCTCTCCATTGTTAAATTGGTAAGCCTGTTGGAAGTATGCATTGCCTGTCTCAGGATTTAGAACCTCCTTAAAATAATGGAGCCACCTATCCTTGATTTGATCAGGCTCCGTGAGAAGATTCCCACATTGATCCAGACACATTTCTGTCTGTTGCGTAAAGCCCTGTCTTAGCCATTTAGCGCCCTTATAGAATTTTCGGCTTTCTCGCTCTTGAAAATGCTCTTGCATCTTGTCGAGTTTTCTCGCCTCATATGCTCTTTTCTTACCTCACATCATTCTTTTGGCATTTCTTCTTATTTCAGTATATGCATCGTATGTACTGCGAGTTTTCCTTTGGAGCATCTTCATTCGAGCCTCATTCCTTCTTTGTATAGCCCTCTCACAATCCCCATCAAGCCATGGGTTCCTCCTTCCAGTCTTTCTCTCTCCTAGAACCTCGCTTGCTGTGATCCTTATTGCTTCTCCTAGTCTCCTCCACCCTTCCTCCACACCCAGTTCCTCCACAGTCCACTCCTGGCACCGGTGCTGGAGTCGCTCTTGGTATTTCTGCCTAGTAGCTTCCTCTATCAGCCCCTCCATCTCAAACCTGCATGTTTTTCCTTCCATTGTCATCTTCTTCCGTGCCAGGTATTGGTTATATTTCCCCAGAACTAGGAAGTGGTCCGAGCAGCAGTCCGCTCCTCTGTAGCTTCGTGCATCCGTTACGTGTGAGCAGTGCCGTGTATCGACCAGTATGTGGTCCAGCTGTCTTCTGGTTCTGTCACCTGGGCTTATCCACGTTTCTTTGTGAATATTTTTGTGGGGAAACATAGTAGTCGTGACTCTCATATCTGTTGAGGCAGCGAACTCAACAGTTCGGAAGCCATTGTCATTTGTAGTCTCGTGCCTGCTATGCTGCCCGGTAGTGGGTCTATATATTTCTTCCTTGCCCATTTGGGCATTGAAATCTCCAAGTATGATTTTGGTGTCATACTACGGCATCTAATCATATATCTTAGCCAGTTGGGCATAAAACTCTTCCTTGTCTATCTCCTCTGCATCTTCACATGGTGCATATGCGCTTATCAGTGATATGTTGCAGAATCTACCCTTCATTCTGATTCCGCAGATCCTGTCATTGATACATTTATATCCTAACAGTGTATGCCGAATACTTTTATAGAATTTTTTTTATCATAAATCCGGTCCCCCTACTATTCTCCTTAGAACCACTGTTTATTAATAAATACTTTTCAAGTGACACCATTTCTGTATCACCCCATCGGATTTCCTGTAGCGCCACTAAATCCACTCTATATTCTTCCAGCACTGCTTCCAACGTTCTGCTTGCCCCCAGCTGCAATATACTTTGCACATTCCAGGTACCGATTCTAAGCCCATGCCCTTGGTTGCTCTTTCTCCTCCTCCTCCTCCTTTCTCTCCTCCTCGACTCCTCTTTAAGACTTGATGTTGGTTGAGACCCCCCGTATCCGAATGGGTTCCTCCGGGGAATACATTTGTTTTTTTAACCTTCATCATTCTTTCCGGCAGGTTTTGGACTATACCTTTTTTTTTTTTATAGAGGTGAGGTCGCCTACCCCTCACACTCATCCCTCCTCCTTTATCCAGGCTTGGGACTGGCAGTGGTTCACCTAGCATCACTAGGGGTAGCAACACTACATCCACCGGCGGAGTTAGAAGATAATAAAAGTAAAAAAAAATTAAGTGATATTGATTTTTACAAAAAAAAAAAAAAAAAAAAAAAAAAAAATAGTTCTCTACACTCACACTCTAAGAGCATTAATTAGCAGTAAGGAATTAAAAAATAACCCACTATAACGATCCTTTATTTGCAAATAAAGATAAACTTTTTTTTTTTTAAGTGATTTAGAATCAAGGCGTGAAGTAAGGAAGGAAGAAGGAGAAGCTTTTGCCAGAGAACATGGCTTAATATTTATGGAAACATCAGCGAAAACTGCTACTAATGTAGAGGAAGCATTCATAAATACTGCCAAGGAAATTTATGAAAAAATTCAGGAAGGTGTATTTGACATTAACAATGAGGTAATTTTACTTATTTATATACTATTGTTCTGTTCAGTGCTGATGAGGTTATCTTTGACTGAATAAGAAAACAAAAAATAATTAATAGAAATCAGGGATTACATTAATAAAAAGCCTGAGTAAACTTTATATATTTGTATTTATGTTCTTATATAATATGAAATATGAGATTAAAAAAAAAGGTCTGAAAGATTATTTTTTTTATTGTACTACTAAAAAGATAATTATTTGTTGAAAATAAGATAAATTTTATACTATGTTGATTCACTATCATCAAGATTAATATTTTTCAACCATGATTTATGTAATGTAGCAATTTAACAAATTTCATAATTATTTGAGTTTGTGTGTGTGTGTGTGTGTGTGCATGTGTGATAGTGAGTGTTTGTTTCTTTGTACTATTACTAAACATTATACTTAAAATGTGTTTAAAACACATTTAACTCAAATTTCATAAAACACATACTCATACTTCCCCACTATAAATGTGCTGTTTTTTGGTGCTACAACTCATGAAGAGTCAAGACCTCACTTAGTTTGAGCCACCAAACTTCTTTGTCTTGAGCTGCTGCTCTCCAATTTCTTATTCTTAACATTCTCGCCGCATCTGCAGCCACACAATCCACCCTCTGCAGGCAAGGTCTTCCCACTTTTCTGCATCCAAATATCTTTTCATCCAGGAACCTTTCGGGGATTTCATTATTGCTCATCCTAGCAACATGCCTGGTCTATCTCAGACATCCGGATTTAATAAACTGTAAAATATCCAGGTCTTTATAGAGTTCCATGATCTCAATGTTTTTTCTCAATCTATAAATGTGACATACTTATAAATATTGAAATATTTGCTTCCTAAAAAAATTATTTTGTATTTCAATTCTTTTTTAATTAATTTAAAATGTTTCTGTTGATCAGAGGCTACAAATATAAAAAAATAAAACCAAACTAATATATGTTAATGATGTATTATTATAAATTATAAATATTATACAGTGGAAACTCGTTATTTCATCACTCGATAATTCGTTTTATTCTGTAATTCAAGTTTTTTATTTTTTATTTATTTTTAATAAATTGGCAACTATAAATATCAAAATTAAATACGTATGCAATTCATTTTTCCCCTTGCTACTTATTTAATCTTTAAACCGCTTTATGTCCCTAAGGCTTATGTCACTATTCCATGCAAAGAAGTAGAGGAAATGTTAACAAAGTGCATTGAGTGGTTTCGAGCTGCAATGTGAATTATATATTTCTCACCTGATGGGATGCGGCAAGTGTTTAGCTTTTTTTGTGTTTTTTGTCATTTTCACTCAAGTCCAATGTGTATAATGTTCATCTGTTCATTTTTACATTCATAAATTGCAAAAAAAAATTATAATTATATAGTTTAAAATGCTTTTTTGTTACTTTACCAACAAAATTCTGTATTTCGTCATTTCTGTTATTTCGTCACCCCTTCTCCCCCACCCAATTCAGGCGAATTATCGAGTTTCTACTGTATTATATATACATAATGATGGTTAAAAAAAAAAAAATTTACATATTGATAATACAGGTCCTAACTACTGTAAATACATGTTAATGATGAAGTATTGCTTTTAGGCCAATGGTATAAAGATAGGACCTCAGCATTCCCCTACAAGTACTAATCTTCCTCCTGGTGGAAAATCATCCTCACAAAATACAAGTTGCTGCTAAATGATAAATACAAGTTTCCTTCATTTACTATACTATATAAAGTGAATAATTTTTAAAACTGTGTTCGTACGAAATTGCTGTAACTTAGAGTTACTGTATTTTCTTTTATATCAGCATTTTTGGTTAAGTAAGGTATCTTATCGTTATGCTTGAAAAATCAATATATGTGCCTCTACTTCTCTTTTTCTTTTTTTAAAATTTTGTTTACAGACTTTTCTTCTTTTTTTTTTAAAGAAAAGATGTTACATCAGTTTTATTTCTTGTACCCAAAAAAAATTCTTTGTTAATGTATTTATTTCAGTAAAGATTTATTTGTTATATCTTGTTTGTTATCTTTCTAATACTTTTAAATAACATTTATGGTAGACTGATGTTAAAATATGGAGACACATTTAAAAGGTTGATGCACTTACACCGAAGTGCTACCTTAAACCATATTTTAAGGTATATATATATATATAATATGTTTTATATTGCGGGTAAATACAATTTTAGATGATGATCTATACATAGATTATTTATGATTAACTGTAACTAAAATACTTAAATGATGGCTTAAGTTTAAGAGAGTAACAGCTGGCTAAAAAAAATTTAGTAAATCAGTAGGTGTATTTAATTGTTTTGTTCAAAACAATTTAGTACAATAGTTTAATACTAATTCAAGTTTTTATTTTTAATTGTGTCTTTGTATGTATATTTTATATGCATACATATGATTTATATTATAACTTATTTGAAAAAGATCTAATTAAACATTTCTAGTCTATATTATACACACATATATATATATATATATATATATATATAGATATATAGATATATATATGAACACACACACGTGTGTGTATGTGTGTTTATTTTTTTTTTTAATTATTTTTTCTTTTTTTTGTAAAAATTTCCTGTGTCAAAGATTGTAATTGATAAATTAGATAGTATCTTTTAAGTTATGAATCTTGATTTCAATATTTTTTTAAATGTTTATATTTCCTTAATAGTTTATATGTATGATGCTAAGGATTTAGTCAATATTTTATGATTATAAAAACTATTATACATACCATTTATCAAATAATTAAAGATGGTTGTCTGAAAAAGTTACCTTAGGGATTATAAGGTTCCTTGCATCACATACTTTCTTATATATTGCATATTGATTATTTTTTCTTAAAATTAAAACTGCATTCATTAAAAAATTGTACATCAATATTTAAAGAATATATCAAACTTACTAGAAACTTTATGCTCTAAGTATGCTCTAGGTAAACTCTTATTTGAGTTTTAAACAAAATTAATTTAAGATCAGTAATCATTTTTTAGTTTTAGTAAGTTTAACATTTCATTTAATATTTTATTGATATACATTTACATTTATTTTTAATTTTTCAATGTTGATTGTGATTTGAAACTATAAATTCATGATGGTATATAATATATAAACTTTTAACCAGTAGAATCACAAATATTGTTCTTAATTTTCAGGATTTTTTTTTCCTTTTCTAGATTTTTTTTTCTTTTGATATTTATTTTATTGAGTAAACATATATGTAAAATATATTTATAGATGATAATTTATGAATTTTGTTATCGAAATTGTACAAAATTAATATTTTTGCGTAAAAAATCAATTAGTCAATTAATTGATGAATAAAAGAGGGTTGTTTGCAAAGTAAGCAGGCAAAAATGCCCCCCCCAAAAAAAAAAAAAAAAAAAAAAAAAAAAAAAAAAAAAAAAAAAAAAAAAAAAAAAAAAAAAAAAAAAAAAAAAAAAAAAAAAAAAAAAAAAAAAAAAAAAAAAAAAAAAACTGAGATACTTCAGTGTTGTTCTTTTTAAGTAAAAATGCCATTCATGTATTCTAACGATCTTTCATCTAATGGTTTATTAAAAGATCTATTAAATGGACTGACATTCAATCTATACATCGGGTTCTTATTCTCAACATAGTCAATGGACTTAAAATTGTTATATTTTATAATGATAAATAATGTTTGTTTATAAATTAATAAAAGGAAAAACAAACAGCCATTCAGTAACAATAATTAATTCAAAAGTGTAACATTACTGACTTGAGAGTATTGCCAAAATTATAATTAGGTTTAAGTAATGTGAATTTGTATGTCACAAATAGGCACAAAATTTTTTCAAAAAGTAGGAAGAAAACATTTTTGTTATGTACTTGGTTCAGGTCCAATTAAAGTAAAAAGCATCCGTACTGTGTTAAAAAAATTTTTGAATGCTTTAGAGGTAGGTAATGAACATATTTTCTTGGTTTTAGGTCAGTTTTTCATCAATATTTATAAGGGTCATAGATCAGAAGTGCAATTATATTTTCTGTAGTAATTGCTAACTAAAACTTCATAATGTGCATTTATTTAAACAAAGGGTAATGTGCTTAACCAATACTTATTCTTTCTATATTGTTAATTTTACTATTGTTTTAAAATGAATATACATGTGCCTATCTTCTTCTGAACTGATGGAGATATTTATACCAGAGATAATTATACCAGATTAATAGCAAATAAAAGACAAGCCACAGTACTCAAAAACATTTTTTTTTTTTACTTACATATATAAATATTGAAAACTAAATCTTTTTCAGACATTGAATTATCAAAATTTTCTTTTAACTTTAAATTTAAATATGATTTTTCCAGGACTATCCTATTCAATCAAGAAGGTAAAACAGATGTGCCATTAGTAGAGGTACACATGATGGTATAGAAGTATCAATACCATTTGGATTTGAGGAATTACCACTTTAATTGGTATTTTTCATTTGAACACTAGTTTTGTATGTTAAACATTCATCATTCTAACATCAGCAATTTGATATACGGATAATATATTTTAATTTAACAGATGAATAATATAGCCCAAATCATGGGCCCCAAAATTGTATTATTATTTTTTTTAGGCCCATCTACGAGTCCTTGGAATGATAAGGAAAGAAAAAATAAAATTTGAAACCCCAAATTAAATATATTTATTTATAAAATAAATTATAATTAAAATGATAAATAATTAAATTAAAATCATAAGTTATATAACCAATCCAGATTTTTGTTTCTAATGGCGAGATAAACATTTCCAATAGTCTCATTAACGATCCCACAAATAAATCTTGACACTCCTACTCCGATTAGATATTGGGTATGAGCTCCAAAGTTTTTTAACGACGCAAACCTCTCATAGCTTATTACAAAAATGAATAAATAAAAACTAAGGAATGTTTACACTGTAAACAATATATTCTTTACACATAATCAATAGATATAATTTATGGAACTTATCTGACTAGGATGCGCATGATATATATTGTAATGATATTTGCAATTTAAGTCCAGAAAGAGCAAATATTGGAAGGAAGGGTCCAAACCAGGTAGGAGCCCAGGGATTAGAGAAACCTTCAACACCTGGAGAGGTAGTTCCAGCCCTTGAGGCAGGTAGGAAAAAGGGGCAGTTAGTTTTAGGACAGAGAAGGAAGAAGACAGAATGAGTTGGTTTTAGGACAGAGAAGGAAAAAGACAGAATGAGTTGGTTATGAGACAAGGAGCAGCTAGGTGTCTGGAGTCTTAGAAGATTATGAACCAGGAGATAAAGAATGGACTAGGCAAAATAAGTGAAAGTGTTTAGTGGTTCTCTCAGTAATGGACTTGAATTAAAATTAAACTAAGGTAAATTTAAATATGTTTATATATAAAATAATAAATATAAAAAGTATGCACAAAACATTGTTTAAATATTTCCAGTCATAATTCAAAAGAATATTGACAGAACCCTAATAATGAGTTAAAGTCAATTAATTATTGATAATAATTTTATTTAAACATTAATGATTGAAGAAAATCGTTACATTATATATATATATATATATATAATGTAATGTACTGTGTGTATATATATATATATATATATATATATATATATATATATATATATATATATATATATATATATATATATATACATATGTATACATATATATATATATATATATATATATATATATATATATATATATACATATGTATACATACATATATATACACAGGGTGTTCAATATCCGATGGTCACCCCCTTTTTTTTCCACAGTTTTTGAAATTTTTAGACGAAACCCTGAGGGTCTTAACTGTGTCAAATAAAGTTTCTTTTCAGGTTAGTCTGCTCTCTGACCTTCTCCAGTTCTTCTCCAGCGACCCTAACTTTGGAATTCCCAATGGGATGTGGTATTTTTTACGACGGATTTCAATAGAAAATAAAATTTTGAATCAATTTTATTATACTGGTGATTTTTTTTATCAGGGGCACCGTTTTGCCGCAAATCGCGAAAAATCATTTTAAGGAAATAAACAGTCTAAAACTGGGATTGCAAAAATAAAATGAACTTTTAACAAATATATGAAATTAAGGCCTTCCCACGAAAAGTACAACAAGCGGTGAGAACAGGTCGACTTGGAAGGTTTACCCCCGAGAGGCTCAAATCGTGGACAAGCCCGTGAAGAAACTAATATCATTTATGTACTGGCTACGGTGGAAGCTTATCCTCATTGGAGCATTCGAGACATAGCCAGGGATACCCACTTAATGACAAAACCTTTGCCTCAGTCTCTCAGCATCTTGGGGAGTTAGAGCCTGATTTAGTGAAATGCGGTTCGGCTTATTATATTAATTGGAGCATTAGGGATATAGCCAGGGATACCCACTTAATGACAAAACCTTTGCCTCAGTCTCTCAGCATCTTGGGGAGTTAGAGCCTGATTTAGTGAAATGCGGTTCGGCTTATTATATTAATTGGAGCATTAGGGATATAGCCAGGGATACCCACTTAATGACAAAACCTTTGCCTCAGTCTCTCAGCATCTTGGGGAGTTAGAGCCTGATTTAGTGAAATGCGGTTCGGCTTATTATATTAATTGGAGCATTAGGGATATAGCCAGGGATGCCCACTTAATGACAAAACCTTTGCCTCAGTCTCTCAGCATCTTGGGGAGTTAGAGCCTGATTTAGTGAAATGCGGTTCGGCTTGTTATATTAATTGGAGCATTAGGGATATAGCCAGGGATACCCACTTAATGACAAAACCTTTGCCTCAGTCTCTCAGCATCTTGGGGAGTTAGAGCCTGATTTAGTGAAATGCGGTTCGGCTTATTATATTAATTGGAGCATTAGGGATATAGCCAGGGATACCCACTTAATGACAAAACCTTTGCCTCAGTCTCTCAGCATCTTGGGGAGTTAGAGCCTGATTTAGTGAAATGCGGTTCGGCTTATTATATTAATTGGAGCATTAGGGATATAGCCAGGGATGCCCACTTAATGACAAAACCTTTGCCTCAGTCTCTCAGCATCTTGGGGAGTTAGAGCCTGATTTAGTGAAATGCGGTTCGGCTTATTATATTAATTGGAGCATTAGGGATATAGCCAGGGATACCCACTTAATGACAAAACCTTTGCCTCAGTCTCTCAGCATCTTGGGGAGTTAGAGCCTGATTTAGTGAAATGCGGTTCGGCTTATTATATTAATTGGAGCATTAGGGATATAGCCAGGGATACCCACTTAATGACAAAACCTTTGCCTCAGTCTCTCAGCATCTTGGGGAGTTAGAGCCTGATTTAGTGAAATGCGGTTCGGCTTGTTATATTAATTGGAGCATTAGGGATATAGCCAGGGATGCCCACTTAATGACAAAACCTTTGCCTCAGTCTCTCAGCATCTTGGGGAGTTAGAGCCTGATTTAGTGAAATGCGGTTCGGCTTATTATATTAATTGGAGCATTAGGGATATAGCCAGGGATACCCACTTAATGACAAAACCTTTGCCTCAGTCTCTCAGCATCTTGGGGAGTTAGAGCCTGATTTAGTGAAATGCGGTTCGGCTTATTATATTAATTGGAGCATTAGGGATATAGCCAGGGATACCCACTTAATGACAAAACCTTTGCCTCAGTCTCTCAGCATCTTGGGGAGTTAGAGCCTGATTTAGTGAAATGCGGTTCGGCTTGTTATATTAATTGGAGCATTAGGGATATAGCCAGGGATGCCCACTTAGGCATTGGAACGGTGTGGGCCATAATAAAACAACATCGTATGAGGCCGAACCACATTTCACTTTATCAGGCTCTAACTCCCCAAGATGCTGAGAGACTGAGGCTAAGGTTTTCTCATTAAGTGGGTGTCCTGGCTATATCCCGAATGCTCCGATCAGGATACGCTTTCACCGTAGCCAGTACATAAATGATATTAGTATCATCACGGGCTTGTCGACGATTTGAGCCTCTCGGAAAAACCTTCCAAGTCGACCTGTTCTCGCCGCTCGTCGTACTTGTCGCGGGAAGGCCTTAATTTCTTATTTTTGTTCAAAGTTTATTTTATTTTTGCAATCCCAGTTTTAGACTGATTATTTTCTTAAAATGATTTTTCGCGATTTGTGGCGAAATGGTGCCCCGGATAAAAAAATTCACCGGTATAAAATCAATACAAAATTTGATTTTCTATCGAAATCCGTCGTAAAAAATACCACATCCCATTGGGAATTCCAAAGTTATAGTCGCTGGAGAAGGTTTGAGAGCAGACTATAACCTGAAAAGAAACTTTGTTTAACACAGTTAAGACCCTGAGAGTTTCATTTAAACATTTCAAAAACTGTGGAAAAAATGTCGACAAATTTATTCTTGAATATTAACAATCAAAAATAAAAGGTTTTTAGTTTTAGTAGCTGAAAGCCGAGTGCGACGATTGTTTAAAACCATCCCTGTGCTTTCGGGAAGATCCTCTCGTCGTTGCAACAACATTCAACATTTCTTGAGAAATTATGATTAGAATGGGGTAGTCGGAACGGTGATTAAACCACCACTGGATAGGATTTTCTTCGTCACTCAAAATTTCATCATCGACGGACCTTCCCAGCTCAACAATTACCTTCGATTCAGCTGTACATCTGGGAGATAATTGTTCTCGAGCTCTTTTCAAGCTTGAAAAAGAATCCAGCTTTCTGTTGAACCTCAGGCATAACATTTCTCACATCCTGTATAGATCGACCCATTTTGCTTTTAATTAAAGCAGTTAACATATCCTTTACAAGACTTTTTGCATGTTCAGCTCGATTCTGATTCTTAAAAACCAAATTTCTTTGAATCTGAAGGAAATAGCCGAGCTCTGTCAGTAGAACAGAAAATTTCAAAGAAAGCGGGTTATTTTGAAGATACCAAAAGCGGCAAGATCAATGGCGGTCGGGCCCTTTGGGGATGGAAGAAATCAAGTGAGGGGAGAGATGCAATACCCTATCTACACCAAGGGAACGAATCGGGAGATCTTTTTGTGTTTTCGTTCCAGCTGGAACCAGTTCCTAGTTCCGTTCCACCCAAAACAATCCATCCCTAATTACAATCCTTAAAATGGCTAAGCTGTAGTTACAATTATAAAAAAATATAAAAAAAATAAAATAAAACCTAGCGAATATAAAATAATTAAGAGAAAGATCTCAGCAAAGGGCGGACGCGTGTGAAGGTAAAGGAGCAACGTTGCTCCCCCTCCTCACGTCAGCTAGATGTCATTAGTAAAAAAAGTCGTACATTTAGTAAAAAAATGTTTAACAACTGAAATTGATAAATACATTTCATTCAACATTTTCATAATTTGATAAAAAATATAAACAAAACCTTAATAAATTAGAGAAAAAAGGTTAATATCATATTGCTCAATGTATATAAAAAGAGAAAATATAGATAAAACAAAAAAAAAATGGATTTCATAAGAAATGTGGAAGTATAAAAATAGGCACAGTTTTTACAGCAGAGCTGAACATTGGTTGGAAAACATTTTATACACACCATGGATGTTTACCAGTCCTTAGACCTTGGACAAATATAACATCTCTTCTTATTCTTCAGAACAGCCTCATTCAGATTTCCGTTTTCTTCATTACGACTTTTTCCTAATATATTTTGAGTTTTGAATCTTAGGTCTCTGGGAATTCCAGGGTTGTCCACTCGTCTTAACATATGTCTTTCTAACACGGATGTTTCAAGGGTCTTTATAAAATAATACCTATTTATTGGAACCCTTTCTTTGCTGTCCATGAATAATATAAAAGCATTATTTGCACTTATATCCAACAAGGCAAAAAATAAGGCTAACGTCCATCGTCGGGTTCGTCGATTACATGAATAATTGGAGCACTTTTTGTCTAGCGTGTCTACTCCTCCTTTGAAAGAATTGTAATCTATTATCATATCAGGCTTTCCTGAAACCTCACCACATTTAATATCATGATGGAAAGAGCTTAAGAGAAAGGCGGCCCTGTTTTTTTTTTTAGGCACGTAGGATTTGTAAAACCGAAAATACTAATACCAGATTCTCTTCTTCTGTCTGCTAAAAATTTGTTGGGAATTTCTGGTTTATTGGCTCTAAGGGTACCAAGAACAGTTAACCCTCTTTTTTCCATTTCCTCTTGAAGCTCCATCGACATGACCAATTGTTGCATGTGATATTTCTGTTGGTTGTTTTTAAGGGAAGGGCTTAGCAAGGCGGATAACAAATTGTGTTGGGATTTCAAGTTTTTTTTCTTGTGATAAGCCAATGCCATCAGAATTTTTGCTTTCGTACAAATATCCATTGTATAGATAGTACGAGTAGTTCCGTGCATCAGTAAAGCAAAAAACTTATAAGCCATATTTTGCCGGTTTGTTAGGCATATCAACACGAAATTTACACCTATCTCGAAAAGGTACCAGCATTTTATTCACACATGCATTTTGGCCAATACTAGGGTTGGCGATAGTCGATAGGTACTATCGATGTATCGATAGGCCATGCCTATCGACGGTCACTATCGATAGTGTCGACTATCGATAGGTCTTTTTTACCCTCAAGTTTTGAAACTCTCGGAATTATGCTGATCTGTCTCTGTCTAGTGTCGAGATCTTTTGAAATTGAATTCGGAATTCCTAGAGCTCAAGGGTTCTCTTCTATATAACTTTGATGCCACACCGGATGTGTCATTATTTAATTCTCCGAAATTCCTTATTAAATTATGTGGGGTAGGACACGTAGTCTCACACTAGTGCAAACAAACCATATTCGCGGTATTGATCATTTGCTCTTCTCGGTTGTTATAATCTTAACTTAACTATAAGAGGGAGTTCAGCTGTTTAATTAAGGATCTTTTTCCACAATTCTTATAAAATTTTGTATAGTGTTTTCTCTCCATTCCCTTACCCTTCGTGGCACCTCTTTCTTGTAATTGTTAGTTGTTAGTTCAGTTTTGCTTCAGATCTCATTCCGTTCAGTAGACAGATGTATGGATTTTTTTCATTAAAGAAGAAAAATTGCGAAGTGTTTGTTATGCAAATAAATTTTTAAAACAAGTTCTAATACCTCCAATCTGTAAGACCATCTCCTGAGACGCCATCGAGATGTTTACAAACCTAGCTCGAAATCTACCGGAACGTTTTCTTTTGGAGAGGCTGGTTTAAGTAAGTCAGATCAATCTAAAACTAGAGACATTACGACATATTATGAGACCATTTCCACCACCATGTATTCTAAAACCAATTTGAGAAAAAAAGAACTGGACTCAGCAGTAGTTAAAATGCTCCTTTTTTTTTCACCCTTCCTAGCCTTCAGGCACACAGTGTTTTGGCAGTATTGGGTTCAACATGGGATTTATTTATGCCGCCACTGCCAATAAAACTCTTTATTTCAAATTAACTCTTTATTGTATACAGAGCTTTTACGAGGCCAAATATATTTGGGGGTACAATCCTCTGGTGCATAAGCACGCCTTAGCGACCGCACCTTTATCCTTCCGGACGGTAAGTCCGTTCCAGCCCTCCTGGGTCGCTGCATCCGTCCGGTCCACTCCTGCCAGCTCTCCTGGAGACTGCATGCAGTCCGGTCCTGCTCCAATCCATAGGGTCACTGTTCTTCTTCTTCTTACGGGTGTGGCTCGTCAACCGCGGGGATGGGCCTTCCTAAGGTAAAGTGCGTAGGACCCACCACTTCCTTCCACCCGTAGATGAACTCCCTAAAGTAAGGATATTTCTCCTCTACCATCAGTCGGGGAAAGTCCGCTTCCACGAGAGCGAAGATTCCGTTTTCCTTAACAACCTGGTTCGGTGTCCTTCCATCTCAGTGCAGGATAAGACCACGTGCACGGCCGTTTCTGGGACTCCACAAGTAGGGCACCGGGGGTTGATGTCCTTTCCATGTTCATTTAGCTTTCCCCGGAACCCTCCATGTCGTGTGAGTATCTGCGAGACCCAGTATTCAGGGAGGACCCATCTCGCTTTTAATCTTGCTTGGATGGTGGGGAAGAACTTTCCCAACGTGGCGCCCTTCTGGCATGCCACCCACCGCCCATTCCACTCTTCTATGGAGTCCTCCCTCAGTATCTTTTTCCATTGGTTTGAGGTCTCGCCGATACGCTGTTGAAGTCCCTCCGGAAGCGCGTCCAGCCCCTGCCTCTTTACTGCCAGGTCGTCTGCGTAGGCCGTGGCAAGGAACCCTCTTTCCTCTAGTTCCCCCAGCAATTGATCAAACACCAAGGACCGAACCCTGTGGACATCCTCTCTCTGTTGATCTCTCTACGTCGTAATAGCTACCTCTTATCTTCACGGTTCTGCAGCTACTTATGAGGGAGTATAGGTTGCTGGGGGCGTCGAACCTCTGCAGTTGCTGGAGCACGCTCGGCCACCACACGCTATCAAAGGCGGAGGAGATGTCGAATAGTAATAACATTACATACTTCTCCGCCCTTCCCTCAGCATCCTGGCACACTCTCAGCAATGCATCTGTAGTTCCCCTGTCACGGGAAGAGCCGAACTGCCGTGGATGACTTTTGAGGACCGGTCTAAGGCTGGCAACAATTAGGTGCTCCAGGACTTTACTTACAACTGGTAGGAGGCATATGGGCATATGGGCCGTCTGCTTATCCTTACCTCCTTCCTTGTAGAGGAGTTAAGTCGGCGATCCTCCATTTGCTGGGGAGATACCCCTTGTCCGAACATTGATTGAGGATGTCCAGGAGTTCATTCTCAATGTACGGGAAACTCTTCTTGAGGATCGCTGCATCTATCCCATCAAGTCCTGGGGCTCTAGGTCTTTTGTCTATCCACGGCAAGACGAAGGTCCCATTTATCCCATGGTGGGCATACTTCGGTACCTGGGGGTATACCGTGGTGCTTCTAACAAATGTATCTTCTTCATTATCCTGGGACGGATCATCCCTGGGGTACGTGGAGTTTATGTACATCGTCGCTGCCTGGGTCTGTCCTTCCCTGATAGCCGCCATTATCTGTAACGCCTTAACCTTGCCCATTGCCACCCTTTAAGGTATTCCCCAGGGATTCTTCTCTGATTCCTTGACGATGAACTCGTCACAGGATATCCTCTTATGTTGTCGCACACCGTTTCGGTATACCCTCTGTCTACGCTTGTACTCGTACGGACTCACCTTCCATCGGTGCCATCTCTTCCCATTCTCTATCAGCTAATATTCCATCCAGGGTACTGGTATAGTTCTCCCAGTTCGCCGTCTTGGTCACAAAGCCCTTCTCCACTTCCTGGGCTATGCCTTCCTCCTTTATTACACTGAAGACTAAGACCCAGTGGTCTGAGCTCGTGTCTGACCGTAGGCTCCAGTGCGCAACGCGTCAGCGATGCCATTATCGCTGTGGCGAGTGTCTCATCGATCCAGTTTTGGCCCCTTGCTCCTACAAAACTGGGACCAGAGGGCTCATTCATCATCACAAGCTGACACCTCGTCACACTTTCTTCTAAGGCTCTTCCTCTTATATCCATGCGCACTGAACCCCAGGCCGTGCTTCAGGAGTTGGTGTCAGAACAGACTATCGCACTTTTGTATCTAAGTACGACAGCCTCCACGGCGGCTATATGGTCTATGCTTGCTGGTCTCGGCGGCATGTACGAGGACACGAGGGCGAATGTTATCCTGCCCCATCTAATGTACCATGCCACCTGGTCCGCCGTGGTATGTTGTTTCAGTTCCATTACGTTGAGGGCTGGATTGACAATGATTATCGCCGCTCTGGGCCTACTTTGTCCCCTTCTCAGAGCCACGACCCTCGATGCGACTCCGAATCCTCCGACCAAGTTTCTTTGACACCATGGCTCTTGTACAACCATGATGTCGCAACTTCGGGTGAGAGCTCTTAGCTCGTCCGCGACCACTTATGTTCGGCCCATATTGGCCTGCAGAATCTGCAGCCTACGCATGCCGGGTTCACTTCGCCAGTCTGTCCATCATTTCCAGGTGTATCGGGCACTCCCTGCTGCCCGCACAATGCTGGATTTCTCTCCCCTCTCTTTTATCTATTACGCAATGAATGAATCCTCATCCCCAAAATCCCATACACCTTTTGGAATATCCGTAACCAAACGCATTTTGTTCCAAAAGTCGATTCCTAATATCAATTCGGTTGACAAATGTTCTACAATTAAAAATTCAACCACTTTCACTTTTCCACATCTCCTATAATCGGAATTTTGGTACCGTCCGCTACAGTCATTGTCACCAGGACGTCATGATTCAATTTTAGTCCGATCAAAGCTAACCGAGCCCAACAGTCCGCTCGCATAATCGATCTAGTTGCACCTGAGCCGTACAAGCCCGTCATTCCAGTGCCTGTAGATGTGGCCGTTTGTCTTTAGTTTTCGAGAATTGATAAATTGGCATCAATGACGCTCCATTCATGATGGATTTTACCACGGTGACCCATTCTCGCCATTCTGCTTCAGTTGTAAACTTAAATTGGTTGCCAGGCTCTCGTTCACTCAGGCCTGGTCCCGTGATCCGTTTCCCGCTTTACTGGCACATTTGGGACAGTTCTGCCTAGTTACCTCCTTTTGCCCACATCCTTCACAAAAAACACCGTCTTCTGAGCCCTACCATTTCGGTAAGAGTGTCCAGCTGCCGAGCAATTCCAGCATATAAATTTGCGAGAAGGAAACTTTTTCCTTCTGCTAATAGTCACCTCATCCACTTGGCTATTATTTTGCTTTCGATGCATCGGAACGAAACCCAAATCTGGTTCTAATAATCCCTTGACAGAGGGTGGGGGACGATGACCATCTACTCTCCACTTTGCATCTTCTAATTTTCTACCTAAACCTACCTAAGCCGCGAAAGAATCAATCTCGTGTAAATCCAACCAATCAATATAAAACGGATGTAAGTTTTTCTTGACTGTCTTTAGCATGATTTCTTCGGTTGGAAGGGTTGGTAAGCTATAAAAGTAGTTTTTCATTATTGCTACATAAATTCCTATTGGCTCCGCAGGTCCTTGCGTACCGTTTAATCTCACCCCAAAGTCGATCTTCAGAGTCGAACGGTTCAAATTGATTCCGCAGCTGTTCAACTAGGTCCTCCCAACTGCGTACTTCTCTTCTCACCGCCCGATACCATGCCAAGGCTGGACCTTAAAAAAGATCAACCACTGAATTATAGAGCTCCGTTTCGGTGACGTTTCTTGACTCCCTGATATCGTCGATCCGTATTAGAAACGCATTCACGCTCGGGCCGTCTCCATCTCCCAGGAACGAAATTCCCCAGTCTTTGGTGGGAACTTGAGTCTTCTTAATGACAGAGCCCAAACCACTGAAACTTGGTTGCTGGGAAGTTCCGGACATTTCTTCAGGGGGTGATTCCTTGTTGCTGGCCTGTTGAGAATTTCCCTTCTAACTTCTCGAAACATGTCAGGCATAGCTGAATTAGTTCTGATGAGTCTTTCTTTTCTTGATCTCCCGGAGAGTTCAACTGTCTTAACCTATTAATGACGTGTTGTAACATTGAGTCAATTTTCCTGAACTCTGACCTCGAGCTTGCTACGGGGATTTTACCTTTTGCCCAACCTAATTTTTCTTTGCAAACCTTGAGATCATCCGCAGCAGTAAATGGGCTCACTGGGGGCACAATTGATTTATTATAAGCCTCAAGTTTCAATAATGATCGCAACCACTTACACACACATATCTTCGGTGTTGGATACATCCGTTACCCCTCTAAACGATGGACATCCATTTTGTAAAAATTAAAATAAAATTTCTACCTTATTCCAAAAATAAAATTCCACCGTTATCTAATATTTAAAAAAAAAATATTGATCTATTTCATTTTTTTTTTTTTTTTTTTTTTCAATTTATTAATTTTAATTTATTTTTTTGATGATTCTTAGCTATAATTCAACTCTACTCGAGTCCCTATTTTCGGCGCCATTTATTGTTACCTAAACTTTTTGTAACATTATTGTGCCCAGCTCAGAGGAGTCGGCCAGGGTTCTAAAATATAACAATAAAAAAATTTACATAAAAGGATAAACATCACCAGCTAAATTAATGATTTTCCATTAATTATAATCAAAAGTTGCAAATAATCTTTACTTAATAAATAAAGGAATTAAACTATAAATTAAAAATCATTTATAAAAAAAATAACAAAAAAAAAAAGATCCTAATGTAGGGAGTTTCGAACGTGGATCTTCTACCTAGGAGTCCTTTACTTTACCCTTCAGCTATGACACTTGTGATTATCTATGTACCTAACCTTGGTACTTATGTCAGTTAGCCAATTATATTTTTACAGAGAGAGCATTTTACATTTTATCTTTAAAAATATATCTAAAAAAGTAAGGAAAAAGAAAACAAAAGATAATTTCTTCTAAAAACACACAAAAAAACTATACAAATTTATTGAGACAAAAATAAAACAAAATTAACTACCAGCTGGTGTAAGAATAAAACTTTGAAATTACACTCCTTAATAAACAAAAAATAATTTTTAGAAAAAAAACAAAACCGACTTCTAAGATTAAACCTACATAAACAAACTTGAACTAAAAAATAAAAAATAATATTTTAATTGCTTTGAAACAAAAACCATAAATGACAACCAACAAAATTATCGACACTTACATACCTATTCACAATTTATGATCAGTTATTTTTAGAGTCGGTGCCAGCCAAGAAGGCCCAGTTTAATCTTGCCTTAGCAATAAACTTTCACAGACAGTGGTGTGGCGGTGATGAAACAGTGGGAGCAACTTTACAATTGCCATTTCTTTTCAAATTCTGTTTCTTTGGTTGGCACCGACTCCAAAAATAACTGATCATAAATTGTGAATAGGTATATAAGTGTCGATAATTTTGTTGGTTGTCATTTAATGGTTTTTGTTTCAAAGCAATTAAAATATTATTTTTTATTTTTTAGTTCAAGTTTGTTTATGTAGGTTTAATCTTAGAAGTCAGTTTTGTTTTTTTTCTAAAAATTATTTTTTTTTTTTACTTTTTAGTGGTGAGTGTATTTTTGTTAATATAGTCAATTCTCGATCTTCAAGTACCCTGAAAAATAGCTCGACTTACTGAACAAAGAATTATCGAGGTTATCATTCTACTTATCTGCATGTAAATAGGAAAATTGAGCACAAAATTGTAGTTGAAATCATTACGTACATTTTCATTAATGGGAATGTTGTTTGTACATACATATAAAATCATTGATACAGAAAATTAAATAAATGGTACCAATTTATCATATAATTTTTAACTGAATTGCGCTTTTTTTTTGAGGATGTCTAAAAGTAGACTTGCAGCCTTCCAGTGGCCATCTTTTCTTTATTCTTTAGGACGGTTGACAGAGAACTACGGAATTCTTGCTGCGGAATTCGGAATTCACTAGGAACAAACGCCCAACTTCTTTCTCCTTTCTGCACTTAGCAAATCAATTTTAACTTTTCGTTAATCTCACCAAATAACCTTTACCCTTCGTCGTAAACCTACGACCTCCTGTCCTACAGTATCCTTTAATGATATTTCACTAATCCCAGTTAAACAGATCCGCTACCTAGGACTCCACTTGGACAAACGTCTTACTTGGAATCCACATACAAGACTAAAACGACAAGAAACAGCTCGTCGTTACAGACTGCTTCAACATTTACTGGACAAACGTTCAAAACTCCCAATTAATTACAAAAGACTCATTTACATGACCGTGATTAGACCAATATGGACTTACGGAGTTGAGCTTTGGGGCTCTACTAAACCATCCAATTCATCCCGTATCCAATCCTTACAATCCAAAATCCTTCGAAAAATCCTCAATGCTCCTTATTTTGTCACCAATAAACTTATCCATAAAGATCTTAATGTTCCATATGTTGCTGATTTAGCCCAACACAGATACCAATCCTTTCATAGTAAGCTCCATAACCACTCAAATCCACTAGTTTCTCAACTTTCTTCCCTCTCGATTCCCGATAATCCTCCGAGGCGTCTGAAAAGAAGATGGCCTAGAGATCTTCTTGTGTAGATTTTTTATTAAAGTGCTACTAATGAATAGTTACTTTCAAGTTTTACCATGTTATTGTAAGCGTTTTTAACACATTTACTTAATGTATTTTTGTACAGTTGTAAATTTCAATAAATTGTAAATAAAAAAAAAAAAAAACTTTTCGTTAATTAAAAGAATTTTCAATAGCCACTGTAAAACCACTCGTGTGAATAACTAATAATAAGTGGTTGGTGTAACTATGAACTGAAAAGACAAACAATGACAGAAAACAGGAAAACAAATTACATATGAAATTCTTTTAATTTGAGTTCGAGTTATAGAGGCGATGACTTCTAATAGTTCTTTTCATAGAGGTGGTCCTAGAAGTTCTCTCTTTTGAATCATATTTTCAGTTCTACTTATTTTCGATACAATTTTTCAAGTTCTTTGTCTGAAATCGTCTCATTGAGGTGAAATTTAAGTGTAATGAACTTCCGACCGCAGATTTTGTTCGCCTTATTGAAGAATTTAGCTTATCGAAGTACAACACATCGAGAGTTGACTGTATATGTAAATTATTTTTTTTAATAATTTAGATTTAGTTACCATGGAGATTTTAGATAATCATAATCATAAATATGTTTTAAAGGTTATATAACCGTGATTTTTATTAACTGTTTTTTTGATTTTTCTTAAAAAGTGCTCCTTTGATTTCAAAATATTTTTTTAGGACCACCTCTGAAGTATGCCATACCGATCTAAAAAGGAATCATCAAAATTGATTAAGAATTGACGAAGGTTCTCCACTCAACTGTATTTTTTTTTTAATTTTGTTTTTGTATGTTACGCGATTACTCCTTCAATTCTGAATCAATTTTGATGATTCTTTTTTTGATCGGTAGGGCATACTTCAGAGGTGGTCCCATAAAAAATATTTTGAAATCAACGGAGCACTTTTTAAGAAAAATCTAAAAAAAACATTTAAAAAGTGATTTTATTAACTGTTTTTTTTTTTTTGATTTTTCTTAAAAAGTGCTCCTTTGATTTCAAAATATTTTTTTAGGACCACCTCTGAAGTATGCCATACCGATCTAAAAAAGAATCATCAAAATTGATTAAGAATTGACGAAGGTTCTCAACTCAACTGTATTTTTTTTTAATTTTGTTTTTGTATGTTACGCGATTACTCCTTCAATTCTGAATCAATTTTGATGATTCTTTTTTTGATCGGTAGGGCATACTTCAGAGGTGGTCCCATAAAAAATATTTTAAAATCAATGGAGCACTTTTTAAGAAAAATCTAAAAAAACATTTAAAAAGTGATTTTATTAACTGTTTTTTTGATTTTTCTTAAAAAGTGCTCCGTTGATTTCAAAATATTTTTTTAGGACCACCTCTGAAGTATGCCATACCGATCTAAAAAAGAATCATCAAAATTGATTAAGAATTGACGAAGGTTCTCAACTCAACTGTATTTTTTTTAATTTTGTTTTTGTATGTTACGCGATTACTCCTTCAATTCTGAATCAATTTTGATGATTCTTTTTTTGATCGGTAGGGCATACTTCAGAGGTGGTCCCATAAAAAATATTTTGAAATCAACGGAGCACTTTTTAAGAAAAATAAAAAAAACAGTTAATAAAATCACTTTTTAACTGTTTTTTAGATTTTTCTTAAAAAGTGCTCCGTTGATTTCAAAATATTTTTTATGGGACCACCTCTGAAGTATGCCCTATTAATCTAAAAAAGAATCATCAAAATCGATTCAGAATTGACGGAGTAATCGCGTAACATACACACACAAAAAAAAAAAAAAAAATACAGACGAGTTGAGAACCTCCTCTTTTTTGAAGTCGGTTGAAAATAAACTAATATATACAAGTATTTACTGTCCTGAAGGTGGTGTCGGCTCAATTGAGTGAAGTTCCCTGGTGAATGTTGGTTTCCTGGCCCCAATCTCCTTTCGGATTTTTCATTTCTCAACCCGCGGATATTAAATAAAGACAATCGTCCAAGAACACCGTTTTCCCCAAAAAATCGGTCACCACAAGTCACACACACCTGACCTAGCCGGCCAACCTCTTGTCTCTTTCCTTGTATTTTCTTGTCGACCCCCTCTCGCTACGCCAGTAGCTCCGGGCGTCCCCCCTCACTACAAATTGTATATCTCACTTTTCACTGTTTTATTCTAACTTACACATAAATGAAGTGTACATCCTGCTCACTTAAAACATTTTAACAAATAATAATAATACAAAATAGTTCATGTGTTATTGTTTTTCGTTAACTTAATACAATAATAAAATACTAAACATAAATAAGGAACAATTAATCAGGAAATCTATCTTTCTTTTTTTCCTTTTCCCCAATCACCTAACCACTTTTTAATTTTTTTTTTCCCTACCTATATATTTTTTTTATGTAACAACGAGCTGACATCTTGCCACACAATCTTCTACCACTCTTCCTCTGACGTCTGCACGCACTGAACCCCAGGCCGTGCTCCAGGAGTTGGTGTCTGAGCAGACTATCGTATTCCTATAGCTGAATACGACAGCCTCCGCGGCGGCATGTATGAAGACACAAGTGCCACACATGAAGACATGCTGCTCCATTTTATGTAACATGCTGCCTGATCAGCCGTGGTGTGCTGCTTTAGCTCCATAACGTCGAAGGGCGGATTAAAGATGACAATCGCTGCTCTGGGCCTCCTTCCTCCCCTGCTCAGAGCCACGACCCTCGGCGCGATACCAAATCCTCCGACCAACTTCCTTTGACAACCATGATGTCGCAGGTTCGGGTGAAAGCCCTTATCTCGTCCGCTACCACTCTTCTTCGGCCCATATTGACCTGTCGGATATGGAGCTTATCCATATCGGGTCTTTTTTGCCTCCATGACCATCTTCTCTAGGTGCATCTGGCACTCTTTGCTGCCAGAGCAGTGCTGCACTTCTTTCTCCGCTCTGCCTTTTTGAATGCAGTTCCTGCAGCATGGGGGGGGACCCTTCTTCTTTTCTGGGCAGTTCTTAGCAACATGCCCAGTTCCCATGCACCATCTGCACGCCATTTCCTTGGTGCAGTTTTTGTCTATGTGGCCGTACTCTTAGCATTTTAGGCAGAGCGGGGCGTTGAGGTAGTCTCTAATGGACAAGGTCCACCACCCTCCGCTGACGTCCTCAGATAAGGCCAGGTAAGGCTCTTCAGGGTGAACCTCATAGCGGTATGCGTCTCCGCTATCCATGTCTTCGTTAGGCCGCTCCTTGCTGGGATGGAGAAGCAAGTCCTCATCCATTCTTTCCTAGGCCCCTCCTCCTTGGCCTTTTCAATTGATGTTTTGCCCCAGAGCTATCCCTCCAAGGTCGGTCCATCCCAGTGCTTTGGGACACCTCTGATCTCCATGCCAATCCTTTTGGTCTTAGCAAGCCTCGCCTCGATCCCCTTGTTTTTGAGCAGCTCCCAGTCCATAATTATCCTGGCCTGATCTGCCTTCTCTGTCCTGACCAGGACCGTTCCTGCCTGGGCCGCTCTCACCACCTTGACCTTTCCATCCCAGCAAGGAACGGCCTAACGAATACGTGGATAGCGGAGACGCATCCCGCTATGAGGTTCACCCTGAAGGCCTTATCTGAGGACGTCAGCGGAGGGTGGTGGACCTTGTCCATTAGAGACTATCTCAACGCCCCGCTCTGCCTAAAATGCCAAGAGTACGGCCACATAGACAAAAACTGCACCAAGGAAGTGGCGTGCAGATGGTGCATGGGAACTGGGCATGTTTCTAAGAACTACCCAGGAAAGAAGAAGGGTCTCCCCCCCCCCCATGCTGCAGGAACTGCATCCAAAATGGCAGAGCGGAGAAAGAAGTGCAGCATGGCTCTGGCAGCAAAGAGTGCCAGATGCACCTAGAGAAGATGGCCATTGAGGCAAAATGAACCGACATGGATAAGCTCCATATCCAACAGGTCAATATGGGCCAAAGAAGAGTGGTGGCGGACGAGATAAGGGCTCTCACCCGAGCCCTTATTCATATTAACATATGAACTATTTTGTATTATTATTATTTGTTAAAATGTTTTAAGTGAGCAGGATGTACACATCATTTATGTGTAAGTTAGAATAAAACAGTGAAAAGTGAGATATACAATTTGTAGTGAGGGGGGCCGCCCGGAGCTACTGGCGTAGCGAGAGGTGGCCGACAAGAAAAGACAAGCTGAAGGGTAAAGTAAAGGACTCCTAGGTAGAAGACCCACGTTCAAAACTCACTATAACAGGATCTTTTTTTATAAATGATTTTTAATTTATAGGTTAATTCCTTTATTATTAAGTTAAGATTATTTGCTACTTTTGATTATAATTAATGGAAAATAATGAATTTAGCTGGTGATGTTTATCCTTTTATGTAAATTTTTTTATTGTAATATTTTTGAACCCTGGCCATCTCCTCTGAGCTGGGCATGGTACTGTTAAAAAAATTTTAGGTAACATCGTGTTCATCAACGAGCCCTCTGGTCCCACATTTGTAGGAGCAAGGGGCCAGAGTTGGATTGATGTGACATTCGCCACACCAATCCTGGCGAGACGTATTATGCGCTGGGCCCTACAGTCAGACACGAGCTCACACTATTCATAGCCGGTTCATAGCATTCAGTGTAATGGGGATGGAAGGCGCAGCCCATGAGATCGAGAAGGGCTTTGTGACACGGAGGGCGGACTGGGATGAATATACCAGTACCCTGGAGGGAATACTGGCCGATAGAAGAAGAAAATTCACCCATTGACCAGCGAGTGGAAATGCTCACCGGTGCAATCAGAGAAGCGGCAATTATTTCCCTTCAGCGCCGTAGGGCGAAGGTCCCATGGTGGACATCGGCCCTAACGCAGCTTAACAGAGACTTCCACAGGGCCCGGCGTAGGTACCAGGAGTACAGAGAGGAAGACAGGAGAGCTGCACTCCGAGCAGAGTACAAGCATAGACAGAGGGTATACCGAAACGGTGTGCCTCTGCAGAAGAAGAATTAAGAAGTATTTTGTTTTATAAATTCAATAATTAGAAAAATAGAACGTAAAAATAGGTATTAAAATTTTTTGAAAAAAAGTTTTCAATATGAGGTTATTGTAGCAACGTTTACTGAAACAAATGACAGATTCAAACTAATTCTACCATGCATATTATGATCGTAATGTGAAAAATACGAATTTTGTTAACAAGCGGATGGAATTGGGTCACCGGCTGAAACGGTCTCTTCCTTACCGAAATTACTCTCACACAGATATTCCTCGATTTGTGAAGAGCCAAAGTAAAATTGTATGATTTTTTTCTTGTTATTATTACTTTTTATGTGTCAGATTCAGTCTATGTAAAATTGCTCATTTTTAGAAATAAGATTAAGACAATAAACATTAATTTCCTAAATTGAGAAAAGCTGAATTAAAGTTGTATTATATATTTTGATAAATTTATCAAATGTTTTGTTTGTCTGTTAATTACCAAATAAAAAAAATTACATTTGGTTTATGCAATGCTTATTTTATTAAACTGCAATTATTTTATTGCAATCCTTAAAAAAAATTAAACAATGACAGATAAATAAAATCAGTTTTATAACTGGCTCCTTGGAAATATTTTAGAATCGCCGTAATATAAGGTAATTTCATTATTCATAATTCTCGTGGATATGTAATTTTTCCATAGAGTATTTCAACCATAATAATTAAAACATATTTTTTTTACCGCGCCAACCCTCTCTTCAGGGACATATCCCCACCTCCCAGGCCTGGTAGGTGGTAAGGTTTGACCCCCTTAGCGGACGTATTCGCTTAGGGAAGGGGTTCAGGCTTTTTAGACTAACCCATTTTCACACCATCGCCAGCAGAGTGATTCCTCCTCACTCCTCTCACAGGGAGATGCAACATCGGCATTTCGGGAAATACTGACATGGGGAGGACACACTCAGTCTCTCACGGATCTTGTTGGCAATTTTTTTGGAGGTTCCTGTTCAAAAAATATTAGACATGTATTTTGCCGTTCCGGCCAATGGGCCCTAGGAGCCGAGAAAAAAAAATAAAATAGCATTAAAATAATTTATTTTTTATCTGGAGTTTAAAAAATGATATCAACATGATTCTTGATCCGATGAGATGCTATAATTGCTTAGGGTTTTCTCATCCAACTAAGGATTGGGAAAAAATATCAATTTTCTCTAATTGTGGTGAAAAACAACATCCAAACAACTCTAAATGCGAAAACGACACTAAATACTCAAATTGTAAAGGGTGCCACAATGCCTTAGATAGGAATTGTCCCGTTTTTAAACTTCAAAAAGAAATCAAGGCGATTCAAGTAAACAATAAAACCTCATATACTGAAGCCAAAAAAATCATCAAAAGTAGAAACCCTAGCATGTTTCAAAAATCTTTTTCTGAAATTCTAAAAACAACTGAAAAAAAAGAAATAGGAGTTCAAGTGGACTTAGAGTTCACTATCCCACAGGTTAGCCTTGTACAGACTTCGATCAAGGCTAATAATCAAAGTGCTGTTAAGCCTAATTTAAATAAAAAAACAATACCAGAAAAACATAGCATCACCCCTCTCCCTGCGTCCCTTCCCCCACCATCTCCTACCCAACCCCCTCTCATTCCTACTCCAACTAATCCACTTCGTCCAAAAACACGAAGCTGCTCGGCAGGTACTGCCACCTCCCCCCCACCATCCTTGTCTCTACCCCTCACTCCGTCAACCTCCAGAGACCAAGGTGATAACGCACCCACTCCACCCATGTCTATCGAAGATACGGGCCAGTTGGTCGATGATCAGGGGTTTAAAAAAGTAATTAATAAACGGAATACAAAAAGAGAATCAAAGATTAAAAGAAACTGAAAAAAAACTAAACAATTTACTAACACTGATAACCTACATGACAAACAATAATAATAAAATTTATAACATCCGGTATCATATTATATATTCCTACGATATAAATAACAATAATAATCTCTCTATAACTTTCAGAATAATATTATTCATTCAGTTATGTAACGTAAACATAGATAATACTATAAATATTTACTTTCTGCCATTTACTCTTTCGCATTCACTTAATACAATAAACTCCATCTACTGCAGTTTTCCAAATAAATAAATACTTTCTTAATTTTATAAAACCTTTTATTATATTAATTAATTATTCAAACAAAATATATATAAAATTTCCTAATCTTAAATTAAATAGTCTTGTAATTATTATTAACTTTTTAAAACTATATATTTGAACTTCTTATCACAAGGTCAGTTGTATCTCTACAATGGAAGTACTATATAAATTATATTTTTATGTGTTTTACGGATTTAAGAATTTTAATTTTTTTTTTTTTTTTAATTTTATTTTTTTATAAATCTTATTTATTTATTTACTTATTCTCTATTTTTTTTCTTTATTTTATCTCCGTTCTTCTCTTTTCCTTTGGCTTTTCAAGTCTGTAATATTTTTTTTTTTTTTTTTTTTTTCATCTCTTTCAATTCTGTATCTCCTTACGTCTTTTCAATTCTGTATTACCTATCTATGTACCACATTATTGTGGATATTGGTGTATTATATGCATATTCTGCTACTATGGGTTATACAAAGCTATTTTATTTTATATTTATTTGTTTATATATTTCTAATCCATTACAAATAATCCTTTATGACCCTAGTTCAATGGAATGGTAACGGCTTAAAGACTCATTTCAATGGCCTGAAGGTACTTATTCATGATAAAGACCCGTTTTGCCTAGCCCTCCAAGAGACCCATCTCTCAACAAATGACAAATTCAATTTAAAAAACTTTGAAATGTATAGAAATGATAAGGAGATGAATTTGTCAGGGGTGCAGTCAAGGTTGAATAAACACAGCCAGTTTTTAAATGAAAAACTTATATTTTGGCGTGCCAACGTTTCGACCTGCCTTGCAGGTCTTCATCAGGGCTATATACACATATATATATATATATATATATATATATATATATATATATATATATATATATATATAACTCCGCCATACCCGGTCCCAAGCCCGCGTTGAGAAAGGAGGAGGGTTGAGAGGAGGGCTGACCCCCCGCCTCTTGTTAAAAATTTCTTGGTTACTCAAGCTCTACAACAAGGCCTCGGATATTGGACTGATAAACGACCTGGCTCTCGGAATAAGGACTACAAAATCGGAACTTGGAACGTTAGGACGCTATACAGGCCTGGAGCATTGCATGAGCTAGATGTGCAATTGCAGAAAATGAAAATTGATGTTGCGGCTGTGCAAGAGGTAAGATGGACTGGCTAAGGTATCCTAAAAGGGAAGAACTTCGAAGTATTATACAGTGGGCATAAAGAGCGTCACTAGTTTGGTACAGCTTTTCTAGTATCCAGCAAGTTAAAATCTGCCATATTGGACTTCAAGCCAATTAATGAGCGTATATGCAGGTTGAGAATAAAAGGGAAAATATGTAATATCTCAATTATAAATGTTCATGCACCGACAGAGGAGAAGAGCGAAGAGGAAAAAGACAATTTCTATGAGGAACTCGAGGATGAAATCAGAAGATGTCCAGGTTATGATCTGAAAATGATTATAGGGGACTTTAATGCACAGGTCAGCAATGAGGAAGACGCATGGCCAACGGTTGGTAGGCATAGTTTGCATCGCGTGACGAATAATAATAATGATCAACATGGCAACAACTTTTTCATTTGCAATTATGAGCACCTTCTTTCCCCATAAAAGTCAGCACAAGCAAACATAGCGTTCACCAAACGGATTTGTCTCTCAGATAGACCATGTGTTGGTAGACAGCAGTCATTTTAACGTAATCAACGATGTAAGATCTTTTAGAGATTCAGACGTTGATTCGGATATTTTTTTTGGTCGTGAATAGGGTCCGAACAAGTTTTAGAACTTATAACAGAAAGAAGAATGTCAACCACAAATGGAGTAGAGAGAAACTTAGGATAGAAGAAAACAGACAACGCTTTGAGGAACGAGTTCAAGAAGGAATAAATAACATTCCGGCCGTTCTTGGGGGGAAGTCAGTAGAGCAAGAATGGGAAGATTTAAAGAAAACCATCGTAAAAGCAGCGGAAGAATGTTGCAAAGCAGACAAGAAGCAATCAGTGCCCACATGGTTTGACTCTGAATGCGAGATGGCGATCAAAGACCGCAACGAGAAGAGGAATATAGTTCTGAATAGGGTAACACTTCAAAGTTGCAAAGAATATCAGGATGCAAGGAAATTTGCCAAAAGAATGATAAAAGGAAAGAAAAGGCAAGCCCTGAACAGGAAGATAGAAGGCATAGAGATGTCTCGGAGAGACAATGAAGCACGGAAAATTTTTCAAAGATGTGAAAGAAATCCGAATCGGATTCCAAGGCAGTAATGCGGTCAAAGACGAAAATGGTCAGCTTTTAGTGAGAGAAGAAGAAATAGTAAGCAGATGAATGAATGAATGAATGAATGAAAATAAATTTTATTCTGGGGCCCTTGCCCCTTAAGAATAATTACAATGAACAATTAATGGCTACCTAGCATACCGTACATATAATTAAGAAATATGATAAAAGCAAGGAAAATATAATTAAAATTAAATTTGGAATTTAAAAGAAATTAAATTAAAAATATAAGTATTGTTACATATTTTAAAATATCACACAAAAAACAAATTATATCTTCAGGTTAGAAACTAAGATAAGTTACTAAAACAAAAATAGAGAAAATTTAACAAAGACTCAATGAAATCAAATACAACAATCAAAGCTGCGAAATATAAATTATCTGGAAAGATAATGTGTCTTATCTGATAAATAATATAAATTATGTCAAAACCAATTCAGTGCAATAGTACTAGACTAATACTATACAAAATCAATATTGTATACTGAATCTTCATATCTCATTTTAAGAGATATTTTCTACATCTATATGACTATTAGATTGAATATCCAACAGGTAAATGAAAAGTCGGGATTTGAAGCTGTTATGAGAGGAGGAATGGCGAATGATGGAAGGGAGGGAATTCCAGAAGTTGGAAGCTCTAGATATAAAGGAACGTTTGAAGGATGTTGTGTTGAAAGGAGTTAGGTAGAGGTCTGAGGAACGAGATCTGGTTTTGCGGGAGCTCACTGACGATTTTAATGTTAAAGCTTCTAAGATATAGGAAGGTGATTGAGAGGAAAGAGATTTGTAAAGGAACGAACCAAGAAAGTACTGTCGACGGAAGGAAGGAAATAACCATTTTAATTTGGTGTAGTGGTGGGAAATATGTTCGTGGCGAGGTATTCTCAGAACGAATCTCAGACAGCTGTTCATTACCCTCTTTAATCTTGCCTCTTGAGATTTCGAGAGACCTCCATACACCACACTACCATAATCAAAATGGGGGAATATGAGGGACGTAATTAACAGTTTGCGGATTGACTGTGGAAGGAAATTACGGGATCGGTTTAGGAGTCGAAGGAAGGAGATTGATCGTCGGGTAATAAGGGAAATATGGTCTTTCCAAGAAAGGGTTTGGTCTAGGACAATGCCAAGGTTCGAAACGGACGGATAGAAGTTTATGGGATAGGAATCTATAGAAAAGTTAGGAATTGTGGGCAGGGAGTTAAGAAGGACTTTAGAACCTAAAACAATAGCCTTTGATTTGTTTGGATTTAATTTCAATTTATTATCAGAGGCCCAAGAGGCTATCGTGTCGAGATCTGCTTGGATATTTGTGATGGCGGTTTGTAGTTCATTAGGGAAAAAGGAAAGGTAAATTTGGGAATCATCGGCATAGAAGTGAGAGGAACAAAGTTTAATGAGGGTATAAAGGTCATTAATGTATGCGCTAAATAGTGAGGGTGATATTGAGGAGCCCTGAACTACACCAGAGTTGATTGGAAGAGGAGAGGAAGGCGGAAGATTAGGGATTTGGACTACCTGAGTGCGGTCAGAAATAAATGATTAGATCCATCTAATCGCACTATTGGAAAAGGAAAAGTTGGATAGTTTCAGATGGAAGAGGTACTTTCAAGGATTGCTTAACCCGGCCATTGGAGATTTGTCAGAACAGAGCTTGAGTTTAGATGAAGATGGTGACATGGATGAGATACTTCCTCCTGATGAGCTGGACATAGAAATAATTTTACAAAAACTGAAAAACCACAAAGCTCCCGGTCCAGACGGAATAGCGGCTGAGTTTTTGAAAGCGGGCGGAGATCCGTTGAAAAATGAAATTCGCTCTTTGATATCTAGAATTTGGGAAGTAGAGGAGTTTCCTGCTGAGTGGAATGAGTCAAACATAGTCCCAATATATAAGAGGAAAGGAGATAAGACAGAGTGCAGAAATCATCGGGGGATAAGTCTACAGAACACAGTATATAAAGTTTTCTCAATAGCCCTATATAACAGGATCATCGCACATGTTGAACCTAATTTGAGTGAATACCAGGGAGGTTTCAGAACCAACCGATCGACTGTCGGTCAAATTTTCTCACTGAAGCAGATGTGCAAAAAAATGAAAGAGTATAACCAAACTATGTGGCTGTTGTTTGTGGACTTTAAGACAGCATACGATTCCGTCAACCGTGATGAGCTTTATAAGGCTATGAAAGACATGAAAATACCGAAAAAGCTCATTAGGCTCACTATGTGCACCATGAAGAGCACATTTGCCAGGATTAAAGTGAACCAGGCAAGAAGCGAGCCTTTTCCCGTAGATGTCGGACTCAGACAAGGAGACTCGTTAGCACCTCTCCTTATCAATATTGTTTTACATGCAACTGTAAAAAGAGCGGGGTTTGACACCAGAGGCACAATTTTTAACAGCCCCATTCAGATATTGGCGTATGCGGATGACGTAGTTATTGCAGCTCACTCTATGCGATACTTAAGGGAAGCTTTGCACAAAATGAACAGAGAAGCTAAAAGAATGGGATTGCATATGAACGAGGATAAATCCAAAATAATGGCATTTAGAAGAAAAAAACTTGCTCGTCCACAGCATTTTTATTATATGGAAGGCTACAACCTCGAAACCGTCACAAGTTTCCAATATTTAGGCGCCTGGATTAACGAACACCTCGATGTAAAAGAGGAAATTAAAAGTCGGATAATATCAGCCAACAGAGCCTTCTTCTCCATACAAAGCATTATCAAGAGTAGACTCACCAGCCTCGTAACCAAGATAAGACTGTACAAGACTCTAGTGCGACCGGTAGCCTCGTATGCCTGCGAAACATGGACTATTAATAAATCAGTAGCGACAAAACCGGACTGCTTCGAAAGGAAAGTACTGTGGCGTATATTTGGTCCGATAAAGGATAACGGTATGTGGCGGCGAAGGAAGAACCGGGAGCTATACGATTTGTATGGTGACATGCCATTGACGATATACATAAGAGTTCAACGGCTAAAATGGATGGGGCATGTATACCGGATGGGTGAGAACAGAACATGCCGAAAATTGTTCTGGGATAGACCGGATGGAGTGAGACCTCGTGGAAGACCGAAGAGAAGATGGTTCGATGGCGTCTCCGAGGACTTAAAAGTTTCTAAAATATATTTAAGGCGAGCAGCTGATCGGGACGACTGGAGGAGGGCTGTGGAGCAGGCCAAGGACAGCTTCATGCGTCTGTCGCGCCAATAAATAATAATAATAATAATAATAATAATAATAATAATAATAATAATAATAATATATTAAAGAAATATATATATATATATATATATATATATATATATATATATATATATATATATATATATATATATATTATATATTATAGAAATATATTATATAAAGAAATATTTTGAAGATCAGTTTAAATACCGAGTAAAGAAAATATTTAAAAGCTATTTATCCGGTGGAAACTTGGTTAGTGCATTTAATACTTGGGCTGTACCAATTCTAGCTTACTCCTTTGGAGTTTTAAAATGGAGCACTACAGATCTTGAGGCCTTGGATCGCTACGCAAGAGTCCAAATGGTGCTTTGCAGAAAACGGCACCCCAAGTCCTCAGTGCCCAGGCTGTATCTTCCTAGAAAGATTGGAGGACGCGGGCTGACTAGTCTGTTGAAAGCATGTCGAATGGAGGAAAACAATATTCGCAACTATGTGCTATCTAGTGACTCGTCTTTACTATCCCTGATTGGGTCGTTAGATAATAATTA
Organism: Euschistus heros; assembly: GCA_003667255.2. NCBI lineage: Eukaryota > Metazoa > Arthropoda > Insecta > Hemiptera > Pentatomidae > Euschistus > Euschistus heros. The sequence goes on from RCWM02000312.1 coordinate 561,121, forward strand.
TACCGCCCTCAATTTGTTAACAGGAGCCACCCCAGAAATTGTTACTGACGCCACCTGGACTGATTCCTGGAAAAATAAAGCCCTGCATGGAAGATTTTATCATTCTCTAACGGACGAGGGAGTGGATATCGAAGCATCCCTAACATGGATGAAATATGGCAACATCTTCCCGGAAACCGAGGGATTCCTTTTAGCTATCCAGGATCAAGTTATCGCAACAAAAGCATACAGGAAGCATATATGTGGGGAGACCATAGATGATCAATGCCGCCTTTGCAAAAATGCCGTTGAATCGATCCAGCATGTAACTTCTGGATGCAAAGTACTGGCTGGCAAGGAATATCTCCAAAGGCATAACAATGTAGCCAAGGTTGTGCATCAAGCTATGGCCCTCAAGCTGAAGCTGTTGGATAAGAGTTGTCCCTACTATCATTATCATCCACAACCCATAATTTCGGAAAAAGGGATAAAGATATTTTGGGATCACCCGATAATTACTGATCATACGATCATAAACAACAGGCCGGATATAGTGATCATAAACAAAGTAGGGAAATCAGCTTTTATTATTGAAATCGGTGTGCCATCAGATAACAATATGTTCCGAGTTTTAGCTGAGAAGAAGAGGAAATACCAGGAGCTGGCAGAAGAACTGAAACAACTATATAGACTCGATAAGTGCAGTGTCTTGCCCATGATTATATCTTGCAATGGACTGATTCCGAAAGACACAATTTGTTCAATAGAGAAGTTGGAGCTGCCAAAAACAGTGCTACAAAAAATGCAACAAGCAGCATTGTTGGGAACTACAACAATAGTTCGGAAATTTTTAAATTCCAAATAAACATTCATGGTTGACCATGCTTGGTCCCCAGAATGTTTGCTACCACTAGGTGTGAAAACAAATAATATATATATATATACTCACATATACACATACATACATACAAAAGATGATATATGTATCTATTTTAAAATAAAACCATATTATGAATATATACATGAGAAAGACAATAATAATACTACTAATATGCTAATATAATAATTACAATGCATTCAGAAAGATAAAAAATATAAAGAAGAAATCAATGAAATAAAACAAATATAGTGAATAGAAAGGAAAAGATATATAGAGAAAAGAAAATTAACTATTTGAATGTTAGTAAGACAAAATATTTACAAATACCTGAAAATATATATTTACAATCCACTTACTGCCTCTTATATTATATAGCTATATGAGACAAAAATAAAAAGTAATTTTTTAGACAGGCAAATGAATTAAATTGGCAAATTTACCTACAATGATATAATTATTGAAGTAATTCATTGATATCGAATATAGGTGAGATTGACTGACTGGATTTTTAATTATTACACATATTGGCGGCGTCTAACTGGTATTTAAGGAGATATTGGAATAGGAGAGTTTTATATGAGTTTAAGGAAGGAGCATTTCTAATTTCAGGAGGTATAGAGTTCCAGAGGGTAGTGGATCGAGCTAGGAAGGAGTGTTGGTATAATGCTGTTCGGTAGAGGGGAGTATATAGGTCAGAGGAACGTGATCTTGTTGTGAGTTGGGAGTGGAGGAAAGACTTGAATTTCAACAGGTTATAAATGTAGGGTGGGCGATGGTTATTAATGACTTGGTACAGGAAGGTGCCTAGGAAATATTGTCTACGGGAGGATGGATAGAGCCAGTCTAAGGTAGTGTAGAGGTGCGACACATGTGAACGTCTCGGAGTACCGGTAACAAATCTGATAAAACATTCATGATTCTTTAAATGTTTCATGATTCGTTGTAATCTGTCCCGGAGACCCACTGAGAGGCCCCCATACACCACATAACCATAATCAAACTGAGGAAAAATAAATGAGGAAACTAGGAGTTTTCGCGTGGATTGAGGAAGGAAATGACGGGAACGATGAATTAATTTGAGGATTCCTATTGATTTTCGGGCTATTTCGGCGATTTGAGGCTTCCAGGAGAGGTTTTGGTCGATAAAGATTCCAAAATTTTTGGCAGAGGAACAGAAAGTGATAGGCTGATTATTCAGGTTTAGGGTAAGAAAGTTGGTAATGGATCTGAGGAGGGGACTTGAACCGATTACAATGGCTTGAGTTTTCCCTGCATTTAGCTTTAAATTATGCAAGTTAGCCCAAGAACAGATTCTATCGAGGTCTTCCTGGATCCTAGATAAAGCTTCATGTAATTCTTTAGGAGGAAAGGATAAATAAATTTGAGAGTCGTCTGCATAAAGGTGATGGGAACAATGTAAAATTGACTGGGGAAGATCATTAATGTAGGAGTTGAAGAGGAGGGCTGAAATGCTGGAACCTTGGGCTACTCCCAAAGACAGAGGTAGGAAGTCGGATAAGGGTTGATTAGGGATAGATACTGCTTGAGTGCGGTCGGAAAGGAAGGATCGGATCCAGTGAATTGAACTATAGGAAAATTTTAAAGCATTTAATTTGGTAAAAAGGATACGATGGTCAATGGAATCAAATGCTTTAGAAAAATCTAGGAGTATCAAGACGGTCAGTTTTTTTTTCATCTATTGCAGCGTGGATATCGCTTATGATTTTGGTTAGTGCAGATTGTGTAGAATAACCAGGACGGAAACCGGATTGGAAAGGATCGAGTAGATGGGAATCTTCCAGGAAATGGGAAATTTGGGTTTGCACCAATCGTTCAAGGGGTGTTGAAAGGTTTGAAAGGATGGAGATCGGGCGATAACCTGCAGGACAGTTAGGATTAGGAGTTTTTTTATTGATGGGATGAACAATAGCTTTTTTCCAGGAGGTAGGAAATATATAGTTTTGTAGGGAGAAATTATAGATAAAGACAAGGACTGGTAAAATTTCTGGGAGGCATAATTTTATAAGTTTAATAGGGATACCATCTGGGCCTACGGAGTTGGTATGCGATTTCATGATAGAGGAGATAATTTCTTTGGGGGTTATGTCGGAAAAATAAAAGTTACTGTCATTGAAAGGTGTTTCTGAGGAAAAACTGGAATAACGGGATGGAGAGGTGAGAGATGATGAAACAAAACAGGCGTTCAGGTCATTAGGCGAAACTGGAAGTTGGTCGAGGTTGAGGATCCGGAGAGTTTATGAAGGGCGAGTTTTCGAAGGATTTGCCATTTTGACTTGGAATCGGGAGAGGACGATAAGGCTTCGTGGAAATAGGAAGATTTTGCACTTCGAATTTTTACTTGCACCTGATTACGCAGTATTTTGAACACTTGATAGTCGTCCGTGAGTCTCGTTCGTCTGAATCGTCTTCGTGCAGCCTCACGCTTTCTCTGCAGATCTTTAATTTCTTTTGACATCCAGGGTGCAGGTCGAAGACGAAAGGTAGAGGTTTTAAGAGGAGCATAGGTATCAAGGATTCTGAGAAGATTGGATGTGAGGATTTCAACCATGGAGGAGGAGTAGATTTCACTCCAATCTAGGGTTTCAAGGAGAGGTAGGATAATATCACGGTCAAGGTTGCGGTAAGTTATGGTTTTTGTAGGAAAAGGATAGGTTTGGAAATCGTAGGATATTTGGATTAGGTCATGGGAAGATAAAAATGAAACGGGGCTTTGTGAGGAGGAAAGGAGATTTTTTTGAGAATCTATAATACATAGATCTAACCATGTGTCGGTCCAGCGGGAATGGTGAGTAAGAGCGAAAGGTACGATGAAAAGGCGGAGAGAATAGAACAGGTTATCCAGGTAACGTTTATCATTGGAATCAGCAAGCAAATTTATATTGAGGTCTCCGGAGATAATAATATTGGAATAGAGAGGAACCAGGTTAAATAAGGAAGATTCGAAGGACTGATCGAACGGAACCAGAGGAGGACGATATATCACAGCGTATAGTAGGTGATGATTGCCGGCAGAAATTTCTAGGATAAGGTATTCAACGTGAGGATGTATGGATGAGGGGGAAAAATCGAGGATTCTTGTTTTCAGGCTGTCGTGTACATATATGCCAGCACCAGTCCGGCCAGCCCGGTCATGGCGGGTAATGGAGTAATTGGGAAGGGAGACAAAAGAGGAAGGAATGTGGGGATTAGGCCAAGTTTCGGAAATAGATATAATATGATAAAAGTTATGTGAGAAATATTGCTGGAATTCATCAAAATGGGCAGGCAAGGATTGGGAGTTAACGTGACAGGTAGTTAGGATACTAGATATACTGAAGAGAAGTTAAGGGAAATACATTTATAGGAAAAAAGACCCTGTAATATGAGTAACAACCTGTAGAGTACATTGTATAATAAAAATTAATAAAACTAAAATTAGAAAAATAAAATGAAAAAAATAAAGTAAAACTATTTATGTGGGAAGAAATTTGAAAGAAAAATGTATGAATGAAATAAAATTCAAAAGTGTGCATTATAAATAAATTAGCCAAAATGATGCAAGAAAATGAAAGTAAGTAGATTATACAGGTAAATGACAATCATACGAAGACATCCAAATCCTGAGCCCGGTCGACAAAGATAACAGGGTGGCCATCGTCTTTTCGGCAGCGCACTCTACCGGCTGAGAACCATACATATTTTAGTTTACCAGTTACTTTCTTCTGCCTAGGCAGCCAGTAGAGGTGTCTGTTGGTTGGTGCCATTTCTTCTCCGATAAAAATCCGGTGGGAATCGTTCTCTTGCCAACCGATATCTTTTGTAAATTCCCGCTTAACTTTTCTTTTATGAATTATTTCGTCCCTAAGCGTTTGCCTAACGAAGCGCACGATATCAGAGGGCGGCCTGGGATCGTCTTTTCTTGGTCTCCTTCGTTCAACCATGTCCAGGTCTTCAACATTAATCTTGAGACCAAGACCCGCCCCAACGCTGGAAACCAGACCCGCCGGTGTCTCTCCTGGGCGAATAGGAATGCCTCTGATCTCAACTGATCTGCTCAGAAGACCCTGTTCGGCCTTATTCACTCGTATCTCAAGATTTTCAACCTTAGACTTCAGTGATTTATTTTCTGCAATGACTTCCTCTAAATGTTTAGATTAACTTTCTAAATGTTTTTCGATTTTGTTAAGTCGCTAATACAGTTCGAAAGTCATCTCTCCGTATTTTTCTAGGGCCGATTTTACGTCATTCATGTTTTCTTTACTTTCTTTCTTAAGACTGTTTATAGCGGCTAGTATCTCGGATGTTGATGGTTTTGAGTTGTGGTCCGTGTGTGTTTTCGTAGGACTTTTAGGACACTATTTTAGTAGTGGTAGAAGGGGTTTTTTTCGATTTGTCACAGTTCATACACATCCATATTTTTTTAAGTGACTTAATCTCTTCGACTTCATTTTCCTCCAGCTTACAACACCTCCCGTGAAATATAACTTTGCATTTATTGCAATTTAAATTATATTTATCTTCACGGGTTATTGCCCCATTGCAGATAGAACAGAGAGCCATAATATTTATGTTTACAACTTACGGTAGTAGGTGTGTTTATGAAGGTAGCCTGCAGCCCTCAGTTATAATCCTATCGAGATTAACTTCTATTACCTCAATCTCGTAACTTTCACCAGTAACCTTCACTTTTCCGGAGAAATAAAACAAAAACGAAATATACAAATCAACTAACGTGAAAAAACTTAAAAAACTGAATGCACAAAAAAAAAAAAATGAAGAAAATTGATCAAATAAACTGTTAAACTCTAGAAGTAGTACAGAGGTGTTTACAATGCCGTGACTCTAACCAGACTGTTTAGATTCTAAAAGGGTTTTATGAAAAGGAAAATGGTAAGATAGAAAGGTAAGCAAAATAATAAAGTTGGCATAACAATAAACGAAGGAAGAGATTGCGAAAATATGAGAAATTAAAATAAATGGACTTACTGAAGTAGTTTAGATGAAGGCTTGACTAACAATGACTGTTACAAAATAAAATCAGGGAAAAGGGGGGGGGGGATAATGACTTGCAGAAAGTAATTAAGGGTGGCAGTGGCTAATATAACATATGAAAGGGGGCAAAAAAAATCGAACTATTTTTTTAATTTTTATTTAAAAGGCGTGGAAGATGTTAAATATGAATTTAAACATTTCGCTATCACCGTCAGCAAAAAATAAATAAATAAAAATAATAAAAAAATAAATAAATACGTAGATTAATAAATTTAATACATAGATTAATAAAATTTTTACATTGTATTAGTTTGCAAAATTTTAAATTTATATTATTCAATTTAAATTATTTAATTACTTTATTACAACTGTATCTTTGACTAGACTTTACTACTATTTTGTATTCAATTATCTAATTAACTACAGATTTTTTTTTCTTGTTTCTTTTTCATTTTTAAATTATTTTTATTGTTTATTTATTTAATGTTTGTATCATCTTGGTCACATCCAGTTTTTGTTATTTTAGCCCTGACGAAGACCTGCAAGGCAGGTCGAAACGTTGGCCCGCCAAAATATAAGTTTTTCATTTAAAAACTGGCTGTGTTTATTCAACCTTGACTGCACCCCTGACAAATTCATCTCCTTAGTAAAAACTCACAGACAATACAATCATCATCATGTATAGAAATGATACTTCAAGCTCAAACAATAATCATCATGGGGTTTTAATAGCGGTAAACAAATCTGCATACTCCAAACAAATACCATTAAACTCCCCCCTCCAGACTGTAGCAGTCTCCGTTCACCTTCGCTTCAACTTCACCATTTGCTACCTTTATTTATCACAGGACCGTACAATAGATACAAAAAGCCTACTGGACATATACAAACAACTGCCACAACCTGTTCTTTTTGTTGGATTTTAATGGCCACAATCCCTTATGGGGCTAACAGGATATTAACGTTCGGGTAAAGTAATAGAAAGCTTTTTAGACCACTCAAATCTTCTCCTACTTAACACCGGCGAACCTACGTTCCTTAGCTCCAGCTATAGAACATTCTCCTCAATTGACCTTTCCCTTTGCAGCCCTAGCCTTTACAATATAATAAACTGGACAGTTTCACCAGACCTATGCGGTAGCGACCACTTCCCTTTGCTTATTAAATTCATAAATATAAACCCCACTCACACCAAACCGAGATGGGTCCTAGACAGAGCAGATTGGAATCTTTTTAACTCCTTGATCATACCACCTCAAAATACAACTATCCATCCGAAATGAGCATCGACATAGGGTGAGAAATTATACAAGCAGCTACAGCGTCTATACCTATGACCTCAGGCTCTCCAAAAAGACCACTCGTTCCCTGGTTCAATGATGCTTGCAAAAAGGCCATTAAAGAACGTCGTAAGGCCCTTAAAAAATTTCAAAAATCAATGACGTCCGAAAACATGACGGAATACAAAAAACAGCGAGCTATTTGCAGAAAATTGTTCAATTCATGTAAATCAGATTCATGGAAGAAATTTACAAGCTCTATAAATTCCTCTGCTACATCAGCTGATATATGGAATAAAGTCCGTTAACTCACCAAAAATCAATCTTCCACACAATACACCTTATTAACAAAAGGCCAATTATCTGACGATCCCCTAACTGTATCAAACATGTTCGCCGATTTCTATGACGAAATTTACAAAACTGAAGACAATAGCAACAATACCGATGAAATAGAAACAGACTTCATAGAAAATTTTGAAACAGAATATTATAACATCCCCTTCTTAATGTGGGAATTCAAAAATATCCTAAATACTGTTAAAGGAACAACGCCTGGTCCGGACCAAATCCATTATGATATGGTCAAAAACCTGTCTGCTGATACTCAAAAATGGTTACTTGAATTCTATAATCATGTTTGGCGAACGGGACACTTTCCAAAATCCTGGCGCAATTCAATAATAGTTCCTATTCTAAAACTGGAAAAGATAAAAGGATCCCAAACAGCTATCGCCCTATATTTCTCACAAGTTGCCTCAGTAAGATAATGGAGCGCATGGTGAATAAAAGATTAATGTGGGTCATAGAAAATAACAATTTACTTCAACCATTCCAGTCCGGTTTCCGTAAGGGAAGATCCACTGCTGATCACCTGGCCACATTGGAAGCCGAAGCCCAATATTCATTCATTCAATTCTCAGCATATGATTGCTATATTCTTTGATTTAAAAAAGGCCTTTGATAACATCAATCACAAAGTTATTCTAAATAAACTATCATCTATTGGAATCAGAGGACATTCTTTCACATATATTCAAAAATTTATATCATATCGCCAATTTAGAGTCAGAATAGGATGCGAACTTTCAGATATGCATAAACAAGGCAACGGTGTTCCTCAAGGTTGTGTCCACAGCCCACTTTGTTTTGCCTAGCAATAAACGACCTGGGACTAAATTTACCGAGAGGTGTTAAACCCCTATTGTTCGCTGATGACCTGGCTATAATTTTTCGCTCAGAAAAACATCTACAATATACAAACAAAATTACAGGAAGCCATAAATAGGCTGCACTACTGGTTTTTATCCGTTGGGCTACAATTCTTCTCCGAAAAATCTGATTGCTTGCACTTTAATCGTAAATGAAACACTCCTCCCTCTCCTGAACTCCGATTAGGAAACTCCATATCCCTACACAATTTGGGCATGATATTTGACCGCAGACTAACTTGGGAGTCACACATTTCCACTCTAAAATCATCATCCACAAAAAGACTTAAAATATTAAAATATCTTAGTGGCACCTCCTGGGGTTCCGACAGGCAATCATTAATACAAATCTATCGAGCTGTAATATGCTCCAAATTGGACTATGGTTGTTTTATTTATGGTTCTGCCCGACTCCAAATACTAAATAAAATAGATTCCATCCACCATGCTGGAATTCGTTTACCGACGGAAGCATTTCGAACTAGTTCCATTTTTAGTTTATGCTGTGAATCAGGAATACCCCCACTATTGTTCAGAAGAAAAAAGTTAGGAGTTAATTATGTCTCCAAAATCCTACCTTATTCCGAACACCCAGCACATAAATACATTTTTAAATCAAAATTCGCTAAATTATTTTTAAAAAAGCCGAACGCAACACTTCCCTTTTCAGAAAGAGTAAAGTCAGCTATCAAATTCCTACAAGAAATACCAATATATAAACAAGAAGTTCATAACCCTCCATGGACAAACAAACCTTCTAAAACACTGCTTCATTTAACCAGACTTCCTAAAAATAATACTCCTCCTTCTGTATACAAATCTGAATTTTTTCCTTTCTTCTTCAAAGCATACCAAAATCTTTCGAAATTTATACTGACGGATCTAAATCCGATTGCTCAACCGCATCTTCTTTTGTTACCCATAACTCCACTCATAAAATAAAACTACACAGTCTATGCAATATATTTACGGCCGAGCTCCATGCAATATCATCAGCACTCCACTTCTCCATGTCAATAAATCAAAGCATTATCGCAATAGTTACGGATTCGTTAAGCTCATTTAAAGGCATCAACAACATGTACCCCAAACATCCAATTATTCTAAAAATCCATTACTACCTCAATATATTGGAAAACATGGGAAAGTCGGTCTACTTCATCTGAATTCCGAGTCACACGGGGATTATTGGCAATGAATTCGCAGACATAGCAGCGAAACAAGCACTTGCCATCCCCTCGAAAATAAAATTTTACAAAATTGGCAAAATATGTGGAATGAAGGTCCACCAAGCAAGTTAAAGGAAATTAAAAAAAATAGTAAAGCCATGGATTACATCGAGTCATCAGAATCGTAGGGAGGAGATAGCTATGGCTAGATTGAGGATCGGCCATACGAGGCTGACCCACTTACATCTGATAACGAAGCAGCCACCGCCAAGGTGCGAATATTGCAATGGCTCCCTAACTGTGAAACATATATTTCAGGAATGTGCTTTCTATCTCGCGAAATTAACTAGAATAGGACTTTCAACTAACATTTCGGACACCCTCGGAAATGATACAACTAAAGCCAAAACATTCTTTAATTTTTTAAAAGAAAATGATCTGCTTAACAATATTTAATTAATCTTCAACAAAATAATACTTATATAACAAATTTTATCTTAATTTATTTAATATATTATATAAATTAACATATTATATATAATATATAATATTCATTCTCTTAATCAATTTTTTCTGGGGTCCTGTGGGGTTGGGGCGGATCGGTCCCGCTTGGCGGGGAATGCGACACGGCTGCTTGGGCTAGTTTTGCTCCAAACCTCGTGGGGATGTAGACTTTTCCATATAGAATAAATGTAAATGGTTTTTATCTACATTCCACAAATGAGCTTTGTATATTTAAAAAAAAAAATGTATATATATATACAAATAAGCAAGCCGTGGCGTTTTTCTTCTCGGCGGGTGCGACTCGTCTCTCCTATCTACAGAAGAACCTCGATAATCCGAACCTTGTTAATCCGAACGCCGTTTTGGGAAAAATAAAAATTATTTTCTGAAAATCCATGATTTAGCAGCCAAAAAACGTTCTTCAACCTTAGTCCAGAAAAAAATGAGTGACTATTTTCCATATGTTTAGTTTTTTGTTTTCTTTACTTTTTTTATCTTTCTGTACAGCATAAATTTTTCGTTTGTACAGTACAGTACTTTCTATGTGTGTATAAGATTGTATACATACTATGTAAAATATTACGAAATTCATGTGCAATACATTATATAAAATATTGTTACCTTTAGCAATACAACGGGCTTCTTATTTTCTGGGAACTAGTGTTCTTTTTCACATACATGTCAGTGTTCATTTTTTTGCATGCTACAGACTGTGCCTGGAAAGCACTTAGTTTGGTAATCCGAACGATTTGATAGACCGAACCACCCCCGGTCCAAATTAGTTCGGATTATCGAGGTTTTACTGAATTTAAAATTTCTGAGCATTCTCTCAGTATTTCCCAAAATGCCGATGTTGCATCTCCCTGTTTTTTGTAATTAATAAGTGATTTTAGAATCAATTTTAGAAATTATCACTATTCATGGTATACCATTCTAAAGGTGTATATGTGTAGAAGAGTGCCTAATCGACGAGTCTTTTCGTTAACTTTTAATAGACTACGAGAGACTGGGTCATTCTTAATACGTAATGAAGGTGGTCAATTCCAGGCAGCAATAAGAGCAGATTATCGGAGAAGAAATTGTGTCCAACGCCACTTCGATAAAAATCCTGAGACTAGCATCCGAAGTGCATCTGCTGCATTAGCAATATCGCGGCAAGCAATATGGCGAACTTTGAAAGGTGATAATCGCTACCCATACCATCTTCAAAAAGTTCAGAATTTATTATCTCAAGATTATGTCAAGAGATTGAATTTTAGTTACTGGTTTCTTGACAAAATTCGCGATGATAGTTTATTTCCATTAAAAATTATATGGACCGATGAAGCTACCTTTACAATAGATGAAATTGTTAATCAAAGAAACTATCATGTATGGGCTCTTGAAAATCCCAGAGCTATTAGAGAGAATAGGTTTCAGCATGAATTTGCTATTAACGGCTTTTTATTATTTACCACATATTTTTTACCTGGAAGATTGAATGGTATCACATTTACACATTTTTTGGAGAACGACTTTTCTAATTATTTAGATGACATTCCCTTACAGCAGCCGATTGAAATGTGGTACCAACTCGATCCAGCTCATTATAGCAGAGTTGCTCGAGCTTGGCTGGATATAAATCACAACGATTCCACAACGATGGAATGGACGTGGAGGAGTAGTACCTTGGCCACCCCGATCACCTGATATGACACCCATGGATTTCTTCGTATGGGAAACCTTTAAGCAGAAAGTTTATTCGGTGTCAATCAACTCAAGATAGCAATTAAGAGACCGAATCATAGCAGTGCACCAAATATCATCAGAACAATGTTTAGCTGCAATTTATCAAGTGAGTGCTATATGTAATGCTTGCATTGGTGCAAGAGGACAACATTTTGAGCAATACGTACATTAAAAAGAACATAACATAAATATAAATGTAAATAAATAAGTATAAAAATGAAAACTTGTTTTTTTACTTTTTTTTTGCGATTTTCTCTAAAACTAAGCAAAAACGAGCAAATCTCTAAAGGACTTTTTGTCTGCGTTTTTCGGTCCCCTAGAAGTTCCTGAAGTTTTGCCATTTAAATTCGGGACACCCTGTATATATATATATATATATATATATATATATATATATATACACACACACAAACTTTTTATCATCTTCATTTCACCAATACAATTGATTTTAAATTAGACACAAATAAAACAAGAACAGTGGAGTCTCACTTATACTATATTCGTCCGATAAGCCATAGTAGCATAAAGTGACGTTAAACCAAATAAACAAACACTTGTACGATACTCACTTATAAGAAACATTAAGTTATACGAAGAATTTTTCGTTCCCCGGCGAAACTCCATTTAATCCTGTGTAATGAATTAATCACTTGTGCGGTATTCATTTATACGCAACATCCACTTATACGAAAGTTAATTTGTTCCCCTGGTGCAAATACTATTCAGTTATAAGAAGAGACAACAGTTTTTCCATGAAATGTTTACAGACTTACCGGTTGATCCTTGTTTTTAATTGACACTATGTACATACTTATAACACTTTATTAATCTAGTGCACTTTTACAAGCTATGCAGTTTGCGGCAGTAGCTTGGAAGGCTATTCAGCCTATTACAATACAAGAGCGCTTTCGTAAAGCCGGAGTACACAAGGAAGGATATGTCGACGAATCAAGTGAAGCGGGAGATGATATAGGCACCTTTGAAGAACCTCCTGAGTGGAGTTTTTGTTTGGACTCCGAAGAGGAAGGATCTACTAGAGCTCTAAGGGACAACAAACAGATAAGAGAAACTATTCCTTTATATATATCTCTTTTTCTTTTTTTTTTCTCGTGTATATTTTTGTGATATTTAGATTTATACCTCTTTTTATTATTATTATTTTTTCCTTGATTTTTAGCACTATTTAATTTTTACTTATTTTCAAATTCAACAACCGATTATTTCGGTCTTCTAATCATGGAAGAACCTGACGATCCAATTAGCCCTCGGGCTAAAAGAAAATGTCCAAGGGGAAAAATGAAATCCCATACAGACAGGTTGATTCCAGAAGAAGGACAAAATATTAGCCCAACCTTCATAATAATTAAAAGAGAGGGCGACGAGAGTTTTGTCAAAATCTCTCCTTTTTTCATAAACAAATTTATTACAGGCCTAGTAGGGGAGGTTAAAAATATTTAAAAAATGAGGGACGGATCGCTATTGGTCGAAACCTCCGAAGCAATTGACACCTCCGAAAACCCTTCATGAAAAATATGAAGATCAACTTTTCACCACTGAGCCCAAGCCGTCTACTTCATCCACCATCCATCCTCCACAACAGGGAAAACGAGGGAAGCTAAATGCTCCTTCGTCATATTCAAATATTATAGGAAATCGTCAGGCTCGACATCAACTGCCTCAAAGCCTGTACTTTCCAAACCTCAACCTCCTAGTCAGGACATCCCTCCATGTCATCTACCTCTCCGTGTAAAACTAGCACCACAGAGTCAACATCCAGTTCCAATCCAAACTTCTTCCATAATTAACCTCCCAACCCAAACATTATTAAAAGTTGACACTATTACTTGTATCTCAAGACAGGTCCAAATCCCAGTTAGCATTCCTAGATACAATCCTTCATCTCAGCTCCCTGAATCAAATCTTGTTCGAAACACAGCTAAATATTGCCCTCCAAGTATTCGCCTTTCCTATAATCATCTTGAATCTTTTTTTTTTTTTTTTTTTTTTTCTCTTTTCCTTATATGGTACTTACATATAAGGACTGTTTATTTATATATTCACATATTCCATGCCTTATAGGCATACTACATGTTTTACAAAGTAACTACAAAGTTTAGCATAACCTAGTAAGGCAACAAAAAATATTTTAAAAAATAAAAATAAAAAAAACAAAAGCCAACAAGAAACTACCTCTGTTTCCCATCATTTGTCAGTTTGTCAAAGTCGATTTTTCGAATAAATGTGAGTAATTCAGTCTTAAATTTAGAAAACAAATTTTCTTCTGTCTCTGGCCCTGTTCCATGTTTGATAATAACACTTTTTGTGTGTCCGGAAATAACCTTTCATCCAATCATAGTCCGGTACTCCTTTCTTTGCATTCAACTTCTCCTCCTAAACCCACCCATCCTTCGTTGATTACAGGACGTATAGACTGGGACAGTTTTCGATAAGATTTGGAAATCAATAGACTTAAAAACTCCACTTAAAAACTATACAAGACATTGATACTGCCATAGAAATACTAACATCAATACGCAATAGCATAATGGATAATACATCAAAAAGTAAAATTTACAATTCTCTCCAGAGTAATTTGCCACAACATCTTCGCATCCTATTGAGAGAAAGAAAAAACAGGAGCTAGATCGCACAAGACTAGATACCCGTCAGCCAAAACAACTACACCAAATTAACTAACAAACTAACAAAAATAAAAAAATTCAAAATGTATATAAATATACTGAAAACCTTAACACGACTGACAAACCCTTATGGATGGCCATAAAAAAACTTCTGAATTATTACAAAAATACAATTACAAAAATTGTAATTACCCTCTTCTAACTGGATCCAAAACGTGGTTAGGATCTGACAAAGAAACATCTCAAATTTTCGGTCAGCACCTTTTCAATACCTTTAAAGCCCATCCTGATATCCTTAAGCCAAATCACCTTGAAAGTATTGAAACAGAATTAAATATCCCACTTCAAATGTCCCCTCCTCCTAAAGTATTCCATCCCTCATAAATATCAAGTATCATTCAAGAAAGCCCCTGGACATGATCTTATTACATACCATATCTTAAAATTCCTTCCTCGGAAAGTCATACTATTCCTAACATTCATATATAACGCTGTACGCGGAACAACACATTTTCCTGATCATTGGAAATTATCCATAGTCAAAATGATACCCAAGCCCAAAAAGCCACCGGAACACTCTTCCTCATATCGTCCTATTTCTCTTTTGCCAATTATGGGTAAAATCCTAAAAAAAACTCATCTTAAAACGCTTGTATCCTATCCTAGATTCCAATCACATAATCCCAGACCACCAGTTTGGATTCCGAACATCACATTCCACAATCCAACAATGCCATCGTGTGGTGGACGTTGTCTCCTCCGCATGGTAGCGCGGAATGTACTGCAAGGAGCCTTTCTCGATGTAGAACAAGCTTTTGACCGAGTCTGGCACCCGGGACTGCTTTACAAACTTCGTAAATTCCTACCTCTATACTTAGGTATACTTCCTAAATATACTTCCCTATCATCCGTCTCTATCTTAGCGATAGAACCTACAAAGTTAATAACTTTTCCTATTCCCCTCTCTTTCCCCGATCTGCAGTTGTTCCTCAAGGAAGTATCATAGGTTAACACTATGACCTTATACTATAACCTTAACACGGTGTATACAGCTGCCATTAGGCTACAGAGGAGCGGACTGGTGCTCGGACCACTTCCTAGTTCTGGCGAAATATATCCATTACCTGGCACGGAAGAAGAGGACAATGGAAGGAAAAACATGCAGGTTTGAGATGGAGGGGTTGATGGAGGAAGCTACTAGGCAGAAATACCAAGAGCGACTCCAGCACCGGTGCCGGGAGTGAACTGTGGAGGAACTGGGTGTGGAGGAAGGGTGGAGGAGACTAGGAGAAGCAATAAGGATCACAGCAAGCGAGGTTCTAGGAGAAAGAAAGACTGGAAGGAGGAACCCATGGTTTGATGGGGATTGTGAGAGGGCTATACAAGAAAGGAATGAGGCTCGAATGAAGATGCTCCAAAGGAAAACTCGCAGTACATACGATGCATATACTGAAATAAGAAGAAATGCCAAAAGAATGATGCGAGACAAGAAAAGAGCATATGAGGCGAGAAAACTCGACGAGATGCAGGATCATTTTCAAGTACGAGAAAGCCGAAAGTTCTATAAGGGCGCTAAATGGCTAAGACAGGGCTTTACGCAACAGACAGAAATGTGTCTGGATCAATATGGGAATCTTCTCACGGAGCCTGATCAAATCAAGGATAGGTGGCTCCATTATTTAATGGAGGTTCTAAATCGAGAGACAGGCAATGCGTTCTTCCAACAGGCTTACCAATTTAACAATAGGGAGGATATGGATGAGGAGGAACCACCTGAAAGAGATGATATTGTAGACATCATTTTGTCCCTGAAAAATAATAAGTCTCCAGGGCCCGACGAAATCCCTTCAGAATTAATAAAATACGCAGGGAAAGACACTTGGGAGTAGATTTACAAGGTGATATGGGATATATGGATGGAGAAAAAAAAATGGCATCGGGCTGGGGAGAAGCAATTATAGTTCCTATTTATAAAAAAAGAAACAAACTTAAATGTGAAAATTATAGGGGAATAGCGCTCCTGCCAACAGTTTACAAGATCCTGTCGGTAGCAATATGTAGGAGGATGAAGGAGAGGAGTGAGCAACTACTAGGCGAGTACCAGAACGGTTTCCGCCCAGGACGGTCAACAACAGACCACCTATTCTCGATTAGACAAATGCTCGAGGAAACATACGAGTATAATGTTGACCTACACCACCTCTTTATTGACTTCCAGCAGGCGTATGACAGAGGGGAATTATTAAAGGCATTGCAGACACTGGGGATACTTAGCAAGCTAATCAGATTGACAAAGATGACCCTTGAAAGGACAAGTTGTAAAATTAAAACTAGAGCGGGTATCTCAAATAGCTTTAAGGTTAACAGTGGTTTAAGACAAGGAGACCCATTATCACCGGTACTATTTAACCTTGCCCTAGAAGTTGCCATTAGAAATATAAGGACAAACCCGGGTGGCACCATTTACAATAGGCTCCCACAACATATGGCTTATGCTGATGATGCAGTCATCACAGGGAGAACCAAAACAGCACTGGCCGGTGCTGTAGAAGAATTCAAGAGAGCTGCACAAGATTTGGGACTGAAAATAAATCATGAAAAGACTAAGTATATGAAAACCTCTCGAGAGACCGAAGAGATATCGTGGATATGGGGGAAAACACGTTTAACAGCTGCAGCACATTTAAATACCTGGGAGGAGTTGTGACGGAAAACAATAATTTAGAAGTTGAAATTAAGGGCAGAATGGTAGCAGGAACGAGATGTTTCTATGCTCTGCAAAAAGTTCTCCGATACAAAAGTCTCTCCAGGAAGGCAAAGCTTTTGTTATACAAAACAATAATTAGGCCAGTAGCAATGAATGGCAGTGAAACGTGGACCCTAACCAAGGAAAACAGAAGAGCTCTACTGGTTTGGGAGAGAAGAGTCCTTAGAAAGATCTTTGGAGCCGTTAAAGAAGAACACAGATGGAGAATCAGAAGCAATGCCGAATTAACTGAATGTACGGAGAGCCTGATATCCTCTGTGTTATTAAGAAGAGCAGGCTTAGATGGTTAGGGCATGTGGAAAGGATGGAGCCCTGTAGGCTGCCTAAAATGATGCTAAATGGTGCACTAGGAGGAAAAAGGAAAAGGGGCAGACCCAGGCAGCGGTGGATTGAGGACTTGGAGGAGGATATAAGAAAGATGGGAATAGGAAACTAGAGGAGTCTCGCTGGAGACCGCGAGGCATGGGGAAGAACGGTGGCAGAAGCCCAGGTCTTGCAAGGACTGTAGCGCCCAACAGTGAGTGAGTGATACAGCTGACATTCCGACGCATCCTAGCACCATCCTCACACCGTATGCTGATGACACGTGTGTGTAATCAGTAAACAATGATCCCTTTATTGCCTCCCAGACACTCTAATCCCATATCATAAAACTTCAAGAATGGTGTCAAAAATATAAAATCAAAATAAATCCAAAAATAACCCATCAAATAACCTTCAGTTCGTAAACCTACAACTTGCTGTCCTATAGTATCCTTTAAGGATGTTCCACTAATCCCCCTTGAACAGATCCGCTACCTAGGACTCCATCTGGGCAAACGTCTTACTTGGAATTCACATACAAGTCTAAAACGACAAGAAACTGCCCGTCGTTTTCGACTACGTAAACATTTACTTGACAAATGTTCCAACCTTCCAATTAATTACAACAGACTAATTTGCATAACAATAATTAGACCAATATGGACGTGCGGAGTTGAGCTTTGAGGCTCCATTAAACCGTAAAATTCATCTCGTATCCAATCCTTACAATCCAAAATCCTTTAAAAAATCCTAAATGCTCCTTACTTCGTCAGAAACTTATCCACAAAGACCTTGATATACCTTACGTTTCTGACTTAGCTCAAACCAGATATCAATCCTTTCATAGCAAACACCACAACCATTCAAACCCATTTGTATCACAACTTCCTTCTCATTCCATTCCAGATAACCCTCCGAGGCGTCTGAAAAGAAAATGGCCTTCAGATATAGTACTTCATTACATAGAACCTATTAATTATATAGAAGTGCTACCAATGGGTAGTTGCTTTAAAAACAAGTGACGTGTCATTTTTATCTATGTCATCACATTTACTTGATGTATTATATTTTATATTGTATATGAATACAGTTGTAAATTCCAATAAATACTTTTTTTATATATTTCCTCCTTGCACAGCAGTAGATATTAACAGATAGAAAAATAGGTCAGACGACTAGAATAAAAGTAATCCTTCAGACTAACAAGTTATGGTTGGATATTTTCTGTCTAAAAATAGTGCACACTGACTTTTTTTGTCATACATTTTCTGATTAAATTACTGTAATTCCGAAATTACGCCAACGAAAAAAACAACAATAAAAATAATTAATTTTTAGAAAAAAAAAAAAAAAAAACGACTCATATATATATATATATATATATATATATATATATATATATATATATATATATATATATATATATATATATAGGCTTAATCTTGAAGTCGGTTTTGCTTTTTTTCTAAAAATTATTTTTATTTTTCACTTTTTAGTAGTGAGTGTATTTTTGTTCATACAGTCAATTCTCGATCTTCAAGCTACCCTGAAAAATAGTTCGACTTACTGAACTAAGACTTATCGAGGTTATCATTCCACTTATCTTCATGTAAATAATAATAATAATAATAAAAAATAATGTGCAATCAGGGACCTATAGAGCCTCAAGATGGCTATGAAATATTATTAAATATATTAAAATAGTAATTAATAATGATAACAAATAAAGATTAAACTTAGAAATATTGAAAAAAAGAAACAGAAATATTTTGATTCATTTTGTGAATCAATTTTGTAAAAACAATAAAATTTTGTGTACATAAACTTTTATATTTTATATAACTATTAAGTGGCTAATGACAGTTTTCATGGATCTAGATGGACAGTAGGTAGTTAAATAAGTAATACTTGAAAGTGGAAAGGGTGTTTGAGTGGCGAATGGTGCAAGGGATGGAGTTCAATAGAGACGAGGATCGGATTAGGAATGATCTGTTTAAGGCAATGAGCAAGAGTGTACAAATCTGATGGGCGGGAACGGGTTTGGCGGGTAAGAACAGAGGATTTGAGCTGAAGGAGTTGAGAAATGTAAAGTGGGTGTTGGGATTTCACTGTTTGGTAGAGAAAGGATGCCAGAAAATACTAGAAATGGGAAAATTGAACACAAAATTGGAGTTGAAATCATTTGTATATTTTTCATTAATGGGTATGTGTATGTTGTTTGTACATATGTACATATAAAATCATTGATACAAAAAATTAAATAGCCACTGTAAAACCGCTCGAGTGAATAACTAATAATTAGTGACTGGTTTAACTATGAACTGAAAAGATAAACAATGACGGGAAACAGGAAAACAAATTACACATGAAATTCTTTTAATTTGAGTTCGAGTTATAGAGGCGATGACTTCTAATAGTTCGTTTCATAGAGGTGGTCCTAGAAGTTCTCTCTTTTGAACCCTATTTTCAGTTTTTACTTATTTACACAATTTTTTTGCGTTTTTTTTTCTGAAATCTTCTCATCGAAGTGAAATTTAAGTGTAATGTACTTCCGACCGTAGATTTTGTTCGACTTATTTAAGAATTAAGCTTATCGAAGTACGACACATCGAGAGTTGACTGTATATGTAAATTATTTTTGTTAATAATTTAGATTTAGTTACCATGGAGATTCTAGATTATCATAATTATAAATATGTATGTTTAAAATGGAAGATTATATAACAGTGATTTTTTTATACACTGTTTTTTTTTTATTTTTCTTAAAAAGTACTGAGTTGATTTCAAAATATTTTTTATGGGACCACCTCTGAAGTATGCCCAATCGATCTGAAAAATAATCATCAAAATTGATTCAGAATTGACATACCCAATCGCGTAACATACCCAAAAAATAAAATAAAAATAAAAATAAAATACAGACGAGTTGAGAACCTCCTCTTTTTTGAAGTCGGTTGAAAACATGAATAAGTATTTCAATAATGTGTGAACCCAACTGTATATCCAACCGATAGTGGGAAATTCCATTATCAAATAATTTATATATATATATATATATATATATATATATATATATATATATATATATATATATATATATATATATATATAGATATAGTTATGTACACCTCAATAGGATTAGCAATATAAATAAAATGTATGATATCCCCTCTCCCAAGAACCCTATAAAAGGCCACCCCCACCTGGCCTCATCAGACATTCTATTCGTCGTACGTTGAGACGTATGGTCATACTATGTACGAAGTCTTGCAATAGGTTTTAAACTGTGTACTTGTTCTTGTATAATGTATGTGATTCTCAATAAAGCTTCTTTTTAAATATCTCCACCTGCGATCATTTTATATAGCTATATATCTATACATTATAGCGGGATCCAGTATATCCCACGATATACGATTCTGGTGGTTGTTTGGGATTAAATTGGGAATTAGGATGTATATTATTCCCCTATACACCTTAACTCCCCCCCAGCAGTTTACGACCAATCCTCGTAAACTCCTACACAGGCCAAACAACCAACCGCATTAAAATATACAAAAAATCAATGTTACAAATAAATAAAAAAAAAAAAACAAAAAAAAAAACACTTCTGTCCTTAACTTAAAACTTTCACCATACTTTGACAGGTCTTTACATATCTCCTCCAGTACAAAACTGAAATACATAAACATAAAAAAACACTGCTACAGTTTTTCTAGTCCTTATGTCTATTATTACATAAATTCCCTTGCCAGAAAAGAGGATACCCCTCGAAATCCGTCTAATGACAACAGGAAACAATAATACGAGAAACGAACAACACAAATGAAAAGAATAAACGGCAAAACTGAAATACGTGAAATAACGATAATAAACGAGAATAAACGAGAGAACTAATTTGACGGAATTTTTAGCTGTTCCAGATGTACGGTCCTACGTTTCCGGGGATCTTCTACACTCTGGAAGGTGACGACGTTATGCTCCCGAATTGCAACGACTCTAAAGGGCCCATCATAACGTACATCTTCTTTACTCCGGTTTGACACCACCTTCCGGTACACGATGGTCCCGATTGGGATTTTCTCCATCCCATCCCGCACCCTCACATTATCTCACTCAACCCACTTTTGTTCCTCTCTAATTATGCGTCCACCTGCCTTCTCCCACACTTTGCCAAATGCCGAATGGCGGTTGGTGATGAAATTCACCATCTCTTCTCCTACTACTGTGTGTCCCGAAAATTGCGCCTTCGCTCTCGAAGCCCGAATACAATTCGGTTTACAGGTTTCTTTCAGCTTCCCTACCCACTGTAGGGGTCTATGATCAGTGTGTACTCGAAAACTCTTCCCGAAAACGTACGGCCGGAAGTGATCCACAGCCCACACAATCCCAAGCAGCTCACGCTTCAACGCGCTGTACCTAGATTCGGCGTCGGTCAACCGTCTGCTAGCGTACGCTACGGGCCTATCTCCCTTTCACTCTCTTGCGACAAAACTGTCCCTAGCGCATATTCACTGGCGTACGTTGTTATGGTGAACGTGTTTTCGAAAATCGGTAACACAAGAAATGGCTCTCTCTGTAACTCCTCCATACACTTCCGAATATTATTCTCTATCTCCGGAGAAATAAAAATCGTCCGCCCCTTTTTCAACAAGTTATTAATGGGAACTAGAAAACGCACCATTTCGGGTACGAAGCGACGATAATAATTAAGGGACCCCATCAACCGCCGGACTCCTTTAACGTCCCGTGGGATCGACATTTTCGCAATAACTTCCACCTTTCCTTTACCCGGTTTCACACCTTCCTTTGAAATGGAGTGCCCCAAAAATTTAATTTCGCTCTCCCCTAGACGCGAGTTTTCCACCGAAAGTTTTAACCCAAACTGTCGGATCCTTAAGTGTTCGACGTGTTCCTGCTAGGACTTGCTAAATACTAAAAGATCGTCCATGTAGATCTGGCATGAATTTTCATCGATCCGTCTCAAGAGTTCATCCATAAGCTTTTGGAAAGTGGTGGGCGCGTTTTTTTAAGCCCAAATGGCATCCTTGTGAACTAGTAATACCCATGCTCGAATGTAAATGCAGTTTTACATTGATCCCTCGGGTCCATCTTAATCTGGTGGTACCCCGCCTTAAGATGGAGGGTGCTAAATACCCCGCTGAACCTATCCAAGATATCTTCCAACCTCGGGATTGGGTACTTCTCATCTTTCGTATTTTCATTTAGCTTGCGGTAATCGATAACAACCCGATACTTTTCTTCCCCGTATGTACTCTTTTTCTTTACCGCCCATAACGGACTATTATATGGAGAAGTGCTGCCTACTACTATCCCCTGTTCTCGAAGACTCCTAATTTCCACACGGATGTGTGTCCTCAGCGCTTGTGGGTATCTCCTCTCCTTCACGTAAGACACGCGTTCCTCCTTTAGCTGTATTTCATGGACCGTCATCCCGGTAACCCCTAACTTGTCCCCTTCTTTGAAGAATATATCACTAAATTCCCTCATTATAGCCCCTCTCCAATCTTTCTCACTGTTCACTACCCCGATTTAATCACTACACCCTTTTTTTGCTGCGCAACACCAATATTTTTTTCCCCCGATTTTAACCGTCCAAATACCCTTATTATTCCGGATCCTTCCCCCTACTCTTTCTAGCAAATCGCATCCCAGGGTCCCGTCGTACGATTTGGACATGCCCTCCATGATGTGCACGCTTAACTCCCCTCCATTATCGGACCACCTGTCCAACCCTATTTCCACCTCTCCCTCTATCTTACATGGGCCACCCACAGCCTCTGCTTCTCCTCCGGCTTCCAGCGGCTCCTTCCTCTCCACTGCCTCCTCTCTGACGTTGAAATCACCTCCGACATCTTTGAGGAAGACTATGATAGCCTCCTCTGTCTTCTCCATACTCGGTTTATTTCCATATTTTTATTTCTCTATAATCCCTCCAGTACGCCTGTGCTACCCACTCTTTTATTTGTCAGTCAGTCTCCTGATATCTCACAATGCCACAGTGTGCGTCTTGCAACATGAACATCCCACGGGATGATAAAAAACTACCACAGTTTGCACTAAATGCCAACTGATTTACCACAGTAAGTGCAATGGTATTTCAGAACAAGAAATGCAAAAGAAAAAGAAAAATTGGCTCTGTGCGTCGTGCATTAACACAGATAAAACTTTAAAGGGGCGAAACATGGAGGAAAATATTATGGCGATTTATCTGAGATCGGAAAAAAAAGACTGAGGACATAAACGAAATTAAAAATGCCGTAGATAAGCAGGCCGACATATCTTTTGAAACCTCTGAGAGGCTTAAATCGATGGAGGATCGAACTAAAAAATATGAGGAACTTATAGAAAAACTCCTACAAGATAACAAAAATTTAAAGTCGCAAGTTCAAATCCTCGAGGCCAAAATTAACCAGATTGAGCAGAATCAGCTAGTAAATTCCTTAGAGATTAGAGGGATTCCTCTGAAATCTGGGGGGAAACGCCAGACGGAGTTGTTTGCTTGGTAGGGGTGGCACTGGGCATAAAGCTCAGTGTCGAGGATCTGGATATGGTTGAGAGGAGGAGGCAGAGAAGGGACGATGGACGCCCTCCGCCGATCGTCGTGCGCCTTGTACGACAGTCGACCCGGGACGAGTTTATCCGTCTTCGAAAAGTGAAAAGGGACTTTACCACCAGACACCTCGGATGGGACGGCGACGATAGAATCTATAACGGGGAAGAGATGCCTCAAGCCTGCAGGCAGCTTCACTGGCTAGCTAGGCAGGAGAAGGCTGCAGGCAAGGTGAAGTACGTCTGGTTCGCCCGAGGAAGGATCAGCTACCGCAGTGATGTCGGTCAGCCTGTCGTGATTGTTAATAAACCGGACGATTTGGAAATTTTTAAATGAGAGAAAAGAAACAGTTTCTAGCTCTTATTTTCATATTTTACTTATTTTCATTTATTTAGTTATCTTTACTTCTTTATATTCATATTTCACTTTTATATTTCTTTATATCTTCTTATATATCACACAAATTCAAGATCTGCTCAAACACATTATCTTCCCTCTCTTTATACGTTATATTTCATTTTAAAATTTTCAAGTCCGTCCTCCCCCAGCTCCTTGGATAGCCACAGCAATTAAAGAAATTATGAGGAGAAGAGATGCTGCCAGAAGGTGTTTCAGGCGCACTCGGACACCTGAGGATTATACCATGTTCAAGCACCTTCGAAATCTCGCTCAATATACTCTCCGCCGTGCCAAGACACAATATTACCGTAATATCCTATCCCTGGGCCCGGATCCAAAGTCCAAGTGGAGAATCCTTAGAAAATTCTCTATTACCAGCTCCTCTTCTTGTTCCAACTTCCCAGTCCCTCCCGACGACCTAAATTATTTCTTTTCAAATCCATTTCCTGATAAACCTCAAACCATTTCTTTACCTATGTCATACTTTACTCCTCAAGCTGCATTCAATCCCGATAACTTCTATTTCCCTCACAATCTTCCCAATCACTTCTATTCTCAATCCCGAACTAATGACTGTGGTGCCGATCAACTCCCGATAAAAATAATCAAACTCTGTCTTCCAGCTATTCTTCCGGCCCTTCTACACATATATAATTTTTCCTTAAAAACTCCATTTTTCCTATAGCCTGGAGAAAGGCATTAGTCCGGCCGTTAAATAAAACCCCTTCTCCATCCAACGCATCAGACTTTAGGCCTATTTTCATCCTCTCAAATTTATCAAAGCCACTTGAAAGATTGGTCAATGCCCAATTACCTCCTTCCTAGAGAATAATACCCTCCTTAACCCGTTCCCATCAGGTTTCCGTTCCAGTTATTCCACTCAGTCAGCTTTGTTGAAATCACACAGAACCTTTAATCCTCCGTGGACCAACAACAAATTACGATCCTTGTCTTGTTTGATTTTTTCAAAAGCTTTCGATTGTGTTGACCATTCAATCCTTCCTTACTATCCATTGCTTTACCTCAATAACCTTCCTATTCAGTTCCACAACTCTATTAAAAATTTTGGAGTTACTTTTGATCATCACCTATCCTGGAATAACCATATCGCCCAAATTTCCAAAAAATCTACCATAATCCTTCAATCATAACCCGTCAACTCCTAGTGTCCTCTCTTGTTTTCCCTTGCTTTGATTACGGTTGCTTGGTTTATGGGGGACTGTCTGGGGATCTCGAGATGAAGCTGGGGAGACTGATGAACTGTTTCTGTTAAGAGAAGAACTGGAGAAGGTTGGAGGGCAGGCTATAACCTGAAAAGAAACTTTATTTTACACAGTTAATACCCTGAGAGTTTCGTTTCAAAAACATTGGAAAAAAAGGGGGTGGCCATCGAATATTGAACTCCTTGTATATATATGTTTAGTAAGGTTCTTGAGGTTCAGTCAAACGTCGCCAAAATAGTTATTTTTATTTATTGACTGAACCTCAGGAACCTTACTAAACATATATATATCTATATTTCTGTGTCCGTCTGTGTATGAATCCAGATCAGCATTAATCTAATTATAGGGATGCCAGCCAGGACTTAATCTCCTGACAAATGATAAATAAGTATTTTAAATAATTAATTAATTTAATTGAGTCTTCTCCACAAGGTGATCGTGGGGTTGATAATTAATATGTGTTAATTGTAAATATGAGTCATAAAAATATATTAATTAATGAGTGGTATAAAAATGGTAAATAAATTCGATGGTTCAATAAAGTATAAAGTATAATCAATTATAGGCTGACAATAAAATTACAGTCAGAAATAAGAATCATAACTTAGGTTTAAAACTTATATGTTAACAAATAACTTATCCTAGACTTATCTTCTTAATACGAGGGTGATGCTATGTTGTGGGTGGAATCGGCTTCAT
Source organism: Euschistus heros (assembly GCA_003667255.2). Taxonomy (NCBI): domain Eukaryota; kingdom Metazoa; phylum Arthropoda; class Insecta; order Hemiptera; family Pentatomidae; genus Euschistus; species Euschistus heros. The sequence goes on from RCWM02000312.1 coordinate 587,471, forward strand.
GGTGGCAAGCTGGGAGCTCTCCAGCTCCGAAAACCTCAAGGAACAAGCCCGGACCAAAGACCGACTGAGACTCCTCCATCTCCAAGACTCTCTCAAAGACCGCTCCACTAAGACTCTTTTTGAAAATATTTTTCCCCGCCCTCTGTGACAACCAGGCTCCGCCCCTTGTACTTGGACACGCCCACCGACTTCCCAGTTTTATGAAATTTTTAAAAAACTCAAAATGCAGCGTTTACCCCGAAAATTGCCCGGTAAGGGATAGGCAGGTAGAGAAACATGGCACTCACACCAACAAAGGGTGTGAATGGCTGGGCCACCCATGAGGGGGTTAGCTCATTGCGTATCACGCGAATATTTTTTGTTAGATAAAAACCTATAGGTTTGATACATAGCATTACCCTCCTCTTACAAGAAAAGAAAAATTAATAAGCTGGCAAAACTTATTGATTTTTCTTTAAAATAATCTACAGTTATTACCAGAAATAATATATAGCTAGCCCTGAGATAAATTCAATAAACAAAATTTAGAATATAACCAAATTGAAGATCACCCTATTGAATAACATAAAAATAAACGCCATTTTACCCTTATGATACCAACAAAATATTGCAGTAAGACTATTTTTAAATTCTATGAATAACATGATTTTAGGACTTATCTGCTAAACCAGTGATTTGGAATATAATATAAACTTGTTTACAAATTTGAGTTTAAAAAATGAATTTTATGACTACCTAAAATTTATCAGTATTATTTCTTCAGAGAAGTCTATATTGACAACAAATAGCCACACATAATTTACATAAAGTAAGGATTATGGCGGTGTCTATGTCATGTTTTGTTTTGAGTGAAATCTTCAAGTCTATATTGTTTTCTAGATCGTTACGAAATTTGCCCCAGTCTACTCGTCCCGTAATCAGTCTAGGATGAGAGGGTTTAGGACAGGATTTGAATGCAAGAGAAGCAGACCATGGCTATGGTCTGATGAAAGGTCATCCAGGGATTTGACAGAGGTATGAGAGATGGAAATTTGGGAAGCAATGAATATATCGAGGATATCGGGATGTTTTTTTGGGCGATGTAGGCCAATAGGAAGGGTTTAGTGGTGAGAGGACTGAATAACAGTTGGAGGTTGAAATACGGGATAAGATACTGCCACGGGAGTTGGATGTTCGACAACCCCATCGCTGGTGTTTGGCGTTATAATCTCCTCCTGCAATAAAGCGCGGTCCGAGGGATCGGAATAAGGAATCAAGGAGGTTATGAGAAAGGGAATTTCCAGGAGGGCAGTATACAGCTGAAAATGTTAGATGGAAAGGACGAGTTGAAATGGATACAGAGGTGGATTGAATGGCGTCAATTGAAGTAGAAGGGACAAAGGAATGTGGTATTGATTATGGATAAGGATGCAGGATCCACCATAGGAGGTGTTGTCTGGGTGATAAGATCTGTAAGTGATGTAGTCACGTATGTAAAAATGTATCTGTTGAGTAAAGTGAGTTTCAGTCAGTAGGGCAATATCGATTTGATTGTCGTGGAGAAATATGTCGAGTTCGTCTCGGTGATTTTTTAGTCCGTTTGCGTTCCATAAAATGACAGAAAGGGCTTTTTTGCTCATTTTGGGATGTTGAATGGGACTTCAGAAAGGACTCTTGTGAGAAGGGAAATGAGAGTTCTTATAGTTTCTTTCAGTTCTGTCAAGAACGATGAGAGGATGGAATTGATATCACTTGGATTTTGGGTTGGAGTAGGATGTGGAGGATTTGTTGGCCCGGAAGTGTTGGCTGGGGAAGGATCCCATCTTGGGACGTTAGTGGTTGTTTTGGTCTTTGGAGGTTGGGTATGTTGGAAAGGACGTTTGGGAAGGAGCTGGATGTTGAGTCTCAGGTGGTATTTTTACCCGTAGGGGTAGTTGATTATGAGATAGGTGTTGACTTGGAGGTTGGCGGGAAGGGGGGGTTTGGGAATCAGAGCCTGAGGTTGGGAGATTTGAGGCGTCTGAGTTCGATGTTGTTGAGGTCGATGCTGCTGCTGGTTTATGGTGACGTTTGAGTACGATGCTCGAGGTCCATTGTGGGGCAGATTGGTGGCCGTTGAAGTTTAGGGTTGATTTTCAGTGAGAAAAAAATTGGTTTTCCTCACAGACGGTTTTCAAGGATTCATGTTGTTGACTATTACGTCTACCACTCTTTTGTGTTTGATGTTTTATGGTCGCATTATGTGTTCTTATTCTTTGGGTGTTTTTATATACTATGCAGCCTTTATAATTTGCGGGGTGATCTTCTTTGCATAATACACATTTGGCAGGTGTGTCACGAGTCTTGGAGCAGGTTTCTGTGGCATGGTCGCCTGCACATTTGACACACCTAGGTGGGTGGTAGCAATATGTCTTTGTGTGCCCAAGGTTTTGGCACTTAGTACATTGTACTATTACTGGTCGCTGTCTTGGCTGCTCAAAACGAACGACTGAGTAAACAAGTCGGTTTATTTGGAAAATTTCTGTATTATTTTTTGCAGGCTCGAGATCTACGAAAAATAGCGGGAGAGGGTACTTTTCTGTAGGATGAAGCACGACTGAAATGTTCCTAACATTATGTCCTATTTCTTCAATATCTCTTTTTATCGCGTCTGTTGGAGTTGTGCTGTGTAAACCTCTCAGTACGACTCGGTATGATTTATCTTCTCTTAATTGATAGCTATGAAATTCATAGTTATTGGCCGACAAATAGTTAACTAACTTTTTATAGTGTTCTCTAGTCGTTGTGTTAATTTTTATGTCCTTAACCCTCGAATAACATTTAAAGTTGGTTTGACCAATCAAATTGGCGATTTCTTGGACGAATTTCATAAAATGTTTAATATTGGTCACAAAAATCGGTGGTGAAACAGGGTCCGAAAATCCTTGCGTAGGTTGTGGCTCTGATGGAATTTTGGCTAGATCGGCAAATTTATTGCTTGTTGGAATGTTGACAACAATTTGTGTTTTATTTGTGGCTGCAGTAGCTTTACTGCGAGTTATTGGTGCCTCACCAACAATAATTTGTTTACCTTTATTTTTTTGTTTATTTTTGTTAGGGGAGGTCCCAGCGGAACCGGGTGCAGCATTTCGCTGACGTTTTTGTAGTTGTCTGCGCTTGAGGTATTGAGAGTCTGTCTCACTTATTTCTGACATGGGAGTTTCATCTTCCGATTCTGTGCCTGATGAATTATCTAGGTCCATTGTAAAAAATGAAATTTACAATTTAAAACTATCTTTAATTAATTAGAAAGTAGAAAAAAACAAAAAACAAACAAAAACATACTTATAAACTAGGAAAAATACTTATATACTAGACTATTTACAAAACTATATACAATATTTGAATAAAATAAAAATAAAAACTCATTACTAAAGCTAAAAGAAAAAAAAAAAAAATTATGTCCTTTAAGAAAAATAAAAATAATAATAACAATCCGAGTTTGACTCGGCTTATCAACAGACCTAGACCTTGAGTGATAGGGAGTATAGGTAACGCCCCACTCGGCTGACTAGGGAACTATTCTCTAGTAACTGTCTTTATTATTAATTGTCTTTAATTAATAATTAATGCACTCACCTCACCCAGTATGTTTGTATAATGAATCTATAGTATAAACTTTCACTGTTTATAAAGATTGGCTGAAGGATTTTAGTTAATACTATTGATAATGTTGTCACAAGCACAGAGCACTTAACTACGTAATGTTAATAGCGGCCATGACACTACAATCTCAATATTACAAATTTAAATCCAGAAAAATAACTCTAGAACCATTTTTAACTAGAATAATAAAATAAACAAAATATACTACCTATAATCATACTTTCTTGAACAATTTAATAATAAAAAACATTATAGTTAAGTCAATATTTACGAATACTAATACTAACAAATGATAGTAAATACAAAAATGAAATTAACGTTTAAACTATTTATGAAATATATTGTAACGAAATTGGCGAGAGCAGCCGTTGCTAGGCAACCATAGACTCCTCTAGAACGTATAGCTTCTCGTTGCTATGCAAAAATGGTATTGGATATAACAGTAAGAATAACTTGAGGTACGCATGATGATATAGAAGGATCAATCCTAACAGTAAGAATAGTGTGAAACTTTGTACAAAAATTCATGTTTGTTAGTGCAGTGTAGTAAGTGTCCTAGTTAGTTCTAGCGTTGCTTGGTCTGTTCTCTGTGTACGTAATTGTTTTTATGTCATATTTGTTAAAAAGCTTCTGTGTTAAGAAACCCCCTGTTTATTACAATATGAAAAATATTACACGTTGTATGTAAAAAATTTTAAATTGAACAAAACATTTAAACAACCGTATTTCTAACGTAGATGAATGTACTTCAAGATTTTTTAATGTTACGGTATATAAAATCACCTTCTTACAAAACATAAATTATAACTACAACGTAACGATATTTACATCTCCTTGGTCAATGAATAAACACTCATATTGAACGAATAAAATGAATTATATTGAACAAATAGTTTGAGAGCTGTGGCTTGACGGCACTATCACTCTAGGGCAAGGCTCTGTTGGTTTTGTTCACTTTTAATGCGAAAAATACTTTAGTGTCCAACCACTTGTCACCAAACAAAACTAGGTATCTACGTAATGATCTTCTCGTAGTTGCAGGAGGTAATTAAGACAAAATCATTATGAGTAGACTCAGTCATCAACGTCTGTTTCTAATTTCTGTTGAGCCATTTGAAGAATAGTTTCTGGTTGCGTCTGCTGAACGGGAATATTCTGATGTCTTGCAAGTGATAAAAATATTCTTTTACTTGTTGACCCTTTTTTCAAAGCTTAAGTGGTTCTTACTGCTGATGATTGTTATGACTATTTGGAACTATTATGTCACCTTCACTTCTTCACACCAGATGTTATTGCTCCTGTGAACCCTATTAAAAAGGGCTTGCTACCTGAGGTGGTCCATTACGCCGTTTGCAAGCTATTGTCGCGGTACGGAGGTATACCTGAAACTGCAGGTAGTCGCATATCCTTCTGTTGGAATACTTCAAATATTCGTGACCACTCTGGTCTTTAGTGCCAACCCCCACCACCAGTGCGTCATGTATCTACACTTAATATTTCATCATCCCACTACCAGCTGATTCACTTTTCAATATAGTACATTGTTTTCAATAAATACTAACATTGTTTTAATACTTTGACTTTTGCATTCTCCTAAAATCCAAGAGGTTATGGGCCCAGAGAATACGATTACTTGACAAAAAGGTTTTAATTTCGCGAAGTGTTGTGATCGTACCGATAATCAAAAGTTGTGTTCGGTTAACTGCATGATACGATTCTTACCGGTTATCTCCCGATTCGACATTTTTCAAGTTGTGAGTTTTCGTAAACGATTTCGAATCCCGACTAAAGATGGCAAGCGGTTTCGTGAGTATTACCGAATAGAACCCTTACGTAAAGATAATTACGATGCATGGGTCGTCCAAGCTCAAGCCATTCTTATCAAAAACGGACTTAGGAGTTACGTTACCGGCGAAACAAAAACACCAGACGAAAACAACGCTGCCGATAAAGCAAAATGGATGAAGGAGGATTTCAGTGCAAGGTCGGATCTTTTTCCTTATAATTTCGCCAAGTGAACTTAAGCAAGTCAGAAACTGTACCACATCTAAATACGTCTGGGCTACTCTCAAAAACCATCTACCAAAGTGATGGTCCTGCTAGGAAGGCTAAGTTGTTAAAACGCCTTGTCCTACACAAAATGAAGGACACAGACGATGTAAGAGAGCATTTAAACACATTTATGGATGCAGTAGACAAATTAATGACATGAACATAAAAATAAATTCTGATCTGAGCATTTTTATGCTGCTCTACAGTCTTTCTCCTACGTTTGAGAACTTCAGAGTTGCCATAGAAACTCGAGATACCCTTCCAAAACCTCAAGATCTCAAAGTCAAAATATTGGAGGAAGCAGAAGCCAAAAAAACGACGTATCAAGTCAAGAGGATGCATTTTATGGCTCAAAATTCAAAAATCAGACAGGTAAACAAATTTCAAAAACAAAAAAACCAAAATATCAAAACTAATAACAGCCAAAACCTAGATGCATGTTTTGTAATAAAGATCATTGTTTTGTAATATATCAGATAATTGTTGGTTCAAAAATAAAAATAAAAATTTTGCTAACAAGAAGAATGAGAAAACCTTTATTACTGAGGAATGCCATTCAATTTTACCTTGCCGCCCTAAACCACCTACTTTGTTCTGCCTTGATTCAGGAAGTACGTCTCACATGTGTTCTGACTAAAATAAGTTTTCAGATATGTCAAAGGTAAACAATGGCTTCCTACAACTAGCATCTACTCAACACACCACTTCAATTGATGGAAATGGCCTAGTAAAATTAGATTTTGACAAAAAATAATACTGTAAATTTGCCAAACACCCTCTTTGTGCCAAATCTATCCGCTAATCTTTTATCGGTTGGTAAAATAACGGATAGTGGATACAACGCCACATTCACAAAAGACAAAGCTGACATAACTGATGCTGAAGGAAAAATAATTTTTTCAAGCAACTCGCACAAATGGGTTATATTATTTGAAAATCACTGATAAAAACATAATTCTGAAAAAATGTTTGTCTCATGTAAATCCGAATTCTTCATTCAAAATTGAGGAGTGCCATCAAAAATTAGGCCACATTAATGAACATGATTTAATAACTGTTCTCAAAAATCAAAATATGATTGGCCTACAATTCAATCCTTCTGAACTTCTCAATGACTGTGAGATTTGCATCAGAGGAAAGATGTCCAGTCTTCCCTTCAAAACCAACCCTGAGCAGAAGAGCTTGGAATTACTTCAAATAGTGCACTCAGATGTTGTTGGACCAATGCGTACAGTATCTCATGAAGGATGTAAGTACTTTCTGACATTTATAGATGAGTACAGCCGATAAACAAAAATTTATTTTTTAAAACAGAAAAATTCACAGGCGAGCACATAAAATTTCTCCAAAGTGATAATGGGGTTGCTGAATATAAAAGTGACAAATTCAGCAAATATTTGGTTCACCATGGTATTCAAAGGAGACTTTCGGCACCTTATACACCCCAACAGAACGGACTTGCTGAGAGGAAAATCGTTCAGTGCTTGACAAAACTCGTTGCCTCCTCTTAGAATCTCATCTCCCTGATTCTTTCTGGGCTGAAGCAGTTTTTTGTGCAAATTAATTGATAAACCGTTCACCGTCAAGAAGTTTAAATGGCAAAAACACCTTTCAGAATATGGGATCCAATTAAGAAGAAAATAATAGTCACCAGAGATGTCAGGACCATAAACAAGATGTTCTACGAAACTTCAACGACATCCGTGCCAAAACTTCTTGATGCCATAAAAACCCAAACTCCTATTCTACTTCAGAAATAGTTAACCAGATTGTTAATTTATTTTATTTCATCTTATGAAAGCTAGACTCATTGTTTTTATTTATGTACATTATATTATTCTTAGGGGACATTGTCCCAGAATAAAGTTTATTTTCTATTCTATTCTCTCTCTCTCTCTCTCTCTCTATATATATATATATATAAAGTTATGAGTTTTTCGATGATTTAGAAAAGAAAAGAAAAGAAAAAGGATTTAAATGTGAACGCCTGGATAGTTTTATTCCACAAATAATTCTCCTTACACACATTTGATCTTATTTACGTCTTTAGGTAGGATTAAGTTAGGTATTAAGTATATTATTCCTATTCCTTATACCTTAAATCCCCCCCCCCCCCCCACCAGTTTACGAACACCTCTCGTAAACTCCAAAAATAAAATAAAATAGATCACTTATTATTAGATACTTACTTATAATCCGACCCTCTTTTACCGCTGAGCAGTGTGAGGTTCCTTCTTATAGAGCCTAACCCAAAAAGCCCTGTCTTGTACCAGCTGCCTTCTCCTCCTCCAGTCCATTCCTCTTCTGTTAAAGGCCTCTTTGATTCCTTCCTCCCAGGTCTTCCTTGTGGCCGTCTTCCCTCTACTTTGGCTTTGTGGGTAACTCTGGCAATTTTGTCTTCAGCCATTCGCGAGACGTGCCCAAACCACCTGAATTGGTTTTCCTGGATAATTTCTTCTGCCGGCCTCAGGTCTAAGTTTGTTCTTATTATTGAGTTCCTCACACGATCTCTTCTTCTTTGTTTTTCCCTCAATTTTTCTTAAATAGCGCATTTCCATGGCTTGGATTTGGCTTTTATGTTTGGAAGTGAGGGTCCAAGACTCGCTAGCATAAGTTAGGATAGGGAGGAAAGTATTCTTGAAGACCACCTTCTTTGTTGCCTTTGAAACTTCTTTCTGGTCTAGGAAGCCCGTCTTGAGGGAATAAAAGCATCTTCCAGCTGTCTTTGTCCTATCCTTGATGTCCCCATCTACCCTTCCATACTCGTTGAGATGGGCTCCCAGGTATTTAAAATCTGTCACCTCCTCCAGACGGTTTCCTGCCAGCCTAACGATTCGGTCCCCACGGCCTCTTCTTCTCCCGATCCTCATATATTTTGTTTTGGAGATATTTATTTCCATATTTATTATCTCTAGTTCAGCTTGGAGGATCCTTAGGTTAAACTGCAAATTACGGCAGTTATTTCCCAGTACAACCATATCGTCGGCAAACGCTAGTACCGTATACTGGACATTTTGAAGATTCCTATATCCAAGATGGTATGGCCTCATCCTATTTTTTTGCTTGCTTGATGGCAGAGTCCAACACTAGGATGAACAAGAGAGGGCTTAGGCTGCAGCCCTGTCTGATCCCCTGACCTGTCGTGAATTCTCCCGAAGTGTGGTTGCACATCCTGACAACATTCCTTTGCATTTTGTACAGGCTTAGTATGGCCTTCTTCAGTCCTGTGTTAGCGCCATATTCTTCTAGAGCTCTTGAGATGTCTCCTTTCTGTACCCTGTCGAATGCTTTATTTAGGTCCACGAAGCAAGCAAATACCTCTTTGTCCTTTTCTATAACCTTCTCGGATATTTGTCTCATGGTGAATATCAGGTCCTGTGTGCTTCTATTAGACCAGAATCCATATTGTTCTTCCCCCAGCGTAATCGTTTTTCAAGCACCTTGGAATATACTTTGTAGGGAATGCTGAGTAGGGATATGCCTCGATGATGGGGGGGGGGGGGGGGGGGGGGGGGGGGGGGGGGGGGGGGGAGGGGGGGGGGGGGGGGGGGGGGGGGGGGGGCATTCACGATTGTCCCCCTTTTTAAAAATTGGAATGATGGTTGATACTTCCCAATCCTTTGGGACCACTTTCCTTTTCCAAGCCACATTGAGGAGGTGTTGGAGCATTTCCTGTCCCTTCATGCCTATATATTTCAACATTTCTGGGGAGATGTCATCAATGCCAGCCGCTTTCCCCAGCTTTAGTGAGCTTATAGCCTCAGCTACTTCCTCTTCGTCAATGTAGTCATCCTCTTCCCAGATGTCATCTATTCTAGCCTGTTGGTTTGCCTCCAATTCCTGCCCTTTATATGCCAGCAGTTCTTTATAATATTCTGCCCATCTATCCATAATATTCTCCGGCTTACTCAGGATGACTCCCTCTTTATCTCTGATGTGCTTCAGTATTGGCTCTTTTTGTTTCCTCATGCTTCTGAGGCTTCGGTAGAAAAGCTTCTGGTTTTCTTTGAAGTTGTTTTCAAGCTTTTTCCCGAACTCTTCCCAGGACTTTTTCTTTCCTTTCATCACTGCTTCTTTCACTTTCTTCCTTTTCTTTGTATGTTGTGTATGCCTCATTTGACTTATTTTGCAAGAATCGCTTCCATAAGGCTTTCTTCTGTTTGACCTCTTCCTTTATTTCGTCGTTCCACCAAGCATTTTTCAGTGTCCTCTGTCCCAGCTTACTCTTTCCACAGGTCGTCTCCGCCGCTTCCACGATTATTCTCTTGATTCCTATCCAAGATTCTTTTATATCATCACTGTCCCAGTTGTATCTGTCACTATTGGCCTTTTCTTCAATTAAGTCCTGGTATTCTTTAGACACCTCTGCCTCCTTAAGTTTATAATATTTTATTTTAAATCTGGGTGTCTGTCTTGTCTGTCTGGGTTTTTGTTGCTTGAGTTGTTGAGGACCATTTCCATTATTAGTAGCCGATGGTCGCTACCTGTCTCGTAGCCTCTTTTGACTGTTACGTTAATTAGATTAGATACATAACTTAAAAGAAAAGAACATAACAACATTATACAATAGATTCATATTCACTTATTACTTATATGAAAAAAGGGGGGAAAAAAACAAGAAAAACTTAATCCTGGAGATTATATGCGAGTTCCTCTGGGTTCCCCCATTGGAATTTTTAACTGCTCAATGTGAACAGTTTTCCTTTTCTTGGGGTCGTGAACGCTCTACTCTTGGGGTGCCCCGGGGTATTAATATGCCACTCCACTTCCAACGATTTTATCTCCGTCTTGATGTTGGCATTGTCGATCTCTCGCCCTCCGTCTGATGATACTCTGTTTGGGACCCCGTAAAACTGGAACCACGTCCTTAGAGCCGTAACAACTGCATCCGCCGACCGCTCTCTTATCGGATACGCCAGGGACGCTTTACTAAAAACATTGATCACCGTCTCCCACTTGAATCCTTTCCAAGTAAATGTGTCTACTTGGAGGTCACTTAGTGGTGCCATAGGTGTTTCGGTCTCTTTCTGCCGTCCCGCGGGTGGATGCCGGTCATATTCGGTAATGTGACATGCCTCACACGCCCTGAGAACATCAAACGCCACCGTCTTCCTCATCTGGATCCAATAGTATTTTCGCCTTAATGCCTGAAGTGTCTCATTAGCGCCCCGGTGGTTAGTCTTGCCTTGGTGGTAGGCGAGCGTAACTTCCCGCTGTCTATCCGCCTCAGTTACCGTTTCCACCATAAACTGGCATCGCACGAAAGTTCTATCCAGCCCAATCTTCTCAGTTTGCCATAACCGCCATATCTTCCCCCAGACCGTCGCGTTCCCCACATACAAGTAGGAGGTTTTCCGCGGTTTCGATGCTTCATTTAATGCCCTTACCAGCTTTTCCTCTCTTATCACTAGTTCCGACCAGATGGTCGCTATACGCAATTTACCATATCGAGTGAATTCGATTTTAATGGATCCTGTGGTTTTGGTTTTCCAAATGATCTGATTGGGTTTATCATTGACAACTTCATCCCTCTCTTCCATATTTACCGGTCTCTCACTTACCGAGCTTCTTCCCCCCAATGACTCCCGGTCGTTATCCATTTCGCGTGGCTCCCGCTCTCCTTCCCCATCCGGCAACCATTCCTGAAGAAAAACTGCCCAATGTCTCGCGATGGTCCCGCAGCCTCGTCCTTGATCGCATTCACGATATTCGCCCTCGATAACCAGTCGGCAACTACATTCTCCTTATCTGATTTGTACACAATGTCCATAGAATACTGACTCAGCAGCTCATTCCATCGCGAAACCCTTGCTGACGACTCTTTTAGTTTTCCCATCCACTGGAGTGGCCTATGGTCAGTCTGCACCTTAAACCGCCTGCCAAATAAGTATGGTCTGAAGTGGTCTATTGCCCAGACGATCCCCAACAGTTCGCGCTCTAGAGCACTATATCGCGCCTCTGCCTCTGTCAGCCGCCTACTAGCATAAGCTACCGGACGATCTCCTTCCGTTCCCTCCTGAGACAGAACCGCACCAACCGCGTATTCGCTGGCATCGGTCGTTAATGTGAACGGAAGCGTGAAGTCCGGGAATGCTAGTACGGGTTCTTCTTTTAACTGTGCCATACATTGACGAATATTGTCTAGATTGGAGTGACAACCCTTTTCGCACCCTTTTTCAGCAAGTTGTTGATAGGCACCAAATATTTAGCCATATCCGGTACAAACCGTCGATAATAATTTAGAGCCCCTAATAGTCGTCGGATCCCTTTTACATCCCGCGGCATTTCCATTCTCGTAATCACACTCACTTTAAATGCGTCCGGTTTTACTCCCTCCGTGGAAACCGTGTGGCCCAAAAAATTAATTTCGCCTTCCCCAGTAGGGTCTTCTCTGGTGATAATCGTAACCCAAATTCACGCACCCGATCGAACACCTGTCGGAGATGTTTGATATGTTCTTCTTCTGACTTGCTAAACACTAGCAAATCGTCGATATAGACCTGGCATATCCCTTCATCAATACCCCGTAAAAATTCGTCCATAAGACGCTGAAATGTATAGGGTGCATTCTTTAATCCAAACGGAATACGAGTGAACTCATAATGCCCCCTCTCAAACGTGAACGTTGTTTTCGCCTGATCCTTGGGATGAATCTTAATTTGATGATATCCAGCTTTGAGATCCAATGTACTAAATACCTTTGCCCCACTTAACCTGTCTATAATATCATCAAACCGAGGAATTGGATATACTTCGTCCACGGTATTCTCTTTTAACTTTCGGAAGTCGACTACGACTCTATACAACTCTCTATCATTCCCAGATAAGCTCTTCTTCCTCACCGTCCATAAGGGATTATTAAATGGGGACGAACTATTAACTATTATTCCCTGTTTCAACAAGTTTTCCAGTTCGGTCCGGATATGTTTTCTTAGGGCATGCGGATACCGCCGCTCCTTAACGTATGAATTCCTTTCCTCTTTAAGTGGAATTTCATGTACGGTTCTCCCCGTCGCGGTCAAAACATCCCTTCCTTGAAAAATACACCATTATATTCTCGCTTTAATTCTTTCCTCCAATTAGTCTCCCTACTAACCGCTCCAATGCGCGACCCATTTACCACTCGCTGGCATTTATATACTTTCTTCCCCAAACGTATATGCCATCTCCCTTTTTGGTTCCGTACGCCTGCGCCTACTTTCCCCAGCAAGTCACAACCGACGATGGCCTGATATTCGCGAGGCATCTGCTCCACGACATGTACCAACAAGCTGTCTACCGTGTCCGCCCATTTATTTAGCCCAACCTCTATTTCCCCTAGCACGCTACAGGGCCCTGCTAGGGTGACCAACCTACAACCACATACTTTTTCCTGAGATGTCCTCTCCTTACCACTTAACCTCTCTACAGCATCTCTTGACATCAGGGTATTGGAACTCTCGGTGTCCACCAGGCACCTTACTCCACCCTTCAACCTAATTATTGGCAACCAACTACCGCGTTGACTACTTACATTATTGCACCAGTACGAGTGGCCGCCTCTCCTCCAGCACCCTCCCCATGTCCTGCTCTGCTTTCTCCTCTCGGTTGCTGCTTGGCGCTGCTCTCTATTCTGCGTGGTTCTCCGCCGCTGACTGCTTCAAGCACCTTCCTCGCCACTGCTCCCGGCTCCTCTTCTGTTCCGGAAATTCCAGACGCCTCCGTCACCTCTTCGGATAATGAGCTCCTCCGCACCGCTCGGGATCTCCTCCGTAATTTCTGGGCATTCACCACCATCGGTTCACCCTGCTGACCATCCCTTCAACGAAAGATGTAGGGGCATTGGCGATCGATGTGCCCTCCCATTTCACACTCGAAGAATTTGGTCCGGGGACACTGTGCTACGAGATGCCCGGTTATCCCGCACCCATGGCATCTTCTCTCTTCCTTTCTTGGCACCCCTTTCTGTTTGGATGGTCCTAACTTTCGCTCGTTCCAAACTGGTTTATCCTGGGCTTGACGAGACTTCCGCCACGCCACTGGGGCGATCCGTTGTCGACTGTAGGGAACCCTGTTCCACCCAAAGTCACCTTCCATACGTGATTCTTCTTCCCGGGCCCTGAATCTCCTGGGCACACTCGACGAATGTTCGGTCAGACTGAAAGCCTTCTTTCTTCCCCGTTTCTCTAGCTAACTGCACCTTCTAGACCGTGCCCAAAAATGCCATTCGAGCCGCTGTTTCATCTGCTGATACAGTTTCGCGCATCTTCTCCATTAGCTTATTGTAGCGAGCCAACATCCTTGCCGCAAACTGACCCGGGGTTTGATGGTGTTGTTTTCTCTCACGAAACTGATAAATATCCTCCTCAATAGACCATCTTCCTCCGCCAAACACCTTCTTCAAGCGACTTTTTACGACCTCCCATGAAGTCCCCTCATCTGCTTGAATCTGGTTTAATATGTTCCTCTTCACTCTACAGATTAAGGGCGCCTTCAGAGACTCAGCGTCCCGCGAATCTACCAAATTGTCCGCCCCCTTAGCTTTAATTCTAGCTAACAGTCTATCTCCGCCTTTAATAAAATGATTCAGTTCGCCTATCTCTCCAGTGAACTTCTCTAAGTCCGAAATTGCCCTCCGTAGTGGCCAACCTTACTTTCATCCAGGCCAACGTGTTTGCATGCGCTTCAGCTAGAACCGGCTATCTTAAAACACCTTCTGATCCCTCTGGCATTTTTTATTCTTAGTAGATCAAACACGAAAGAAATTTTTTTTTAATTAAAAAAATATATATTCTTTTATTTATTCCCCCCCCCCCGCGTTTCGGCACCAGTTATGAGTTTTCCGATGGTTTAGAAAAGAAAAGAAATGAAAAGAAAAAGGATTTAAATGTGAACGCCTGGATAATTTAAATATAACTGTTTTATTCCAAAAATAATTCTCCTTGCACACATTTGATCTTATATACATCTTTATTATTCCTATTCCCTATACCTTAACTTAGAGTACCCTTGTGTCTGAGCTGGCAAGTACTTGCTGCAGGAGTCGGTGGGCTTACTGGCCTGGAGTTTCAGGGTACCCCGTTTTGTTCTGAAGAGGATCCCATTAAATAAGGGGTCGAAACGTCAATAAAGAGAGGAGAGAGGAGAAGGAAGAAAGGAAATGTGTATATGTATAAAATGGATAAATAATAATATTGTTTAAACAAAATATTGTTAAACATACAGGATTTATAACCCGATTATTGTAAAATAGTTAATTATATAATTTCTAAGGGTCGACATTAAGATTAATAATATATTACTAACAATAGGAAACATCTATTTACCTCCAACATGTGAACATCCTAATCTTTATGGTACAAGGATACCTAGCCATAACCATGTGAATAAACGAGGAAAACAATTAGTGGAAACCATGGAATCAGCAGGTCTTATACTATGTAATGGTAGAACCCTCTCTGACAGACCTGGAAAGCATACATTTACTTCTAGCGTTGGAAAAAGTACAATTGACCTAGTATGGATAAACAACAACACGGCACTTGAATTAATCGTGGATATGGAATTCATAATCATGTCTGACTTCCTTGATCACCTAGCCTGTGCTACTTCCTTACAACGGCATGAATATATCCCAAATCTTACCAAGCATAGTCATGTACCCAATAATGTATGTACTGGCCTTAAAAAATCTGTTAAATGGGAAGAAAAAAAAAAAAAAACCATTGAATTCAAGGCACATTTGTCAAACAGTGATAAAATTAAAAATTCAGAAGAGGCAAATGAATTATATCAAAACTTTGTTGAGTGTATACATAAAGGTTTGTCTTCTACTGGTTTGCTTATTATGAAGAAAACATCGTATAGAAAGAATTTTCAGCCAAACCAACCATGGTTTGATTCAGAGTGTAGAAACCTCAAAAGAGAAGTCAGAAGGAAATATAGAAGCTACATTAAATCTAATTTTTCGATACAACAGTTAGAGAAATTCAATCAAACAAGGAATTCTTACAGAAGGTTGACAAATGAAAAAAAACAAAACAGAATTAAGATTGACCATCACAAAGAAGCTACAAGATACAAGAAATAGTAAGCAGTTTTGGACTACCGTCAATTCCTTAAAACCATACAAATCAGGTATCAATGAAATAGACTTAGAAGAATGGAGCAGGTTTTATACAGAACATTATGGTCAGAAGCGTATTCAAGACTTAAAATTCACTTCAGCAACTAACCTATTTCTTGAAACCAACATATCATTAGAGGAGTTACAACTATCCATTCATCTTTCTAAAAATAACAAATCTCCAGGTTCGGACTATATACCTTATGAAATATTTAAGAACCTTGCACCTGAATGGGAACACTACATTTAAAACTTATTTAATACAGTTATTGAAAAAGAAAAACTACGTTTTCAGTGGTCCAAATCTAAACTGCATTTATTATTCAAAAAAGGTGATAGAAGGCATACAGATAATTACAGAGGCATTTCTCTGTTGAATACTCTGACTAAATTATTTACCAGCATTATTGCTAGGAGGTTGATGATATGGGCGGATTCCGAGAGCCTCGTCCCAGAGGAACAGGCAGGCTTTAGAGCGGAAGAGGATGCATCGACCATATCTTCACTCTTACTTAAAGGACCTATAACCCGATTATTGTAAAATAGTTATTTATATAATTTTTAAGGGTCGACCAAATATAATTTTGATATATATATATTATCGTGGTTGAAATTCGATCTGTTAGGCCGTTAAAGGCTTCTTGTGAAAATAAACGTATATAAATTATAATTTGATGAGAATGTAAAAAAAAATTAATTGTTCCTTTTCTTTATTTATATCTGTACCTCGGAGGTACAGAACACTAAATCACATTTCCGTAACTTTACAGGAGAGCAGTTTAAAGAAAAAAAAAAATATTTCATTTCCTGAACTGTTTATTATACTTTTATGTACGAAATGAATCTTGGCTTTCCCATCGAGGCTAGAATACGTTGGTAACCCGTCTTTTCTGTCCTAATTGGAGTACATAAGGACGTTATGCCCCCCTTACAATTAATTTGTCTAAGACAAAGAATTCTATAGCTCTGTATAAAGGGGAAAAAGGTGAAAAGATTGCGTGATAATATATTTTTTGTAAAAAAAGGACATGGTGTTCTGTACATCCGAGGTACAGATATGTATTATTAAATAACAACTTATTGAATGAAAACAAAAGGTGCATATCCATGAGCCTTAGGAACAATGAAATTACTTTCAAGTCTGGTGCTTTTAAAAAAAATTACAGCCGTTTATAAAGCTTATTTTATTTATCGGTCATTGTTTAATTTTATTTACGATTTTACGGTCAACTAATACAGAAGTATTCATTTTCAAAGTCGAATTTCCACTACTCATTGGAACGACAACACTTAACATTCAAATTAAATCATAATAAATATTGTGTTATATTTATACTTACTTTTGACATGGATATGTCTTTTGGCTGAGGGTCTATACTTTCGTGGTGTAACTTTTTTTGACACTACATGTGTAACTTTCACACTACAAATGTAATATTTTGACACGCTCCAGCTCTGTTGGTGTTCCTGGAACCGAAAATGAAGACAGTTTCCTAAGTTGTGTAAACGAATTATGAAATCTAAACACGAAGATCATCAGTAATAACTGACCTACCCGGAAGAGTTGAATCAGCATTCGTTTCTGTATAAATAGACTCGTAAACCCTTTCGAATTGTTCTTCGTTCATTCCGTCATATAGCATGTAACCCTGTAATTCTGTAAATTTTAATAAACGCTTTTTGTAAAAAGCATTTACTTATCCACCTTATGTAACTGGCGCTCGAAATAGGGATCAGCAGAAGTTCTCTAGGAATAAGTCTATTTGACTTTATCGTACTCTCTCACATCTGAAGAACTTGGGATTCAATCCTTAACTGGTGAAGCCCTGATACCGGAAGAAGATAAGCTGGAACCAAGAACAGAATTCAGGACGAGAAGAAATCATCTTCATCGGACGAGAACCAAGAGAAACGACGAGATCAATTTTCTGTAAGTACACTCCTTATATCTAATACCGCATTTTTAAAAACCTTCCCAATTATTATCCAAAATGCCTATTTCCAAACCTGTACCTTATGGATTATTGGAATATATTCCTAAATATGATGGAAATAGTTATAAATTACCACAACTCATTACCGTGCTTGAAACTTTACGAGCAACTTATTGCAATGAAGAAATTAGTGAAAGTATTGACAATCATTTGCTTATTTGTAGAGCCGCAATGAGTTATCTAGAAGGACCGGCAGAGGTAGTAGCTTATAATAATAATTGTGAAAGCGTTGCAGAAATAATAAATACACTTTGTAAAAATTTCGCTGATAATAGAACTGTTTCGGACTTAATAGCAGAAGAAACAATCATGAAATCACGAAGCCACGAACATCCTATCGAATTTTCAAACAAATTAGATGAAAAACGAACTATGATTGTAACTCGATATAAATTAGATGGAATTAAAGGTGATCTTTTAAACCAATTATTAATTCGATTAGAAACAACCCTAGTCCGTACTTTTATACACGGTGTTCACTCTACACTAGGATCCCACTTACAGGTACTGCAAATTCGAAATTTGCATGAGGCGCGTTCCAAATTAATTAATGATTGCAGCATTATTTTAGAACAATTAATATACACCAGTAGTATAGAGGTTATGAATAATTTTGACGTACCAAAATTCAAACCTAATTTCCAAATTCCAAATTTTAAAACTAATTATAACCAACAGCGAGAACCTCGAATTCAGTATCCATATTTCCAGCTAGATAAGAAATAGCTGAGCCTAGACTATTGATTAAACCTCTTTTCACTCGGAATTGGTTTAGGCTGAGATGTTCGAATTTGGACTGGGTGTATTTTAAGTGGGCTCTGATAATGTTAAGGTGATTATGGTCCGCCTTCTTTAAAGATATTGAGTTAATCTTCTTTGCTATGGACTTTAGTTCGTTTTGAAGTGATTTTATTTATTATTATTTAATATTTATATATAAAATCAGAATTAAATATATATTATTAGATATTATTTAAATTATGCATATAGGTATAAAAGAAAGTAATTAGAAATTACTAGGGAATCTTGTAATTTTACAAGAGTTATTCCAGAAGTCTTACTAAGGTCTGTCACCTTGTAGGATTCCACTGGAGTAAGCCACAACATTATGACGAGAAAGTATCTCATTTTGACCTGAAACAGACCTGGGTCCAGAAAGAAATGGACCCAGATTCAGTTCTAAAAACCGCGTTTAGTACAAAAAATGGTGACTCTGACTCACAAGGTCTTTTAGAAAGATTACATTCAACACTTATGGAATTGTTGAATGCTATACCACTAGAAAATTCTCTAGAAGAAAGCATGAAACTCAAAAAGCTTAAAAAAACTCTCAATAAAAAAAACAAATCCAAATATTTCAAGACTAAATACGACCCATCAAAAAGAATATCACTTGTAATAAAGGACCTATTAAAAAATATTCTAAATTCCATCCCAATAGAATAAAATGCCCAAGAAAGAAAGAAAAGAAAATTTAAGAATTTATCTGTTTTAGGATAAATTATAAAATAAATATGGATAATGATGACAAGACTAAATATTATCAAATTCTAATTAAGTACAGTCAAATGAACATAACATAAATAACCAGATATCAGTAAAAAATCTAATTAACGAATTTAATAATGACATAAGAATTATTTAAATCAAAAATGAGAAAATAAGACATTATTTCCAAAATCTCTAGTATAGAATAGAATCCAATCCTGTAGAAGTAGACCAAAAATACTTCTTTGGCCTTGTGTCAGGAACCTTATGCTACTGTATAATAAAATTAATGATTTAGACAACAGCCTTGAATTCCGTAAACTCAACATTATTCACTCAAGTATTTTGTCCTCCGAACTTCAAGATGTCATCTCAAATACAAATATTAAACTAATATCCAAACTCCCAGAAGTATTGTGGCAATTAGGCAGAGTACACTGTTCCCTTCATAAAGACTATTTCATATTTTGTCCAACTTCCTTTATCCTCTCACAAGTATGGAACCTTTTTTATTTTATCATACCCTGTACAAAGGGTAATGAATTTGTTACCTCACATGTATTTCCTTCAAAGGAGTTGTTCACAGGTGATTGCACCTTAATTAATTATTATTATTATTGTATAAATACCTCTATAATAGATAAGTGCATACATGAACTTTTAGAAGATAAGGAATTATCTAATTGTAAAACCCTAGTAATAAGTAATCCCCAAGGTTTTGTAAAATATGTACCCCTAGTAAACAAGTATTTAATATTCAATATAAGTAATTTAATTTTAAACATGAACAATAATACAATGATTGTACACCCTAGGTTAACTTCATTATTATATTTAGACAGAAATGAATCCCTTCTCAATCTAACCCAACCATTTACTTATTGGGAAAGTAAAACTTTGTTTCCCTCAGAAACACCATACGTCAAACATTATGTTAACTATTCCTTTGAAGAAATTCATAAAGCCAATAATAATATAGAACCATTAGGATTAGTAGTCGAAAAAATTGTATGTCATTTTTCAATTATTTATTCAGTACTACTAATAGTTATAATTTCCTTTATTATATATATATATATATATATATATATATATATATATATATATATATATATATATATATAATGTACAATAATAGATTCACAATTATAGCATTTTGTACTGTAAGATGTAAACAGCCAGAAATCACGCCATCAAATTCAAGCTACCCTGAGCTCCCACTTCATGGTGTCTACCAATTTCAGCTTTCAAGATTCCCGACATATTCCCGACTTTTTAAAGAATTTTTCTAGAAATGCCCGACTTTTTCAAAAATATTTCTAGAAATTCTAGCAAATCGATATTTTAATGCTGTTTCAATAATAATTTAAACAAATCTATCTATGCATACTTTGCTACTTAACATATCACAGTTAAACAATATATAAAAAAAAAAAAAAAAAAAAGGATTTTTTTTTTTTTTTTTCAGATTACCCTAGATAAATTTCAAGAAACACATCAATGTCAACGAGGTTACACGAGGTTGTCGGATAAAATAAGTTTGTTTTCCCATCTGAAAGCTGGTTAATTTACTATGAGACCTCATATACGAAATTTTGATCAAGCCCCATGATATACTCACGCCATTACGCTGAGAACCCCATACTCTTGTGAAATCCACTTTTTTTTCAGTATATTTCTCGCTATAACTTCGAAATTATTCACGAGAACTGTGCTGAAAAAAAAAAAATGGTTTTCACAACGGTATGGGATTCTAAGCGTGCTGGAGTGGGTATTACATAGGATTCAAAACACATTTCATATAAGAGGTCTCATTGCAAATTTGACCAGCTTTCAGATGAAATAAAAAAATTTCGGATCGGACAAATAATGTTGGAGTTACAGCCAAAAGAGTACCGACAAACGTGTTTTCGCGATGTGTTACTTACCGCAACTTAGCCAATCTTTAGGCATTGGTGGTGGCCAAACCGTTGAACTGATTTGAATGCAATATTATTAAAAAGTAAGTTTAATATGACGTTTTACAGTTTTCGAAAAAATATTGAATTTTTCCCCTCCCCACAGCTATAAAACTTAGCTGACTACGCAGAAAAAAAAAAAAAAAAAAAATGGATAGAACCAAATTTGTTGCATATTTGATTTGATTTAATGTGTATATGAGAAACTTTGAATGATTATTTTTCTTTATTAAATAATTAACTTTTACTTAAATATAATTACCTAGTACACGTAAGTATTTTCGTTATTTTCAGATTACCCTAGATAAATTTCAAGAAACACATCAATGTCAACGAGGTTACACGAGGTTGTCGGATAAAATAAGTTTGTTTTCCCATCTGAAAGCTGGTTAATTTACTATGAGACCTCATATACGAAATTTTGATCAAGCCCCATGATATACTCACGCCATTACGCTGAGAACCCCATACTCTTGTGAAATCCACTTTTTTTTCAGTATATTTCTCGCTATAACTTCGAAATTATTCACGAGAACTGTGCTGAAAAAAAAATGGTTTTCACAACGGTATGGGATTCTAAGCGTGCTGGAGTGGGTATTACATAGGATTCAAAACACATTTCATATAAGAGGTCTCATTGCAAATTTGACCAGCTTTCAGATGAAATAAAAAAATTTCGGATCGGACAAATAATGTTGGAGTTACAGCCAAAAGAGTACCGACAAACGTGTTTTCGCGATGTGTTACTTACCGCAACTTAGCCAATCTTTAGGCATTGGTGGTGGCCAAACCGTTGAACTGATTTGAATGCAATATTATTAAAAAGTAAGTTTAATATGACGTTTTACAGTTTTCGAAAAAATATTGAATTTTTCCCCTCCCCACAGCTATAAAACTTAGCTGACTACGCAGAAAAAAAAAAAAAAAAAAAAAAAATGGATAGAACCAAATTTGTTGCATATTTGATTTGATTTAATGTGTATATGAGAAACTTTGAATGATTATTTTTCTTTATTAAATAATTAACTTTTACTTAAATATAATTACCTAGTACACGTAAGTATTTTCGTTATTTTTTTTTATTTGTAAAAAATGTACTACAAATAACGGATTCCGAGTTATTTAATCAAACAGCTTTGGACTTACGATTTTCAACCCTTTCCCTCTCTAATAACCTGAGATAAACGATTATATATATATATATATATATATATATATATATATATATATATATATATATATATATATATATATATATATATATGTATATATATATATATATATATATATAGTTAAATAAGCTTACTCCAACTTAGACTTTTTAAAAAAGGTTTATTTCAAATACAATAAATATAATACTTGTTTCTAACAATGACTGACTAATAGCTATAAGACGGGTCGAACTGACCGCTACAATCCTAGCTTACTTCTATCCTTCGTCCTAAAAGACGAGGTCTTATATAGGGGTTGTTATCGGTGTGAAAGCAAATAGTGAATAAGGAAACGAAGGGCGTAGGATAAGGGGTGATGACCTTTTACAAAGATTACTGTCTTAACTTATAGGGGTTGTTATCGATGTGAAAGCAAATAGTGAATAAGGAATCGAAGGGCGTAGGATAAGGGGTGATGACCTTTTACAAAGATTACTGCCTTAACTCTTCCCTTCTTTAAGATTGTTAGCTTCTGATAACAATTATTGTTAAAATGTTGATTCATACAATTTAGATAGTAAGATTTTACACGAGTCCTCAGTACCACATTTGTGGTATTTAAGTTTAATGTTTCTGAAATTGATACATCATAAAATGTTTGTAATATGTTGTGATAATTGTGATAATAAATTTGCGTTAATGTGGGGTAACAATCATTTATGTCTATATTTATCAGACTTACTTTAGGTAAGAATTGGCTAATATTATTACAATTGGTCATCTTACTTATATTATAGGTTAAATATTGTTTTGTAACATCCAGATATCTTATATTTTTATCTAATCATTGCTTAAGTTTACAAGTTTTTACATAGCCATTTTGAATTATTGAATAAATACAACTGTTATTAACTCCAATAAGATTTTTACAATAATATTCCTCCTCGTATATACAGTCTGCTGAAAAAAAAATGTTGTTTTGGTGTTGAATGTATAAATCGTGGTCAAGCTCGATTTCAAAATGTAAAAAATGTGTAAAATGTGTCATTAATATATTTAGGTACTGTATGAACTACGTATCCTTGGTATTTGTTCTCGTGAGTTGGTAGTCTTATAAAAGTATGAATTACCTTCTTGTTTGTTTGTTTGTTTGTTTATTTCGTTTAACGTCACTTTATGCTGCTATGGCTAATCGGACGATGCTACGGTGGGAGTCCTAAATTTTGCCTATCCAGGTATAATTAGGATAGGGATCTTTAACGAGTACCTGACATCGCACAGGCTCGGGACCCCCATTTTACGTCCCTTCCGAAGGACGGCATAGCTAAGGATTTTTTACTCCCTTTAAAAAATCCTAAGGTCATCTGCCGGGCTGCGAACCCGCGATCTTGGGTTTAGTAGGTTGCTATGCTAACCACTACACCACAGGTGACCCCGTTACCTTCTTGTGTATTGAACAAAATATTTTACTATTTGCCCATAAAATTTCTGTATTGTTAGATACTAAATGAACTTTGATAGGAAGATTTTTCAAAACGTTAGTCATAATACTGGAATGAATTATACCTAATTTGCAAAATTCTAGTGATAGAGTTATTTCCTTTACTTGGATTAGTAATTGAGAAATATGTATGTATAAATTATAAGCGTCTTCATTTGTTTTTAATGTCATCGTATTATTGGTGATAAGCTCGAAATTTTTATTTAGTGTTTTAATTTTATTTTTATAATCAGATATTAATTGTTTGTCAATATTAACTGAGGTTTCTTATTATTTAAATTTCTTGCAAGTAGTGCATGTATTTATGTATTCACCTATCTTATCTTTCATCCGAGGAAAATAATATTCCCTTTTGAGCTTTTCATACGTTTCTCCTATTCCTCTATGTTGGGTTTTTCATGGTTGTAATTGGAGATGATATTTTCTTGTTCTTCTTCGATTTCTACTTCTGTGTTCATTATGTAATATCTTTTGATTTTGACTGTGGGGTATTCTGATTCTATGATTCTTCTCAATTCTTCAAAGTATTCGTTTAGAATATTTTCTAGTACCGTTTGATTTGAAGAACAGTATACTCCATATGTCGTTCCGGGTTGTAATATTTCTTCTAAATGTTTTTTAATTCCTTGTTTGTTAATCACATGTATTGTATATCTGTTTTTCTTAAATGGTTTAGTATATTCATATTTTTCGTTACCTCTCTTTATTACTAATTGATATTTTTCTATGTTTATGCATTTGTCTGGTTCGCATAACCATACTTGCGCTGCGCTAGATTCTTGTGAGTGAATCGTTTCAAGATCTTCTGAGTTTTCTCGTGTCAGTGGCATCTCTAATTCTTGTATTAATGATTCGTATTCTGGTGAATGCCTGATAGGTTGTTGTAAGACTTCGTCTAGATCCATTTCTTCGGAAAGGTTTAATTCTGTTATTTGACTATTTCTTGAAAGCGCGTCTGCTACATGATTTGTCTTTCCCTGTACGTGTTTTATATCGAACTCAAATTCTTGCAGTTTCCATATCCACTTCATTATTCTCGTGTTTCCATTTTTCATCGTGAATATCCATGTCAGTGGTTTATGGTCTGTCTGTAATAAGAATTTGGTACCATATAAATAGGGTTTGAAATGTTGTGTTGCCCATATTACAGCTAACAATTCCTTTTCGATTGTACTATATTTAAGTTCAGTTTTTTGCAGAACTCTCGAGGCAAATGCTATAGGGTGTTCTACGTCATTCTCGTCCTTTTGTGATAATACTGATCCTAAAGCTTGATTACTTGCATCCGTAGTAAGAATAAATTGTTTGTTCCAATTCGGATAATTTAGAATTGGTGCATTTGTCATGAGATCGATTAAGGCTTTACATGCGTTATTTATTTCTATCGTTTTATAAACTTTCGTTTGTAAAGATTGGCATAATGGTTTAGTTATTTTTGCGTATCCTTTGACAAATTTTCCATAATAACCTGTCATACCCAGAAATTGACGTGTCGTTTTTTCATCATGTGGTAAAGGAAAATTTAGGATCGCTTCTATTTTGTTGGGGTCGGTTCTTAAGCCTTCCGGTGTTACAATGTAGCCTAAAAATTTTAATTGTCGTTTAAAAAAATCAGTTTTGTCTAACTGAATAGATAAATTATGTTTTTTCAAGGCTTCGAAAATCTGTTTTAAATTTCTTAAATGTTCCTCCTCTGTTTTTGAGTAAACTATAATATCATCTACATAAATCATAGCGTTCGGTATATTTTCTATCATCATGGTCATGGCTCTTTGAAACGTAGGTGGTGCGTTACAAAGTCAAAATGGCATCCTTGTGAATTCATAGTGACCATTTTCCGTAGAAAAGGCTGTTTTTTCTATGCTTTCCGGATCCATTCCAATCTGATGAAAACCTGAGGTTAGATCTATTGTCGAAAATATTTTTGCTCCTTTTAATCTGTTCATGAGGTCTTCTATAATAGGGAGAGGAAATTTATCTTTTATCGTAGATTGGTTTAGCTTTCGGTAATCTATCACTATTCTTACTTTCTTTATTCCCGACGCGTCCATTTTCTTTGGAACTTTCCACAGTGGAGAGTTATACGGCGACTTACTCGTCTAATAATATTATTTTTTAACAATTTTTCCACTTCCTCGTGAATTTGTTGTTTGAATTGTTCCGTGTATCTGTAATTCCTAGTGTAAATAGGATTTTCATTGGTAGTAATAATTTTATGTTTTAATAAACCCGTTATTTTTAATTGTTCATTTTCCTTTTTTATATTAATAATTAATCATTTTCCTCCGTTTTCACTTATTATATTAATTAATTTTTCTTTTAAACTTTCGTCGATGTGGTCAAGTCTTAGTAGCTTTTTTATTTCGTTTTTATCTTCGATATAAAATATTTCGTTTTCTAATTTATATCGTTTTTCCTTGACTTTTAATTCTTTTTTGTTTAAATCGATACTTATTTGTAAATCTTTCATTGTTTCATAGCCCAGTAGTATGTTAAATCGATCACTAAAGGGAAAAATAAGAAATTTTGCTTCTTGATTTATTCCTATCAGTGGAAGCAGATTTATTAGTGCACTTTTTGTACCTTCTGCGCGAACTGTAGGGGTTTTTATCGCAAAGCGTTCATTTATTATTTTGGCGTCTTTTGGTAATGCTATCGGATTAATATAATTTTTAATTGCTCCGGTATCGATCAGCCATTTGTTTCCTTTGTCATCTTTTAATTCCGGTAGATCATTGTTCGTATTATTCAATTCGTGAACTTCTATTGGTCCGGCGGGTCGTTGTTGCATGGACCTGAGCCAAAAAAAATTATCCTGTCGAGCTTCTATAGCGTTCAGTTTTTCCGTTAGGATTCGAATCTGCTCGTCTTTTTCATTTTCTGTATAATGAACTCTATTGGACACAGTTCTCATAGATACTGTATTGGAATCTTTTTCAGTTGGCGGTAATGAAACTTTTTCTCGATTTGGATTTTGTTTGTTTCTCCAGTTTCCCGATGGAGGTTTGTTAAAAAATTCATGTTGAGATTGCGGGTCCCATGGTTTGTTGTATATTGGTTTTTGGGTTTGATACTGCTTATAGTTTGGGTTTTGATTATAATACGATTGATACGGTTTTTGTTCGTACCTTGGTTTTTCATAGCGGGGTTTCTGATGTTCCCAGTCTTTTTTCTTTTGAAGATTGGGATCAAAATGTTTCCTTTTATAATTTGGATTTTGAAAATTTTTTTGTTGTGGATTATACTGATACTTACCGTATAACCTTTGAACAATGTGTGCGGCACTGTTTTAAAGGATATCTTCAATATCTTCTAATGTATTCCATGTTATATGATAAATGAAATCTGTTAAAGAAGGGTGGAGATCATGCACCGCGTGATGGGATATTTGTCTATCATATCTTTTCATTTCTGCTTGTTTATCTAAGATCGTATCGTGGGTGTAAACTCGAGTATATAAGTCACAATGTCGTTTCTATTAATCTTTCTAAATAATTATGAGGATTTTCGTTACTATGTGGCCTGACATTTAATAATTCCGCAATTAATTGTTCTCGAGTTCGAGAATCTTGATATTTATTTTTTAGAAAATTTAAAATTCCTTCTACGCTATTAAATTCTTTATCATGTACAGCTGCGGCTACTTTCCCTTTTAATTTACATAATAAATTTAAAATAATCTTTGTATGATTAATATGTCTATGTGGATTATTTTCTTTACAGTATAATTCTGTTAAAAACTTAGTATTACGAATAAAATTCACTAGACCTATTGGATTCCCATCATAATCTGGAATCATTTTAAATTCACTTTCTTTAATTTCTAACGCCATTGTGTTTTCGTTTGTTTGGTCGGATAGTCTTAAAGCGTTAAGTCTGTCTGTTAATGACATACAAATGTTACAATTTATATAAAAATAATTATCCTAAGATGTCTTCAGTTGATATTGGCTTCTTAACAAAAGAGATGGGTTGAGATTGTAGAAATTGAAATTTCTGCTTACTGGAAAGAAGATCCTCGTAGTCGTGGAGAATGCTTGATCTTGTTCAAGACTCAGTGGCAAATCTTCCTCTTGACGTGGAGACGTGGTTATGCTGCTACGGTACTGGTATTACACACAGCCAAAGCTCCGTAAAGTTACTAATTCTTCAAAAATAAGCTTTCAAGTCCCTAAGTTCGGGCGCCAGTTAAATAAGCTTACTCCAACTTAGACTTTTTAAAAAAGGTTTATTTCAAATACAATAAATATAATACTTGTGTCTAACAATGACTGACTAATAGTTATAAGACGGGTCGAACTGACCGCTACAATCCTAACTTACTTCTATCCTTAGTCCTAAAAGACGAGGTCATATATAGGGGTTGTTATCGGTGTGAAAGCAAATAGTGAATAAGGAAGCGAAGGGCGTAGGATAAGGGGTGATGACCTTTTACAACGATTACTGTCTTAACTTATAGGGGTTGTTATCGATGTGAAAGCAAATAGTGAATAAGGAATCGAAGGGCGTAGGATAAGGGGTGATGACCTTTTACAAAGATTACTGCCTAAACTATAGGGGTTGTTATCGGTGTGAAAGCAAATAGTGAATAAGGAAGCGAAGGGCGTAGGATAAGAGGTGATGACCCCTTTTACAAAGGTTATTGTCTTAACTATATATATGATGTTTGTTCAAGCATTTTAGTATGTAGGTATATAAAACAATGTTCGATGATGACGTAATTCCCGATTATCCTATCTTTCTTTTTCATCAATAAATTATTTAACAATAACAAAAATAAATAAATTTTGATTGTTTGATAAATAAACTATAAAAAGACGGAAAGGTATTTTCCCCCAGAACCCACTTTTGACTGTTTTTTGATATCTGCCGTATTTGAGAGAACCGCTGGGCCCACAGGTACCATTCTGGTCTCAAACGACGTATTTTAGGAGATATGTCACAAAATAAGTGACTATATCGAAAAACTTTTTGGGAACAAAATGGTCTCTATACGAATATGATATCCCTGAATTTAGGGAACCAATGGATATATAGAGCTCACCCTGATCTCAAATTGTAGCAAATTTAGTTTACTTTAAAAGTATGTAGAGTGACTATACCTATCAGACGCTTCCTTAACTAACATACTGAGCAAAAACTGAAAACATTCTGAAAATTTTAGCATTAACGAAGACTTTTTCCCGACTATATGAAATTCCCGACATATTCCCGGAATTTCCGACTAGTAGACAACCTGCACTTACTACGCCGGGGACGGCTTTTGATCTCAGGAGGGGTGAGTTAAGTAAACAAATTGTGAAATCTAAACAGGAAGATCATCAGTAATAACTAGGGCTAATTAAAAATATGCATTTATTTTTGATAAATATGCAGGTAAAACAAAATAATATGCACAATCAATTAAATTATTTTATTTATTGTTATTATTATATAAAACCACAAAACTAACTAAAAAAATGTTATAAGTAACTTATCAAGCTATAAGAAAAAAGTTATTCATTTGTAAAATTGTTGGCAACAAACATCCTCAAATTTTAAAAAGTCAAACATTGCCGATCAGACCTCAAAGTTTTTTTATATTTACTAAATGATATTTTAATGTCCACAGAAGTCACCGGAGCACTTATAAACGTCGCTAATATAGAAGGGCTGAGCGACATATCTTCTTCCCCGATGGTTCCCTTAAGAATGTTATTGATCTTTCGTAAATTTTTAAATCCCGGATTTTTTAAAAAAACATCATCTACTTTTTGACGGATTTTTAAACAGTAAGGTCCTTGGATATTTTTTAGTTTTTTTTACAGCATCCTCTATCAATGCTAAGCTTTCAATGCTGACAGCAATAAATTTTGTGTTTCCAGGGTTTTGATGATTTTAACAAAAACCCAAAGTTAGTCGAAATGAAGCATACATTATATTTTAACGAAGTCATATGGAGTACAGTTTTGGCTTTTAGAAATTGATTGATTGACACGGCTGCTGTATCGTCCAGTTTAGAAACCACATTTTTAATTTTATCGAAATTTATTGAGTAGTAATTGGCAGCTTCTAGCCATGTTCTCAATCTTGTAATAATTAGTTCAGGAGGTAAATTTAATTCTAGGTTGCTCTGTTTTAAAAGTTTTACACGACTCGGTGCTTTCAGAAAGAATTTTTTCACTTTGGAAATGAGTGCATCAACATCTTCAAATTCACTTCTGACTGTTTCTACAACTCTGTGAAAAGTTGTAAATTTAGGAGATAAGGCTGAAATGGTTCTGCAGAGATCTTTCCGATAATAATGTTAGCTACGTACCTCCCTAGACCATCTATAGTTAGCGGATTTTCACTATTGTCTCCTCGTAAATATCGGGAAGATAATTTTTTCGAATAGTACTCTCGTCGGGCATTTTGAGGCAAGTGTTTGTTTCCAAAAAGTGTTTGTTTCCAAAAAGTGTTTTAACTCGGGGTTGTTAATTTTATAAAATGGAATATTAGCACTAACAAATTTTTAGTCGTGCAAAAATGGTGACGCTTTAATGGACGAAATACTTTTTCACTAATTCACTCGTTTTACACTTTAGTTTTGAAATCTTAACTGACGTGGATGACACTGTGAACGATGTGGACTAAACTGAAATAAATGCGTTTGTTTACTTTGTTCCGGAGGGGATTCTCAGAATTTAAACAGTCATCTACTATGAAGTAAAACCTGTGGCTTTTTGTGGTATTCTTTGTCTCTTACGCATTACTTCTTTATCGGCTCTAAACTTTTTTTTTTTTTTTTAATGAAAATGTTTGATGCAATATAATATGAATATAAAAGTAAAATATGCAAAAAACACTGGAATATGCATATATATGCAATATAAAAGCTGCTTTAATCAAACCGTTTTGGTCCAAAACATGTTTCAAAAGTCATAATAGTGATATAAGAAGCATAGATTAAAATACAGTAAACCCTCGGTATAACGCGGCTCGTTATACCGCGGATTCGGATATAACGCGGGTCAAGCTCCGGTCCCGATCCTGATTCAATTAAAATTAATAAAAAATAAGGTTACATCGTATTATGGTTTTAAAACCAACAGTAGAAAACTTGAAAACAATTCATTAGAAAATTGAGTCATAAAACCAATAGAAAAAACGAAAAGGTTCCAAAGTTTAATAAATTCTGGGAAAAAGTGAACTCTGCAAATTAAGTTACATTTGTTAATTTTTTTTTTTTTTTTTTAACACATTTCTAATTTTACTGAACATTAAAAGGAATTTGTAAAGGAAAAAAATTATAACTGGTTGTTAACGTAGGAAGTAAAACTAAATAGGACGTTTAGAATGAATTACGATTGTCTAACCAATTTTCATTGTTTTTGTTTCAATATTAGAACTTTTTAAAGTTTGATTTTTATTAGAATTTTAAAAAAACTTTAGGGAAGAGTGGGTACATCGCTTGTATCGTCCTGGAAATAAGCCGAAATGTGTTGCTTAGACAATGTCGATTGAATATCTTCCCGGTAACCTACCTAGATGACGTACGGAGAAGTTGTCTCTATTCCTGCCTTCTTGGTTCATAGAATCCCCCTCACTTCCTTTTTAAAAACTGTGTATTATTCCTTTAGTTGTTGCCCGAGTTTATATCAGAGTGCATCATCATTATTTTTTGACCGCCAATAATTCATACTTCCGCCCTATACTTTTTATAGCCCTATACTTTATATTTTTATACCGCGGGAGGTTTCATTTCCCCTTAACCCGCGTTATAACGAGGGTCCACTGTATGCAAATGCATTACCATCCGAGCCCTAGTAATAACTGACCTACCTGGAAGAGTTGAATCAGCATTCTTTTCTGTATGAATAGATCCGTGAACCCTTTCGAGGTGTTCGTTCATTCCGTCATATACAATGTAACCCCGTAATTCTGTACATATTAATAAACGTTTTTTGTTAAAAAACATTTATTTATCCACCTTACGTAACTCTAGTCAGAAATTTAATGGTGAATGTTTTTATTATATAATATTTTTCGCTAGGACCTACCGTTTAGGAGCTATATTGGTTTGTATCAAATAAGTCAGGTTTGAAAACCCTACTTTCTCTCAACTTTGTTTATTTCGAATAACGATATATTGATGTAATTTGATCGTTTTATTTGTAAAATTTAAGTTGAGGAAAGTAGTAGATTATAGACATGGACATGTCTATTGTTTTTCCCAGTCATGGAGAAATTGAGTTTTGGTCATTATCAGTTAATATAATATTATAATTAATATAATACAAATCATATTAATATATATATATATATATATATATATATATATATATATATATATATATATATATATATATATATATATATATATATATTTTTTTTTTTTTTTTCAATTTATTGAAATTTACAACTGTACAATATATACATCTAGTAAATAGGTTGATTATGATTACAACAACATGCCAAAACTTGAAAAGAACTACTCATCAATAGCACTTCAATATAAATCTATACTAGAAGATCTCTAGGCCATCTTCTTTTCAGACACCTCGGAGGATTATCGGGAATAGAGTAGGAAGCAAGTTGCGAGACTAGTGGATTTGTGTGGTTATGGAGCTTACTATGGAAGGATAAGTATCTGGTCTGGGCTAAATCATCAACAAATGGGACATTAAGATCTTTATGGATAAGTTTGTTTTTAACAAAGTAGGGAGCATTTTGGATTTTTCGAAGGATTTTGGATTGTAAGGATTGGATACGGGAAGAATTAGAAGGTTTAGTTGAGCCCCAAAGCTCAACTCCATATGTCCAAATAGGTCTGATAATTGTCATGTAAATGAGTCTTTTGTAGTAAATCGGAAGGTTTGAACGTTTGTCTAGTAAATGTTGTAGAAGTCGAAAATGACGAGCGGTTTTCTGTCGTTTTAGTATCATATGTGGATTCAAAGTCAGACGTTTTTCCAGTTGGAGTCCTAGATAGCGGATCTGTTCAACAGGGATCAGTGGGATATTATGAAAGGATACAGTTGGACAGGAAGTCGTAGTTTTACGGCGAAGGGTAAAGTTTATATGATGGAATTTGCTTGGATTTATTTTAATTCTCCAATTTCGACACCATTCTTGAAGGTTGATGAGATGAGATTGGAGTGTTTGTGAGGCATTGAAGGGATCATTATTTACTGATAACACACATGTGTCATCAGCATACGTGGTGAGGACGGTGCTAGGAAGGGTCGGGATATCAGCTGTATACACCGTGTAGAGGATGGGACCTAGGATACTACCTTGAGGAACATCGGCAGTTTGGACAAAGAGAGAAGAATAGGAAAAGTTATGGTTAACTTTGAACATTCTGTCACTGAGATAGGAGCGAATAATAAGGAGGTATGTAGGAGGAAGAAATTTATGGAGTTTGTAAAGCAGTCCCTGGTGGAGGACTCGTTCAAAAACTTGGTCTGCGTCGAGAAAGGCTCCAGTGCAGTACATTCCGCGCTCCAATGCAGATGAGACAACGTCCACCACACGATGACATTGCTGGATAGTGGAGTGTGACTTTCGGAAACCAAACTGGTGGTCTGGGATAATATGATTGGAATCTAGGATGGGATACAAGCGTTTCAGGATGAGTTTTTCCAGGATTTTGCCCATAATGGGCAAGAGTGATATTGGACGATATGAAGATGGGAGTTCAAGTGGATATATATGTGTGTGTGTAAGGAATAGGATTGCTTTCTGAGGAAGGAGTTTTAGGATATGGGCTGTAATAAGGCCATGTCCAGGAGCTTTGTTGAAAGGTAATCTGAGGATAATGTTCGATACTTCTGAAGGATGGAATGCTTTAGGAGGAGGAGTCATTTGGAGCGGAATGTTTAGTTCTGCTTCAATGCACTCAATGTGAGCAGGGTTGGAGACGTCAGGATGGGGGTTAAACGTTTTAAAGAGGTGAAGACCAAAAATTTGGGATTTTTCTTAGTCCGATTTTGTCCAGGTTTGAGAGTCTGTTAGTATAGGGTGATTGAAATTTTTGTAACCAAGGAGTTTTTTCGTCGTTATCCATAATGACTTGTCTGAAGTATTGAGGTTTTTAGTATGGTTACGTAGGTTTTGTATTTTAAAATTACTGATTTCTGTCTTTAGTTTGTTCGCTAAATTGTTGTAATTATGTTTTTCTGTCAATAAGGTGCGAATATGCTGTGGTAAGGTATACTGTTGACTATTAGGATTTTTTCAAGGTAAGGTATTTTCAGTTATACTATTTTCTATTGATATTTGTATATATATTATTTACTGAAGTTTGTCAATCGCTATGTTAATATCTTCTTTTGTTTTGAGGGGAACTTTCAGGTCCAATTTATTTTCTAGATCGTATCGAAATCCGTCCCAGTCTACACGTCCTTTAATCAGTCTGGGAAGGGAGGATATAAGAACGGGATTTAAATGCAAGAGAAGCAGGACTGGGCTATGATCTGATGAAAGATCGTCCATGAATTTGATGATGGTTTGAGAGCAGGAAATTTGGGAAGAAATGGATGTATCAAGGATATCAGGACGTTTTTTAAGAGAGGTAGGCCAATAAGTAGGGTTCAAGGGTGAGAGGACAGAATAACAGTTGGAGGTTGCAATATGGGATAGGATGCTGCCATGAGAGTTGGATGTTCTACAACCCCATCGCTGGTGTTTGGCGTTGTAGTCTCCTCCAACAATAAAGCGCGGTCCGAGGGATCGGAATAATGAATCGAGGAGATTATGAGAAAGAGAATTACCAGGAGGGCAGTATACAGCTGAAAATGTTACATGGAAAGGACGAGTTGAAATGGATACTGAGGTGAAGAATATATTGAATGGTGTAAGTTGGAGTAGAAGGAATAAGAGAATGGGATATTGATTTGTGGATAAGGATACGAGATCCGCCATGGGAGGTGTTATCTGGGTGATCAGATCTGTAAGTGATGTAGTCACATATGTAAAAATATGAACGTTGAGTAAAGTGAGTTTCGGTCAGCAGGGCAATATTTATTTTAATGTCATGGAGAAATATGTCGAGTTCGTCTCGGTGAATTTGTAGTCCATTGGCATTCCATAAAATGATAGCTAGAGGCTTAGCGCTCATCTTGCAACATTAAATGGAATTTCTGTTATTGCTCTGGTGAGTAGGGTAATGAGCGGTCTGATGGTATCTTGCAGTTCTCGAAGGAATGAGGAGAGGATGGAAGAGATATCGGTAGGATTTTGGTAGGGAAGAGGAAATCAGTCGATTGCATGGGATGAATTATTTATTTCAATTGGATTGTTGGTTGGGGGCTCCGGTATTGGAGGGATAAAAGGTGCAGATTCAAGTTGTATTGGAGCTTGAGTTGAAGGATTGATCTGTACATGAAGTTGGGCAGGAAGTGGTTGTTGCTTTAGAGGTGGTAATTTTACTTTTAAAGGTAAATTATAAGGAGGAATTTTCTGTTGTGGGAGTTGAGTTTGAAAATGTGAGGTCTGGGGCTGGGGTTGGGAGATTTGAGGCACCTGAGATTGTGTTTGATGTCTGATCTTTTCAGAGTAAGAGGCTTGCTGTCGTGGTAGATGTTCTTGTGATGTAGACTGCTGATGTCCACTTCTGTGGGATTGAGCTCCTTTCATTCCCGGAAATAATTGCTGGTTAGTAATGTCAGGTGATTGGATTCTCTGATTTTGTTTGGGGGCTGAATTCAAAATTTTTTGACTTTGAAGATTTTTGTACACTGTGCAGCCTCTATAACTTGCAGGGTGGTCAGATCACATAGTGCACATATCGCAGGAGTTTCTCTCGATTTCTGCCAGGTTTCCGTTGCGTGCGTGCCAGCACATTTTACACACCTTTCCTAGTGGTAACAATAGTCTTGGTATGTCCAAGACTTTGGCACCGAGTACATTGAACTATTGTTGGCCTTCTTCTTGGTTCTTCAAATCTAATGCAGGAATAGACCAGTCTTGTTACCTCAAAGATTTCCTCATTGTTGCGAGCTGGCTCTAGGTCTACTAAGAATAGTGGTAGGAGATATTTTTCTTTTGGGTGAAGTACAGGCGAAACTTGTCTCACATTGTGACCAATAGCTTCCAGGTCATGATTGATGGCGCTGGTTGGGGGAGAGGAATGTAGACCCCCTAGTAGTACTCCATATGATTTTTCTTCTCTTAGTTGGTAACAGTGGCTAAGTGGTTCGTGAGTTTTTTATAAATTTCTTTGTTAGAAGTTTTAATTTTTATGTCTTTCACCCTACAAAAACAATGGAAATTAGTTTCTCCGATCAATTGAGAAATTTCTTAGCAGAAGGACATAAAATTCTCTATTTTAGTCACATAGATTGGTGGTGGTT
The DNA here is from genome assembly GCA_003667255.2 of Euschistus heros. Taxonomy (NCBI): domain Eukaryota; kingdom Metazoa; phylum Arthropoda; class Insecta; order Hemiptera; family Pentatomidae; genus Euschistus; species Euschistus heros. Next base: position 623,661 of record RCWM02000312.1, read on the forward strand.
CTGGATTAGTAGTATTTTTAGAATTAGAGTTGATATTATTTTTTATTAATGTGCTGGTTGATGGGGTAGGCTCATTGATAGTTGAATTAGTAGGTGGAATTGGATTAAATCTTCTGGCTGCAGATGTTTTACTGTGGGTTTGATGGCTTGTGTTTTTCACAGAATTTTTTATTTTGGCTGACTTATTTTTTTTTTTATTAGGTGAATTGCCCGCTGAACCAGGGGCAGGGGTTTCTGTGGCGCTTTTGAAGTGTTCTTCGTGATTGAGAATCTCGCTTATTTCTGAATAAGGAGCCTCCTAGTCTCGCTTATTTCTGAATAAAGAGCCTCCTCCTACGATTCGTCACAAGATATGTGAACTACTTCCATTATAATGAAATATTAAACAAAAATAGAATATAATAATAATACTAAAGCTGTTAAAATAAAAAATATATAAAAAAAGTTAAATGAATTCTTAAATATCTAAACTAACAATATGTATATTGAGAGTAGACATTATTCATAAAATAATAATATAAATTATAAAGAAAAAAAAAAAAATTAATAAAATGATTTTCTGAATAACAGAATTTTATTATATAGCGTCCGATTAGCCATAGCAGCATAAAATGACGTTAAACGAAATAAACAAACAAATTAATAAAATAATGAAATGCACTTGTACGAGAGGCTTCAGAAACATATGATGCCCCAGCCCTTGACCTTGTTAGATAATGGCTGTATAAACCTAGTAGGATTAATACGGGCCAGTCTAATACAGGGTTGCCTCACCTGTATTATTTCACTGTTAATCTTAATATATATAAATTACATACCATGTTCTTGGGGCACGCTGACACCTAAACTACTGAACCGATTTTAATCAAATTTGTGCACCCTGTGCAGTTTGATCCAACAAGAAAGATAGGATAGCTTATATCTTAATTTATAGTCGCAATATTATTTGTATATTATCTGCAAGTCACAATTATCTGTTAGCTCTATACAATTCTAACATATGGCAGTATATTGGTTATTCTACACAATCTGCACTAACCAAAATCATGAGCGATATCCACACTGCAATAGATGAAAAAAACTGACCGTCTTGATACTCCTAGATTTTTCTAAAGCATTTGATTCCATTGACCATCGTACCCTTTTTACCAAATTAAATGCTTTAAAATTTTCCAATAGTTCAATCCACTGGATCCGATCCTTCCTCTCCGACTGCACTCAAGCCGTATCTATCCCTAATCAACCCTTATCCGACTTCCTACCTCTGTCTTTGGGAGTAGCCCAAGGTTCCAGCATTTCACCCCTCCTCTTCAACTCCTACATTACTTATCTTTCCCAGTCAATTTTACATTGTTCCCATCATCTTTATGCAGACGACTCTCAAATTTATTTATCCTTTCCTCCTAACGAATTACATGAAGCTTTGTCTAGGATCCAGGAAGACCTGGATAGAATCTGTACTTGGGCCAACTTGCATAATTTAAAGCTAAATGCAGGGAAAACTCAAGCTATTGTAATCGGTTCAAGTCCCCTCCTCAGATCCATTACCAACTTTCCTACCCTAAACCTGAATAATCAACCTATCACTTTCTGTTCCTCTGCCAAAAATTTAGGAATCATTATTGACCAAAACCTCTCCTGGAAGCCTCAAATCGCCCAAATAGCCCGAAAATCAATAGGAATCCTCAAATTATTCCATCGTTCCCGTCATTTCCTTCCTCAATCCATGCGAAAACTCCTAGTTTCCTCATTCATTTTTTCCTCAGTTTGATTATGGTTGTGTAGAGTATGGGGGCCTCTCGGTGTGTCTCCGGGAAACATTACAACGAATCATGAATAGTTTTATCAGATTTATTACCGGTACCCCGAGACGTTCACATGTATTGCACCTCTACACTGCCTTAGACTGGCTCTATCCATCCTCCCGTAGACAATATTTCCTGGGCACCTTCCTGTACCAAGTCATTAATAACCACTGCACACCCTACATCTATAACCTGTTGAAATTCAAGTCTTCCGTTCACTTCCAACTCACAACAAGATCACGTTCCTCTGACCTATATACTCCTTTCCACCGAACAGCATTATAACAGCACACCTTCCAAGCTCGATCCACTACCCTCTGGAACTCAATACCTCCTGATATTAGACATGCTCCTTCCTTAAACTCATTCAAAACTCTCCTATTCCAATATCTCCTTAAATCCCAGTTAGACGCCACCAATATGTGTAATAATTAAAAATCCAGTCAGTCAATCTCAACTATATCTGATATCAATGAATTACTTCAATAATTATATCATTATTGGTAAATTTGTAAATTTTAATCATTTGTCTGTCTAAAAAATTGCTTTTTATTTTTGTTTCATATAGCTATATGATATAAGAGGACAGTAAGTAGATGTGTAAATATATATTTTCAGCTATTTGTAAATATTTTGTCTTATTAACATTCAAATAGTTAATTTTTTTTTTCTCTATATATCTTTTCCTTTCTATTCACTATATTTGTTTTATTTCATGGATTTATTTTTTATTTTTTTTTTTTTTCATCTTTCTGAATGCATTGTAATTATTATATTAGCATATTATTTTTTTTTTTTTTTTTGTTTACTCATGTATCTAATGCCTTTTGGGTCTCCAGTAAAATAGACGTTAAACGATACCTAAAATAAGAATTGTTTAACAGTCCTTAGCTACTATTTTATATAGACACAATATAGCAATCACCATATGATATATTTATATATCATATGGTGACTTGATAAAATTATCAATTTTACACCTCCGCTGGTCGGAGACTCTTTTATCCAGGGGAAAAAGAGTAAGGAACCAGCTTACTACAGTGAAATAAGTACGCTTCTTTGCATTTCTTCTTGCACTCCACTTCATAAATTGATGATGAAATTTTCTTCTTAATTCTGAAGGGGCCTGATCTAATTTCATCCAATTTGGTACGGTTTAGTTTATTTCCATTTGCGACATAAACCAAATTTCCTTCTCTGAACTCGTATTGTTTTCTGTTTTTATCAATCCGTTTCTTATTTTTTCAAAACTCCTTTTTGAATTTTTTAATGCTGCGATTCTGTCCGTATGTAAGTCATAATTATTTTTTTTCAGCTGATTAGGTACAATTTCTGAAGTCTGTCCGTTGAGTAAATAAGCAGGTGAAAATTTTGTAGTGTTGTGTATTGTGTCATTGTATTCTTGAAGACATAATTTAGCAATTGCTGTCCACGGTTTATATTTGTCCGGATTCTCATTCAGTCGACAACGAATGCGATTCTGTCTGATTCAGTCTTTCATTTAATCCATTAGATTGCGGATGATCCACTGAAGTAAAGATCAACCGTGCACCCAACTTCTTGATTTGATCTTTGAATTTAGATGAATTTAGCGCGCTGTATTGGTCAACCAAAATAATTTCAATATTTTCATTAGATATTGGTTTTATTAATTTAATAAAGTCATTAGCCGTCTGTCCTTTTGAGGTTAAAATCCATGCATATCTAGTAAAATGATCAACTAATAAATGCATGTATTTGTGCGAAGATCTATTTCCACCAAAGCCTCCAATTGTATCTATAGACATAATTTGGTATGGATATTCAGCTGGTCCTAATAGTGACAACATTCCAATCGGTCTTCCTGATCTGGATTTATTTTTTATGCATATGTCGCACTGCTTACAATAATCAGATATCGTGTCATCCATGTTTCTGAAATAGTAAAATGGTCGGAGTTTATTGGCTATCTGCTTGCTACCAATATGACCATAAAAATTATGTATCCTATCAATCAAATATTGACCAAAATTTGTAGATACGTAAATCCGTTTCCTATTGTTCATCAATTTGAAGATGACTTCCCCTTCCCTAATAATGTGTTCTGATTCTTCTATTTCCGCTTTATTGATTTCTTGGTCTTTGTTTATATCTTCGATTCGGATGATATTGACTACTTTTAAGCAATCATCTTCATTCTAAAAGCTTTCTAGAACTGGATTTCTGGATAAAGCATCGGCTTCCACATTATCCTTTCCCTCCTTATAAATCACTTTGAAGTTGTATTGGGATAAGTACAACATTAAATCACCCATGGCCTCATCAGTTCTTGCTTTTAATTTCAAATTCACCAGTGGTTTATGGTCCGATGTTACAGTGAATTCTTTCCCTATCAAATAATGCTGCCAAAATAGAATTGCTTCTTTTATAGCTAAACATTCCAAAAACATGATCTCTCTTTTCATCTGGCCTGGTGACAATTTTTTCGAAAAATAGCCAACTGGGTGTAAAATCCCATCCTCTTGAGGTTGCTTCAAAACATATAACCTCTTCTTCAATTCAGCCATAGTTAAACAATTTCTAATGCCTTTTGGGTCTTCAGTAAAATAGACGTTAAATGATGTCTAAAATAAGAATTGTTTAACAGTCCTTAGCTACTATTTTATATAGACACAATATAGCAATCACCATATGATATATTTATATATCATATGGTGACTTGATAAAATTATCAATTTTACATGTATATATTCATAATATAGTTCTATTTTAAAATAGATACATATACCATCTTTTATGTGTAATCTTTTATGTATGTATGTATGTGTATGTGTGTGTGTGTGTGTATATATATATATATATGTGTGTGTGTGTGTGTGTATATATATATATATATATATATATATATATATATATATATATATATATGATGGTATTTGAAGTTATAATTATTATTTCATATGTTTATTTTTTTTTTAATTTAATTTAATTTTTTTCCCTATAAAAAATTTATGCTGTAATTACTGATGCATTTAATTTGTAAATAACATGCCAGACAATTGTAAGTCTCAGAATAAAGGTTATTTTTTTCATTATAATGTTATACTATTATATAAAAGGACAAGCCATTTTTTGTTTGTCATCACTAACTGCCAAAAACTACTGAACCAATCTCTACCAAATTTTGACTACATCATCTTTATAGGATGGTTTAGCAATAGTAAAATCTAATGATTTTCAACTAATTCTTTATTGAAAAATGAATAATAAGTGGATAACAGTGAAGTTCAAAAATGGCAGCAATTGCCATCTACATGAAAGGTTAAAAGGCACAGTGTTACATAGAGCTGGACATTGATAGTAAAATTTACTTTTTTTCAATTAAATTGTTATTAAAACAGCTATGAGTGAAATATACCAAATTTTAACTAGATCATTTTTATAGTTCTAAATTTAGCAACAATAAAAATTTAAATGTACTATGTCGAGTGTTAGAAATGGGTTTTGCCACACTATCACATACTTTTATGGTTAGAAATTAAAATCCAACCAGATCAAATCAATAACATTATTTCTGTCGAATGAAAATTATTACAAATCAAAATGCTGATCCTCAGCTGTTTAATATTGTGTGTAAAAATATGAATTTTGAACCTTTAGTAGTAAGCACTGATAATGCAGTCCATTATATGCAACAGTTTCTTAATAGTCTCTGTCCATCTGGATTTCCAACTAATATATTAAAATTGAAAATTGGATGTCTAATTATGCTTTATGTTATCTTCAAAAACCTAATCAATCTAAATTTAACCAAGTTAATAATGACTGCTATGCGTGAAAATATTATCAAAAATATTTTAAATATAAAATATACACAAAAAAAAAAAAAAAAAAAAAAAAAAAAAAATCAATTATTAGTTAAAATTATCTAAGATCTTCACTTATGAGAGAGGGCGAAGCCTCGACGGGGGATGATGAAGTTATATATAAAAGGACAAGCCATTTCTGTTCGTGATCACTGACTGCGAAAACTATAGAACTACTCTGTACCAAATATAACTACACCATCTTCATAGTTCAAGGAAGGTTTAGCAATAATAAAATTCACATATTTCCTATTAAATTACTGTTTAAAAAGCGATAAATATGTAGTGTGCAGTAAAGCGAGCACCATTCAAGAAAGGTTACAATGAACCTCTTATACAAAAAGCTATTAATATGTGGCAAGCAACAATAGCATTTAAGTAAAACTAATGAACCTATTTGAACCAAATTTTAACTACTTTATCTTCATAGTTCTATGATAGTAAATTAGAAAATTTACTATAATAATAATTTATACTATTTTAAAAAAGGACAAGCCATTTTTCGTTTGTGATCACTAACCGCGAATACTACTGAACCAATCTGTACTAAATATTAACTACATTATCTTCATAGTTCCAAAAAGGTTTAGCAGTATTAAAATCTACTGATTTTTAATTTATTTTTTATTAAAAAAAGATAATTTGTGGACAACAGTGAAGTTTGAAAATTGACCGATAGGCGGCGAGTGCCATTCTACACGAGAGTTTACAGAAGAGCTTGAAATCGATGATAAAATTTACTTATTAAACTATCAAGAAAATTATTAAAACAGATTTAAATATGGTGTGCGATATGTGGATCCCAGTGAAGCTTGAAAATCGACCGATTGTGTATAGTGCCATTCCACAATAGACTTTACAATGGTAAATTGGATCTATCTGTACCGACATCTAAATGAATAATTTTTATAATTCTAGGAAGGTTTTGCAATGGTAAAATTTACAATAAATAAAATTTAAATGTACAATTATGAGAGGCAGGTCCGAGGTTTGCCACACTGTCATATAGTTTTATAGTTCGAAATCAACATCCAACCAGATGAAATCAATTAAGTTATTTCTGCCGAATACAAATTATTACTAAATCAAAATGTCGATCCTTTGCTTTTTTATATTGTGTGTAAAATATGATCCACGCGCCTTTTGTCGTAAGCACTGATAATGCAGTTTATTTTCCGCAAGAGTTTTTTAATAGTCTTTATCCATCTTGATTACCAAATCATACATTAAAATTAAAAATTTTATGTCTAATGGTGCTTTTACGTAATCTTCAACCACCTACTAATCAGTGCAATTATAACTAGATTAATAATTACTGCTATGCGTGAAGAAAAACATTGAAGAAATAATGCTCAACCACATGCTAAAATACAAGAATCTAATTGATAAACAAATAAAACTTTAATTTTTAGTTGAAATTATCGGGGATGCTAGTTTAATATAGTTCCCACTCACCTCACTTAATAAAATGTCAAAATGTTCTATTGTCTGTAATATCACTCACTATTTGATAAATATTAAAGTGATACTTCGTTTTTTATGCATCAGAGATAGTCAGGAAGACGGAGCGTTACTAGACGTGTAATGTAGTTGCGGCCATCTTGACTGGACTCTAAATTATATTTTAAATTATTTTTTCTTATTTTTAGATTATTAAGTTCATTAATCTGGAAAGAACTAAAACACTATCGCATTTCTTCATTGCCTACTTGATCACTTCCTCATTCTTCTTTATGACCAACATTTAACTCAGCTTGGAGACACCAAGCTGCTGCCGGGACCCATAACAGCTGCACACCTCCTCAAAGTAACTGAACTAGTACACCCTTTCTCTATTTTTCTATCTGCTTCAATTGTTGATCCTTCCTCAGGTACCAAAACGTCAGGATGAATTGACCTCATTTCCAATATTCTGTCTTCCTCAACTTTAAATTTAAATATCATCACAATATATAAGGTCAAGATTAATTCCATGAATCCTCCACAAAAAAAAATGTCAACCCAAACAGGTGAGATTCGAAACCCAATGGGCTCGGCCATTGAGGCTTCTTTCAATTTTTGTGTTTGTAGGGAAAATTTTTATGAATGAAATTTTGTTCAATATTTTAGTAAGATTTTTTGACAACTTCTGGAATGTTCAGCTTGAGAACTCCATGGTTTATGTTGTTCAACACAAGGAGTCTTAATATCGATCAACAGGACATCTCACCAATTGTACTTTAACTCTTCTGCTCGCCACTAGTTCTACATACAAGTATTCCTTTCTTAAAGTACAGAATCTTTCTGAGGTTAGACATATTCCTATGTCTCTTATAGCAACTAGAATGTTCTCCTTCTCTCATAGTTAAAGGTAATCCTCATATCCAATTGTTATATATAGCAATATATCTTTGCACCTCTTTCCAGCAAGGGCATCGTATACTGTTTCCATCACTGTTATGCATCCATTGCAGATCTCTCTTTCCAGAGCCATATTGGGTCACAGAAATGCCTCCTATACCTTCATTGATAGTCTCCTGCAAACTTAATCTGAAAATATTTTCCATACTACTCACTATTTAGAAGTTCAGCAATATTTTGAAATTTATGATATAAAGATAATGGAAAATGCACCTTATATTAGCAATAATGATTAACAGTTTATTTAACTTGGTGACTTTATGGATAATTTTAAAATTGGTTTTGAACAGGCCAAATCTCATGTCACTCTGATAATGGGTAAAGGATCTTATTACTTTAAACAATTAAAATAAATTAAAAACATGTAATTTTTTAAATCTAAATAAATGTAAACAATTTTCATTAAAACCATTTATTAATAATTGAAAGTAAGTTTAAAAAATCTATACTCTTAAAAAACATGATTGGTACAAAATTAATTTATTATTTAATTTAAAGACAAGTTCGACTCTAATAAACAATTCAACTTAGCCAGTATATCCTCCAGTTCAGAATGTAAATGTTTCGTGTATGTTTCATCAGTTTCAGCACATTCTAATAACCAAGTTGAAAACCCACTGGAATCAGGAATACACAATGTAGATTCTTTTTCATTATCAGATCTGATAGGAGAATCCAGGATAGGTGTTTCAACTGTCTCTTCTTTCTGCTGAGCAAGTGAGTGCTGTAAAAAAAACAAACAATAATTTAACACGCACCCAAACACACACACACACAAAAACAAAACAAATAACAGTGAACGCCTATTACATATGGCATGCTTTAAAACAGATACTATACTTTGATCATAGCTCATAAGCAGGCCAGTAATACAAATGGTGTTAAATCTGAGCAATTATCTGCCACTCTACTACGGTTGACTAACACATTACCGATTTATTATTGATCATTTAGTTATTAAAAGGTAGTAATAATTTTAACTACATCATGAACATTCCACATTTACAGTATCTTCAGATGATCTTCAAATATATATATCCTTTCCCAACTCTGACCTATTACAAGCCACTAAAAGGATCCAGGAAGATCTGAATCGAATCTGTAACTGGGCATCACAACAGGGGTACACAACTCCTTAATCTTGACAGAGCCAAGCTCAAATACCTGACAGAAATGTATACAGGGCATTGCAGACTAAACAAACATCTCTGCACAATGAAAATCAAGACCTCACCGATATGCAGATTCTGCAACAGGGAGGATGAGACGCCTTACCACATCATATGCGAATGCGAGACACTGGCAAGGAGGAGATTCCTTCATTTTGGGGAAGAATTCATCGTAGATCCGAGTGTGGACATAGACCCTATTAGGATTATAGGGTACATGAAAACACTAGGACTGTACTAAAATAGTACAGGATAAACGGCACAGGCACAATGAGCCTCAAGGCTGAGGTGCCACTATGGCCGGTTTAAGGAAAAAAAAAAAAAAAAAAAAAAAAAAAAAAAAAAAAAAAAAAAAAAAAAAAAAAAAAAAAAAAAAAAAAGATTTTGGGGAAGAATTCATCGTAGATCCGAGTGTGGACATAGACCCTATTAGGATTATAGGGTACATGAAAACACTAGGACTGTACTAAAATAGTACAGGATAAACGGCACAGGCACAATGAGCCTCAAGGCTGAGGTGCCACTATGGCCGGTTTAGAGAAAAAAAAAAAAAAAAAAAAAAAAAAAAAAAAAAACGGGCATCGACGAACAAGCTAAATTTAAATGCTGAAAAGACCAAAGTGATTGTTATAGGTTTGAGTTACCTCTTAAAAACCATATCCTCTATTCCCACCCTTTTCCGTGATCTTATCAAATTCTACTCCTCGGTCAAAAAGCTTGGAGTTGTTTTTGATGAAACCCTATCCTGGAAAAACCACTTATCTAAAATTTCCCGCCGCACCATCCCAATCCTAAAATGTCTCAAGTACGTTTGCCACCTTCTTTCTTTCAAAACCCGCAGATTTCTAGTTACCTCTCTCATCTTCCCCTACTTCGACTATTGCTGTGCTGTGTATGGGAGGGTTTCAGGGGATCTCGAGGCCAGAATCAAAAGACTATTTAACTGCTTTATCCGTTTTATTTTCGGGATCCTGAGAAGCGCCCACATTTCGCAGTTATATGCGTTGTGTTAAAGTGGCTTATTCCTTCCTACCGTCACCAGTAATTTCTGGCATCCTATCTTTTTCAAACCGTTCATCATCCACCTTAAATTTCCCAACTCTTTCAACTCAAATCCTCAATTCTTACCCGCCAAACCTGTTCCCATCAATCAGATTTGCATACTCCTGCTCATTGCTCAGCCACTTACGACAGATCTTTTGTAATCCGATCCTCTTCTCTATGGAACTCAATCCCTCTCAACATTTGTCATTCAATTAACCTTTCCACTTTCAAATACCACTTCTTTAACCACCTAATATCCACCTAGATCCTGTCCTCCAAAAACTGTTAATTGACACCTTTTAGTTCTTTAAAATATGAGGAGTTTATATTCAAGAAATCTTTTTGTTTTTGAAAAAAATGATAAGTTTTCTGTTACTTTTTATTAATATATTTTTTTTTGCTCTTTCTTTATAATTATCTGTTACTTTGTTATAAAAATATATCATTTTAAGGCTCTTAAGGGACTTGTTTGTACATCATTTTTTATTCTTAAGGGACTTAAGGTCCCAGAATAAATAAAGAATTTTATTATTATTATTATATGAAATGCATGAAAAATATCTTGATCCAACAAAATTTAAAAAAAAATTAAATAGCCAAAAACATTAACAAAAACAAATAAAAACTGATCAAATGAATCAAATTAATTAAAAATATCACATGCATATATAAATACTGACTAACCTGAAGTGCTTTAATTTTATCCAACCGTTCTTGCAGAAATCTCACCTGATGATCAAGTAAATAATCAGTTGAAACTTCAGTAGATACATCTGACAGGACTAACCTATAACATTAATTAATGTTTCAAATATAATTTAAAAAAATAAAAAGTTAAATGTTATATGAATAAAAATTTAAAAGGTATTAGGTATGAACACCTATTCTGATATTCTCTGGAAGGTTTGAGATGACCTGGCACTGATGGACCTGTAACAAAATATCATTAAGATACAAAATGATAAAACACTGAAAATGTGCTGTATCAACTGAATCTTGAGGCAGAAGTTCTCAATGGCATGAAGCACACCCTAGAGGGTGCAGTAAAATCAGAAACAAATATCAGGGATGGACTTAGTTTGAAATCAGGGATCTAGATGTGATAACGACAGAAGAAATAGTGAAAGTTTTAACTGCTTTGTTGGGAAAAGGAAAAGTGACATCACTGCTGATCAGTCAATTTGTATAGTGTATTGTGGTGAATTGCAGATAGCAGTTATTTCCCTGCTAGTTAAGCTAGCCCAGAAGCAATACAGAAATTTTGACAATGGTTACTAGGCACACAAAGTCATCAACTGCTGTGATCACATCTGACAGCACAAGCCCCAATAACTGGATTTGTTTGAGATAGGATACAGCATTTATGCCCTAATGAATACCTTAATTGAAGAATGTGCAGGAGACTACAATTGTAAAAGGAGCACAGTTCTCAATAACTGACCTCATTGAAAAAAAAAATCCATCTAAAACCTGCTGTTACAGGATGGTTGTAAGTAAAAAATAGATGTGTAGTTAGATCCTGGAGTAGGTTATTGTAACCATACAAGGATAGAACACAAATCAACAAGACTGACAATGAAGCAACTTAGATAAGTTGATAGCTTACACTGACAATGAAATGACAGAGAATTTGCTTATGAACTAAATTTTATTAAAAAAATATTTTTAGTTAGTTATAGATATTGTTGATTTATCGTACTACAAATATTTAAAATGATGGAAACAGCTTGAAGAGGCAAGGACTCAGCAACGGTCATGCTGTCATGCCAAAAGTGTATAAGATACACACATAGACATATGCACAAGTACATTACATATTTTACATATAAAATTAAAAGTCGTAAATAGGGATGTTTATTAGGCTAAGATAAAGTAAATAAGTTCATACCTTGATTCCTTTTCTATTTCAGAAATAATTTTTTGGAGTTCTTTTTTAATACCATCTTCTACATTCTGTGTACAATTTGGTTGTGCTTCATTTCGATGGGAATATTTTTCAGTAGAATTTCCTTTTCCACAAGGTGAACCACTATAACCAACAAATATTTAAGGAATGTAAGAAATAACTTTGTTTAGGATCTTAATAGTTTTTTTTTTTTTTTTTTTTTTTTTTTTTTTTACAAAAACAATGTGTGGTTCGATAGCATCAGACCGGCTTAGTAAAACCTTACTAGGTTTCCTCATGAGTAAATATTGATAAATAACAAGTTCTTTCATATATTTATGCAGCAAAATGTAAATTATAAAAGTAAAAAAAATAAAAAGGGCATTATTTTTAAATTGAACCCTAATTTATTTTAGGCTCAACCTTTGCCTAATTATCATAATATAATGAGTTTGGATAAGAGAGGTTGAATAGGTTAGGGTGTGCGGAATAAGCAATAAAATTTAAGCACATTAGATCATGGACAACCCCAAAAATAGGGACAGTGGTCTTGTAACTATGCCAATAAAATTAGAAAATAATCAGTGAATAGTGATTCCACTTTACAACTTAAACTTACTAATATTAACTTCAATAAACAAAATAAAAGTACTTTATTATTACACAAATAAAATTATCTAAAAGGTTCATGGGGTATTATGAACTTAATTATGTTAGATACAACCTGAAATAGATATTTATTGACCTAAAACAAACTCCATTACCTATATAAACCATGATTCACAATGATACTCCAAGATGTCTGTAGAAAAGCTATCAAACAATCTTAAATAAAACAGTTTATAGTTAAAACAAAGTTGCATAATATACTCAAATTTGATTTTAGCAAATCTATCGGTAGTGCTTAGTAAAATAACAATTATAATTTACATCTCACCTATTTAAGTCTGTTCTCAAAAATCCAAGAACATTTTTAATGTTCCAAGAACAAAAGGTCTTTGAAACAAATAGTAATGTGAGGGGGGAAAAAAGGAAGATATCTTAAGAACTTTGATAAGTATTCGATAATTAAAACAACAATAGTATTTTTTTAACATCTAAAGTAAAATGGAAAATAGAATTAACTTACTGTTCAACTGAACTGCTGACATTTGCAGGAAGATACTGAAGTTGTGGAGAATGACCACATAAACGTTTAAAAACTTCTTTTATTAATGCAGAGACACCATCATAAAATGAACCCTGAGAATAGTAAATATAGAAATATACAAGAAAATTGAAGTTAATAAGATTAACAAGAAACAAAAGTTTGTTTTAATACATATATACATTGAAATTTTTATTAATAAAGGTGTACTTTGTACATATTGAATTTGTTATTACAAAAGACCAGATTTTAGCCCAGTAAAACCATAAAAAAAGTTCAATAACAATCTTAAATTGCAACATAAAAATCAAAACATGATAAATGTGTAATTAAACAAAAAGTAGAATTTAACTTGGTACTTTGAAAAACACAATTTATACACTGAAGATGAAAACAATAAGATGAAAACAGTAAATTATATTTTACAATTATAATAGATAAAACTAATAAATATACTGCCAAGAACAACAAATAAGCTCTTTAAACTGTATAAGCTGACAATACAAAAAAAAATTAATTACCTGAGTACAGTATTCACGAATCATATGTCGAGGTTTGTGATGTTTACTAGAACGGGCAGTGAAGAAACACAGCTGGCACAGATCATACTGAATACATTTAAGGCAATGGTATCTTAATCCAACAATAGGGAAAATACCACAAGCAGAACATTGGACATCATGATTCACTAAAAACATAAAAATAATTGATATAGCTTCAAGATTAACTATGGAAAATAATTTTACCACAAACCAGTAAATCAAAATGTGATGCACTAAAGAAGTGGTTTCCAACCTGCAGGGTGCTTCCTCCCTGGAGGGGTGTGAGGCTAATGCGAAAAAGGCATGCAATTTTAACAAACAATATTTTCTAATATAAAAGAAATCAATGTTATACACTTGCTAGTAGTTTGAACAATGGTTTCAAATACAACATAGACATATTGCATAATTAATATACAAGATATGGGCAAAAATCTGTAAACAGTACTTGAAGTTATTATAAGAGTTGTAAAAATAGACCAAAAAGAGGAAAACCACAAAATTGTGAAATGATAGAGGGCAAAATATAGGGAACTTCTATCTCATTTTAAGAAATTTCTCTCTACTATTAGCTCAAATGACCTTCAAGTAAATTTGCATTATACAGGGAAAATTATAAAAACATTTTTACTTACTTACTTTACTTAATCTAACCCTCTTTTACCGCTGAGCGGTGTGAGGTTCATTCTTATAGACCCTGAACCAAGAAGCCCCGTCTTGCACCAGCTGCCTTCTCCTCCTCCAGTCCATTCCTCTTCTGTTAAAGGTCTCTTTGATTGCTTCCTCCCAGGTCTTCCTTGTGGTCGTCTTCCCTCTACTCTGGCCTCGTGGGTAACTGGCAATTTTGTCATCGGCCATTCGCGAGACATGCACAAACCACCTGAGTTGGTTTTCTTGGATTATTTCTTCTGCAGGCCTCAGGTCAAGTTTGTTCTTATAGTAGTGTTCCTCACACGATCTCTTCTTGTTTCCCCCTCTATTTTTCTTAAATAGCGCATTTCCATGGCTTGGATTTGGCTTTTGTGTTTGGAAGTGAGGGTCCAAGACTCGCTTGCATAAGTTAGAATAGGGAGGAAAGTATTCTTGAAGACCACTTTCTTAGTTGCCTTTGAGACTTCTTTTTTGTCCAAGAAGCCTGTCTTGAGGGAATAAAAGCACCTTCCAGCTGTCTTTATTCTTTCCTTAATCCTCCTTTCCTACGGTGATATCTGATCACACATTTACTATGGTTGGGTCAAATCTGACCTTTTAGGCCATATTTTACTTAAAAAGCATTAATCACAGGGAAAAAAGGATATTTGGCAGGTATTAATTTAAATCAGTAATATTATTCTAAGCCAATTTTATTCTTATTTACATTCTTTGGGTCTTGTAACTTCAGTCATATTAATCACAGTTGTTGCTTAGAGACTGAACACTGGGTAGGTAAACATAGGTCACATTTTTTCTCTGTTATTTCTTTTCCAACGTACGGCATTCCACCCCAAAAATAAAAACATTTTGCATCAACAAGAGATATTATCTTCAACCCATACTTGTCAGGTTTGCACGCCATATTCACTTTGGAAGGACAGCGTCGTCGGAGCCCAAGTAGAGTTTCATCGATGGTAACATCATGACTTGCAGCAAAATATCGTGAACAGTTGACATCTCAAATTCCTCTGAAGGCAGCAAACTTATCTAAGTTTTATGTTCTTTTGTCATAAAATCTGCAGTATTCAAGAAGAAACTGAACCTCATTGTGCCTCGAAAAACTGGAGGGCCATACATTTATGAAAATATTTCTTTTGTATTCAATGTACAATCTTTCAGAGCTCCCCTCAAAAAAAGAAGACCAAGAAAAGCTCTGAATTCAAAATATTCCGTATGCGAAATGAACGATTCATCCACGGAAGTATATTTGCAGCGTGCTTCATCTATTTCCTCATTGGTGTGCTGAACAATTTCTCCGATCATTTCATCTGTTATAAACAGAGAAAACAATTCCAACGGGTCCGTTTTACCTTTTGCCTTCCCTCTTGGTCCTGGGTTTCTCTAATTACATTGGTGGCAGGTACTCTTGCTAATTTAGAACGTACTAACTTATCTGTCCAAATGGTTTCCAGAAGCAAATACCTCTTTGTTCTTTTCTATAACCTTCTTGGATATTTGTCTCATGGTTAATATCAGGTCCTGTGTGCTTTTGTTAGGCCGGAATCCACATTGTTCTTCCACAGCTTTTGTTCAAAAAGAGTCCTTAATAGTTTTTCAAGCACATTAGAATATACTTAGTAGGGAATGCTGAGTAGGGATATGCCTCGATGATTCTGGCATTCACGATTGTCCCCCTTTTTAAAAATTGGAATGATGATAGATACTTCCCAATCCTTTGGGATCACTTTCTTTTTCCAAGCCACATTGAGGTGGTGTTGGAGCATTTCATGTCCCTTCATGCCTATATATTTCAACAATTCTGGGGAGATGTCATCAATGCCAGCCGCTTTCCCCAGCTTTAGTGAGCTTATAGCCTCAGCTACTTCCTCTTCGTCAATGTAGTCATCCTCTTCCCAGATGTCATCTATTCTAGCCTGTTGGTTTGCCTCCAATTCCTGCCCTTTATATGCCAGCAGTTCTTTATAATATTCTGCCCATCTATCCATAATATTCTCCGGCTTACTCAGGATGACTCCATCTCCATCTTTGATGTGCTTCAGTACTGGCTCTTTTTGTTTCCTCGTGCTTCTAAGGCTTCGGTAGAAAAGCTTCTGGTTTTCTTTGAAGTTGTTTTCCAGAACTCTTCGACTTTTTCTTTCCTTTCATCACTGCTTCTTTCACTTTCTTCCTTTGTTCTTTGTATGTTGAGTATGCCTTATGACTTAGTTTGCAAGAATCGCTTCCATAAGGCTTTCTTCTGTTTGACTTCTTCCTTTATTTTGTCGTTCCACCAAGCAGTTTTCAATGTCCTCTGTCCCAGCTTACTTTTTCCACAGGTCGTCTACGTCACTTCCAGGATTATTCTCTTGGTTCCTGTCCAAGATTCTTCTATATTATCACTGTCCCAGTTGTATCTGTCACTATTGGCCTTTTCTTCAATTAAGTCCTGGTATGCTTTTGACACCTCTGCCTCCCTAAGTTTGAAATATTTTATTTTAAATCTGGGTGTCTGTTTTGTCAGTCTGTTTTTGTTACTTGAGTTGTTAAGGACTATTTCCATTATTAGTAGCTGATGGTCGCTACCTATCTCGTAGCCTCTTTTGACTTTTACGTTAGTTAGATTTTTCCTTTGTTCTCAGGGGATTAGAAAGTAGTCAATAATGGGCCTTTCATTTCGCCTTGGTTCCTCTCTGGTATATTTATGAATTAGCTTGTGAGGTAAACAATGCAATACCAAAATTATAATTTAAACAAAAAATGAATTAGATAATTGGATTTATTTTATTTAAATCCATTTTTTTTTTTTTTTTAATAGATATATAACAGCATTGGACTTATTTTTTTAAAACTTTATACCACTTATATAAAAGAACAAAGAGTTGTATTAACTGCCATAGTTATGAACAAATTTAACTATTAATATTGTTTAGCCTTGGTTTAAAAAATATATAACTTTAATTGTTTCAAAAGAATCAACTTTAATTTTAATTTTATTACTGATTTTTTTTTTGTCACCTTTCCAATTATGAAAGTAAAACAATTAGTTTGTAGTTTAGAATATTATTTCTTTTGTTAATGTTAGCACCTTAGCCTCATTTATTGTATTCATAATTTAAATAAACAAAAAAAAAAAAAGAAGAGGAAGGGGATCGCACGTCGGATCGCCTGTTTACAGTGTTTGAATTCATATCGCGGGAGGACTGGACTTTGTGCGGCAGTGGCTCACACAGTCAGTTGGAAAATAGAAAGCAACCAGGACGCATGGAAGTAACCGCTTACATATATATATATATATAATATATGTTTTTTTTTTTCTCAGGATCCTGAAATTAGCAGGGTGCGCACCGCTACAGTTAGAGCTAACACATTTAAGCTCGATTGGAAACCATCGCCATCGGACATCGTTTTTTCATCGATTTAATGAAGATCATTTTGGGAACTACGCAGTCTTCACGTTGTGAGTTTGTCTGGACTTTATCTTTTTTGTATAATATAAAGGTTAACCAATTTTCATTAATTTGCCAAAGTTTCATTTAGTTTGTTATAAATTATTTATAGATTAAAATTCAGGATAGATTTGGAATTTGTTTAATTTAATTTTCATTCAGATTTTTTTTTTGTGTGTGTTTAATTTTTTGTTACTTTTGTTTAATGTGTAAATATATACTCATTTTGTTAAATAATTGGAAAGAATTATTTCTTTTTCTTTTATAGGTTTCCTATTTTATGTTTTTATAATTGAGATTTGTAGAACCAGCTGGAAAGGGGATAGTGGTAGGCAGCCAATAACGGTAAGCCCCTCTTTCCAACAAATATTATTATTAATAATCATAGCGGCCATCGAAAAACTAAAGAATAATAAAGCTCCAGGTATTGATAATATACCAGCGGAAATATATTAACATTGTGGCTCTCAACTGATCACTTTCCTGCAGGATCTATTTATGGATATTTGTAGAGAGGAATGCCTTCCTGTGGAGTGAAAGAAAGCGATTATACATCCGAGCGATTATACGAATATACCCAAGAAGTTAGACTAATGAGAATGACCACAGAAGACAATAAATGCTTTGTAAGGATGTATGGGGCATTGTCAAGAGGTTTTGGCATGAAAACCGGTAAGAGACAAGGATATAGTCTGGCTTGCCTTATATTTAATCTCTGTTTGGAAAAAGCCATTAGAGATTCTGGAATCCAGATGAGAGGCACGATTCTAAACAAAAGTGAGCAAATTCTTGGTTATGCCGATGACCTGGATCTAGTTGGAAGATCATTGGAAGCCGTACAACATGCATTTGCTGCAATAGAAAATTCAGCAAAGAGACTAGGACTATACATAACGGAGACAAAACCAAGTACATGTGTATCGAGCCCCATAGTCCGTCATCTACTAGATATGTAAAGTTAGGACAACATGACATCAAAGTGGTCCCAGGAATTTGTATATCTAGGCACGCAGATTAATGTCCGAAATGACATCAATGGACGAAATAGGACGGCGTATTATGGCATCCAATCAATGTTATTTTGCTCTACAGCAGCACTTGTGGAGCAGCATCTTATCTCGAAATGCTAAGCTAAGGATTTATAAAACATTAAAGGATTTAAAGGTAAACAACAAAAGGCGAGAACACAGGAAAAAAACATGGAAAAATGAACTTTCACTTGCAACGTTGAAGGTAAACATTATGATGAGATCGGGTAAAATGAAACAAATTGCCGACCAACTCCTAAAGTTTAAAATAGATGCTGCTGCAATACAGGAAACAAGATGGAATGAAAATGGAAGGATTGATAAGAAGGAATATTCAATATTTTATAGTGGGCCTGAAAAGAAAACAGGACCAGCAGGGAACAGTAAACTCAGAAAAGCCATACTCCACTTTGAACCTATATCAGATAGGGTATGCAAACTAAGGATAAAAGGAATGTACAGAAATTGAAAATGGAGAATGAACTTAAGAAGTACCAAGACAATATGGATGAGAAAATTGTGATGGGTGAAGATGACTAATTTGTGGAGACAAAAAGAGCTGAAACAGAGAGTGACATGATAAAGAGAAAATGGAAGATAATCAAGGAAAATATCTGCGGGGCGGTAGAGGTAGCATTGGGAGAGTTAGGACCTGTGAGAAATGAATGGTTCAATGATAAATGTGAGGAGGCTATAAAAATTAAAAATAAAGCCAGACTGAAATTTCTGCAGAGGAATACAAGACAGAATTGTGATTACTATCGGACCAAGAAAAGAGAAGCAAAGAGAGTGTGTAGAGTGGAAAAGGGGAAGATGATTGATAAGTGGTTGGAGGACATGGAGAACTTGAATGAAGGAAATAATAACTACTATAGGGAGGTAAACTGGTTTAGAAAAGGCTACCAACCGAAATTGACTGAATGTAGAAGTAAAATGGGTGAGATTCTTGAGGGTGAAAAGGCAGTGATGAGCAGATGGACTCAACACTTCTCGGAGCTACTAAATGTGAATCTGGATAAGAGGGAGGACAACTTCTTTTGTTATCCACAACCATTGGTGGATGAACCAGATCAGAATGATGTTGGGTATGCTATTGAGGATCTGAATAATAATAAAG
The DNA here is from genome assembly GCA_003667255.2 of Euschistus heros. Taxonomy (NCBI): domain Eukaryota; kingdom Metazoa; phylum Arthropoda; class Insecta; order Hemiptera; family Pentatomidae; genus Euschistus; species Euschistus heros. The sequence continues at coordinate 643,722 of RCWM02000312.1, forward strand.
CTCCTGGATACAACAGAATAGTTGCAGAACTGATTAAGAGTAGCAGTGAAAAAATGAGGGGTCTGATATTTGAACTGATAAAGGAGATATGAAAGAATGAAATAATGCCAAATGACTGGAAAACAGGACTGACTATTGCGCCCAATTATTAAAAAAGGCAGTAAAAGTGAGTGCGCTAATTATAGACGGATAACGCTGCTTGGAATTGTATATAAATTATTATCGAATATACTTGCAAGAAGGCTTAGGAAATATACTGAGGAAATACTAGCTATCAATGCAGTTTTAGATGTGGAAGAGGTACCACAGATCAAATATTTTCACTGTGCCAGTCTATGGAAAAATGTTATGAATACAATGTTGATTTAAACCTCTTATTCATAGATATAAGCAGACATTTGATAGTGTTAATAGAGAAAAGTAGTTTATTAGCCTAGAGAAAAGCTGTATTCCAATAAAACTTTTTTTTTTTTTTTCTTCTTTTCCTTATATGGTATCCCCATATAAGGACCGTTTATTTGCATATTAACATGTTCCATGCCTTACACGCATACTACATGTTTTACAATGTTATTAAAAGTTAACATGATTAGTTTAGTATAACGTACATAACGTAGTAATATAACAAAAATATTTAAACAAAATCACAAAAAAAAGAAAAGAAATAACAAAAACAAAACAAAAGCCAACAAGAAACTACCTTCGCTGCCCATCATTTGTCAGTTTGTCAAAGTCGATCTTTCGTATAAATGTGAGTAAGTCAGTCTTAAATTTAGAGAACAAATTTTGTTCTGTCTCTGGCCATGTTCCATGTTTGAGAATTATATTTTTTACTAGATTAAACCTGTGTCTTTCAAATGCTTTACATTCATAAAGTACATGTCTAAAATTTTGAGTCTGTCCGTCTTCATTACATATGTCAGATCGTATTATGGTAAATCGTTTGAGATATTGTTTAGAGTTTCCGTGTTCTGTCATTAGTTGTGTTAGTTTGTAGTCATTATTTTGTATGTGTTTGTAATTGTTGTGTGTAATGTGAGGTATAAATCTGTGTAAGCTTGGTGACTTTTATGAGGTCACCCACAATTGGTCCCACTTTTTAACCATATCAGAACTTATGTCCCGCTTTATATATGATAATGGAACTTTGTTATACGAAGGTAACAAATTACTTTTAGCCGCCTCTTTGGCTAGGTAATCGGCCCTTTCGTTACCCTCAATTCCAAAGTGTGCTTTAACCCATTTTATAGAGACCATTTTCCCTTTGTTCTTAATGGTTATTAAATTTCGTCTGATTTGGTCAGTCAAATAGTCATGTATGGCTGTATTATTATATGGCTCTATTAAAATTTTACTGTCCGTATGTATTATAATATGTGTGTTAGTCTTCTGAGGTTCGTTAATTATGTATTCCGTAACTTTCAAAACAGCAAATTTCTCGGCTTGGTTATTTGAACAGTACGATTCTAGTTTATACTGATGTTCTATGGTACTGCCATCTTGAGCTTTAAATAACCATGCACATCCAACGTTCTCGCTGTCCTTACTACCGTCCGTATAGATTTCTGTTTTGTCGGTATTAACTGAAAAACATTTGGGTGTAGTCCACAAATTTGATGCAGGGTGTATCCAAAACTTACAGTTTTTGTGTTTTTTTCTATTTTGTCTAATGTTAGGTCTTTATATCCTGTCTTTGTGTTTTTAATGTTAAACAATGTCGTTAATTCGTCAATTTTTAATTGAACTGGCAAAATACCCGCCAATAATGTTGCCGCATCAAATGACAACGTACGGTATCCTTTGCATATTTTGATTGCAATGATCCTTTGTAGCCTTTGTAGTTTTATAACATTTTTTTTACGAAGTACAGCTGGATGCCAAACATGTACAGCATAAAGCATTTTAGGGAGGATAGCTGCTTCATATATTACTTTTAAAACCTCTGATTTAAGGCCCCATGTTGCTCTAGCAGCTATTGACAGTCCGTTAATCATCCGTAGAGTGTCGTTATAAAAGTTATCTAAGTGCCTGTTCCAATTTAGTTTTCTATCAAAGAGTACACCTAAATACTTCATTGTGTCACATTGGGCTAGTCTAACTTTATTGAGTCGTATGTCTAAGTCTGGTACTCTCCTTTTTCTTGTAAAAATAATGAATTTAGTTTTTTTTTCCAAATTAAAGTTTAGTTTATTACCTCTAGTCCAATGTCCTAGCCTTGATAGTGTCAGATTTGCTATTTCCTGGAGTTCATCAAAGTCTTTTCTTTTTATAAGTAACAGTAAGTCATCTGCATAAGCTAGTAACGTTGTATTTTCATGTAAGTCTGTTTCGAAAACTGTATTAATTAATACGTTCCATAATATTGGTGATAATGCTGATCCTTGAGGAGTTCCTATAGTCAGTTTCTTTTCTATTGAGTGATAGTTTGTCTGAGCAGTAAGTTTTCGGTCAGTGAAATAATTCTGAATAATTGTGTATAAGTTTTTTGGGCAGTTATATTTTTTAAGATTATGTAGAACCGCAGGCCACCAAGCATTGTCAAAAGCTCCAGCAATATCTAAAGAAACTACTAATAAGTTACTTTTTTGGTGGAGCGTGTTATTAATTTGTTCAGTCAGTTCGTTGAGGGCTTGGTCAGTTCCAGATTGTGGTCTAAATCCAAATTGATGTCTGTCAAGTATTTGATTAGTCGTTAGGTGGTACATTAGTCTATTTTTTTAATATTTTTTCAAAAACCCTACCCATCACAGGAAGCATACTCAAAGGTCTAAGTGAATATGAATTTGATTTAGGAATTAGAACTAGTTTACCCACTTTCCAGTTCTTTGGAAATTCTTTTCTTTTAAATAGAATTTTATAAATAGCTGTAATCAATTTTGGAAAAGTTTCAGCAATTTTCTTAATTATTCGTGAGTCTATTTTGTCTATTCCACAGGCTTTTTTATCATTTAATTGTTTAATTGTATCTAATATTTCGTAATCTCGGATGTCTTCGTCATCTTCGTTATTGGATGGGGTAAGTACGTCTAGTCTCATTTGTCTATGTTCATTATTGTCATTATTTGTTGTGTCATCTTTAATTATTTTATCCAGTACGTGATTTAATGTTTGCTGAGTGTCTGTTGTGAATGTTCCTGGTCGGGTCATTATTGTTGAAAGTAAACTGTGAGATTTAATTTTGTTTGTTGCAAATTTATAAGGCCATTGCCACGCAGTAGAAGCAGTAGCATATGTTTTCCAAGAATTTAATTTAGAATTCTTAAGATGTTTTTGGTATTCATGCTTACTTTTTAGATATTCAATTTTTTGGATTTCCATTAGTATTCCGTCATGTTTTGTCCGTTGATATATTTTCCTAAGATGATTAGTATGTCTTCGTAAGTTAGTCAGTTCAGGGTTCCACCAAGGTACGGAACGGTGTTCAGTTCGACGTTTAAAGTTTCCGGATCTTTTGAATGCAACATTGCAAGATTTCGTAATAGATTTTGTAATTTTATTAACTATGCTGTCAGTCGAAAGGTGGAGTATTTCATTAATTATCAGGTCTTCTGTCTCATTTTCTGTCCATTCCCAGTTGGTATGAATGTGTTGCGGTAAAAATTGTTTCATAAATTGATGTCTTAAGTTAGTCATGAATTTTTCCCAGTCACCATTTTCTGTCAAATATACAAAGTTTTTGATTTTCTCTGCTGTCCAGTCATTCCCGTATACGTGTAGTTGGTATATTAACATATTGTGGTCCGAAAAATTAGTTTCTCTTGAAATCGCCCAGTTTTGTACAAGGTTATGTCGATTTGCGTTTGTATTTATTAAAGTAAGATCGATATTACTGTTACCTCTCGCACCTTGAAAAGTTGTTAGTTCTGAGTCAGTATTTAATAAAAACAGATCGTTTTCCACAATAAAGGTTTCCATTAGTTTACCCCTTGCATTTGTGCGTTTATCAAACCAATATTTAGACCTGGCATTTGAATCAATACCTATAATAATATTATAATTGCTGTAATAGTTTAATACTTTTTCTAATTTTTGTAAGTCTGAATTTATACAATGGGTTATGTCGAAATATGCGCTAATCAAAATCCATTTAAATTTTCCATATGTTAATTCTAAACAAATAAAATCGGAATCAGAATATTGCATTATCATGCAAGCATCGATATGTTTATTAGTTATTACAATGCCAGCCCTGGGTTTTTTATCTATAATTTGAAAAACATACGATTTACTATAACCTACTATTTTGTTTAACCTTGTGTAAGGTTCTTGAAGCAACAAAATATCTATGTTTTTGATGTTTATATATTGTTGTAGCATGTTTGAAGTGTATTTTGAATGATGTGTGTTGAGCTGTATGATATTTAAGTGTCTATACGTCATAAATAAATAAAATGCATTGTGTACAGTCTATGTATGTAGTTGAAATAATGTATTTTGAGACTTACTGGAGAGGGATGTTATAGTCAGTGTTGGATGCCAATTTCTGTATTTCAGTTAAGTATGAAGGGCAGTTTCGGTCGAATACAGAATGGCAAGTAGAGCGCTTCTGCTGACTTCTTGTAACTTTATTGAAATTTTTGCAGCTTATGCATTTGATTTCTTGAGACGTGCAGTCATTCGCCGAATTTCCTCCTCCACATCTTGAACATGCCACAGTCCCTCTGCAATCTCTAGTGCTGTGGTGAAACTTCAAGCACTGCCCGCATCTTCTTATTCTAAAATAATCTTGAATGATAACTTTTTGATGGCCCAGGCTAATCCTATTATAGAGCAGTAGTTCTCTGGTCCCTGCATCAACTTCTAATACTGCGTGTCTAGTATTATTTCTGTTATTTAGTATAACTACCGGCCTTATTTTATCTTCTTGAAGGGGTATTTCTTCATTTTGAGCCACCATGTACTCTACTATGTTATCCAAGGTTATGTCCTCCTCGATAAATTTAACTAAAACCCGCGGATTTCTTTTCGATAATTTACGGTATGTCATTGTGTTTGAATCTTTAATTTTCTCTTCAATTTTATTTAAATCTCTTTCAGGGTCAGTTTGGTTTACCAAAGACCCTTTTTTAGTTTCCATAACCTTTTGAAAAGGAATTCTTAATTCTTTTGGGTTTATTATGGTTTTGAATTCTTTCGTGATCTGATTGGGTTGTAATGACTGTTTAGGTTTAATAATAGCTTTAAAAACAGGTCTATGTTGTACTTTCGTTACCACTTTTTTTGTAATTGAGGAATAACTAATTTTTTTATTTGGGGATAGGTTATCTATAGTGACCCCAGATTTATTACCTAAATCATTAGATTGAGTACAAAGATTACTTACGTACTCTTTTAAAAACGTTAGTGAGTCCTGAAGTTTAGGTTTTAACTCTTTCTTCAAGCCCTTCGTCATAACATCTTCCATTGTTTCAATAACAAATTTGAAGTCAACCATATTTTCGGCCATCTTGCTGGAGTATAAATAAAACTTATAAAACTAATTAGAATAACAATGCAGAATGCCACCTCTAAAGTGATTATCGGAAATAAAGTTGGAGAAGCCTTTGAAGTGCAAACTGGAGTGCGTCAAGGTGATGCACTATCCGCGATTCTATTTAATATGGCTTTGCATGATGCAGTAAAAAACATGGTTAAAGGTGGTACCATTGTAGAGAAAATGTGGCAAATATGTGCCAAAGCTGATGACATTGTCGTAGTTGCGAGAATTGAAGCGGCACTTAAAGAAGCCTTTGAAATAGTTTATAAAAGCGGTTCAAAGGTAGGGCTAATTATATATGAAGAAAAAACTAAATTCTTGAAAATGTCTTCGGCAGCAAATAGAAGATCCGTGCACTACATTGAAGTCTCGACTTCCAGTTCGAAAATGTTTCTAGCTTCGTCTACCTTGGCTCTTCAGTCAATAATGAAAATAAGATCAGCAGTGAAATTGATATGAGAATTATGACAGGAAACCGAGCCTAATTTGCGAATTATAAGTTATTGAAGTCTATAAACTGTTGTCTAGAAAAACGAAACTAGAACTATACAAGTCATTAATAAGACCTGTAGTTACATATGGAACTGAAACTTAGTGTTTAGCCCAAAATGACATCCAGAAACTGAAAGTTTGTGAAAGAAAGGTGAATAAGGCGAATATGCGGCGCAACACAAGTAGGCGGAATATGGAAAATAAAAACGAATGAAGAAATAGACCACATGTTAAAAAGGGAAAATATCGTTAACTTCATTAAAGTAAAGGGATTAAGGTGGGCTGGCCATGTCAGAAGAATGACAGCAGATAGAATGCCAAAGAAACTGCTAGATATGAGAATGACTGGAAAGAGAAAAAGAGGAAGACCAGGTAGCAGATAGGAGGATGAAGTGGCAAAAGATGCCGTAAAATTAAGAATAAGAAATTGGAGAATGGAGGTGGAGGACAGAGATAGATGGAGAAGAAAAGTACAGGAGGCCAAGTGTCAACCAGACCTGCAGCGCCTAGGAGTAAGTAAGAAAGTATTTTCACTACACTTAATATTTTGATAACATACACAGCTTCCTTGCAAGTGCCTGGCCTTACATATATATATATATATATATATATATATATATATATATATATATATATATATATATGCATGAGCCAAATAAAGGCTCTCACAATCCATAAATGTCCATACACATGCTCTGTGTAAGAGACCTAAAGGATCCTTTTTTTTTTTTTTTTTTTTTACATTTCTGAACATACCATTAAATATTTTTAAAAATATCTTTAAAATGACTTTTTTTTATTGTTGTTTTTTAAACTAAATAACATTATCTAAAGGTAAAATTATTTGAACTACTATCTTAGATCATTTATTATAGCCTAATAATTAAAAAAGATTAATCCGCTGTTATTATTATAATTATGTCCGCTAAGCCTTATTTTTGTTAAAACGAATAATCAGATCAATTAATTTCAATAAACCTTACTTTGTCTGAAGCTAGAAATGAAAGAGATGAGTGGAAAGAAATATGTTCAATACATTAAAAAAGGTAAGAATTAAATTAGTGTTACTCCAGATAAATTTAAAGTAGAACTTGGACTCATGACAAGTTAAATTACAAAATCACAAACCAATTCTAATTGGGTATACCCATTATGTATTGCAGTGTTTCTATAAGCAACCAGAGCTAAGTAGAGATCTATTTTTATCTATAACCTCATGACTATTTCATCAGTAGCTGCTTCTGCTAGACCGGAAGACTCTAATCTAGACCAGATGAAAACTTTTATCTGACCTATGTAGTAGAATAAAGATATTTAATTATGTATAGTGTATATATTATGCACATCTTGCATTTAATATATAAACCATTTTATAATTTAACTGTTCATTTGATAACCTCCCAATGGTTATTTTGAATATTTCAAAACTCAATTAACTAACATCATGTTGACTCCAGCAGATTCCAAAAGGAACTATTTATTACATATATACCAATAATAATAAAATATTGAATTATTGAGTCTTAAAACAAGTCCAGCTAATACTTGGTAATTAATTTATAATAATGAGAACTGCTCAAGTCAAAAATCACAGGATTCAAGTCAATTTTATTTGTATGTTTCTTATTCAAGTCAACTTTAATTTCATAAAAAAATAATTTAATTAAAATTAAACAGTGATACATAATAAACAAAGAAAAAAAATATAACAACATAAAACATACCATTAATTGAACTACTCAATCTTTGAAAGGTGGACAGCCAAACTAAGAACTGGGGCTCTTTCTTAAGCCAAAGACTAAATTCTTCTTCACTTATTCCACATACACTTTGATTCTAAAATTAAAAAATAGACTAAGAAAATTTGAAAGGATGCATTAAAATAAAAATTATTATTTTCAAACAAAAAGGAAACAGGTGTTATTCAAAAGCACATAATAGACATACTAAATATAACTACCCAACTTTAAATTTCAATTGCAGAAGTTTTACACAAGAGTAACAATGGTGATAATATGTTATTCCTATCCAATGATGAAACAGCTTATACAATAATAAAATAAGTACTAAACCAGCTTTTATGGTTTTAGGATAAACTTGAGTTCTAACAGGGAAGTGATACCTCTCTCATGAACCAGCAACCTAGTTGGGATTACTTAGCCTCTCCTTCCCAACTCTAACTCTAGCCTCACTTTCCTATGGTAGCCCCAGTTAAGAACTAGTAATACATGTTACGATTGTTGTAAACAATTCCTTTGGCTGTATGGATGAGCAAACTAACAAGAGCGGAGGACATGATAGAGCTGCCCCGAGATAATTAGGGAATAGGCTCACCATTATTCAGAGTTCTGGCAACGGGGTGCACTTTCGAGGGTAGATAAATAAGAATAAATAAGAACTGATTTTTCGATTATTTCATTATTTTATTATATGGCCTTTAAATGTTTTATTTAAGGAGATTAATATCAGTTATTATATTAAAAAGGCATAAAAAATGGTAAAATAGGAACTACATTAAATAGGCCAGAATGCTGACAATAAATAAACAAAACAATAATTGAACATTGCCCAGTGTTGTCAGTGTAGAAGAGATAACCAAGTGAGAATATCACAGCGTTAGGTAATAAAAACCAAAAATAGTTAAGTGATGTAATAATATAGTAAAGAATTGTAAAATAACATAATGATTGTAGAACCTGAAGATGGAGCAACATGACAAGCTCTGAAACATGTAGTTAAATGAATAAAGCAAATGGAGAGTAATGCCTTTTTAATATAATTATATGTCCTTGAAGTGTCCCTTTTCTAGAGTTAAGAAAATAACATGATTTTTAAGTTATGTTTAAATAATTCGAAATAAAAATAAAAATTCGAAACTGAATTTTTTGCCAAAACTTTACAAAATTGTTTTAACTGCACTATTGATGTGTACTGGTTAATGGACAATTTTTATTTCATTAATTTAGGCATAACCTTGACTGCCAGGAATTTTCAAAGTTACCTGTCTCGTAAATCTAACTTATCTTCATTACACTTATTCTTTCAAAAAAAGCTCCACCGAACTAGGCCCTTTGTTCTCTGTTTAAATTCAAATTAAAGTACAAGTATCTGAGAAACAGTTTTATAAGTATGAATCCCGGCCTCGGCCATATTTGTTCAGGGGATCCGGCTCTCTAAAGTCCGGCAGACCCGATAGTTCGGCATCCATCATTTTAAAAATAAAAATTAGAATTTTTGTAATTATTGAGCAATTTAGGCTATCTGTTGGCTCCACATTGTCTAAAACTGTGTAAAAATCAACTGCTCAACATTGCACTTGGCATGGCGCAAGCTATGGCCAAAACATTTTGAAAAAATGTCTTCGGAAGATGAAAATGTTGATGACTCATCAACCGTGGAATCACAGGTTGTAAATGCCATTTCTTCTGTTCCAAAAAATCCACTGAGCGGTCTTCCAGAAGAAGAGCTCTGCGAATGGATCGATATTGATAAAGATGAACTTACAGATGAGGAGATTAGTAAGCAAGGTATTTCAACCCGTTGCAGATATACGATAAATCAAAGACTTTTTTGAGGAAACCACGTTTTTTTTTCATAAAAGCTGTAATATCTCCAGTTTATTTAAATATTTTTCAAATTTTGACCACAGTTTCGGATTTAGCATTAAATTTTCTATAATAGCTGAGTACCTGTAACCTTGAATTTTACAAACTTGGTGTCTAAAGAACAGCTTGATCTTCACCTCATTTGGAGAAGTCACAATGTCGTATTTACTTCAACGCTCACCGTTTTTCGTAAACCTTGAATTTTAAAAAAACTATCCACAAAACGTCAAATTTTACAAAAACTTGCAAATTTAATCAGCTTTCGAATGATATTTTAGACGTAATGATTTTGTTTCAATTTCATGGAGAAATTTACTTTTGAAACCAAAAAAACGTGGTGTTCTCATTTGCCATACAAACCAGTTACTTGTGTAAATAAAACATTATGACAATCCCTTAATGGAAATGTGCCTTTTGAACAGAAAAAAATTATTGTTTAATAGAAAATAAAGGAAAACTGTCGACACCAGATCAGAGGATCTTATGTTATTACATTTATTTATTTATTACTATAATTTAGGATTTATTTTATTAGATTTTCAATGTAAGGTTTAAAACTCAATGATAATGAACATAAACCTCAATTTTGCTAATAGCTTCTGAATGCAGATGATATTAAAGAATACCACTATTTGCGGTGAATTTATGGCTAGATGGGTCTTTTTTTACAGGGAAGGCCTTTCTACCGTTACATATGGAGTATCGTTGGTTTATTTATATTTGTATAGCTGTCAAATAGTGTTGAAAAATCATAGTTTGCCCAACAGATTGAATGATGAAATAACAAAGATTTGTTACAAAATATCCTACCACAACTTCATCACGATATTCCACCTGAAGATTGGCAAAATATGATTTTCCAACACCATGGTGCTCCTCCACATTATTCGAAAGCTATACAAATATAAACCAACGATATACATGGATAGGTATAAATGCCTTCCCCTGTAAAAACAGACTTAACTACCCGTAAAATTCACCTCAAAAAGTAGTATTGTTCAACACAATCTGCATTCAGAAGCAGTGGACCATTTGAAGACGATTTATTTCAAGCATACAAGAAACTGCATGCTCACTAGATGACAAAAAACGTTGTCTGCCAAAATTTGGAGGGGGCGTCGCACCGGCAGACAAAATTCAAAATCCGCGTTTTTTCAGTCCAAAAGTTGACAATTTCAAAACGATTTATTTGAAGCACACAAGAAACTGCATACTTCCTAGATGTCAAAAAACGTTGTCTGCCAAAATTTGGAGGGGGCTAAGCACCGGCAGACAAAATTAAAAATTCGCGTTTTTTCAGTCCAAAAGTGGACAATTTGAAGACGATTTATTTGAAGCACACAAGAAACTGCATACTCCCTAGATGACAAAAAACGATGTCTGCCAAAATTAGGAGGAGGCTAAGCACCGGCAGACAAAATTAAAAATTCGCGTTTTTTCAGTCCAAAAGTGGACAATTTGAAGACGATTTATTTGAAGCACACAAGAAACTGCATACTCCCTAGATGACAAAAAACGATGTCTGCCAAAATTAGGAGGAGGCTAAGCACCGGCAGACAAAATTCAAAATCCGCGTTTTTTCAGTCCAAAAGTGGACAATTTGAAGACGATTTATTTGAAGCACACAAGAAACTGCATACTTCCTAGATGTCAAAAAACGTTGTCTGCCAAAATTTGGAGGGGGCCTCGCACCGGCAGACAAAATTAAAAATCCGCGTTTTTTCAGTCCAAAAGTTGACAATTTAAAGACGATTTATTTGAAGCACACAAGAAACTGCATACTCCATAGATGACAAAAAATGTTTACTGCCAAAATTTGGAGGGGGCTAAGCACCGACAGACAAAATTCAAAACCCTTGTGAAGGCGTCACACCGGCTGACATTGTTCAAAAGTCACATCCTTTTCGTCCAACAGTGAACTTTTTGAACATGATTTCCTTTTTTATTTGATTTATAAGTAGTTTTTCTCTAGAATAATTTAAGGAAATTATATTATGTTGCTTCCTACGTATGGTACAATATAATTATTTTAATATAAAATAATCTTGTTTAAAAATTTTAATGTTAAAAATACCAATTAATACATATGAACAGTAATAATATAAATACCGGCGATATAATTAAAAAATGAATAATATTTCAACTTATAAAGTTATCAAATATGTACTATCCTGGAACAAAATACGTGGAAAACATGTAGTTCTTCGTAAACGTATGTTCTTGGAAAATCGAATGTTCTTAGTCGTTTGATCGAAGAACTCGGAAACCGTTCCTACTAGTATATTTTGAGCTATGTACATTATGAAGCAAATCAAATTTGCAAGAAATTTGGCACTATTCATTTCTTTTTCTTTCATCTATAGTTTTCAAACGGTTTGGCTTGTGGTAAGTAACTGGCTAAATTTCCTACCATACTACATAAATGAAATTTATATAAAGTCATGTAAAATACCCACGCCGGCATTTTTTGGTACATTTTTCGTTAAAACCTTAAAACTATTCGTTCGATCCAAAATTTATTTTTTTTCTACTGATAGCTAACTAAATTTGAAATCAGACGCTATATATTAAATTAATACCAAGTCATGTAAAATACCAATGCCAGCACACCAAAACCTCGTACTGTTGTGAAATCCAAGTTTTATGACACATTTTTCTTTATTACCCCAAAAATTTTCTTCCGATCCAAAATTTGTTTTTTTTTCTACTGACAGCTGACTAAATTTGCAATCAGACGCCATATATTAAATTGATACAAAGTCATGTAAAATACCAATGCCAGCACATCAAAACCTCGTACTTTTGTGTAATCTAAGTTTTTTGGCACATTTTTCGTTATTTCCCCAAAACTATTCTTCCGATCCAAAATATATTTTTCTCAACTGATAGACGACTAAATTTTCAATCAGACCCATATATTAAATTGATATAAAGTCATGTAAAATACCAATTCCAGCACATCAAAACCTTGTACTGGTGTGAAATCCAAGTTTTTTGGCACATTTTTCGTTATTACCCCAAAACTATTCTTCCAATCCAAAATTTATTTTTCTCAACTGATAGCTGACTAAATTTGCAATTAGGCCCATATATTAAATCGTTATAAAATCATGTAAAATACCAATGCTAGCACACCAAAACCTCGTACTGTTGTGAAATCCAAATTTTTCGTTATTACCCCAAAAATTTTCTTCCGATTCAAAATTTATTTTTCTCAACTAATAGCTGACTAAGTTTGCAATCAGGCCCATATATTAAATTGATATAAAGTCATGTAAAATACCAATGCCAGCACACCAAAACCTCGTACTGTTGTGAAATCCAAGTTTTTTGACAAAGTTTTCGTTATTACCCCAAAAATTTTCTTCCAATCCAAAATTTATTTTTCTCAACTAATAGCTGACTATATTTGCAATCCGGCCCATATATTAAATTGATATAAAGTCATGTAAAATACCAATGCCAGCACACCAAAACCTCGTACTGTTGTGAAATCCAAGTTTTTTGACACATTTTTCGTTATTTCCCCAAAACTTTTCTTCCGATCCAAAATTTATCTTTCTCAACTAATAGCTGACTAAATTTCCAATCAGACCCATATATTAAATTGATATAAAGTCACGTAAAATACCAATGCCAGCACACTAAAACCTCGTAATGTTGTGAAATCCAAACTTTTTGGCACATTTTTCGCTATAACCCCCAAACTATTTGTTTTATCCAAAATTTATTTTTTTCAATGAAAGCTTACTAAATTTACAATCAAATCAAATTATATAATGATGAATGAATCCCGCAAAATACTCACGCCAGCCCACTGTAACATGTAAAATTGTTATGTTTTTACCAAAACATACACATTTAGCCTGCTGGCATAGATTTCAATTAAATATTCATGTATAAAATGTGATATCAAATTTAGTCAACTTTCAGTTGAAAAAAGTAAATTTTGGTTTAGACAAATTGTTTTGGACTAATATCGAAAAATAATCTAAATAATTTGTTTTTAACAACAGAACTTGTTTTTAGCGTGCTGGCACGGGTATTTTACAGAGCTTGATCAATGTTTTATATATGGGGTATGATTGCAAATTTAGTCAGCTATCAGTTGAGAAAAATAAATTTTGGATTGGACGGGTAGTTTTGGGGTTATAATGAAAATGTACCAAAAAACTTGGATTTTACAACGGTTCGGGGTTTTAGCGTGCTGGCATGGGAACTTTACATGACTTTAAATAAATTTCATATATGAGGTCTGATAGAAAATTTAGCCAGCTATCAATTGAAAGAATAAATAAATTTTGGATTAGAGTTATAACCGACAATGGAAAAGTACCAACTGCTTCTTTTCACGAAGAAGTGCGACTTATATGAAGTTAGTCAATCTTTGGTGCCCCTTTAAATTTTGGCAGACAACGTTTTTTGTCATCTATGGAGTATGCAGTTTCTTGTGTGCTTCAAATAAATCGTCTTCAAATTGTCCACTTTTGGACTGAAAAAACGCGGATTTTGAATTTTGTCTGCCGGTGCTTAGCCCCCTCCTAATTTTGGCAGACAACGTTTTTTGACATCTAGGAAGTATGCAGTTTCTTGTGTGCTTCAAATAAATCGTCTTCAAATTGTCAACTTTTGGACTGAAAAACGCGGATTTTGAATTTTGTCTGCCGGTGCGACGCCCCCTCCAAATTTTGGCAGACAACGTTTTTTGTCATCTAGTGAGCATGCAGTTTCTTATATACTTGAAATAAATCGTCTTCAAATGGTCCACTTTTGGACTGAAAAAACGCGGATTTTGAGTTTTGTCTGCCGGTGCGACGCCCCCTCCAAATTTTGGCAGACAACGTTTTTTGTCACCTAGGGAGTTTGCAGTTTCTTGTGGGCTTTAAATAAATCATCTTCAAATAATACCATATTTTGATATTTGCTACCCCCTTTCGGAGGTCGCCATTTTGAAATGCCCCCGCTTTGAGTTGGCAGACAAGTGCAATTTGATTGCTGAGGGTGGACATTTAATGGCTGTATGTCTAAAAGTTTTCTTCAAATAAGTCATGAAATTTGGCCTCGGCTCTTGGACTATGTGAGTTATGAACAATGTCAGCCGGTGTGACGCCTTCACAAGGATTTAGAATTTTGTCTGCCGGTGCTTAGCCCCCTCCAAATTTTGGCAGACAACGTTTTTTTTTTTTTGTCTTCTAGGGAGTATGCAGTTTCTTGTGTGCTTCAAATAAATCGTCTTTAAATTGTCAACTTTTGAACTAAAAACGCGGATTTTGAATTTTGTCTACCGGTGCTTAGCCCCCTCCAAATTTTGGCAGACAACGTTTTTTGTCATTTAGTGAGCATGCAGTTTCTTGTATGCTTGAAATAAATCGTCTTCAAATGGTCCACTTTTGGACTGAAAAAACGCGGATTTTGAATTTTGTCTGCCGGTGCGACGCCCCCTCCAAATTTTGGCAGACAACGTTTTTTTTGTCACCTAGGGGGTTTGCAGTTTCTTGTTTGTTTTAAATAAATCATCTTCAAATAATACCATATTTTGATATTTGCTACCCCCTTTCGGAGGTCGCCATTTTGAAACGCCCCCGCTTTGAGTTGGCAGACAAGTGCAAATTGATTGCTGAGATTGGACATTTAATGGCTGTATGTCTAAAAGTTTTCTTCCAATAAGTCATAAAATTTGGCCTCGGCGCTTGGACTACATGATTATCAAAATTACCGACCCCATCAGTATCACCGCGAGCAACATGCGTCGTATAATAATCCTCAACACTACCGACCACAACAGTATCAGCATGAACAAGGTCCAACCTTTAATTCTTTTAACAATAACAATCAGCATAACTTCCGGCCACAACAGCGAGCTATAGAAGGAATATCAAACACCAATTTATAATCAACCGTGGGACCCCCAGTCGCAATATAAATTTTTTAATAAACCACCCTCCAGAAATTTCGGGCAAAATTATCAACAACCCCAGGTAGATTCAAACACAGTTTCGATGAGAACCGTTTCTAATAGACTACATGCAATAGAGAAAGAGAAAGATGAAAAAATAAAATTATTATTAGAACGCATAGAATCATTGGAAAAAAGACAGGATCATTTTTTAGAATTAAGCCCAAGCACGAGCAGACCTCCGGACCAGATATAAATAATTTAAATTCTAACCAGACCGTTGAACATAAGCAAATAGAAATACATGACTTAAATTTAAATAACGACTTACCAAATTTAATTTACAGTGTGTGAAATAAATGGCTAATTGATACGGGTGCCACAAAAAATTATATACACCCCGATCACATTCCACGTTTCTCGGAAATTCCTAAAGAGGATTTTGCGATACGAACCCCTACGGGAAGGGCGGAAGGATCACAAAGCGTGATAATTGACCTAATGCCCCTGATAGGAATTAATCAAAAAGTCAAATTTTTAATATTTCCGTTTAGCGAAAGGTTTAGCATCTTACTAGGCTACGAGACTATGAAAAAAAACTAAAATTAAAAATAAATTTAGAAAAAAATGAATTAAAATTTAAAAAGAAAAAATTCAAATTAGAAAATGATTTATTTTTTATTAATGATAAAAACGAAATTAAAAACTTAATTCGCCACGAACATATTAGTCCGGAAATAAAGGAAGAATTAATCGAAATTATTAGCCAACATGGCGAAGTATTAAAAAGGGACGACAAGAATTTAAAATCTACGGGATTAATTAAGCACAAAATAATAACTACTAACGATAACCCCATATACACCCGAAATTATCGCTATCCGGAGCAATTTAAAAAACAGATAAATGAAGAAGTTCAAAAATTGTTAAAAAACAAAATAATAAGACCAAGTAAATCGCCGTATAATTCCCCACTTTGGATCGTACCGAAAAAACCAGACGCGTCGGGTCACAAAAAAATTAGGATGGTAATTGACTATAGGAAATTAAATCAAGCAACCGTAAAGGACAAATTTCCCCTACCGAACAATGAGGACTTATTAAATAGATTAAAGGGATCGAAAGTATTTTCCACAATAGACCTCGCGTCCGGATTTCACCAAATTGAGATGGACGCACAATCAATAGCCAAAACCGCGTTCTCCACTGAAAATGGGCATTTTGAGTTTTTGCGTATGCCTTTTGGCCTGTGTAATGCACCCCAACCTTTCAAATAGCGATGACTATGATGATACAGAATATTCCCAACTCTATGATTTATATCGATGATATAATAGTTTATTCCAAAAATAAAGAAGAGCATTTAAAAGATTTAAAAAGAGTATTTAAAGCGCTAAAACAGCATAACTTATCGATACAATTAGATAAAACCGAATTAAACTTTTAAGGCTACATCGTAACCCCAGACGGATTAAAAACGGATGGAAAAAAGATTGAAGCAATTTTAAATTTCCCCATTCCGCGTAATGAAAAGACGACGAGACAATTCCTTGGCATGACGAGGTGCTATCGGAAATTTATTAAAAATTACGCTAAAATTGCCAGACCGATTTCAAATTCATTAAAAACTAAAATATATGGGACAAAAGAAATAAAAGAGGCATGTCAAACCCTAACGGAAATGATGAGTAACACACCAATTTTTAATTACCCGGATTGGGAACGGCCATTTATTTTAACTACAGATGCCAGTAATAAAGCCATCGGAGCCGTGCTCTCACAAAAAGACGAAAATGAAATAGAACACCCAGTAGCATTCGCGTCCCGAGTATTACAAAATGCGGAATTAAATTATAGTTCAATAGAAAAAGAATTACTAGCGGTAGTATGGGCAACCCAGCACTTTAAGCCTTATTTATACGGTACAAAATTTCTTTTATGCACGGACCATAAACCTTTAACGTGGATTTTCTCAATGAAAAATGGTAACACGCGTATAATGAAGTGGATATGGAAATTACAAGAATTTGAATTCGACGTTAAACACATTCAGGGAAAAACAAATTACGTGGCCGATGCACTTTCCAGGGGAAGCGACGAATTGAATCATAATAGCGATGTGGAGGAAATGGATGTCGAACAATTATTAAATCAGGAAATAGCGGACGAAAACAATTCCGAATACGACGCGATAATAGAGGACTTAGAAGTACCGCCGGAAGAAGATTTAGAAACAATCCATTCCCAGGAATCTAGTAATGAACAAGTACGAATTTGTGAACCGGAAAAATGTATAAATATAGAAAAAAATCAAATAGTGATAAAAAGGGGAAATACAAAAATAAATTTTACTAAACCATTCGCGAAACGCCGATATGAATTAAACATTTATGCAAAATCAGATATCGCTTCATTATTAGAACAAATACTTGAACCTAATAAAACTTACGGTATAATTTGTAAATCACCTAATGAAATAACCGAGAATTTGTATGAAGATTATTTTAAGACAATACAACAAATAATAGAAACGCAATATCCATCGGTTAAATTGAAAAAATACAAACAAATTGTAAATGACGTCGAAAATCCTAATGAACAAATAGAAATTATAGATAATTATCACTTAGGCAAAACTAAGCATAGGGGTATAAATGAAACGTTTGAAAAACTCAAAAAAAAATATTATTTTCCAGGGATGCAAAATAAAATAGCGGAATATATTAATAAATGTGAAACTTGTAAAGTTACAAAATACGACCGTAAACCTATAAAAACCAAATTTCAAATTAAACCTACGCCAGAAATACCGTTTCAGGAATTAATGATTGATATTTTTAATTTTAACAATGTTATAATTTTCACAGCAGTCGACACATTTTCAAAACATTTATTTGCTCAAACTTTACAATCAAAGAACGCAATTAATATCTGTAATGCACTGACTAACTATATGATGTATTTTCCGACGCCATTAAAAATATCATTAGACCAAGGGACGGAAATGAAAAATAATTTGGTAAAACAGTTTTGTGAAGAAAATAATATTATTTTACATTATACCTCAGCTAGCCACTCAAACTCTTTGGGATTATTGAACAGAGTCCACTCTACCCTAAACGAATTATTAAGAATAATAGGAAAAGAAAAAGATAAATGTTCGATGCAGCAAGAATTGAGATTAGCAATAATAGCATACAATAACACATTAAACAATAAATTAAAATTAACGCCCAATGAAATTACTTTCGGAACCTCCAGATTAGAATCAGACGAAAACATCGACCTGACAGAACAATACGTATTAAAATATCATAAGGACCAACAACTATTACATAAACTAATTAGATCTAAAATAAATGAGGAAAAAGAAACAAGGACTGAAAAATTAAATAAAAATAGAGAGGACCCTTTAGATATTCAGAAACAATTAGGAGATACAGAATATTTGAAAAATACCCAAGCAAAAATAAAAAGCAGGGACAAATTTAAAAAAGTAAATGTGCTAGTGAAAGACAAAAGACCAATTAAAACTCATATTGACAATATTAAAAGGCCCACTAGGAAAAAAAGAATCTATTTCGGACGACGATAATGAATCCATTCGCGTGAATATTTCGGATGTCTCGGATGATTGTGACTCAAATGATTCGGATAATGGTTATGATTAAAAATATTTAATTTTATTTAAACAATATTAAAATGTTTTAAAAATCTTTTATTTTAATAAAACGTAATAAATATAATGGTATTAGGGAAAGATGTTTATGTTATATTGAAAGAATTATCTGTATTAAATTGACAATGGAGATGTAGATAATTAGGGTAGGCAGTCAAAGATATTCAGCAGATCAAAATAAAATGTTTATTTTATTCTAATTCTTAAAGCCAACGTTTCGACTTGCAATGCAAGTCTTCATCAGGGCTAGAAAAAAAAGAAAACAAGCAAAGAGGTATGACTACATTGTAAAAATATATGAATAAACACACACCAGAACATATAGGAATGAGTGAGAAAGAAAATAAACATAAACAAACAAATAAACATAAATAACTGTATAAGAGTAAGGATAGTAACTTAAAGGCAATATATGAAGCCATAAGGCCAGTAAAGACTATTGAATTGAGGCTAAAATGAGAATTAAAATGGGTGATAGTTACTTAAATGCTAATGAGTAAACTAGTTACTTAAATACTCATTAGCATTTAAGTAACTATCACCCATTTTAATTCTTATTTTAGCCTCAATTCAATAGTCTTTACTGGCCTTATGGCCTTTATATATTGCCTTTAAGTTACTATCCTTACTCTTATACAGTTATTTATGTTTATTTGTTTGTTTATGTTTATTTTCTTTCTCACTCATTCCTATATGTTCTGGTGTGTGTTTATTCATATATTTTTACAATGTAGTCATACCTCTTTGCTTGTTTTTTTTTTATTTCTAGCCCTGATGAAGACTTGCATTGCAAGTCGGAACGTTGGCTTTAAGAATTAGAATAAAATAAACATTTTATTTTGATCTGCTGAATATCTTTGACTGCCTACCCTAATTATCTACATCTCCTATATACATCACAGTCAACTATACCTTATGATGATAAATTGACAAAGCTGTAGTTATTTTAATAAAGTCGGACTTCTGTATTTTGCTGTAAAATATTATATTCAATGTTAATAATATAAAAGATCATTCAAATTATTATTTTATTTCACAGTAATATTCTGTTTGATTTATTTTGTAATTAATATTTTTTAGTCACTATAATAAATATCAGGATACTATTATTTTGTCTTGAAATATTATTTTGATTGATCATTGAGAAAAGTATGTATTTTATTTTGAAATTATTATTAATTGTAATTAAAAGAGTGTTTGAATTATTATTTTGATTTAAAATGTTATTATTTTAATTGAGTAATTTTGAATTTAAAAGTATTATTTGTAATAGAAGAAACTAATTCAAAGACTCTTATTTTGTTTTTCCTTTTGTTTAAATAATGTATAGATATGAATTGTTTAGTATTAAGAAATGTTCTGTTATCTTTTAGTTATTAGGAAAATTGTACTTTAGCATATAAGGAATTTTGTAATGTATAAACATTTTATAGTTTAAGCTTATTGTTAATATTAAAAAATGGGCAAGGTTTAATCTTTTTATTTTTCAAGTGAACAAATCCTGACTTAGTAAACAGGAAATTCAAAGTCTAATCCTTTTGTTTATAGGAAATTGATAATGGTATTTCAGTACAGAGTTTAATCTTTTATTTTCAAATGTACAAATTCTAATTTAGTAAACAAGGTCTAATCCTTTTTATGCTTGTATAAATTTAGAGAATAAGGTCCAATCCCCTTTGTTCATAGAATGTTATGACTTAGTGTAAAAGGTATTAAGAAGTGTATAAGGTTCAAACCTTTTATTTTTGTATAGAATCTAACCTATTTACACTAAGATATTTGTTCCATCGGAGACCTCGGAACTCAGGGGGAGGGGGGAAAGGGGGGGGAGAAGTTATGGAAACCCAATGGTATTAAGGATAATAAACAAATGTACGATATCCCCTCTCCTAGATAACCCTATAAAAAGGCCACCTCCACCTGGCCTCAGGGACACTCTGCTGCCACCCGTTAGGATGTACAGGTGTTCAACACGAAGTTATTGTACTAAGTTTTAAATTGTGTTTTTTCTTGATATAATGTAAGTAATTCTAAGCAGAAATAAACTAGTTAGGTGAAACTGATTACGAACTATTGATTTATAATGAAAAAAAAACAAAAATAAATTGGGAGCGAGAATATACAGATGTGCACTGGGTAAAGGCTAGAGCCAGACTGAATAATAATAAAGTTGAACTCATTTGAATGAAATGGACAGTTATTAACTGTTGTCAATTGTATATTATCAAAGAAGTTTAATTTACATATTTTTCAATATAATATATAATGAACTAACAACAGTAAACAAAATTATAAAATCATATATGAAAAATAATTGTAAATATAATTTCACTTTAAAACCTGTAAATTAGTTATATGTATGGAGTGAAAATGATTCATTAAAATAAAAGAATGAAATGAATAAATATGGCAATTGGCAGCAGAGAACTAAGGTAATAAGTGATACAAATAATAGCCCAATAATTTGGTCATTCAACAGGGAAACAAGTACTGAAATTTTTATTTTCAATTGTTTTTTTTTAAGAGCTGTATTTGAAATTTAATCTTGCTTCTATATCCTGGGACTATGAATCTTGGGGACTTATGAGTTAGTTATTTTTGTATCGAAAACTAGAAAAAATATTTAATAAAATATATGTATATACAGTAAGACCTCCATAATCCGGCACGCTCGGGGATCCGACGATGCCCGATTATAGAATATGCCGAGATTATATTAATTGTTTCATTTAAGGAGATAAGTTATTCATTTCAACATAAGTTATTCATTTTTTAAAAAAAGGCATAACTCCCCATTATTATTTTTTATTCATTTACTTCGACATGTTTCAGTGCTATCCTCAGGTTTCAAGTCTCTTATAATAGATTGTTTCACCTGCTAGTCAGTGGAAATTGCAAAATTCATCTGCTGCTCTGGGCGTTAAGCTCGGAGTAGACGATATAGATTATGTGGAGCGAAAACGACCTAGAGGAGAAGACCCCAGGCCCCCGTCTATTATCGCACGTTTCGTCCGAAGGACTGTTCGTGATTTCTCCACGCGACACCTAGGATGGGACAGCGATGAGAAAATTTTTATAGGTGAGAAGATGACGCGCAATAATCGACATCTCTACTGGCTGGCGAGACAAAAGAAGGCAACCGTCAAGGTTAAATACGTGTGGTTCGCAGGAGGGCGTGTGAGATGTCGGCGCAATGATGGTCACCCGGTAGTCTTCATAAATGAAAAAAAAGACAGACATTTTTGACTGACCTTCAATTTACAGTTCTCACCCAATTTCATTTTTTTTGCATTTATATATATTTTATTTTTATTTTTTAGATTTTTTTTACTTTTACCACAGAGTAATGTTTTTATTTATTTTCAATTCAGGAATTTATATTTTTTATTTTTACCATAGAATGTTTTTATTTATTTTTAATTTAGGAATTTATATTTTTTATTTCTACTGCAGAAGAATGTTTTTATTTATTTTTAATTCAGGAATTTATATTTCTAATTTTCAGTTTCACATACTTTTTTATGGTTTATTAATTCTGTTATGGCTTTCAATGTTTAAATTCTTTAATTTATATTCTATTTTTATATTTTTATTTCTTTTTGAAGTAAAACCACGAAATGTTCCTCTTTCCTTAATTACTTGCCCAGTACATTATGTGCTCTTCAATAATTTACTTTCTTCCCTCTCCTCTCATGACTAATATCCTTTTAACCTGCCACGTTAATGCCCAATCCCTCATGGCTCACTATGATGAATTCCTTCACCACTTCCTTCATAATTCCTACCATATAATCGCCGTATCAGAAACCTGGCTCAAACCAAGTATCCCTTCTTCCTCTGTAAACATACCTGAATATACTCTCATTCGTCATGACCGTGCGGACCGAAAAGGTGGAGGGGTCGGCTTGTACGTTCATGATAGCATGAGAGTTAAAACCCTATACAAATCACCCTCTCCTGATTCTCCACACATAGAATATATATTCACAGAAATCTCCTTTAACTCATCCTTACTCCTTTACGTCGAAGTCTACCGCCCTCCTCAAGTTAAATTCGATCCAACATTTGAATCCTCTTTCCTGACATACGTACCATTGTACAATAATATAATCATAGCAGGTGACCTCAACACTAATCTACTTTCTGACTCTCCTGACAAGACATACTTACTAGAATTGATTTACTCCCTTAACCTATTCATTGTTCCTTTTCAACCGACCATCATACCCAGTTTACGGATACATTACTAGACCTCATAATCATAGACTCACCCAAGAATTTACTCTCGTCTTCCCAAAATCCAATGCCATTTCTGTCTTACCATGATCTCATTCAGATATCCTATAACATCCCCACACCCATCTTTTTCCCTAAGCAAATTTCCTGGCGAAATCTCGACTCATTAACTCCTGAAAGCATAGATCCTTTACTTGACACCTTATCCCATTCCTTAGAGCCCGTATTTTCTTCCTACTCCATCGATGAGATGGTTGAATGCCTCTCTTCAAATCTCCTTTCACTCCTTAATCACCTAGCACCACTTAAGACATCCATTTTCTGACGGTCCCCTGCTCTCTGGATTAGCCCAGAAATTAGAGGATTAATGAAGAGAAGAGACGCTGCTAGGAGGCGCTTCAAGCGAACTCGAATTCCAGAGGACTACTCCACTTTCAAACATCTCCGAAACCTTGCTCAGTCTTCATTGCGACGTGCCAAGGCACAGTATTTCAATATTATCCTATCCCAAGCTCCTGATCCTAAGTCTAAGTGGAAAATCCTAAGAAAATTTTCTATTGCCGGGTCCACTCCCTGTACCAACTTCCCTATTTCTCCTGATGAACTTAACTATTTTTTCGCTAACCCCCTTCCTAACGAGCCACAAATTAATCTCTTTCCCCCAACACACCCCATTCCTCAAACCCCATTCAATCCCGATAATTTCTATTTTCTTCACATTCTTCCCAATGACCTAACCACTTCCGTACTCAAATCCCGAACCAATGATTGTGGTGTTGATCAAATCCCGGTAAAAATTATTAAACTCAGTCTTCCTGCCATTCTTCCCGCCCTTCTACACATTTACAACTTTTCCCTACAAAACTCCACTTTTCCCTCTGCCTGGAAAAATGTCCTTGTGCGCCCGCTTAATAAAAACCCCTCCCCCTCCTTAGCTTCCCATTTTAGGCCTATTTCCCTTCTGTCAAACCTATCAAAACCACTGGAAAGATTAGTCCATTCACAACTCTCTACCTATCTTGAGCACAAAGATCTCCTCACTCCTCTCCAATTAGGCTTCCGTTCAGGATACTCCACTCAATCTGCCCTATTAAAGATAACCCAAGACCTCCATTCCTCCATGGACCAACAGCAAATAGCAATCCTTGTCCTATTCGATTTTTCAAAAGCGTTTGATTGCGTTGATCATGCAATTCTCCTCTCCAAAATACATAACCTTTCCCTATCCAACAGCGCTTTAAGCTGGTTTCGCTCCTTCTTGTCTCACCGGTCCCAAACAGTTATCATTCCCAACAAACCTCCCTCATCCTCACTACCTTTAGAAAGAGGTGTTCCTCAAGGATCCTCCCTGTCACCTATCCTCTTCTCTGTTTATATTAATGACCAACCCCAAGCTATACGCCACACCCAGTATCATTTGTATGCCGACGACCTCCAAATCTACCTATCCTTCCATCCTTCAGATATGTTAGAAGCATCTCGTAAGATTCAGGATGATATTGAGAACATCTGCAAATGGGCAGTGAAAAATAAGCTACGCCTGAATCCAGAGAAAAGCAAGGCTATCCTTATCGGTTCAAAACCTACCCTTAATTCCCTCCCTTACTATCCATTACTTTACCTCAACAACCGTACAATTCAATTTCAAACTTCCATCAAAAACCTCGGAATCTCCTTTGATCAACCCTTATCTTGGAATAACCACATTTCCCAAATAACCAGAAAATCCATCATGGTCCTCAAACAGGTCCAAAGACATCGTGACTCCTTTCCCCGAAGTACCCGCCAACTTCTGGTATCCTCTCTCATTTTTCCCCACTTTGATTACGGGTGCTTAGTGTACGGGGGACTGTCTGTTGAGCTAGAGATGCGACTGAGGAGACTAATGAATTGTTTCATAAGATTTATCTTTGGGGTCGGCAGACGGTCTCACGTATCTAACCGGTACAAAGAGCTAGGGTGGCTTTTCCCCGATTTTCGACGGCAATACTTCCTCGGCACTTTCTTATTCCAGTCATTAAAAACCAATAAACCTTCCTATGTCCTAGACCTACTTACTCTGCGTTCCTCCATTCACCACCTGAATACAAGATCCCAACCTTCCAACCTATATACCCCCTCACATAGAACTGCCTCCTTTGAAAAATCCTTTGTTATCCGTGCTACCTCTTTTTGGAATTCCTTACCTATCCATATTCGTAAAGCCTCATCCTTAACTTCCTTTAAACATCTTTTATTTATCCATCTCCTCGATTTTCAGTCTTCCACAAAATTGTAAATAAGTGTTCTAAAATGTTTACAGTTGATTGTTTTTTTATTAATTTTATTTTTTATTTTCTATCTATTTATGTATTTTTAATTTTTTCTTTTTTTATCAACTTTAATTTTAATTTTAATTTATTTTTTATTTCTCATTTCTACTTTTTCTCCTAATTTAGTTATACTACTGATGTGCTGATTTAACTAATCTCAGCCAGACAATTGTACCTTTTATTGTGCACTTTAATTATTCTTAGGGGACAGTCTGTCCCAGAATAAAGTTTATTTTTCATTTCATTTCATTTCATTTCATTTACATTTTTTAAATTATATTTTAAAATTTTACACCTAAAATAACTTAATAATGAATTTTAACCTAATTCATAGAATTTGGGTCTGTAATATAGTTTTAATTTCATTCCATTTAGTACCTCACAAAACATAAAATGATGACAAACATATATTTTTTTTTTAATTTTTAAACTGAAAACTTGGCTCTGTGCTAATTATCAAATTACTCTGGCTATGGTTTCATTTGATTCAGCTGCTTAAATAGCATATAACTATACGCTAAACTTGCTTCTTTTTTTGACATTTTGTCCATACATTTTGACTCTCTCTGATCATCTCATGTAGCTGAGATTTTAGTTTCATTCGATTCAGCATTTAATGAAATATATGATTCCAAAATTAAATGCTTATAGGACTACACATCTAGATAATATGAGGTTTTATACATCTTTGGCCGTTTTGCCACACTATGCGGTGGGAGATGACATAAGAGGATGGCAAGAACATGCACATACTGATGTGGATACAGAAGCCCTGTCACAATCCTATGATACAGTTGTTGAAACTCAGGATAAACTAAATAATAATGTCACTGGATCAGATGAATTGCCTTTTGAGCTCTTTAAAAATTCTGGACCAGATACAGTTAAAGAAGTTGCACATTTAACAGAGTTGGGTATGGTTTGAAGAAAAAATGCTAGTTGAATGGAATAAAGAAATTGTATCTCTATTGCTCTAGAAGGATGATTTACTGATCTGCAATTACTATACGGACATATTGCAACTGAATGCCGCCTATTAAATCTTGTGCAACATAATTTTTGAAAGATTATTGCCATAGATGGCAAATAATATTAAGAACTGAGTGTGGCTTCTCGAAGGATAAATCAACATCAGACCAGATATTCTCTCTCAGGCAAATACTTGAAACAACCCTCGAGTTCGGTATTAAAACATACCACCTCATGATTCCAAGACCACCTATGACAGACACCGTCAACAGAAAGGGTTTCTATCAAGCATGTATCTGGGACTTCAGATACAACCACAAGAGGCATATCAGGTATAGAGACTACTAGGGAACCGCTGGACAAAAAATTTAATATAACATTGTTATACAAAGTTTATCAGATTACTTAATCTAAAAGAATTTAATGGCCATTTAGTTTATCTTATCAATCTAAAAATTGATTGTCTTGAAAATATCAAGTAATGTATAACTGTGGTTTGACCATGAGCGGTTAACATTGAAAAGAGAGTTTAGAATCAACCTTAAAACTAAGTGAAAAAAACAGATTCTTAAAAAGAGCTTAAATCATTAAATACCTATCTGATATATAAATAATGCATCCATAACTACTCCATACTAACATATGGGTATATGTTATAAATACCTTCGTAAAACATGAATCTAGTGTAGGCTGAATCAAAGTTTCAGAAAAAGTGTTTGCTTCTGATAAAAACTCAGTAATCGCCATAAGTATTTGAAGCAATAATTGAAGTCTTCTTCTGGGCAAACACAGATTATGATCAATCAACTGTGAGAACCAATAATGGTATTTCATCTGTAATGATGATTTTGATAGGCATATCAAAACTACTTTCAAAAATAATACACTGTTACAGTTTTTATCACTCCTGAAAATGAATTAAATTTTATGAGGACATAAAATAAATAGTTAATATTAATGAATTCTTAGCTACTTCTATTAGAATTATTCTTATTTGAAAACTAGTTTCAAATGTTGAACATTCATCATCAGTTCTAAAAACATACAAAAATTTAGCACTTTGCAACATAAATTATAAATATTAATTTTGTTTAAAAAAAATGTAGGACAAGAAATCAAAAAGATTTCTGAAAGATATCAGAACCTAGAGCAGATTGAATGCTAAGATAAGTGTAAAGGTTTGGGATGTAAAGGTCAGGCAGATGGTTTTAAATCTTTTGGTTTTTCTTATGATTGGTTGTTTTTTTCCGTTCCTACTAGAAACAAATTTAAAATGGGACTATTGAAAATATTTACCTGGTCATTTAAACAAAAATCTAGATTGGTTTTGAATGATTTCATTATATCTAATGATTTATAAATATTTAATTTTAGACTATTTTCTATTTGATGTATTAGTTTCACTCCCAAGTCTTTGCTGAATTTATGATCATTTTCATTTAAATAGATGATGAAGTTAGAATTGTGCAGCTTATTATTAATGTATGCTTTTATTTGTTCTTTTAATCTTTGATTTACTGATGGTCCAGTTTTTCCCATGTACAGTGAAACTCCAAGTATTCGGATATCCGATTATCCGGATTGATTTGAAGAAAAAAGATATATATTTTAACAGAAATTGTAGGCTGTGGTTCAGAGTTCACGAAAAATACGATAGGTTCTGTCTTTTTAGTTTTCATGCCACAGTAAAAGACATAAAACTAAATAAACAAAGCAGCAGATACTGAAACAGCGTCACAGAATCAGGGACGGAGCCCACACACCTCACAACAGTCAAGTTCTGATTAAACGTACTTAGTGAATTTTTAGAAGCATAGCACATCCATCCAACACGGGTTTTGCCCAGTCTGGGCCCTATTGCCGTCACGGGTGGATTCTTCATCATCTTAAAGAGTTATGGTACCTAAAAGAAAACGTGTTGAATAATCTGTTTCTGAAAAACAGTATAGAAAGGCGAACCTGGAAAAATTGGCGGATTAGTTCTATGACAGAACATCCACGATTTCCGACATATTAACTACACTTTACGTGTTACATAAATATAATTTTATAAACAGCCACATTTTTAATTATTCAATAAAATACATAGTTAAAACATTACATACCTCTCTATTTTTCATTTCAATTCCCTAATTCAATAGTAAATCTGATTATCCAGATTTTTGGGCATACGGATCAATTTCGGCCCCAATTAATTCAGATAATCGGGATTCCACAGTTATTATTACACAAGCCACAATAGCCGCTACTAAGCATGTATTAGATCTTTCAATGTGACATCATCAGAATATGTTTTTTGCTTATTTATAATTTTATTTATAAGACTTACTTATTAACTTAACTTACTTATTACTTAAAAACAATATTGACAATTTACTATTTCAGTCATTTAACCTGACATTATGTGATTTTTCCCCCTACCTACCAGAAGGCACGAAGTATTACTCACACAGGGAGCACTAACTATAACATCAAACTATGTCAAAACTAAAAAATACCACTCTTAGATATCTTATCCTCTGGAAGGGGGAGCAAAGCAGTGTGCTCTGATGAGGCAGCTTATTTATCTGACTCAAGAGCAAAGGGTTAAAAACTCATTCTCTTTTTACGGAATACTTATTTCAATCCCACCACAGAAAAAATACCAGTTTCATAAAATAGTTAACACACCTAAACATGGAAAAGGAATAAGATTTAGAGGCTATAATATTAAAAGTTTATTTAAATGAGCCAGTCATAACTTTTAACAACAGATTTTATTGCAGCCTCAAGATAACCATCTTATTGAAAAAAAAAAGAGATAAGTCCAGGCCAGACTAGTTCCACACACCAATAGCTATACTAATACCAGTAACTTGAGACTTTGTGTTGATATTAAATAATGGAAGTTTTTGGAGATAATGTAACATTCCTGGATCATGCAGAAGCCACCAGACCATATTAACTATATAATCCAGGAAGCATAAAAAAAAATATCAGCTTAAATCAGGCAACCAATCCCTGGCTATCACAAAGAAGTCGATAAATCAAGGGTGTGTCTTTTAATAGAGAACTACAAATGTTTCCAAAATTCTGTAATCACTCTGAAAATACCATTTGAACTAAAATAGATACTTTAAGGTCTTATTAAGAAGCAAAACTTCACCAATTTAATGTCAACAATTCAATGTAACCAATTGAGCTTTGAAGGCACAGATTACACATTCAAGATATTTCTTGTACAGAGGATTATGAATTTTTTGAAAACAATAAATTATCCATCCCAAGAAATGAAGCATTTAATAAAATATCTATTCATGAAGATGGCTGTATTGTTGACTGTGAGTTGTTACTAAGGAGATGAAATGGTCAGGGGTGCAGTCAGGATGAATAGACACGACAATTTTAAATGAAAAACTCATATTTTGGCGTACCAACGTTTTGAATTAGATGTAGAACAAAAATTAGATGTAACCAAGATGATACAAACATTAAAAAAAAAAAAAGTATAAGGGATCTATATGAAAAGGAAAATGGTAAGATAGAAAGGTAAGCAAAATAATAAAGTTGGCATAACAATAAACGAAGGAAGAGGTTGGGGAAATAGGAGAAAATAAAATAAATGAAATAGCCGTTTGTATCATCTTGGTCACATCCAATTTTTGTTATTTTAGCCCTGATGAAGACCTGCAAGGCAGGTCGAAACGTTGGCACGCCAAAATATAAGTTTTTCATTTAAAAACTTGCCGTTTTTATTCATCCTGACTGCACCCCTGACCATTTCATCTCCTTATTTAATAAAATAGATTGTAAGAAATTCAGAAATAAGTTATAAAAATATTATCTTACTTAAGTATGTTTTTCAAGAACATTTTGGTTAGCTCTAAATACATTTGAAAGTTCAAATTAGTTTCATGTAGCTTAGAGGCAGCAAAAAATATATCATACAAAAGATTATCTGTTTCTTCTGGATCTAGCAGCAAATAATTATCAGTTGAGTTAATTTGATACTTCGCGAACACTCCTTTAATTAAATCCAAAGATATATTTTGAACTACAACAAAAAAATTAATAAACAAATTATAATCTACCATTACAAGAAAATTTACTTTGGACTGGTGCTTTCATCCCGTAAAAATAACACTAATATAATTAATATATGTGGTCTAATATATCTATATATTTTTATATCTTATAATATATAAACCACAATACATAGTAAATAAGAAAGAAAAGAGAGAAAGTAAAGAATAAAGGATATGAGGAGTCAGTGGGATTATAGGAAAAGATATATAGGTATGATTCACAGGAGAGAAAAACGATGGAGAGCAGAAAATCATAAATGGATGATATGACTGAAATCTATTATCACATAGTGTGTAAATATATAATTTTATTGTAATTTCCTTACTAGTTCAAGATTTACAATTGTCCAAGATTATTAATTTTTCCTAATAGTTAAAGATTCTGGAATTTGTTTATATTTATTTTTTTACACATCAGAATGACGTCAGCTTTGTTATCTCAAATGAAAACACTCATTTTTCTAGTTATTTAATATATTTCTAATAACTATATATAGTGCATAAAAACTCAATAAGGTTTAACAAAATACTCAATTGCAAGCAGAATCTTACAAGATTGTTTAATTAGGACACAACGAACAGTTCTCCACTTTCTGCTACACTATTTGCCAGAATCACCCAAAAAATAAAAAACACATTGCTGTCTTAAACAAAAATATTTAACCTACACAACAAAAAGTAGGACTGTTTAGATACTGTATAGATGTATAATTTCTGTATAGGTAACAGAAATGTACCGATTCTTCAGTACTGAATATATCCAGGCTGAGTATTAGAAGCCCATATGTTTACTGGAAATGATGGTTATGGGTGTGATTAAATGAGAACACAATAATATTAAAAGTAATTTTTGTGCTTATGTTTTGGCAAAAATACACTGACAGAAACAATTCTCTTTTGCTCCGAAGAAAGCTTGCAAAGCAACATCAGCACAATCAATTACTTGCATTAGTACATATTTGGAATTTATTTGCAACCCAAACCATCTTCTCCTATGTTTATATACGGTCACAACAACCTACAACAACATATGCTTTTAGTTTATCAGCAGACAAGTTATCTCTTAACTTTTACTACATTAGTTGATCTGAAACTATTGTTATATTCTGAAAGAGTGTATTTGAAATTAAAATGCTTCCTTATCTAGTGTGTTACTGCAGTTAGCAAATAGTAAAGTTAGAAGTTAAAACATCACAAAAATTCATGCTTTCATAACACAGAAATGAGATAAAAATAGGAAGAGTGAGAATATGATAAATTTACTAAGGTTCAAGCTAAACTGCTCACAAATCGAACTGGACCACTCATCGAGGTAACACTCTTTTTTAGCCATACTTCTGGTTATTTTTTGTTTCTTTGTGTGTATAATACCTTACTGGTATTATTGGTAATGGTACTATTATAATAAATAAAAAATAAACTAAACAAGATTTAAGAAAAAGTTATTTATTTAAATTAAATTTAAAAAAATAAATAAATAAAGTTTTACAAATTTTAAAAGATTTTTTTTTCACCTTAACCTTTCTTCAGTAGGGTGTTGGACCCCCTCTACTTTGAATTAATGCTTCACATCGACAGTTCATACTCCTTACTAAGCTGAATATGTAATGTTAAGGTGAATAAGCCTATTCCTCAATTAAAAAGTCAGCAAGTTCATTCATGTTATCTGGACAAGGTGAGCGCATGTGTAATTGGTGTTGGAGTATGTCCCAAACACGTTCAATGTTTTTGATTTTATCTCTTTTACATTGTGGAAGTGATGTTAAAGAAACGTCATATCAATCAAGTAAACAAAATTATAAAATATCATAAATTCTCGAAGTGGTCCACATCAATGTGTGAGCTGTTTAGTTTATTCTGGTTTTATTGCAATGATTGTAAATTTTTGATGACAACAGATCTAGGTTAGGTTAGGTTGAATTGTTTATGGACACTCAACATCATGGGTCTTCAGTGTCCGTAGTTCAATCTATATTATTTCTTTATATTTGTAACAGTTTTTTTTTTTTTTAATTTTATTAAAAAGATTATATTTTTTGAGAAATTGGATGATTGTGTCAATATTTCTATTATTATCGCCAAGAATAGTTGGGAGGTATCTTTGTAAATGCGTTTCCTGAAAATAACTATCCCATAGGGGGCAGTCCTCCAGTATGTGTCTGATTGTTAGTTGTGTGTTATTGCATGTTGTACACTTTGGTGGACTGTCCTTTGTTATCAGGTAACCATGGGTAAGTCGGGTGTGGCCTATTCTCAGTCTAGTTACAACTACCTCTTCCCTTCTGTAACTACGGTTGGAACTTTTCCATTTTTTTAATCCCTTTTTTACAGCTTTAAACTTATTTAGTTCATCAGTGTTTTCCCAGAGCTGGGCCCAGGCTAGTTTAACTTGATATTTTAGAAAGTGGCAAATGTCGGATGAGGTGTAAACACTTGTAATATCAATCGATGACAATGCTGCTTCCTTGGCAGCCAGATCTGCTGCTTCGTTACCTTTAATCCCCATGTGTGATGGAATCCAAACTAGGGATATGTTTTTATTCAGATCTTTTACCATTGATGCATAAACTTATACTTTCCTTACAAGATGGTCTTTACTGTAGATGTTTTTTAGGGCCATTAGAGCAGATAGGGAGTCCGTGTATATTACGAAGTTTTCTTCATCGCACTGCATGATTGAATAGAGTGCCGCACAAATCGCATAGCATTCGGCAGTGAAGTTGCTGGTCAGGGAAGGAAGTTTATACTTGGCAATCCTGGAGTCGGATACAAAGGAGCAACCAACGTTATCATTTAATTTGGAACCGTCTGTATAAAATTGTTTTCTATTACTATATTTTTGTTTCATTTTTTTATATTCTGTTAAATACGTAAGTTCTGTAGTGCTGTTTTTAGTGAATTTCCTAAGTGTTAAATCTATTGCAGGTAGTTTTGTAGTCCAAGGTGGATAATCAATTTCATTAGTTGTTGGTTGCAAGCCGTTAATTTCTTCTATATATCTACCAGCCCTTATACCCAATGGAGCAGCTAGTCTTCGGTTTTCTTGAAATCGTCTAGTCTTCGGTTTAAAAATGGGTTTCCATGCTGGGTTGTTATTATTGATTTTTAGTCTTGCAATGTATCCGCAGGCAAGTTGATGTCTTCTCAAAGCGAGAGGAGCTATACCAGCTTCCACACATAAACTAATTACTGGACTGGTTCTGAAGGCTCCAGTAGCAAGACGGATGCCTGCATGGTGGACTGAATCAAGAGCCGAAAGCAGATTTTGATTCGACGATGAGTAAACAAAGCTGCCATAGTCAAGCTTTGATCTTATCAGACTGGTATATACCTTAAGCATACTTGATCTATCTGCTCCCCGTGAACGTCCAGCCAGAACTTTTAAAATATTCAGTCTCTTAAGTGTTTCTTCTTTTAGACATCTAATATGCTCTTTCCAGTTAAGTTTACAATCAAGGGTTAGCCCTAGAAATTTAACTTTTGTATCGCAATGTAAGTTTGTGCCTCTGTAGGTTAACGTTGGAAAAGGAGTAGGCGTCCTGCGTTTTGAAAAAAGTAGACATTTAGTTTTCTCGGTGGAGAAGTTTAGACCGGATTTCATAGACCATGCTTCCAAATTCGCTAAGCAATTTTGTAGTAATATTTGCATTCTATTTGCGTTGCTAAATGATAGTAAAAGAGCTAAATCATCTACAAATAGAAAGGTTGTGATTTGTTTAGGGATAATCTCTGTTACTTTGTTTATAGCTATCGCAAATAGAGCGCAGCTTAAGACACTTCCTTGTGGGATTCTGTTGGACATTTCTTTTACCGAAGACAAGTGATTACCTACCAGGTATGCAAGTTTAAAATGTCGTTTTAATTCCAATAGAATGCGCTCTTAGCCTATTGAAGGATTTGCTTATCTCTAAACGCTATTTTGTTTGTTAGTCATTTGTTTACAAAAGTCAGTTGTTTTTAAGTCGTTTACGTGGACGTATCATACCTTTCTTTGGTGTTAAAAATGTCTAATTTTAAGCCAAATAAAGAGCCTTTGCGGCATGTCATGATTTTCTTATTTAATCAAAAGAAAAAGGCATCTGAATGTCATCGAATTCTTGTTGAGACTTATGGCGATGTTGCTCCAACCGTCAGGACATGTGAACGTTGGTTTCAAAGTTTCAAACGTGGTGATTTTGATGTTACTGATCAAAAACGAGAAAATCGACCAAAAAAGTTTGAGGACTTCGAATTGCAATCTTTATTAGACGAAGACAATACCCAAACCAACAAATGATGGCAGAACAGTTGAATGTCACTAGGCAAGCCATTTCCGATCGCCTGAGAGCTATGGGAAAGATTCAAAAGGTTGGAAAATGGGTTCCACATGAATTGGACGAACGACAGATGGAAAAACGAAAAACTGTGTGCGAAATGCTGCTTTTACGCCACGAAAGAAAGGTTTTTTTGCATCGAGTTGTAACTGGCGATGAAAAATGGATTTATTTTCAGAATCCCAAACGAAAAAAAATCATGGGTAACGCCAGGACAACCATCCACATCGAGTGCAAGACCGGATCGTTTTGGGAAGAAGACAATGCTGTGTGTGTGGTGGGATCAGAAGGGAGTAGTCTACTACGAGCTTCTCAAACCCGGCGAAACAGTCAATACCGAGCGCTACCGACAACAAATGATCAATTTGAGTCACGCATTGATCGAAAAACGCCCAGAATGGGCTCACAGGCACGCCAAAGTCATTCTTCAGCATGATAACGCTCCTGCACATTCAGCCAGATTGACTAAGGAAACGATTTCTTCGCTTGGTTGGGAACTCCTACCCCACCCGCCGTATTCACCTGACCTGGCGCCTTCTGATTATCACCTCTTCTCATCGATGGGACACTCATTGGCGGAGCAACACTTCAACAATTTCGAAAACGTACGAAAATGGCTCGATGAATGGATTTCAAATAAAGATGAAGCATTCTTTTGGAATGGTATCCATATATTGCCCGAGAGATGGACAAAATGTGTAGAAAGCGAGGGTCAGTACTTTGAATAAAATATATTATACTTTTTTTTAAATTACTGTGTATATATTTTAAGAAATAAACGACATTTTAAACTTGCATACCTGGTATTCTAACTTGGAAGGTCCGATTTCGTAGAAAGTTACAGATCAGCATGAGAAGCCGACCTCTAATTCCCCATTCACGTAGTTGC
This sequence comes from Euschistus heros, assembly GCA_003667255.2. NCBI lineage: Eukaryota > Metazoa > Arthropoda > Insecta > Hemiptera > Pentatomidae > Euschistus > Euschistus heros. Next base: position 679,653 of record RCWM02000312.1, read on the forward strand.
TGCAGGACGAGAGATCTTTTCAAGTTATAATAGGCTTTTTCTATGTCGAAGTATATACCTATACATTCTTTTTTCTCAGCAAAGCTGTTGAGGATTTCATACTCCATTGTTACCAGATGATCTATAGTAGAGCGTCCTGTTCTGAAGCCACTTTGTACGTTTGAAAGTAAATTATTTTTTTCTAGTATCCAACTGAGCCTTTTTAGGATCATCTTTTCTAGCAACTTGCATAGGCAGCTTGTTATGCTTAAACTTATTTTTTCCAGTTTTTAAAATTGGAATTATAATTGATCTCCTCCATATCTCCGGAAAATCCCCTGTGCTCCATATCTGGTTAAAGAGTGAAAGAAGCACGTCAATTGCCGGTATCGGTAGATTTTTCAACATATCATTATGTATCTCATCTACTCCTGGTGAGGATGGTTTCAGCTCTTTTAAACATGAAAGTAATTCTGCTTTGGAAAATGGTAAGTTATAAGAGTTTTCATTTTGATCGTCAATGCTATCTGTCTCGGTTTCTATTGTCGGTTGTGGTTTGGTGGAGTAAATATTCGAATAATATTCAGCAAAATGTTCGGCCAATAAATCGGGATCTTGCACTATCTGGTCATTGATTAGAAGGGTTGGCTGATAGTCAACGAACTTTCCCATAATATTCTCTATCTTTTTCCAAAATATCCTGGGTGGGGTATTTGATGAAATGGTGTTCAAAAATTGTTCCCATGATTCTTTTTTTTTTCTCCTTTATTATTCTGCAAGACAGCGAGCGGTTCATTTTATAATTTATTAAATTCTGAAGAGTTGGTTCCTTTTGGAAGACTTTAAGAGCCTTTCTTCTCTTCTTAATCGCTAGTTTACATTCATTGTCATACCAAGGGACACTCTTCGATTTGACATTAGTGGAGCTTTTTGGGATTGAAAGTTCCGCCGCTGCTAATATAGATTTAGTGATTTGATGATTGATTTCATCACTATAACAGATCTAGGTGTACTTTTAAACACTTTTTCAGTTTGGATCCAAGTAACTCATAGTGTCCATGTAGTTCCACTCAACGGTATGTAAATAAATTTATAAATGTTTTGCAGAAAAGTAGTAGTTTTTTTGGTAACAATACCAAAACCTGACTCCACCCCTGCTCCTGTTCGATATACTTTTTTCTAGATTATTAATTTTTTATGTTTTCTTGACTTCTTCTGGAGGGGTAAGGTTATTTTTCTTTATTTCCCACCCCACAGAAGTACCTTTTTTTTTTTTTTTCCAATTTATGTCTTCTCATAAATTCTTTATATGTCTTCACACACCTCTGTTAGCTACACTCATGGTCTTTAATAAAATCAAGGAAATCATATTAATATCTTATGCCTTACCATTTCATGATCATATCTAAACATGACATAAACAACTATCATCACAACCATGTCTTACTTATCCTACCTCCTCTTAAAAATAATCCTTGTAGTTAATACCATACAATTATTGTGATGATAATATTATTTGTTATTATGAAGAGAAAAGATTTGCCCAGTCGGGATTCGAACCCGAGTCTCCACTTTTCTAGCGTGGTGCCTTATCCACTAGGCCACCGGGCTCGTATCCGAACCAGGGAAATCTTTTCTCTTCACTGATCCATACCCTCGGGCACTCGCAGTTGCGAAGTACAAATCGGGGATGAATGTTCATTGAACATTACTGTTAACTAGATCTTGTTGACATACGTCATATATATATTATAATTATGAAATAATTAATTGTTGTTGATTAATATATTTTTTATTATGAAGAGAAAAGATTTGCCCAGTCGGGATTCGAACCCGAGTCTCCACTTTTCTAGCGTGGTGCCTTATCCACTAGGCCACCGGGCTCGTATCCGAACCAGGGAAATCTTTTCTCTTCACTGATCCATACCCTCGGGCACTCGCAGTTGCGAAGTACAAATCGGGGATGAATGTTCATTGAACATTACTGTTAACTAGATCTTGTTGACATACGTCATATATATATTATAATTATGAAATAATTAATTGTTGTTGATTAATATATTTTTTATTATGAAGAGAAAAGATTTGCCCAGTCGGGATTCGAACCCGAGTCTCCACTTTTCTAGCGTGGTGCCTTATCCACTAGGCCACCGGGCTCGTATCCGAACCAGGGAAATCTTTTCTCTTCACTGATCCATACCCTCGGGCACTCGCAGTTGCGAAGTACAAATCGGGGATGAATGTTCATTGAACATTACTGTTAACTAGATCTTGTTGATATACGTCATATATATATTATAATTATGAAATAATTAATTGTTGTTGATTAATATATTTTTTTATTATGAAGAGAAAAGATTTGCCCAGTCGGGATTCGAACCCGAGTCTCCACTTTTCTAGCGTGGTGCCTTATCCACTAGGCCACCGGGCTCGTATCCGAACCAGGGAAATCTTTTCTCTTCACTGATCCATACCCTCGGGCACTCGCAGTTGCGAAGTACAAATCGGGGATGAATGTTCATTGAACATTACTGTTAACTAGATCTTGTTGACATACGTCATATATATATTATAATTATGAAATAATTAATTTTTTGTTGATTAATATATTTTTTATTATGAAGAGAAAAGATTTGCCCAGTCGGGATTCGAACCCGAGTCTCCACTTTTCTAGCGTGGTGCCTTATCCACTAGGCCACCGGGCTCGTATCCGAACCAGGGAAATCTTTTCTCTTCACTGATCCATACCCTCGGGCACTCGCAGTTGCGAAGTACAAATCGGGGATGAATGTTCATTGAACATTACTGTTAACTAGATCTTGTTGACATACGTCATATATATATATTATAATTATGAAATAATTAATTGTTGTTGATTAATATATTTTTTATTATGAAGAGAAAAGATTTGCCCAGTCGGGATTCGAACCCGAGTCTCCACTTTTCTAGCGTGGTGCCTTATCCACTAGGCCACCGGGCTCGTATCCGAACCAGGGAAATCTTTTCTCTTCACTGATCCATACCCTCGGGCACTCGCAGTTGCGAAGTACAAATCGGGGATGAATGTTCATTGAACATTACTGTTAACTAGATCTTGTTGACATACGTCATATATATATTATAATTATGAAATAATTAATTGTTGTTGATTAATATATTTTTTTTATGAAGAGAAAAGATTTGCCCAGTCGGGATTCGAACCCGAGTCTCCACTTTTCTAGCGTGGTGCCTTATCCACTAGGCCACCGGGCTCGTATCCGAACCAGGGAAATCTTTTCTCTTCACTGATCCATACCCTCGGGCACTCGCAGTTGCGAAGTACAAATCGGGGATGAATGTTCATTGAACATTACTGTTAACTAGATCTTGTTGACATACGTCATATATATATTATAATTATGAAATAATTAATTGTTGTTGATTAATATATTTTTTATTATGAAGAGAAAAGATTTGCCCAGTCGGGATTCGAACCCGAGTCTCCACTTTTCTAGCGTGGTGCCTTATCCACTAGGCCACCGGGCTCGTATCCGAACCAGGGAAATCTTTTCTCTTCACTGATCCATACCCTCGGGCACTCGCAGTTGCGAAGTACAAATCGGGGATGAATGTTCATTGAACATTACTGTTAACTAGATCTTGTTGACATACGTCATATATATATTATAATTATGAAATAATTAATTGTTGTTGATTAATATATTTTTTATTATGAAGAGAAAAGATTTGCCCAGTCGGGATTCGAACCCGAGTCTCCACTTTTCTAGCGTGGTGCCTTATCCACTAGGCCACCGGGCTCGTATCCGAACCAGGGAAATCTTTTCTCTTCACTGATCCATACCCTCGGGCACTCGCAGTTGCGAAGTACAAATCGGGGATGAATGTTCATTGAACATTACTGTTAACTAGATCTTGTTGACATACGTCATATATATATTATAATTATGAAATAATTAATTGTTGTTGATTAATATATTTTTTTATTATGAAGAGAAAAGATTTGCCCAGTCGGGATTCGAACCCGAGTCTCCACTTTTCTAGCGTGGTGCCTTATCCACTAGGCCACCGGGCTCGTATCCGAACCAGGGAAATCTTTTCTCTTCACTGATCCATACCCTCGGGCACTCGCAGTTGCGAAGTACAAATCGGGGATGAATGTTCATTGAACATTACTGTTAACTAGATCTTGTTGACATACGTCATATATATATTATAATTATGAAATAATTAATTGTTGTTGATTAATATATTTTTTATTATGAAGAGAAAAGATTTGCCCAGTCGGGATTCGAACCCGAGTCTCCACTTTTCTAGCGTGGTGCCTTATCCACTAGGCCACCGGGCTCGTATCCGAACCAGGGAAATCTTTTCTCTTCACTGATCCATACCCTCGGGCACTCGCAGTTGCGAAGTACAAATCGGGGATGAATGTTCATTGAACATTACTGTTAACTAGATCTTGTTGACATACGTCATATATATATTATAATTATGAAATAATTAATTGTTGTTGATTAATATATTTTTTTTATGAAGAGAAAAGATTTGCCCAGTCGGGATTCGAACCCGAGTCTCCACTTTTCTAGCGTGGTGCCTTATCCACTAGGCCACCGGGCTCGTATCCGAACCAGGGAAATCTTTTCTCTTCACTGATCCATACCCTCGGGCACTCGCAGTTGCGAAGTACAAATCGGGGATGAATGTTCATTGAACATTACTGTTAACTAGATCTTGTTGACATACGTCATATATATATTATAATTATGAAATAATTAATTGTTGTTGATTAATATTTTTTTTTATTATGAAGAGAAAAGATTTGCCCAGTCGGGATTCGAACCCGAGTCTCCACTTTTCTAGCGTGGTGCCTTATCCACTAGGCCACCGGGCTCGTATCCGAACCAGGGAAATCTTTTCTCTTCACTGATCCATACCCTCGGGCACTCGCAGTTGCGAAGTACAAATCGGGGATGAATGTTCATTGAACATTACTGTTAACTAGATCTTGTTGACATACGTCATATATATATATTATAATTATGAAATAATTAATTGTTGTTGATTAATATATTTTTTATTATGAAGAGAAAAGATTTGCCCAGTCGGGATTCGAACCCGAGTCTCCACTTTTCTAGCGTGGTGCCTTATCCACTAGGCCACCGGGCTCGTATCCGAACCAGGGAAATCTTTTCTCTTCACTGATCCATACCCTCGGGCACTCGCAGTTGCGAAGTACAAATCGGGGATGAATGTTCATTGAACATTACTGTTAACTAGATCTTGTTGACATACGTCATATATATATTATAATTATGAAATAATTAATTGTTGTTGATTAATATATTTTTTATTATGAAGAGAAAAGATTTGCCCAGTCGGGATTTTTCTAGCGTGGTGCCTTATCCACTAGGCCACCGGGCTCGTATCCGAACCAGGGAAATCTTTTCTCTTCACTGATCCATACCCTCGGGCACTCGCAGTTGCGAAGTACAAATCGGGGATGAATGTTCATTGAACATTACTGTTAACTAGATCTTGTTGACATACGTCAACGATTTGTACTTCGCAACTGCGAGTGCCCGAGGGTATGGATCAGTGAAGAGAAAAGATTTCCCTGGTTCGGATACGAGCCCGGTGGCCTAGTGGATAAGGCACCACGCTAGAAAAGTGGAGACTCGGGTTCGAATCCCGACTGGGCAAATCTTTTCTCTTCATAATAAAAAATATATTAATCAACAACAATTAATTATTTCATAATTATAATATATATATGACGTATGTCAACAAGATCTAGTTAACAGTAATGTTCAATGAACATTCATCCCCGATTTGTACTTCGCAACTGCGAGTGCCCGAGGGTATGGATCAGTGAAGAGAAAAGATTTCCCTGGTTCGGATACGAGCCCGGTGGCCTAGTGGATAAGGCACCACGCTAGAAAAGTGGAGACTCGGGTTCGAATCCCGACTGGGCAAATCTTTTCTCTTCATAATAAAAAATATATTAATCAACAACAATTAATTATTTCATAATTATAATATATATATGACGTATGTCAACAAGATCTAGTTAACAGTAATGTTCAATGAACATTCATCCCCGATTTGTACTTCGCAACTGCGAGTGCCCGAGGGTATGGATCAGTGAAGAGAAAAGATTTCCCTGGTTCGGATACGAGCCCGGTGGCCTAGTGGATAAGGCACCACGCTAGAAAAGTGGAGACTCGGGTTCGAATCCCGACTGGGCAAATCTTTTCTCTTCATAATAAAAAATATATTAATCAACAACAATTAATTATTTCATAATTATAATATATATATGACGTATGTCAACAAGATCTAGTTAACAGTAATGTTCAATGAACATTCATCCCCGATTTGTACTTCGCAACTGCGAGTGCCCGAGGGTATGGATCAGTGAAGAGAAAAGATTTCCCTGGTTCGGATACGAGCCCGGTGGCCTAGTGGATAAGGCACCACGCTAGAAAAGTGGAGACTCGGGTTCGAATCCCGACTGGGCAAATCTTTTCTCTCTTAATAATAAAAAAATATATTAATCAACAACAATTAATTATTTCATAATTATAATATATATATGACGTATGTCAACAAGATCTAGTTAACAGTAATGTTCAATGAACATTCATCCCCGATTTGTACTTCGCAACTGCGAGTGCCCGAGGGTATGGATCAGTGAAGAGAAAAGATTTCCCTGGTTCGGATACGAGCCCGGTGGCCTAGTGGATAAGGCACCACGCTAGAAAAGTGGAGACTCGGGTTCGAATCCCGACTGGGCAAATCTTTTCTCTTCATAATAAAAAATATATTAATCAACAACAATTAATTATTTCATAATTATAATATATATATGACGTATGTCAACAAGATCTAGTTAACAGTAATGTTCAATGAACATTCATCCCCGATTTGTACTTCGCAACTGCGAGTGCCCGAGGGTATGGATCAGTGAAGAGAAAAGATTTCCCTGGTTCGGATACGAGCCCGGTGGCCTAGTGGATAAGGCACCACGCTAGAAAAGTGGAGACTCGGGTTCGAATCCCGACTGGGCAAATCTTTTCTCTTCATAATAAAAAATATATTAATCAACAACAATTAATTATTTCATAATTATAATATATATATGACGTATGTCAACAAGATCTAGTTAACAGTAATGTTCAATGAACATTCATCCCCGATTTGTACTTCGCAACTGCGAGTGCCCGAGGGTATGGATCAGTGAAGAGAAAAGATTTCCCTGGTTCGGATACGAGCCCGGTGGCCTAGTGGATAAGGCACCACGCTAGAAAAGTGGAGACTCGGGTTCGAATCCCGACTGGGCAAATCTTTTCTCTTCATAATAAAAAATATATTAATCAACAACAAATAATTATTTCATAATTATAATATATATATGACGTATGTCAACAAGATCTAGTTAACAGTAATGTTCAATGAACATTCATCCCCGATTTGCACTTCGCAACTGCGAGTGCCCGAGGGTATGGATCAGTGAAGAGAAAAGATTCCCTGGTTCGGATACGAGCCCGGTGGCCTAGTGGATAAGGCACCACGCTAGAAAAGTGGAGACTCGGGTTCGAATCCCGACTGGGCAAATCTTTTCTCTTCATAATAAAAAATATATTAATCAACAACAATTAATTATTTCATAATTATAATATATATATGACGTATGTCAACAAGATCTAGTTAACAGTAATGTTCAATGAACATTCATCCCCGATTTGTACTTCGCAACTGCGAGTGCCCGAGGGTATGGATCAGTGAAGAGAAAAGATTTCCCTGGTTCGGATACGAGCCCGGTGGCCTAGTGGATAAGGCACCACGCTAGAAAAGTGGAGACTCGGGTTCGAATCCCGACTGGGCAAATCTTTTCTCTTCATAATAAAAAATATATTAATCAACAACAATTAATTATTTCATAATTATAATATATATATGACGTATGTCAACAAGATCTAGTTAACAGTAATGTTCAATGAACATTCATCCCCGATTTGTACTTCGCAACTGCGAGTGCCCGAGGGTATGGATCAGTGAAGAGAAAAGATTTCCCTGGTTCGGATACGAGCCCGGTGGCCTAGTGGATAAGGCACCACGCTAGAAAAGTGGAGACTCGGGTTCGAATCCCGACTGGGCAAATCTTTTCTCTTCATAATAAAAAATATATTAATCAACAACAATTAATTATTTCATAATTATAATATATATATGACGTATGTCAACAAGATCTAGTTAACAGTAATGTTCAATGAACATTCATCCCCGATTTGTACTTCGCAACTGCGAGTGCCCGAGGGTATGGATCAGTGAAGAGAAAAGATTTCCCTGGTTCGGATACGAGCCCGGTGGCCTAGTGGATAAGGCACCACGCTAGAAAAGTGGAGACTCGGGTTCGAATCCCGACTGGGCAAATCTTTTCTCTTCATAATAAAAAATATATTAATCAACAACAATTAATTATTTCATAATTATAATATATATATGACGTATGTCAACAAGATCTAGTTAACAGTAATGTTCAATGAACATTCATCCCCGATTTGTACTTCGCAACTGCGAGTGCCCGAGGGTATGGATCAGTGAAGAGAAAAGATTTCCCTGGTTCGGATACGAGCCCGGTGGCCTAGTGGATAAGGCACCACGCTAGAAAAGTGGAGACTCGGGTTCGAATCCCGACTGGGCAAATCTTTTCTCTTCATAATAAAAAATATATTAATCAACAACAATTAATTATTTCATAATTATAATATATATATGACGTATGTCAACAAGATCTAGTTAACAGTAATGTTCAATGAACATTCATCCCCGATTTGTACTTCGCAACTGCGAGTGCCCGAGGGTATGGATCAGTGAAGAGAAAAGATTTCCCTGGTTCGGATACGAGCCCGGTGGCCTAGTGGATAAGGCACCACGCTAGAAAAGTGGAGACTCGGGTTCGAATCCCGACTGGGCAAATCTTTTCTCTTCATAATAAAAAATATATTAATCAACAACAATTATTTCATAATTATAATATATATATGACGTATGTCAACAAGATCTAGTTAACAGTAATGTTCAATGAACATTCATCCCCGATTTGTACTTCGCAACTGCGAGTGCCCGAGGGTATGGATCAGTGAAGAGAAAAGATTTCCCTGGTTCGGATACGAGCCCGGTGGCCTAGTGGATAAGGCACCACGCTAGAAAAGTGGAGACTCGGGTTCGAATCCCGACTGGGCAAATCTTTTCTCTTCATAATAAAAAATATATTAATCAACAACAATTAATTATTTCATAATTATAATATATATATGACGTATGTCAACAAGATCTAGTTAACAGTAATGTTCAATGAACATTCATCCCCGATTTGTACTTCGCAACTGCGAGTGCCCGAGGGTATGGATCAGTGAAGAGAAAAGATTTCCCTGGTTCGGATACGAGCCCGGTGGCCTAGTGGATAAGGCACCACGCTAGAAAAGTGGAGACTCGGGTTCGAATCCCGACTGGGCAAATCTTTTCTCTTCATAATAAAAAATATATTAATCAACAACAATTAATTATTTCATAATTATAATATATATATGACGTATGTCAACAAGATCTAGTTAACAGTAATGTTCAATGAACATTCATCCCCGATTTGTACTTCGCAACTGCGAGTGCCCGAGGGTATGGATCAGTGAAGAGAAAAGATTTCCCTGGTTCGGATACGAGCCCGGTGGCCTAGTGGATAAGGCACCACGCTAGAAAAGTGGAGACTCGGGTTCGAATCCCGACTGGGCAAATCTTTTCTCTTCATAATAAAAAATATATTAATCAACAACAATTAATTATTTCATAATTATAATATATATATGACGTATGTCAACAAGATCTAGTTAACAGTAATGTTCAATGAACATTCATCCCCGATTTGTACTTCGCAACTGCGAGTGCCCGAGGGTATGGATCAGTGAAGAGAAAAGATTTCCCTGGTTCGGATACGAGCCCGGTGGCCTAGTGGATAAGGCACCACGCTAGAAAAGTGGAGACTCGGGTTCGAATCCCGACTGGGCAAATCTTTTCTCTTCATAATAAAAAATATATTAATCAACAACAATTAATTATTTCATAATTATAATATATATATGACGTATGTCAACAAGATCTAGTTAACAGTAATGTTCAATGAACATTCATCCCCGATTTGTACTTCGCAACTGCGAGTGCCCGAGGGTATGGATCAGTGAAGAGAAAAGATTTCCCTGGTTCGGATACGAGCCCGGTGGCCTAGTGGATAAGGCACCACGCTAGAAAAGTGGAGACTCGGGTTCGAATCCCGACTGGGCAAATCTTTTCTCTTCATAATAAAAAATATATTAATCAACAACAATTAATTATTTCATAATTATAATATATATATGACGTATGTCAACAAGATCTAGTTAACAGTAATGTTCAATGAACATTCATCCCCGATTTGTACTTCGCAACTGCGAGTGCCCGAGGGTATGGATCAGTGAAGAGAAAAGATTTCCCTGGTTCGGATACGAGCCCGGTGGCCTAGTGGATAAGGCACCACGCTAGAAAAGTGGAGACTCGGGTTCGAATCCCGACTGGGCAAATCTTTTCTCTTCATAATAATAAAAAATATATTAATCAACAACAATTAATTATTTCATAATTATAATATATATATGACGTATGTCAACAAGATCTAGTTAACAGTAATGTTCAATGAACATTCATCCCCGATTTGTACTTCGCAACTGCGAGTGCCCGAGGGTATGGATCAGTGAAGAGAAAAGATTTCCCTGGTTCGGATACGAGCCCGGTGGCCTAGTGGATAAGGCACCACGCTAGAAAAGTGGAGACTCGGGTTCGAATCCCGACTGGGCAAATCTTTTCTCTTCATAATAAAAAATATATTAATCAACAACAATTAATTATTTCATAATTATAATATTATTTGGTCCCATCAACATGCTACAATCATATATATAATAGACTATTATTATTTTACTAAAAATATACTGCCATATATAATTTTCTTCATTTTTTTTGTTGCCCTGCAACCTGGGTTACGGGTCCTGGCCTCGTCAAACCACTTCCTCCAATCGTCACAGTCTTGTGTAGACCCCATCCAATTACTCACTCTTAAGATGCTTCTAGAGTTCTTTGGTCATCTCAACTTCTGGCATCCTTGCAATATGCCCTGTATACTTCAGATGCCTTAACTTGATTTCACTGACCACATCAGTCTCTCCAAAGGTGAGGTAACACCTCTGAAAATTCGCCAAAGAACTTTTCGTTCAAAAATCAATAGTTCTTTTTCAGAAACTTTAGTTAGTGCCCAGCATTCAAGAGTACGGGATGCACAAGGGTTTTATATAGATGAAGCTTTGTCTTCTTTGAGAGTAATCGCCTGCTCAGCTGCTTGCCTAATCCAAAGTAACATCGGTTGGCTGCAGTAATCCTTCTTCTAATCTCCACATCAGGGTTATTCTCCTGGGCAACTACAGATCCCCAGTACCTCGATTCTGCAACCTTTTCAAAGTTAGGAGTTCCTATAGTCACACCTTCACCTGGCATAGAAACTTCCTCTGTAACCACTTACTTGGTTTTGGACTGGTCTTCCAACCCAAGTCTACTAGCAGGTCCTACCAGAGCCTCATAAGCCTCAGCCACACCCTGAAGAGAGCACCCTACAATGTCAAGATCATCCGCATAAGCAAGTAGCTGAACAAGCCCAGTAAAGATGTTTCCTTGTCCTTGTTCCCCTCTCTGTAAGCCAGCATCTCTTATTGCTTTCTCAAGGACCATATTGAACAATAGGCAGGTCAGAACTTCCCCTTGTCTGAGTCCCTTTCATGCCAGAACTCGGATCTTTTGCCATTTATCCTTACTGTACATTTTACACCCTCCATACCAAACGTACAAGCTTTATCAAATGTACAAGCTTCTCAGGTATATTAAATTCTCTGAGGGCTATGTACAACTCTTCACGCACTATACTGTCATATGCTGCTTTAAAGTAATATTGCTATACAGTTGTGTGAAGAATTAACACAACACTTTTTAAAATTCAAATAATGTTCATTTAAATGATATTTATACTGTTTATTTACTCATTAGATCTTGTGGGATTGAACTTTGGACTCTTATCTCTTATTTTAGAGGCAAGTATTTTATACTAATGGTAATCCAAAGTTTAGTTTAAAAATAAATGAAGTGAGTCGACACTACAATGAACAAAGCAGTGAAAAAACAAAACAATAATTCTTGCTTTAAGTGAAGAGAATTTTTCTTTCCGATATATTAGTAATAAAGTAGGTTGTGCTCCATCAACTGTGAGTAGGTTTTAAAAAAAAATATCAGTCTTCTGACTCTTTAGGATTTAAACATTTGTGTGGTGGCAAGAAAACAGCTTTGTTTGAAAAACAGGAACTTAACATCAACAAATTTAGTTGCAGAATGGAATACAGTTACAGGTGTTAATGTCTGTGCATTAACTGTTCGTCGAAGATTAATAAATAAAAGTAGGACTGAATGTACCCAGAAAAAACCACTCTTAATAAAAAAAAATGCGGCAGGCTTGTCTTCATTGGGTTCGAAAACATCAAAACTGGATACAAGAAGAGTGGAACTATATCATATTTTCTGATGAATCGAAAATTAATAACCATGGCACAGATGGAATTCTGTATGTGAGATGAAGAAAAGGTGAGGCCCTAACAACTCAATGTTTAAAATCAACAGTTAAGTTTCCAGTGAGTGTTATTGTCTTGGGTTGTATTTCTAGTAAAGGTGTAGGTCCCTTAACTATTCTCAATGGGACATTGCGAGCCCATGGCTACATGCATATTTAAAAGTAAATACAGGTTTTTAAACTGTTGCATCTATTTTTCACACTACTGTATTTCAATTTAGTATTGGTTAAATACTAATTCAATTTCTTTTTTAATACACCCAAAAAAAAAACAAAAAAAAACTACTAAAAATCAACTGCATCAAAAATCATAAAAGGGCAAAGGGTGTCTTGGACTCTAAGCTGTAGCGAAAGCAACCAGGCTCAGGGACGAAAACCTCTAAGCAAAATGACCTGGCCCTCCAGGTTGGGTGTTGAGTATGGAGCAGCAGTAACAAACACCCTACCTCATAAAAAAAAACAAAAAAACATTGTTACAGGACCTAAGAATAATAATAAGCCGAATGGAAACTATGGTTATACAAAAAGGAAATCGGATATGGATATGAAACTAGCCACATGGAATATAAGGATACTGTTACAGCCAGGAAAAATGACGGAAGTGGCAGAACAGGTTAATAAATTCAAAATAGACGCAGTAGCTCAACAGGAGGTAAGATGGAGTGGTAAGGGAAGGATAAATAAAAAAGAGTATCCTCTGTAGTATAGCAAAGCAGAAAAGAGAACCAGTAGAAATGGGACAGGGTTTATGATCTCAAAAACATTAAGAAAAAGCCTTTTACTATTCGAACCTAGAAGTGATAGAGTGTGTAAAATATGGTTAAAAAGCAAATTTAGAAATATCACAATTATATCTGATTATGCTCCCACAGAAGATAGTAACAATGATAAAAAGATGGAATTCTACCAACAACTTGAAAAAACTCACCAAGCTAAATTTGATACCAAAAATGTAATGGGGGATTTTAATGTCCAAATTGGGTCGGAGATTTTTACTAATACTGTTGCTGGTCCCCATTCACTACACAAGGTAACAAATAAAAACGGTGAATATCTGTGTCAATTTGTAGAATCAAATAACATGGTAATAAAGAGTACCTGCTTCCGGCATAAAAAAATCCATAAGGGGACTTGGAAGGCACCTAATGGTGTTATAAGTCAAATAGACCATGTTCTAATCTCTAAAAGACATAGTTCCTCAATTATTGATGTTAAATATGCACCAAAAAATATGGGCCTGATTGTGACACTGACCATTATATGGTTAAAGCAAAACTTAGAGAACGACTTACAAAAATGAAACTAGGAAAGTATCATAATAGGAAACAATAGAATGTAGATATATTGAAAAATCCAAGCAAAATCAATGAATTGAAAGATGTAATGGATAAAACAATGGAAGAGAAATAAAGAGAGGAAAGAGGAGAGGAAGAGGAGGGAATAGAAATGAAATGGAGTAGGATTAAAAATGTAATGATAAATTCAGCAGAGGAAGTAGTTGGTGTGAGGAGTGGCGTTAGAGGAGAGTTTTGATGCCGAGTGATTGGAGGTGTTAAAGAAAAGGAATGAACACCGATTAGCGATGATGCAACGTTACACCAGACAAAGTGTTACAGAATATCAGGCAAGTAGTAGGAAAGCTAAAACACTTATACATAAGGAAAAAAAGAGAGTACCTGAAAAAGAAAATAGAGCAAATTGAGGAGCTGCTTACAAATAACGAAACTAGGAAATTCTACAGAGCTATAAGATATATGATCCGTGGCTATCGGCCGAAAGTAGATACCTGCTAAGACAGAAATGGTAGCATAATCAAAGAAAAAAGTCTAGTGACCAACAGATGGGCTGACTATTTTGGTGAATTATTGAATGAGAAAGTAAATGAAAAAAATAAACAAAGTAATGTTCAAATATAAATACCGAATGATCATGACATCTGATATAGAAGTCATAATGGAAGCAATACAGAGTTTGAAAAATGACAAAGCAGCATCACTTGAGGTACACATGATGGTATAGAAGGATCAATACAATTAGGATTGATGAATAAATTGCCACTTCTATTGGGATTATTTTATTAGAATACTAGTTTTGAATGCTAAACATTCATCTTCAGTTCTAAAACATACAACATTTTCAACACATCAGTACTATGTTACATGGATTATGTACACTAAAGTTTTCAAAAATGTAAGACAAGAAATCAAACATTAGTACTCACCTCAGGAGATCTAAGAGATATCTGAAATATATCCATCGTGGGAAGGGGGAGGGGGCTGGTAGGTTAAATTTTAGGGGTTTACTATGAGATTTCCTTTACGACTCATTGGATTTTTCAGTTCCTATTGGAAACAAATTTAAAATGAGGCTATTGAAAATGTTTATCTGGTTATTTAAACAAAAAACCTGGATCGGTTTTAAATGATTTTATTATTTCTAATGATTCATAAATATTTAATTTTAGGCTATTTTCGACTTGATGTATTATTTTTACTCCCAAGTCTTTATTAAATTTATGGTTATTTTCATTATGATGGAGAGCGAAATTGGAACTTTGGGTCTTATTATTGTATGCTCTTATATGTTCTTTTACTCTTTGATTTACTGATCGACCAGTTTTTCAGACCTTTTTAATCTGGCAGACCTTTTTATGGACAAATTTGAACAAAAAATCCTTCATTCAAAATTAGCTCAACACTTCATATATTGGTGTTGATGACATAATATGCCTATGGTCTAGGACTAACAGGCAAATCAATAGTTTTTTTAAAGAAATTCACCCTTTAATTAAATTCACACTAAAGTTAGAGAACAAAATTTTAAATTTTTTTGACATCAAAATCTCTATAAAACATACGTATATACAGGAAACCCACACACACAGGTGTTATACACAATAATGCTAGGAGACCACTAACACATAAACTTGCAGCCTTTAATTGCATGATTTACCGCCTTTTAAACATACTGTTAAATGAATAAAATTATAACAAAGGAATCCAAACCATATACACTATAGCCAGCAATAATGTATACAGTAAAATCACATAAAATCACAATCGGTAATATTTATAAAAACAAATCCATAAAAAAACTATGAATAATATATACATAACACTCCCAGTGGATAAAGCAACCCCGAAGAAATATATTTTGATACCATATTATGGCCCGATATCCACCAAAGTCAGAAAGGAATTAAAAAATTAGGTTTAAACCCTGCATTTAAAATAGATAAACCATTGTCATCATACTTCCCTTCACCTAAAGACAAAATAGACCCTTTTCAAAAAAGTGGTGTATAAAAACTAAATGTTTGATTTCATGTCTTACATTTTTGAAAACTGTAGTGTACATAATCCATGTAACATAGTACTGATGAGTTGAAAATTTTGAATGTTTTAAAACTGAAGATGAATGTTTAGCATCCGAAACTATAGTCGCCAAGATCAGGAAATGCCACTGGCTCTGAGTAGCGGGAGTAAGGCGTGGCCGGCCTAAGCCGATGACCGGGCTGCGCTGTTGCCAGCTCTCCAACTGACAAGGGGAGGACACACTCAGTCTCTCACGGATATTGTTGGCAATTTTTTTGGAGGTTCCTGGTCAAAAAATATTAAGACACGTATTTTGCCGTTCCGACCAATGGGCCGGAAAAAGCCGAGAAAAAAAAAATAGCATTAAAGTAATTTATTTTTTATCTTGAGTTTAAAAAATGATTTCGACATGATTCTTACACCAAGATTTTTAGTTTTGATTGCGGATTTAAGAAAAAATACAGTCGCTCCATAGATTTTGGTTTAGGTTACTTAAATTCTAAAAAAAAATGATTAGATTTTCAAGCAAACTACCTCTATAGATTTTTTTACACAAAAATTGACGTCAGATTCTGATTCAGCACCCTCAAAAACATTAAAAAACTCTTATTCAACAAAATCAAAATATATAATTTTTTTCACCCTCTTCGAGGAAAATGAAATTTTTAAACCGATTATTGGTTACACACCTTTAAATCGCCATTACTAGGTAACGCAATTCACTAGTAGGTATCGCTGGAAAGAGGAAAGTCTCAGCTTTCTTTTGATGTATATAAATGTAAAATTCGCTGAACACGCTATTAAAAAATTGGAAAATCCGAAAAACATTTTGATTTTTAACTTGAGTTTGAAACCAGATAGGATGATGAAACCAAATACATTTCATGCGTATTAGCGTTTAGCCGCCTAAGGGTAATTCATGTTTTTATCAATTTAAATAAAAGTTGCCTACCATTTGGTCAGGCAAATTTTGAAGCTTATAAATTTTTATTTTTCTATTTGGATGAAATTTCGTATTTAAGGGTTCTTTTGAATGCTGAATTCGAATCCGATGACGGTTCTTGTGAAAAAAATTGAAAAATTTCAGCTTTTACACTGTAAAATGTGATTATATATGTATATATATATATATATATATATATATATATATATATATATATATATATATATATATATATATATATACTAATTAGGAGCAACAATTTCTTTATCATTATATTCAACAAAATGCTGTCAGCAACGGAAGTGAGGCTATAATGTTTTCATGTCATCTATCACAATCATATTTTAACATGTTCAACTGCAAAATAAAACAAAAATTGTAAATACATATATGTCGTTCTGTTTGTACATTATGTAAATATTAAAGTGTAATAAATTATTTTCTCTCCTAATTAGTATATATATATATATATATATATATATACGAGGGTAAGTCAATAATTATCCGCAATATAGTTATAAAATTTTATTGAAATGAAATAGGAAACTTACAAGTACATCATTTTTCGACATAGTCCCCTTGCTTTTCAACGCACTTGGTCCAACGTTGTTCAAGTTTCCTGATGCCCTCATGGAAGAAGGTTTTGGGTTGAGATGCGAGCCAGGAATGCACCGCTTCTTTCAATGCTTCGTCCGAGGCAAATCGACGGCCCCTAATTGCCTGTTTGAGTGGACCAAACAAGTGAAAATCAGATGGAGCGAGATCGGGACTATATGGAGGATGATTCAATACTTCAAAATTGAGTTTCTGAAGCGTTTCTACAGTGTGGGCAGCTGTATGCGGACGGGCATTGTCGTGCAACAACACAACGCCTTTTGACAGCAGTCCTCGGCGTTTGCTTCGAATTGCAGGCTTCAGCTTAGCAGTAAGCATCTCACTGTAACGTTCACTGTTTATTGTTGTGCCCCTTTCCTGATAATGTTCCAGTAATGGACCTTGTGAGTCCCAAAAAACCGTAAGCATAAGTTTTCCTGCGGACGGTTGGGTTTTGAATTTTTTCTTGCACGGCGAATTTGGATGTTTCCATTCCATACTCTGCCGTTTACTCTCCGGCTCGTAATGATGGATCCATGTTTCGTCACCAGTAACGATCCTGTCTAAGAAGTTGTCCCCTTCGTTAACATAGCGATCCAAATGTTTTGTGCACACGTCCAAGCGCGTTTGTTTATGCAACTGTGTCAGTTGTTTTGGAACCCATCTTGCACAAACTTTATGAAACCCAAGTCTGCTGTAAATGATTTCGTAGGCAGAACCGTGGCTAATTTGCAGACGATTTGCCACGTCGTCAACAGTTATCCGTCTGTCTAAGAGAATCATTTCACGTGAACGCTCAATGTTTTCCTCGTTTATGGCGGTAACTGGTCGTCCAGCTCCTTAATTTTGCGTAACACTTGTGCGACCATTTTTGAATTTTTCAATCCATTCATAGACACTCCGTTGTGGCAAACAATTGTTCCCGTACTGTACCAAAAGTCTTCGATGAATTTCGGCCCCTGATACACCTTCTGACCACAAAAAACGGATCACTGAACGTTGCTCTTCTTTGGTGCAAATAGAAAGTGGAGCGGCCATTATTAACAGCACGACAGCGATAACAAAACTAACCTATCAGCTTGATACGAACATAAACATAACAACGAATAAACAAAGCATGGACCATCAACACAAAAGAACAGTACTGCCAACATAAACAAAAATATAGCTATATTGCGGATAATTATTGACTTACCCTCGTATATATATATTTTTTTTTTTGTTTTAGTGGTATCTATAATATATACATACGTTTCCTAGGTTTCGAGGGTGCTGAAATGGAATTCTAGGGCTAAAAAAAGTTTCTATCACATTTTACAGTGTAAAAGCTAAAATCTAAAATTTTTCAAGTGAAGTACGTTCAATATATTTTTTTCACAAGAACCGTCATCGGATGCGAATTCAGCATTCAAAAGAATCCTTGAATACGAAATTTCATCCAAATAGAAAAATAAAAATTTGTAAGCTTCAAAATTTGCCTGACCAATGGTAGGCAACTTTTGTTCAAATTGATAAAAACATGAATTACGCTTAGACGGTTTAACGTATCAACTTTATTTTTTTACACAATATATAGAGTGGTAATCGCTTGAAATGTATTTGGTTTCATCATCCTATCTGGTTTCAAACTCAAGTTAAAAATCAAAATGTTTTTCGGATCTTCCAATTTTATTAATAGGTTTTCGTTCATCGAATTTTACATTTATATACATCAAAAGAAAGCTGAGACTTTCCAGCGATTCCTACCAGTGAATTGCGTGACTGGTAGGTGCGCTGAATTAGAATCTGACATCAATTTTTGTGTAAAAAAATCTATAGAGGTAGTTTGCTTGAAAATCTATCTGATCATTTTTTAAGAATTTAATTAACCTAAACCAAAATCTATGGAGCGACTGTATTTTTTCTTAAATCCGCAATCAAAACTAAAAATCTTGTTGCAGGAATCATGTTGAAATCATTTTTTAAACTCGAGATAAAAAATAAATTATTTTAATGCTATTTTATTTTTTTATTTTTTAAAGAAATATATCCCACAGTAAGCTGTAGAAAAGAAGAAATTAAACAGTGGATTAGGGAGAAAAAAAATTCCTTTTGAAGAGGAGATGTTTAAACATGAACTTTTAAAGATTGTAAAATTTCACAAACCCAGGTTTCCACTTTACGAGATGGCAAAGCAGCACAGACACAATATTGTACGTCTCCCGCCTTACCATTCTCACTTTAACCCTATAGAATTAATTTGGGTACAAATTAAAGTGTATATGGCTGAAAAAAAAATAAAAGTTTTAAAATAAAAGAGGTGATAAAACTTACAGATGAAAAAATCAACACAATTACTTCTGAGGACTGGAGAAAAGTTGTTACACACATCAACAATGTTGTAAAAACACTAACCAAATTAGGAGGGATTATTGAAAAGCGAGTGGAAAGTGTGATTATATCACTTTCCATGAGTAGCAGCAGTAGTGATGATAACAAAATGAAAAACGATGAAGAAGATGACGTTTTTGGTATGGAAGGTGTTTTTCCTTTACCAGAGGAGAAAAATAATTGTTTTATAAAATTATAGTTATTAAAATGTAAACAAAAATAATAATTTTTTTTTTCACCTTTGGTAGTTTTTGTTTTGAGATGCCTGCAACTGATCTGAGCAAATTTAATTATTTTAGTGTCGCTGAAAAACACCTTGTTATGATATATATCCACTACAAGAGAACATTTTTTTTTTTTAAATTAAGGCTGCCATTTACTTTTTATCATCAAAGGATTACTAAGGAACAGTAATACAAATTTATTTTAAACAATATTTGAAGACATGGCTGCTTTTTCCCCTGTTTAAATTCATATTTAGTTTTTGTCATTGTCTTTATATTAATTTAAATTAAATATTTCATTAACCTGTTTTCTTGTTTACCTAATCATATGTTATTTAATTAGAAGGAACTTTTAAAGAACAACAGCACAACGAAAAAGTGCGATAAATGTTCTAACTTAGTACGCAAAAATCATATAATACCAAAACAGGTGTGTGTAAAATGTGATGAAAATGATAACCATTATAGAAGAGGAATTATAGCTGTTTGAATTATTTTTGTTCAAATATCTGATTGTTTTGTAAGATAAACTGTTTGCAATAGAAATTTGAAGTTATATTATTCCCGTTATTGCTCGGTGAAAGGTGAGAAACAGGTAGTAAGGATAGTATTGTTGTCCTGAAAATGTGCGAATTAGCCAGATGCAAAAAGGGGAGTTCAATAAAAGGAATCAGGTAATCGACACGTGATAGAAAGGTAAACCCATGCTGTAACTATAATGGAATAATTTTTGACCTAAGTACATAATATCTTTCTAAGAAATAAAACTAAAACTTCGCTGTTTTATCTTGTAATAGCACAGTTTGTAATAAATATAGGAGTTTTATAAATATTTATTTAGTTAATATCAAATAATTTCCAGAGGATAAAAAAAAAAAAAAAAAAAAATTAAATATAGTAAGTTCCATAATTTGCAAGATTAATAAAATCCATTTTGCATTAAAAATGTGGAGAAAACCTACATTGGAATAAAATGTGCCAATGCGCGGCCTTATTTTAATCAACTAGGCGTGCAGACTTGAGAGTTAAAGCGATTACTTTTAAAGTAATCAATTGATGATTAAAGTAACTGGCAGACTTAATGTGAAAAAGACACCATTTTGTTTCAACAATAAGGCAATTATCCATTACTTGAGAAATAACAAAAAAATAAAAATAAAATCTGCATTGAAAGAGCTCAAGAAAGGATTTAAAAGATTTTTAATTTAGATAGCTGTAAAAAAAAAAAAAAAAACCTATGATTTTTGTTTGTCAATTATGTGACGCCTAAAGGGGCTGGCAGAGTGATGGGTCAGCTACGGTAACGTAGATCTGGCAACATCGCTCCCCTCCTCACCAAAACTCAGCCTTCCCTAATCTCAGCGACTTTAGTATTCTAATAAAATAATCCCAATAGAAGTGGCCATTAATTCATCAATCCTAACTGTATTGATCCTTCTATACGATCATGCATACCTCAAGTGAGTAAAGTGCTGCTTTATTATTTTTCAAACTCTGTATTGCTTACATTACGACTTCTATATCAGATGGTTCAATGTCATCATCATTCGGTATTAATATTTGAGCATTACTTTGTTTATTTTTTACATTTACTTTCTCATTCAATAATTCACCAAAATAGTCAGCCCATCTGTTGATCACTAGACTTTTTTCTTCGATTATGCTACCATTTCTGTCTTTGCAGGTATCTACTTTTGGCCAATAGCCACGGCTCATATATCTTATAGCTCTGTAGAATTTCCTAGTTTCGTTATTTGTAAGCAGCTCCTCAATTTGCTCTATTTTCTTTTTATAAAGAGATATACGAGCTGTTCGACAAAACTGAAATTGTGAGTTCTATAAAATCCCGCTGGATTAAATGGCTGGGACATGTTATGTGAATGCCTGTTGACAGAACTCAAAAAAGGATGCTACAAAGTAAGGTATATAGTCCTAGAAGAAAGGAAAGGCTGAGAAGAAGATGGCTGAGTTGAATGGCTAGGAGTGACTAACTGAAGGAAGAAAGCTATGGATAGGGATGTCTGGAGAACTATTGTTCAGGAAGCCAAGGCCCACCCCGGGCTGTAGAACTACAGAAGAAGAAGAAGTGGCCTAGACTGATTAGCAATGAGGAACTCTGGTGAAGAACAGGACAGAGAGATATAAATGGTAAAATCCACAAAAGAAAGTGGAAATGGCTATCCATTGCCAAGCCCTATGGCACAGCTTATGCCACCCAAAGGACAACATTGCAAGAGAAACCCTCTACTGGAACCCTCAGGGATGCCGTAGAGTTGGTCGACCCAGGATAACTTGGATAGTGATGGGTCGTTCTGGGTGGAACGGAACTTGGAACTGGTTACAGCTCTAAACCAGTTTGGAACGAAATGAATTAGGAAGTTTTTCGTCCCAGCTGGAACGAAAATCAATGCCAAAAGATCACCTGTTTCATTCCCTTGGTGTAGTAGATAGGATGTAGACTGCATCTCTCGTTTTGTTCTACCCAAGGTTGTTCTGACTGCTTCCCTCCCTCACTTGATCCTTCCATCCCCACAGGGCCCTACCGCCATTGATCTTGCCGCTCTCGGTTCTCTCCCCTTCCCTGCATCGCCTCACCAAATCATAGGCACATAGGCATCTTCAAAATAAACCGCTTTCTTTGAAATTTTCTGTTCTACTGACAGAGCCCGGTTTCTTTTTTTGGATCCAGAGAAATGAACCACACAAGGTATTGCAGTATATGAAATTAAATATTTTTTTTTTCGCTATTTCATCAAAAGCTAATGGAACTGTTACAATTGATTCCTCCTTTGTTCTCAGAACCAGTGTAATTGAAAAATTCTCGCTCAATTGTGCACTATACTTGAACTAACTTTTTCCAGGGGGGCAAATGGGTAGGGTAACGAGAGGGCTAGAGGAGATAGGTGCGGGGATCTCCTGACCTCTAAGCAAATCATGCAAGCAATAGTGCCCTACTCACTCTAAGCCTGATTCCAGCTCTCCTTATCCCTATCAACGCCTACTGTCAACTCCAAGCGGTGCCCCCTGGAGAATCCGATGGGATTCACGAACGACAGAGGCAGGGTCTCTGACTATTGTCAGGGGTCTTATGGTCACCCAAGTCAGGTGGAGGGAGCTCGAGCTGAGACTGAATGGCAGAGGGTGGATAAAAATATACTGTATTTTATCGACCCACTTGGGGCACCAGGCGAAACCCCAAGGTAGTAGGGAAACCTACATAGCCCGCTGCAGGGGTAGGGAGCTCACTTGCAGTGTAATTTAAACGCTCCCATATTCGTGGGAACAAAAATTAACCCTACCAAAAAACAAAATTATAAAACTTTTAATTCGTCCGAGGATGAACATTCATCCTCGGAAAACTATGACTTTGTTTCAGGTCCAGACCTGGATACACTGGGCGAGGAGTCGGTGAGCTCTCTAATGCTCTCGCTGACTCAGGAGGTGGGCGGACTTAACGTGGACCTCGGCTCGGGGGATGTGGACGCTAGTTCGTTCAGCCCTCTAGCAATGGAGGCACAAGAGGTAAGCCCAATCCATAATATTGACACTAATGTAGCTTCCGGCAGCTCGAAGGTTGAGGAATCGACAGCTCCGTCGCAAGACGTTGTAGCTGAAGACCCTCCCTTCAAAACTGTTACAAGGAAGCGGTTTAGAAAGAGGGCCAAATCTTCGAAATCTGGCAAGGCGTCGGTTGGAAAACCCCACCAAGGCGGTGAGACGGAGGGGGCTGGGCTCCCTACGGGTGAGTCGGCTGCCAAAGTCGAAAGCGCCAAGGTGTCATCGGTGCCCGCAACTGAGGCCGCTAGGCTCCCTTCGGGTGAGTCGGCGACCAAGGGAGCGAGCACCGGTGTAGCCAAGGCTCCTGCTGACCGGGCCGCAAGGCAGCCCTCGGGCAAGCCGGCGGTCAAGGGCGGAGGGGCTGAGGCTGGGCCAGTAAGATCAAACCTGCCAGACAAGATGAGGCATCGAAATTCACCGGGCTTTTCTGCGCCTTCAGCGAAGAAACTCAGGGGTAGTGAGGGTAAACCAAGCTACGCCCATGCAACTGGTGGGTGGTACATGACTGCGGTTATTTCCAATGAATATCCGCAAGTACAGCTCACCAGAGAGCAGAGCAGTCGGATACAGGAGGTGGTCGTCGACATGATTGACGACCTTGTAGACGATGGCTTGATTGAACCTAGGTTTAACGGTGCTAGCTTCAAGTTTGGAGCTAGCATATTTAATTGTGAAGATAATGAGACCAAGAGGTGGCTCGGGGAGATCGTCCAGCCCATTGGCGATGCGGAGGGCATACCTCTCCACATTGTCGATGCAAAGGAGGTCTTCTCGGCCACCAGATTGGGTGGTTATTTTCCAGGCAAGAGGCTGGATGATGAACAACTGGCGAAGCGGATTCGCATTCAGAATAAGAAAAGGGTTCCTGGAGCGGACTACTGGACAGTGGCAGGAGTAACGAGGGATGAGAAGGGTTGCTACGCCGTCCTGACTCTACCCAGGAACAGTGCTGCAAACCTGAAGGAGCACAATATGGAGGTCAATTATGGCCTCCATAAGGTGGTCCTGAGGGAATTAAAGAAGTCAGCCCGGAAGGAGGAGGGGGCTGGCACAAGCAAACCAAACTGCCCAAAGGTAGCAATACCTGAGGGACTCGAAAACAAGGGAACTCCTAGGGCTGAACCAAAGGGGGCAGCGGGGGATGTGGCGCCCAGAGACCCGAGAAAGGTCTCTGGGGCGGCGGCTCCCTCGCAGCGGCCTCCGGAGGGGAAGTCCAAAGGAGCCCCTGAGCAATAAACATCAAAATTAATGATAAAGCTGCTGCAAATTAATCTTCACCACTGCATAGCAGCGTGTGGAGTATTGCAGCAATACGTGAAAGGTAAGAATATTGATATAATCTTAATACAAGAACCTTACCTTTTAAATGGCATGCCAGGGGGTATCAGGATGGGAGGCTATGGTGTGGTCTCCTCGTCGGATAACCCCAGGGCATGCATCCTGTATAAAAGGAGTTTAAAACTGCTGCCAATGTGGCATTTCTGTTCCAGAGACTTTGCAGCAGCCAGAATAAGCCTCACTACGAGGACGCAGAGGATGGAGATCTGCCTAGCAGCAGTCTACCTTCCCTACGAAAAGGCACCCATGGTGAACATGGATTTCATGGAATAAGCCAGAGGCAATCTCATCATGGCCCTGGACGCCAATGCCCATCACGAGACGTGGGGGAGCTCCAATCAAAGAGGTGAGCAATTACTTGACCTTATTATAGGTAATAATCTTGACATTCTTAACAGGGGTAATAAACCGACCTTTGTCAATAAGAATAGGCAAGAGGTAATCGATATAACCTTAGCGACCATAGAGATCAGCCATAAGGTGGGAAACTGGCATGTCTCGAACGAGGAAACATGCTCAGACCATAAGTATATTAGATTTGATCTAATAACTGACCCCATCCAAGCATCGAGCTACAGAAATCCCAGAAGAACGAACTGGGAAGGATATAGCACGATGCTGGAAGGAGAAACAATAAACTTACCAAGAAGGATTGCCAATAAATGGCAATTAGAGGTGCTCAACACCACACTAACATCAGCCATAACCAAGTGTTATGAGTCTAATAACGTAAGATGTGATGTTGAGAATACTAGAAACACCAAATGGTGGAACAAAGATCTTAGCAATCAAAGGAGAGCTCTGAGAAAGAAATTTAACATTGCTAAGAGAACTGGCAGATGGGAAGAGTACAGAGCACAATTGACAACCTACCATAAATCTGTCAGGAAAACGAAAAGACAAGCTTGGGTCAAGTTTTGTCAAGAAGTTGAATCCACTGCAGAAGCAAGTAGGATCAACAAAATATTACCTCAACAGACGCAAAAGGACAAGCTGGGCTCTCTGTGGGACGGAGAGAGGCATACCATAGCATGGAGACACTCGAAGTCCTAGCAAGGGTGCACTTTCCTGGTTGCGATATTAAGTATAACCAAAGCTCATTCCCAGGTAATAACGAAGCCCCTGATAGGGTGAGTTGGGCATTGAGCAAATGAGATAATAACCGGCAAGAGAATTGCATGGGCAATAAACAACTTCTTACCATATAAAGCAGCTGGAGTAGATGGCATCTTCCCAGCATTGCTGCAGAAAGGGCTATCTGTACTCAAACCATACCTCCTAGAACTACTAAGAGGAAGCCTGGCACTTGGACACATACCAAACAAATGGAAGTTGGCCAAGGTCATTTATATACCAAAACCTGGGAAAGAGAATTATATCAATCCCAAAGCATTTAGGCCCATATGTCTGACATCCTTCTTGATGAAAACCATGGAGAAGGTTTTGGACAGGCATATTAGGGATAATATGCTACTGCTGAGACCACTGCACCACTCGCAGTACACTTATCAGGCAGGTAAATCCTGTGAGGTGGCCCTTCAACACCTAACATCCAAGATTGAAAAATCATTGGACCAAAAGGAAATAATGGCGGGCATCTTCATTGACATAGAAGGAGCCTTCGACAGAACCCGCTACTTGACAATAGAGAGAGCCCTGGAGGAGAAAAAGATTGACCCAACCATCCGCCAGTGGATATGCTCGATGTTAAAGGGGAGGATAATATACTCCGAATTAGGAGATAACAAATTGTGGGTGAAGTCCGCTGGTGGATGCCCACAAGGGGGGGTCCTATCGCTATTACTTTGGTGTATGGTGGTAGACTCCCTACTTAATAGCATTAACAAAGCAGGGTTCTACACACAGGGATATGCGAATGATATCGCTATCCTGGTGGGTGGCAGGCATCAGGCTGCCATATCGGACCTGCTTACTACATGCATGGGGATACTGACGGATTGGTGTGACAACAGGGGTCTGAACATCAATCCGAATAAAGTAGAACTATGCATCTTCACAAATCGTAAGAAGGTGGTCATTAGACCACCGAAACTAAATGAAATCCAGATCAAGATTAGCACACAGGTTAAGCACCTGGGAGTCTATCTGGATAACAAATTAAAATGGGACAGACACATAGAATATGTATCGTCCAAAACTTTAAGGAGCCTATGGGCCTGCAAAAGGGCAGTAGGAAAATCCTGGGGTATGAAACCAAAGGTAGTCCACTGGATTTACACTATGGTAGTCAGACCCTCAATATTATATGCCACTATGGTGTGGTGGCACAAAGCGGGGCTGGAAAGATCTAAAGTCCAACTAAACAAAGTACAGAGACTAGCATGCCTCCTAATCACAGGAGCCATGAGAACCACTCCAACTGCGGCAATGGAGGTTATACTAAACCTCAGGTCATTGCAGTTGGAGGTAGAAGCGAGAGCTATGCTCTCTATGTATAAACTTGTTAAACAAGGATTGCTCTTTGAACCATCTAGAAGAGATGGGCACAAGAAGCTATTAAATAAAATGGAGGGAATAGAGGTGCTCAAAATGAACTCAGACCTCCAGATAAAGAAACACATTGAGATTATCTTCAACGTGGAAACAGACATCGGGAAGCAACACCAAAAATGCAATGGTATCAACTGCTATACCGATGGCTCCCTAACCAAGAAAGGTTCAGGAGCAGGAATATGGAGATCGAGCGACAATAAGAGCACATCTCTCCCCCTGGGGAAGTATACCTCGGTATTCCAGGCTGAGGTAATGGCAATCTGTTGCTGTGCACAACAACTAATAGAAGATAGAACACAGAACAGAACCATTAAGATTTACTCAGACAGTCAAGCTGCCCAGGGGGCTCTGAGGAATGCTATAACCAGATCCAAGCTTGTTGAGGACTGCAAATTATACCTCAACAGGCTAGCTGTAGAAAACAGAATCTGGGTAGAATGGGTGAAAGGACACTCGAACATAACAGGTAATGAGAAGGCTGATGAACTGGCCAGACAAGGTTCGGACAGCATTCCCACTGCTCCCGAGCCTATCTGTGGCATAGCCTGGAGCCTTGCGATAAGTGAAATTGCAAGGCTCTATGACAGAATCGCCTCTCAGAACTGGCAAATGGAACAACTGAGACAGTCAAAACTGTTTCTGGGAGGGCACTGCAAGAAAAGAAGTACACAACTTCTTAATCTTGACAGAGCCAAGCTCAAATACCTGACAGAAATGTATACAGGGCATTGCAGATTAAACAAACATCTCTGCATAATGAAAATCAAGACCTCACCGAACTGCAGATTCTGCAACAGGGAGGATGAAACACCTTACCACATTATATGCAAATGCGATATGCTGGCAAGGAGGTTTCTTCATTTTGGGGAAGAAATCATCCTAGATCCGAGTGTGGACATAGACCCTATTAGGATTATAGGGTACATGAAAACACTAGGACTGTACTAAAATAGTACAGGATAAACGGCATAGGCACAATGAGCCTCAAGGCTGTGCCACAATAGCCGGAAAAAAAAAAAAAAAAAAAAAAAAAAAAAAAAAAAACTTTTTCCAAAAAAAAATAGTTGATTAAATAAATCTATTTTAAAAGTAGATCCCAAAAATTCCCTACAGCCTCAGCTCTTATAACATATGCCAATGGTCTAAACAATGTTTGCGAAATTTATACCTAAGGACCCTGATTTTTCAGACTTTGATTTATGCACAAAGAATGTAACTACAATTGTCAAATATGAATTAAATCGACAATACAGATTTGGTTTTATCAAGCAAAGCAAAACACTGTCGGTAAGCACGTTTCTCGATCCCCGCTATAAAAATTTGGTCTTTAAGAATCAAAATCGAGCTAAACATGAAAAATGTCTTGTAAAGGATAGGTTGACTGCTTTAATTAAAAGAAAAATGGGTTGATTCATACAGGATGTGAGAAATGTTAATGCCTGTAGTTCAACAGAAAGCAGAAAGCTGGATCCTTTGTCAAGCATAAAACGAGCTCGAGAACAATTCTCTCCCATAGGTACAACTGAAACGAAGGCAACTGGCCAGCTGGGAAGGTACGTCGATAATGAAATTGTGAGTGACGAACAAAATCCTATCCAGCAGTGGCTGGTTAATCACTGCCCGACTACCCTAATATAACCATAATTGCTCATGAAATTATGAGTGTTATTGTAACATCAGTGCCATGTGAGAGGACCTTTTCAAAAGTAGGGATGGTTTTAAACAAATCATCGCACTCTAGCTTTCAGCTGATGATACTAAAAAACTTTTATTTTTGAATGTTAATTTTCAAGAATGAATCTGTCAATAATTTGTTTGATTTTCATATTTTGTTTTTTAAAAAAATTCTTGATTGAATAAAACAATTTCTAAAGTATACAATGTTTTTAATAATTATACTTACAAGGGGATGTTTGCAGTTGTAACTCACAGATTTGAATGCTGATTTTTATGTGGGTAGTAGGGGCCTATAATAGTGCAAAACTAGAGTTATAGCCGCCAATGGGCATTAGGAGCCGAGAAAAAAAATAAAATATGAAAATCACGTTTTATTTTTTTTCTCAGCTCTCAGTCAAGATAGAGAAATGATTTTTTCACGTTTAATTGCAGTTTTGTATGCTATTAGATATAAAAATACTTTTGTTATGCTCAAGATACTATCCGGCTTTAGGGTGCTCAAAAATGACAAAATTCCAAGGAAATCCGCTGTAAATCAGTGGAAACTTTTTTTCATGAACAACTGACCTCAAATCTCGAGTTAACGCACCATAAAACCCTTATATGTTAAATTTTATCAAAATCAAAAAATATTAATTTTTTACCCCTTTCGAGGAGGTTAAAATTTTGAAGTTGAGATTTCATCAACATTTTCTACCGGCCATAACTACTGCCAATTACTTATTTTCAACCGATTACAACAGTAATAGCATCACTAGAATCAGCATACATTCTGCTTTTTATCCATGCCTATAACATTGGATTAACTCCCGATTTTAGTGGACAAAAACTGATGTGAATGAAAAAATCCAAGGTCAGCTATAACTTGAGATATTTCAATAAGGGGAAATCCTGCGACCTCCAGATTTGGGCTAAACTATGCAGTTTTAAGGCTTCTAGATGACCTTAAAATTTTGTCTTAATCAGTTGCGAAATATGTGAGATAGCGCAAATTATTTACATTTTTTCAGAAATTGGCCCTTGGCCCTTGTCTTCTAAAATCCTACAAAATTTTAAAGGTAAAAAAAAATTATTTTTGATTTCGACAAAATTAAGTTTCTACATGTTTTTTTAGATGAGGAATCTGGAAATAATATCAGTTTTTAGTTTAAAAATTTTCCTCACCTATATTATATAAATAAGACGTTTTAAAATGATCTATTTCCATTATTATTTTAGTTTTTACACAATAAATTTCAAATAAGACCATTTAAAAACAATATACATATTTTTTAACCAACACGTGATATTAATTTTAGATTATTCATCAATCTTAGGATTTCTATGCAATTTGAAATAAAAATATGTCATTGTAAAACGTCTTATTTATATAATATAGGTGAGGAAAATTTTTAAACTAAAAACTGATATTATTTCCAGCCTACCCAAACTATTGCACCACCTCCTCCAAACTGCACTAAAGGCACAATAAACTGGGACATTGTACGCATTTTTTGTTCTCTATAGACTCTTCGGCGTCTGCTGTCACTATACAGACAAAAACGCATCACGTCAGTAAACATCACAGCATTCCAATTTGTGTCCTCTTCTAGTCGCTCTCTGCACCACATTCTTCTTAGCTGCTGGTGGCGTGCTGTGATCTGCTGTTGCTGCAGATCGTCTCAAAGGAGAATATGATGTAAGGCCAACTTCCCACAAACGATTACGAATCATTTGTGTTGATAAAAGTCTAGGTAAAACACGTTCAACTTCATTGAGGAAAAGGGTTTCTCCTAGCAGTGATAACAATATTTCTATCCTCTCTTTCAGATGTAATACGTTGCGATCCACTGCCCGGCCTTCTATTGGCACTCCCAGTCTCTCGGAATCGAGCTAAAGCCCAGGAGACGACACTCTGGGAAACGCCAACCACCTCTGCAATATCAACTTATCGATGACCTTGATTAGGCATTCTCACTATAATTTCGGAAACTTCGGGTTCAATATTATGTCTTTCCATGTTTATTGAAAGTACAACTCGATTAAAATACGAGAAAAGCTGTTTATTTACAAAATGATAAATCTTCATGTTTACTATTCTTAAGAAAACTTGTTATAAATAAAAGGATTAACAAATGTTTTGTCTTTGGTTTGTATTTTCTATTTTGTTTTATCCTACTAATATTGAATATATTGGCTAATTTAATTTAAATGACCAGATAAGGGATAAATAAGGCATATCCCTATTCATTTTTTTCGCAGTTTAGATCATTTTAAAACGTCTTATTGTTATAATATAGGTGAGAAAAATTTTTAAACTAAAAACTGATATTATTTCCAGATTCCTCATCTAAAAAAAATAGTAGAAACTTAATTTTGTCAAAATCAAAAATAATTTTTTTTTACCTTTAAAATTTTGTAGGATTTTAGAAGGCAAGGAGCTGTCAATTTCTGAAAAAATGTAAATAATTTGCGCTTGAATCGGTTGAATACAGCACTTGCTATGACTGGTAGAAAATGTTGATGAAATCTCAACTTCAAAATTTTAACCTCCTTGGAAGGGGTAAAAATCAATATTTTTTATTGATTTTGATAAAATTTCACATATAGAGGTTTTATGGTGCGCTAACTCGAGATTTGAGGTCAGTTGTTCATGAAAAAAAGTTTCTACGTAATTTTTGAGGAACCTAAAGCCGGATAGTGTCTTGAGCATAACAAAAGTATTTTTATATCTAATAGCATACAAAACTGCAATTAAACGTGAAAAAATCATTTCCCTATCTTGACTGAGAGCTGAGAAAAAAAATAAAACGTGATTTTCATATTTTATTTTTTTTCTCAGCTCCTAATGCTCATTGGCGGCTATAACTCTAGTTTTGCACTATTATAGGTCCCTACTACCCACACAAAAATCGGCATTCAAATCTGTGAGTTACAACTGCAAACGTCCCCTTGTTAGCTATTTAAACCTAACTAATATTATAGTAGCTATAAAATTCTTAATTATAAAATAGAAGATCAACAGCCCGAAGCAACAACAAGGAATGGAACAAAACTCCAAGGTACAGTCAGAGTCAAAAGTATTCGTACACTATTATAAGTTTCATTTTCTTTCATTTTATTTTGTATTTATTACATTTTTATTTAATTTAAGCACATATAATATTGCATTCATGAATATAGAATAGAATTAAAATTTTTTCATAAGAAAATTGACTGACTTTAGCTTAATATCTTATAAATTATAGTAAGATGCACTCATTGCTATGAGTCAAAAGTATTCGTACACTAGACTTTAACTTTTGTTTTCACCCCCTGTCTTAATATTTTGAGGATAACCTTCAATCAGTCTTTACCTTGAGGTAAGTTGTAAAGGTGTATCGATTAATAGTGATTATTATTGCTGTTCGTAAATTGAAAATGGGATGCAAAACCAGAGAGACGACTGAAGAGGAAACACAAATTATTGTGCGCCTACATAATGAGTCACGGTCGCTTAGAAAAGTGACCAGACGTCACTCAACAGTCCAAGATGCTATCAAAAGGTATGGAACAAGAAACTTTTGAATGCATAGAGAGAATAGGATGAATAAGGAAAATTTACTCCAAATATGAAAGACATACCACGAGAAAAGTTAAAAGAAAACCAAGAACTAGTGCCCCTAAATTAGTAGATGAAATTTGTCTGAAAGAGGGTAGAAGGGGGAGTGTATTAAAAATGCGCTAATGCTTGAGATGGAATGAGCTTCACCCAGGACAGCTAGGAGAAAACCATCAATAAGCAATGTTAAGACATCAATGGGCCAAAGACCATAAAACGTATGATTGTGTCTTTTGGAATAGGATAATATTTACCGATGAGGATAAAATTGAAATGTTTAATCTTCAGAGGGACCAAAAATTATGGAGAAAAAAATATCATAATATAGTAATGGAATATAATAAAAATATAGTAATGGAAATAAGAAATATAGTTCCAACTGTTTGGAATGGAAGAAAGTGACTAGTGGTCTGATGTTTGAATGATGCTAGAGTGGGGTGTCTTGAATTTATCAATGGCAGAATGGATCACATAAAATATATCGACGTAATAAAAAGAAATTTCCTAATCAGTGGTGAAAAAATTTGGGATTGGAGAAAATAACATTTTTCAGCAGGATAATGATCCCGAGCATACAGCTTGGAAATCCAAAATAGGGATCCTGTACAACACATTAAAGTGGATGGCCACTCCCCCTCAATCACAGAATATCAACCCTATAGCGCATTTGTGGAAATATCTAAAGATCGAGAACGGAAAAGATGTATTTTTAACAATCAAAGTTAAAGCGAAGTTATTATTACAAAATTATAGTTACTTTAACACAAAAATTAATGAATTCCTTGCCACAAAGCATATAGAGTATATTAAAAGCCTAAGTTGGTCCTACTAAATATTAATTGTTATAAAAAATTAAACAGAAATTTTATTAAGTGTACAAATACTTTTGACTCATGATGTTATTGCTGTTTTTCAGTTATGCTTCATGTATTATTTTGTAAAGTAATCTATAAATACAAAAATGTATTTATAAATAAACGTGTTGATGTATACATTAAACGGATTTATTGTATTAAATCAATCCTATTAAATAATGCTAATATTTGTTATTTCTTATGATTGATAGCAGGTTTACCAATACTTTTGACTCTCACTGTAAGTAGATAGTAGGTTAATCTAACTGACATGGGACGAAAAGTGGAACAGACCGTAAAATCTCATTCCGCTTTTAAGTAGGAACAGCTCTTCACTTGTATGTAGAAGTAAGTAGTGTAAGTGGAACTGGTTCCAATCGTGGAACGAAACAAAAAGTCTTATTCCACTGTTTAGTCGGAACGGCCCTTCACTAAACTTGGAGGAGGTCTATAGAGGCTGAAGCAGAATGTGCTGGAGTATGATGGGCAGAAATAGAAGAACTGGCTGCCAACAGAGGCAGAGGGAGAACATTCATAATGACCCAAAGCCCCACCAAGGATATCAGGAATTAATCTATCATCATCATCATCATCATCACAGCTAAGACTGTTACTAATACACTCCATACTTCAAAAACACTCAAAACAATCTTTAGAACAGAAACTTAACATTGACAGTTACTTATTAAAACCCAAATGGACAAAAGCATCCCAAATTAACGGGCCAAAAAAATGCATATTCAAAAAATACAAACATTTCAATCTAAATCCCTAAGACAGGTAACATACTCCCCTCTTTACATGTCTAACAATACACTACATACATACTTACGTATTCCGACAGTAAAGAGCCATATTCCTAAAAATTACAGTCATTTTCATGTTAAATTACGTAGACACAAACAAACAGGTACAGAATCTGACAACAGTACAAATTCCTGAAATCACTCAGAACAGGCTGAAAAGGAGGTGGATGAGGGATCTTATAATTTAGTATCAGGACTGGAGACTGTACCACTGGGTGTTGACTCTCTCGTGCCTGATCATGTCTGTTGTTTTAATGTAACCTCCCATTCAATGGTAGTAAACAACAGTTATGAAAAAATTATTACGTTAAAAAAAATTAATAAATAAATAAAAATTGTAAACAAAAAATAAAATAATATTTTCACAGAGAATGAATAATAAACTTTAAATGCAACAATGATTAATTAATCATACTTACATCCAAGATTTCTTTGAAGAATTAATAGTTTATAAGCTGTGCGATATGCTGAATATTTAAATGAATTGCAAGCTTGTATTTCTGCCATCATTTTATTGTACTCAGTACATGAATCTAATAACACTGAAAACAACCAGTGTAATAATAAAAAGGAAACAAAGAATTGTAATATTAACATATATTAAGGGCTTAAGAGTAATTAGATAACTGTAACAATTTCTTTTAGGTAAATTTGGGGTAAATAAGATTTCATATGGAAGAAGTCTGTAAAATTGTAAAATACATATAACATGACTTTAATTAATAACAAAACTGTTTATCAAATTATCAAACAAAACTGTAACTCAGCAATCTAAAATAGTTAAATTCAAAATAAGAAAAATACGGCACTTATGTAAACATATGGCAGAAAGAAGGGTGGACAGTCAAGCTTAGGAGACCAAGGTTTATGGTAAGAGAGACAGAGGAAGACTAATGCAAAATTGGCAGGATAAAGTATGAGGGGAGTTCTAATGAGGAGGCATAGCTAGGAATAAGCAGGTTAAAATAATAATGAACAGAATCACTTAGAACAGAACAGAACCAGTATGATAGGAGGAAACCTCATACTCCACAGTGGTAAAGATTACTGGGTTAAGATAATATAAAAAGACCTATCCAATAAAATCTTACAAAGTAAATCAATAGCAATATTATAATTTTTAAATCTGGTATAATTAATTGATGTAATTTAATATCAATGGATAAATGAAAATAGAGAGACAGAAGGTAATAATTGGTAAAATGAATGGTAATTATGGAGAATGAAGAATAACATTTTTATATGTCAACGAAATATCGATATATAATATACATTACAGTGACAGGCCACAAACATGAACACAAGGAACATGGGAAAAACGTTTAGCAATAATTTTAACAGAAATAAAATGTTTTAAACCAATGTTAACTCTCTATAAATTAATATCAGACGGAGGAATGTCATAATAATTGGTTAAAAATCAAAATGGAATAAAAAGTTTTTACAATTTATCCACAAAATCTTGTAATTAAAGTAATTTTTAAAAACGTAGGGAAACTAAATAAAAGCCGCAACTTGCGGTATAATGAACACTAAATAAAACCAATAAGAACAAAAAAACTTACATACCTTTTTCCATACTAAATTTCGAAAAATTGTCACTATTCAAATCCAAAATCCGTTAGATGTTTGACGGTTGCCAAGCAAAAGACGATGACAATCGCTTATTATTATACAAAGAGCTAAAGGCAGAATCTCAACTTTTGAAAACATAAAGTAAAAAACCAAAAAAAAAAAACTGTTATACGTCATGAAAACAAATTAATTATTATCGTTAATATTTGTTTAGAAATAATTGAGTATAATTTGTTTCATCATGATCCCAAAACTCAGTTTGGTAACGGACGGCGTAAAAGGAGGCAACAAACTGGCTCGACCCGCGCTACACCGACCAGTTCGATCCTTACACTTCACTCCGAGTTTACATTTATTGATAGTTCTTTCCTATAACCTCACATGTAAACAATCACTTCTACAGTTTCAACTTGGATTGTGTTGTTTAGTGTGTTATATTGATATTTAGTCTTCTTAAATGTAAATAAGAGAAACAGAAGTTAACAAAATGAGTTTCATAAAGGATTAATTGTTTTATCAATTCATGTTTTCTTATTCCCTCTTATCTAATGTGTAAAAGTGTTACAAAACTTAAGAACATTAATATGTCCATGGATTTGGTGTTTTATATATTTTTATTTGTTGTATCAATTAAAGTGATAAAATTTCAGTATGCATATTTTGTGGATGGATTGTATGTCATCCATAATACTTATTGTCCTTAAGGTTAACAAATTGTACAATGTAAATAAGTGAAGCAGAAGTTGACAAAATGAGTTTCATAAAGGATTAAGTATTTTATCAATTCATGTTTTCTTATCTAATGTGTTAAAGTGTTACAAAACTTAAGAACAGTAATTTGTAAATAGATTTGGTGTTTAATATATTTTTATTTGTTGTATCAATTTAAGTGATAAAATTTCAGTATGCATATTTTGTGAATGCATTCTTTGTCATCCATAATACTTATTTCCCTAAAGTGAGACAGATTGTAAAATTATTTCAATAAAACATATCGATCTAAAATTAAATGTGAGAAAGTATATCATAGGTTTCATATTTTCTTATTTCCACTTCCCTTGATAAAATATAGCAGAAATTAACATCATAACTTTTAACAAGGATTCTGTCTTTTATTATATAATCCCTTATAACATGGAGAATGGACAATGTGAAAATAATCACAGATTAAGAGGTAAATGACATAGTATACAATTGTAAAACTATTGGTGTAATGTTTAGAGTAGAGGTGGGACAAAAATAACGTATTCTTTAAAATAACCTATTATTGACTCGGAACTGTTATCACCAATCACCTATTACTGAAAAAACCCTATTACCAGTGATCATATTTTAAAATATCTATAAATAAACCTAAATTTGTATTTTAGAATAACTATATTTTACAATATTAGTCAAATTTATTAAATCTTCCATCGAAAACGATGGAGAAATAACAATAAATTGGGGTTGTTGGTGTAAGGTGTTAGGTTATAACAGATAGAAGAACCGATCAGTTAAGGTTATTCGACCAGTTACCGTTCTTAGATCGGTTCTCAATAACTGTTGAGTAACTTCTGTTATCGAATAACTCATATGGCTGTCCTATTATTGAAGAACCGATAGGTCACGTGATCTAATAACGCAAACAAGAACTGGTCGCAGATGGGTTGTGACGCTCCTAGCGGCCGTGGTTCGAACTAAAACAGAAATTCGTGATCATAGTACAATCATATCACAATAGATGGAGTTCGAAATTGTGAACAAAAATAAATGCTTTGATTTTAATTTGTAAATAAATCTTGATTTCCTTTTTTGTTTCATTGCGAATCGATAAAAAATCTCTTGGTTAAGAGAGGTTCTACTTTAACACTCCAGTACTCGCATAGGGAAAAAAGTTACCCCACTCATAATTTTCCTAGAATTTTTCTGAATAGGCTTAATCTAATAAAGCTGTTTTTTATAGTACCTTCCTTCTAAGAACTGTGGCCCATATCTAAGCGTAAACAAGCTCCCCAAATTCAGTATTCGCGTTGCCAGAGCCAGATAAAGTTCTCTGGGGTAAATTATTACCCCGTGCGAGTAAAAGTGCATTTGTTTTAGACAATATTGTGTTATATTTATTATTATTATTTTTATTATTATTTGTGTTAAATTAGTGTTATATTTTTTGTGACGATGTCAGAACGAAGTACCAATCCAGAAGTATGGAAACAATGGCTTCGTGAGCTCAGTGAAGATGAAACAGGTGATACAGCAATTGAAAGTGATCCTGATGACCCGGAAGTAGACCATGTAAACAAGTCTGACGATGATACCGATTCAGAATTTGACGGGGATGAATGTAATTCAGAAAATGAAGATGTGCTATCTCATATTGGAAGAGACGGAACAACAAAATGGAGAAACACACCCGTTCTTTCCAGTCATTCAAGAACCAGAAGGGAGAACATTATTATTCATCTCCCAGGTACCAAAGGCCATGCGAGAAATGCCCTAACACCTTTGGAGTCGTTGAAATGTATTCTGGATGATAAAATGTTATCTATGATAACAAATTACACAAATTTGTATATTGAAAAAATAAAAGGTCAATATACAAGGGAACGGGATGCACAAGAAACAAATGAATTAGAAATTTGGGCTCTGATTGGGTTACTATTTTTAGCTGGAGTGAAAAAGTCAGGAAGACAAAGTGTTCGTGACTTATGGGATAGAAGTGGTACTGGAATCGAAATATTCTATATGACCATGTCATATAACAGATTTTTTTTTCCTAATGAGGTGCTTACGTTTTGACGATCATCGCGACAGACTTCAAAGATCTGAAATAGATAAGCTTGCACCAATAAGAGAAATTTTTGAAATCTTTATTCAAAACAGCCAAAATTCATTTACTCCAAGTGAATTTTTGACTGTTGATGAGCAGTTGGTTGCATTTAGAGGAAGGTGTTCCTTTCGACAGTTTATCCCCAGCAAACCGGCGAAATACGGCATTAAAATTTTTCTTCTTGTCGACACAAAAAATATGTACACCATCAATGCTGAAGTTTATGTAGGCTTACAACGTGATGGGCCATACAAGCAACGAAACACACCAGATGAAGTTGTCAAACGGTTAGTAAATCCGGTAAGTGGAACTAACAGAAATATTACTTTTGATAATTGGTTTAGCAGTTTACAGTTGGCCATTGATTTACAAAAATATTTCAAGCTTACATGCATTGGCACTCTCCGTAAAAACAAACGAGAGGTCCCAGCAAGTTTTGTAAATGTAAAGGGAAGAGAAGTTTCCAGCAGCATATTTGGCTATCTCAAAAATGGCCGTTGTACACTCGTGTCATATATTCCAAAAAAAGGGAGAATCGTTTTAGCTTTATCAACAATGCACTTTGATAATGCTATAGTTACTCAACCAAAACCTAAACCACAAATTATTATTGATTATAATAGCAGCAAATTTGGAGTAGACATTGTAGACAAAATGTGTTCAGGATACAATGTTGGGCGCAATAATCGCCGCTGGCCACTTACTGTTTTTTTTAATATTCTAAACCTTGCTGGAATTAACAGTCAAGTGATTTATAATGCAAATAAACCGTTAGGTGGATCAAATGAGAGTCGTGCTTCGTTTTTGCAAAGTTTAGCGCTTGAGCTAATAAAACCTCAATTAAAGAAACGACTTTTTACGAAAGCTGTTCCAAGGTCTATAAAAACAAAAATAAAAATTTTCCTAGGAACACAGGAAGAAATCCCCTCTGAAAAAGATGCAGCGGGAAGTTCCGGAAGATGTCACATATGTAGACGGACTCGCGACCGGAAGTCACGATTTGTCTGTGCAAAATGTAGGAATTACGTCTGCAGAGATCACTATAAAGTTGTGTGTGAAGATTGTATGGAATATGAGTGTTATAGTGAGTCAGAAGAAAATTGAAATTTTAACTGTTGAAAAAAAATATAGCTATAATAAAACTTTAAAAAAAGCTATTAAGATTTTTGTTTTTAAATGTTTGCTTTGCTATTATGTTTTTAGGGATGTTAAACAATATAAAACAATTAATTAGAATCATTATAACCTTTATCAGTTTCCATTATTTTGCTTAAAAGAAAATAATTGTAGTTTTAGAATAAAAATTAAATTTTTCATACAATGTCAAATAAATATAGTTAATTAATATTTGTGGATTATTTTACCCCTACATAATAAAAGAAACATATTTAGATTGTTATGGTTGGTAGAGCAATTTTTTACAACTAAAACATGATACTTATTAACGGCCATGAATATGGGGCAACTATTTACCCCACGCGAGTACTGGTGTCATAAAATATGGTGCGAGTACTGGAGTGTTAATACAAAGTGCTGAAACTTTTAGATGAGCTTTGTAATACCAGATTTAATTTAAATTTACTTAGACTGAAATAGTTCTCCAATATTCAGGGTCTTAATGTTTTCTAATCGTAATTTTAAAAAGTTGAAATGGCTAGTTAATATCAAATGCTTTTTCTTATGTTATATTACAAATAATAATGTAATGACAAATGAATGTCATTAAAATCTTATGATTATAATGAATAGTTAAAATCTTAAAATGATTATTAAATCATAAAAATATTAGTTTGTTGTAAAATCTGTTTAGACTTTTGTAATTTATAGTTATTCCAAGGATATTTACACTTATATTAGATTCCATCGAGACACTACCTTTTTACCTGTTTGTAAAATATAATACTGCTTTTTGAAGTAAGTATTTAGTCCTTTGATATATAGCGTTTTTATTTTTGTGAATGGTTTCTTTCATACAACTTTTTAGTTATAATTTTTATGGTTAAATCCATTGGAATATTTGTAAATAGATTTGTTAACAAATAAACTGAATATTTTTAATTCATTTTTGTTTTTTTCCTTTAAAGACTCTGATGTTAATTGATTGAATCTGTATGGTTATTAGTATTGTCCAATATTTTGGTGAAGTATTTATGAGAACAGTTCTTTTAAATAAAAACTCATTGTGATTGTACAATGATAATGTGGGGTGTTGATAAATTTGTACAAACTTTATTGTAATTTGTTTTGTTTTTTTTATATAGTTTTAGTCCATACATTATCTCATTTTGTGATTTTTATAATTACCCTTTCTGTTCTGGAAACTTATAAAATGAAAAATACCTTCAGGTTTGTTCAGTTATTGTATCCTAATCTTTATCAGTTATTTGTTCAAACCATCTTTTGATCAACTAATCTTTCTCTTGTTATCTTTTTGCTGCCATACCTTTCTTTACATACCCTATCCACAATTTCCTCAGACATCCTTCAACCTACTCTCTAATCTGTTCAGGAAAATATACTATGGCCTCTGTTTTGATACATGCTTTTTGAATGAGCTCCTCGTTTAAATACTCTTTAAAATATTTTTTTCCTCAATTAGGATTGATGACTTAATTCCAATAAAAGTGGCAATTAATTCATGAAACCCT
This sequence comes from Euschistus heros, assembly GCA_003667255.2. Lineage (NCBI taxonomy): Eukaryota > Metazoa > Arthropoda > Insecta > Hemiptera > Pentatomidae > Euschistus > Euschistus heros. The sequence goes on from RCWM02000312.1 coordinate 721,133, forward strand.
AATTGTATTGATCCTTCTGTACCATCATGTGTACCTCAAGTGATTTTTTCCTCTCTCATATATTGTCTTATGATATTATTAGAAACATGATGGGCTCTTATTATGAAATAACTTCCACTCTGAGAACCCACCTCTAAAGATAGTAGCGTTTAAGATTTTCTTCTCCAAACCACAGATTTTAGCAAATTTAAAGACAATTTATATTGATAAGAAAAGATATAATCATCTTTTTTTTTTTTTTTTTTTTTTTAAAGGAAACATTTTTATTCCACAGGAACGAGTTTAGGATTCCTACAGTCTTCCTTTCTCTTAATATTCTCAATGAAATATCTTAATTAATAGAGGATTCCTTTCCAGGAAGGATTAGTAGACCTCCATATCTCTAATCTTCAATGCTAAAAAATGTGCTCAAAGAGTTGAGGGACACAAACTCTTTCTTCTTTAGATTTATTTCCATGCCCTTTTCAGAATACTGCTTAGAGTTTCCTCAGCATGTATTCCAGATCACATTCCTCAGTGGCAATGAGTTAATAAACTCCTGCAATTTGTAGCATGAATTAGATATCTTTCAAAATCTCCAAACCCATGTGTTAATATTTCTCTCCTATTTCTAGAAAGCTTGTTTAATAACCATGTTAAAGAGAGTAGGTGATTAGCAGCAACTTTGATTTAATCCTTTGGTGATGTGTAATGCTGAGGGGACATGATATCAAAACTTTTTTTTAAAAATACTTTTGTATACAATTAGTAACGCTGCTATTTCAAAATTTAATTCCCAATTCTGCACCTTTATAAAGGCCTTGTATGCCTTATCTCAGACTATCACTTATCTCTGACAAACAGTGCTTTCCACACCTTATTTAAAGGACCTAAGTCAAAGCTTTCTAAAGGTGGATAAAGGCTAAATGTACCTCCTGGACCAGAAGTCTTGGAAGTCCACCAAATGCTTTTTAAAAAATTGGGATATAGTAAAAACTTGACCTAAGATGGCCCAGCCTGAATCCTGCTTCTACCTCTGTTATTTTCTTCTTTATTTTATCTTACAGCAAATATTTTAATACACAATACATGCTTAGGTAACAGATTGATACAAGCTACTTTTAATTGTTGAGTCTTTATAATTGTTCAAATATGTTTTACTAACACCTATATGTATTTATTAAAAATAAAATCTTGGCAGTACTATTAAATAAGGATAATGTTTTTTAAAGATTTATTTAGCTGAATTCGTTTGTATCATAGTTGGCCTATTTATTTTTAATTTGTTATATATTTTGACAACTTTTAATTGGCTTCTAAAATTTTTTGTTAAAAAAAAATTGACACAATAATTTTGGTTGATTTTGTGTTATTTATCATTTGTAAGATTACTAAATAAGCAAATTATTAACATTATTAGCAATGGCGAGGAGGACAAATTAATGAATTACCAGTCAAAATGTCTAAAAGTAAGTTTGTAATAGGTTAGAATTACTAGCGCCAGGTCGGTGATCGAAAACAGAACGATGGCTGGCAATAGATTATTCTAATAACTGTTGAGAACTGTTGTAGAACTGGAGTGATTGTAATAACTGCAGTGATTCTAATAACTGGCGTTATTGTAAGAACTGCAGTGATTCTAAGCGTAATTGGATCCCGAAGAGTTATTGGCAACAGCAGTGATTGACGGGCGCGCATTCTAGCGGTAGGGCAGGGGTTTACTTGAATCACCTATTACTGGAATAACCTATTATTGGAACCTATTACTGGGATAGAGCCATAACGTAGTAACCTAATACCAAAAAATAACTGTTTAGTCCACCTCTAGAAGCTAAACAGTTATTTTTTGGTATTAGGTTACTACGTTATGGCTCTATCCCAGTAATAGGTTCCAATAATAGGTTATTCCAGTAATAGGTGATTCAAGTAAACCCCTGCCCTACCGCTAGAATGCGCGCCCGTCAATCACTGCTGTTGCCAATAACTCTTCGGGATCCAATAACGCTTAGAATCACTGCAGTTCTTACAATAACGCCAGTTATTAGAATCACTGCAGTTATTACAATCAATCCAGTTCTACAACAGTTCTCAACAGTTATTAGAATAATCTATTGCCAGCCATCGTTCTGTTTTCGATCACCGACCTGGCGCTAGTGGTTCTAACCTATTACAAACTTACTTTTAGACATTTTGACTGGTAATTCATTAATTTATCCTCCTCGCCATTGCTAATAATGTTAATAATTTGCTTATTGGTAACGGTCGGGTTAAGAGGAGGCAGCAAACTGCCTTGACCCGCGCTACACCGACCAGTTCGATCCTTACGCTTCACTTCGAGTTTACATTTATCGATAGCTCTTTCCTATAACCTCACATGTAAACAATCACTTCTACAGTTTCAACTTGGATTGTGTTGTTTAGTGTGTTATATTGATATTTAAGTCTTCTTAAATGTAAATAACTGAAACATAAGTTAACAACATGAGTTTCATAAAGGATTAAGTGTTTTATCAATTCATGTTTTCTTATTCCCTCTTATCTAATGTGTAAAAGTGTTACAAAACTTAAGAACATTAATTTGTACATGGATTTGGTGTTTTATATATTTTGATTTGTTGTATCAATTTAAGTGATAAAATTTCAGTATGCTTATTTTGTGAATGCATTCTATGTCATCCATAATACTTATTGCCCAAAAGTGAGACCGATTGTATAATTATTTCAATAAAACATATCGATCTAAAAATAAATCTGAGAAAATATTTATTTCCACTTCCCTTGAGAAAATATAGCAGAGATTAACATCATCACTTTCAACTAGGATTCTGTCTTATAATGTATAATGGATTATAACATGGAGTATAGGCAATGTTAAAATAATCACTAATTAAGAGGTAAATGACACGTTACTATATAATTGTAAAACTGTTGGTATAATGTTATAGATTAAAGTGTTTTAAAAAAAATTTAGAAGCCTGATGATGGAGCATTGTCTCGGAAACATGTAGCTACAAATGTTAAATAAATAGGAGTTATGACAAATAAATACTTAAGGATTCTGTCTTTTAAATATTTATAATTTGTTATTTACACTTCCCTCACATCACAAAGTTTATCAAGAATTAACATTAGTGATGGTTTAGCATTATATTAAATTTCATTTAATATAAAATTAATTCAAAATTGATTTAGTGTCTTATATTTTGAAATTTTCTTATTTCCACTTCATTATTTTCTTATTTCACATTTTAGTATCATAAGGTAAACAGAAGTTAATATTACTTTGAACAGGGACTTAAAGTTTCTCCGTAAATAAGTGAGAATAACCTTTCCCCTCTAAAGGTAGCGCGACTGAAACACCGAAATAAATCGGAAGAAGGTAAGAATCGATAAAAGGTATTCTCGGCGGGCGTAGGAGCTGCCTCCTCTTAACCCGACCGTTACCTGCTTATTTAGTAATCTTACAAATGATAAATAACACAAAATCAACCAACATTATTGTGTCAATTTTTTTTTAACAAAAAATTTTAGAAGCCAATTAAAAGTTGTCAAAATATATAACAAATTAAAAATAAATAGGCCAACTATGATACAAACGAATTCAGCTAAATAAATCTTTAAAAAACATTATCCTTATTTAATAGTACTGCCAAGATTTTATTTTTAATAAATACATATAGGTGTTAGTAAAACATATTTGAACAATTATAAAGACTCAACAATTACAAGTAGCTTGTATCAATCTGTTACCTAAGCATGTATTGTGTATTAAAATATTGGCTGTAAGATAAAATAAAGAAGAAAATAACAGAGGTAGAAGCAGGATTCAGGCTGGGCCATCTTAGGTCAAGTTTTTACTATATCCCAATTTTTTAAAAAGCATTTGGTGGACTTCCAAGACTTCTGGTCCAGGAGGTACATTTAGCCTTTATCCACCTTTAGAAAGCTTTGACTTAGGTCCTTTAAATAAGGTGTGGAAAGCACTGTTTGTCAGAGATAAGTGATAGTCTGAGATAAGGCATACTAGTCCTTTATAAAGGTGCAAAATTGGGAATTAAATTTTAAAATAGCAGTGTTACTAATTGCATACAAAAGTATTTAAAAAAAAAAAAGTTTGATATCATGTCCCCTCAGCGCTACACATCACCAAAGGATTAAATCAAAGTTGCTGCTAATCACCTACTCTCTTTGACATGGTTATTAAACAAGCTTTCTAGAAATAGAAGAAAAATATTAATACATGGGTTTGGAGATTTTGAAAGATATCTAATTCATGCTACAAATTGCAGGAGTTTATTAACTCATTGCAACTGAGGAATTTGATCTGGAATACATGGTGAGGAAACTCTAAGGAGTATTCTGAACAGGGCATGGAAATAAATCTAAAGTAGACAGAGTTTGTGTCCTTTAACTCTTTAAGCACATTTTTTAGCATTGAAGATTAGAGATATGGAGCTCTTCTTATCCTTCCTGGAAAGGAATTTGATTTTTCAATCAGACCTTTAATAGATTTTTGTATTAACAGGTTTTCTGCATGATATTAGTTTGTCTGTTGTTTGAAAATTAACTGTCCGCTGCTTGACGTTGCGTTAATTACCCCGAATGTGGTTTCATTTAGCGTCAGTTTTAATTGAGAATTAGGGGTGTTATTATAAGCGATTAATGCGAGTTTGAGTACAGTCTGTAAGTGTAGAGAAGGTTCTTGTGCTTTTATAATATTCATTAACTTGATCAGTATGGAGTGTGCTCTCTTAATGAGTCCGTTGGAATTGTGATCTTTGGGAGTGGTAAAATGGTATTGAATATTATTATTGTATTGTATAACGTGTCAAAACATTTATTTGCAAATTCAGGTCCATTGTCCATCTGTATCAGTTGAGGTGATGGAAATAAACTTATATAATATTTTAATTTGTTTATTATTTCCGTACTGTTATTGCTGTCTAGTGTATATCCGTAAAGTTTCTTTTAAAAACAATCAATAATTGTTAAAATGGTAGTATTGCAATAATATAGAGTGTCTATCTGTAATTGATCGAAGGGTTTGTTAGGTGTGGCTGTAATGTAATTTTTTTTGCATGAACATGGATTTAGTTATGCCTGTGAATATTCCAGAACAATAATAGTTTTTCCATAAGGACCTATAAACTTCATTAATTCCTCTGTGACTGTTTTTCCGCAGTGATAGAGTTATGTATTTAATGACAGAAATGTTAAAATTATAAAATGTTCCATTAAATTCGAGGCATTTTCTATAAAAAAATAAAATATGATACTCAATTCAGGAGTAAATAGAAGTTTATTTACATTGGGATGGCCCAATTTTTATATAAAGGTATAATTTTTTTTTTTTTTTTTTTTTTTTTTTTTTTTTTTTTATTTAAGGAAAAGTATTACAATCTGCCTCAATGTGGGCAATAAGTAATATGGATGGTTCAATGGATCCATTCACACAATATGTACAATATGAAATAAAAACAAAGAAAGTGAACAATAAATAAAATTGAATAATAAATAAAAATAAGTACAGAATCACACAATATGTACTACAAAAAAAAAAAAAAAAAAATTAAATAAACAAAGTACCTCAAACTATACAATACATAAAGTGAAATAAAAATAAATAAATAAAAAAAATAATTAAAAAAAAAATAATAATAATAAGATAATAATAATAAAAATAAAAAAAAGAGAAAAAAAAAATTTAAAAATTAAAATTAAATTAAATCTTAAAAATACATTCATACTTTATTTACAATATATACACATCTGAGGGATCCCCCCGACCTGCCTTGTACCTCCACTTATGGAGGAACAAGCCAGGCCCCAAGAGATTCCAGCGCTTCTCTCTCAGCTGCGTCACTAGTATAAGATAACACCAGTGGAGGCTGAGTGAGAGCGCTAAATTACAGTCACTCAGAGCATGAGTGGAGAAGCTGGCCATTGCCCGGACTCCATGTCGAACTTTATAATAGATCACGAGGCCACTGCCTTTTTAACCTGCGAGGAGGATTATAGGGGTGAGTGGAGCTGGATAGGGATTGTGCTAATGGATTAGGGTGATGCGTAAGTTTTTGATGAAATTTTGAAAATTTGACAGGTATGGATTCTAGGACAAAAGGTATATTAAGATCGTTATGTAAGGTTTTGTTTGAGACATAATATGGGGCGTTGGTTATGGTTCTCAGGAATTTGGATTGAAAGGATTGGATACGTTTGATGTTCGAGTGTTTTGCTGTTCCCCAAATTTCTAGTCCGTAGGTCCAGATAGGCTTTAGGATTGTCTTGTAAATTAAAAGCTTGTTGTCTATTGTAAGTTTTGAAGTTTTGCATAGTATGGGCTATAGTTGGCCGAATCTTCTGTTAAGTTCTTGTCTTTTAAGTCTAGTATGTGGGTTCCAAGTGTGTCTTTTGTCCAAGATGAAACCAAGATATCGCACTGTATCAGATCTGGGTAATGGGATCTTATTGAATAGAAGAGTTGGGCAGGAACTACGACGTAGAGTAAAAGTCACGTGGGTGCATTTGGATTCATTGACTTTTATTCTCCATCTATTGCACTATAGTTCAATCTTTGAGAGGTGATTTTGTAGGTTAGAAGAGGCTATTTTGGGATCATTATGTGATAATAGTATCGCTGTATCATCAGCGAAGGTTGCAAGGAACATGCCAGGAGTGGTAGGAACGTCAGCTGTGAAGAGGATATAAAGGACAGGACCCAAAACGCTGCCTTGAGGAACTCCGGCTCGGATAGGATAGCAGTCGGAAAATTCAGAGCCGCATCGGACTCGGAAGGAGCGATTTGTAAGATAGGAATGAAGGATGAGGTAGAGGGTTTGTGGTAGTAGGTTCTTAAGTTTAAAAAGCAGTCCGGTGTGCCAAACCCGGTCAAAAGCTTGAGCAATGTCCAGAAAGGCACCCGAGCAGTATTGCTTTCTTTCCAGAGCAGAGGACACATGGTCAACAAGACGGAGGCCTTGTTGAACATTTGAGTGCTTTGGACGGAATCAAATTGATGGGGTGGGAAACTGGATGTATCAAGTATAGATAGGATACGCTTAAGCAGGATTTTTTCGAATATTTAAGATAGGATAGGAAGTAGGCTAATTGGTCTATATGAAGAAGTGTTGTTAGGAGGTTTCCCTGGTTTTAAGAAAGTTATTATGACGGAGTGTTTCCACAAGACAGGAAAGTGGGTTGTGCGTAGGATGCAATTATAGATGTAGGTGAGGAACATTATTGCTTTATGTGGAAGTTGGCGGAGGATTTGAGGAGTAAGGAGGTCATAGCCAGGAGATTTTCTTTTGTTTAGTTTTTGAAGTAGGAATTTGACCTCAGAGGTGTTCACCGCTCTGGGAGGTAAAGAGAGTGGAATGGGAGAAGATAAGAACTCTTCAACTGAACTGGATTGATCGGGATAAGATCCAGGATTTGGAGTAAATGTTTGGGAAAGGTGATAGGCTAGTTCCTCTGCTTTTTCCATGTCTGATGCGGCCCATGAGCCATCACCTCTCCGGAGGGGATGGGAGATGGACTTGGATTTTAGGATTTTTTTTGTTATGCTCCAGAGAGAATTATCATGAGTGGAAAGGGATGAGAGGTAGGTACTGAATGACTGGGATCTAAAGGAAGCCAATTCACGCTTAACTAGTTTCGTGTAGTAATTATAGGTGCAACGATCAGATGGATGCCTTGTGCGTTGCCACATTGTTCTATAATGGCGCTTGGCATGGATGAGGTCTAAAAGGTTTTGGGGTAATGGGTTTTTTTTTTGGAGGGTTTTAGGGGTGTTATTCGGTAAAGATGCTGTCCAAGCGGCTTGTTGGATTTTGGTAGTGAAGGAGTGAACAGCATCATCCAGGTTTTCCGGGGTTTTTAGGGGAACTCTGAGGTCAATTTGGTCGGTCAGGATTTGTTGGAAGAGTTTCCAGTTTACTGGACCTCTGATAAATGAGGGAAAGGGTGATTTAGGAATTGGTGATACGGATAGGTTTAAGAAGATTAATGGGCTATGGTCTGATGATAGGTCGTCTAGGCGGGTAATGGAATGATTAAGTGGCCCTAGGCCTTTGTGGATAAAAAAGTCTAGGAGATCGGGATTACGATTAGGATCGGTGGGCCAATATGTGGGAGAGCCGGGGGAGAGGATATTGCAAGGACAAGAATTTAGTGCAGACATCAGTGTTCGCCCGCGGGAGTTGGTTGTTCTGGCTCCCCATTGCTGATGTTTGGCATTTAGGTCTGCTCCTAAAATAAAGTGTTGTCCTAAGGAATTTAGAAAGGAAGAGTAGTGGGATTCGGAAATGGGTTTGTTCGGAGAGGAATACGCTGAGACGATAGTTATTGGAAAGAAAGGGGTTTGGATTTTTACAGCAGTGGATTGAAGGAAATCATGAACTGGTAAGGGGAATAGGTAGTGAGCGAGGGATTGGTGTATGATGACAGCGGATCCAGCATGAGCTGTTCCATCTGGGTGGTCAGTCCGATTAGTTTCGTACTGAGGTATGTTAAATAGTCGTTTGTTGGTTAGTCTTGTTTCGGTAATCAAGGCTACGTCGATTTGTCTGTCTTGTAATAAAGTAGTTAGTTCGTTAGTGTGACTGCGAACACCATTAGCGTTCCATAGGAGGATCGAAAGTGACTTAAATGATGACATTTAGGGATTTCTGGGTGGTGGGATTACAAAATGTGATAGAGCAGTGGAAAGGAGGGTTATGAGAGGGGTAACGATAGATTTGAACTCTGAGAGGAAAGATGATAGTATGTTGGTGAGGTCAGAGGAATTCGGAGGAGGAGGGATGTATGGAGTACAATTTGGTTTGGTGGCATGGGTGTTTTGCATTGGATGAGTGACGGAAGGATGTGGAATTTGGGATTGGTGAGAGGCAGGTTCAACTTGCTGCAGTGCCTGAGGATGTGATATTGGTTCTGGGCCTCTTAACATTTCAGAAAAGCTCACTGCTTGGTTAACTTGTTTGGATGGCTGTCTTGGTCTGGGATGGCTCTTCCCTTCTAGAGGTTGTCTGGATTCTTGATTTTATAGTTTTATATGTCTGACACCCCTTATAGTTGGCTGGGTGCCCTTGGTGGCATAATGCACAAACTGCAGGTGTTTGTCTAGATTTATTGCACTCTTCAGATTTGTGCTGTTCACCACACTTTACACAGCGTGGTACGTGATGGCAATACCTTTTTGTGTGTCCATACGCCTGACAGTTGTGGCACTGGACTATTTCCCGCTTAGGGTATGGCTTTTCTATGGCTACTCTTGTGTAGTAAAGTCTGCTGACGTTATAAATTTCTTCAACCCCAGGTGTTCTGTCGAGGTCGACGAAAAATAGAGGCAAGGCTATTTTGTTTGATGCGCCCGACTGGTCTTTATTTTCCCTTTGGACATTTATAACTTGCCTGACCCTAAAACCCATGGCAGTCAATTCTTGTTCGATGACATCGGCTGGTGTTGATAAGTGCAAATGCCGGATTACCACTCTAAGTACTCTCTCCTGTTGAAGTTGGTAGGTGTGGAAATCTGCCTTGGTATCTGACAGGTACTTCAAAATTTTTCTGTAAGTTTCTGGCGAATCTGGCATAATCTTTGTGTCATTTGTCCGGCTATGAAATGTATATTTTCCAGTGCCTACTATTTGATTTAATTGCACGGAAAGGAGCTCAATTTTTTTTATATTTCTTACAAAGATGGGCGGGGGCTTAATTTCTTTTTGGGTGGTATTAGTCTCTATTGTCTCTGATGTATTTGATAAAACGTGGTAAGGGTTAGGTGTAAAGAATGGCGACTCATCAGTAAACACTTGGGTTGAAGGGCCTGGTAGTGATTCCATGTCTGTTGTGTTTTCTGGTGTGACTGGAGGAGTTATTCTACTAGAGCGTTTTGGTTTCTGTTTTGCTGGGGAGTTCCTGGGTGTGTTTCCTAAACTTCTAGATCTTTTAGGGTTCGTTTTTTTACTGGACATTACCATATGGAAATATCGCATGCTATACAGTGCTCATATAATTATTATAAAGAGAAGAAAAAAAAAAAAATAAATAATATATATATATATAGATGTATAGGTATACGTATAACAATACGTAATAATCTGAGGAAAGTGCCAGTAGCACCTCCTCCGACAGCGACTGGCGAAGTACTGGCTTAGCCTGGTGGGGGTAGAGATGGGCAAGTGAACGGTGAATCGATTCACTGGAACCGATTCAGTAAAATAAAAGAATCGACCTTCGATTCCTTAAAAGGAATCGCGGTTCAGTTGAGGAATCGGTTCAGTTAAGGAATCGAGGGACTTATGACAAGTACGATTCCTTCGTTCAGTACGATTCTTTTTTTTTGATTCCTACTGCAGCGTCACCACGATACTTTTCTTCCACGATTCGTTCAATTCCTTTGTCATGACGATTCTTTTTTTCTACGATTCGTTTGATTCCTACGTCATCACGATTCCTTTGTGTTTATTCTTATTTCTTCAACGATTCAGTTCACTTGTTTGTCACCAACTATACCGAAGCCGCTTCTTTCATTGATTATTGATTCATTGAACATTTATCACTGAATTCCTAAAAAGGTAAGTACGTTTTTTTTCTATTAGCACCTGTAGTACAATAAAAAGAGATACTAATAATTGGGAATTTAAATTTGAACTACATTTTTTATATTTACATTGGTGATGTGAAGTAATAAATAGATAAATTTATCACTCGGATCCTTGAGCACTCTTATATTTATAGTTCCATTTTTAAACATCTCCTTCATTCATTCCTTAGAAATGTTGTATATTATTACATTTCTGTATATACATTATATAATTATTGTTATATTCATAATATTTTATTTACTAGCCATTATTCTGATCTTATTACCTTGTGACATTTAAATAGGTTTTTTAACTTGTTATTACAGTTTGGGTTCTTCTTGTCACTTACATGTATAAGACTATATGGAATTTATATTTGATTAAGTATTTCCTTCTGTGATGCCTTTAATGCTTATTATTACATTAGTGGGTGTATTGTAAGGATAAAATACCAGTAAATGTATATAAGGTCTAGATAAATATTAAATTTTTTGGAGGTAACTTGACTATTTGGAAGTTGTTTAATATGTTATAAAATTAGTACTCAAGTATCCGAGTGATATATGTCTTAATTACAGTGAAGCTTAGGTGTTGTAAATTTTTTTATCATAGGATGTATTTTGGGTTTTATATGTGACGAGGCCAAAAAAGGCGAAAGTGTTTATTAAAAGACAAAAAATTTATCTGCAAGGTCTTATTACTTCCCCTCGCCAATGTAAACCTTATAATGAGAAGAATGTTGCAACCCCACAATACATTTTTAATTATAATTTTTTTTTTTTTTTTAATCAATAGATATATTGACTTGGAATTTCCTCTCCCAGATTGGCAAATTTCTGAACACCGTTCCACACATTCCAGTTACAGCCCTTCAGAAGCCCAGAATTGTAACTAGGTAATTTTTTAGGTATTTGTTCAAATTAAGTGGATAGTGCAGTTTTAGCGATATTAGTTTAATTTATTTATTTTTCTATTACATTGTAGACTGGAATGAATGATCCTTAATGTAAGATATAAAATAGAGTTCAAACTTTTGTAGAGAGATGAAGGCAAACTTCTTTAATAATGGACGTAGAAGTAAAATGCGGGGAGGGGCGTGAACGAATCGTGAGTGAACGGCGAGGCGAGATGGGGGGGGGTTGAATGAATCGAGGAATCGATAAAAAGAATCGATTCACTTCAGTGAATGAATCGATTCACCTTCGTTCAGTTAAATGAATCGACTTGCCCACCCCTACTATAAAGGTATAATAAAGTTATATAACAATTGGTAGGTTTCAAAATTATAAGAGTCTCAAATCTATAAAAAAAAAAATTTAAGTTTTAAAATGATAATAGTTATAGTTGACTGTTATGATGAATGGAGAAGATGATCAGGGATGCAGTCAAAAAGGAACACCACGTCTAAGTAGAAATACTTTAATACGTGCCAACGTGAGTGTGGTTCGGTGGCCCTGAAGAAGACCTGCAAGGCAGGTCTAAACGTTGGCACATATTAAAGTATTTCTACTTAGACGTGGTGTTCCTTTTTGACTGCATCCCTGATCATCTTTTCCAATTTTAATTTTTTTTTTTTTTTTTCAGATACACATTTCTCAAATTTGTCTCATGCCCTACCAGTTGAAGTAGCAAAACTCAAATTATGATACGGAGAGACCTGATGCAAATACCATATTGAATGTTCAAGACAACTTAATAACAAGAATTTTTTAACTCACTTGAAATGTGATGTATGAACAATACTAAAACTTGTGAACTTTTATCAACTTTAAATGCAGATCTAATAAATGATAGCAGTCAAATTATTTCAGTTTTCACTCTCGAATCATAAATTTATCCATTTTCCAAGCAACTAAATGACTTGACTAGTAGAATTTTTTAAAAAGATGAATAGTCTTAAAAGAGGTTGAAATAATTAATGTCCAGAAAGGAAACCAAAATCAAGTTTGGTTGAACACCAATTATATGATGATTAATATTCCATATAAATATATAAACTGACTGATCTCTCTGAAACAAGTCTATTATAAATTCCAGATGGGCGTAAATACCATTATATTAAAATATTTGAAAAGTAGTAACCACATGGTCAATATATTCTGATATGCTTTGATATGCTTTAAAACTGATTCATTCTACGTGGTCTAAGTCAAGAGAATAAGAACTAAGTCAAATTATGTTGAAATTGAGAACATGTCGCATTCTTTATAAGATATAACAATGGCGTTGATAAATCAATTGTCATAAGAATTAGGGATGGTCTAAACCGCTATTTTTCAGTAGTAACAGGGACGACCGATACAGGTCCAAAAAAATATCTGTTACAAATACCTGTTACTTGTCTCAAGGTCAGCGTCTATCCATACTCGTAATCGTTTATCGGGTTACACTGATATTTTAGCATACCTAATTCTCGCATATCTGTTACTCGCATACCTATTCAATATCGGCTCTAATCAATAAGTTTACATTTTCAACTCCTTTTTTAATAATTATATATATATATATATATATATATATATATATATATATATATATATATAGCTAAATATTGACAGACATACATTATACAAGAAAAAGCACAATTTATAGCCTAATACAAGGACTTCGTGTTGAACATCTGGCGTCACAACGCTTAGACGAGCAGAGTGTCAGCCGGGCACAGGTGGGGGTGGCCTTTTATACAGTTATCTAGGAGAGGGGATAGTGTACATTTATTTATTATCTCTAATACCATTGGGTTTCTATAACTTCTCCCCCCCCCCAAGTTCCGAGGTCTCCGATGGAACAAATATCTTAGTGTAAATAGGTAAGATTCTATACAATAAAAATAAAAGGTTTGGACCTTATACATTTCTCAATACCTTTTACACTAAGTCATAACATTGCAATAGATAACATTCTATAAACAAAAGGGATTGGACCTTATTCTCTAAGTTTATACAAGCATAGAAGGACTAGACCTTGTTTACTAAATTAGAATTTGAACATTTGAAAACAAAAAGTTTAAACTCTGAAATACAATTATCAACTTCCTATAAACAAAAGGATTATACTTTGAACTTCCTGTTTACTAAGTCAGGATCTGTACACTTGAAAAATAAAAAGATTAAACCTTGTACATTTAACGCCAGAATAGGATTTTATACCATTGTCAAAAACAAAAGGATTGGACTTTGAATTTCCTGTTTACCCAGTCAGGATCTGTACACTTGAAAAATAAAAAGATTTAAACCTTGTCCATTTCTTAATATTAACAATAGGCTTAACCTATAAAATGTTTATACATTACAGAATTCCCTACATGCTAAAGTACAATTTTCCTTATAACTAAAAGATAACAGGATATTTCTTAATACTAAATAATACATTATTTAAACAAAAGGAAAAATAAAAATAAGAGTCTTTGAATTAGTTTCCTCTATTACAAATAATACTTTTAGATTCAAAATTATTCAATTAAAATAATATTTTAAATCAAAATAATAATTCAAACACTCCTTTACAATAATTACAATTAATAATAATTTCAAAATAAAATACATAATTTTTCAATGATCAATCAAAATAATATTTCAAGACAAAATAATAGTATCCTAATATTTATGATAGTGACTTCAAAATATTAATTACAAAATAAATCGGACAGAATATTACTGTGAAATAAAATAATAATTTGAATGATCTTTTACATTATTAACATTGAATATAATATTTTACAACAAAATACAAAAGTCCGACTTTATTAAAATAACTACAGCATTGTCAATTTAATACAGATAATTCTTTCAATATAACATAAACATTACTCCTAATACCATTGCATTTATTATATTTAAAGTAAAAGATTTTTAAAACATTTTAATATCGTTTAAATAAAATTAAATATTTTTAATCAGAACCACTGTCTGAATCGTAATTATCCGAAATGTTTACACGAAGAGATTCGCTGTCGTCGTCTGAAATAGATTGTTTCTTTTTCCGTTTTTTCCTAGTGGGCCTTTTAATATTGTCGATATGAGTTTTAATTGGTCTTTTGTCTTTTACTACTACATTTACTTTTTTTAAATTTGTCTCTACTTTTTATTTTCGCTTGGGTATTTTTCAAATATTCTGTATCTCCTAATTGTCTCTGAATATCTAAAGGGTCTTCTCTATTTTTATTTAATTTTTCGGTCCTTGTCTCTTTTTCGTCATTTATTTTCGATCTAATTAATTTATTGTAATAATTGTTGGTCCTTATGATATTTTAATACATATTGTTCTGTCAGATCGATGTTTTCGTTTGGTTCTAATCTGGAGGTTCCGAAAGTGATTTCATTAGGAGTTAATTTTAATTTATTGTTCAAGGTATTATCATACGCTATTACCGCTAATCTTAATTTTTGTTGCATCGAACATTTATCTTTTTTTTTCCTATTATTCTCAATAATTCGTTTAGGGTAGAGTGGACTCTGTTCAATAATCCCAAAGAGTTTGAGTGGCTGGCTGAGGTATAATGTAAAATAATATTATTTTCTTCACAAAACTGTTTTACCAAATTATTTTTCATTTCCGTCCCTTGGTCTAATGATATTTGTAGAGGTGTTGGAAAGTACGTCATATAGTTCGTTAGTGCATTACAGATATTAATTGCGTTTTTCGATTGTAACGTCTGGGCAAATAAATGTTTTGAAAATGTGTCCACCGCTGTGAAAATTATTGCGTTGTTGAAATTAAAAATGTCAATCATTAATTCCTGAAACGGTCTTTCTGGTGTAGGTGTAATTTGAAATTTGGTCTTTATAGGTTTTCGGTCATATTTCGTAACTTTACAAGTTTCACATTTATTAATATACTCCGCTATTTTATTTTGCATCCCTGGGAAATAATATTCTTTTTTAAGTTTTTCGAATGTTTCATTTATACCCCTATGCTTTGTTTTGCCTAAATGATAATTATCTATAATTTCTATTTGTTCATTAGGATTTTCGACGTCATTTACAATTTGTTTGTATTTTTTCAATCTAACCGATGGATATTCCGTTTCTATTATTTGTTGTATTGTTCTAAAATAATCGTCATATAAATTCTCGGTTATTTCGTTAGGTGATTTACAAATTATCCCGTATGTTTTATTAGGTTCGAGTATCTGTTCTAATAATGAAGCGATATCTGATTTAGCATAAATGTTTAATTCGTATCGGCGTTTTCCAAATGGTTTAGTGAAATTAATTTTTGTATTTCCCCTTTTTATAATTATTTGATTTTTTTCTATATTTATACATCTTTTTTGGTACAATCCAAAGTGGGAAATTATTTTTTGATTTATTTGGTCTGTTTATTACATTTAACAATTTGTGTAACTCTTCATGAACCGTTATCTCGCCTAAAGGAACATTTATTTGAGGTTTAAAATTTTGTAACTTATTGCCGCAGTGATCCAGCCTACTTTTTATGGAAATAGAAGCTATTATTTCTTTTAATGTCTTTCGGTTCAATTTATTAACCTTTGTTACTTTAATATTTAATTTTTCAAGAGTTATTTTCAAATTATTTTTCGAAGCTTTTAAATTGTTTGTTTCTTTCACTAAATTTGAATTTAAATCTTCCGTTTTTTTGATTTTACTAATTATATTTTTTTCTTTTCCTTCCCGTGACTTATTAACGGCTTTTAATGTTTTATTTAAATTATGATATTCATTTCGGACTGTTTCTTTATTTTTATTAAGTTCTTCAAGTTTTTGGTATTTTAAATTTTCGTCGTCTTCCATATTCTTAAATTTGTTTAAAGATTTTTCTACACTTTCTTTTATTTCCGGTTTTATATGATCTTCGCGAATTAAGTTTTTAACACTTTCTTTTATTTCCGATTTTATATGTTCGTCGAGGAGTAATTGTTTTTTTCTATTTTGTTCGTCGATTTGCTTTGGTAAGTCGTTGTTTAAGTTCAGATCATGAATTTCTATTTGTTTATCCTGGTTATCTATTTGTTTATCTGGTTTAGAATTTAAATTGTTTATATCCGGTCCGGAGGTCTGCTTGTGCTCGGGCCTAATTCTAAAAAATGATCCTGTCTTTTTTCCAAAGATTCAATACGCTCTAACAATAATTTAATTTTTTCGTCTTTGTCTTCTTCAATTGTATGTACCCTATTAGAAACAGTTCTCATCGAAACGGTGTTAGAATCTATTTGAGGTTGCTGGTAATTTTGCCTAATATTTCTAGAGGGTGGTTTATTAAAAAATCTATGTTGCGACTGGGGGTCCCACGGTTGATTATAAATCGGAGTCGTATATTCAATAGCTCGCTGTTGCGGCCGGAAGTTATGTTGGTTGTTATTGTTATAAGAATTAGAGGTTGGACCTTGCTCATACTGATACTGTTGCTGTCGGTAATGTTGGGGATTATTATACGACGTATATTGCTCGCGGTGATACTGGTGGGGTCGGTAATTTTGATAATCATGGTGGTTGTTAAAATTTGGTCGGTACTCTTTATTTTTGTAATTGTTTTCAAAATTTTTCTTTTTATAATTATTTTGAACTGGGTTTTTTTGGTGTTTTTTTTAGCGCCATAAATTCTATGTACGATGTGAGCCGCGCTGTTTCTTAGTATTTCTTCTAAATCTTCTAACGAATCGAATTTTATATGGTAAATGAAGTCCGTTAGTGCTGGGTGTAAACTATGTACTGCGTGGTGGGATATCTGCTTGTCATACCTATACATTTCGTCCTGTTTATCTAATATCTCATTGTCAGAGTAAATTCGCGCATATAAATCGCATCTTTTTTGGCCCAGTCGTTCTAAGAAATCGAGTGGGTTTTCGTTATGGTAAGTCCGCGTATTTAAAATTTCCGAAATTAATTGCTCCCTAGTTCTCGTGTCCTGGTACTTTTTCTTTAAGAATTTTATTATTTCTTTTACTGTATTAAATTCCTTGTCATATACGGCGACTTTAGCTTTCCCTGTTAATTTGTTTAAGATTGTTAAAACTAATTTGGCTTGGTTTGTATTTTTATGGGTATTATCATCTTTACAGTATAAATTATATAAAAATTCGCTATTTCTAATAAAATCAACTAGTTGTAACGGATTTCCGTCATATTCCGGGATTAATGCTAAATCATGATTTTTAATTTCTAGAGCCATATTATTTTCTTTTTTAATTAACGTTGAACCTGTTATTTTTAAGTTACTTAATTTTTCTTCCAAACCATTCATAAAGATAAATGCTAATTAATATTTTAAATTATTATACTCATTACTAACTTATATTTAAATTACAAAAATTCCTTAAAAATAAAAATAAAAATAAAATTAATTATACTTTTTCTTGATACAACGTTGTCTTCGATGTCTTCTTGATGACGCTCCCTTTAGCTCCTTCCCGTCGATTCTTTAGCAAGAGGTTGAAGGTCCTTTTGGTCAAGGTATTGGAATACCAAAGCGCTCCCAAAGACTTGAAGATCTGCTGATGTACTAATACTCAGCTCCCAATCTTCTCATGCCAGTGGAAAGAAGTCTCGCTGTTCTGTACCTGAAATAAGATAGAACTGCCGCGAAGTTACGTTAACGCTTCCAAATGTCCCTCCGTTCGGGCGCCAGCTAAATAAAAGGTTCGCGGGACTGAGTTTTTAAAAAGAGCGTTTTTTTATTGACAGACATACATTATACAAGAAAAAGCACAATTTATAGCCTAATACAAGGACTTCGTGTTGAACATCTGGCGTCACAACGCTTAGACGAGCAGAGTGTCAGCCGGGCACAGGTGGGGGTGGCCTTTTATACAGTTATCTAGGAGAGGGGATAGTGTACATTTATTTATTATCTCTAATACCATTGGATTTCTATAACTATATATATATAATAAATATATGTATGTTTATTTTTTTTAAAATCTTTTAAATTTTATTGTTTCTATAAAATACAATCCTCCATATCTCCATCTCTAGTAGGGCCATATATCGTCTTAAAATTTCCCTCTCCCTTCTATTTATAATGCCTTCATTAGTCGCAGTGAGCGTCCAGGTTTCACTCCCATACAATACGAATGGTGTAAGAATGGTTTGGTAGACCCTTATTTTTAGATTTTTAGGGAGTCTCTTTTTTTACCTGTTATTTTACTGAGGGCCCAATTACACCTATTACCAGCCTTTATTCTTTCCCTTATTTCTTCATCCACTTCATTTCTTGAAGTAATGACGCTACCCAGGTACTCTCATAGCATTGTTCAAGCATCATCCTAATGAAGAATATATGATCTATTGTTGATCTCTCATGTCTAAAACCACTTTGGTATTCTTCTAACAATTGTTCTGCTCTATTCACTACTCTATTCATTATTAGCATTGATAATATTTTACAGGTGGAGCATAACATTGCTACACCTCGGTAGTTTCGACAGTCCATTTTGTCGCCTTTCTTATGGATTGGAATTATCAATGCCTTACACCATTCTTCTGACATCTCTTCCTTTTCCAAAATTGCTAACACCAGTTCATAAATCTTTCGATGTAATGCTTCGCCACCAACCTTGAGAGCTTCTGTTGGGATGACATCTGTTCCAGGAGCTTTGTAATTTTTCAGTTTGTTTATAATATCCTCCACTTCTTCAGGATCCGGAGGTTCTAGATTGTCTTCCTGTGGAATTTGGATTTCCTCATCATGTCCTGTTGTAGTTGCTGTTGCTCAATATATTATCTTCATCTTTACAAAAATTTAAACGTGGCTGAAAACTATTTTTTATCCTTTTAATCTTTTTGTAGAATTTCCTACTATTATTTCTCTGAAATTCGTCAAACATCTGTTCCAAATGTTCTTCTATCGCCTGGAGATAGTGGACACGGAGGCGAAAAAGATCTAATATGCGCAGGCTGCTGATTCTGCAGGTCAACATGGGCAAAAGACGAGTGGTCGCGAACGAGCTGAGAGCTTTCACCTGAAGCTGCGACATCATGGTTGTTCTAGAGCCATAGTATCAAAGAAACTTGGTCGGAGGATTTGGTGTCGCGTCGAGAGTCGTGGCTCTCAGCAGTGGAAAGACGAGGCCCAGAGCGGCGATTATAATCGTCAACCCCGGCCCTCGACGTAATGGAACTCAAGCAACATACCATAGTGGATCAGGCTGCATTTTACATCAGATGGGGCAGAATCACATTCGCCCTCGTGTCCTCGTACATGCCACCGAGACCGGCCAACTAGATAGAAGAGCACATCGCCGCTGTGGAGGCTGTCGTTCTCAGGTACAGAAATGGAATAGTCTGTTCCGACACCAAGTCCTGTAGCACAGTCTGGGATTCAGTGCGCACAGACGTCAGAGGAAGAGTAGTAGAAGAATGCGTAGCGAGGTGTCAGATAGTTATAACGAACGAGCCCTCTGGTCCCACATTTGTAGGAGCAAGAGGACAGAGCTGGAAAAGGAGACATCCTGGGACGACTTTATTGTCAAGGAATCCGAGAAGAAATCCTGGGGAGTACCTTACAGGGTGGCAATGGGAAAGGTTAAGCAGCTGCAGCTGATGGTGGCTATTAGAGATGGACTGACCCAGGTAGCTACTCTTTATATGAATGCTACGTACCCCAGGGACGATCCGTCCCAGAATAACGAAGAAGACACCTTTATCAGAAGCACCGCGGTATACCCGCCAGGTACCGATTTACGAGGGTGGTCTGAAAAGTTTCCGACCTCAACGTGAAGATAGCAGCACTTGTAAATAAAAGTCTAGTGAATTCATTGTTAATTTGATAACAGTTACTCAGCAAAGTTTCAGCCATTTTGGACGCGCAGTATTTACGTAGCAGTCGTTTGAGTGAGTTGATGTGAGTGTTTTTGTGAAAATGGACAAAATCAAGTACCGAGCTGTCGTTAAATATTTGTTTTTGAAAGGCAATACGCCTACGCAAATCAAAGATGAGTTGGATTCTGTGTATGGGGACTCTGCACCATCATTTACCATAGTGAAATTTTGAGCAGCTGAATTTAAACGTGTCCGTAAGAGCTTGGGGGACGATGAACGTTCGGGACGTCCAAAAACTGCAACTACCGACTAAAATATCGCCAAAGTTCAACAAATGGTGCTAGACGTCCGCCGAATCAAAGTGAGAGAGATAGCAGAGGTTATGAACATGTTAAAAGAACGTGATTGTCACATATTAAATCAGCATTTAGGCATGAGAAAGCTGTCCGCGATTTGGGTGCCGTGGTTGAACATTTCTAACGCTCTGTTTAGTTCCGGCGCAGTTTAGGCACAATAAATCCGAGTTTTGGCGCCGATTAATTACTGTAGATGAAACTTGGATACACCATTATACGCCCGAAACAAAAATACAGTCCAAACAGTGGACTGCAAAGGGAAACTGGCTCCAGAAAAAGCTAAAACTGTTTTTTCGGCAGGGAAAGTGATGGCGACTGTTTTTTGGGATAGTCATAGAGTTAATATCATATAGTTATTTTAATCGATTATCTTCAAAAAGGAAAAACCATTACAGGAGCATTCTACGCATCATTACATGACAAGCTGAAGGGAAAACTTGCGGGAAAATGGCCACATTTGCAAAAAAAGAATATCCTGTTTCTCCAAGACCAACGCACTGTCTCACACCTCAGCGGTTGCCATGGCGAAAATACACGAATTACGGTTTGAACTGCTTGACCGTCCGCCTCACTCACCAGATCTTGCCCCTAGCGACTTCTTTTCGTTCCCTCATCTAAAAATTACGCTCGGAGGACAGAGATTTTCGTCAAATGAAGAGACAATCACAATTATTTTGCAGAGATAAACGCCGAGTACTATTTGGACGGATTACAGAGATGGGTGCATCGCTGGGAGATGTGTGTAGAATAACAAGGAGAATAATGATGTTGAAAATTAAATTAAAAAATTCAGAACAAATGTCTTGTATCTTTGTTAGGTCGGAAACTTTTCAGACCACCCTCGTATGCCCAACAAGGGATGTATGGGACCATCGCCTAGCCGGAAAGTGACAGAGGACCGGTAGAGCCCCAGGACACGACGGAATTGACGCGGCGATCCTCAAAAAGAGTTCCCCGTATGTTGAGGATGAGCTAATTGCTATCCTCAACCAGAGGGTTATTTCCCCAGCAAAGTTACCCACGGCAGTTCAGCTCGACCCGTGGCAAGGGGACACAGATGCACTGCTAAGAGTACGCCAAGATGCAGAAGGGAAGGCGGAGAAGTATTCATTCTATTGTTATTTGACATTTCTTACGCCTTTGACAGCGTTTGGTGGCCGTGCGTGCTCCAGCAGCTGCATTGGTTCGACACTCCCAGCAACTTGTGTTCCCTCTTTAATAACTACCTGAGTATCAGAAGCGTGAATATAAGAGGTAGCTGCTACGAGGTCGAAAGATCAATTGAGAGAGGATGTCCTCAGGGGTCGGTCCTCGGGCCTACCCTGTGGAAGTTGGTCTTTGATCAGTTGTTGGGAGAGCTAGAGGAAAGAGGGTTCCTTGCCACGCCCTACGTAGACGACCTGGAAGTCATCGTGGCCGCGGATAGTAGAGCCATACTCAAGACCGAAGCGGAAAGGTGTGCCAGTTTCGTAGCAGAATGGTGTACGAAGAGGCATTGAGTATGGCGGCAGCCAAGACCCAGGCCATACTCATTAAGGACTTAATGGTTAGGGCTCACCCTATCAACTTAGACATAACAGGAGAGCCTTTTGCTCAGTAAATGACGTAGTGTCCAACACATTATCCTACTCATTATTGTTTAATATCCTTTATTTAACCTTGAATTGCATGATACATGAGTGGGGGTTAGCGTGGCTACAGCCATTCAAACAGAAAAAAAAAAAGAAATGTATTCAAAAATCCCCGGCCCGTTAAAGGGTTAAATGGGTCAAGAAAATAATGCTACGTGGAAAATGGCACTTCATGGAATACAAACTAAATTTCCTAAATTAGGAAGTTAGTTCAGAACATTGAACTTCGAAAACGAAGATAAAACGATAGATCTGCACATATTTATATTAACTATTATTGTTATGTTTTTATTTTCTTATTATTTCCTTTTGCCATCGTTCAAATTATGATGTAATTATCTCTATCTCATTAAATATGTATAACTATTTAATAAGGGTTGAGCTCATTAATCTGAATAAACGATTCTTTTATAGAAGAGGTACATTTGTAGTTAGTGGATAGTAGTAGTAGTAGTAGTAGTAGTAGTAGTAGTAGTACTAGTAGCAGTAGTAGTAGTAGTAAGTCTTGTAGATTTTTAAGAGATCAATCAAAGGAAAATAAGAATTAAAAGTAACATAGTTTGGCATAATAAAATGTTTTGATATTTAAAAAAAGCAAAACATATTTTCCTTTGACTGTTACCACAAAAAAAACTACAATGCTTATTAATAATTTGTCATAGATTTACTGTGGTAGAATAAAATGTGTGTGTGTTCAATAAGGTTCTTGAGGTTCAGTCAATTACATGAATATCAACAATTGAGAAAAAATATATCCTACAAATCATTTATTTGTGATTATTAGAAGTTACATGTCAAACAGGCACACTATGTGATTTTGATAATTAAAACAATAATATGCTTACACAGTATAAATTGAATAAAAAAAGAAATAAAGTTAATAAAACCAAATCTTATATTGGGCCTAGCGAAACGTAGGAACAGCAGCTGCATTGACACAATTACTACAAGTGGTGAAAAAATGAAAAGAAGATAATAGTCAGTGAGTAGGGAGAAAGAGTGACTCACCAAGGATGACATCATCGCGGGTCGGGCTTCCCCCCTGCTTAGTCATCAGTAGTGTTCTGACTTCAGTGAGGTGAACAGTTATATTGTCAAGTGTCAGTGATGTTCAAGATATCGGATAACAAGCCAGTTATTGCCTCTAAAGGTGTCTCGTACACCAATGTTATTGAATCAGTAAGTAAATATAACAAATGTTTAGTCCTCGCTATTTCAACCTGTTTTAATCCTAGTGTTATTTTTAAGTTTTCATTTCATTCTATGTAGTTGTCTTGGTCTAAAATGTGTTCCTTTTTTTTTTTTATTATTATTTTTTTTTTTAAATGAACCTTATTTTTCTGATGTGTTTGTTACATTTTGTAAACTTAAAATTAGTACTTCGGCAACAACCTTCGGTAGGTTAAATCACAAGTTGTAATATGTTTAAAGCGATTGTATTTTCTTTATCCATGTATTCATAATTTTCCTCCTTTTCATTGGAATGTAGTGAATTTAGAGTTTTATACTATTTCTAAGTAGAATGACGTCATTGTGGGTGTCCTTGTAACGTGAACTTCCTCTAGTTTTTGTGATATTACTGTATTGTTAGATCGTAATTACTATTTTTAATAATTCATAACAATACATTAGAAAAAAAGTATTGGAATCTTGTTTCAGATGTTATCAATGTAATTAAAAGGAAACTGATAAAAGTAAACAATCTTATCTACGTGCTTATTGCAATATTTTCAATCGATTAATAATTAATGGTATGTTATTCTAGAATTTTTCATAAATTTTAAATTTTAGAAAAATAAACCTAATAACAGTTCTGTACTATTTTTAGTGGATGGGTATTATTTACATTTGGAAAACATTAATTTTTCTTATAATCTATATATATTTGGGGTGTAAAACATATTTGAGGCATTCAAAAGTATACTAACTAATATCTTAACCTCTGTTAGTTAGTAATTCCTTGGTTACAGGGTATTTTGTCTTCCTCTTTATTTGATACTGGTAGTGTTCAAGATTTCATTAATAGTTCATGCTTTTATGTGCATGTTTTGTGTAATGTCTATGTTACCCTGTTTTGACAGTGTACGTATTTTGGCATATTTCAATTCCCTTCCTTTAAGGGCTAAATCTGTTAAGCTCCTGGTCCCTTTGTTTGATACATAGTTTCTAGTTACGAATTATACTACTATCCCACAGAAGTACTGCATTCCAACGTTCCTCTTCGTCCGATCCTCTTTTCTTTGGAATTCCCTCCCCCCAAGTATCCGCAATGCTTCTTCCCTTGGAACATTCAAAACACTACTCTTTCACCATCTTCTTTCCCTCCAACCCGACGCTCTCCAATTATAAGGATGTATGTACTATTTATGCAATCGTCTAATTTAATTACTAAGACCTTCAGACATGAAACATTAGCTAAAATTATAGTTTGACTATGATAATGTATTGATTTCTTGTAATGATAATTTTTGATTTTCTATCTTTTATTTTTCTTTAAGTTCCTGTTTGTTTTCTCTTCTTCAATTTTGTTTACAATATTAACCTCTATTTTGTACATATATTTTTTCACTCTCTTTTTATTAATAGTTTTTTCTTTTTCTAGTTTTTCTCTGTATTTTTTTTTTCATACATATTTGTATTTAAATTTACCTATGTTATTTTATTTTTAACAGCCTCTCGGCCAGTTACGATCTTACTTTGTATTATTTAATGTTATTCTTAAGGGACTTTGTCCCAGAATAAAGTTTTCTTTCTATTCTATTCTATTCTATGTGTACTGTTTGAAATTAATGTTGGATTTAATTTTTATTGTGAATGCTCTTTTCAAAAATATTAAAAAATTTGCTTTGTTTTATTAGTAAGAATACTTTTATTTATTCTTCATAAACATAATAATTATAGTGATTAATGTTAATTTTAAATGAGAGTTTTTTTAATGATTTATTAAATTAGTATTTTGTAATTGTTCTTGACTTTTCTACCTATATTTTCGTTCAGCAATATTTGAAATGAGTTGAGTGTGGGTTGGTTATATATATTAGGTAAAGAATCAAAAACAATTTGAGTTGTTTCTTTGTTAAAAATATTCATTTAGTGCTTACAGTGCAACTGGCATTTTCAAGTTATCAGGTTTGATAATAGCAGTATTTGGCCTGTTTATGAACCTCCTGTGCTTACAATGAATTTGTTTTATTTTTCAGAACACTCTTGCACCTATTCCTTGTATTTATTGATATAATTATTGTTCTTGTTAATGCTCAATCATTCCATATTTATCTACAGCCCAATGTTAATAAGTCAAGACATTTGTGGGCAAATAAGTGTTGAATGCAGTAGATATAGTTTCAAACAGATAAAAAGTTGACTTCAATTTAGAGTAACTGGTGTATTCATTTCTGTTTACTTAATCCCGTTAACTCTACCTACTTTAAACTACATGCAAACTGAAATACTTATTGCGCTATTGTATGGTGCAGCTAAAGGATGTTTTGTTTTGAAATAGTAACAACTTTTACCTCTAATTTTAAAAATTTATACTTATAAATTTTTAATAATATGCATATATGCTGATGATTGGATACCTATTGTATAATTACTTACTCCGACAGCTTGAAAATACATTAATGTTTTTTTTTGTAATTTCCAGTTAGATGGATTAAACAGTGGTGTACCAACCCGAACCACTGCTACTCTTACTCCTACAACATTAAGAAATATAGAACAGACATTTCAAGAGTGCCAAGATGAAACTCACCAGAACCAAGCAAGATTTGTTCCTCCACTAGTGCAACCTTCCTCTCAAGGTAATGTCCAAAGTAGACGTATTTTTTATTTTTTATGTGACACTTTTCATGTGAAACTTTTACTACAATTGAGTTGTTTATGATTTCTTTTATTTTTGTTGATTGTGTAATTAATAAGTATTTCAGTTAATTTTTACTCTACTTAAAATTATTCTGGCTTGTAATCATGCTGTAGTAAGTTTTTTTCTTAATTTAATTTTTAATTTATTTTTTTCAGTCCTTCAGAAATCATTTATGAGCGTTGTTGACACTAAAAGTTGGCAAGGTGGAAGAATTACAGAGCAACATAGTGGTAACATGCCAGTTGAAATATTAGGGAATTCAATTATTAGCCAACCAAGAAGAAATGTTGGTGGAAGACGTCCAGTTAAAGACAAATCAGTGAGTATTTCAATTCTAGTGGTTTGTTTGATATTGCATGTAAATGTTGTTTATCATGATACTTAACTAATTGGTCAATTTAGGTGTATGTATGATAAAGTGAAATATTCTTAGATTACTGTTTTATTCACTATCAATGTTATTCAAATATACAGGATTGCAGTAGACATGTTATTCCTTTACCATATAATTAACAATATAAAAATAATCACAGAGTTTAAAAATCTTAAATTGGAGTTAGACTGTTTTTCATTATATTATTGTAGGCCACTCTTTTTTTATGAACCCTGGTTCATATTCTAGTAAAGATTTGGGGGAAATAATTGTTTAAACAAGGTTTTATAATTGTTGTGGTTGGTCTTTTATGCATTAGTAATTATTTTGATTTAACTATTGTTTATCACTTGATATTTATGCATTATTAATCGTGTTTAATTCTTACTAATAATTAAATCTTAGTTATATTTTTATTTTTTTATTATAGATTTCTCCAGAAGAAGAGGAAAGAAGAGCAGTAAGAAGAGAAAGGAATAAATTAGCTGCTGCTCGTTGCAGAAAAAGGAGATTGGATCACACTAATGAATTAATGATGGTAATTATTATTATTATTTAAATAATATTTTGGGTAACAAAGAGTAGAAAATCTCAATTATTAGAAATTAACATTGACACAGTTGCATTTAGTGTAAGTCTATTGGACTTAGTTTTGGTTTCCTCCTAGCTTGTCAGAAAGCTAGTCTGCTTGAAATTGATTCTCTTTCAAAGTGAGCTAATTGACCAAACAATTAAGTATATAGCTATTTAGCATCATAGTATATCATAAGTGAATACTAGACCTTGATAACTTTGATATTGTCTATTCTTGCGCTACTGGATATTATAAAATTTTCTGAAAAGTCATATTGTGTAAATGATTTCTTATTAATGAATTAATTATAAATTATAGATTCATTTGGAAAGTTTTGGTGTAGGAAGTCTAGAGAAAACAATCCTTGAATAAATATTTCCAGTTAAAAACTCAAAAATATATTTAGGCCATGGAAAATCACATTATTGATGAATTTCCCAATATAATAAAATTTGTCTGCCTTCTTATTCTCCTGTTTCTCATCAACATGATCATAGTTGTCATTAATGGGTCAGGGCTGCCTCCACCAGTTGGCTCTATCCTGTTATGCTGCTGTCCAATTCTGAGAATTTGGTAATGTTTGAAATCTTGAACAGTTTTCAGTGGTTTGAAATCTGATTGAAGGCAATTTCTATTCCCTTCCCTGCTAGGGCATAATAATTTTTAGAATCTCGCAGACATCAGGTGAGCTGTCTTCTTTTTTATATATTATAGCTGTTATAGTTACTTTAGAATCTACCTCAAAAACTTACGGTCTACTTAAGAATGCTGGAAGGATTTTTCTTATTGTCAAGAGAATGGCTCTAATTTCTCCATACAAATTTCTGACCCATTTTCTTGCTGCACCTGATGTTTTTTATTAATAGAAATTAATTTTTATATAAATGTCGAATAAAAACAATGATCAGTGTTAAAATTGCCTTATGAGCCAATTAACTTATTGTTTGTTTTGTTTAACTTATTTCTAATGTTGACTGTTGAAAGGTTTTTTGTTTAATTATTAATTATTCAATAACTTTAATTTTACCCAAGTTCCCACCTTAGCCGTAACTGTTATAGGTGGTGTAATCAATTAATAGTAGGTTATTCTTATAATCAAGAAACTACCAAACGTTGTGAAAGTTTGTCTGAGTACTTCTTGTGTAGCAGCCATTTGGTTCTTAATTGTGTACTATTATTGTTTTCTTTAATTTATGTTGGTGGCTTATACTTTTCTTTCCTTTCTTCCCATGAGAAATAGTATACTTTTCCTGCAAATATTTGTAATACAATTTCACTTCTTAGTATGTAGCTGATTTTGCAGCTTCAAAACCTGTCTTGTTATCTAATTTTACTCATTGTTACTTGACCTCTAATCTTGTCTGTTTGTAATTTTGTATTAAATTGGGTTAGCTTTTTTTAGGTAGAACAACTGGTATTCTACCTTGACAATGTTTAGGATGTATGTTTTTTCTTAATTTCATCCCGGTAAAACATTTAGCACTTTATTATATGCTTCTTGATACTGAAATAGCTATGTTTGTCTGCAGTTTTTTTTGTGAAAATTCAAGTTCATCTTTATTATTGTATAGTATTTGACTGTCCTGTACTTTTCAAGATGTCTCTTTTTACATAGGCAAGATATTTATCAAATATAAACTGGATTTTTTTCAGAATAATTTATTTGTTTAAAATCAAGTTTTAAAAATATTTTCTAGTTTTCCTATTTATCCTCCTTCCACTTTTACACATTTTCCCCACGGGGTGGGGAGCTTCAGTATCCCCTCTTGATAAAAAGTTTGAGGACCTGTCTTGAACCAATTAAACTCCTCTATATCATCATTTCTTTCAAAATGATGTCCGCCCAGTGCTTCCTTCAAAGGCCCAAAGAGATGGAACTCAGAGGGGGACAAGTCTGGGCTGTAGGGAGGGTGTTCAAGTGTTTTGCAGTGCAATTTGTTCAACTTTCCTTTAGTCATTGCGACAACGTGAGGCTTGGCATTGTCGTGTAACAAAATGAGATCTCTGACAGGCTGATCGCCTCTTTTGTTCAGCAGCTTTAGAGTTACCTTCCAGCAATACTCCTTACCAGTCATAAAAGACAGTGGCAAGGACTTTCCCAGCTGATGGGCGTTTTAATTTTTACGGAGGTAGATTCCTTTTTCATTTGCCATTCCATTGAGGCCATTTTTGATTCGTGCATGTAATAATAGACCCATGTTTCAACCTTACGTCAGTATTATTTTCAAAAATGGTCTTTTTCTCAGTTGAATCGCTCCAGGAGTCTTAGGCAGGCTTTTCAGACCTATTTTTCATCATTTGATCGTTGGACATGTTTGATCATTCTTCACAAGCTGTGGAATCCATCTTGGACTAACTTTTTAGAAGCTCGGGTGCTCTGTGATAATGGTGTGCACCCTTCCATGACTAATTTGCACCACGCTAGCAATGTCATCAACTGTGAGGCGCTGATTACCTTCAATGAGATCACGAGTGATGTGAATGTTCTCTTCTGTCACATTTGTCTGTGAACACCTATTGTGTCTCTAGTTGTCTACTTCTCGCCCTTCTTTAAATTTCTTGGCCCAGTCAAAGAGTTATGTGCGTGAGAGTCTTGCATCCCCAAACTGAGCATTAATTCTAATGAGGATTTCACTGTGCTTAACAACTTCATTCGCCACAAAAAAATTATGTTGAAGTGATGCACAACTGAAGGTATGACCTTATGCTCAGACATGGATGCATTGACAGAATAAAGGCCATGCCTGGTAAGTGACCAGTCCCTCTCTTCTCACCCGACCCACCCCTACCCATCTGCCCCTCTCAATATCATAGCATTTTAAACCAAAGTCCAGTTTATATGTTACTTGTCTACGTACTTGTGTGAATCTTTAGGAAAATAAACATGAAATTAACCTGAATATCCTACCATGTGATATTTTTATTAAGCTTATACAGTAGTATTTTTTCCTTGATCTGGCCAAAATTAGTCTTGAAGTCCACTAAAACTAGTAAGCTTCGTTTTCTATGAAAAACAACCGTAGTCTCCTGTGGGATATGGACTATTTGCACTATTGTACGATTCGCTGTTATGAAAGAGTTGTGTAACTACTTTCTGTGATCCATTGATAAGAATTTTCCTCTAAATTTGTTTTGAAAAATCTCAGATTACGTTTAATAATTTTTGTTTAGTATAAAAAAAAATAATATTTGTTATATTTGAATTAATTTTGTATTGTAATGTTTTAGGAAACAGAAGGTCTACAAGTCAAAAAGAAAGATTTAGAAAAGGATATCATAGAACTTGAATATCAAAAGAAAGAGTTACAATACCTTCTTGATAATCATAAACCCTGTTGCTTCAAAATGAATAAAGACATTAAAACTAGTGATGATTCTAAAGAGTTTTTCAATGGCAAAGAAAATGATGTCACTTGTGCAAAAATATCTACCTTTAAAATAAGTGTTGGCAAAAGGCCTACAACACTGCTAGTGCCTACATCATTCCCTCCTGTTTCTTTACCGACAGAAGTTGATGGTGTTCCTATAACAACGCCAACCACTGGAATCCCTTTCAATTTTGAATCAATAATGGAAGGTGGAACTGGGTTAACTCCTGTATCTGGTCCTCTCATTCCCTCTTGCGCTACACAACAAAGGAATGCTGGATGTGTTGATTTATCAAGTCCTGATTCCAGTAAATTAGTATCACTGTGATATATATTAAAATTCACTTGTTTTTAAGAGAGAAAAACTTATTTTAAATACCATATTATAAATTACTTCTATATACAATATGAAGTCTAAAGATATTTTTATAAACACCATTTGTCTTATTGAATGGAACTGCCAAGTTATTTTATATGCACATAATTACATGATGATTGATAACCTTCCCATTTTTGGGTGATCTAGTTCCGTTTAAAATATGAGAAATAAAATTGACTTTCTTAGCAGATTAATTAATCACAATAAATTTGTACTGCTTATGGAGGTAATTTTAGGACTAAGTATTTCATGTTGAATAGATCCCAATTATTTTAACTAAAAATTAATGTTTTCTAAATCTGTTTATTACAGTGGTTCCTTGTAATTACAAAAGTTCATGCCATTTTTAAGTTTATACCAAGTTCTTCAATATGCATAACGTGTCCTTTAGCATCCTCTTATGTTTCATTTGATTGATTAGAAACATTTTGATTCATAGAAGTACAATGTAAATTTAAAATCATTGTAGCAAACATTTTTTCATTGTTGTGCATAGTTGTACTTATTATAATACACTTAATATTGTATATTAAATCTATAAATAACAGTTTCCATTTTTTTTGTCTAGGTTAGCTTAAGGTCCATATACTTTTTTTCTGATTAGTTATTTGGATGAGCAGTATAAACTGGGGCCACTGTAGTAATATTTTAAGTGCCAATTAAGATTTTATCACCATATTTGAAATTATATAATTTTATGTGTATATAACTCTGTATTAGTTAACATGACTTCATGGCCTTAAAATTTCAAGAAATCAATCATTACTAGATGATAATTAATGAAGTGATGATTTAAGTCAAGAAAATGATTTTAGTTAAGTACTCAGTACTGTTGTTATATATTTTAGAAATGAAATTAGGATAATATAATTGCAGTATAAGATTTATACAGAAATTTTATGTTTAGAATGTATTTTCAATTAATACACCTATCATAAATACACACTTTAATTTAAAATAGTGATAAGCATGTAAATGTTGAATCAAATTCTGTATATAAATATTGTATACTTGTGTATTTAATTAGTATTAATGATTTAATCTTAACAATTAGCTTCCTCACTACTTCAGTTTGTGATCATTCTTAATTTTTTAAGGTAATACAAAAGTAGAACTCAATTATGTGCTTTCTAATGGTTTAGTTGGTTACCATTAGCTTAAGAAAAGTTTTATTACTTAATATTGCTTTATTTTATTTTTAAAAATTCTACTTAACTTTTTATTGTTACAGTGCTGCTTATGTGTTAAATAGATTTATGTGTACACACATTTTTATTAAATTTGTATGCACAGCGAAATTCCTCTTTAGCAGACAGCTAGGACCTTTTTTTTCTTTTGTATTTGCTGAGTAGTATTAGTTGACTGATATTCTCCAACAACTGGAAATTAATGGAATTGATTTTAATGGCAATATTTAGTACATTAATATATTATGTTAGGTTACTAGTGCATTCATGAAAAACTTGCAATTTAGAATTCCTTACTAATAAAATAGTTCAAAGAAAAGAAGTTTCTCCTTTTATTTTTGTTATTGTTAATTAAAACTGTATGATTTAAGTTATTATTTTTGTTAGATTTAAGTTTTTTTTTTTTTTTTTTTTTTTTTTTTTTTTTTTTTTTAATTAAATGCTTGTTTAAAGGAATTTCTCTGTGTTACTATAGTTACTATATAATTCTTATATTACTTATAAGATCAGATTACATACCACAATATTGTGATGTTTATAGTATTTTCTTCTGGATGTAACTTGTATTTTATGATGGAATAATTATAATAATTATGTTATATCGTGTAGTTTTATATCACTATATTTTGTACCTTCTTACATTCATATTAATAATGTGGAATGGAAAATCTTGATTTCTGAGATATTGCATCTAAAGATTTTCTTTCAATATATTTACTATCTGTTAATATGTATAATATTGAATTTAAAAGTTTGAGGACTTACTAACTATTGGCATAATGTTTTTTTCAATAATTGATGTTAAAATAACTAGAGGTTTTCTAAATTAGTAAAACAAAAAATATCTTACAAGTGATCCTTCCTTATTTCTTTTTCTTTTATTTTATTTCCTATTTAATCTTTCAAGTTGAGAAAACTATATTTCAATTATTTAAAGGTTTCAGCCTGTGAAGTTTTTGATCTAATGTAATAGCATCATTGAATCCCTATGTTGCTTGGTTTGATTGAGTAGTCATTATGAGATAAAGCTTGATTCTCATCCATACTGTTCATAACATAAATTGAGAAATGTCATTTTGTTAACTCTGATTAATTCCTCATTCAATGGATACCAGTTATTTAATGATTCACAAATAGTTAATAATTAATATCTCCAGATTTTATTGTTCAATTTTTAAATGACTAAGTAGTGAGTTGCTATTATTTCTATCAAGATTAGTGTTACTTAAAATTTAATTGAACTGGTTAAGAGAGTTTCACCAAATTATGGTTGTAAGGTAAAAGACAAACATTAAATATTATGTTATGGTAGCTATTAGACTAATGGTTAGCAACTAAGTGAAGAGTCTGTGTGAATATTCTATTTTTTATTTTTTTTTTCAATAATTAAAAGTATATTAAATATATAAATTATGTATAAATTTTCTATTAGGTCTAGTCATTCTAGCAAGACCCTGCCTTGTATTTTTATTTTTGTGATAAAATGAAATTTGATTGTGCTATATACATTATTTATGTACACATATATATTAACATTGTTAATTGTACATTTTTAAGAAGATTTAGGTAGTTTAAACTCAATTTCAATTGGATAGCTAGTGCAATACTTAACTCATGTTTTTCTTCAGTCCTAGAATTCAATAATAGATTTAATGGTTTATTCAGTAACTGTACTATCTTATTCCGCTGGAGTGATTAAAAAATATATTTCTATTTTATTTATATTAAAAGAGTGTATATTTAACAATTATTCTCCCTTAATTGGCTGGTGTAGTATGGTTTAATCAATAATAAAATGAAATATTTATCTTGTTCTAGTTATTTTCATTTAATAAACAATTGTTTCACAATTTTTCATTACATCTCAATTATGTAATGTATATCATTTTTAAAAATAAATTTAGTTTAAATTACTTTCATAAAATAAATTTTTGTTTTTATTATAATGTATTGGAAAAATAACTTACGAATGAAAAGTTGTGTTTATTATGTATTGAATCGTTGTCACTAAATTAGCTCAAATAAATTGTTTTTATTCAGAAGATTACACACATTTTGCATTATACAGGCTGTTTTAGGTATTTTCAGGTTTAGGTAAGATAATGAATATGTTTATAAGATATGTGTCAATAATGTTCATAAGATTTTTCTGCTTTAAAATGTGCCTAATTGTCAATTAATTTTATTTTTTTAATGATGAGTATTATATAGATAAAATACATTTTATACACTACTGTAATTAGTAATTGATATTTTTAAATAAATGTATGCTAATAAACGAATTTTGAATTACAAATATTTAAATTTCGGTGCTGATGTCATTTAAAATTAAGAATAGTAGGAAAAGTTAAGTACCCTCAAATTTCTTACCTTAATAACTAAGTTACATCACAAGTTAGATAACATTTGGTTTATCGTTAGGTGAGCTAATGGTGGGGGTAGGGGCCCTAATGTTGTGTTTTTCGATTATATCTCGAAAATGTTGGACTCTACAAAAATATGCTCTGGAAAATTAAAGCTAAATAAATTTCCTATAAGATTAACTCCATGCATATTTGTAGAAATTTAAATGGTTTTCGAGATATGGAGATATGCGTTATTAAAAATTGATAATTTTAGAGAGAGAAAAAATATATTTACCCCCCCTTTTGTTAAACATTTGCTTCAAATGCCAGGAACTTTTATATGAAATTTAATGTTCTAAAATTTTCATTCATATATTTTTTCTGAGAAACGATCCTGGAAGGCAATAGAAGCAAATGTTTGACAAAAAGTGAGGTAAAATTTGTTTTTTCTTGAATACCACCAATTTTCAATAATGTTTATCTCGAAAACCGTTGGGGTTGCTACAAATATGTATAGCATTAATTTTATAGGAAATTTAATTAGCTTTAATTTTGATCTGTAACATATTTTTCTAGTCTACCGTTTTCGAGATATAATCTAGAAACCCAAAAAATGGGACCTTCTCCCCTCCCCCACCTTTAGCTCACCCTCCAGGGGCGGGTACTTTTAGTTTGTTCACCATCTAACTATTCCTAACGAAGCTGTGAAGTCAAACATTATCGTCCATTTCAGCACTCTTTGACTGGGGTCGCACTCCTCTGCGAAAACACATGTGTCAGTACTCTTTTGTTCAGATTTCTTTTGTTTCATCTGAAAGTTGGTTAAATTTACCATTAAGCACTATGTATGAAATTTTGATTAAGTCACGTTATACACTCAAATCAGCCACACTTTGCCAAAACAATCGTATTTAATGTCCAGGTCTGGGAGTGTTGTGGTACTTAATCAAAATTTAATATAAAGGGATTGATAGCAAATTAAAACAGATTTTAGTTTTAAAAAAAAAGAAGTTTCAGATCGGACAACTAGTTTTGGAGTTGTAGGGAGAAATATGCCAAAAAGAAACAAACTTGGATTTCAAAACAGTAAGCGGTTTTTAGCGTGCTGGTATGGGTATTGTACAGAACTTGGTCAGAACTTCATATACAGAACGATAGATAGAAAATAAATTTTATTCTGGGACAAAGTCCCTTAAGAGTAACAACAAATGAA
This sequence comes from Euschistus heros, assembly GCA_003667255.2. Taxonomy (NCBI): domain Eukaryota; kingdom Metazoa; phylum Arthropoda; class Insecta; order Hemiptera; family Pentatomidae; genus Euschistus; species Euschistus heros. The sequence continues at coordinate 756,705 of RCWM02000312.1, forward strand.
TTTTAAAAAGTAAATCACATCCGGCCAAGATATTTTAAATAAAATAATGAAATAAGATAACATAAAAGAAATACAAGTTTATAATAAAATAATTTAAAGAAAAAATATTTATAAACAAACACACTTATATACAAACAAAACCATAGTAATACATTCGGTAAAGGAAAAAAATATCTACAAAGTTGAATTAAACATGAAATTTCTGGATTTACACCTAGTGAAGTATGAAGAAAAATAATGTTTGTTGAGAGGGAACAGACAAAAATGATGAAAATATTTGAGTATCAGTGAAAACATCATCATAAGAAGAATTGAAAAAGTTTTTTATTTATTATGCTGGTATGACATTTGTTATAGTGCATCCATATGATTAAATAGCATCCGTCTGGAGGGAGATAAGGTGGTGGAAGAGGTGTGTTTTAAATATTCCTAGGGAAGATGCGTTGCGAATGGAGGGAAGAAGAGAATTCCAAATAATAGCGGAACGGGCAAGAAAGGAACGTTGGAATGCAGTCGTTCTGTAGGATGGGGTGTAGAGATCGGAGAGACGGGATCTTGTATGTAGTGATTGGATTGAGGACTTGAAATGTAGGATGTTATGGATTTGAATATAAAACATGTTTTGGAGGGTGATGTATGTTAATAGCTTGGAAGAGGAATATACCAAGGAAGTAATCTCTACGGAAGGAAGGGGAAAGCCAATTTAACTCACTTGAGGTACGCATGATAGTATAGAAGGATCAATACAATCAAGATTGATGAATTAATTGCCACTTCTATTGAGATTATTTTATTAGAAAACTAGTTTCGAATGCTAAACATACATCTTCAGTTCTAAAACATACAAAATTTTTTCAACACATCAGTACTATGTCACATATATTATATATACTAAAGTTTTAGAAAAAAGTAAGACAAGAAATCAAACATGGGCACTCACCTTCGAGGTAACTAAAACAGAAATGAACTTCTCACTGAATTCGTGAAAAGTAACAGGGAGCAGGTAGGTTAAATTTTTGATTTACAATAGGGTTTCCCTTATAACTCATTGGATTTTTCCGTTCCTATGGGAAACAAATTTAAATAGCCCCATTTTACTCAATGTTTGGGAGATTTGAGGGAGGAAAAAGATTCAGGACACGGGACTTCAGGCTATCATGAACATAAAGCGCTACTCCGCCTCCGGTCCGGTTAACCCGGTCGTGACGGATGATGGAGTAGTTAGGGAGGGAAACCGAGGAAGAAGGAATGTAGGGTTTAAGTCAGGTTTCAGAAAGTGCAATGATGTGGTAGAAATGTTGGGTGAAGAACTCTAGAAATTCATCATAGTGGGCTGGGAGGGATTGAGAGTTTACGTGACAAACGGTTAGGATATTAGTCATATTGGTAAGGAGATAGGGAAATATAAGACTGTAAGTAGAGTCTGGCTCTAGCCTCTGTAGTGTCCACATCGTTACGTAAACAATCCTAAATTAGTGTTGCTAATAGTGCTCAGTTGTTAGTGAAACTTGACAATATTTATATTTAAATAACCACTGTTTTCGCTGTGAAGTGTAAAGGAGTGAGTAATTAAAATTATATTATAACATTGTATAATTTAGAGCTGGTAACAAACGTCCTATTAGAGGTAATCCCTCATCAGCTAATAGGATTAACAACGAGAATGCCATTATTTACGTATACGCTCTGAATATATTTACATTTATTTAATTTTTAATTTTAATTTTTCTAAAATGGCTGTATGTCCAGTTTGCACGATCATGATAAGCCGTGATGACAAAAATGCCATTATTTTCTGGTTGTGTAACGAAATATTTCACATTAAATGTTCCAGCATCAGTGCTAGCGAAATAGAAAAATTAAATACGTCGAAAAAAATTTGGCACTGTCTAAAGTGCGAAAAAAGTAAAAAAAGTGTCCCAGCAGGTGACAGGCCTACCAACCCCACATCAACTGATCAAGACTCTACGAACACGATTTTAGGCGCCCTCGTAAATCTAAAGCTAGACATCGAAGGGATGAAATCCACTTTCATTGCTGAGGTAAAAGATCAAATGAAAGAAGTAAAATCATCCCTCGATAAACAGGGCCAAATTAGTTTCGAAAACTCGGAATTGAAACCTCCTTGGAGTCATTAACAAAATTCTTCGAAGACCTGTTAAGAGAAAATACTCTTCTCAAGGAAAGAGTGTCTGAGCTAGAGGCCCGGCTAAATAAGGTAGAGCAAGGTCAACTTTGTAGATCGGCCGAGATTCGGGGGATCCCGGTTCCCCCAGGAGAAACCACGGCAGCTCTAATTAGTAACATAGGCGCTGGCCTGGGTCTTAAGATCACTCCCGAAGATATTGAAACCGTGGAACGGAGAAAACCTAGAAAAGATGACCCACGTCCGCCGGTCATCATTGCTAAATTTGTGAGGCAATCAGTGAGGGACGGGCTGATTCGACTCAAAAAAGTGATAAGGGACATCTCGACGCGTGATATTGGTTGGCAGGAGAATGACTGCCACCATATCTATCTCAGCGAGGAGATCACTCCCACAAATAAGCATCTATATTGGATGGCACGACAAAAGAAAGCTGCAGAAAAATTGAAGTATGTTTGGTTTTCTGGCGGCAGAGTACGCTGCTGGCGGGAGGATGACCATCCTGTCATTTTTATTAGCTTAGCTAAGGATCTTGAGGTCTTCACCTGAAGCATCCACTCCTGTTACCTCATACCTCTGGCTCTGACATCTGGCTCTACTCTCGGTCTATCGCATCACTCAAATTCCTCAATAGAAAAACACTTCATTCATTGATTATTTTATTTTCTTTATTACTCATTTTAATGTGTGTACAACTTATTACATCGTGTTTGCTTTTATCGCTTATTTATTGGTTACTCTTCTATATTGCTTGTTCGTTTCTTTTTTCACATTCATTACTTAAATTATTCTTAGTTAATTTCTCTTTACTGCCATTATTTCTAACTTTCTACTTTTTCATACCATGTTATTGCTTAGTGTCTTCTGAATCCGCTATTTCTTTCTTCCTTTCTCTTTTCCAGCATCCTTGTCATGACTAGCGTCCTAACTGTCTGTCATATTAACGCCCAATCCCTCCCTGCTTACTTTACCGAATTCCATCAATACTTCTCTGATAATTTTTATCATATCATTGCAATATCTGAAACCTGGCTTAAGCCTTCAATTCCTTCCCTCAGTGTCTCCCTTCCTAACCACTATCTGCTGCGCCATGATCGTACTAACCGTACTGGCGGAGATGTTTGTATATTTGTACATAATAATTTCCGAACCAAAGTCCTAAGCCTATCCCCTTCTTCTGAACATCCCCACATTGAATTCCTGTTTGCCGAAATAACCATGCATTCTCAAACATACCGCCCTCCCAATGTTCCTTTTGACTCCCACTTCGAAACCACTCTTTTCAACATTGTTCCTCTCTACTCACATGTTATCATTGCTGGAGATTTCAATACCAATCTCCTCTCCGATTCCGCTGACAAGTCTTATCTTGAAAAACCTTTTTTTTCCCTCAACCTACATGTGGTACCATTCTCTCCTACCCACCACACATTAACATCTAATATATGGCTTGATCTCCTAAAAACCTTATTTCCTCTTCCCAGTTATCAATCACGTTTCTTTCTAATCACGATTTGATATCCCTGACATACAATATCCAAACTCCAACATTCATCCCAAAAACCATTTCCTACCGCAATCTTGATTCGTTAACATTTTCCTCAATCCAAAATGATATTAAAGCTCTGGACTGGGGCTCTATATATTCCTCCCACACTATCGACAACATGGTTGACATCCTCACATCCAATCTCTTATCCATCCTCGACTCACATGCCCCCCTAAAAACCATCCTAATCCGACGTCCACCAGCACCCTGGATCACAAAAGAAATCAAAAACCTACAAAAGAGAAGAGAGGCCGCCCGAAGACGTTTTCGATGGACTAGACTTCAGGACCACTACGCTCTGTTTAAATCCCTTCGGAATCAGACACAAACTGCCATTCGAAAAGCTAAATCACAATATTTTCATGAAGCCCTCTCCAGTGCCTGTGTTCCAAAATCAAAATGGAAAATTCTATCAAAACTTTCCTTTAGTAACTCTTCCGATGTTCCGCTTGCATTCTCTTTTACTCCAAACGAAATGAATTCCTTTTTCGCTAACTCATCACCAAACTCTTCATCTCTCTCCACCAGCTACGCTCCAAACGGTCCTCCTTTTAACTCCTCCAATTTTTATTTTTCCTATATCACACCCTCAGACCTCATTGATGTCATTTTCCAATGTCATACACAAGCTATTGGACATAATGGTATTTTACTAAAATTAATCAAATATGCCTTCCTACTATCCTTCCAGTCCACCTACATATAGATAATTATTTACCAAGTTCCATATTTCCTTTATCTTGGAAGAAAGCTAAAATACAACCCTTACAAAAGAAATCTTCACTTAACGATTTCCGTCCCATATCAATACTTTCCAATCTGTCCAAACCCCTCGAAAGACTAGTTCAATCACAAATCTCCAATTTCCTAGAAAACTCTCATCTCCTTTATCCGTTCCAATCTGGGTTCCGACTTGGTTATTCAACTCAGACAGCCTTAACAAAAATTACTAATGACATACATACTGCTCTTGACGAACGAAAAGTAACTGTCCTTATCCTTCTAGACTTTACTAAAGCCTTTGACACCCTAGACCATTCTATTCTCCTCATGAAACTAAAAGCCCTATCTTTTTCCTCAAGCTCTCTCCTCTGGTTTCATTCCTTCCTCTATAGTAGAACACAAATAGTATCCATACCAAACCAGCCACTTTCCTCTTCTCTTTCGTTCTTTCTTCTCGTTGACATCAGGGGTAGCCCAAGGTTCCAGTGTCTCCCCTACCCTTTTTTGTGCCTACATAAATGATCTACCTAATTCCATTCACCATTGTTCCTACCATCTATACGCGGATGATTTCCAGATATATCTATCCTTCCATCTCCCTGATTTAATTAAATCATTCTACCTTATCCAAGAAGACCTTAATAGCATTTGCAAGTGGGCCTCTGATAACAAATTAAAATTAAATGTAGAAAAAACGCAGGCTATTATCATAGGTTCTAATACCCATCTGAGATCCCTTCCCCACCTCCCGATCCTGTCTATGAACTCCCAACCTATTCAATTCCACCCCACAGTTAAAAACCTTGGTATTACCTTCGACCAAACCCTTTTATGGAAACCTCATATCTCCCAAATTTCTCGACGGGTTATATCCATCCTTAAACTATTCCATTCTTCCCAGGACTCACTTCCGAAAACAACTCGTCAACTTTTGGTTTCTTCCCTTATCCTACCCCATTTTGACTACAGCTGTGTGGCATATGGTGGGTTGACGGCGGAACTCGAGAGTAAACTAAGAAGACTAATGAACTGTTTCGTTAGGTTTATCTTTAGGGTTCCAAAAGCCTCCCACACATCACATCTATATACAGAGTAAAAATGGCTTTATCCTTCATCACGCAGAAATTACTTCCTAGCCTCCTTCCTCTATCAAACCATTAGTTCTCGGAATCCCTCCTACATCTATAAAGTCTTCCAATTCAGATCCTCGGTCTCCTCTCGCACTACAAGATCTCGCTCCTCAGACCTGTGTACTTCTTCCCATAAGAGTACATCATTTGACCACACCTTCATTTCCCGTGCTACTTCCTTATGGAATTCACTACCCTGTAATATCCGTAATGCTCCATATCTGTCCACATTTAAATCCCTTCTCTTTCAATACCTCCTTTCCCTACAGAATGATACTGACTAGCAAAACCTCACTAAAAGAAAAAAAAACCAATCAGTAGATGTAAATAGGTTTTAATTTTTTCTCCTACAATTATTGGATTTTTGTAATTTTTATTTCATCTGTGTCTGTTTTTGTTCTTTATTTGTAAAACTGTAAACCAGATTGTTAATTTATTTTATTTCATCTTGTGAAAGCTAGACTCATTGTATTTATATATGTACATTATATTATTCTTAGGGGACATCGCCTCAGAATAAAGTTTATTTTCTATTATATTCTAATTGTAAGTAAAAGGATGATGCTATAAATGAGATGGAATTGTAGATGCACTGAGTAAGAAAAATATATTGATAGTTGTAAATGAACTAATATGATAATGTAAGAATGAAATATACATACCTAAATATATAAATAATAAAATATAAAATATAATATAAAATAATAAAATAAAATATAAATAATAATACGCAAATGAATAGTGATAATAGGAAATAAGAAAATTATAAATAGGTGAATAATTGATAAAGGAAAATAAACAGAAAGAGATAATAGAAATAATAAAAGTTGAATAATTAAAAATAAAACAATAGTGATACTATTGGATAAAAAAATAAAAGCTATCTTCAAAATGAAACGAAATAGAAAAAAAAAACAAATTAAAAAGAAAAAATACATCTAATGCAGAAATAAAAAGCATAAAAGACTGGGGCGGCGCGCGTATGAAATGAGTTCCGAGAGGTCAGTCGAAAACATCTAATTCCAGAGGCTGGTCTATGTAGATCACGGGCTTGCCATCATCCTTCCGGCAGCGAACTCTTCCTCCCGCGAACCACACGTAATTCAGTTTCACAGTAATTCCCGGCAGATCTCTTCTGACGGGCGATCCAACTCAGCCTATTGGTCGGGGTCATCTCCTCGCTTAGATATATCCGGTGGGAGTCATTCTCCTCCCAGCCAATATCGCGCGTAGAGAAGTCCCTCCTGACTTTCCTTTTCTGTATTAAATCGTCCCTCAGAGATTGCCGGACGAAACGCACTATAACGGGCGGAGGTCGCGGGTCATCTTCGGCGCTCTACCATATCAAAATCTTCAACATTCAGCTTAATGCCGAGAACAGCACCTATATATGTCACCAGTGCCGCGGGGGTCTCACGCGGGCGTACCGGGATGCCGCAAAATTTCTAATGATTTGTTTAACAGACCTTGCTCGGCTTTATTCAATCTACTCCCGTGCTGGCCTACTTTTACTTTTAAAGTCTTATTTTCATTTATTAGTTCTTCTATATAATGTCTAAGTGATACCGGTTCAGAAGTGGGGCGCCACCAAACCGGCTTGACCTGCGCTACACCGACCCAGTCCCGGAACTAGGGAGGTTATTTTAAATGAAACCCGGTTATATATTTTCACTCCTTATCCTTTTAGATTCATTTCGAAGTTGGTCTGGTGACAATGTTTTATAATACATATTGCGTGTGAATTTATTGTTCTCAAAATTAAAAGATGAAGTGGAGGAAAACGCAAGACGATAACGCTGAATGTGATAGCTCTAATTGAGTGACATGGCAAATGTGTTTTTTGTTTTAAAATTGTATTGATTAACAATTGCACAAATTATTATATGTTAAGTATGTAAAAAGAAAACAATGCACCTATTTTTGTTGTCTCCAGTTAATCTGACTTTTCACAGTTCCGACTCACCCCCATGCCACACAGTGGGCAAAAACGCAAAAAAGTATTTAAAATTCAATAACTCGTGGAAAAATATATCTATAAACTTGAAATTTCACATACTCTTTAGTTCAGCAAAGAGGTATCATCTCTAGAACCAAATGGATGGCATGATAAAAACAAAAAAAAAATATTGTGAGAAAATTTATTAGTAAAAAAAATTATAATTTTCGTTGTTGATATGTTTTTCTCAAAACCAAGTGGGTTTCTATTAGTATTTTTTCACATAGAATTCGATGAGGCATCTAGAAATTAGTTAGGCCTTTTTAGGTGTTTAGTCAGTAAGTGATTATATGTTTTCCAAATAGGACTAGTTAATAAGACACGCTTATTTTATTTTTTTTTTTTATTTATTTATTTTTTATTTATTTATTTTTTTTGTTATTCTGAGTTTGGTAATAAAAATTTACTTTTCTACTAGTTTTATAATACTAATCAAAAATGATTTTGCACATTTATTATATTAATTATTCTGGGAATCATTAGCAATGATCGTCCAAGATTAGTCCCACCTACATAAAAAAGTTAAAAAGTAATTTTCTTTTAAATTTCAGTTATTCTAATTACTTGCTATTTTTTTAAGATTAGATACTAATAAAAAATACTAAATCAAATCTAACATCGGGATTCATGAAATAGGAGTCAGTCTGTGTTAGTACAGTGAACAGTGAACAACAGTGTTAATACCGTGCTCAATACAACATGATTAGACCCTGTCCTCTCTATACGGGCAGCGTCTGATATTGACTTTTTTTATTTTTATTTTCTTCTTTTGTCTTTTGTGTTCTACTTTTCTTTAAAATAATGGAATTTTGTGCTTCAAATAGTGAAGAACAATGGGAAGAGGTACAAACCTCAAAAGGTACGAAAAGAAAAAGATAAACCTCGAACAAAAAAATAGAAGGTAACGCAATACTTACAAAAAATATTTATGACATTTTGAGCGACGAGGAAGAGGATATTCCAAAAGAATGCTTAGATCGAGCTAATAAAAAACCAAAAATTCCACCGATTGTCCTGTATAACAGATTCAAAAATTATAAAAGCTCACTAGAGTATTTAAATAAGAATATAAAAAATCAATATCATTTAAAAAATAAAGGCAATAGAATGCTGATTTATACTTCAACTAAAGAAGATTTTAATACTCTAAAACATCTAATAACAGAGAACAAAGGAGAATACCACACATACACTTTATATGAAGATAAAACTCCTTCATTTGTATTAAAGGGTCTACCTCCTTCTGTAGAGGTAGGTGATATTATTGATGATTTAAAAATTCAAAATGTTGCTGCTATTAAAGCAACTCAGTTTATAAAAACAACAGAAGAAGGAAACCAAATCAAACTACCGATTTATGTAGTAACACTACAAAACAGGGAAGAAATTAGTAAAATCAAAAAAATCAAATATGTTTGCAAATGCCACATCAGATGGGAGCGTTACAGAAATTCTAAAGAAGCGACGCAGTGCTTTAGGTGTCAATCTTTTTTCCACATCGCCAAAAACTGCAATAGAAGAAAACCTAAATGTTTGAAATGTGCACAAGAGCACGAAACAAAGGAATGCATGAAACAAGATGGCGACTTGACATGCATAAACTGCAGACAAAATCATGCGGCAAATCACCCAGAGTGCCCCTATAGAATCCAGCAAATAGAAGCAAAAAAGAAAAGAAGCGTCTGAAAAATAAACGAATCTCAAAAAAGCCATACAAAATTCCAATATAAGACTGAAGAACACCCACCACTATCAGCCACTAAAGAAATAAAGGGCTTCTCTACAACTTCAGAAAACAATGACAATACAGGTACCGGTCAATTTAATTTTCTAAAAGATCTTAAAGACTTATTTAAAACATTTAACCTACCCCGTATTATAAAGACTGTTAAAACCACAATTGTAAAATTAAAAATATGTAATGACCCCATTGAAAAAATTAGTATCTTAATTGAAGGGGTTATGGAAATTTTAGCCTAAATATGACAAATAATTGTAAAATTAATGTAATGTTTTGCAATTGTAGGTCCATTGCAAATAAAAAACAACTTTTTAAAGAGTTTTTAAAAACTAATAACGTACAAATTGCGGGTATTGCGGAAACACATTTAAGTGATGCTAGTTCCTTAATTATTGAGAGGTATATAGTACACAGAGCAGATAGAAATAGCCATGGTGGAGGAGTGGCCCTAATTATTCACAAATCCATTAAACACCACCGTATTAAAATTTCTAATATACAAAACCTAGAGGCTATAGCAGTAGAAATCGAACATGATGATATGTATCCAACGACAATAGTTTCATGTTACAAACCACCAAACAAGAAATTAAAATTAAGAGACTTGGACAGTATTTTTAAATTGAATAGGAGATTAGTTGCCATGGGGGATTTTAATTCAAAACATTTCGCATGGAATTGTTTTAATAATAATCAGGAGGGCACAAAATTACTGGACTATTGCCTTCAACATAATATAAACATAAATGCACCGGATAAACCAACTTATTATCCCACTGATAGCTCCAGGAAACCAAGTATTATAGACTTAGTCTTAACCAAAAATATAACAACAATAAATAAAATTCACTCAGTGCCGGAACTAACCTCCGATCACAACCCTCTAGCGTACCAGATCAAACTCCAATTAAAACATTACAATAATAATAAACAATCCAATACGGAAATAAACTGGAAACAATATAAAGAAATAATAAACAAAAAACTTGAAAACGAACTTCACTTAGTAACAAAAACTGATTTTGAAAAAGCAGTGGAACATTTCCAAAAGTGTATACAGTCATCAATAGTCGAATCTACACGGTAAAGCTTTAACCGATTAAATTTTAAAAGAAATTGTAATACTAAAAATCCATATATTCATTTTTTGATCAAACTAAAGAATATGTTCAGACGCAAACACCAACAATACCTAATCACAACATTCAAAAAAATCGAAATATACTTATCTAAAATAATAAATAAACTAATATTTAATCAGACAAATAAAGAATGGAACGATAAGCTTAGTAAAGTCAAAACAACCGATAAACTCTGGTCAATACATAGAATTTTTAAAAAAGGCAGAACATACCAGTACCCACCTCTTACCTATTTAAATAGAACCGAATTTTCTCCTTCTGGTAAAGCCAATCTGATAGCTGACCATTTAGTAAAAATAAGTAATCAAAATAATAATTTAGGAACCAAAAATCACACCACAAGAATAAACAAAGAAGTAAAAAGAAAATTAAACGAAAATATAGATACTCCCCAAAATGCACTCTGTAATTATTCCGAAATTTACAAAATATTGAAAAAAACACCTGGTCACGACGCAATATTCCCAATATATTTTAAAAAATTACCACCCGCAGGAATTACACGATTGGTACAATTGATAAATTCAATGCTAAAATTGAAACATTACCCACAAATATGGAAAATGGCTATAATTAAAGCGATTTCGAAACCTAATAAAGATAAAAAAACTTTTAGAAAACTACAGACCTATAAGCTTATTGTGTGTTATAGGCAAAATAGCTGAAAAAATAATATTTCAAAGATTAAATTCGTTTATTAAAAATAACAAAATATTTATAAACGAACAATTCGGTTTCAGACATCAGCATTCTGCTATAGCCCAATTAGGCAGGTTGACCGACCACATACCGAGGGATTTGATAACAAACAACACACAGGTATGGTATTACTCGACGTGCAAAGAGCTTTTGACAGTATCTGGCATAACGGGCTAATATTCAAACTGACGCTTTACAATTTTCCACCTTATTTAATAGCACTTATAAAATCATATTAGCAAACCGCACGATAAAACCGTATCTATAGACGGCCACTACTCCACAGAAATTACACTTTCCGCCGGTCTCCCTCAGGGCGGGGTTTTATCTCCAACACTTTACAGTATTTACATAAATGACATACCTAACTCACTCAAAGTTCAAAAATCTCTGTTTGCCGATGATACGGCTATTTATACTTTAAGTTATAGACCAGACACAATCACTAATAGACTGACTACAGCACTAAAAAAAATAGAGAGATTTTACAATAAATGGAAAATAAAAATAAATCAGGAAAAAACACAAGCAATAATATTTACAAAGAGACGGCCAAACAATATTCCCCAACTGACTGTAAACAGAAGGCCTGTACCCTGGTCCACACAGATCAAATATTTAGGACTCAAGATGGATAGGGGACTGACGTTTACTTCACACACTGATTATGTGTGCAATAAAGCAAACAGGGCTCTGTGTACTATATACCCATACTTTAACAGGAAATCAAAGCTAAGCGCAGATAATAAACTATTATTATACAAAGCTTGCTTAAGATCTATTTTAACATACGCAAGCCCTATATTTAGTTCTATGTCTAAAACAAATTATAAAAAACTACAAGTATTCCAAAATAAATGCCTTAGAATCACAGGAAACTATGCATTCTACACAAAAATTGAGATTTTACACAAAGAACTGTGTATACCTTATATTAAAGTGTTCATTGAGAAAATATGTAAACAATTATTTATTAAGTGTAAAAACAAAAAAAACCCACTTATAAAAAATATAGGGAACTACACAAAAAATAGTACAAAGCGATATGTACATAAAAGAACTAAGCATTTATTATTGTAATAAATCAATCTAAATTATTATTGTTATTTTAAATATGCTTGTAGTATGTATATGTATAAAGAATTGCATATGTATGTAAATATGTGTGTAAGTAGGTATGTATGAGTATGTAAGTGTGAAAATATATATATATATATATATATATATATATATATATATATATATATATATATAAATATAATGTATGTATGTATATATGTGTGCGTGAGTATGTATATATATATATATATATATATATATATATATATATATATATATATATATATATATATATATATAGATAGATATTTAAGAATGTATAGTCACAATTTTTGTTTATTTTATTACTAGGATGTTATATTTTTCTGTTTATTTGTTGAAAGTTTTTTTTTCGTATATTTTTCTTTCATTATAAATTATGATTACATCACATATATTTAAGTTGATTATTAGTAATATATTTTAAGTTGAGTCTGGTTTATTTTCTTGGTACAGCATATAATTTTGTGAATTGTAAATACTAATTATATAAGAAATAAAGAAAAAAAAAAAAAAAAAAAAAAAAAAATGAAATAGGAGTTCTTGGAAACAACATTCATTACTTTGCTTTTTGACATTACTATTTACTTTTATTCAAAAATTATATCAAAAGTGTTTTTTTCAATATCCACTCCTCTCTTATTATTATTGTTTTTTTACCGAGAACTTATGGTAGAAATATGTATGTATCAAATATCCGTAGGTTAACCATGTTGAAAGATTAACGAGTTGTACTAAGGAAGCAGGTTCCCCTTCCAAAAATAAAGTATGTTTTTGTTTAAATATCTCTAGAAAATATTTAACTTTGAATTGAAAAAGACACAAAGAGGAACAATATCTATAAAATGTATAATTAATCATAAGGTCAATAATTCATCATTTGACTTTTATTGCTAGTTGCTTCAAAATTTAGAAGAGAAAATATGGCGCTTCATCAGTATCACATAAGAAAATTAATGTCCAGTTATAGTTATAATTATCATTGGATATAAGCCATCCTAAGCTGCATAGTTTGTCTGAAATACGGTAGGATCTCCACTCACCTGACTACTAAGAGTTGTAAATATGGGTTAGCAAGCTCTGGAAGTGAAGGACGCAGCTAATCAAAGCATAGTCTCTTTTTATACACCTCTGAGAAGCGTTTGACCTTGAAGTTGAAGAGACACAAACTTTGTAGGATCTATGATAATCGGAAAATCAAAAAGTCAAAATTTGGCTTACTTAATTTTAAAAACCATCTCGGCTTGTAGTCCACCAAGCTCAAAGCAATAGAAAACAATATGTTAATACTGAAATTGAAATAAAATTAGGATGATTTTTAATGAAAAATCACTAAAAATAAATTTTCTGTTTTTTGCCATATTTTATTCTGAAGATTCCCCGTTAAGCAATCAATAGAAGTCTCTGAAACTCAAACTCTATAAGCCTTAATCAATAGTAAACACAAATTTGTCACTAATTTAACGAAAGAAAAAACTTTAAAAAAATGTATTTTAAACAGTGTTTTGCTCATTTGGCCCACTGTGCGCCAGTCCTATCACGGTTGGATTAGTGAGGTTCTACTGTAATGATTGAATTAAGCCCGGTAAACGTATGTTTCAGTCGGATTTTTTGGCGAATGTATTTAAACCAAAATAACGAAATATGTTTACAATTGAAAGGTTCTTTTTTTTTTCTGTCATTGATGTTAAAATGAAATTACAACAATTTTTTAAAAGTATATTTTGGTAGTAAAGATGTCACTGGAGTCAAAGAAGAAGCCAAGCAGCCTGACACCCTTAGCAAGAAAATTATAACTACTGGTATTAAACTGAAAGTTCAATTTTAAAGTTAAACTTACTCTTAAAAGTTTTTAAATTCGTCTTTCAATATTTTAGATGATGTTAAAGTTAAAGAGGAATGTACTTAACATGACAAACCTTACAAGAAACTGAGTACTACTGGGGTCGCAAATGAAGATGAATTATCTCGTCCAGACCCTTTAACTGGTCTTCAAGACTCGTCTGAGTTTTCCTTTGATTTTAGGGTCTTGCTTCATGGCCACAGAGTTTTTACGATTCAGAAAGGTGTGAGCCAAATTTAGTTAACAGCAGGACGTCACATAACCAAAGGTTATTGGTGTTATAAAGAACTCAAAAATGGATCAAAAGGAAAGAGAACATGGCTATGCTATAATGAAACTAACAAAGCACTATATCGTGTTCCCTTCAGACTGTGTTCTCACTTTGCGTCACATCAAGTAGATAAAGGATTTACTAATTGGAAAAAAATCAGTGAAAAATTGCCGGAACACGAAAATTCATCCAACCACTTTACTTTTGTTCGTGGAAAGCTTTAGAATCTTGTTTACTAAAGGGAGGTATTGATACGGAATTTTAAAAAACCAGATCCATCAAGAAGAGTCTCACTGGAAGGCTGCATTATTGGTGCTATTCTATTCCTAGCCAAGCAAAGGAGTCCATTTCGAGGAACTAAAGATGTCTGATTTCAGCGATCCATCCAGAGTAAATTCTTTAATACGATTGAACTTATATCGCTTTATAGTGTCCCTCTTCAACATCATATTGAGCGGCACAAGAAAGGGCCAATCTCGTATTTTTCACATAACATACAAGATGAGTTTCTTTGAATTATTGCCAATAACATAAGGCAAAAGATAATACAGGACATCATGGATGCGAAATATTTTTCCTTAATATTTGACTGCACTCCGGATATCATCCACAAAGAACAAATGACTCAAATACGTCAGAGTAAATACATCGGAGGTAGAAGAAAGTTTTATTGATTTTTTCCCAGTTAGTGGCAAACAGGTGAAGGTATCAGAAATCCAAAAAAAAAATTAGTCAAAGATGGACTTAAAATAGAGGATTGTAGAGGCCAAACCTACCACAAGGCAAATCTGGCGGGAAAATATAAAGGTGTTCAGTCCCGACTACTTTAGGAGTCTTTGTTTTGTTATTGTTAGTTAATTTTAATTATCAATACGGAGATTTTGTATTTGAATGGTGAGGCAGTGAGGGGGGGGGGGGGGGGAGAGAGGGGGCGGCAAACTGACAAATCTAGTTCCGGCCCTGCACAGACCAATTCGATCCTTAAGCTTCACTTCGAGTTTACATTTATCGATAGTTCATTTCTATAACCTCACATGTACAGTTTCAACTTGGATTGGATAGGATAGGATAGAATCAAGTTATGGGGCTATCAACAGCGGAGGTTATTAGGCACTAGCTTTTAGGTTACTCATTATATTATACTTATTTCTTAATTATTTTGCATGTATATATATTTTTTCCTTTCTATTCCTTTATTTGTCTTTTTTCCTTTTTTTTCCCCCTTTTAATTTTTTTTTTCCATTTCTCTTCCTCATTCTTCTTGATATTTAATGTAATGAATGTTTTAGTTATATAATATTAAGTTGCTATAACAATGTTAGAAAGAATATTGTTGTTATAATAATAAAAGATATGTGACAGTTATAAAATAAACTAAAAATAAAATAAACATATTTTGGTAATTAAATTTTGTTGTACAAGTTCACTTCTTTTATAATGGAAACAATTTTCTCTATGTTACCCAGGTTGTTTTCGAGGGATAGTTTCATACTTCTTGGCAGATCTTTCGAAATAAAAAGTTTTGGCAATACTACTTAATTGGACGTCACTTCATGGTTTGCAGTGATCACAAACCCTTAGAAAACCTAAAGACGAAAGCCAGATCTGATGAGATTTTGGGAAATTTGATTCTTTATTTATCCCAGTTTAATTTCAATATTATCTACAAAAAAGGAAAAGATAACGTTCTGGCTGATCTACTTTCCAGAAATCCAGTCCTCGAATACTTCGAGAATGAAGATGCTATCCAGATCATCAATTTAATAGACTTGTCAGCCATTAAAAAAGATCAAGCCGAGAATCTTTTGGAACTGAAAGCAGCTGAACAGATTGAATCCAAGCAAGGAATAATTTTAAGAAAATTTAAAAAGAAATCAAGAATTTTTGTATCCCAAGCATTTGGAAAAGAAATTATTAAAATTATTCATCAGCATTATGGCCATATCGGTCCAGCCCACATGATAGCAACCATCAGACCGTATTACTACTTCAAGGATCTTGATAAAGCAATTCATGATTTCTGTAAGAGCTGCAAGATTTGTATTGAGAACAAAGTTCGTCGGAGTCGTGCGATCGGCCTCCTATCCCGTCTCGGTCCAGCCACAGAACCTTTCCAGATCATGTCGCTTGACAGTGTCGGTGGTTTTGGAGGGAACCGCTCTTCCAAACGGTACATGCACATCCTAGTTGACCACTTCACAAGATATGCATGGATCTCAACAACAAAGGGTCAGACTGCTAAAGATTTCATAAACTTACTTAATCCCATAGTTAAACAAAATAATATCTCAATTCTACTGACAGACCAATATACAGGTATAAACTCAACCCAATTTCTCAAGTATTTGAAAAGAGTTGGAACTCAGATCGTTTTCACGTGCATTGATAATCCCGCATCCAACGGATTAAATGAACGATTAAATCAAACATTAGTTAACCGACTGCGATGTAAAATAACCGATAATACTAGAAGAGCATGGTCAAACTTGGCAGAAGAATGTGTAAAGGAATATAATAATACTATCCACAGTTCAATCCATTTTGCACCATCTTATCTATTGCTCGGCCGAAAATCTTCCATATCTCCTCTTGATGGGAATACTCCATCTTCTTTAGAAGAAGACCGCAAGATAGCCTTCCAAAATTCAACAAAGAGCTTCAACATCAATAAGAAACGAGTTGATAAGATCAGACAAGAGCATAATTTCAACGTTGGTGACTTGGACGTCGAAAATGGAAATAAGTTGAATCGAAACAAGCTTGAGCCAGTTCGAATCGGACCATTCCCAGTCGTCAGACAGATTTCCTCGTCTTTCTACGAAGTAGCCAGCGGTAAGAGGAAGAAGATCTCCAACTTGTTCCACTCCAGCAAGCTCCTTCCTTACTTTCCACCGCCTCAAGAAGCGACCTCAAGGGGGGAGGTGTAAGGTTGAGCAATCTTCAATCATCTGTTAATTATTTATCATCTGTTTATTATTTATCATCTGTTTATTATTTATCATCTGTTTATTATTTATCATCTGTGTTTATAACTTTATCTTAACCTTCATTAACCTATTTTAATTGTTGTTTGCTGTAACTTACTATTGTATTTACGTGTAATTTAATTCTTTACTTTCATTGAATAAATCACGTTTTAACGATCCTAGATATACAGCAAGGAAAAACTACAGACCGAGGAGGTTAGACAAGAATTCAGCAGGAAACTGGAAGAAAATCTGGAGGCCTCAGAAGGAATGGAATCTATAGAAGGAAGTTGGAATAAACTTAAAGATGCACTAAAACGAGAAACTGAAGAAGTATTAGGAAAAAGAGAACAGAGAAGAAGAAATGATTGGTGTGATGAGGAGTGTGAAAAAACTGTCAAAGAAAGAGATGAAGCGAAAATGAAATGTCTACAAAGAAATACCAGAGCCACAGCGGAAGATTACAAATGGAAAAGAGCATTAACACGAAAAATATGTAGTAAAAATAAGCGAGCTAAGGAATATGAGAAATTACAGCAGATACAAGAGGAGTTTGAGAAGAGAGACAGTAGGAAATTCTATGGTGGGATCAGGGAAGTAAAAACAGGTTATGAGCCGCGACCCGTATTTTACAAGGATGAAGATGGAAAACTACTGAGAAATGGTCAGGAAGAGTTGAGTAGATGGAGGAGATATTTTCAGACCCTACTGAATAACACGGGAATAGAAGATAAAACCGACAGAGATGGCCGTCTGGAAGAATGGAACGCTGAGGGGGATGATGAAGAAGAGATCCCACCAGATCAAGAGGAGATAATGGAAAGAATTGCTTCATTAAAAAACCATAAGACTCCAGGCATCGATGGAATACCAGCAGAATTGATCAAGTATGGGGGTCAAGCACTGGCCAAAAAAATATATAATCTAATATGGGAAATATGGACACAAGAAAGCATACCTAGCGAATGGAGTAAAGCTATTCTTTGCCCCCTCTACAAGAAGGGAGATAAAAGGGAATGCGAGAATTACCGGGGAATTGCGCTCCTGTCAACCACATATAAGGTACTCTCTAGTGCAATTAATAACAAACTAGCGGGATGGGCTGAAAAGGTACTTGGGGATTACCAGTGCGGATTTAGAAAGGGAAGGTCCACAACCGACCTAATCTTCTCCTTGAGACAACTTCTGGAAAAGAGTTATGAATATAATGTGAGCCTGAATCACCTTTTTATAGATTTCAAGCAAGCTTATGACTCTATAGAAAGGGAGGAGTGTGCCAGGGACATGAGAGCTTTAGGAATACCACCGAAGTTAGTAAGATTGATAGAAATGACATGGAAAGATACTAAATTCCAGGTAAGAATTGGTGGACTCCTCTCAGAAGAGATTGAGGTTAGAAGAGGACTACGCCAAGGTGACCCACTTTCACCCATAATATTTAACTCTCGAAAAAGTGATAAGGGCCATAAGAACGAGCCCCGGTGGAAATATTTACAACAGGATGACTCAACATATGGCATATGCTGACGATGTGGTCATCACAGCACGTACTTTACCAGCCCTTTCTGGAGTGCTGGAAGAGTTTGAAGCAGCGGCGAAAAATAGAGGACTGAAGCTGAATCAGAGCAAGACAGAGTTTATGATTACATCAAGAAACCAACCTCGTAGAGAAGAGGAGATGCACATTAATGAGCATAAGTTCCGATGGTGCAAGAGCTTTAAGTACCTAGGTTCCCTAATAACGGAAAATAACGAAATAAAAACTGAAATTAAAGCCAGAATTACAGCAGGTAGCAGATGCATGTACGCTCTTAATAAAATACTGAAGTTCCGAGCATTATCACTAGCTGCAAAAGTTATCATGTATAAAACAGTCATAAGGCCTGTGGTAGTGTATGGAAGTGACTGCTGGACACTAACAAAAGGGAACGAGACAATACTTCAAGTTTGGGAAAGGAAAGTTCTCAGAAGAATTTTTGGCCCAGTAAACGACCACATTGTCGTTTCAATGTTGTCATTTCATCATTTCAATGATGAAATTGGAGAATAAGGAGGAACAAAGAATTGGAAGAGCTATTCGGGGAACCGAATATAATGGCGGTCATCAAGGAAGGAAGGTTAAGGTGGCTGGGACATGTCCAACGGATACCGGACGGGAGGCTGCCAAAGAGGATGATGAATGACAGACCGGATGGTACCAGATTAAGAGGAAGGCCTAGAATAAGGTGGCAGGATAATGTGGAGGACGACCTGAAAAATCTATGAATAAAAGGATGGCGAAAAAAAGCTATGGAAAAACTCCAATGGTCATCTCTTCTGCGTGAGGCCAAGGCACATCTAGGGCTGTAGAGCCAAGCAATAAATAAATAAATAAATAATTCGGAAATTTAACGCAGTTCAAAATGTACAAAATAAACCCGTTTTCCAAATGCTGATACTCGGTAACACTAATGACTCACTGCAACTACGTTCACTAAAAACTAAATGTAAATAAAATAAAAAACTGTCGGCTTTTGCAATAAACATAGATAGCACAACTGTAAACACTGGTAACAGATAGTCCAATGTCATTTTAAGGTGTAGGGGGTGGCATCGCACAGTTTCCCGCCCCCGAGCCCGCTACTAGCGCTCAGGCTACTAATTTATATTAAGCAGTTAGTTCTTATAAGACGTAAGAATTAACTTGGTATCCAGCATAATAGGGTTTATAAATTATGCAAAAAATCAAAATTAAATTAAAGAATATTGATTGTGATATTATAATTTTCAAAACGTTTTTAATAACTTATTATTTATTTATTTTTTTAACTTCTCAAATTTTGCCGCCCCCTGAAATCTGCCGCCCGGGGCACGTGCCCCCCCCCCCCCTAGTTCCGGGCCAGTGTAGTGTTATGTACAAGTTATTTAATATGTAGTAACTACATCTAATTGAGAGGGGGTGTCAAGGACAGTTGATGATAAATGTATGATAGGGAGTTTTTGTAATTTATAGTAGTGAGTTGGTACGACTGCTTCTTACCTCTAGTTGTAACTTGTGCTTGTTTGTGTTTGTTTTGTATCATCTGAGTTCTGGGTTGTTCCGTTCGTAGTGCTAATTAATAAATTAACTATGAACAAATGTTTGTTTTATTTGTGTACTCACAAAATCACCATAAAGGTCTAGAGATATTCAACATTAACAATGCGCAATTGCTTGAGACGAAACGAGCTTCACCCGGAACAGCGAGATGTAAACCATCAATAATCAATATTAAAATATTATTGGGCCAAAGACCATAAAAAATAAGATTGTGACCTTGGGAATAGGACAATATTTACCGACGAGGGAATAAAAGTATGGAGAAAAAAATATAGAAATGGAAATAAGAAATATAGTTCCAACAGTTAGAAATACAGGAAAGTGACTCGTAGTCTGAGGTTTTTTGAATGATACTAGAGTGGGGTGTCTTGAATTTATCGATAGCATAATGAATCATATAAAATACATCGACGTAATAAAAAGAAATTTCGTAATCAGTGCTGAAAAATTTGAGATGGGAGAAAATTACATTTTTCAACAGGATAATGATCCCGAGCATACAGCTTGGAAATCCAAAATGTCGATTCTGTACAACACATTAAAGTGGAGGCCACACACCCTCAATCACAGGATATTAACCCTATAGCGCATTTGTGAAAATATTTAAAGGATCGAGTACGGAAAAGGTGTGTTTCTAATAATCAAAATTTAAGTGACGTTATTATTACAAAATTATAGTTACTAGTACACAAAGCATATAGAGCATATTAAAAGCTAAGATGGCCCTACTAAATATAAATTGTTCTTGAATGTCAATATTAAATAGAAATTTTATCAAGTGTACGAATACTTTTGACTCATGATGTTATAGACCAGTCAAATAAGACATAAACATCGGAAAAAATGAAGAAGTTCTGATTTTTTGATATGTTGTTAAGATACATGAGAGTGGTGTAAAACCAAGTCTGCAACTTCCGAAGACCTGTGCTAGCTCCGTGGTGGTCAAAAAACCTCGATTTTTTTCCACTTTTTTCAGAACTTCATAAATATCTCGAGAGCCATGCATCGTACGAAAAATATTCTTCACTTCTTTTTTAAAGTAGATAAAATTACCTACAATTTGATATTTTCCAAGTCCACTTTTAGTCATCTGTTGATTAGAATAACGGCTTCTATTCTCATCCCTGCGCATTTTTTCTATTATAACTCTGTTGTAGAGCAATTATCACCATTAATTTATATACTTAGCTGAGAGGCCAATAGCTCTATCATTTTCAAAAACCGAAATTGGCAAAATCAAGTTTCAAGATTCAAATTCAAGAAATTTTACAACTTGAGAGTCTGATAATTAGCATGACTCATATTATTTCTGTAGAGAGAAAAAAATACGAAAAAAACACAAAAGATTTCTAATGTAAGTTTATTATTAATTTAGGAAAAAATTATCATTGTGAAAAAAATAAATAATAATGAATGTGAAAATTGTGTATTATGATTGAAGCTAATTGTGTAATAATATCTAATACCAAAAATATTAACATTGAAAAAAGAATTACATATGTATATGTTTAGACGCAGGCCTGTGTTCTAGTCCTCATCGTCGGATTCTTCGATATCAACTGTAGGAATATTGAAACACATCTTTCCCATACAAAAGCTGCATAAAGCAGAACACTTCAGCCCTGCTTTCTTGCAGGTGCAGCCTCCTCCAGAGCATTGCTTACGACACTTAAAAGAGATAAATTTCAACAAACTTTGTGAAGCAGGCTCTTTTGTTGTTGTGACGGGTAGCAGGCACTGCTGGCTTCTGGTCCATCCCCACAAGGTTGGATCCTTATCCAATCATAGCCGCTTTTGAATTTGGTGGTACGTTCGATAGGAGTGTTGAGTGGCAGCCTCTTCAGTTAGGGGCAGACGAGCCAGGTTGACCTTTGCATTAGCAGCTGCGTGCACAAACAAATTGTACCACAAAGAGAGCAGAGTGTCTTGGGTGTCTCCTCCATACAGTGCTAGAAGGCACTTGATGCCAGCGGCAGCTGCCTGTTCTTTAGTTACCTCAGGCATTAGGAACACGTCTACCTCGTCCACTAGACGTTGATTTTTCCGCAGAGCAACCAGCATATAAACTTTGTTTTTCCTTGCCCGAATATAGCCGATGTGGTGTCACAACCGCTAAATGCGTGGAGGAACAGGACGAAAGAGGGGGAAAGAACAAATCTCCATGTTTGAACGAGGTGGATGAAAATTGCTGTCAACCTGATCTGCTACTTTTCTGGAAGAAGACGTTTTCCTTATCTAACCCTAATTCATTCAGGAGAACCACCAAGTCAACATCCTCTTCAATTATTAATACATTGTCTTGTTTCTATGCCCACTTTTTCTAAACCGGACCGGAGGAAGCTGATTAGGCGTCGTTTGTTACTTTCATTTGTCAATAACTCCTCTTGGGGCACCACTATTTGAGTCGACTCTTCTAAAATTATGTCGCTGCAGGATGTGGCAGCACAACGAGGTAAACGCTCCACCGATTTGGTGCTTCGTTTTGAATCATCCTCAGAGTAGCCATCGAAAACAACGGTTGCATCTCTTCCAAAATTGTTGGATGGGTAATTTACGTAAGACGCTACTATTTGACTTATTGTATTTTTGGGGTGCCAAATTACTCGATGTAGCAAGTAGCCACCATCTAGCACCGCAAATGAACTTGCTTCTATGACGATGTTATCAGGGCGTGGCGTGAATGCTGAATAAAATGTAGACTCGGTGCCTCTGCGCATTCCTTCTTCACTAAATAATTTATATCGAAATTCCCACTCGAGTTTAACGTTTTAGAACACCCTAAACAAATTTGGTTCGGTGTCTGTCTGTCCGTCTGTATGTGGTCACTTTCCTTGCCCCCCCCCCCCCCCCCCCCCCCAACTTTCTCAATTTTCTCCGATTTCAATGAAATTTCCAGGCATTACAGTAGTTTGTAGTCTAGATGGTCCCCCTACCAATCTAGTTGCAATCGAATGAATAGGAGGCTTTTCACAATCGTTAGAAATTACATGAGATCCTGTAAAAATTTGTTGCTTGCGAACTTATCGTCGAATCCTTAAATAGGGAGCTCAATGACTCACACAACAGCTAAACAAAGACAAGCGTAATAGACAAGCGAAATCTTTAAAAACATTTAAATTCCTCTATTTCCAGTACCTCCTCCTAATCCAAGGTGACGCTTACTAACAATATATTTTCTCAATTAAACGATATCTAACTCTTTCTGAAGCACACTCAGTGTTACCAATTAAAATAATTTTTTCGCACTCCGAATACAACATTTGGGTTCTTATATTGTATATAATTAGCATTGTATCAAAATAACCTATTTATTATTTCATTTGTAGAATGTCTTCTTATTTTCCTGTTCATATATTACATTAGTATCTATGTATACATTATCATTGTTATATTAATATTTCTTCTTTATTTTATTATTTTTTATTTTTATTTTTTCTTCTTATTTATTCATCATGTCTCTGACCAGATGTAACTAATATCATTTCTTTCTGTACAATTTGTTATTCTTAAGGGACTTGGTCCCAGAATAAAATTATTTTTCTATTTCTATTCCTAAAAAACACAATCCAAGTTAAAACTGTAGAAGTGATTATGGTAACGGCCGGCAAGCCAGCCATCAACCCGTACGCGCTCCCAGAATACTTTTTATCGGTTCTAACCTTGTTCCGATTTATTTGGGTGTTATAGTCGCTACTTTTCGAGGGGGAAGGTTATTCTCCTTCATTTACGGAGAAACTCTAAATCCCTGTTCAAAGTAATATTAAATTCTGTTTACCTTCTAATATTAAAATGAGAAATAAGAAAAATGAAGTAGAAATAAGAAAATATCAAAATATAAGACACTAAATCAATTTTGAATAAATATTATGTTAAATCACAAATAAATAACAAAATTAAATAATCACAAATAAATAACAAGATTAAATAAAATTTGATAGTTTGATAAATAAACCATAAAAAGACGCGAGAACAGTATTTTTCCCCAGAACCCACTTATGAACTGTTTTTGTTATCTGCCGTATTTGAGAGAACCGCTGGGCCCAGGGGTACCAGTCTGGTCTCAAATGAAAGCTAATTAAATTTTATACAACTTCATATTTGACGTGGGATGCGTATTTTGGGAGATATTTCACAAAATATGGGACCATATCGAAGATAATATCCCTGTATCTTGGGAACCCATGGCTCTATAGAGCTCACCCTGATTTCAAATTCTAGCAAATTTAGTTTACTTTAAACGTATGTAGAGTGACTATACCGATCAGACGCTTCCTCAACTGGCATACTGAGCAAAACTAAAAAACAATCTGAAAATGTTAGCATTGACGACTTTTTTCCGACTTTCGCAAATTTTCTGTAAATTCCCGACTTATTCCCGAAAACACGAAATTCCCGACATATTCCCGAAATTCCTGACTAGTGGACACCCTGAATATGGACGACAAAGAATCCATTCACAAACTATGTATTGTCGTATCCAGACCTTTGTAAACCTTTATTACCTATTATTAATTCCTTATTACATCGCATTATCCTAGTCACGCCATCCTTATTTACGCAGCTCTTCTCCGAATTTCTAATCTTGTTTACTAGCTCCTGTACTGCAGCTGCATCCTTATCCTTCATAGTCAGCGCTAGCCCGGCGTCTCACGCCTCCTTATCATGTTTACCAGCCTCCTATTCAAAGAATACCTTCCTTGCATTGCATCAGCCACCGCCCTACGCCTTTACTCCCTTTAAATACCCGAAGCCCGAGGCCTCCCTCTCAGTCTCCAGTAGCTGCTCTGCTCCTTCACCTCCAATCAGACTCTATTAGCGTTTCCCCCCTTTTTGTCATCTTTAAGGGTTAACTTACCTTGTGTGCTGGGTTACTCTTATTATTGCTCTGTAATAATTTGAGACTTTGTACTTTGTACATTTCCAATAAAGGTTCGGAATAGACCTTATCTATTGCCCTGGTGTCAGAAATTAATTAATCCCAGTTGTGCCTACACATTGTAGACACGTCAGTATACTGAATTTTTCTCACTTAAATTGGTACAACAAATAAACATATATAAAATACCAAATCCATGTACAAATTAATCTTCTTAAGTTTTGTAACACTTTTACACCTTAGATAAGAGGAAATAAGAAAACATGAATTGATAAAACACTTAATCCTTTATGAAACTCATGTTTTTAACTTCTATTTCACTTATTTATATTTCAGAAGACTAAATATCAATATAACACACTAAACAATACAATCCAAGTTGAAACTGCAGAAGTGATTATTTACATGTGAGGTTATAGGAATGAACTATCGATAAATGAAAACTCGAAGTGAAGCGTAAGGATCGAACTGGTCGGTGTAGCGTTTTAAAATGCATATTTCCATTTAGTGATTATCATAATGGCTTTTTTTTTTTCTTCTTTTCCTTATATGGTATCCCCATATAAGAACCGTTTATTTGTATATTAACATGTTCCATGCCTTACAGGCATACTACATGTTTTACAATGTTATTAAAAGTTAACATGATTAGTTTAGCATAACGTACATAACGTAGTAATATAACAAAAATATTTAAACAAAATCACAAAAAAAAGAAAAGAAATAAAAAAAACAAAACAAAAGCCAACAAGAAACTACCTTCGCTGCCCATCATTTGCCAGTTTGTCAAAGTCGATCTATCGTATAAATGTGAGTAAGTCAGTCTTAAATTTAGAGAACAAATTTTGTTCTGTCTCTGGCCATGTTCCATGTTTGAGAATAATATTTTTTACTAGATTAAACCTTTGTCTTTCAAATGCTTTAAATTCATAAAGTACATTTTTAAAATTTTGAGTCTGTCCGTCTTCATTACATATGTCAGATCGTATTATGTTAAATCGTTTGAGATATTGTTTAGAGTTTCCGTGTTCTGTCATTAGTTGTGTTTGCTTGTAGTTGTTACTTTGTATGTGTTTGTAATTGCTGTGTGTAATGTGAGGTATAAATCTGTGTAAGCTTGGTAACTTTCGATGAGGTCACCCACAATTGGTCCCACTTTTCAACCATATCAGAACTTATGTCCCGCTTTATATATGATAATGGAACTTTGTTATACGAAGGTAACAAATCACCTTTAGCCGCCTCTTTGGCTAGGTAATCGGCCCTTTCGTTACCCTCAATTCCAAAGTGTGCTTTAACCCATTTTATAGAGACCATTTTCCCTTTGTTCTTAATGGTTATTAAATTTCGTCTGATTAGGTCAGTCAAATAGTCATGTATGGCTGTATTATTAATCGACTCAATTAAAATTTTACTGTCCGTATGTATTATAATATGTGTGTTAGTCTTTTGAGGTTCGTTAATTATGTATTCCGTAACTTTCAAAACAGCAAATATCTCGGCATGGTTATTCGAACAGTACGATTCTAGTTTATACTGATGTTCTATGGTTCTGCCATCTTGAGCTTTAAATAACCATGCACATCCAACGTTCTCGCTGTCCTTACTACCGTCCGTTTAGATTTCTGTTTTGTCGATATTAACTGAATAACATTTGGGTGTAGTCCACAAATTTGATGCAGGGTGTATCTAAAACTTACAGTTTGTGTATTTTTCTATTTTGTCTAATGTTAGGTCTTTATATCCTGTCTTTGTGTTTTTAATGTTAAACAATGTCGTTAATTCGTCAATTTTTAATTGAACTGGCAAAATACCCGCCAATAATGTCGCAGCATCAAATGACAACGTGCGGTATCCTTTGCATATTTTGATTGCAATGATCCTTTGTAGCCTTTGTAGTTTTATAACATTTTTTTTACGAAGTACAGCTGGATGCCAAACATGTACAGCATAAAGCATTTTAGGGAGGATAGCTGCTTCATATATTACTTTTAAAACCTCCGATTTAAGGCCCCATGTAGCTCTAGCAGCTATTGACAGTCCGTTAATCATCCGTAGAGTGTCGTTATAAAAGTTATCTAAGTGCCTGTTCCAATTTAGTTTTCTATCGAAGAGTACACCTAAATACTTCATTGTGTCACATTGAGCTAGTCTAACTTTATTGAGTCGTATGTCTAAGTCTGGTACTCTCCTTTTTCTTGTAAAAATAATGAATTTAGTTTTTTCCAAATTAAAGTTTAGTTTATTACCTCTAGTCCAATGTCCTAGTCTTGATAGTGTCAGATTTGCTATTTCCTGGAGTTCATCAAAGTCTTTTTTTTTTTATAAGTAACAGTAAGTCATCTGCATAAGCTAGTAACGTTGTATTTTCATGTAAGTCTGTTTCGAAAACTGTATTAATTAATACGTTCCATAATATTGGTGATAATGCTGATCCTTGAGGAGTTCCTAAAGTCAGTTTCTTTTCTATTGAGTGATAGTTTGTCTGAGCAGTAAGTTTTCGGTCAGTGAAATAATTCTGAATAATTGTGTATAAGTTTTTTGGGCAGTCATATCTTTTAAGATTATGTAGAACCGCAGGCCACCAAGCATTGTCAAAAGCTCCAGCAATGTCTAAAGAAACTACTAATAAGTTACTTTTTTGGTGGAGCGTATTATTAATTTGTTCAGTCAGTTCGTTGAGGGCTTGGTCAGTTCCAGATTGTGGTCTAAATCCAAATTGATGTCTGTCAAGTATTTCATTAGTCGTTAGGTGGTACATTAGTCTATTTTTTAATATTTTTTCAAAAACCCTACCCATCACAGGAAGCATACTCAATGGTCTAAGTGAATATGAATTTGATTTAGGAATTAGAACTAGTTTACCCACTTTCCAGTTCTTTGGAAATTCTTTTCTTTTAAATAGAATTTTATAAATAGCTGTAATCAATTTTGGAAAAGTTTCAGCAATTTTCTTAATTATTCGTGAGTCTATTTTGTCTATTCCACAGGCTTTTTTATCATTTAATTGTTTAATTGTATCTAATATTTCGTAATCTCGGATGTCTTCGTCATCTTCGTTATTGGGTGGGGTAAGTACGTCTAGTCTCATTTGTCTATGTTCATTATTGTCATTATTTGTTGTGTCATCTTTAATTATTTTATCCAGTACGTGATTTAATGTTTGCTTAGTGTCTGTTGTGAATGTTCCTGGTCGGGTCATTATTGTTGAGAGTAAACTGTGAGATTTAATTTTGTTTGTTGCAAATTTATAAGGCCATTGCCACGCAGTAGAAGCAGTAGCATATGTTTTCCAAGAATTTAATTTAGAATTCTTAAGATGTTTTTGGTATTCATGCTTACTTTTTAGATATTCAATTTTTTTGATTTCCCTTAGTATTCCGTCATGTTTTGTCCGTTGATATATTTTCCTAAGATGATTAGTATGTCTTCGTAAGTTAGTCAGTTCAGGGTTCACCAAGGTACGGAACGGTGTTCAGTTCGACGTTTAAAGTTTCTGGATCTTTTGAATGCAACATTGCAAGATTTCGTAATAGATTTTGTAATTTTATTAACTATGCTGTCAGTCGAAAGGTGGAGTATTTCATTAATTATCAGGTCTTTTGTCTTCTGTCCATTCCCAGCTGGTATGAATGTGTTGCGGTAAAAATTGTTTCATAAATTGATGTCTTAAGTTAGTCATGAATTTTACCCAGTCACCATTTTCTGTCAAATATACAAAGTTTTTGATTTTATGTTAACATATAGCACAGTATGTTAACATATTGTGGTCCGAAAAATTAGTTTCTCTTGAAATCGTCCAGTTTTGTACAAGGTTATGTCGAGTTGCGTTTGTATTTATTAAAGTAAGATCGATATTACTGTTACCTCTCGCACCTTGAAAAGTTGTTAGTTCTGAGTCAGTATTTAATAAAAACAGATCGTTTTCCACAATAAAGGTTTCCATTAGTTTACCCCTTGCATTTGTGCGTTTATCGAACCAATATTTAGACCTGGCATTTGAATCAATACCTATTATAATATTATAATTGCTGTAATAGTTTAATACTTTTTCTAATTTTTGTAAGTCTGAATTTATACAATGGGTTATGTCGAAATATGCGCTAATCAAAATCCATTTCAATTTTCCATATGTTAATTCTAAACAAATAAAATCGGAATCAGAATATTGCATTATCATGCAAGCATCGATATGTTTATTAGTTTTTACAATGCCAGCCCTGTGTTTTTTATCTATAATTTGAAAAACATACGATTTACTATAACCTACTATTTTGTTTAACCTTGTGTAAGGTTCTTGAAGCAACAAAATATCTATGTTTTTGATGTTTATATATTGTTGTAGCATGTTTGAAGTGTATTTTGAATGATGTGTGTTGAGCTGTATGATATTTAAGTGTCTATACGTCATAAATAAATAAAATGCATTGTGTACAGTCTATGTATGTAGTTGAAATAATGTATTTAGAGACTTACTGGAGAGGGATGTTATAGTCCGTGTTGGATGCCAATTTCTGTATTTCAGTTAAGTATGAAGGGCAGTTTCGGTCGAATACCGAATGGCAAGTAGAGCGCTTCTGCTGACTTCTTGTAACTTTATTGAAATTTTCGCAGCTTATGCATTTGATTTCTTGAGACGTGCAGTCATTCGCCGAATGTCCTCCTCCACATCTTGAACATGCCACAGTCCCTCTGCAATCTCTAGTGCTGTGGTGAAACTTCAAGCACTGGCCGCATCTTCTTATTCTAAAATAATCTTGAATGATAACTTTTTGATGGCACAGGCTAATCCTATTATAGAGCAGTAGTTCTCTGGTCCCTGCATCAACTTCTAATAATGGCTTATTTACACAAATAGCTGATCTACATGCCAAATGAAAACACCATGTTTTTCCGGTTTCAAGAGTAAATTTTTCCATGACATCGAAACGGATCATTAATTTGATCATACCATTTGAAAGTTGGTTAAATTTTCAAGTTTTTGTGAGATTTACAGTTTTGTGGATAGTTTTTTTTCGAAAAACGGTGAGTGTTGAAGTATTATAAGTAGAGACCGGATTTCTGTGTTTAGTTCGCTTTGATTCAGCGCTCTCTAACCCAAGCAGTTATCTCATTTATATAATAAGGATTCTTATTCTTAAATTTTATTTTGCACGAAATTGCACAAATTTGACTTTTTGAGCTTAATTGCACGAATTCGGGTTTTACTACACGAAATTGCACAATTGAAACAAATTCATCTAATCTTATTCATTTAATTATTCATTTTTTGAAAATTTTACTTACGATTATTAGGCAACATTTATAGCAATTATTTATATTAAATAGGTAATTTAGTTTTAAATTGAAAGAAAAAAGTCGCTTAATATAAATCAAATGTATTTGTGACCTACTACCTTTAAATGATCGTATTGAATTGGGAGCTTTGAGGATTTAGGCAAACATTGAGGATCGACGTACTTCTTAGAACTAAGACGAATATTACCCAGAATATTTTACTCCCCGCTTCCCATTTCATTCCCCACTTCTGATTTAGCACAAAGGGCTAGTTGTTGACAAGATTTTAAACTATCAACTTTGAAAATGCCAAAAACGTCCGCGAGTATTTCTACAAAAATGAAACAATGGACAAATGAATATCCAGAGCTGATATTTGTTTCAAACTCTCGATGAAAGCTTAAAATGAATTCAAAATGAAAAGGGTAGTTTTCAAATTTCGAGTAAATCCTTGAGAAAACTACGGCTACATTCGTTAAAAAAAATTAAACTATTCTATCAACGGAAAGGAAATGGAAGCTGATAATCTGGATCCATCCACAATCGCATGCTACAAAAATTGTCCTATTACGTCCATAAATGTAGAACGTTTCTTTTCTTTGCTAGAGAACATTTTATTTAGTGACAGGTGGCATAATTTTACTAATTGTAAGAAATATTTTGAAATTTATAATGCTGTACATTTTCACGAAACTTTTAAAAACTAATTTATTTTTCAAAAACATTTAATTATGTTTTGATTCCACGTAAAAGGAACTTTTAATAAAGATATTTTATATTTCTTTTAATTAACAATTTTTGTCATCACCTTTTTTCCCCAAATTTAATGTATTTTGGATTGAATTAACTCTAAAACGAAACGTTTGTCGAAATGTCCTTAAGTTTATTCAAGGCTGGTTAAGTTTTGCATATTTGTGTATAAATAAATGGATTGCTGCATGTATTAAGTTTTTAAATTCACGTTTTGAGTTTTTTACTACACGATTTTGCATATTTTGAGTTTTTTACTGCACGATTTTGCATGTTTTGAGATTTTTACTGCACATTTTTTGATTTTTTACTGCACAAAAATCCGGTCTCTAATTATAAGACATTGTAAATATCCTAAATAAGGTAGAGATGTCCAGTCCAGTCCAGTAGAGATGCAGCAATCCATTTATTTATACACAAATATGCAAACCTTAACCAGCCTTGAGTAAACGTATGGACATTAAGGACATAGGAACAAGCTGTTCTTTAGGTCCCAAATTTGTAAAATTCAAGGTTACATTTACTCTGCTCTTATACGAAATTTAATGCTATATCCGAAAATTTGGTCAAAATATTTAAACAAAGTGGAGATATTACGGCTTCTATGGTAAAAAACGTGGTTTCCTCAAAAAAGTCTCTGAATTATCCTATATCTGCAACGGATTGGAATAGAAAGGTAAGGTCTGCGGCATTTTTCTTCATTTTTGATCTGGTTTCACCCAATTTTTTTTTTTTACATTAAGAAGTAATCGATACCATGAAATGGGGTCACATTAGTGCGGTGGGTTAAAATTGGTACACAATAATTTCTGTGTTGATTTCCTTTTGGCAGGTTGTTGTGTCACTTTTACCAAATGAGAGCTTTTACAAAAATCAAGTTTTTTGTTAACACTGGGCTAATCACCCGTAAAAATGATAAAAAATAAATAAATAAAAAAAAATAAAAAAAAAAAAAAAAAAAAAAAAAAAAAAAAAAAAAAAAAAAATTGGATTCTTCAGCGCATGAATGAGTAGTTTCGTGGGTTCTCGTTGGGTAAAGTCGACAAAACAACCTGTCAGAAGGAAATCACCACAGAAACAATTGCGAACCAATTTCATCCCACCGCACAAATGTGACCCCATTTTACGGCATGTAAAGTAATATACTAAATATGTTTAGGATCAATTTTATTGGAAATTTAATTAGCTTTAATTTTAACTTAATTTAAATGCATAACAATAAAATTTAAATTTATTTTTGGAGTCGGTGCCAACCAAAACAAACAGAATTTGAAAAGAAATGGTAATTGTAAAGATGCTCCCACTGTTTAATCACCGCAACACCACTGTCTCCGGCCATTTGAAAGTTTATTGCTAAGACAAGATTAAACTGCCCTTCTTGGCTGGCACCGACTCTAAAATAACTGATCATAAATTGTGAATAGGTATATAAGTATCGATAGTTTCGTTGATTGTCATTTAATGGTTTTTGTTTCGAAGCAATTAAAATATTATTTTTTATTTTTTAGTTAAAGTTTGTTTATGTAGGTTTAATCTTGAAGTCGGTTTTGTTTTTTTTCTAAAAATTATTTTTATTATTAAGAAATATGTTTTAAACACTTTTCATAAAATTATTTTTTTTTGTGTTACTTCTTATCTTATATTTTAAATAATGTGAATTTTAAGCATCTAGGATTATAATTAATCAGATAGATTATAAATAATCATGGGTATTCTATATTACATGTGGAATATTGCGTTGAGTATGAAACAATGCCAGATTAAAGCAAGAACGGTTATCGGTTGTGGATTGAACCTAAGCCTTGGATATAGAAACGAATAAAAACACGAGGTTGAAGTAATGCTTGTCCAGGTAACGAAAAGTCGAAGTTGGCTCGAACCGAGAAGGGAATAGAACGAAAAAAATAGCCGTTCTCGTCATGTAAGGAAACGGTAGGAACGGTTCCCCTAAATTTGTGAAACGCCCACCACTACCTGCCAGCACCTTTCCTTGTAGTTTAACTCCCAAAACCTAGAGTGCGGTCTTCCTCTTGTTTGTTGTTTGTTAGTTATTGTTTATAGGCGTAAAACTACAAAGGTCATAAACGCCTGTGGATTTTTATAAACTTTTAGCTATTTATTTTTTATTATTACTCTTTTCTTTTTTTCACTTAAATTCTTATTTTTTCTTTATTTTATTTAATTTTATTTTTTTTTTATTTTTTTTTTTTGTTGGTGGGTCTATATTTTACTAAGAAAATTGTGTGCTTTTAAAAAGATGAACAGAGTTTTTAAATTTGTTTCATTATCTCCAAGAATTTGAAATATGCCGGGTGCAAGTCCTAGATTTTTTAGTTGCATTATATAGTATGGACATTCTTGGAATATATGACTAACAGTGATTATCTCATCGCAGTATCGGCATTTTGGCGGTGGCTGCTTGTTTATTAGATGGGAGTGTGTAAGGTTTGTGTGACCTATCCTTAGCCTGCACAAGACTACTTCCTCTCAACGATTGGATCGAACGGATGTGGTCCATGGTTTGACTGATTTTTTTATGGTTTTCAGTTTACTAGGTGGGCTCTCGTTCCACATGGACTGCCATATATCATGAACTTCATTTTTTAAAGGAGAACTAATAATATCTTGCGGAGTCAAGATGGCAGTTCCTCTGCCTGGGAGTGCAAGGGCTTGTTTTGCAGCTATATCAGCGAGCTCGTTGCCCACAATTCCCACGTGGCTCGGTACCCAAATAAAGTAAACTGTTTTGTCTAAGTTATGTAACATATTTAGGTATCAATGGATTTTCTGTATAGTAGGATGAATTGAGTACATGTTATTTAGGCCTTTTAGTGAGCTCAATGAATCGGTTATAATTATTACTGTTTTTTGATTACTTGAAATAGAGAAGTGGAGAGCTGAGGATATTGCATGAAGTTCGGCTGTATATATATTACATAGTTTGTGCAATATAAATTTGTACGTTGAATTAAGGGTGACGAAAGAAGAAGCTGTTGCATTATCCGATCTGGATCCATCAGTGTAGATTACAAAAGGATCTTGAAAGTTTTGGTGCACACAGGAGAGTCTGGTTTGGAAGTCGATCGGAGGGGTATTGTTTTTGGATAACTTAGTAAGGTTGAGCATTGTTTTTGGAGGTTTGTGCGTCCAGGGAGGGTTTTCGTTTTCTTCTGTATGCAAAGTTATTTTTTTTTAGAGCTATTGTTGCTGAATAGATTCTTTTTAACTAATGGAAGAGTTGACTTGGTATTATTCTGAAAGGCTCCATGAAATTTTGGTTTAAATATGTATATGTATGTTGGGTGTTGGGTCTGTGAGTATAGTTCTGAGATATAATTTATTGCTAGTTTTTCTCTTCTGAATGAAAGTGGGGGAAAAGCAGCCTCAGAATATATGCTGAGGATCGGGCTAGTTCTAAAAGCGCCGGTTGCAATTCGGATTCCAGGATTGTGGATTGAGTCTAGCTTAGTGAGTATTGGATATCGAGCGGATCCATAAATAAAAGAGCCATAATCGAGCTTGGAGCATATCAAGGAGTTATATAATTAATTATATATATATATATATATATATATATATATATATATATATATATATATAATTAAGTTATATAACATCGTATGTCTGTCTGCACCCCATGAAGTTCCGCTAAGAAATTTTAGTATATTTAGTTTTTTTGTAGCATATATTTTTAATGTGGAGATATGTGATTCCCAATTTAATTTTTTATCGAACATTAAACCTAGAAATTTATGATTATTTGTGTACGGAATCAGAAAATTTTCGAGATAAAGTTCAGGAGAGGGGGGGGGGGAGTATTTCTTTTTCGGTTAAAGTGGATGTATTTGGTTTTTTCAGTTGAAAAATTGAGACCAGTGGAGAGTCCCCATTTAGTTATTCGTCCTATAGCTTCCTGTAATTTGTTTTTTATTATGTCATTGTTCTCGGATCTACAAACTATGGCTAAGTCATCCCCGAATAGTAGCGGCTTGACACCCCTTGGTAAAGTGATCCCTAGATCATTTATCGCCAGGCAAAATAAGGTAGGGCTTAGGATACAACCCTGTGGGACACCATTGAGTTGTTTGTGATTTTCTGACAGTTCACAATCTATTTGAACCCTAAAGCTGAGATTTATTAGAAATTGTCTAATGTAGTTAAGCATTTTACCTTTGATTCCGACGGATGACAGTTTTTTGAGGATCACATGATGGCTTATATTGTCGAATGCTTTGTACATATCAAAGAAAACGGCGATAGTATGTTGTGAATTTATAAAGGCGTACTGGATTTCGGCTTCTAGAGCCACCAAATGGTCTATTGTCCCTCTGCCCTTGCGAAAACCGGATTGAAAGGATTGAATTAAATTGTTCTTTTCTGTAATCCACATCAATCTTTTATTCACCATACGTTCCATGATCTTACTTACACAGCTTGTGAGGAATATAGGGCGATAATTGGTTAGTTCCCGTTTGTCTTTTCCATTTTTCAGAATCGGAATTACCACTGAGTCACGCCAGGAATTTGGGAATTGAACAGTGGACCAGATGTGATTGTAAAATGCGAGCAGCCATTCTAGGGTTTCGCTTGATAGGTTTTTTTATCATCTCGTAGTGTATGTTGTCCGTACCAGGAGTTGTTCCTTTGACGGAGTTTAAGATGTATTTTAATCCCCATATGGAGAAAGGTAGGTTATATGTTTGGAATTCGTTATTTTCAGAATTGTGATGCTCAGTTTGTTCGATGTTGGCAGAGTTTTTGCTTACATTATATATTTCCGAAAAGAATTGAGCAAATGTATTGGAAATAAGTTTTGGGTCGTCAGTCAACTGTCCATTCGCTGAAATGGTATAACGGTTGGAAATGGAATTTTTGGTGAACATAATTGGAGTTATAACAAAAATTTATAAGTGTTATAACAAATATACATTCTATCTTTGAACCAACCAAAATTATTAAATCCAGTATAAATAATTTTCATTTTAATGAGGTGTTTATTTACTGTGGCAATAATGAAGATGTAGATAGTAAGGATGTGAAGTCATTGAATTGAACACAATTAAAATATAAACTTTAATTTATTGTGGCGACGTTTCGGCTTAATGCAAGCATTCATCACGCCTAGAAGAAAAAAAAAAAAAAAAAGATATAACAAAAAAAGTAGCGAATATTAAAAAAGATAAGAAAAAAAAAATATTATGAAAATAAAAACTAGCAAGTTTTTGATTAAATAAAAATAAAATTAAAATTAATGAATTAAATATTTTGTTTTTATTAAAAAAGACGTGGATATAGTTGATGAGTAAATACATACATACCAAGTATAACAGTAGGCAGTTGACTATATCGTTGATATATAAGGTATAAGAATCAAATATTATATAGCAATAAAGGAATGATTAAGGTTGAAGCATAAATAGTTTAATAAACTTAAAATACAATGTAGTTAGTGAAAAGGAAAATAAAAAAAGATCAAATGTTATTAATTTTGTTATAAAATTAATTACTAAAAGTTAGCATAAACTATACCTAACAATTAAATTTAAAAATTAAAAGTATTGGTAATTTAATAGATAAATAATCAATGAAGAAATCGAGACTATTGAGCGGCAAAGGGATTAGTAATGAAATATGTGTGCAGATGACTTCTACTGGTGTCGTTAATGAAACTAACAAGGGGACGTTTTGAGTTGTAACTCACAGATTTGAATGCCGATGTCTGGGTAGTAGAGACCTATAATAGTGCAAAACTAGAGTTAAAAACTTGGATGTGTTAATTATACCTGACTGCATTCCTAACCATTTCTCTACCATTACATCACACAGTCAAACCTAGAATTTTCATCATAAACAAATTTATAATAAGAGAACATTTTCTTTTCTTCTTTAATGTCGTTAGCATTGTGTAAACCAATGTCCGTTAACCTTTTCCTATCCAGCACTATTTTTTATGTAACAAACCTAGAAAAAAATATTTACAATCAAAAGAGACAAAGTATAATATGTCATGTTACGTTGTGCCCTACACCCTACTATTTGAGAGGAAAATTCATTAAAATTATAATGGTTAGAAATAGCAAGAAACTTTGCTTACTATTCAAACACCAACTAATTGAAGATTAGGGAACATATACTTACTCGCCAAAAACCATTAGTTTCCCAACAGGAACAAAACTTCACTAGCCAAATTGCTCACAAATGTTTTACAAAAAACATAAATTCGATTATTCTTCCGTTAATCCTGCAGTTTAACGTCCAATGACAGATGTTTAAGATGGGAGTACCTGAGATTAACTAACAAATAAAGAGACACCAAAGACACATTTAAGGAGGACAGAGCTAATTATGAAGTTACACTGTACCCTACTTGACCCTATGTCTGTAAATTCATACTGAATTGAACCTTACTTCCACCTTACCTCATGGGGAACAGGGGATCAGTCAAATGGGGACTCTATTGCCGAGCAAGTTGAGGAGAAGGTCTCAGCGAGCTCGGTATTGAAGGTCGTTGGTTTGAACTGGGTAGGATAAAATTTATTTCGTGGTGGACCCCCGCTGATAATCTTGACCTTCCCACCCTGGCTAGAATAGGTTGGTAATATGTAGGATAACTTATCCTTCCTGCCCTTGTTAGAGTACATGAGAACGTTAAATCCCCATAGCGAGGTAAGGAAGAACTGTAGTGGAGAGATTAAACAACAAAAAGAAGGTGTTGGCATAGTAATGAGAAGTAAAAAAATATATTCCAGTAAAGGACTGGAAACCCATTTTCGGGAGAATAATAGCGGCGGACTCTCAGTTGAGAAATCAGCTTTGATAAAGGCTTATGCGCCAACAACTTATGCTTCTGTATTGTATGAGGAAATGTTCTATAGCGACTTGGAAAACAATACAGCAATGCCGCGACTAAAACCGGAACCATCCTTATCGGTTACTTTAACGTCAGAACTGGTTAGGATCACAGATGTGCAAATAGCATAATGGGCTATGGTAGGAAAACGACATTGAATATGTAATATATTATATTATAATATACAATAAATGAATAGGGTAGGATTTAGCAACGTATTGGTATTTTTCATGGATTCAAGGAAGGCCGAGTGAGGTTTCAAAGGTTATTAAATCTGAAATAACATTTTGGGTATAGGCCTTATAGGCTGCACAATTTACTTCACATTTGTGTATCGATACAATTTTTTTTCATATATGAATAAAAACAACTATTTCGGGGTTGTTTCGATACTATATTGATCTCACAGTGAAACAACAGGTTACAATAAAAATATTTAAGTTATCCAGGTTATTTCAAAATAAAAACTTAGCTACAATATAAATATATCAAAGCATGCGTTAGAATAATTAACTACATATAATCACAAAATATGGAGGAGTAGGAAACTACTTACAATGTTACTGGTGGATATGGTATTGTTACCTACTATTAAATTATAACAATTCTAGTACACAACTGAACTGGGGAATTTTCGAAAAAAAGTTTAACCATCGGGTTAAGAGGGTTGGTATTTCCAAAACTGATGGTATTCCTGGATACAGGTAGAAGGGATTGCCGTATTCGTGTGTAATATTTACGATGTAATATAAATATATACGGATAAATGATTTATATGATGTATACTAATCTAAATGAATATTGTTATTCGGAATGTATTAAATTAGAATAACATGAATTGAGATTTGGGACGCCTGATGTTTTGTTTATTGCGCCATTTTTTAATTTTTCAATAGTTATAATTCCTTTTATATTTCGTTTAAAATTATTTTGTTCATTGTAAATAGTTTTGGGGTAATAAAATTTTAAAGAATGTTTTGTTTGCCTGTAATGTGCGGTGAGAACTGTTAGGTCTGGTTTGTTCGGGTTTTTAGTAATAGACGAGCAACTGTAATTATGTTGACAAACTCGTCATTTGAGATGTTCCGATGTACCAAAATAAGACTTG
The DNA here is from genome assembly GCA_003667255.2 of Euschistus heros. NCBI lineage: Eukaryota > Metazoa > Arthropoda > Insecta > Hemiptera > Pentatomidae > Euschistus > Euschistus heros. The sequence goes on from RCWM02000312.1 coordinate 795,949, forward strand.
CCACAACTATCTTCGCACGGTATTTTGTAAACGATATTAGATTGTAATTCCAATTTATCTGTATCTTTGGTTTTGGTGAATAATTTTTTTTATGGTGGACGTATTTTTGAATGTGACAGTGCAGTCAGTTTTATGAGCTTTTTGTGAGTGTTTTTCTGATAGTGTTTGTATGTATGGAATAGTGTAATATCTTTTATTGTTAATTTCATGTTGTTTATGTGGAGTATTTGTTTGTTTATTTGCAAATAAATTTTATGAATATTAAAGGAGGTATACTTATAGTCCACGGTTTGTTTATATTTTTCTATGTATAATTTTATTGCACGATTTCTTATATTTTTAGCGGTGTTGATTTTATAAATTTTGGGGCATTGGCTAATATAATGTAAATATCTTCCGGGATGTATTGGTTTTTTCCAGCATTCTATTTCTATTGCTCCATTGGGGTTTCAAATTAAAAGTACGTCTAGAAACGGTATTTTATTATTATTTTCAAATTCCATCGTAAAATTTAGTATAAGTGAAAATTATTGTAGGCCTAACATTGCTCATTTGAAATTCTCTGTTTGATTTTCTCCATACATATTTATGGCTATCAGAGCCAAAAACATTGTATTTTACAAAAACTCCAGTGGTCCCTTTATGTCGATTATGACAAAATCAGGACATTTTTTCGATTGACATCGATTACGGATGGTTTCTTTCTTTTAACTCTGCAACAATAATTAAAACTGGATTACCTCCTTTACTGTTTTCAAGATACAAGTTGTGATAGAAGGTGGTGCAACCAGTTATGCTATTTTAGAGGCATAAACAGAGAGTGTTTTTGCCATTAAATTGTGAACTATTTTAATTTCCTTTTCAGAAAACGTTCGTTGCCTCCCTGAGCGTCGTTTGTTAACAACTGAGCCCATCTCATTATTCTTTTTAATGATGTTCGTAAGTATCCTAAAACTTATATCAAGTCTATAGGGAAGTTTACAATAACTAAATCCACGAAAACGCAATTTAACCATACGGATTCATAATTATACACAATTCTTCAGTGTTTTTCCCATTTTATTAACACTGACAACATGATAACATTTTGGTCTGTAAATATTTCGGACTGAAAGGATTAAAGCATGTGGTAACGTAAACAAAGAACTTATTATCTAACATGGGGACGTTTGGAGTTGTAACTCACAGATTTGAATGCCGATTTGTGAGTGGGTAGTAGTGACCTATAATAGTGCAAAACTAGAGTTATAGCCGCCAATGAGCATTAGGAGCCAAGAAGAAAAATAAAATATGAAAATCACGTTTTATTTTTTTTCTCAGCTCTCAGTCAAGATAGAAAAATGATTCTTTCACGTTTAATCGCAGTTATGTATACTATTTAATATAAAAATACTTCCGTTATACTCAAAACACCACCCGGCTTCAGGGTGCTGAAAAACTCTAAAAAAATAACAACATTCCAAGGAAATCCGCTGTAAATCAATAGAAATTTTTTTTCATGAACAACTGACCTCAAATCTCGATAAAACCCTTTTATGTTTTCATCAAAATTTTTTAACAGCCATAACAACTGATGTGTTCAACCGATTACAATAGTAATAGCATCACTAGAATCAGCATACATTCTGCTTTTTATCCATGAATATAACATTGGGATTACTCCATTTTAGTCGACAAAAACTGATATGAATGAAAAAATCCGAGGTCAGCTATAACTTGACATATCTCCATAATGGTAAATACTGCGACCTCCGGATTTGAGCTAAACTATGCAGTTTTACGGCTTCTAGATGACCTTAATAGGATTTTAGATGGCAAGAGACCTTACAATTTGGTTTTAATCGGTGGTAAAATGTATGAGATAGCGCAAATTATTTACATTTTTTCAGAAGTAGACAGCATCTTGCCTTATAAAATCATACAAAATTTAGTTTCTACATGTTTTTGGAGATGAGGAATCTGAAAATAATATCAGTTTTTAGTTAAAAAAATTTCCTCAAACATATTTTTATTTCAAATTGCATTGAAACCCTAAGATTGATGAATAGTCTAAAATTAATATCAGGTTTTGGTTTAAAAAAATAACTCAACTTACCTATATTTTTGTAAAATGGTCTAATTTGAAATTTATTATGTAAAAATTCAAATATTAATAGAAATAGCTTATTTTAAAACGTCTTATTAAATTTTTTAAATTAAAAACTGATATTATTTTCAAATTTTAAGGTCATCTAGAAGCTGTAAAACTGCATAGTTTAGCCCAAATCCGGAGGTCGCAGGATTTCTTCTTATTGAAATATCTCAAGTTATAGCTGACCTCGGATTTTTTCATTCACATCAGTTTTTGTCCACTCAAATCTGGAGTAAATCCAATGTTATATGCATGGATAAAACGCAGATTGTATGCTGATTCTAGTGATGCTATTACTATTGTAATCGGTTGAACACATCAGTTGTTATGGCCGTTAGATATTGTTGATAAAATCTCAACTTCAAAATTTTAACCTCCTCGAAAGGGGTAAAAAATCAGTATTTTTTGATTTTGATAAAATTTCACATATATGGGTTTTATGGTGCGTTAAATCAAGATTTGAGGTCAGTTGTTCATGAAAAAAAGTTTCCACTGATTACACCCTGAAGCCGGGTGGTTTTGAGTATAACGGAAGTATTTTTATATTAAATAGTATACACAACTGCGATTAAACGTGAAAGAATCATTTCTCTATCTTGACTGAGAGCTGAGAAAAAAAATAAAATGTGATTTTCATATTTTATTTTTTTCTCGGCTCCTAATGCTCATTGGCGTCTATAACTCTAGTTTTGCACTATTATAGGTCCCTACTACCCACACACAAATCGGCATTCAAATCTATTAGTTACAACTCTAAACGTCCCCTTGTAAGTATATAGGTACAACTGTGCCAATACTTTTTTGACCCTTGAAATTTATGTTTTATTTTTATTCATTACAGTTTGTTTTCAATTAGCTCAACCAATTGCCACCAAAAATTAAAAGTTGTGTGCTACATTTTAATCAAATTGAGTAAGAAACAATTAACCTTTATACTACTACGATATTAGATTAGATGTGGGTGTGCCAATACTTTTTTGACCTACTGTATTTAATAGGAATGGAATGTTAATGGGGATTTTGGGAATAAATGAATCTAGGAGATCCTCTAAGTATATGTCTGCTAAAATTGGAGCGATTGTAGATCCCATAAGGCACCCGTGCATTGGGATGTAAAATTTTTCATTCAATTGAAAGAAACCCCTTTCAGTACACACAGCCAGTAATTTGAGGAATTGATAAATAGTTCACTAGATGCATTCTCATAATTCACTAATATCTGCACTCTAAAGACCAATTCCTCAAATTGGCCACCTGCATCAGGAATACCACCAGTTTTGGAAATACCAACCTACTCAACCATTACGTTTTTGCAAAAATTCCCAAGTTCAGTTGTGTACTAGAATTGTTATAATTTAGTAGTATATACGAGTAGCATATCCACCAGTAACATTGTAAGTAGTTTCCTACTCCTTTTTGCAGTACCTTTCCAACCCACCCAGATCACAGATACGTTAATTGACCTTATGATTGTTGATTTTTCCGAAAAACCTATTATCCTTCTCTCAAAATCCAGTACCTTTCCTCTCATGCCACGATCTCATCCAAATCTCTTATGACATATCTGTTCCTATCCTTATTCCTAAGAAAATATCATGGCGAAATCTAGAACAAATAACCCCAGATAGAATAGAACCCCTACTTGACTCACTATCCCATTCCATTGAATCCATCCATTCTTACCCCTGAATTGGCGAAATGCCTCACATCAAATCTTTATACTGACCTTAATCATCTTGCCCCTCTCAAAACCTCAATCATCTGACGACTACCAGCTCCATGGATTAACCCTAACATTAGGAATCTGATGAAGCGAAGAGATGCTAGCAGGAGACGCTTTAGGCGTACTAGACATTCAGAAGAGTTTAAGCTTCTTAGAAATCTCACCCAGTCCTCTTTACACCACTCTCGCGAGGAGTCCCCCAGGGATCTTCTCTTTCACCCTATTTTCTATTTATGTTAATGACTTGCCGAATTGCATCCACTACTCCCAAAATCATCTTTATGCTGACGAATAGCAAATATATTTATCCTTTAATCCTTCAGATTTGCTAGAGGCGACTTGTAAGCTGCAGAAAGACTTCGGCCTCAAAAAATCGTCAGATCATGGCAGATCTGTAAAACAGTGTCCTTATAGCAGGATCCATCTCCTATTCCAGTCCCGAAACCCCACCGCCACGGTTCTATGTTGTACCAATTTATCAAAAACATTCGATGGGAAGGGGTCGTTAGCGCTGAAAAACTATTTCCAACCTCCCGTAGAATGCGTTAACAAAGGTGGAATATCCTTCCGCCATCCTAAAAACAGTTAAATATTCTAATATTTTAAAACAGTATCCTCAGGGAAACAATGGCGGAAGTTATCCTTTGGATAACTTAAAAACCTTTGAATATTTCATAATATTATCCTTAAGGACAAAAAACTAATAAAATTCCGTCATCTTAAAATGCCATCCTTAAGGACGAAAACTAATTCTAATTGTGGAAGGAGAGAGTGGCCAAGAATGTCCTTCGGCCTCAAAAAATCGTCAGATCCTGGCAGATCTGTAAAACAGTGTCCTTATAAGGACAACAATGGCGGAACTTATCCTTCGGATAACTTAAAAACCGTTAAATATTTCAACATATAATCCTTAAGGACGAAAAACAAATAAAATCGTTACATTCCACCATCTTAAAACAGCTCCCCTAAGGATGAAAACTAATTTTAATTGTGGAAGCAGAGAGTGGCCAAGGATGTCCTTCGGCCTCAAAAAATCGTCAGATCCTGGCAGATATGTAAAACAGTGTCCTTATAGCAGGATCCATCTCTCAATCCCACACCGAACCTCCACCGTCACGGTTCTATATTGTACCTTTTTAGCAAAAAGAGTAAATGGGAAGGGGTCGTTACTGCTGAAAAACTATCTCCAGCCTCCCGTAGAATGCATTAACTAAGGCGAAATATCCTTCCGCCAATTAAAAAACAGTTAAATCATCGCATATTTCAAAACAGTGTCCTTATAAGGACAATAATGGCGGAAGTTATCCTTACTCCATCTTAAAACCATTAAATATTTTAAAACAGTATCCTCAAGGACAACAATGGTGGAAGTTATCATTCGGATAACTTAAAAACCGTTAAACATTTCAACATATTATCCTTAAGGACCAAAACCTAAGAAAATCGTTAAATTTCGCCATCTTGAAACAGCATCCTTAAGGACGAAAACTAATCTTAATTGTGAAAGGAGAGTGGCCAAGGATGTCCTTCGGTCTCAACTGTTTTACAGTCCTTAAGGATGCTGTTTCAAGATGGCAAAATTTAACGATTTTCTTAGGTTTTCGTCCTTAAGGATAATATGTTGAAATATTTAATAGTTTTTAAGTTATCGGAAGGATAACTTCTGCCATTGCTGTCCTTGAGGATACTGTTTTAAAATATTTAACAATTTTAATATGGCGGAGGCATAACTTCCACCATTGTTGTCCTTTTATGGTCACTGTTTTGAAATATTCGATGATTTAACTGTTTTTAAGATGGCGGAAGGATATTCCGCCTTTGTTAACGCGTTTTACGGGAGACTTACAAAAAAACAACAACAATAATAAATGATTTTATTCTTTCAGTGGAGAAACTAATGCTCTTTGAAAATTTATTCGCACCATTACATAGTGTTTTGTCGGGAGTAAGGAAATATCTATAATACATATAGCATTAACCTATGGGCAGTAGAGAATAAGTTGAGTCTGAATCCAGAGAAAACAAAGGCTATCCTCATTGGGTCAAAACCTCACCTAAAAGCCCTTCCCTACTATCCACTGCGTTACCTCAAAAACTGTCCTATTCATTTCCAAAATTCCATTAAAAATCTGGGAGTAACTTTTGATCAACATCTTACTTGGAATAACCATATTTCCCAAATCACGAGGAAATATATTTTTATTCTTAAGCAACTTTCACATCACCGCGATTCATTACCATTAAGTACTCGACAACTTTTTGTATCATCACTCGTTTTTCCCAACTTTGACTACGGATGAATAGTATATGGAGGACTGTTTGATGAGCTCGAGATGAGATGTAAAAGAGTAATGAACTGTTTTATTAGATTTATTTTCAGGATCTCCAGACGTTTTCACACCAGGTCCATTAGATATGCTTTTTTTCAAGTCACTTGTAATGATTATAATATTATACGTAGATAAATGAGTAAGAAGAAGATTGGGAAAATATAATAACAGATTAAATAAAAATATAATAAATTAAAAACAGCCTCTTTTAAAAGTTAATATTTATTAAATTAAACTAGAATAAACTTTAACAAACACAGGCACAATCATTTCATCACAATATAGTATTAAATCTAAATAAAATAAAGTTAAATACAAAACTTTTCTTTACATTAACAACAGATAGGCAGCAATAAAGTCTTATGTCCTCACCAATCATATCTCTATCTTCACCAACCATCTACTTCACATTTTTGTGTCAATACAAATCAATTAATTTTTTATTTTTTAATGACAATTTTTTCTTATACGTAAATCTGAGTGATTCAGCAATATATATAATCAGTTGTGTACTAGAATCGTTATATACATAAATATTTAATGCAGATGCAATGTACTTCCAAGATACATTTTTATATTTTGATTATGTTTATCTAGTAAAGACATAAGACATAGTTTAAAACCCTCCTTCTTTTCCTCTTTGTCTTGAATATTTACATATTACTACAAATATACAATATATGATCTATGAGAAGAAAGACATATTAACACTAACTTTCACTTTGTTTCTTTCTGTAGACAAATATAAATTATGATGTAATAGTGAACATTCAAAAGTTTTATTAATCAACAATTGTATATTTACAATATGAAACAAGAATTATAAACAGTATCAACAATGTTGCAAGTAATATATTATACAATTATCCCAACAATTAATTTACAAATATTACAAAACTAAAATAATTGTACACTGATTATCAATAGATGATAGCAGGAAGAATAAATAAATAAATCCCAGAGTTCATTTCAAGTGGACCTATTTTCAACAACAAAAAAATTCAGAATAGAAAAATAAATGATTAATTTTTGTTTTTACTAAAGTAATTAACTGAAAATTAAAAAAACTTATTAATATTTTATATTTATACATTATAACAGGAGTGTTATGTTACATGACAAATAGGAGACATGGAATCAAATTTATAATATTAGCTGTTCTTGAGCCACTGACTACCACAAATACATTAGGAAGGAGCAGAATAGTAAATCTCAAAAGTTCACATTCATTTGAAATTGTTAATAGATAAAGTACTTCCAGTAACTGGGCAGTAGTTAAAGTAACTACATAGAAGTTAAACACCTTCTTAAAAAATTAGATGGCCAAGGTCATGAAAATGTAACACAATCATGATCGAATGAATATTGTATTTTGTTACTTTTTCAGGTTTCTTTAACATTGACCAATTATTGATGTAAATATTCTGGAAATTAATATTTGATCAAAATTATGACTGATAAATTGCACATATATATATTTTTAAACTTTAAATTTTAACGTTTATTATTAAATAAATGTTTTGTAATCTATAAATATTGCAAAAGTATGTTAATTATCAAATTGATAAGATATTTAATAATTTGTTTTAATCAATGTTAAAATCAGTAACAATTTTTTGGAGAAAATTTTTGAATGATTAAATACGTAAGAATTACAATAATTATGTCATGCAATGATCAAGGCTGGATTTATAAATTAATCTGAAAGCAGAACAGAATATTAAAATTTAATAATAATATTTCTTTAAGTCCTAATCAACCATTTATAGTAAAATTAGTGTTTATTCAAGATAACCATTATCAAGAGCAGTGTTAACTCACTATTTATATAAAAACAGTGTTAAATTAATAACTGATAAAAGTGAAATACTGAAAGTAAGAGTTAAAAAAATTAATTATAAAATTAAAGTGTAAACATAATTAATATAAATTGTATCTCCTTCTAACGGGGCAAGTTTATATAGAATCTACCCTAAATCTTAAAAACATAACAATCAATTTTTATTAATAGTGAAGAGATATTTTATTTTCATAATTTTGAAATATCAGAATAGATACTACCACACAGGAATAGTCAAAAAAGGTTAAACTTTTATTTTCATTTGACCGTCATATTACAAGAGAAAGTTAGCGGAAGTCTCTCCAAGATAAATAATTTTGAATTTCTGAGAATTACACTCCACCCTCAACCTAAAACCTTTCACTCATACCCTTACAGCCTTGTCCTTTACCCTTATTGGCACTTCAGGCATTACCAAGTTTACTATTTTATCTTCCTAGTAAGTAATTTTTAACATATTTTAATTAGAAGTAAAACTATCTGTGAGAGGAAACACTACTACAGTATATTGTGCACCAAACTAACTCTAAAAAAAGAAATCAAATAATCTGCTTCATTCAATCTCTTGGAAAACATATCACTGAGTGAATCAAATCAGACAACGTGAAAAAATCAATTATTAGGTGTTGCAAGCATATCTAGAAAAAAGCTTAATTTTAAGCTGTCATTTTAATAACTTCATAGCTAAAAAGTCTTTAACTTGTCTGGTAAATGGAGTGCTACCTAAAAGGAAGGTTCAATTAGAGTAACCTTTCCTGGGCTAAAGTTATATGAGAAGTTTATGTATAGCCAAGGAAAGGAGATGGCAAGAGCGATGAAATAACAAATCAGATTCCTAGTAAACATTAATAAGAAATGACTTAATAAGGGATTTAAAAAAAAAAAAAGTGTATATATACATATATATCTTCTTTATCTAGCACGACAGGCGGATATAGCGGCCCTTGGCTTTTTCAACATCTGCCTTCCATTTATCCATTGCATATAACTGGGGCCCGGATTTATATGTATTTACATATTTTCTCCTAGGATTTGTTTCAGCCTAAAATCATCTTTAAAAGACGTTTCATATCATTTTTAAGCAATTAAACCCATTTTTATTTTACATATTTTTCCATATTTTGAGTAAATTACATATTTTTCCGTATTTTGCTTGTTTTTACATATAAAAGTCCATATTTCAAGAAATATTTTGCTAAAATAGGAACAAAAAGTTTCTAACAATCCTATTTACAGATTGACAAATTCTGTGAATCCCTGGGCAAGAGTCGGATTCTATGAAACAAACGTAAAAGTGTTGCGTTCCTTCTCTCCACATATTCCCAGAATATGCTGGCCCTCTGTTTACTCCAAATTTCTCAAAATCTCCTTCCAATGCTTCCTACTACTGTTCTTGATTTTCTTTTCTGTTTTCTCAGTTTGCCTCGAAATATTAAAGCACAAACATGCCTAAAGTTAAATCAACATCAAAAGATCTCGTGTCTAGGTATTTACGCAAGTTTCCCAATGAACATTTTCGGGGTGATTCCAGTGTTCTGTACTGCACTTGTTGTGATCGGCCTGTATCGACGTCTCAACGATTTCAAATTGTACAACATATTGCAACAGCAAAGCACCAAGAGAATAAACAAAAAAAGAAGACTTTAAAACAAGTTTTGTTGACTGGATCTCCATCAACTGCATCATCTTCAACTGGTAACGAATTATTTAAAGATTTATGCTGAGCCTTTATTCAGGCCGATATTCCATTCCATAAATTAAATAATGTCGGTTTAAGAAATTTTTTAGAAAAATATATTGGTAAAAAAATCCCTGATGAAAGTACTATAACAAAAAACTATCTTTCCACCATTTATAATGAAACCATATCTAAAATACGCGAAATCATTAATGAAGGGCCAATATGGGTTTCAATAGATGAGACAACAGATGTTGATGGACGGTACATAGCAAATATCATTGTGGGGAAACTATCGCAGTACGAGAGTAAACCATATCTTTTAAACATAGCCGTGTTAGAACATTGTAACCATGAAGAAATTGCCAGATTTTTTAACAACTCGATGGAAATACTTTGGCCCGGTGGTATTTTGCACAACAATGTCGATTTGTTTTTGTCAGATGCAGCACCCTACATGGTTAAGGCGGGAAAATCAATTAAGGTTTTTTACCCAAAAATAATTCATGTAACCTGTATAGCCCATGGATTTCACCGAGTTGCGGAATTTATAAGATCGGAATTCCCTTCTGTTGATCTCCTCATTTCCACCGTAAAAAAGATCTTTTTAAAAGCACCAAGTCGTGTCAAGATTTTGAAAGAAAGCTACCCCGATTTGTGTTTGCCACCACAACCAATCATCACTAGATGGGGGACATGGCTGGATGCAGCCGAGTATTACAGCCAGAATTTTGAAAAAATCAGGGACGTGTTATCAAAATTAAACAGTGACACGGCAGTGTCCATAAATAAGGCTAAAAATTTAATGGAGGATACAAGACTTGAAAATAATTTGGCATTTATATCTGCAAATTTCATTTTTATTGTCCAATTAATTAAAAAACTAGAGACGCAAAACATAAGTTTGTCTGAAAGCTTCTCAATAGTACATGAGGGAACCGAAAATTTAAAAAAAATTGCAGGTGCCACCGGGAAAAAAATCATAGATAAATTCGAAAATGTTCTCAGCAAAAACAAAGGACTTGATCAACTACGAGATATTTCGGCTATCTTAGAAGGGAAAACATCCGGCAGCATCACATCTTTTTTGCCGCAAGAATTAGCAGCCTTCAAGTACTCTCCAATAACATCAGTGGACGTCGAAAGGGTCGTTCAGTCGATACAAAAATATTTTGCGACCAGATCGCAGAAGTTTTAGTTTCGAACATTTAAAAATGTATGCGGTGTCAAATAATTTCAATGATTAGATGCTTTGCAAATCTTAATTTTGGCATTTTTATCCTCAATTTTTTCCTAAAATATTTTTGTATTTATTTCCTAAATTTCTTTATTTTTGTATTTTTTCATCTAATTATATTATATTACACAATGTATAATCTATATTTGTTAATGAATAATAAAATAATAAATAATAAACATTACTTTTTACTACATATTTTAAAATTTTTATTACATATTTCCCCCAAAATAATTACATATATATGTACATATTTAGAGTTTTATATTACATACTAATCCGGGCCCTACATATAACCCATTCATTTTCATCTGCCTTATGTCTTGGAGTACATATACAGGGTCACTGGAAAATAGATGCATAGCCGGTAGGAGGAGATAGTACAGGCTAATCTGAGTCGATTTTACTATAGGAACTAATGTCAGAAAATTAGCCGTTTTCGAGTTATACTAATTTTTAAGATTTTATAAAATTAACATTCTTCATACGTTAAACAAGTCATAAAACTTAAAAATTGGGTGTTTTATCTGATTTTTTTTTTTTTGGTTTTGCAATAAAAATATTCTAAAATACCAAAATTGATACTCAAATGTACATTATTGACGTTATCTCATGCAGTAAGCTTCAAAATAGTTCAGTAAGCCCTTTCCAACCGTATACGATCTCTGTATTTGGTTTTGGCTTTTCGACGGGTATAGGCTGACTTTATATATTTTTGATAATATTTTTTTATTATAACGCCTTATTATATTCACTGTCACTACTTTAAACTAATGCTTTATACACAATCGATAGATTTTGACGACAGCTGACGATTAAAACTTAAACAAACATCGTAGCTTCTCCAAGTCAAAAGTTATACTAATTTCAAATCTCTATACGCAGCAAAATAACCTAAAAACTGCGGCACTCCCCCCCCCCCCCCCCCCCCCTCCACCATGTGCAATGCTTCACAGTTCTTGCTTATCGTAATGAATTCTTTGATCCTTTAGCTATCCAGTGGTATAATTTAATTTTGGATGTAGAGGATAGATTCGAAACTACAATGCCAAACTGTATCCCCCGATTTGGTTAGCATTAGGTTTTTTGGATTGCCCCTGTATGGTAGCAAATTTAAAGACGTATTCACGTCAAAAAAAAAAAAAAAAAAAAAAAAGAAGCTACAATAGTATGAAGTGATTTTAATCTGAAAATAGTAGTGGTATCCCATCTTGGTGAAACATTATATTGTTATACAATGAAACAAGCATATGTGACAAATTGGATTAGAATCATACCTGGAATACGAAACAATGAGTAACACCATATAATTATAACTATGATCGTTGTCAGAATGTATATCAAGAAAGAGGAAGAGAGTTGAAAGTTATACAATAACTGTACCAAGAAGCACTAGACACACACACAATTAAAAATAGACCATCTCAGTGTAAAACAGAGAATCCTAAGGAAAAATTTTATTAAAACTATTTACCTCTGAAAAACACTAATTTAATATAATTAATTTAAATGTGAATAATTAACAACGTACTTACAGAATGTTCTTGAGTAATGGCAGCAAGCTCCTTTAGCCATTCTGATAGAAGTAATGCACACATAATGGTATTATGTATTTCATTAGAGCTCATGATATTTCTGTGAAAATAAATATTAGCCAAATGTTAATCTAAAACAAATACATGTAATAAATTTATATAAAGATTTACAAAAACTACTCCCTTTATATAAATCATTTGAAATAAAAAATTGTAAGCATTTTAAGTTGAAAACAAACATTTAATTTATATTCAGTTAATTTCTACCAAATGGCTAACACTAACTCAAGGAAAATTCATACGTAGTTTTTCATCCACTTTTGTTTTATCTGACATTAAGGCTTCTTATAATGTGGTTTATGTATTCAGGTAAGTTTATTTCCAAAATTTATTTAGTAAAAGACCCACAGAATGAATCTGAACCTTCCCACACTCACTAGAATAGGTTGGTAATCTGTATGACAACCTAACCACTCCTTCCTGCCATAGTTGGAGTACATAAGGAAGTTATTAAGCACTAAGCAATTTACCCATGACTTGCTTCAAACTTCAAGTGCAGAGGCATTTTGTTTAATAAAACCTTCATTTCAGCCATCAGAGTGGTAATCATAAGGCAACAGCCTAATCTTTTGTAAATTTTCCAAAAGCATATAAGAGCAGCCTTATGACACCATGTCAAGAAACCATACTAGACTATTGGTATAATGGAAATAAGAAATAGACAATAAATCATAACTGGTTGTAGGCCCTACGACCTTCTCCATACTAGGAGAGAAAATTTTGATATTTTGAACTAAAGACAATGTCTTTTGATTGCATAGTGAAACTATTACATAAAATTTATTTTTAATATTTTATTAACAGACATTGTAGGCCATGGTGCGGAGTTCACTTAAAATACAATAGATTAGTTTTCATGACACAGTAAAAGATGTAAAACTAAATAGACCAAGTGACAGCTACCGGAACTGCTTCTCAGAATGTGGAGCCCACACACCTCTTAACAGTCAAGTTCTGGGTAAACGTACATAGTGAATTTCTAGAAGCAAAGCACAGCCATCTTATGGTTTTGCCCAGGCTGGGACCTATTGTCGTCGCGGAGGTCTCTTTATAAACTTGATGAGTTGTGGTACCTAAAAGAAAACGTGTTGTATTAACCATGGTCCGAAAAACTGTCCATTGTAGAACATCTTAGGAAAGGTGAACCTGTCAAAATATTGGCGGATGAGTTCTGTGTTGGAACATCTATAATTTCCAATATGTTAATTAAATTTTGTTGTTACATAAATATAATTTCATAAATAGCCACATTTTTATTTATTGAATAAAATACATAGTTAAAACATTACATATGTCTGTATTTTTTATCTCAATATCGTAATTCAATTGTAAATCTGACTATCCAGATTTTTGGGTATTTGGCTCAATTTTGGCCCCAATTAATCTGGATAATCGGAGTTTCACTGTATTTACAAATCTGTTAAAATAATTGTAAAACAAATACTGTGTCTACAAAATTGGTAGTCCTATTCATTTAGTACTCATTGTAGTCCTATGTCATGTTTATTGGATGGTGCATCACACTCCTGTATACAAAGTGAACCAAGAAAAAAATTATGTTAAAGGACCTAACTTTAAAATATGAAGGACGGGTTAAAGAAAAAAGAAACAAATATTAATCATCAGAAAAAATCATTCCTTTGAGAACTCAAGTTGTTCTCATCACCAATAATGAGATCAGCACAAGGAACAATAGCAGCTATATCAGAAATCACTATCAAGGAACTGGCCTGGCCAGAGACAGACATTTGAGTGTGGACAAGAACCAAATCTAGAGACTATCTACAAAGATTGACTATCGATGAATAAACATTGACCCAAGAAAATGTCTAGAAAACCATAGACAGGGTGTCTACTAGTCGGGAAATTCGGGAATTTCGGGAATATGTCGGGAATTTCGTGTGGTCGGGAATAATTCGGGAATATGTCGGGAATTTACAGAAAATTTGCGAAAGTCGGGAAAAAGTCGTCGTTAATGCTAACATTTTCAGACTTTTTTCAATTTTTGCTCAATATGTCAGTTAAGTTATATGCCATTGGTATAGTTACTCCACATACTTTTAAAGTAAACTAAATTTAATACAATTTCAGATCAGGGTGAGCTCTATATAGCAATTGGTTCCCAAGATACAGGGATATTATCTTCGAAAAGAGGCAATTTTTTCCAAAACATTGATGTTTTTTCGATATGGTCGCTTATTTTGTGAAATACATCCTGAAATACATTATTTGAGACCAGCATGGTACCTGTGGGCCTAGCAGTTCTCTCAAATACGGCAGATTACAAAAAACAGTCAAAAGTGGGTTCTGGGGGAAAATACTGTTCTGTCTTTTTATGGTTTATTTATAAATCAAAATTTATTTACTTTTGTTATTGTTAAATAATTAATTGATGAAAAAGAAAAATTTACGTCATCATCGAACATTGTTTTATATATCTACATACTAAAATGCTTAAACAAACACATATATATATATATATATATATATATATATATATAATATATATATATATATATATATATATATATATATATATATATATATATACCAGGTATGCAAGTTTAAAATGTCGTTTATTTCTTAAAATATATACACAGTAATTTAAAAAAAAGTATAATATATTTTATTCAAAGTACTGACCCTCGCTTTCTACACATTTTGTCCATCTCTCGGGCAATATATGGATACCATTCCAAAAGAATGCTTCATCTTTATTTGAAATCCATTCATCGAGCCATTTTCGTACGTTTTCGAAATTGTTGAAGTGTTGCTCCGCCAATGAGTGTCCCATCGATGAGAAGAGGTGATAATCAGAAGGCGCCAGGTCAGGTGAATACGGCGGGTGGGGTAGGAGTTCCCAACCAAGCGAAGAAATCGTTTCCTTAGTCAATCTGGCTGAATGTGCAGGAGCGTTATCATGCTGAAGAATGACTTTGGCGTGCCTGTGAGCCCATTCTGGGTGTTTTTCGATCAATGCGTGACTCAAATTGATCATTTGTTGTCGGTAGCGCTCGGTATTGACTGTTTCGCCGGATTTGAGAAGCTCGTAGTAGACTACTCCCTTCTGATCCCACACACACACACAGCATTGTCTTCTTCCCAAAACGATCCGGTCTTGCACTCGATGTGGATGGTTGTCCTGGCGTTACCCATGATTTTTTTCGTTTGGGATTCTGAAAATAAATCCATTTTTCATCGCCAGTTACAACTCGATGCAAAAAACCCTTTCTTTCGTGGCGTAAAAGCAGCATTTCGCACACAGTTTTTTTTTTTTTTTTCCATCTGTCGTTCGTCCAATTCATGTTGAACCCATTTTCCAACCTTTTGAATCTTTCCCATAGCTCTCAGGCGATCGGAAATGGCTTGCCTAGTGACATTCAACTGTTCTGCCATCATTTGTTGGGTTTGGGTATTGTCTTCGTCTAATAAAGATTGCAATTCGAAGTCCTCAAACTTTTTTGGTCGATTTTCTCGTTTTTGATCAGTAACATCAAAATCACCACGTTTGAAACTTTGAAACCAACGTTCACATGTCCTGACGGTTTGGAGCAACATCGCCATAAGTCTCAACAAGAATTCGATGACATTCAGATGCCTTTTTTCTTTTGATTAAATAAGAAAATCATGACATGCCGCAAATGCTCTTTATTTGGCTTAAAATTAGACATTTTTAACACCAAAGAAAGGTATGATACGTCCACGTAAACGACTTAAAAACAACTGACTTTTGTAAACAAATGACTAACAAACAAAATAGCGTTTAGAGATAAGCAAATCCTTCAATAGGCTAAGAGCGCATTCTATTGGAATTAAAACGACATTTTAAACTTGCATACCTGGTATATATTCTATACCTCAGGTTATCGCATGGGGGAGAGGGGGAAAGGGATATGAAAATCGTAAGTTCACAGCCGTTTGATCAAATTACTCGGAATCCGTTATTTGTAGTACATTTAGAAAAAAATTGATCCTATTAATTTTTTCCCCCAGATCAATAGTTTTAAAGCTGTAGGGGACAACGCACTACTCCGCGAAAATACGTTTTTCTGTACTTTTTTAAATCTAACCCCGAAACTATTTGTCTGATTAAAAATTTATTTTTATGGATATATTAAGTAGCAAAGTATGCATAGATTGATTTGTTTAGATTATTATTGAAACACCATTTAAATATCAATTGGCTAGAATTTCTAAAAAAAGTTTTGAAAAAGTTGGGAATTTCTAGAAAAATTCTTGAAAAAGTCGGGAATATGTCGGGAATTTTGATAGCTGAAATTGGTAGACACTGTGATAGAAAAAGGCCTATGTATTGGGTAGAATAGTGGACTGTATTTTGAAATTGGGGACTGGTTCATGAGGGAGAGCCGTGATGGGACGAAAATAATTAAAGTTTGGCTTACCTTGGTGGCGAGAACTGCGGGCATGAAGAGAGAAACTTACCGGCTGCCTGCAAGGTGAAATGAAAGAGGTTGGGGGTAATTTTGAATAGGATAGGAAAAGGTAAATTAAATAATTTGCAGAGCCGAAGTTCCACCAAGTGTTCAAGTCGGTGGCGGAAGAAGAAGTGGGGGTTCGCGAATCCTGCCACCAGGAGCGCCCCCAGCGAAGGAATAGGAATATTCAACAGCCTATGATTTGTTCAGAGCTCTTTTATACACCCAGAAGCAGTTCAATGTTTTAGCAGTCCGATTTTTAACATTAGTATGTATGTGTGTATATATATATATATGTATGTATGTATAAACACACACATATAGTAGTAGTAGTATATATTGGGAGTTGGAATTAATTTTAAAGGATTGATAAGAGATGGTCTTACTAGTCTCTAATCCCATCAGGCCAACTTCTTCATTCATGTTGAAGCGTCATCATTTAGCTTTGATTTTCAGTAGGTGTCATTTCACTGAAGTGTGAACAACATAATTTTTTTGCTCTCTAAACATGTCAACTTTTGTGCCAAGTAAGACGAATTTGCGGGAAGCTTTGCTTTTTTGCTTTCATTTGAAGAAAAAAGCAGCTGAAGCCCATCGGTTAGTTTGCGAGGCTTATGGGGGCTATGCTCCATCGATTTCCACTTGTGAGTACTGGTTTCGGAGGTTTAAAAATGGTGATTTTGACACGGATGACAAGGAACGCCCTGGCCAGCCGAAGAAGTTTAAAGATGAAGAACGATCACGGGAGACCTCTACCAAACTCAGTTGATGCGTTTGAACCGTGCGCTGAAGGAAAAACGGCCGCTATTTGGGGAAAGGCACGACAAGGTCATCTTGCAACATGACAACGCTCGGCCGCATGTTGCTAAACCGGTCAAAACATACCTGGAAACGCTGAAATGGGAGGTCCTATCCCACCCGCCGTATTCTCCAGACATTGCTCCTTCTGACTACTACTTGTTCCGAAGCATGACACATGACCTGACTGGCTAGCGGTTCACTTCTTATGAAGATTGCAAAAAATGGGTGGATTCATGGATAGCCTCAAAAGACGAAGCCTTCTTCCGAGCTGGTCTCCGTAAATTGCCAGAAAGATGGGAAAAAGTAGTCACTAGCGATGGACAATACTTTAAATAATATACATTGTACCATTTTTTCTAAATAAATGCTCAAAAATCGAAAAAAAATCCTTTAAAATTAATTCCAACTCCCAATATATATACACATAACTTTTGTAACAATAACACAGTGGTGTTCATAAATTCCCGGTCACCCTAAAATTTCATCTTAACTTCCGTTTCATATGTTCTTTAATTTTAATTTTTGGTTTAATTTAGGATTTTATTAAGAATTCAAACGTTTTTCTGCAGAAAAATCATTAATTTAAAGGGAATAAACAAAAACAAATAATATATGCCAATGATGGAAAACACATTTTTCACCTTTTAATAGCTTTAGAAGATTGTCACACAGTTTATTTAGTTAATTATTATTAATGAATAGTAACTTATCTCCTTAGAAAATCCAACAGGTGTAGAGCCAAGTTCACGGTGTAAACAGAAGACGACATGTGCAAAGTCAAAAGTTGGTTTTCCCATGGTTCCTTACGCCATTCCTGGCATACCACATCAACTCTAAAGGACACTACTTACCTAGCCCAGCAAATTCAACTAGATTGGACCTCCATAAACCTTATTATTAGCATTTAAAACTACAGGTGGCCAATATTGGGCCAGTGTCCACTATTGGGTCTTTTACCCTATTTAGGATAAAAGCAAGGAAACTAATAATTATTGTGTAACAAGATAACATCGAGATTTCCGATAAATGTTAATTCAATACAGGTATTACCTAAAGTTGTTGGAGAAGTTTCAATATACAACAAATTGAACTTGCTGAGCATGAAGCCTGGCAATGAGCAGTTTTGTGAGACATCAACCGAGTCAAAAGTTATACTAATTTCAAATCTTTAAACGCAGCAAAAGAATCTCAAAATAGCGGCGCTTCTCCCTCCACCGCGCACTATGCGTCACTGTTCTCACTTATTGCAATGAATTCTTTGATCTTTTAGCTGTCCAGTGGTATAATTTAATTTTGGATGTAGAGGATAGATTCGAAGCTACAACGCCAATCTGTATCCCCCGATTTTGTTATTACCTTTTTTGGATTGGCCCCATATGGTAGCAAATTTAAAGATGTATTCACGTCAAAAGTATAGGCACACCCACATTTTTATATCTTAGTTGTATAAAGGTTAATTGTTTGTTACTCATTTTGATTAAAAAGTAGCACACAACTTTTAATATATATAAATCTCATGGGTCAAAAAAGTATTAGCTAAGCAAACATTTTTATTTTGATAAATATTTTATTAAATTTTATGTACATCTTAATATTTTTTTACCATAACATTTGCAACTATTATGACCTGAAATCTTCCTACTATTAATGAAACAACTTGGTGGGTTACTTCAGATGGAATTATATCCCATTCTTGCTGTAAAACAGTTTTAAGGTGTGATTTGGGAGATTTTTATCTTTGCGGCCTTAAAAATACATGAGTGCTCTATGGGTTTTAAATTCGGGGACTGGGGAGGAGTTTTGATTTATCTCTGAACATTATAAAGCAACCACTCCTCTGTTTTATCAGCAGTATGCTTCGGGTCGTTATGTTGCAAAATGCTAACATATTTATCTGCATTCATAATACTTTCAATGAAGTTTAAGTTTCCAACTCTGTTTCATGACAAGCAATCCCAAACTTAAATGCTCCTAACTCCATGTTTATTGTTGGCCTAACATTGCTCATTTGAAATTCTCTGTTTGGTTTTCTCCATTCATATTTATGGCTATCAGAGCCAAAAACATTGTATTTGCTTTAACAATGTATTTGCCAAAAACTCCAGTGGTCCCTTTATGTTGATTATGACAAACTCATTTTTTCGATTGACATCAATTACAAATGGTTTCTTTCATTGAACTCTCCAACAATAATTAAAACTGGATTACATCCTTTACTGTTTTCAAGATAAAATTTGTGACAGAACCTGATGCAATCTGTTATGCTATTAGTGACATAAATAGAGTGTGTTTTTGCCATTATATTGTGAACTATTTTTATTTCCTTTTCAGAAAACGTTTGTTACCTCCCTTAGTGTTGTTTGTTAACAACTGAACCCATCTCATTATTCTTTTTTATGATGTTCCTAAGTGTCAAGTCTATACGGAATTTCACATTAACTAAATCCACGAAAACGTAATTTAACCATACCGATTCATAACTACACACAATTCTTTTGTTTTCCCCATTTTATTAACATTGAGCTATTCAAAATATAGTGTAAAATAATCGTATACATCTTGGTTTGTACATATTTCTGACTGAAAGGATTAAAGTAAGCGGTAATTCAAATAAAGAACTTATTATCTAAGTTTAAAACACTGTGCCAATACTTTTTTGACCCTTGAAAATCATATTTTATTTTTTTAATTATAGTTGGATTTCAATTAGCTCAATCAATTGCCACTAAAAAATAAAAGTGGTATGCTATTTTTTAAACAAATTAAGTAACAAACAATTTTACTTGTTTTATATATATATTTACTAACATAATGAATAAATACATTTTTATTTGTTGAGCCTTTACTAGAGTTATTTAGACATGTTACTTACTTTAATTCGACTATGAATTTCGGACTTATCCAGAATATTTTTGCTTTTTCTAACAGGATGTTATTATATATATATTCTAGGATGTTATTATATATATATATATATATATAATAAGAAGTAAAGTGTTCCAATGTATTATATATATATATATAGAGTCTGGTTAGAGACCATGCCTAGTTAACATCGTGTACCGCTGTTCGTCATTACTGTATTCTTATCCATTTTCACCGGTTTTTTTGTTGTGTTGCCCGTTTCTTAAATATCAATAGTTTAATTAAACTCAGTTATTTTCAACATTTTAATTGTTTATCAAGTTTTTTATTTTCATCTATTGAAAAGAGAAAAATACCCGAAGGCAAGAAGCTTAATCCTGAAGGTATTAGCGCTGCTGGCTGGTTATATTTATTTACATATACAGTGAGTTCTATTGTAAATATTATTTATTATGGCTGTGTGCTCTATTTGTCAAGGGGTAATAACCCGGGAAGACATATATAATATAAGTTGCCATAAATGCAAAATAATTTATCATGGAAAATGTTTTAGTCTTAAGGAAAGGGAGATAGATGATATAAAATCATTAAAAAAAAATTGGTTGTGCTCTAAATGTGAAAAGGAAAAAAAAACATCTTCGTCTACTAGCAAACCAACAAGTCCGGCTAAATCTCATCCAGACCTAAACAGTGAGCCATCAGCGTCAGAAATACTCGCAGCGGTAAATAGAGCGGAAGCCAATACCAAAGAAGAAATCAACAGCCTCAAAACGGCCCTCGAGAAGTACGGCGAGCTGACTTTTGATCTTAGTGAAAGACTTAATAAGATTGAAAAACATCTTGAAAGTCAAGCAAAACGTCTAGAAGAGGTCACAACAGAAAATAAAACCCTTAAATTAAAGGTGGAGGGTTTAGAGGTCAGGGTGAATAGGGCTGAGCAGGGGCTGCTTAACAGGTCTCTCGAGATCCATGGTATCCCAGTTCGCCCGGGTGAGACTCCGGCGGGACTAGTCACCAGCGTGGGATCAGGTCTTGGCCTGAAGATTAATATAGAGGACCTAGACTCTGTAGAGCGTAAGAGACCTCGAAAAGAAGATCCCAGGCCGCCTCCCGTTATCGTACGCTTTGTGAGGCAAACAGTACGGGATGATCTGGTGCAAAGAAGGAAAGTGAAAAGAGATTTCACCACACGGGAAATTGGCTGGCAAGAAAATGACTCTCACAGGATTTATCTCGGAGAAGAGATGACACCGACCAATAGGCACCTCTACTGGCTGGCTCGTCAAAAAAAATCCACAGGAAAAGTAAAATACGTCTGGTTCGCGGGCGGTAGAGTACGTTGCAGGAAAGACGATGGCCACCCTGTCACTATTATCGACCGGCCCCAGGATCTTGAAGTTTTCATCTGACTTTCCGTTATAGCTCGAGTGAAACTGTTATTCCTTAACATCGCTGAAACTAATTGCATGGTATTGTTGACACCTAAATTTGATATCCCCAATATATATATCTCACTAATTTATGCCTACGCTATTATTTTTAATTCATTCTGTAAATTTTTTTTATTTCATTTTATTTTACTGATTTCCAATTTTACATTGCTAATCCGCTTTCTGTCACCTTTTCGCACTATATTGGCTTATTTCGTGGTATCGCCTATGCTTACTTTTGAATTTTGCTTCTCTCATACATTCGACTTTCAAATTTTTTCCAACATCAATAGTTGCACATCTTTTTTTTCATTTTATTTTCATAACTTTTCATATTTAGTGGTTACAAAGTTTAAATCTAAATTTTTCATTTATTTAATCAATTTTCAATATACAATGTTCTTCTCTGCTCATTACTCATATAAAAGTTTTTTTTTTTTTTTTTTTTTTCTCCCAAAACATAAGTGTCTTTCCTTAACCTTTCTCCAGTATGTCTAGTATCCTAACTACCTGTCACGTCAACTCCCAATCCTTGCCTGCCCATTTTGAAGAATTTTATCAATATTTTTCACATAACTTTTACCATATTATATCTATTTCCGAAACGTGGCTTAAGCCCCACATTCCTTCCTCTTCCGTCTCCCTTCCTGATTACTCTCTTACCCGCCATGACCGGGCTGGCCGGACTGGTGGTGGTGTTGGCATATATGTCCACGATAGCTTAAAAACAAAAATCCTCGATTTCTCTCCCTCATCCATATACCCACACATTGAATACCTTATCCTAGAAATTTCATCTGGCAATCATCACCTACTATACGCTGTGATATATCGCCCTCCTCTTGTTCCGTTCGGTCCTTCCTTCGAATCTTCCTTATTTAACCTTGTTCCTCTCTATTCCAATATTATTATCTCCGGAGACCTAAACACAAATTTCCTTGCTGACTCTAACGATAAGCGTTACTTAGATAACTTGTTCTATTCCCTCCGTCTTTTCATAGTACCTTTCGCTCCTACTCACCATTCCCGCTGGTCCGATACATGGTTAGACCTATATATCATAGATTCTCAAAAAAACCTCCTTTCCTTCTCCCAATGTCCCGTGTCCTTCCTATCCTGCCATGACCTAATCCAAATATCCTATGATTTCCAAACCCATCAGCTTCCTACTAAAACCATAACATACCGCAACCTTGACGCCCTTGACCGCGATAGTATCCTACCTCTCCTCGAAACCTTAGATTGGTGTGGAGTCTACTCAACCTCTTCCATTGACACCATGGTGGAAATCCTCACAACCAATCTCCTCACTATCCTCGATACCTACGCTCCGCTTAAAACCTCCACCTTTCGCCGTCGGCCTGCACCATGGATGTCTAAAGAAATTAAAGATCTGCAGAGAAAGCGTGAAGCTGCACGAAGACGATTTAGACGAACGAGACTCACGGACGACTATCAAGCATTTAAAGTACTCCGTAACCTGGTGCAAGTAAGAATCCGACGGGCGAAATCTTCCTATTTCCATGAAGCCCTATTGTCCTCTTCCGACTCCAAGTCAAAATGGCAACTCCTTCGAAAACTCTCCCTCTATAACCCCTCCGGATCCTCAACCTCATCCAACTTCCCAATTTTACCTAATGACCTAAACACCTATTTCGTTTCATCTGCTCTCACCTCTCCTTCCCCTTATACCAGTTTCTCCTCTGAAGTACCTTTCAATGACAATGAATTTTATTTTTCCAACGTTACTCCTACAGAAATTATCTCCTCTATCTTAAAATCTCATACCAATTCCATAGGCCCAGATGGTATCCCCGTTAAACTAATAAAATTATGCCTCCCAGAAATTTTACCGGTCCTTGTCCACATCTATAACTATTCCCTTCAAAACGCCATATTTCCTACTCCCTGGAAAAAAGCTATTGTCCATCCCATCAACAAAATTCCTAATCCCACCGAACCTTCAGATTATCGCCCAATCTCCATCCTTTCAAACCTTTCAAAACCCTTAGAACGACTGGTTCAATCCCAAATTTCCTATTTCCTTGAAGGTTCCCATTTGCTCGACCCTTTCCAATCTGGTTTCCGTCCTGGTTATTCCACACAGTCTGCACTAACCAAAATCATAAGCGATATCCATGCCGCCATAGATGAAAAAAAAACTGACCGTCCTGATACTCCTAGATTTCTCCAAAGCTTTTGATTCCATTGATCATTGTATCCTTTTTCCAAATTAAAAGCTTTAAAATTTTCCAATAGCACAATCCATTGGTTCCAGTCTTTCCTCTCCGACCGCACTCAAGCAGTATCCATCCCTAATCAACCCTTATCCGATTTCCTAGCCCTCTCTTCCGGAGTAGCCCAAGGTTCCAGCATTTCGCCTCTCCTCTTCAACTCCTACATTAATGATCTCCCCCAGTCAATTTTTCATTGTTCCCACCACCTTTATGCAGACGACTCCCAGATATATTTATCCTTTCCTCCTACTGAATTATATGAAGCTTTTTCTAAGATTCAGGAAGACCTCAATAGAATCAGTGCTTGGGCCAACCTGCATCATTTAAAGTTAAATGCTGGAAAAACTCAAGCTATTATAATCGGCTCAAATCCCCTTCTCAGATCCATCTCCGATTTTCCTACCCTAATCCTGAATAATCAACCTATCACCTTCTGTTCCTCCGCTAAAAACCTAGGAATCATTATTGACCAAAACCTTTCCTGGAAGCCTCAAATCGCCCAAATAGCCCGTAAATCAATAGGAATCCTCAAATTATTTCATCGTTCCCCGCCATTCTCTTCCTCAATCCACACGAAAACTCCTAGTTTCCTCATTCATTTTTCCTCAGTTTGACTACGGGTGTGTGGTGTATGGGGGCCTCACGATGGGGCTCCGGGACAGATTACAACGTATCATGAACAGTTTTTTATCAGATTTGTATTCGGAGCCCCGAGACGTTCCCATGTATCTCACCTCTACACTGCCCTGGAGTGGCTCAATCCTTCCTCCCGTAGACAATATTTCCTGGGCACCTTCCTGTACCATGTCATTAATAACCATTGCCCACCCTACATCTGTAACCTATTGATATTCAAGTCTTCCGTCCACTCCCAACTCACAACAAGATCACGTTCCTCTGACCTATATACTCCTTTCCATCGAACAGCATTTTACCAACACTCCTTCCAAGCTCGATCCTCTACCCTCTGGAACTCGATCCCTCCTGAAATTAGACATGCTTCTTCCTTAAATTCATTCAAAACTCTTCTATTCCGATATCTCCTTAAATCCCAGTTACAGCCCGCCAATATGAGTGATAATTGAAAGTCAGTTAATCAAATTAAGCATATCCGATGCCGATGAGTTTGCTTCAATGAGTATATCATTATATAAATTTAAATTCGTTTCTCCAACAATAGTTTCTGTTTTGTTTTTTTCTCTTATAAATTATTGTTATTATTTCTTTCCTTTTTCTTCTAACCGATAAAGTGCTATTATCAATTGTATATATATTACCTTTTAGATATTTGTAAATATTTTGTTATATTATCATTCAAATAGGTCTTATTATTTTTCTTCTCTATATATCTTTTCCTTTCTTTTCACTATATTTATTTTATTTATTTACTTTTTTTTTTATATTTCTTTTTATTTCTGAACGCATTGTAATTATTCTATTAGCATATTGTTATTATTTTTTTTTTTCTCTCTCTCTTCTTCTCTCATGTATATATTTATCACAAAGTTCTATTTTCAATTGTATATTCATATATTACCTTTTATGCTTATTATTGTCCATTTGAAATTAAGATAGCCAGACTATTGTACAACTTATTATACATGTCTGTTATTCTTAGGGGACAATTTGTCCCAGAATAAAGATTTTTTTTCATTTCATTCATTTCATTTCATATATATATATAATAACATCCTAGAATATATACATAATAACATCCTGTTAGAAAAAGCAAAAATATTCTGGATAAGTCCGAAATTCATAGTAGAATTAAAGCAAGTAACATGTCTAAATAACTCTAGTAAAGGCTCAACAAATAAAAATGTATTTATTCATTGTGTTAGTAAATATACCAGTATGAAGATAAATATTTATAAAGAATTGTAATCTTGATTTTAATTTGTAAAAATCACAAATAAGTATGGTTTTATGAATACAGAATTGTACATGCCTGAAACTAAAACTCAAGTTGTCCAATTTTCTATCTGAAGCAGTTGGGTGATGCCTTTTCTTACGAAATACTTGAGTGAATGCAGAAGTAAAACTTCGCTTAGAATCTGAAAAAGGAAGAATAACATTAATTTCATAATAATAGGGCGTATAAAAAAAAAATTACCGTTTTATCAAATTCCAGAGTTCAAAAGTCTGTAAATATCTTAATGCTATTTATTATTTACCATCCCTTTAGAACATTCTCTAAGCTTGTTTACTAACACTAGACTTCTTCAAAAAAACCTCAGTTCAGTTATTTATTTCAAAGAAGAAACATGACAGTGTCCTACGAAATTCTCGTAATTTTAAGACATTACTGGAAAAAAAATTTCACAGACAGCTGCTGAAGCAACTTGTCAAATTATTAAATATGAAGGGGAAGGTGTCCTTGAAGAGCGCACTGTGTGGCGTTGGTTAGGAAAGGAAGAAGGGCTCCGGGCGGTCATAAATGGAGATTGATGAGGTTCTGAAGGAAGCTGTTGAGTCAAATCCGTCCACAAGTACTCGCGAACTTGCCAGGGAGTGTGGTGCGTCGAAAGATACTGTTAGTCACCATCTTCTCTCCATGGGGTAGGTGAAAAAGACCTGTAGACTGGTACCTCACGAACTTACTCTTTAACAATCAGCAGAAAAGTTTACAGAACTTCATGGGTTTGAACTCCTTCCTCATCCACCATATAATCCAGACATCACACCTTCAGATTACTACTTGTTTCGATCCATGGCCCATTTTCTTCAAGGGAAAAAAATTGATAATTTTGTGGAAGTTGAAAATGCTGTCCAAGAGTTCTTTGACAGCCATCCCAAGGAATGGTATAGCATCGAGCAATTGGCTAGCAGATGGGTAATGACGGTAGATAACAATGGACTATACTTTGAGTATTAATTGTATTTTATATAAAAAAAATAATAATACAATTATTTGTTTAAGAAACAGTCATTTTTTTTTTATACACCCCAATATATATAACCTAACAGAATAACATTGTATATCAGACAAATTAATACTCCAAAATAAATCTTCAAAATTTTGAATCACACACAAATATAGTCTGAGCAATTATGATTTGTATTTGAATTTCTATTTTATCCTTACTTGAACGAATTGAAATTTAAAAAAAAAATAGAAAAAAAAAAGGTTAGTTCTCAAAATAAAATAAAATCCGATATACTATTAATGGAAATCTCTTGAATGGTCGACAAACTGTACCTGGGTAAAAGTTATACAGGCCGAAGGAAACCAAGTTGAAATGAACCAAGTAACAGGTTAAAATTAATAATGGATACATGTAATTTTTTTTAGAGAGAAATTCAAAAACAAATGACCAAACAATACACCTCAATATCAATTCTGGCACATGCTGATATGATGGCATTGGTATAGTGGGAAACTGGAACCAGGAACTTAAAGAAGTATTCCTTATGCCTAAGTGAGGCAGCAAAGAAACTTGGTCCAGGAGTTAACCAAGATAAGATTAAACACAGGGAAGAAATTAAAACCTAAACCCTAAGACAGTGTGATCCTAGAGAGAAAGTGTAATTTAAAAAATATCTTTTAGAGGGAGTCAGAAAATTCACTTAACTTGGATCTGAGGTTAAAAGTAATAAAATATCAGAACGGAAATCAAAAAAGAATATTATCGATGAACCGATATTACTTTAGAATAAGATGGATTTGAATATATAAAAATACAGAATATCAGTTATTTAAAATACAGATCAAATTGTCCGCATTAATATACAAAAAGTAACTCCAGATATCAATTACATATTGGCATCTAGCAAGTCTTGCTTGTTACAGCACTGGATGCAGACTGAAATAACACTGCGACATAAGGAAGGAGGTTAGTTACCTACAGCTAAATGAAAAAAATAAATTTAAAATTTGACTATTGTAAATATTTATTTGGTCATTTAAACAAAACTTTAGGTAGGATTCCAACAATTTTATTTCTTCTACTGTTTCATAAATATTTAAATATAGTTTATTTTCTACATGATATATAAGTTTCACACTCAAAATTATGTGCAGAAAATATGAAATGAAATTAATAAAATGAAAATAGCCTCTTATTTATGCAAATGAAATTGTTTGATTCAACAATAAATATTCAAAATATATAAACAGGAGAAAATTAAAAATATAAAAAATATTGACTTTTTAAAATCTTTTGTTCTATAAGTATAAATCATATATATTTCGTTCACTTTCTTTCATGCATAGGCCTTCCCTTTCGGGAGTAATAGTCAGCACTTCCCGGGGTGACTGGCCCTAGCAGAAAATATAATGGCATATAATAATAAGATGCAGAATTCCAGCTTTGCATTTCAATGAAAATAAGCATTAATTCAGCATAGACTCAGAAATGAAACTAAAAAACTACTCAAATAAACTAAACCTCATGGCAATGACAAATAATATTTCTATTCCTAATTAGATTAATTCTTCTATACTATCATAAGCACAAAAACTAAATATACTTGCCATGGACCTTCTTTTAAGTAATTATGTCCCATCAAATAAACTAAAGGATATGGTTAAATAAATCATTTTTTAGAACACCTTTCACAACAGAGAGTAGGAATTCATGAACTTGAAGAATTGGTAAGAACCATTCCATTCTCAATCAGACTGTTACGGTAAAAATATGATAGTATCACTCAAAGCAGAAAGTTATATTAGGATTTCATTAAAGATTTTTAGTTATTTAAGACCTAAGTAAAGTTATAAACATAAAACAAGCTACTTTTAATATCAAAATAGTTTTTCTTCATGAATTAATTAAGCTATCACATATGTTATGAATATATAATGTTATATTAATCACTTATATTTTCAGTGAGTTCTCTACATCATGTTGTGAATAGTTACAGGCATCCAGCTGTGACAGTGATTATTTTTCCACTATTAGCAATAGTGATATTCATCTGAAATGATTTTGTTAGTTATATAATACATTTTATGCAATGGTTAGGTATGCAGAAATTCTTGAGTCCAGAAAACATTACTCAGCAAATTTTGAAATAATTAAAGAAGCAGTACACCAAGTAAGGTTACTTCATTTTTTTTTTAGTCCAGATACATTCTATCAATAGAAAATACACAATATTGTGATACATGTTCCATACCTGTGGCACTGGTAATATTGTGATCCCTTTTTTTTATAACTAAGTTGGAAGAGGTTACTCCCTCCAAGCTTGTTCTAGGTGAAGTATTATCAGGACCTGTATTAAAGAAATTGTTTTTATGAATTGCATTTCTGGAATTAAGAATACCCAATCCATCAGTATTATTTCTGCACCATCTAGATGAACTATATCTGGATATAGAAATTTCACAAGAGAAATATCTTCCAACAATTTCGTGAACAAAATTTTACTGGCTTTCAACAGTAAACACTTCATTGTACAACACCAAATCTATCTCAGTCAGGATTTTTCAGCTTATCTACTAGGCTTAACTTATTATTGAAGTTAAATATACCACTTAATCTTCTACTTTTACATTTATTAATTAAATTTTATACATTTCATATTTATATATATTAACACATCCATAATTCTCTTACAGTTGTATTACTTATGAATACTCAAATAAATGCGATTTATTTTAACCTTAATACCAGATTGTCCATTGTATTTCTTGAATGACAGCTACATTAACTGCTTACTTGTCAAATTAAGCTAGGAGTTCATGAAGGACTCTAAGTCTGAGGAGATGGAATACATTACAGTATCTCAAGTTAAAAATTACAATACCTTGGTTGGTATTCATGAACAAATATCCATTTTTATGATCCACAAGCAAGAAACTTGCTCAAAACTATCACAAATTTGTTAGGTGAAAGAGAGCTCATAGCACCCTAATTGGGAATAGAGAATCCCCATTACTTGTCAGCTAACTGATATATTATTTACATTAAATAAGAGGATCAATATGTATGAATATGAAGGTAGTGATGTTTGAAGAAACAGAAGATGAATAGAATGGATGGAATTCCAAAATGAATAGGAACAAATAATAAGAGATTTGCCAAATGGAGTAGTTCTGTATGAGTGATTAAAAAAAAAATAAGCTAATTAATAAAAAATATGCACTGTTATACAAGAAGCAGATCAAGAGGAGCCAAAGAAACATTGCCTTTGTGAAGTACAATAAACTCAGTATAATAGCCGTGTAGAGATAAAGGTTTTGTAGCAACAAATATGATTCTTATTAAATAAATCAAAGAGCATTTTAACCTCAATGGAAATCTCACAATATGCTTGGCATTGATGGCCATAATCAGACAAAATGATTTAGATATTAGTGTTTAGAGGAAAACATTCCCAAATGGAAATATTTCAAGAAAATGATAGATTTACAGAATTTTCAGGAAATTTGATAACCCTAAGACAGGTTCTAATCAGAGATATCATTCAAAGGCAATGTAGTGCTTTGGTTTCAGCGAGAGTCAACAAAGTGAATAAGGATGTAATGGGGGAAAACTTGAATTTTATAAGCTAATTCATAATAAACCAAATTATATTAGAACTACTAAAAAGAATAAAAAGGTTATATTTTATATAATAACAAACCTCGTTCACTACTAGAATAGTAACATTTCCCTTCAGATGATGGCATACTTAATGCCTGTAAAGCATATTTTCTGACATTTACCAATCTATTTTCCCTGTCAAGTAAAACAGTTTCACACTCTTCCACAATTGTTTTAAGTTGAG
Source organism: Euschistus heros (assembly GCA_003667255.2). NCBI lineage: Eukaryota > Metazoa > Arthropoda > Insecta > Hemiptera > Pentatomidae > Euschistus > Euschistus heros. The sequence continues at coordinate 826,963 of RCWM02000312.1, forward strand.
CAGTGGTAAATTCATTAATAACAGCTTCTATTTTTTGCTTTAAACAACCTATTACCTGAAACATAATATAAATAAATACTTAGTATTAGTTATATAAAATTACACAAATATATATTAATTACTTTATTGTTATATTAAATTCTTGAAACTACTATCAAATTTATATTAACACATGATAAACCTCTACGTTAGGAGTCTGGAACCCATCCGTAGCGTGTACCCAAGTGACGAGTAGAAGAATGCCTGCTAAATATATAGGGCAGGAGGGAAATAAAATACCTCTTGTGGATCAAACAGACTAGGGGAAGGAACCCTGAATTATAACCAAATATGACGAGTCACAATATGATGAACCTTACGGTGCAAGGAGTAGGATCCCCAGTATCAGTGTCTGTCAGGAGCAAAAAAATGGGCTCCGAGATGTCATTATCAAGTGACTGCAGAGTTACAGTAGTGGCTCACTTGGCTACTGTCACATCTAATACTTGAAGTGAAGATTAGCGATCAGAATTGTGGACTATAATGGGAGACAAATCTTTAGTCTTTACAAAGCTGTTAAAAATAAGACTACCCCAATGACAATTAAACATACATGAGTGCGATCCACGCACATTTTACGACGGTATGTTTAGACTCCACGAAAGACACGTAAAGTCAGTTGTTAGTTACACTGTGGGAACCCAGAACTTGTTGGAAAAGACTCTAGGTTCTCAAAACAACAGTAAGAGAAAAAAAGGAAGAAGAAGAATAAACCAAAGCCCAAAAATAAAGGTACAGGGTCCGTCGCCATAACTCTTCCCTCCTTAAAAAGTGAGGTCCTCCGAACTACGATTTTTGTTTTTCGGTGAGGTAGGAATACCACGCTCTGGATCTAGCGTCGCAAAAGGATGATTCAGTAGGACCTGGGATTGACTTTAGGTCAGGAGTTACAATTTTTGTTAAAGATATGAGGATGTTAGTTTTGTTTACAAAATATTCCTTAAATTTAACATAATAAAATAATACATGGTGAACAAATAGATATGCACATAATGACATTGTTATATAGATCATAATTTCTGGATAAGTAGTTACAGAGTAATCTTCTAATGTTTCTATTTTTAAAGTTCCTAAATCTAATGTATTTAACTCATCAAAGGTATAATTTGTATTAATAACATTCTTAATATTATATAGAGATATGATAAGTATATTGACATATTCTTGATATCATACAGCTAAGGATTTGTTTACAAATATTTCATTTTTATCAAGACTTATTAAACCAGTCATTGGTAAATCATATATCATGGCTTGCGTAGTGTTGGTTTCTATGGTAGATATTGTTACGGGCCACTGGGGGTATGACTAATCAAATCACAATTTAAATACTAAACACAAATTTATTTACAACTTAATAAATACAAATAGGTCCCTTAAGCTACTTAATCTAATAACAATTATACTTAGGTCTAATTACACTAATATGTATATTACACAATACTTATCTTTAATATCTTAATACTAGGTGTCACAATTATACATAAGAATCTATTACACTGACACACCGAGACTGTTACTACATTCACTGACACTGTTAATCACTGTCACTAACCCACTGACTGAACTGTCACTGACACTTGACTGATTGATCGTTACTTGATCACTGACATATGGATACTGCCCCAGGATATCACAGACTCCTGACTGACACTTGCCCGAACGATCACTCACTGACCACTGTCACCTCAATACTGACCCACTGGGCTAGAAGTCGGCCTAGGCCCTTCAGGTCCGCCGTGACCCCCTTTCCAGCTACCTGCCCCCGGGCCGCCCAGGGTACAAGGGCTGCATCTAAAATTTTGTTATTTGTGTCTATATTGTTTTTAAAATCATTTAAAATTATAATATCTTTATTTAACTCAGCAGTTAATTTACGGTTTAGGCTAAGTCTGGCTTCCTGATTGTGTTCAACGTGATATAAATTATTTTTGACTTTTTGTAGGATGGCGTCATATTTTTCTTTATCATCGGCGTCCATCATTCCTGTCAACCAACTGAGGGCTGAACCCAATCCGTTAATAATGCCTCTTTTTTTCTCTGTTAATATGTTTTCTTTTAACAAGGTGAGTAATTTGTTTTATTATTTTATCATACCTGGTCTCTAATATTTGGTGTAATATTTTTGATTCATTATCACTTTTTAAATTGTTAATGTGTATTTTTAGAGCAGAAATTTCATCGTTCAATTAGGACAAGTTTTTATAATGCAGGAAAGTGTGCCATTCCGTGATCAGAAACGACGAATTCATCTGAATGATCGAAGCCCCAGGGCCATTCGATAGCATCTGGATTTTCAAAATTTTCTATTTGCTTGGTCAGAGCCAGAAGAATGAGGATCTGAAGAAACTTGAAAGAGTCCTTCATCATCGAAATCTGCAACAGGAAGATTGTTTGGGTTAATCCGTAATGCTTGAATCCTTTATTCAATTTCTTCATTCAACTTTTGGGCATATGGATTATCAGCAAGACATTCGTTTTTACTTGTGCTGGGACGCGTTGTTTCTGTTTCTCCCTTGTTTTTCTTTGGTCTTTTTATTTAACTGGCATGTAGCTTTTTCTGTTTTCCCTTCGGTGCTATAAATTTCCCATTTAATTGTTTGCCTTTTTGATATGTAACGTCCTTTTTATAAGAACTGGGTTTTCTGATATATACGTATTCTGGTAATTTAGGTATATCTTCTCTAGTTTCGTTTATTTTATTTATATATTTTTTTCAATATTTATTTTAATGGCTTCCCTGGTATTCCTTAAATTTGTGTGATATTCTTGAACTAAATATTCTTGTACTTCTAGATTTTCATTATAGTTTTCACGACTTATACCGAAAGTGATTTCATTAGGACTTAGTTTCAAATCCTGATTCAACAAATTGTTATAGGCTAATTCTAATTATTCCTCTTCAGATTCGTTAGACTGAATGTTAATTATTTTAATTAAATCTAGTAATGTGGAGCTTGCTCTATTTAAAAGTCCTAAAGAATTTGGATGATTAGGTGTTGTTTCATGTTTATCAATTTTTAAATATTTTAGAAAATCACGGAATAAATTATTATCAAATTCACGTCCATTATCGGTAGTGATAGTTAATGGTTTTGGGAAATGAGCTCAATATTTTCTTAAAGTCGCCATTGATTCAATAGCGTTTGCTGTCTGGCTATATCTAGTAAATAACTTCTTTGAAAATGTATCAACATTTATATATACGTAGTAATTCCTCATATGGAGAGTGTCCATCATGATTGAATCAAACCGTTTTTCGGGTGTTGGTGTTATCATAAATTTAGGCCTGATAGGTCTTCTATCATATTTAATTTTACTGCATACATCAAAATTATTAATTATATCGGCAATGTGATCTTTCATATTCGGCCAATAATATCTAATTTTTAATTTCATGTAGGTTTCATTTATGCCTCTATGGCATGATTTACCAATATGTTGGTCTAAAATAAAGGAACTTTGTTCATTCTTATCTGTAATATCTGGTAATAATAAAGAGTACTTTTTTATTCTGTAAGTAGGAAATTTTTCTCTAATGATTTCTGTTATTTTATTGTAAAGTCCTTCATACCAATTGACTTCACTTTCGACACTTTTTATTCTTGGGAGGCAGTAAATTCCATACATCGTGTTTGGTTTAATTATTTCTAATAACTTATTCTCTACCTGTTCTGAGCTTTGATTATAAGGATAAGTTAATTCTAAAGTGTGTCTAATTTTATTAAATATATGTTCGTTTTTCGTGTCATTATAGCCTTTTATGATGATGATCTGATTTTTCTCTACGTTGACAGGTCTTTGACCCTCATCCACGATAAGTATCCTGTTATCAGAGGACTCGGCAGAGTGTTGGGTGGCGAGGGATGACTCATCTTCTTCTGAGATATGATACAGATCATATTCAGGTGCCTCAGAAACATGCTTGGCAACAGGATGTCGCGACAAGTGATCAACAACTTTGTTTGCTTTACCCTCGATGTGCTTGATATCGTATTCGAAGTCTTCTAACAGCAGTTTCCACCTGATAAGACGAGCGTTTTGTGTCTTGCAAGTCTTCAGATATTCGAGAGGCTTGTGGTCAGTGTAGATAAAAAACTTACGTCCGTAAAGATTAATTAGGTTTGATTAATAAAAAAAAAACTTTCAAGGTCTGAAGTGGTTGCAGGCCCATATAATTGCAAGGCATTCTTTTTCTGTAGTTGAATAATTCTGCTCTGCTTTATTCAATGTTCTCGACGCGTAGCAAATGGGAAGTTCTTTACCATTTTTCTTTTGAGCTCCTATTGCATAATTACTCGCATCAGTTGTTAAATAAAAATCCTCTTCGAAATTTGGTACTTGAATTATAGGACTGCTACAGACTAAGCTTTTAAGTTTTTCGAACGCTTCGGCATATGATTTTGGTTTTATCTCGCTTTCTCCTTTACGTAGGCATCTTGTCATAGGGGAAGCTATTTTGGCATAATTAAAAATCATTTTCCTATTAAATCTTGTCAAACCTAGGAAACTTTTAATTTCTTTTTCTGTTTTCGGTAATTTTTTTTTTTTTTAAATCAATTTATTGAAATTTACAACTGTACAAGTATACATCAAGTAAATGTGTTAAAAAAAAAAAAAACTTTACAATAACATGCCTAAACTTGAGAAGAACTACTCATCAGTAGCACTTACCAGGTATGCAAGTTTAAAATGTCGTTTTAATTCCAATAGAATGCGCTCTTAGCCTATTGAAGGATTTGCTTATCTCTAAACGCTATTTTGTTTGTTAGTCATTTGTTTACAAAAGTCAGTTGATTTAAGTCGTTTACGTGGACGTATCATACCTTTCTTTGGTGTTAAAAATGTCTAATTTTAAGCCAAATAAAGAGCATTTGCGGCATGTCATGATTTTCTTATTTAATCAAAAGAAAAAGGCATCTGAATGTCATCGAATTCTTGTTGAGACTTATGGCGATGTTGCTCCAACCGTCAGGACATGTGAACGTTGGTTTCAAAGTTTCAAACGTGGTGATTTTGATGTTACTGATCAAAAACGAGAAAATCGACCAAAAAAGTTTGAGGACTTCGAATTGCAATCTTTATTAGACGAAGACAATACCCAAACCCAACAAATGATGGCAGAACAGTTGAATGTCACTAGGCAAGCCATTTCCGATCGCCTGAGAGCTATGGGAAAGATTCAAAAGGTTGGAAAATGGGTTCCACATGAATTGGACGAACGACAGATGGAAAAAAACGAAAAACTGTGTGCGAAATGCTGCTTTTACGCCACGAAAGAAAGGGTTTTTTGCATCGAGTTGTAACTGGCGATGAAAAATGGATTTATTTTCAGAATCCCAAACGAAAAAAATCATGGGTAACGCCAGGACAACCATCCACATCGAGTGCAAGACCGGATCGTTTTGGGAAGAAAATGCTGTGTGTGTGGTGGGATCAGAAGGGAGTAGTCTACTACGAGCTTCTCAAACCCGGCGAAACAGTCAATACCGAGCGCTACCGACAACAAATGATCAATTTGAGTCACGCATTGATCGAAAAACGCCCAGAATGGGCTCACAGGCACGCCAAAGTCATTCTTCAGCATGATAACGCTCCTGCACATTCAGCCAGATTGACTAAGGAAACGATTTCTTCGCTTGGTTGGGAACTCCTACCCCACCCGCCGTATTCACCTGACCTGGCGCCTTCTGATTATCACCTCTTCTCATCGATGGGACACTCATTGGCGGAGCAACACTTCAACAATTTCGAAAACGTACGAAAATGGCTCGATGAATGGATTTCAAATAAAGATGAAGCATTCTTTTGGAATGGTATCCATATATTGCCCGAGAGATGGACAAAATGTGTAGAAAGCGAGGGTCAGTACTTTGAATAAAATATATTATACTTTTTTTTAAATTAATGTGTGTATATTTTAAGAAATAAACGACATTTTAAACTTGCATACCTGGTAAGTAAAAAAAATAAAAAACAAAATCTACACAAGAAGATCTCTGGGCCATCTTTTTTTCAGATGCCTCGGAGGATTATCGGAAGCAAGTTGAGAAACTAGGGGATTTGAGTGGTTATGGAGTTAACTATAAAAGGATTGGTATCTGGTTTGGGCTAAATCAGCAACATATGGAACATTAAGATCTTTATGGATAAGTTCATTGGTGACAAAGTAAGGAGCATTGAGGATTTTTCGAAGGATTTTGGATTGTAAGGATTGGATACGGGAAGAATTGGATGGTTTAGTAGAGCCCCAAAGCTCAACTCCGTACGTCCATATAGGTCTAATCACAGTCAAGTAAATGAGTCTTTTGTAATTAATTGGGAGCTTTGAACGTTTGTCAAGTAAATGTTGAAGTAGTCTGTAACGACGAGCAGTTTCTTGTCGTTTTAGTCTTGTATGTGGATTCCAAGTAAGACGTTTGTCCAAGTGGAGTCCTAGGTAGCGGATCTGTTCAACAGGGATTAGTGGAATGTCATTAAAGGATATTGTAGGACAGGAAGTCATAGGTTTACGACGAAGGGTAAAGGTTATTTGGTGTGATTTGTTTGGGTTTATTTTGATTCTCCATTTTTGACACCATTCTTGAATGTTTAGGATATGAGATTGGAGTGTTTGGGAGGCAAGGAAGGGATCATTGTTTACTGATAATACACATGTGTCATCAGCGTAAGTAGTGAGGACAGTGGTAGGATGAGTTGGGATGTCAGCTGTATAGATCGTGTAAAGGATAGGGCCAAGGATACTACCTTGAGGAACACCGGCAGATTGGGTAAAGAGGGAAGAGTAAGAAAATTTATGGTTTACTTTGAACATGCTATCACTGAGATAGGAACGGATAACAAGGAAGTATGTTGAGGGAAGGAATTTGCGGAGCTTGTAAAGCAGTCCTGGGTGCCAGACTCGGTCAAAGGCTTGTTCTACGTCGAGAAAGGCTCCCGTGCAGTACATTCCGCGCTCTAACGCTGAGGAGACCACGTCCACACACGATGACATTGCTGGATAGTGGAGTGTGATGTTCGAAAACCAAACTGGTGATCTGGGATGATATGATTGGAATCTAGGATAGGATACAGGCGTTTCAGGATGATTTTTTCTAAGATTTTGCCCATAATAGGCAAAAGTAATATTGGACGATACGAGGATGGGAGTTCAGGTGGCTTTTTGGGTTTAAGTATAATTTTAACTATTGATATTTTCCAAGGATCAGGGAAATATGTGGTGCGAAGTACCGCATTGTATATGTATGTAAGAAATAGGATTGCTTTCTGAGGAAGGAGTTTTAGGATATAAGCTGTAATAAGGTCATATCCAGGGGCTTTGTTGGAAGGTAATCTGAGGATTATGTTGGCTACTTCTGAAGGATGGAATGCATTCGGAGGAGGAGACATTTGGAGCGGGACATTTAGTTCTGCTTCAATGCATTCAATGTGAGTAGGAATGAAGATGTCAGGATGTGGGTTAAAGGTTTTTAAAAGGTGCAGGCCAAAAATTTGGGATTTTTCTTCGTCTGATCTAGTCCAGGTTTGAGAATCAGTTAGTAGAGGGTGATTAAAGTTTTTGTAATTAAGGAGCTTTTTCGTTGTCATCCATAATGACTTGTCGGAAGTGTTTAGGTTTTCAGTATGATTTTGTAGGTTTTTTATTTCTGTTTTCAGTTTGTTCGTTAAATTATTGTAATTATTTTTGTCTGATGGGTATCTAGTACGGTGCCATTTCGCCCTTGCTCTACGTTTTTCTGTCAATAATATGCTGTGGTAAGTTATACTGTTGACTATTAGTATTTTTTCGGTGTGAGGTGTTTTCAGTTATACTATTTTGTATTGATGATGTAAGTTTGTCAATTGCTAAGTTTATATCTTCTTTTGTTTTAAGGTCCAATTGATTCTCAAGATCACGTCGAAATCCATCCCAGTCTACACGCCCTGCTATCAGTCTAGGAGGAGAGAATTCAGGAAATGGATTTGAAGCAGAAAAGGGCTATGATCTGATGAAAGGCCGTTCATGGATTTGATGATTGTTTGAGAGGTGGAAATTTGGGAAGAAATGAAAATATCAAGGACATTGGGACGTTTTTTAGGAGAGGTTGGCCAATAAGTAGGGTTCAAGGGAGAGAGGATAGAATAACAGTTGGAGGTTGCAATACGGGATAGGATGTTACCACGGGAGTTGGATGTTCTACAACCCCATCGCTGGTGTTTGGCATTGTAGTCTCCTCCAGCGATAAAGCGCAGTCCAAGGGAGCGGAATAAGGAATCAAGGAGGCTATGGGAAAGGGAATTACCAGGAGGGCAGTATACAGCTGAGAATGTAATATGGAAAGGACAAGTTGAAATAGTTACTGAGGTGGATTGAATGGTGTCAGATGGAGTAGAGGGAACCAGAGAGTGGGATATTGATTTATGGATAAGGATGCAAGATCCACCATGGGAGGTGTCGTCTGGGTGATCTGTTCTGTAAGTGATGTAGTCGCATATGTAAAAGTGCAACCGTTGGGTAAAGCGAGTTTCAGTCAGTAGGGCAATGTCTATTTTATTGTCGTGGAGAAATATGTCAAGTTCGTCTTGGTGATTTTTCAGTCCGTTTGCGTTCCATAAAATGATAGCAAGAGGCTTAACACTCATCTTGCGACATTTAAGGGAATTTCCGAAAGGGCTCTTGTGAGAAGGGCGATGAGCGGTCTTATGGTTTCTTTTAGTTCTGAAAGGAATGAGGAAAGGATAGTGTTGATATCGGTAGAGTTTTGGTAAGTAACTGGATATAAATTGGAGGCTTGTGGTATATGGTTTGTCTCTGTGAGTGAGTTGTTTAGGAGCGGGACTCTTCGTTGAGTATGAGGAGCAGAATGAACTTGCAATGGTGCTTGGGATAGGGGGTTGACCTGAATAGGAGTCTGAACTTGGTTTTGCTTTTCAGGCGGTAGTTTTACCTTTAGTGATAAATTATGTGGAGGGATGTTCTGTCGAGGAGGTTGAGGATGAGAACGGGACGTGGGAAGCTGGGATTGGGAGGTTTGAAGCGCCTGACGTCTAGGTTGTTCCTTTGTCTTGTCCGAGTATGCAGCTTGTTGTCGTGGTGGATGATGATGTGCTGAGGTTGATTGCAGTTTTTCTATGTTTTGATCTTGTTTTCCTTGAACTTCTGGGACTACTGTGGTGTTATCGAAATCAGGTGTCTGGGTGCGAGGGTTTTGTTTTATTGTGGATTTATTTGGCTTTCGTTGATTTTGCATACTTTTGTAGACAATGCAACCTCTGTAATTCGCAGGGTGAGCTCCACACAGTACTCTTAGGTTCTTCGAATTTGACGCAGGAATATACTAGTCTAGTGACGTCAAATATGTCTTTGTTGTTGCTGGCCGGCTCCAAGTCCACAAAGAATAGAGGCAGCGGATATTTTTCTCTGGGATGAAGCACATTAGATACTCGCCTAACGCTATATCCAATTGCTTCCAAACCGTCTTTTATGGCGCTCGTTGGGGTAGTTGTATGGAGACCTCGGAGTACTACTCTATAAGCCTTATCTTCTTTCAGCTGATAACAGTGAAAATCGTAGCTTTTACTTGTCTTGTTTTTCTTCTTGTTCGGCGAATTGCCTGCTGATCCAGGGGCACTATTTCAGTGGCGCTTTTGAAGAACTCTTCTTGATTGGGAATCAGTTTCACTGATTTCCGAGTAGGGGGCATCTTCCTCCGATTCGTCACCAGATGTGACAACCTCCATCATTTGATATTAAGAAAGTAAAAATAAAAACGAAATATATATAAATTAAAATTAAATTAATGGTAATAATAACAATTATAGAATTAATATTGAAATTATTACCTCTATGAAGAACCTATTTACATAAATTGTACAATTTTCATTCTGCATTTAAACATTATAAAATAAATCTATTAAATAAGAATATGCAAAATTAAAAATTTATAAATAAATAAAATTGTCCCAAGAAGAAGAAAAAAAAAAAAAAAAAAAAATTGTTTTATATTGTCTAATACCGAACGAATATAACTATCAAAACTAACCTTGACCGTGTGATAGATAGCGATGTATTCTACCAGCCGGTAGGATTACGGCAAGCCAGTTAGACTGCTTTACCTGGTATATTGTTATTGTTTACAGTTAATTTAAATGTTTCACTCACCTCATTGAAAGTAATATAAAAATGTTCTATGGTCACTAATTTCACCTTATGGTGAAGATAAGGGCGGAATTTTAGTTAATACACTGTTAAAGAAAGTCACAAACACAGAGCGATATTAGGCGTGCAGTGTGGGTGCGGCCATCTTTTAGAACTTCGGTAATTTAAATTCTTTTACTGCCTTTATTTTATCAGGGTTAGGTTCGATTCCATTTTCACTTATTATAAGACCAAGAAATAATAACTCTCTTTTGCAGAATTCGGGTTTATCCATCCGTATTTTTAAATTATGTTTTTTCAATTTTTCAAGAACGGCTTTTATGTGTTTTAAATGATCACTATAAGTTTCCGAAAATATAATTATGTCATCCATGTACACTAGTACATGTGGCATATATGCAAAAATAATATTCATAGCTCTTTGAAATGTGGCAGGTGTGTTGCTTAACCCAAATGGCATTCTTAAAAACTCGTAGTGCCCTTGGTCAGTACTAAATGCTGTTTTATGGACTGAATCTTTGTGAACTTTTATTTGATGAAATCCAGAACAGAGATCCATAGCTGTGAATATAGTGGCTTTTCCCAATTTTCCAAGTAAATCTTCAATATTAGGGAGTGGAACTTTGTCCGCTATGGTTTCCCGATTTAATTTTCTGTAATCAATTACCATCCGTACTTTTCTTTTTCTGGAGGCGTCTGTTTTCTTAGGAACAATCCACACAGGGGAGTTATAAGGTGAATTACTGGGTCTGATTATTTTAGATTCCAACATTTTTTTAATTTCTTCCTTAATATTCTCTTTGAATTGGTGAGGGTATCTGTAATTTTTTGAATAAATTGGATCGTCCGTTTTTGTTTCTATTTTATGTTCTAATAATCAGTAGCTGATAGTGGGTCATTTTCTGTTTTAAACACCATTGGATATTGTTTTAACAATTTAATAAGATTTAATTTTTCTTGATTGGGAATATGATCTGTTCTGATTAATTTAGGAATTTGATCGATTAGTTCTTCATTTTTATATTGATCAGGATCTGTTATTTTGACTTCGTCTTTCTGAAGATAGTACAACGGAAGATAGACTGTATCATCGACTTGGCTTTCAATGATGACATTTTCATTATAAATTCCAGGTTTGATTTTTATTTTGTCATCTTCATAGTTAATGTAATACAGACCGTTATTTTGTTTTACTTTAACTTGTTTTTGTCCCTTTTTTAGTTCTAATTTTAACACTTCGTCTTCCATTATGAAATTGAATTCATTATATTGTGACCTTATCTTATTTTCTTCAAAATCAATTTTAAATTTAATTTTTTTCATGCTTTCATTGCCCAATAAAATATCATAATTGCTACTAAAATCAAAAAGATAAAATTTTATTTTCTCAGGACATTTGAGAAAATTATTCTTGCAATAAACTGATATGGTTTCCGTACCGGTTTCTTCTCCAGTTCCCGTTTTATAATAAAATTTTCTTTTTCTCTTTCTACTTCTGGGGGATCTATGTCTCTTCTAATATAATTTTTCCAAGAACCAGTGTCTATAAGCCATTTTCTATTCGCGTGGTCAATAACATATGGTAATTGATTTGAGTTATCAGATCCTAAGCGTTTTGATGGTCAAGTGGATTTTGTTCTAAAAAAGAGTCATTGGAGGGATTTAATCTCTCTAACTGCTCTCTGAGTTCTCTAACTTCCCAATCTTTAGCATCTTCTTGATCAATTTGAAAATTAGGTTTTCTTGGATTTCCACCGAATGCTGAGACGGTTCTCATCGAGGCTGTTTGACTATCCATATTATTTTGGTTCCTGTTATTATTTTGGTAACGATTATATTGCCCTGAACCATTTGAATTCGTTTGTTGGTCTCTGCGATTATTATATTGTGGTTGATTGTTATGGGGAGGAGGCTCATGTTGCCTATAATTTTGTCTATTATTATGATTTTGCCAATTATTTCGATAGTTTTTATTTCTATCAAAATTTTTCTTATTGTCAAACTGTCTCTTTTGATTTTCATGTTCCCCGGGTCTTCTCATATTTCCCTAATTTATAAGATCTTCGAACAAAAGATGATTTTCATTCTGAATTAGGTTTCGCAAATCGTCTAGAGTTTTCAATTTATCCGTTTTAGTCATTAAATACGTACGAATATTAAGTTCCATATTTGTGAAGAAATGATATAAAATATTTTTCTCTAAAACCAACATTTTTCTCTTTCTGGTATATTTTCAATTCTGTATTTGGATATTATTAAAGTACGGCTTTTATCTATTCTCTGTAAAAAGTCCAAAGGATGTTCTTTATGTCCTATTATCATATTAAACAATTCGAAATGTAATTGTTTTATCGACCTAGAATCCCTAAAAGTATTTTCCAGGTATTGTAATAATTCGTTCACACCTGTAAATTCACATGCTGTATTAATATAATCAGCGTCGCCGGTTAGTCTGGCTAGAATCTTGCTTAGTAAGCGTTGGTTGTTCAGTTCCCTGAGCCCATTATCAGGCTTACAGACAACGTTATAAACCTGTCAACATACAGTTACAAATTTTAATAGATTGTGCCAGTCTCCATTAAAAGTAGGGAGATGGTCATAGTCCGCGGATTTAATTGCAAATGTGGTTGCCATTTCGTCTAAATTATTAAATTCGTTAAGGTCAATGGCTCTATTATGTGCTAAGCTTAAAAACAATTTTGAAATATATTAATTAATACTTCTTATAATAATTGTGTGTAAATATATATGTAAAATAAATGTTAATCAAAACAAAAATATTTGTTATAGGGGAAGGTGCTGTACCTAAAGCTCAGTTGTACCAGTGGACATTTTTAATTAAGAGAGAGTAGGAGGATGAAAATTGAAATTGTTAGATTGGTAGTGCTGCAAGCATCTCCCTGCTGTTGCACGGGTGTTTTCAAGATTGTCAGATCAACAGTTAGGTAGAAATTATTATTTTTAAGTTATTTTTTTTTCTTTCTTCCAAATCCTGACCAATTCAACCAGTTATTTTAAATTTTTTTAAGACCTACACTTAGAAATTTTCTAGGCAGTAATCTTTCATTGGGTTGTCCGATAAATATATCATAACTTCATATGTTTTCATATCAGTTATCACTAACGGGTTTTGTGAAACAGAGCTTTCCGCACAACATGGCGTTCAGTTGTACCTTTGGACACCATTGCCAGCTGAACCTGTGGACAGATAGTTAAAGTGTCCACAGGCACAACAGATTTTTCTTTCTGTTTTTTTAATTCATTATTTCAATTATAAAGTTTGTAGGCATTCTGCGTGATATAAAATGCCTAAATTTGGATACCTACTATTCGTATAACTTTTTTTTTTTTTTAAGAGGAGAAAGCTTGCCACTCACCATTTATAATAAACTATTCAACTAGTGAAGATAGTGATTTCACAAATGTGATATTTGCTGATCCATCTAGCTAATGTTGTAATTTTTTGGATGAATTGACGAATGATTATGAACAAGGTAAAGAAATTGAAGATGAAATATATGTTGGTAGATATGTTTTGTGTTGTAAAGCATTTTATAGCTTTGATCAAAGAAAAAGTAGACTCGTTCACGTTCAACATTTGCTACTTGAAGAAACTTTCATCAAATGATAGAACCCCAAAATTTATTCTTCCGGGCATTGCCACTGATTATGAAATTGAAATAAGAGATATTAAAAGAAAATTACCACCGCCATCTTTTATACCTGGCATTGGGAGATTATGTAAACAATTACATTTTCCTACATCTTTTCATGGATACGATCTCTAATGATTCGATTTTCTCCATAGAAAAAAATGTGTCACTCGTTAATAATAATTATAGGTACATAAAAGATTTATTTTTTGTAAAAAGGTTTAAAAATAAGTTAAGTTTCTATTTATTTTCATACACTAAATTTATTGTTGTCACCTTTCTATTCGGCCTTCTAGTTTAATAATCAAGTTGAATTTTCTTGTTTAAATATTTTATTTTGTTTAGTAAATTTTATAAAAAAAATTATTGCTGATTTGTTTCTCTAAATATCATTTCAATTATCCCTATAAACCTATGAAGAAATGAATGTCCATTGGTACAACTACTAGTGTCCACAGTTACAAAGGGGGAAGGTACCTACGGACACTAATCAGTAAGTTACAAAACATTATTTTCTGTAAAAATAAAATTACTTTTCAAATTAAGACACCAGGGTTTGATAGCCCCTTAAATTTCTTATCTAATGGCACAAGAACCACTCAGATAAATAAAGCACCAAAAATTAGAAAAATTTATAAGTGAAAATTTTCCACAGGTACAGCACCTTCCCCTACAAAAAAATAAAATAAAATTGATGTTTCCAAAAAAAACTTCACTGACCATTTCTCCCAGAATTTCGGTGTCTGTAGGGGTGATCAGACGGGTCTTGAGCTGAGCAATGTTCTTCTTTAAGATCTAAGAGCCTAAGCGGGGTGCCAATTATACCTCAACAGGCTAGCTGTTGAAAACAGAATCTGGATAGAATGGGTGAAAGGACACTCGAACATAACAGGTAATGAGAAGGCTGATGAACTAGCCATACAAGGTTCGGACAGCATTCCCACTGCTCCCGAGCCTGTCTGTGGCATAGCCTGGAGCCTTGCGAAAAGTGAAATTGCAAGGCTCTATGACAGATTCGCCTCTCAGAACTGGCAAACAGAACAACTGAGACAGTCAAAACTGTTTCTGGGAGGGCACTGCAAGAAGAGAAGTACACAACTTCTTAATCTTGACAGAGCCAAGCTCAAATACCTGACAGAAATGTATACAGGGCATTGCAGATTAAACAAACATCTCT
Organism: Euschistus heros; assembly: GCA_003667255.2. Taxonomy (NCBI): domain Eukaryota; kingdom Metazoa; phylum Arthropoda; class Insecta; order Hemiptera; family Pentatomidae; genus Euschistus; species Euschistus heros. Next base: position 841,970 of record RCWM02000312.1, read on the forward strand.
GCATAATGAAAATCAAGACCTCACCGAATTGCAGATTCTGCAACAGGGAGGATGAAACGCCTTACCACATTATATGCAAATGAGATATGCTGGCAAGGAGAAGGTTTCTTCACTTTAGGGAAGAAATCATCCTAGATCCGAGTGTGGACATAGACCCTAGTAGCATTATAGGGTACATGAAAACACTAGGACTGTACTAATAATGGTACAGGATAAACGGCATAGGCACAATGAGCCACAAGGCTGAGGTGCCACTAAAGCCGGGAAAAAAAAAAAAAAAAAAAAAAAAAAGCGGGGTGCCAGTCTCCTACAGGTGCGATATCCTCGAAAGGTAGATCGAATCTTGATCTCAGGTACTGCGGAGTTCGAGTCTAGAACCACGATGTTATATGCATGTGGGCGCCAATTAAGAAATTCCGTCTCGGAGAAAAAAAAAAAAAACTTTATTGGTAAACAAAAGTTACAACTGACATTACGACTAGCTAATTACTACTGGTACAAATCTCTGACTTGCCTAGGATTTATGGGAGGTATATATAGGGAAAGGAGTGGGAAGTGGTACAAAATGTTAACTCAGCAGAGTCCATCGCCATAACTCAAGGATACAAATGTAGACTATGAGAGACGTCCGAGACCTCCTCGTCCCGACGTGTTGATGGTCACGGCAAAAGAATGCTTGTTGTATGCAGACATATTGTGCACGATCAAAAGTGACCCCGATCTTCAGGACTTAGTGAAAAATGTGGAAAAATAAAAACGTGTGCTGCAAGTAACCTACTTCTGGTATTAGATCTAAAACCGCAGAACAAGACAGAACAAGTGCGTATGGCAATAGCAGAGAAAATGTTCAACAAAACGGAGATCAGTTGCAAGAGGGGCTCAGAAGCTATCGAATTGAAGGAGGATTTAGACAAACTGACTGGCAGAAAAGATGCACAAAGCAATCCAAAAGCATGTAGAAATAGTGAGAATATTGATAAATCCATTGTTAAATATCTTCTCAAGGCTTATAGTGGCACTCTGACTGCAGTAGTAGTTTTGCCCTCGGTTCAAGCAAGAAAAGCCACTGGAAAGGGACACATTCGAGTTAGATGGACAAATAGCTGTGTGAGAGATAAGATTTCCCCTCAAAGATGCTTCCGATGCCTAGCATATGAAATGAAAAAATAATCTTTATTACTTACTGTCCCCTAAGAATAAAAATAATAAAACACAGTTACAAGTACAACTGTCTGGCCTATTATTTACAAATTAAATGCTTCAGTAATTAGCATACATTTTTTACAGGAAAAAAAAATTAAATTAAATTTAAAAAAATATATAAATGAAATAATAATTATAAAATAAAATACAATCGTATATATGAACATATAAAAGAAAGAAAGAGAAAAAAAAGTAATTCTAAGTATTTATTTGAATATTGACATATTTGCGGAAGATTGATTGACTAAAAGGTACAGAAATAAATTATAATCAAAAGGTATAGTTGACTGTGATGTATATAGGAGATGTAGATAATTAGGGTAGGCAGTCAAAGATATTCAGCTGATCAAAATAAAATGTTTATTTTATTTTAATTCTTAAAGCCAACGTTTCGACTTGCAATGCAAGTCTTCATCAGGGCTAGAAAAAGAAAACAAGCAGAGAGGTATGACTACATTGTAAAATATATGAATAAACACACCAGAACATATAGGAATGAGTGAGAAAGAAAATAAACATAAACAAACAAATAAACATAAATAACTGTATAAGAGTAAGGATGGTAACTTAAAGGCAATATGTAAAGGCTATAAGGCCAGTAAAAACTATTGAATTGAGGCTAAAAATGAGAATTAAAATGGGTGATAGCCTCAATTCAATAGTTTTTACTGGCCTTATAGCCTTTACATATTGCCTTTAAGTTACCATCCTTACTCTTATACAGTTATTTATGTTTATTTGTTTGTTTATGTTTATTTTCTTTCTCACTCATTCCTATATGTTCTGGTGTGTGTTTATTCATATATTTTACAATGTAGTCATACCTCTCTGCTTGTTTTCTTTTTCTAGCCCTGATGAAGACTTGCATCGCAAGTCGAAACGTTGGCTTTAAGAATTAAAATAAAATAAACATTTTATTTTGATCAGCTGAATATCTTTGACTGCCTACCCTAATTATCTACATCTCCTAGAAATAAATTATTTTTAAAGTTATTGAAGCTGCTTTACGAATAGAAGTGGGTAGGGAATTCCAGAAGGAGGTAGCACGAATGATGAAGAATTGGTCAAAGGAAGCGGTTTTATGTGAGGGGATATACAGGTTAAAAGGTTGGGATCTAGTGTTTAGGAGGTGGATAGAAGAAGGCAGGGTTAATAGATCAAGAATATAGGAAGGTTTTTTGGTTTTTAGACATTGGAATAGGAAATTACCCAGAAAGAATTGCTGTCGGAATTTAGGAAAGAGCCACCCAAGCTCAGAATATCGGCAAATAACGTGTGACCGCCTGGGGATCACAAAGATAAATCTAATGAAACAGTTCTTCAGTCTCCCCAGCTTCATCTCGGGATCCCCAGACAGCCCCCCATAAACCAAGCAACCGTAATCAAAGCAAGGGAAAACAAAAGAGGACACTAGAAGTTGACGGGTACTCTGGGAAAAGGAATCTCGAGATCTATACAGTAGTTTAAGGATTATGATGAATTTTTTGGAAATTTGGGCGATATGGTTATTCCAGGATAGGTGTTGATCAAAGGTCACTCCTAAATTTTTAATAGAGTTTTGGAACTGAATAGGAAGTTTATTGAGGTAAAGCAATGGATAGTAAGGAAGGGTGTTGAGGATGGGTTTTGAACCGATGAGGATAGCCATAGTTTTCTTTGGATTCAGATATAACTTATTCTTCACTGCCCAATGGTTGATGTTATCAATGTCTTCCTGAAGTTTACGAGATGCCTCGAGCATATCTGAAGGATGGTAAGATAGGTAGATTTGAAGGTCGTCTGCATATAGGTGATAATTGGAATAGTGGATAAAGCAGGGTAAATCATTGATATAGACAGAAAAGAGGATTAGTGACAAGGAGGATCCTTGTGGAACACCTTGGGTTAAAGGTAGGGAAGATGAAGGAGGATTGTTGGGTATGATGACTGTCTGGGAATGATGAGATAAGAAGGAGTGGAACCAATTTAGGGCACTATTAGATAGGGAGAAGTTTTGAAGTTTAGATAGGAGAATTGAATGGTCAACACAATCGAAAGCTTTTGAAAAATCAAATAAGACAAGGATCGTAATTTGTTATTGGTCCATAGAGGAATAAAGGTCCTGTGTGATTTTTAACAAAGCTGACTGAGTGGAATAACCAGAATGGAAACCTGATTGGAATGGATTAAGGAGGGTATTATGCTCTAGGAAGGAGGTAATTTGGGCAATGACCAATCTTTTGAGTGGTTTTGATGAAATTTGAGAGGATGGAAATAGGCCTTTCTCCAGGCTATAGGAAATATGGAGTTTTGTAAGGAAAAATTATATATATGTAGAAGGGCTAGAAGAATAGCTGGAAGACAGAGTTTGTTTATTTGTTGTTTATTTTTATCGGAATTTGATTGGCACCACAGTCATTAGTTCGGGATTTGAGAATAGAAGTGATAAGGTCATTGGGAATAATATGAGGGAAATAAAAGTTATCGGGATTGAATGCAGCTTGAGGAGTAAAGTATGACATAGGTAAAGAAATGGTTTGAGGTTTATCAGGAAAAGGGTTTGCAAAGAAAAAATTTAGGTCGTCGGGAGTGACTGGGAAATTGGAACAAGAAGAGGATCTGGTAACAGAGAATTTTCTAAGGATTCTCCACTTGGACTTTGGATCTGGAGCCAGGGATAGGATATTACGGAAATATTGTGCCTTGGCATGGCGGAGAGTAGATTGAGCGAATTTCGAAGGTGCTTAAACATGGAATAATCCTCAGGTGCCCGAGTGCACCTGAAACGCCTTCTGGCAGCATCTCTTCTCTTCATAATTTCTTTAATTGCTGGGGTAATCCAAGGAGCTGGGGGACGCCATAATATGGATGCTTTAAGAGGAGCTAAGTGATTTGATGAGAGACATTCCATCATTCATTAATGGAATAGGAAGAAAAGATAGGTTCAATAGAATGCTAGAGGTTATCAAGCAGAGGATTTATACTTTCGGGAGATAATGAGTCGAGATTTCGCCAGGAGATTTGCTTAGGGATGAGGATGGGAGCGAGGAAGTTGTACGATATTTGAATGAGGTCATGGGAGGAGAGAAACGGTACAGGATGTTGGGAGTATGTGAGTAAATATTTAGGAGAATCTACAATAAATAGGTCTAGGAGAGTGTCAGAGAACTGGGTATGATGGGTTGGTTGGAATAGTAAAATAAATAAATGAAGGGAATAAATTAGGTCTATTAAGTATGTCTATCAGAGGAATTGGTAAGGAGATTAGTATTGAGGTCTCCTGTTATTATATTGAGGAATATGGGTGAGAAGGGACATTTCAAAAGTAGGATCAAGAAGGGACATTTCAAAAGTAGGATCATATTTGACTTGAGGAGGGCGGTAGGCTATAACGTAAAGAAGAGAGGAAGATTCAAAGGTGATTTTGGTGAATAGGTATTCTATGTGAGGAGTTTCGGAAGAGGGTGAGTTTTGAGGGATTTTAACTCTCATGTTATCATGAACATATAGACCAACGCCTCCTCCATTTCGGTCCACATGGTCATGACAGACGAGAGTAAAATTAGGAATATTTACAGAGGAAGAGGGAACACTTGGTTTGAGCCAGGTTTCTAAGATGGCAATAATATGGTAGAAATTATGTAGAAAATGGAAAAGGAATTCATCATAATGTACTAGGAGGGATTGAGAGTTAACATGGCAGGTTAAAAGGATGTTATTCATAGGAAGAGAAAGAAGAATAGTTTTTGTGGAAGGGTTTGTGATACTGAGTTAGGAAGCTGAGTTCATATTTACTTTTTGGACAACAATCATACATTAGTCCTCCAGAGACAGAACCGGCAAGAGGTTTAGCAAAAGATAGAGAAGAGGCCTTCCGAAATTCTATGAAGAGTTTGGAAACAAACAAATGCAGAGTTGATAAAAACCGAAGAATGCATGAGTTTAATGCTGGCGATATGGTATATGTGGAAAATGGTAATAAGCTAAATCGAAAAAAAAACAGACAAGATTAGGATAGGCCCCTTTCCTATTTTGCAACGCATAACCTCAACAATTTATGAAGTAGGATGTGGTAAGAAAAAGAAGATCTCAAATTGTTTTCATTCTAGCAAGTTGTGTCCTTTTCTGTGGAAAAAAATGACCTCAGAGGGGGAGTTGTAAATAGGCTATACTGATAGTCTATTTTGGCTAATAATCTGTTTTGATCACTATACCTGTGTGTGTGGCAGGTTATTCTTGCAGAGGTTAGAAGACTGGATAGTTAGTTGGTGTTTATGACTTTCTTTTCTGAGTTTAACTACTTGTAATTTAATTATTCTTTACAGGTACGCTTAGCTAATTATGCTTGTTAATTATTCTATAAGATATGTGTTAATTTATAGAATAATAAATCTGTTTTTAAACCAAAAGTTCATTTGAAAACCAACTTACATGTATAAAGAGAGAGAATATAAAAATGAAATATAAAAGTGAAATATGAATATAAAGAAGTAAAGAAAAACTAAATAAATGAAAATAAGTGCAGGAAACTGTTTCTTTTCTCTCATTTAAAAATTTCCAAATCCTCCAGTTTTTTAACAATCATGACAGGCTGACCGTCATGCTAGCTAGTAAAGCTGCCTGCTGGCCGGAGACATCTCTTCCTCTATATAGATTCTATCGTCGCCGTCCCATCCGAGGTGTCTGGTGGTAAAGTCCCTTTTCACTTTCAGAAGACGGATAAACTCGTCTCGGATCGACTGTCATACAACGCTCACGACGATCGGCGGAGGGCACGCATCTTCCCTTCTCTGCCTCCTCCACTCAACCATATCCAGATCCTCGACACTGAGCTTTATGCCAAACAACTCCATTTGGCGTTTCCCCAGATTTTAGAGGAATCCCTCTAATCTTAAGGAATTTACCAGCTGATTCTCCTCAATCTGGTTAATTTTGGCCTCGAGGGTTTGACCTTGAGACTTTAAATTTTTGTTTTCTTGTAGAAGTTTTTCTATAAGTTTACCTGGCCTGGTTAAGGGACCAGATCGAACAAAACATTGTTTGCGATATGGTGAAGAAGAGCACCAAGCCAAGGAGTGTACTGGGGAGCAGCGATGTCTCTATGTACTGAAGGAGGAAATTGCAAACATGCAACTGGTAGCTTTGGCTGCCCAGCTTGTAGAAAAGCGGTTGAGACTGTATCTAAGCATCATAAATGAAGTTTCTACAGCTAAAACTTAATCATTGTGAAGCTGCTCAGGACCTATACTGGCAAACAATAAGAGAGAAGGACATTGACGTTGCTATGCTTTGCGAGCAGTATAGGAACATTGATGGGTCTCACTGACGGATGATGATAGTCGTGCAGCTATTTGGGTTAAAAAGGGCCACTTCATTCAAGAAACTCAGTCGAAGAGAACAAAAAAAGTTTTGTTTGGGTAAAAGTGAATAATATCTACATATGCAGTGTTTATGCACCACTGAGTGCAACACAAGTAGAATTTGAAGTTCTCCTTGATAGAATTACTCAAGAACTGTGAGGTCGTCATCCTCTTGTCATGGCTGGGGACTCAAACGCATCGGCCATTGAGTGGGGAAGTAGGGAGACCAATAAGAGAGATTAATGTCTTTTAGACACATTCACCGCACTTGACGTTGTTCTCCTCAACACAGGCTCAAGTCTAACGTTTTCAAGAAATGGCAATACCTCAATCGTTGATCTGATTTGTGCAAGTGCAAACCTTGCGCATGGTAACACTAACTGGCATGTCAGTTACCTTGAAAGTGGCAATTAGGTCAAGGCCTGAACTTGTCCTGGAGGTATATAATACTTGTATCTGTGAAGGAATCTTTCCAACCCAGTAGAAGAAGCAGCGCCTTATACCAATGGGTAAAGGGCCACCTAACAACTCGACTTCTTATCGTCTGATTTGTCCGAATAACGGATATAAGAAGTTCTTTTCCGACTTCTTATATCTGTTTAAAATAGAAAATTATTCCAACTGGACACCAGAGCACGCAAGGTAAGATGGCTTTTAAATCACAGAAAAAAATATTAGATCAACGGACGAATTATTTTCAGGCTCTCGTGAACAAATGTGAGCAAGATAATTCCCACAATGCCATCATTGCAGAGGAACTACTAAAAATAAATACTACCAAATGAAGAAATTGTATAAAAAAAAATCAAGAATAATACAGTTCCAGGTATTAAATTGTGGTCCTGAACTAACCACTTTATTATAAGATCTATTTATGGATATTTGGAAAGAAGATTGTTTTCTTAGGGAATGGAAGAAAAATATTATATACACAATTCATAAGAAATAGAGCTCATTAAATTATAACAACTATAGAGGTATATTGCTACTGTCATGAGTAAACAAATTTCTTTCAAATGTATTAAGCACAAGATCGATTAAGAAAAATAAATAGGAAAATATCAGTGTATAGTCTGGCTAATGGCACTCGGGGAAAAGTGGAGGGAGGCGTGGCTGGTCAAGACCAATGAGAGTGGAGCAGGGTTGCCGGTTCTATAATTCATCAAGCTCTCTTGGCTGTGATCGGAGGGTCATGTTGTTAGATAATGCTAGGAGGGAATACTCACCAAGGTCCCTGACCAAATTGATCCGTGGAACCCAGACTGGGATGGCAGGGTTGTGCCTCACTACTGAGAGCAGCATAAATGAGAAAACTGGTAATTAATGCTAGAGCAAGCCGAGTCACTCATCTGGGAAATAGTGCTATAAAATGATATATAGTAATACTTTTAAAGAGTAATAAGGGGTAGCCTAAATTATCTAATTTTCATCCTTCTTATGAATGAGTAATGGAAAGTATGTAAAAGAACCCCAAGAGAGTTTGTAAGATATTGGAATCTAACCCCAGGATGTATGCACTTAATATCTGATAGCTGAATCCCAGGAAGCTCATATCTTTAGTTAAAAGGCAAAGAGAATTGCAGTTAAGAAGGTTGTGTATAAATCGAACAATAAGTATGGTTTTTATATTTATATAAGGAAAATTATGAGCAAAAGATGGTAAGATGGTAAACGAATGCAGGAAAAATAGATAAATTACATATGGGATAAAAAAAAAAAAAAAAATTAAAAAGTTTAAATGTAATAAAATAATAAATAAAGAAGGAAGAAAACACAAGTGAACAATATTTAATTCCGGCACTCTTTTAATAAATATTTAATTCCAGTACTTTTTTTTTGTAAATCGTCACTTAAGCCGTGAGAACAAGTAACTCAAAAATTACAACATTACAAGAATCGAAAAAAAAGTTTTACAACTTCAGTTTCTTTTGGAAGATATTTTTTGAATAGTTATTAAACCATTTTTTAAGGTTGCTATATTTACCTAAATTTTACAAAAAAAATTAATTATTAGAATTTTTTTTAGATTCCTGTTATGTTGTCATTTGTTCTCATGGCTTAATCAACAAAATACTATTTATTTCATTTCTCTATTATATTCGTATGTTTAAATTCTTTCATCAAGCCAATTTCGTTGGATCTGAGAGATTAAAATTTTTCTTTTATATTTTCTTTACTTTTAATACATATAAACTGTGTATAATGTCATCTGTGAAGTATTTTTTACTAAGTCAAATAGTATGTTAGTAAGTACATTTCAGAATATGGAGAATGATGAAGAGACTCTAAAGGTATCCCTGAAGTCAGTTATTTGTATTATAAGGCTATTTTATATTTTAAATATATTAACAATATTTCCAAAAGTCTCATTTTAAATTTGTAGCAGAGATTGAGAGATGATTCCAGCAGAGAAAGAAAAAATCAACCAGTGATACCGAAAACCTAAAGGACAACCTATCTTTACCTGCTCCTTTTGTCTTTTCACACTCAGTCTGTTCTAGGATCTGATATCTTTCATAAGCTTTTTCATTTTCCTTCTTAGGTGAGTATTAATATGTAAAATTTCTTTATCTTACAATTAAAATATATATATGTATATATATAATGTAGTGATATTTCGGAGTCAAGATAAATTGTATGTAAAAGGATTTTGGTTTGAATTTGGCGCCAGCGAGAGTTCGCCGCCGATCTAATTGTTACGCAGTTTTGTTTGTCAATTTGAATTAAGGTATGTTAAATAATGATTAGGATTTCTAAATGTTTTTGTAATGTATGAATTAAATTCTATATTTTATTTTAAGTGATAAGTCGTTAAGACTTAATAAAGACGAAGGCTGTGAAGGTATAGACTTGTCCGTTAATGGTTTTTTGCGCTTGGGACGGGTACTTCTTGATTGAGACGCTCTCTTCTCGCTGGGGCCTCCAGTTGTTGACATCTCTGTTATTTTAGTGAGTTGTTAGTCACATGTGTAAAGCATTAATAAACTATTTTAACAGTCTTGATGTGATGAGTGTTTCAATAGACTGATGAAGGAAGGTTAGAAGGAAGTTTGAAACAAGAAGGATAAGTTGAGGAACAATTTGAATTATGAAGATCTACAATCGTTTCAAAGATGGAAGGTATCTTAATTACTAATATGTCAAATGTTATATAATCTGGTGTAAAATGTGTTTAATTGTTTTGTTTATAAAATATATTCTTGAGTCAGAATCATTATCTTTGAAAAGCTCAACCCTTGATATTCCCTCAAAATTTATTTAAACAAAAAAAAAAGATAACTTTATATTAATTAAAATTTTACTTTTATCTAAATTAAAAGAACATTACATTACGGCTCCCAAATAGGGACAATTAATTAACTACTAATTAGAAAACTAATTAACTTTATATTAATTAGAACTTTTACTTAATCTAATTAAAAAGAACATTACAATATATATATATATATATATATATATATATATATATATATATATATATATATATATATATAGTTAAGTAAGGTTCTTGAGCTTCAGTCAATAAATTAAAACAACTATTTTGGCGGTGTTTCAAGACTATATTGTTCTCATAATCATGCCCTGCATCTTAGTAGGAATGTCCCAGTATTCTACACACTTGCTAATTTTCTGTTGGATTTCTGAAGTTCCTTCATCACTGTAATTGCTTCAGGACACATAGTAACAGTTAAGAAATTTATCCATATATATAAATATAAATAATTGTATTATACAAAGCATTCACTCCTCTTTATTAATAGTAAAAACATGTGACATGTTTCGGGAAACAAGGTCCCATCATCAGACTGAAAACAGTATTTACAATTTACTATAATCAAACTACATTTTCTAACATCAAAACAATACAATTCAATTTTAATCTACTACAATATATCTCATTATAAATTTACCTTTAAAACTATCTCTTGGTGTTAACACACCGTGTCAGTCAGTTTCATTTACATTGTCTATAGAATAACTCTTCTACTTTATGGGTACAAGGGTCAATCCTAATCTTAACTATTGTTATTAGTGCTAAGTTGGCCAATCTTATATTATTAATCTATTAATTATACCAGCATATATAGATCCTAATTTATCTGTGTCCGTTTTATAGTTTATTGCATTATTGATTGTTTTATTAATGTATATCGCTTCTTTTTTATTTTTCTATTATGTGTTTTGGTTTCATGTTGCAAGATTTTAACGTTATCAAAATTGAATTTGTGGTTCAGTTTTTGTGCGTGTTCTAATAGGGCTGTTTGTTTTATTGTTGTTTGATTTGCTTATTTTTTTTAGTGTCGTATTTATGCTGATTAATTCTTTTATATAAATTCTGCTTAGTTTCTCCAATATAATGTTTATTACAATCTAAGCAGTAAATTTTATATATGATATCTTTCTTATTCATATGTTCTATTTTGTTCTGTTATAATATTTTTTATTTTATTTGTGTTTCATAATGCTATATCTATTTTAAAATTTTCATTTTTTAATTTCTTGATTACTTTTTGAGTTAATTCTGGTATATATTTTAATCTTTTATATTTCTTAATATATATTGTATTGTTTATATTATTTGTTATTTTTTCATTATTTTTAGCACTTTGATCTATTTCTTCTATTTTATTTTCATTATTCACTGTATTACCATAATATTCTGTTATTTTCTTTTGTTCTATCACTCTAGAGTTTTTATTATTATCTGTGTTTGGTTTCAGTATATTATTATTCTTTATTTCATTTATTAATATTTGTTTATTATTATTTCCATTGGTTTCATTATTTTTTACATTATTTCTATTTATATTCTTATGCCACATTTTATTAATTATTTTAGTGGGAACCATATTGTCTTTTAAATCTTTAATAATCTCTCTTTTTATTTTGTTTGTATAAATTTTATCTGTTAATATTATAGCTGTTTTTATATAATTTTCTATGGTATTTAGTTTTTGGTGGAGGGGGTGGTGGCTGTAAAAATTTAATAATCTATTACTTGATTCTTCCTTTTTTATCAATTTTGTGTTTATTCTGTCATTGTTTTTAACTATTAACATATTTAAATATTTAATTTTATTTTCACTCATATTCTCTCTGGTAAATTCTAATTTTTTATTCATTTTATTAAATTTATTAAATATTTCATCCATTTCATTATTGTTATCTGTTATAATTAATAGGTCATCTATATATTTTACTATTAATATTGGTTCATTAATTATTTCTTCTTTAAAACTTTTCTCCATTAAATAATTTAATGTTATTCCACTAATATTAACACCCAAACTCGATCCCATTGGGATTCCGTTTATTTGTCTATAATATTCATTTTCATAAATAAAATAATTATTATTTAGACAAATCTTCATTCCTTCAATATATAATTTTTTATTTTAGTATGTTGTTTTATTTTTTCCCATTTATCTTCAATTATTTTAATTGTTATGTCGAGTGGTATATTAGTGTATAAGTTTTTTACATCAAAGCTATTAATTACTATGTTGTTGTTGTATTTTATTTCATTTAATTTATTTTTAATTCGATGGCATTTTTAATATCAAAGTTATTGTCTTTATTTACTATATTCAAGGTTTCATTAAAGTATTTATTTAGATTATATGTAGGGCCATTAGTATTATTAACTATTGATCTTAGATTTTCTTCTTTTTTATTAGAATACGCACAAAAACTGAACCACAAATTCAATTTTGATAACGTTAAAATCTTGCAACATGAAACCAAAACACATAATAGAAAAATAAAAGAAGCGATATACATTAATAAAACAATCAATAATGCAATAAACTATAAAACAGACACAGATAAATTAGGATCTATATATGCTGGTATAATTAATAGATTAATAATATAAGATTGGCTAACTTAGCACTAATAACAATAGTTAAGATTAGGATTGACCCTTGTACCCATAAAGTAGAAGAGTTATTCTATAGACAATGTAAATGAAACTGACACGGTGTGTTAACACCAAGAGATAGTTTTAAAGGTAAATTTATAATGAGATATATTGTAGTAGATTAAAATTGAATTGTATTGTTTTGATGTTAGAAAATGTAGTGTGATTATAGTAAATTGTAAATACTGTTTTCAGTCTGATGATGGGACCTTGTTTCCCGAAACATGTCACATGTTTTTACTATTAATAAAGAGGAGTGAATGCTTTGTATAATACAATTATTTATCAATATATGTAACTCCTTCATTGAAGAATATAGATATATATATATATATATATATATATATATATATATATATATATATTTTTTTTTTTTTTTTTTTTTTTTTCTCTTGGCTCGACAGACCTTGTAGATCCTTGGCCTCCTCAACCTCTGCATATCTTAAAGTGCTGATGTTTTGAAATTTTTCTTATGTTTTTAGAACTGATGAATGTTTAACATTCGAAACTAGTCTTCAAATAAAAAAAAAAATCCAACAGAAGAGGAAAATAATTCATCAATCTTAAGATTTGTATTAGTTTTAATCCATGTCCAACTCCTTGAAAGGGAAATCATTTAATAAATTTCAAGAAATAGAACTTACAGTTCAGGAATTTTTCAACAGATATCCTAAAGAATGGTACCTGCATGGGATCAAGTAACTGGCTGAAAAATAGGAAATGGCAGTGCACCACAATGAGCAAAATTTTGATTATGAATTTTATGTATCATTAAATAAAATAATATATTATTTTTTGTTGAAAAATGGTAATTTTTTTTATACACCCTGTTACAGTATCAAACAAGAGGTTGTGATAACAGAGTGTTATAAAAAACATTTTAGGTACAATAAACTGAACAAAACACTGAATATAAAATCTGTAAGTAGTAATATATATCCTAATGTTTCCATTTTTTTTTTTTTCTTTTTGGGGTACTGAATCTGAATTTCTAAGTTGCTGCCTATTAGGATGTCAATTTCACAACAAAAAACACCAACATTTTTAAAATTTCATCACTTTCATTCCGTTATATGTCAAAAGCTATTTATATTTTGAAATAATGGGTTAATAAAGATTAAAGCAGTCTCTTGTAATTTAATTTCTAAGATCATTAGAATGCGATTTATTCAATAAAAGTAAAGAATTAAATTACACGTAAATTCAATACGAAGTTAAGGCAATCAATAGAACATGATAATTGAAGTAGCAAAGAAGGTTTTAAGATCAAATAATAAACACACATGAACAAAATAATAAACACAGATGAGTAAAGGTTGCTAGCTAAAGTAACCTTACATTAAAAAAAAAAAAAAAAAAAAAAAAAAAAAAAAACGGGAGGTTTTTATTGTGGAGCTGACCTATATGGCAGCAAAAATGAAATTTGAATACAGCATCCCAAAAAAAAAATATGAAACCAAGTGTATGAACGTTACTACCATGTATCTATTTCATATTCAGTTTTTCATTCAGTGTAATGTTTTCTAATGTGTTATAATAATAAATAATAACAGAAATGTACAATGCTCACCTGATATAATGATCTTATACTAGGTTGGAAAATAAATGACTGATCCAGCAAAAATGATCTCAAAAGTGGTTGTGAATAAATGGCAAGTCTGCTTATAAGCCCTGTCAGCTGTAGATTTACAAAAAGGTTCTGTGTTAGCATATTTTCCAGTTTATTAAAAATGGCTTGTAAGAAAGGACCTGAAATCATTTTTTTTTTTTTTAAATCATGATAATTACAGCAGCAATTCTTTCTCTTAAAACTATTTTAAGGTAAAACCCCCAATTTTCATCACCCTTGAGGAAACTTAAGCGGTATTCGTCATATTATATATTGAAAGGGAATTTCTGTGCAACAGCAATTTTTTTAAGACAGAGAGGATCTTTCCTTTCAAAATATATTAACTGTTGAAAAGTAAAATTTCAAAAAGGTTTTTAATAATTAAACATAAAAATGTAAAACAATTAGCATATGCTGATTTTTGGCAAATTTTGTTTTTCCAATTTTCAGCTCATTGACATACCAGTTTTGACACTTCCCCCAAAAAACTTTGGCATCCTAAAAATAACAGTTTTGGACAGCCCATAGAAAAAAGAATTTCAATGATATTTGGTATATATGTTTTCTTAGTTGGTACGGTGGGACAAAATCAAACAGGAAAAGGATCTCTATTACAAAATAAGAAGAAGATAGGTGGAGTCTGGTAGTTGAAATATGATACATTATTTAACAGAAAATTTATTAATAAAACATAAGACTCTTTAAAAATTAACACAACCTCCTAATCCAGAATAAAGTTAAAAATGCTTCATTTCTTTTTTTGTTGTTTAAATTTCCCTCATGGTTCTGAACATGTTCATAAAAATAAAAAAATACTTACTAAAAATAAGCTGTATCCCATTAAAAATACTGCTAAAAAGAAATATTGACGTCCCGGAAGTGGAAACTCATGTCTCACATTTTTTCTGAAATTATATTTTTGTGCCAAACTCTTCTGGCTGACGTCTTTTATACATCAGAAGCATCTGCAGTCCAAAATATTAGTAAACCGGGAGCTATTTGTCTATGGAGTTTTCACATAAAAAATAATGACATACGTATATGAATATGAAAATGATACATTTTTTGTCTTTCCTGTAAAAAGTAGTTTTTGCAGACATGAGTTACCACTTCTCAGTCGTAAATATGCTATAAAACATTTACCTGATTGATTGAAAGGCAGGAACATTTTTGATATAAAATGCACTATTGGGCAAAATTCATATTGATTATAACTCTACTCGATCTTGATAGTTTGGCCAGATTTAAGGCAGATATCTTCTTCAAGCTTCAGGACAGGGGTGAGTTCCTGGGACTTATTCTGATTGGTTTTTCTTAAGTTTGTTATGCAAATTTTTTTGATCTCTTTGAGTTTATAGGTAGGGATTTTGATATCTGTTCTTCCAAATTCATTTTTAATAAAAATTAAGTGATTCTTTATGATTTATATTATGTTTTCATAATTGATTTCATATTTCACCTAACCTTATCATTAGCAGGTTGAATGAGGGTGACTAACTGCACATTTCTAAAAGGAGCAAGGAACAATGTGTCTAACCCAAGGTCACTCTGAGCCAACTGTTACAAAATTTCGACAAGAGGGGCATGTAACAAGCACAAAGCTAGTGGTACCATGTAGCAATGGGAGGAGCAAGCAGTAATAGTCTAAGAGCCGAGGCCAAATTTCGTGACTTATTTGAAGAAAACTTTTAGACATACAGCCATAAAATGACAACCCTCAGCAATCAATTTGCACTTGTCTGCCAACTCAAAGCGGGGGCATTTCAAAATGGCGACCATCGAAAGGGGGTAGCAAATATCAAAAAATGGTATTATTTGAAGATGATTTATTTAAAGCAAACAAGAAACTGCAAACCCCCTAGGTGTTAAAAAACGTTGTCTGGCAAAATTTGGAGAGGGCGTCGCAACAGCAGACAAAATTCAAAATCCGCGTATTATAAGTCCAAAAGTGGACCATTTGAAGACGATTTATTTGAAGCACACAAGAAACTGCATGCTCCCTAGAGGACAAAAAATGTTGTCTGCCGAAGTTTGGAGGGGGCGTCGCACCGACAGACGAAATTCAAAATTCATGTTTTTTTTGCCCAAAAGTGAACGATTTATTTCAAGCACTCAAGAAACTGCATACTCCCTAGATGCCAAAAAACGTCTGCCAAAATTTGGAGGGGGCTAAGCATCGGCAGACAAAATTCAAAATCCTCGTGAAGGTGTCACACCGGCTGACATTGTTCAAAACTCACATCCTGTTCATCCAACGGTGAACTTTTTGAACATGATTTCCTTTTTTATTTGATTTATAAGCAATTTTCCTCTTGATTAATTTGAGCAAATTATATTATATTGCTTCCTACATGCAGTACCATATAATTATTTTAATATATAATAATCTTGTTCTAAAATTTTAATGTTAAAAATACCAATTAATATATATGAACAGCAATAATATAAATACCGGCCACATAATTAAAAAAAGAATAATATTTCAACTTATGAAGTTATGAAATATGCACCGCCCTGGAACAAAATATGTGGAAAACATGTAGTTCTTCGTATTCGTATGTTCTTGGAAAATCTAATGTTCTTAGTCCTTTGATCGAATAACTCGGAAACCGTTACTTTTAGTATATTTTGAGTTCTGTACATTATTGAAGCAAACCAAATTTGCAACTAATTTGGCACTACTCATTTCTTTTGCTCAGATCAATAGTTTTCAAACGGTTTGGCCACCAAAGATTATATGTATGAAATTTATATAAAGTTTTATAAAATACCAATGCCAGCACGCTAAAAACCCGTACTACTGTGAAATCCAAGTTTTTTGGCACATTTTTCGCTATAATCCCTAAACTTCCTCTTCCTATGAAGGAAGAGCAGCCTTTAAACCGAGAACAAGATCGTGTAAAGGGGAAGATGGTATGCTCTTAACTGAAAAGAATGCTGTCCTACACAGATGGAAGCAACACTTCGGGGAACTCCTCAACAAAGGAACCAATAATGAACATAATTATGAAGATGAGAGTGAGCGTGGGAGAGATGATGGAAGGGATGAAGAGCCACCTGACGATGAAGAGGTGGATGAGGCAATAATGAAATTAAAAAATCATAAAGCCCCGGGATTTGATCGAATTCAGGCAGAACTCCTTAAATACAGTGGTGAAGGTCTAAAAAAAGCCCTCCACGAAATAATACTTTCAATATGGGAGGAAGAGGACCTACCGAAAGCATGGAAACGAGGAGTAATAGTCCCCATCCACAAAAAAGGAGACCAGGCTGATTGTAATAATTACAGGGGCATCACGCTACTGCCCTGTGCTTATAAGGTCCTTTCTAATATCATCTTTTGCAGACTTGTTCCTCATGCAGAAAGAGTACTCGGGAAATACCAGGCTGGCTTCAGGAAAGGACGATCCACCACTGACCAGATCTTCTCTCCAAGATTGATCCTTGAAAAGGCACGCGAGTATGGAATCACGACTCATCATCTGTTTATTGACTTCAAGTCGGCCTATGACAGTGTTGATCGACGAGAACTGTATCAAGCTTTATATGACCTAAATATACCCACCAAACTAATCCGGCTTGCCAAAATAACGATGGAAAAGACAAAATGTATGGTGCAGATTGGATCAGACATGTCAGAAGAATTTGATTCCAGTACTGGAGTAAGGCTTTTTAATCTGGCCGAAGAAAGAGCAGTAAGGGAATCTGGGATACAAACATCGGGCACAATTTTTAATAGAAGTGTGCAGATATTAGGATACCCTGACAATCTCGACATTGTTGCCAGATCTCAATCAGCATTGAAAGACGCATTCCTCCAGCTAGAAAAGGCAGCTAAGAAGTTTGGTCTGGTAATTAATGAAGGAAAAACTAAATATATGATAGCTGGATCGGAGCGTTTCCGGGAAGAACATATTGAGGTTGAAAAATAAAAGTTTGAGAGGGTTCAACATTTTGTATACTTGGGGTTAGAGATTAATTCAGAAAACAATGTGACTAAGGATGTTATACGTCGGATCGCAGCAGCAAACAGGTGTTATTTTGGCCTCGCTAAGCAATTTAAAAGTAGGTTTTTAACCAACAAGACCAAAGTAAGGCTGTACAAGGTCCTTGTACGTCCGGTCCTGACATATGGATCTGAAGCATGGGCATGGACTAAGGCTGATGAAAATAGGCTGCTTATCTTTGAGAGAAAGATCCTGAGAAGAATTTTTGATCCGATCCGGGAGGGTGATGTCTGGAGAAGAAGAAAAAACCAAGAGATCTACGCACTCTTCAAAGACACAGACATCGCTAGGTGGATCAGTGTGAGGAGACTCAGGTGGGCGGGGCACATCGCCAGGATGGATCCGAATGAAATTCCAAAAAAATTAATTATTGAGACTATTCATCAAACTAGAAGAGTCGGACGACCCAAAATGAGATGGATGGATAGCGTCCGTGCAGATGCCAGGAACATCCTTGGAACACCAGACTGGATGGCTGCTGCACAAAATAGAGATGAATGGCGAAAACTTTTGGAGAGGGCCCTGATTCAGCTATGAATTGTTGCGCCACCTATGTATGTATGTATGTATGAAAGCAGACTAAATTTACGATCACATCAAATGTATATAATTTTGAATGAATCCCACAAATTACCCACGCCAGCCCACTGAACATGTAAAATTGCTATATTTTTACCAAAATATACACATTTAGCGTGCTGGCGTTGGCACTTCACAGATTTCAATTAATTGATGTATAAAATGTGAAATTTAATTTGGTCAGCTTTCTGTTGAAAAAAGTAAATTTTGGTTTGGACCAATTGTTTTAGAATAATATCGAAAAATAATCCAAATGATTTGGATTTAACAACAGTACAAGGTTTTAGCGTGCTGGCACGGGTATTTTACAGAGCTTGATCAAAATTTTATATGTGGGGTCTGATTGCAAATTTAGTCAGCTATCAGTTGAGAAAAAAAAGTTTTGGATCGGATGAATAGTTTTAGGGTTAGTGTGAAAAATGTGCCAAAAAACTTAGACTTTACATTAGTGTGGGTTTTTAGCGTACTGGCATTGGTATTTTACAAAACTCTATATAAATTTCATATATATAGTCTAGCAGGAAATTTAGCCAGCTATCAATTAAAAAAAAATAAATAAATTTTGGATTGGACAAATAGTTTTGGGGTTATAACGAAATATATGCCAAAAAAACTTTGACTTCACAATGGTACGGGTTTTTAGCGGGCTGGCATGGGTATTTTACATAACACATTATATAAATAAATTATATTATATTCTATAAATAAATTTTATATATAATGTCTGAAAGGAAATTTATTCAGCTATCAGTTGAAAAAAATAAATTTTGGATTAGAGTTATAACCGACAACGGAAAAGTACCAACTGCGTGTTTTCAGGAAGAAGTGCGACTTACGTGAAGTTAGCCAATTTTTGGTGGCCAAACCGCTACAATACTATTTATCTGAGAAAAAAAATTAATATTAACAAATTTGTTGCAAAGTTGATTTGCTTAAATAACATATAGAAAACATTATATACTAAAAGTAACGATTTCCGAACGTCTAAGAAATACGATTTTCAACCCTTTCCCCCAACTGCCATTTTTTGCGGCACTGACGATTGGAAAATTCATAAATTATCATTCAGAACAGTGGATAGATTACACCCATGCATAAAAAAAAAAGGTGAAATAACTCGGTATTTTTTCCTATCGGGCTCTTGGTCTATCACTTTACAAATCAATTAACTGGGCTACTATACAAGTTTTATACGAATTTTGTTACAGTGTAGTATATATTTCATAAATTCATAAGTTGAAATATTATTCTTTTTTTAATTATGTGGCCGGTATTTGTATTATTGCTGTTAATATATATTAGTTAGTATTTTTAACATTAAAATTTTAGAACAAGATTATTATATATTAAAATAATTATATTGTACTGCATGTAGGAAGCAATATAATATAATTTGCTCAAATTAATCAAGAGAAAAACTGCTTATAAATCAAATAAAAAAGGAAATCATGTTCAAAAAGTTCACTGTTGGATGAAAAGGATGTGTTTTGAACAATGTCAGCCGGTGTGACGCCTTCAAGAGGATTTCGAATTTTGTCTGCCGGTGCGACGCCCCTTCCAAATTTTAGCAGACAACGTTTTTTGTCATCGAGGGAGTATGCAGTTTCTAGTGTGCTTGAAATAAATTGTCTTCAAGTCGTCCACTTTTGGAGTAAAAAAAAGTGGATTTTGAATTTTGTCTGCCGGTGCGACGCCCCCTCACAATTTCGGCAGACGTTTTTTGGCACCTAGGGGGTTTGCAGTTTCTTGTTTGCTTTAAATAAATCATCTTCAAATAATACCATTTTTTGATATTTGCTATCCCCTTTTGATGGTCGCCATTTTGAAACGCCCTGCTTTGAGTTGGCAGACAAGTGCAAATTGATTGCTGAGGGTGGACATTTTATGGCTGTATGTCTAAAAGTTTTCTTCAAATAAGTCACGAAATTTAGCCACGGCTCTTGGACTATAATTTAGGAGAAGGGAATTAAAGGTTATTTGATCAGGCAGAAAATCTGAAAATACTCAATACTTTCAAATTCAAGACAAATAATCTCATTCACGACTAATATGAATGCAACAGCCACAGGTTAATTAAGTTGGGATCAGCAAATAATTTGCTCATATGTTCGGGCATTTTTGCCCCACTATGATGGACATACATCATGCAGAGATTAAAGGAGAAACTGCTACCATAGAACTTTTGTTTACAAAATACTATTATATTAACTAATACTTTATTCTATGATTTTCATTAAAAAAAAAAGAAGAAAAAATTACGTACAATGTCTTTAAACAAACTATATTTATTTATACTTAATAAGCCCTATAATAAATCTTATGTGCTCATTCATAATATTTATCTTAAATCATTTCCATTCCTTATATAATTGTAAGGAGACCAATAAAATAATTATGAATATCAATAATTAACTAGATATTACCTATACAGGGAGCTGATGACAAACAAGATACATTCCCATGGCATTTCTCAGATGAAATTTCAGATCCATTAGGACTGTCAAACTCACCTCCACTTCCACACTCACTGGTTAATTCATTTATTCTTGCAAAACTTTCATAACCAGAGCTTTGATCATCTGCTGATGGCAAGCTAGGATGCTCTAATTCATTTTCTTCACTAATTTGTAGTGCAGATAAGTCTAAAATCAAAATATTAACATTGCTAAAGCTACAAATTTTAATTAACAACCTCATATTTAGATCAAGAAATACTAAAAACTTTTTTTTTTAATAAATAAAACTTTTATTGAAATAGATGTACAGTCTGCCTCAGTTAAGGGCAAACAACATACGCATACCTATTAATGAAAAATATGTGTTATGATTTCAACTCAAATTTTGTGTTCCATTTTCCCATTTACATGAAGATAAATGGAATAATAACCTCAATAATTCTTAGTTCAATAAGTCAAACTATTTTTCAGCGTAGCTTGAAGATCGAGAATTGACTGTATAAACAAAAATACACTCACCACTAAAATGTGAAAAATAAAAATAATTTCTAGAAAACAAAACAAAACCGACTTCAAGATTAAGCCTACATATATAGAACTAAAAAGTAAAAAAATAATATTTTAGTTGCTTCGAAACAAAGAGAATTAAATGACAATCAACAAAATTATCGATACTATACCTATTCACAATTTATGATCAGTTATTTTTGGAGTCGGTGTCAACCGAGTTATATGAACTGATTTTAAATTATTACAATATTTTTAAAGTGTCACATTAAACTGAATTAACTTAATTTTATAACATTTAAATCGGTTCAGTGGTTTGGTCAACACAAGCGCCCAAAGATTAAGTTGCTCTGATCAGGAAACACGTTTTTCAGCATGCTTCTGGCTATAACTCCGAAACTGTTTGTCCGATCTAAAATTCATTCTTTTCATTTGAAAGCTGATTAAATATGGTGCATTGACAATGGTTTGGAGGACTTTGGATTGGAAAGATTGAATGCGTCTGTCTTGTCTTGCTGTCCCCCACAGTTCAAGTCCGTAGGTCCAAATAGGTTTTAAGATTGTTTTGTATATGAGTTTGTTATGAACTGAAAGATGAGAAATCCTGCCTAGTAGTCTGTAAAGTTGGCTGAAACTCCTATTTAGTTCTTGTCTTTTGTGTCAATTATGAGGGTTTTAAGTCAGTCTTTTGTCAAGATGAAAGCCAAGGTGTTGGATATAGGTGTAGGAATATTACTGAAGTGGATAGGTGGACAGGATTTGTGGGGAAGGGTTAAAGTTATATGACAGCATTTGGCTTCATTAACTTTTATTCTCCACTGATTGCACCAACCTTCAATCTGTAGAAGATGCCTTAGGAGGTTGAGGGAAGCATGTTTAGGATTTGAATGGGATGATAGGATGGCAGTATCATCTGCAAATGTAGCCAAAAAAAAAAAAAAAAAAAAAAAAAAAACAACAAAAAACAAATCAAATCAATGAAATCGGAAAAGTTATCAAAGTAATAGTTATAATCGATAAAGTCATTGAATGGGAAATATGAGAAATTAAAATAAAAGGACTTACTGATTGTTGTCTTGATGAAGGCTTGACTAACATTAACTGTTAAAAAATAAAATCAGTGAAAGGGGGGGGGGGTAATGACTTGTAAAAGTAATTAATGACAGGAAGGGGTGGCAGTGGCAAATATAACATATGAAAGGGATGATGAATGGTGGATAACATATGGTGGAATAACATATGAATGGTGGATGAAAACCGAACTTTTTTTTTTTTTTTTAATAATAAAAAGGCAAGGAAGATGTTAAATATGAATTTAAACATTTTGCAAAAAATATTTCAAATTACCTCAATCATCTGAACCCCAACCTTCCTTCTTCTAATTCCCCCGCACCTCCACCCTCAGTATTCTTTCTGTATTCCTACCTTATATCCCCTTCCTCTCTGATAACATTCAAAAATCTCTTCACTCAACCTTACCTAACCTACGTCTAGGCCTTAATTCACAGAATTAACTTCAAAACATCTACACCAACCTAAAAGATCGTATACCTAAAAGATCGTATTCCTAAAAGCTCGCATCTCCCTACACAAACTTTCCATCTCTCCCAAAAATCCCTCCACCTCCAAACTTTCAGAACATTCCTTATTATTAAATCATACCTTTGATTTCAAAAAAGCATTTATCCTTGCCACTGTCCCCAACCATAGTAAACGTTTATTATCAAAAACCATTTATATCCATTTAGAACCTAACCCTGTAAACCATAAAATTGATAAACAGTACATTTCGCCTCACTTATTCTCAGTTATTATATCTTATTAAAAAACTATAACCTTTCCTCATTATTTATTAATTTTTATTTAATTTTTTTTTATTTAATTTTATTTATTTATTTATTTTTCTTAATTTATTTTATTTATTTATTATATATATATATATATATATATATATATATATATATTGTTTGATCAATGATCGTGATATTTTCTGATGCAACTCCTCAGAAATCGCAGCAGCCTCTGGGTAATGGACTGTCTGTAAATTTATTAAAATGAGTGTTCGCAAGTTTGGGGAAACCTTTAGTAGAAAATAACTAAACCAAATATTAACGTAAAAATCTCTCACCCTTGTGCAGTCGCCGCTGTACCTCTGCGACTTCTCAGAGGCCTCCAAGAGAATTGCTGGCGGATGAATGGTTCCTGTAGGCTGATATACTCGGTTAAGAAATCTTCCGCTCAAATCATTACTCACTTGCATGGGAAACTATGTCTTTATTAAATATCATAAGAAACACTTTGAAAACAAAATTTTGGAAGGCTAATCTTAGCCTTGGGCATAGAGAGACTGGAAGGCCATAGGGCCTTGGGCGAAAGGTAAGTCGCTCGTTCAGCTTCAGAAGACAGCGATAGAGTGAGGTGAGTTTCTGTAGGGATTAGCGCTAGATAAGGCCATTATTAAATGTAGCGGGAGGTAATCAACTGCCCTCTGGGTAGCTATCATAAAACTAAAGGGCCAGTTGACCCAAGAAATTGCAATAGAGGGCGGCAATGTTCAATATCTCCCCTTGCTCTTTCACAAGAGCGCTGATTGGCGTGAACACAGCGCCCACCAAAATTGGGATGTTGCCCAATTTTATTCCAAAAAATTGTACAATGAAAATGGTGAGCAGGCTTCAACAAATTTATACAATAAAAATAAAAGGAAAGGAAAGGAAGATCAACTTGAGTAAAGAGTAAGATAAAGACAAAAAAAAAAAAAAAAAAAAATATTATAACATGAATAGGAGGATAATTATACTATGTAAAGAAAAGGAAACAGTCTAAATGGGCAACAATTATATAATGTAAAGAAAATAAAACAGTACCATTGGGTAAACAATTATACAAAATAAAAAACATAAAATAGCACAACTGAAAAACGATTATACAATGCAAAGGGAAGTCATTCCGGAAGCGGAATGAGCTTGTTCACGGGTCTGGTGAGAGTGCTGGTAGAGGTCTGAAGGTGGCTGCTCGTGACACCATCAGGCTTGAGCTTGGAAATAAATATACTCTGTTCAGTCCTCTGGCACGGATATTAAGAAGAGGCCCAGAAAAATGGTTAATGGTAACGTCAGGTTCATTTGCGATGAGGGCAATGGGAGTAGACTTAAGATCTGATAATGGCCTGGTGTTTAAGTCGGTGTCACGATAAGGAGGAGGCCAATGTTCCTGGCAATTGGTCAAAGAGGAGGGATCCTGAGCCTATAAACAAAAATTTTTGGCCTGCGCAGAATGAGTAGGGCTAAGACTCCTAGAGTCTATTTTGGCATGATTAGCGACAGAAGAATCATCATCAAACCCTACTGGGGAGAATTTATCAGACATTGAAATTTTAGATTGTACAGACCCTCTGATATCTACAACTGGTGGTTTCAAGAAAGTAGGCTTAATAGGATTCGATACAGAAATTTTACTCATTACACTATCTTGGTTACTATGTATGCATACCGGTTTCTCATTATCTTTATTTACAACAGAAAGGAACTTTGGACAATGTAGATTGGCTAAAGAATTGTGACTCTTTGAGGATGAGATGTAGTTGTCCTCTTCTGTAAGGGAAACAAAAGACTTTTCATCAGATGAATCACTGACAATTGTATCATCACCACCTGAGACAATTGGCTAGGGCTGGTAACTAGTGTAGAGGTTATAACAGGTTCTTCTTTTTTCAATTGTAAATATTTAGATTTAATTTTAGTTAACATGCTATTAAAAGCAATTGCAGGGGCTTGAGTACCCACATGATTTTGTTTCGATAAGATAGCATTAAGGTCACCCCTTCAATTTGGCTTGAAGGGAGGGTAAATCCTCGAAATGCACCTGAACAGTGAAAATATCTGAAAGAGTGGAACCTTTAATTTCGTCCCATCTGGAAGTAATGTCCGCGAAAACAGTTTCCCTTTTTGCTAATAGTTGGGCTTGAAGTATAAGATTTTTAGGGAGAAGATTGTCAGGGATGCAGTCAAAGTAACACCACTTTAAAGAATTCATTCTTTAACGTGGTGTTACTTTGACTGCATCCCTGACTATCTTCTTCTCCATTCATCATCCAGTCAACTATAAGATTTTTATCTTCTGCAGGCATTGTAAATTGTAGTATAGAAATAAGAAGGAAATTGTAATATACACAGTAGAGTAAAAGGAAAAAGAGAAAATGTTGCAAACTTAATTACTTTAATTATAGAGTAAATATAACAGACGCTTGAATAAAAAACAAAATGGCGGGGATACAATACGAGATGTTATATCAAGTACGTCGCCAGTAAAATGATGACTGAGCGTTGTGACGTCAGATCACAGCTGATAGTATGAATGTGAAATATGAGCTAGGAACAATGGCTGACTATAGCGTCAGTTGTAAATTGGTAAATTACTGGAAATTTCAACGGGAAAATCAGTAAAATAAATAATACAAGCAAATGAGTGAATGCTCAATCACCCCAAAATTGCGAAAACACTTATTTTAAAGTTTAATGGAGCAATGTGGTACAAGATGCGGCCCGGTCGGACCAAATGTTTGATCAATGATCGTGATATTTTCTGATGCGACTCCTCAGAAATCGCAGCAGCCTCTGGGTAATGGACTGTATGTAAATTTATTAAAATGAGTGTTCGCAAGTTTGGGGAACCTTTAGTAGAAGATAACTAAACCAAATATTAATGTGAAAATCACTCACCCTTGTGCAGTCGCCGCTGTACCTCTGCGACTTCTCAGAGGCCTCTAATAGAATCGCCGGTGGATGAATGGTTCCTGTTGGCTGATATACTCGGTTAAGAAATCTTCCGCTCAAATCACCACTCATTTGCATGGGAAACTATGTCTTTATTAAATATCATAAGAAACACATTGAAAACAAAATTTTGGAAGGCTAATCTTAGCCTTGGGTGTAGAGAGACTGAAAGACCAAAGGGCCTTGGGCGAAAGGTAAGTCGCTCGTTCAGCTTCAGAAGACAGCGATAGAGTGAGGTGAGTTCCTGTAGGGATTAGCGCTAGATAAGGCCATTATTAAATGTAACGGGAGGTAATCACCGGCCCTCTGGGTAGTTATTGTAAAACTAAAGGGCCAGTTGACCCAAGAAATTGCGATAGAGGGCAGTGATGTTCAATACCTCCCCTTGCTCTTTCACAAGAGCACCGATTGGCGCGAACATGTATGTATATATATATATATATATATATATATATATATATATATATATATATATATTTTTTTTATGCTGACGGTGATCGCACGATTTCTTTTTGGCAAAATGTTTAAATTCATATTCAACATCTTCCACGCTTTTTTTATTAAAAAAAAAAAAATAGTTTGGTTTTCATCAACCATGTGCCCTCTTTCATATGTTATATTTGCCACTGCCACCCCTTCCTGTCATTAATTACTTTTACAAGTCATTATCCCTCCCTTTCCCTGATTTTATTTTTTAACAGTCATTGTTAGTCAACCCTTCATCAAGACAACATTCAGTAAGTCCATTTATTTTAATTTCTCATTCTTCCCCAACCTCTTCCTTCGTTTAATGTTATGCAAACTTTATTATTTTTCTTACCTTTCTATCTTATCATTTTCCTTCTCATATATATCCCTTATACTTATTTTTAAATTCCAATTAAAAACATCTGTTAATAAAATTGTTACATTGTATTAGTTTACACAATATAAAATTTGTATTATTCAATTATTTTATTACAACTCTATCTTTGACTAGACTTTGCTATTATTTTGTATTCAATTATTTGATTAATTTCAGATATTCTTATAATTATGTAAACAGCTATTAATTCTTTCGTTGATTAATTTACTTTGTATTATTATTTTTTCTTTTTCTTTTTCATTTTTAAATTATTTTTATTAATTTATTTTTTAAATATTTGTATCATCTTGGTCACATCCAATTTTTTGTTATTTTAGCCCTGATGAAGTCCTGCAAGGCAGGTCGAAACGTCGGCACGCCAAATATAAAGTTTTTAATTAAAAAACTTGACGTGTTTATTTACCTGACTGCACCCCTGATGATTTCTTCACTTAAAAATCATCTCACAGTCAAAAATATAATCATCATAATTAATATTTAATTTCATCTTTTAAAAGAATACAAGAAACCATGCAATTTTATTAAACACTGTATATTTGATTTTGTATTAAATACCCATTAGCTAATGAATATAAGCAACATATAAATAATTTTCATATAGAATAGAAATTAGATGAAACTAAAAGAACTGGCATTGTATTCTCATATTGGACACACTAACTTATTAGACTGCAGACTGGACGGTCAAACTTAAGAGACTGCAAATTTGCATGATACTGACAATTATACACTAGTAGATATAAAAAGGAAACAAAGATAAGATAAATTGTAATCCGGAGATAATTAAAGTTTTGAGTATACCATTGGAAAGCTGATTAAATGTCACAACTTCTGTGAGATTCGGCAGCTCGCAGGATTTCATTTTGTTGGAAGAATAGTGACCCTAAAAAATTTGACATTAACTTTACTTTTTTTTATTTCTAGCTTTATTATCTCAGTCTAAAAAAGAAACTTGTCAATAATGAAAGTTTATTAGCTTGATAGAAAATTTAATGCCAATTCCAAAATTGTAGTCACATATTGAAAAAATGTGTCAAAGTAGAGAAAATTTGGCTTTTATTAAAATAAAAAAAACATGGTTTTCTTGCATAAAAACAACTTTAAAATTGTATATATCTGGAACCAGTTGAGATAAAAATGTGCAAATTGTGGCATTTATCTGGCATAAGGACATTGTTTTATAGATCTGCCAGGATCTGACGATTCTTTGAGGCCGAAGGATATCCTTGGCCACTCTCCTTCCACAATTAGAATTAGTTTTCGTCCTTAAGGATACTCAACGTTTTCAGTATTGTATTCTACTTGCAATGCACCCTGTATACATATTTAAAATTTTAGTATCTTACCTATTATGGATGGATTTTCTCCATTGTAGTTGTAAGTCCAAGTAGATGTAGCTATAGCACATGCTTCAATTTTTGATCTTGCATCAGCTAAATATGCTTGATAATCCCCATACAAACTTCCTTCAATTTTTTTGCTCCTGAAATATAATAGATAATTTTTTCTTGGGTCACGGTTAAATTAAAGAAATTAAAACAACAAGAAGACAACTTTGTCCAATATGTATTTACATATAAGTATATAAAAATAAATAGATAAAAGAAAATAGAACATATTGAGGGGCAAAATGTGGTTCAGATCATTAACTGGTCATCGGGAAAGGACATCAAAAACTCATAATAAACAAGAGAAAGGAAAATTGTATTTTGTTGGATAAATTTAATCTAGAGTTATTACAAGATCCATTAATAAGGAATGATTTTGCCTTATAAGTCAAAAATAGGTTCGAAGTTCTACGAGCGTTAGAGATTGTGATATCAACAATTTATGGTTAGGTAACAAGTATAATATTAAAGTTATTGATTCTTATCTAGACCAAATCAAAAATAAAAAGAATAAACCTTGGTTCGATAATATGCTAGCGATAATAAAACACATACAAAAAAAGAAAAATGGCTAAATTAGAACCTGTCAATAATCTGAGAAAGAATGTCTCCTACTTCCATAGCTTAAAAAACAAAACTTCTAGGTTACTCAAACATAAAAAAAGTGATTATCATAAAAGAAAATAAAGAAATAGAACCTAATAAAATAGAAAACAACGTAAGGGATGTAAAAGGTCATTAAAAGATCATGTAAATGTTTTGAGCGCACAATAAAGAGAATAAGGGATGAAAATAACAATATCCTGGCAGATCCTGTAGATATACTAGAAAAATTCAGAAAATTCTGTAATAGTATTTGAATTTGGAAAATACCATAAATTTCCCTCTTAGTATTCACGGAATGGAACCGTTAATAGAAGAACCAAGCAAGGAGGAAGTTGATATAGCCATCATAAAATTAAAATCCTGTAAAGCAACCGGAATCGATAGTATTCCTGCTGCATTAGTTAAAGTGTGTAGAGAAGCTAGAGTTTCTAAAATCAGTAAAAATTATTCGAGAAACAGGAAAATAGCAGCATGACAGTTAAAATGTGCATGTAAACTCATTGGATTTAGTAATCCCAAAACAATAATCAGATTGAGTTGCCAGGTAAACTACTGAGGGGTAGACCAAGAGGTAGATGGGAGGATTGCATCAGGGCTGACCTTGGGGATTTGGGTTTAGAAGGGGTGAGTTGGAGAAAGATGTAAGATCAGAGGTCAGTAATGTCACAAGGACTACTGTAACAACCACTTACTAGTCAGTTACCTAAGCCTTCAATTATAGTTGGTATTACTATGAAAAAAACCTTCTATACCAGTATGTGTACCTCAACTGATAATATAAATATTTCACAAATATTGTGTATTGTTTCAATAAATGAATATAATACAGTAAAACTATTCTACAATTGATATAAAATTGCATATAAATAAAAAGGAGAGTAGATAGATAGAAATTCCAATTGTTGATACACTTTTGAGACGCATAATTCATAAGCCAGCAAGTTCATTTTCAACTTGATGTATATATGGTACAGAAGAATCGATCTAGTCAGGAAATAATAAATGATTTGCCACTTTATAGTGGACATAACCACAGCCTATTACATTGCTGTTACTTTGCCATTGTTGCTCACCAACTCATGCTTATCAAGATGACTAAAGAGACTAGATAGTTGTTAATAAGGATTTCATATACAGTAGAGCGTTGATTATCTCAACTAATGTTGTCAGGGGTGTAGTCCAGTCAATGAACACATTGTAGAGTGCATGGAATATGCAATAATTTTTGACTTCATAGCTTTGTTAGTAATAGTTGGAAGGTAAACATACTAAATGTCCCCGCCCCTGGGGGGTGAGCTAACGGTGGGGGGAGGGGAGAAGTTACATTATTTTGGTTTTTCGATAATATCTCGAAAACGGTTGACTCCAGAAAAATATATTTCAAATAAAAGCTAATAAAAGCTAATTAAATTTACTATACAAATTGTTATATATAAATCTGTCGTAATTTTAACCGTTTACGAGATATACGTTTTTGAAAATCGGTTATTTTCAGGAAAAAACAAACGTCACCTCATTTTTTGTCAAACCTTTCCTTCTATTACGTTCCA
The DNA here is from genome assembly GCA_003667255.2 of Euschistus heros. NCBI lineage: Eukaryota > Metazoa > Arthropoda > Insecta > Hemiptera > Pentatomidae > Euschistus > Euschistus heros. Next base: position 872,774 of record RCWM02000312.1, read on the forward strand.
CAATTGTTTCTCAGAAAAAACGTCAAAATCAAAATTGTATAGCATTAAATTTACTTTAATTTCATATATACGTTTCTGGTATTTGCTTCAAATGTTTAACAAAAAGTGAGGTAAAAATTTTTTTTATTTCTAAAATTGTCGATTTTTAATAACGTATATCTCGAAAACCATTAAAATATCTACGAATACGTATATAATTAATTTTATAGGAAATTTAATGAGCTTTAATTTTGATCTGCAGCATATTTTTCTTGAGTCCCCCGTTTTCGAGATATAAACGAAAAACAAAATTAGGACCTTCTCCCCTCCCCCCACCTTTAGCTCACCCCCCACTGGCGGGGACTTTTAGTATCTATACCTTCAAACTATTCACTGGACTAGTGGTTCGGATAATCGAAATTCGTTAAAAAAAATTATTATGTGTAAACAGCATCTACCAACAGTTCACTTATTGCTTTTTCAAATTTCATGACTCAAACTGTGCGTCTCACTATAAAGATTATGGGGTACCTGATGATTGAATTAGAAATATTTTTGATTCCCGTTATTGTTGATCTACCAACCCCTAAATAGATACGTCTGACCTATTAACTTTTTCTAACCACGCAATGATTTCCATTTTGTCTTTAAATGAAAAGAGCTCTCATTTCCTTATTTTTGGCATGGATGATGACATGTAATTTTTAAAACAAAAAGTGATCACAAAGATGTATACCTGACACAGAACGATTTAAAACTTAATTGAGATCTATTACCAACCAATTGATTAGGAAGATATTTAGAGAAACAAATGAAATGGTCTAATTAAGTATACAGTTCTCAGTAAACAGAAATGTAGGTACGTATAGAAATTTATTTTTTGCAATTTATGAGAAATAAATTGAGCTTCCCTTATGGACATTCATGGAAAAACTAATTTTGTTTTTCATTTAATTTAATTTTAAATAAAAATAATTTTAACAATACAAATAAGTAATTAGATGATCAATTTAATCAAAATTACATTCCAAAAAAATGGTTCTGTTAACTCAATGCTCCAATAACTGACGTTCGGATAATCGAAGCTCCACTGTACTTCCTTAGCAATTAAATAAATCTCCTGGAATTATTCTTTAAGCAAGAAAATTCATCCACTGAATTTGGACAGACTAAAAGAGAACAGTTATTAAAAGCATCCCAGATTATTAGAAATGATGTTTAACTGTTAAGATTACAAACCATGGTTTTATTTAAATTTGTTTAAGATATTTAAATAAAATGAACATAATTAAATGTTTCAATTTACTTTGTTTTAACCACTGTTCATATTAGTAAGAGTCTACACTAACAATTTACATAAATAAAAATAAAACATATTTTGTGCAATTTTTCAATTAATAAAAACCATTTTATCACACACAACAGGGTTGCTGGTTTTAATATAACTATTCTGGGATAATATTGTACCTAAGGCATAATGAACATAAGAAAAGACTGTATGTGATTATAAAACCATAAACGAATTCCATATTAATAAAAAAACAAATAAAATAAAAAAATAAAGAATTACAGTTTAAAGCAGAAAATTGGAACATAATTTCATAAACAGGTCCAAAGGGAAACCAGAATAATAAGAAAGAAACTATTGGCTAAAATGAAAATAGGAATAATAATCTGAATTTCTTAATCTTGAAGTATAATAAAGAATGAAAGGTTATGCATATAGCAAATGAAGTATATGCCATTCCTTGTGGACAAAACTGTTGTATATTATAAAAGCATAAGGTGAACAGAGGGAGCACAGGAAGAAAAGATAGAGGGAAGGGGCTGTTTTAATTCATTATAATCATGCCCTTTAAAAAAGAATTTATTAATATGTAGAGCTAACAAAATACAATGAACAAATTTATACAAAGTTCTATAAAGTAAGAAATAATTCATTACTATTTACAGACCTATAGATGTTTGGAGACAACTGCAGAAATTTTTCAGTATTTTCACAAAATGGATCTCCTTGACCAATACGTGATTTCTGAGACTCCATTATATGATTGCAAGGAATTAGGTATTTAAAAACCAGCTCAAGCATAACATCCTCACAATTTAATTCAACTAATGTTTGCATGAATGATAATGTGACTAAACAAAGCTGGAAAAAAATAATAAATAAATGCTAAAAATATAAGTATGTATGCAAAATTGTATTTATAAAGCATTTGGTTCCAATTTATTTAAATGAAAATACTAAATAAATCATTAATATAAAATAAATCAATTATGCATTGTTTCATATAACTGATTGAATATATTATGAAAATTCAAATAAGTACTAATTTTATTAACAGTGATATATAGACATTGTTCTTTATTCTGGACACAGCAGCCTACATTAATTCAGATAACAAAAAAAAACAACAAGAATAATACTAAAATGATATTTAGTTTATAAATCAGTTAACCAGTTTAAAGATAACTGATGAATATATCTTTGAAACTTAAATAAATGATAATTATGAATCGTAAAGAAGTGATAAGAAATAAAGTATTAAAAAGAGATTATTCATTATTCACTTAAAAAATGAATCATAGATCAAGGATCAAGAGCATAATAATCATCTGCATAAAGTTTTTTTTTTTTTTGTAACACAACATAAAAGTTTGTGATAAAAATAATATGGTTGACTATAGAAAATAGTTTATGAAGAAGGTAGTCTGGGATGCAGTCCTGAGTAAGTAAAACACATCAAAGTTAAAAAACTTTTAATGGAGTGCAGACATTTTCACATTGTTTCCTTCAGGGCTAAAAATAACAGAAACTAGATGTGAACAAAGGGTGACAAAAATTAACAAATAAACTAAATCAAATAAAAATAAAGATCAAAAGGTGTAATAACATAATTATGACATATGAGGGTTGTCTGAAAAGTTTCCGACCTAACAAAGATACAAGACATTTTTTCTGAAATTTTTTTTTTATTTTTCAACAGTCTCCTTGGAACTCTACACTATTCTCCCAGTGATGCTTCCATCTCTGTAACCCATCCAAATAGTACTCCACGTTTTTCTCTGCAAAATGATTATTTGCGAAGGTGATTGCCTCCTCATTTGATGAAAATCTCTGTTCTCCAAGTGCAATTTTTGGATGAGGGAACAAAAAGAAGTCGCTTGGGGCTAGATCTGGTGAGTAAGGCGGATGGTCAAGCAGTTCAAATCGTAATTCATGGATTTTCACCATGGCAACCCCTGAGGTGTGTTGTCTTGGTGAAGGCAGAACTGGCGTTGTCTTTTCTGCCTTCAGCTTGTCAAGAAGTGATGCGTAGTATGCCCTGTAATGGTTTTTCTTTTTTGAAGATAATCAATTAAAATAACTCCATGGCTATCCCAAAAAACAGTCATCATTTTCCCAGCCTAAAAAACAGTTTTTGCCCCCTTTGTAGTCAACTGTTTGGACTATAGTTTTGTTTCAGGTGTATAATGGTGTATCCAAGTTTCATCTACAGTCCAAAATGGCTGAAACTTTGGTGAGAAACTGTCAACAGATGAACAACATATTCATTATACTTTTATTTACGAGTACTGGCATTTTCACGTTGAGGTTGGAAACTTTTCAGACCACCCTCGTAGTTATCATTATAAATCTGAAAAGTACAATCTTTAATTATTATAGTGTAATAACAAACTAATGCCTATTAAAATTTTGGGTATAAACAGTTACATTAAATTTTAATGATAAAAAAGTAGAACAGCACCGACAAGGACAAGTAATAGGTCATCAACATATTTTTAAAATAAAAAGAATGTCTTTAAGAAATATTGATATAATGTTGTTCAGGAGATCATTAAAGACAATGTTAGAAAGGTCAGGCAAAAGTGGATTGGCCAGGGCAAGTCTAGAGAATTGATGATAAAACTATGAAAGGATAGGCAGCCTGATTTACAACACAATTCTAAGCATTTTAGGTAAGAGGAATGGTTAAGGGGCGTCCAAGATTCTATGGATGTCTAAATATTGTTTATAATAAGGGGAGCATTGTATACAGTTGTAAAATAGTGCATAAAAATAGTAAACAGACTTCCAATGTCAAAGGAAACTAGGATGAAATAGAATGCTAAAGGATAGTAGTATTTCTATTAAATGGAAGGAATTGTGGATATCATTAGGGTTATCATGGCTAAGGATTTGAAGATAAGGGAGGAGGAATTTCCTAAGCTTAAGGGAAGGTGAATTGATATTGAAACTAACAGGATGGAGAGAGGGGTATTGGGTTTGTGGTTTTCAGGAAGTCCATAAAAACAGAGGACCATAGAATTATAGGAGTGGTGTTTCTATTTCTATCTAGCATTATTTTTTTTAGTACACTATAATAATTAAAAAATTATTTTTCAGATATATCATGATAACTATGATATATTTAAATATAAAATTATACCTTTTGATGTTTATTTGCAATTTAATTTAGTTTCTCTGTTAATTTTTGTTTTCATTTGTTCACATCTAGTTTTTATTATTTTTAGCCCTGAAGAAGACAATGTAAAAATGTTGGTACTCCATTAAAAGTTTTGTAACTTGGACGTGTTTTTTCTTATTCATGACTGTATCAGAGACTTACTTCCTCATAAAATAAAAGTATGTAGTTCAAGAGGCAGTTTAACAATGATCTTAATTTTGAGCCATTCAAGCAATTTTACTTGTCAATGGTATATAAAAGACTGAACTTTTGTTTATATTTTTATTTTTTTAATCACAAGGGAGGATTTATGCATGAAGTGCCATTAGTGAGAACATACCCAGGCCCTGAGTTCAGTACATCATGCACCTACACCAGGATATTGCACCAATACAGCACACAACATCTCTACACTACAGACTAAGATAGGCTCAGTACACACCCTAGGGCCACCTTCCTGAGATCGGTGGATGCTCTGAGGAGGAAGCCCCTGTACTTGACTTTGGAGCAGTGGGAAAGTAACTTAACTCTTCTTAATTATGAGACTACAAAGAAAAAAAGCAGGACTCCTACAAGGTGATGGACATGGAAACCACCTAATTGACTTATAATTTGTATTTTGGAATATGTAAACCCTACATATAGCCCAGTCAAATAAGGAGTTTTTAACAGCAAACCTCGGAATAAAAGCAATGAAGCTGAATTTTTGCGTGTACCTTCGTTTTGGCCTTCTAAATAAGGGATGAAAAATCACCGACCTCAGCGTGTTAGCATAATTTGATATTCAAGATCAAAGGTGATAAAGATCATTTTTTTCAAATATCTCGATTTCTATGCCTCGGACATCAATCTAGAAGGTAAAAAAACTTATATAATAAAATTCTCTATAATTTTGGTTCTATTCACTTTTTTTTTAAGGATTAACCGTTTTCGAGATATAGCATGGTGGAGAAGGAGAAGCGGGCACCGGGACAAACATTTGCTTCTAGTGTCTTTTTTTTCTGGATATTATCGATTTTTAACAACCTATATCTCGAAAACCGTAGAGAGTTGGACAAATATGTATAGAAACAATTTTATAAGAAATTTAATTTGCTTTAATTTTAATTTGTAGCATATTCTTCTAGAGTCCACTGTTTTTGAGATATAATAGAAAAATCTAAACATGGGATCTTCTCCCCTTCCCCCACCGTAAACTGGGGAATCTAGTTCCCCCAGGGTCGGGGACTTTTAGTATCTTTACCATCTAACTACGCCTAATGAAGCTGACATCAAATATAGTCGCATATTTCATGCACTCTACACCCCCCGTAAAACTAATGGGGCAGCACTGTATTAAATTCCGTAATACACCCAAGCAAGATTGCTAAACATGTATAATTGGGTAAAATATGACAATTCTGACATTTTCAATGGGCTTGCTTGGCTGTATTATGGGTTTTAATCAATATTTCATATGAAGGGCCTGATAGTAAATTTAATCAGATTTTAGTTAAAAAAATGAAATTTCAGATCGGACAAATAGTTTTGGAGTATAGTGAAAAAATGAGCCAAGAAAACTTAGATTTAAAACGGCAAGCGGTTTTTAGGGTGCTGGCATAGGTATTTTATGGGACTTGATAAAAATTTAATACACAGATTCTTATAGCAAATTTAACCAGCTTTCAGGTGGAAAAAATAAATTTTGGTTTAAATTATTATTTTCGGAGTTATAGCCAAATGAGTGCTGACAAACGAATTTTCACGGAGAATTGCGACACAAGACAAGAGTGCTGAAATGAGGGGTGTAGAGTGTATTTTTTGACATCACAGCTTCATTAGGAGTAGTTAGAAGGTAAAGATACTAAAAGTCCCCAGTCCTGGGGGAACTAGATTCCTAATTTTACAGTGGGGGAGGGGATAAGATCCCATGCTCAGGTTTTTCGATTTTATATATCGAAAATGGTGGCCTCTAGAAAAATATGCAACAAGTCAAAATTAAAGAAAATTAAATTTCCTATAAAATTGTTTCTATACGCATTTGTCCAACTCTCAACGGTTTTCGAGATACATGTTATTAAAAATTGATAATTATCGAAAAAAAAAATTGTTACCTCACTTTTTGTCAAATATGTGCTCCGATTGCCAGAAACGTATGTATGAAATTAAAGTAAATTTAATGCTCTACAACAGGGGTTCCCAACCGGTGGTATGCGTAGCATAAACGTTTCAGGTGGTACACATGAGTGAGTGATGGCGTCGGGAGTGAGGCGACGAGAGCTGTCTTCCTCTTCTTCCCCTCACTTCCATTCTTCTGCCTCACAATATTGCCAGTGATTTTGCAGTGTTTATATGTTGTTCTAATAGTTCATTGCAATAATAAATTGTGATTTCGTATAAAATAACTGAACTATTAAACGATTTCTGACGTCCTCTTCTACTTCAAAGGATTATGCTAAAAAACCTAAATCACTGGCCAATCGTAAATACGATAAAAGCTACTTACAGTACGGTTTTATAGTGAAGCCAGGGACTGAAACTAGTGATATTCCTATTCCTCAATGTGTTGTATGTCTTGAAACACTTTCGAACCATAGCCTTCTTTACTGATGCGACACCAAAATACTAAGCACCCTGATTTGATTGGTAAGCCGATTGAATTTTTTAAAAGAAAATATAATTTGTTTAAGAAAGAAACCCAATGTTTAACGAAGTTTGTCAATACTGATATTAACTTGTTAAAAGCGCCATACCTTGCTAGTTTAAGAACTGCAAAAGATAGAAAGCCTCACACAATCGGTGAGACGCTTTTACTGCTGGCCGTAGTGGATATGGTCCAAGCCGTGTTAGGAGAAAAGGTAGCCAAAAAAATTCAAAAAATACCATTGTCAAATAACACAGTAAAGAGACAAATTGTCGATATGTCTAATAATATTGAAGAACAACTGGCTTTGAAACTCCAAGAATGCACTTCAACTTGATGAAAGCACCGATGTTACAAACATGGTGCAGCTACTTGTTTTCGTGCGATTTGATTATAAAGCAGAGGTGATAAAAGAGTTTTTGTTCTGCAAACCACTTGAATCAAATACCACAGCGGAACTCATTTTTAAGGTAATTGATGAATATGTACTCAAAGTAGGCATTCCCTGGTCTAAGTGTATTGGCTTGTGTACAGATGGGGCAAAAGCTATGTCAGGTAGATTGACAGGGCTAGCAGCAAAAATGAAGGAAGTTGCTCCTGAATGCAAAAGTACACATTAGCTGCTAAAGGTATGCCGGAAAATCTTAACTCCGTTCTATCAGATGCTGTGAAAGTTATTAGCTTCATAAAGGGTAGGGCTCTAAACACAAGATTATTCTCCTTGATGTGTGAAGAAGTGGGTGGCAAGTCTCCTGCATACAGAAGTGAGCTGGTTATCTCGGGGGAAAATTTTGAACCGTCTGTTTGAACTGAGACCAGAAGTTTTTATGTTTTTAAGTGAAAAAAATCATGACATGAAACAATTGTTTGTTGATGAAGAATGGTTGTCAAGATTGGCTTGTCTAGCCGACATTTTTGACAAACTCAATAGAAATAGAAATAGAAAAATAATTTTATTCTGGGACCAAGTCCCCTAAGAATAACAAATTGTACAGAAAGAAATGAAATTAGTTACATCTGGTCAGAGACATGTTGAATAAATACACTGAACTTGGGACTTCAGGGACCAAACACAACAGCCTTCACAGCCGTTGACAAAATAAACTCCTTCAAAAGAAAGTTGGTCCTGTTTTGTTCACAAATAAAGGAGGAGAATTTATCTGCATTTCCCACTCTATCATAATTTTTTGAAGAAAATGAAATATCTCCAATGCCAGATAAGGTAGCAGATATCATTGTTCACTTGGAAGGCCTTTAAAAAAGCTTTAAGAAGTATTTCTCAGAAGATTATTCAAAAGTGGACTGGATCAGAAATCCTTTTTCGGGAACCTCACCAAATGAATAGGAACTAAAAGAAAGTTTTATTGATCTAACAGAAGATAGTTCCATGAAAGATTATTTTAAAGAGAAATCTTTAATTAACTTCTGGATCGGATGTAAAACCGAGTACCCTATAACCATTTGTAACGAGTTACTAGTGTGAGAGTGGATTTTCTGACCTCTTGTACATAAAATATAAACCCTAAAGCAGAAAAAGTGTTGAAGGGGACTTAAGAGTGAAGATAAGTTCCATTACTCCTAATGTTGATATTTTAATCACAAGCAAACAACAACAAGTTTTGCACTAAAGACTATTAAAGTATACAGGGTGAGTATCTCTTAGCGTAAAAAAAAAAATTGGGTGAAACTAGATCAAAAGTGTAGCCAAATGCCGCAGACCTCACCTTTCTATTCCAATCCGTTGCAGATATATGGTAAATAAACGATTTTTTGGAGGAAAGCATGTTTTTTACGATAAAAGCTGTAATATCTCCATTTTGTTTAAATATTTTTCAAATATTGATCACATTTTCGGATTTAGCAATAAATTTCCTATAAGATCGGAGTAATTTAACCTTGAATTTTACAAACTTGGGACCTAAAAAATATCTTTATCTTCACCTAATTTAGGGAAGTTACAATTTCTTATAATACTTCAGCGCTCACTGCTTTTCATAAAAACAATCCACAAAACTGCAAAGCTCTCAAAAACTTGCAAATTTAATAAGCTTTCAAATGATATGTTAAACGTAATGATTTTGTTTTTATTTCATGGAGAAATTTACTTTTGAAACCGAAAAAACATGGTGTTCTCATTTAGCATACAAATCAGGTACTTTGGTAAATAAGACATTATGATAATCGCTTGATGAAAATCTGTATTTTAAATAAAAGAAACACTTCATTAGAATAAAAAGCAAAGAAAAAATATAATATTTATTGACATAAATTTTAGGCCAGTTCAGGTATTCATAATAACAACAGCGACTTTGACCTCTCTCAGTACTAAGCACATTATCGCTATTTCATAGTTATTTTCCTGTTTATTTTGAAATGGGAGGGGATTATTGTTTATTATTTTATTTTTATTTTGATATAATGATTGAAAGTTTGATTTGGAAATTAAGAAGCTACAGAGATAAAAGTGTCACTATCATTAGAAAGACCCTTGCTAATATTGCTTATCCTTAGCTTGAGGGCCCATTTTATTTATTGGGATTATTTTTTTCTGTTTGGCAATACACCTGCGAAGATGGCAACGTTCACAAATGGTGAGTACGCTGACATACATTTTTTGTATGGTTTTTGTAATGGAAACGCGAGTGCAGCGCGGCGGGAGTACCAACTTAGGTTTCCAGATAGGCGCCTCCCCTCTACGATAGTGTTTTCACGAACTCATCAACGTTTATCTGAAACAGGTTCCGTTCATAAGTTACGTCAAGAATTGGGACAAGTTCCTCATGATGTTGAACTCGAAGAGGAAATTATTGATATAGTAAATGAAAATCCCAGTGTTTCATCAAGAGACTTGGCCCGTGAAATTGGTATCTCCCAAAGGTCAGTTATCAACATTTTGCACCGAGAACATTTTCACCCATATCATTTCACACAAGTACAAGGGCTAGAACCTAATGATCATGTACATAGAATACAATTTTGCCGCTGGCTTTTAAATAGAGACATTCAAGAACACCAGTTTCTGAGGAAAATTTTATGGACAGATGAGTCTCTTTTTACAAGGGAAGGAATTTTTAACGTCCACAACCGGCACTACTGGGCAGCTGAAAACCCACATATGGTTCAAGAAGCATCTTTCCAGCATCGTTTTACAGTGAATGTGTGGGCTGGGATAATAGGGGACCGACTCATTGGGCCACATTTTTTGCCCAGCAGATTGAATGGAGAAAGTTATTTGGATTTTTTACAAAATATTCTACCACAACTTATTCACGACATTCCACTTGATGTTCAGCAAAACATAATATTCCAACACGATGGTGCTCCTCCACATCATTCGGCAGCAGTACGGGAATGGCTGAACCAACGATATTCGACCTGGATAGGTAGAAATGGTGTGATACATTGGCCAGCTAGGTCACCTGACTTAGCTCCAATGGACTTTTATGTGTGGGGCTACATAAAAAGCGAGGTATATGCCAGAGAAGTGACCAGCATTGAGGTCCTAAAGACGAGAATTCTGGAGGCCGGAGCCAAATTGCAACAGCGTCTGACTTTAGCAGTGACCGTAGGGGCTGTGAGAAAGAGAGCAAGAAGCTGCATTCGAAATAATGGAGGACATTTTGAAAATTTAATAAAATAACGGACTCTGGCGGCGCTTTATTGACAGTGATTCTTTTATTTTCAAATTAACAAATTTTTTCTTTGCTTTTTATTCTAATGAAGTGTTTCTTTTATTTAAAATACAGATTTTCATCAAGCGATTATCATAATGTCTTATTTACCAAAGTACCTGATTTGTATGCTAAATGAGAACACCATGTTTTTTCGGTTTCAAAAGTAAATTTCTCCATGAAATTAAAACAAAATCATTACGTTTAACATATCATTTGAAAGCTTATTAAATTTGCAAGTTTTTGAGAGCTTTGCAGTTTTGTGGATTGTTTTTATGAAAAGCAGTGAGCGCTGAAGTATTATAAGAAATTGTAACTTCCCTAAATTAGGTGAAGATAAAGATATTTTTTAGGTCCCAAGTTTGTAAAATTCAAGGTTAAATTACTCCGATCTTATAGGAAATTTATTGCTAAATCCGAAAATGTGATCAATATTTGAAAAATATTTAAACAAAATGGAGATATTACAGCTTTTATCGTAAAAAACATGCTTTCCTCCAAAAAATCGTTTATTTACCATATATCTGCAACGGATTGGAATAGAAAGGTGAGGTCTGCGGCATTTGGCTACACTTTTGATCTAGTTTCACCCAATTTTTTTTTTTACGCTAAGAGATACTCACCCTGTATTTTAGAATAGAATAGAAAATAAACTTTATTCTGGGACGATGTCCCCTAAGAATAATATAATGTACATAAATGAATACAATAAGTCTAGCTTTCATAAGATGAAATAAAATAAATTAACAGTCTGGTTAACTATTTACAATTTTAAAAATAAAGAACAAAAATAGAAATAAAAATTTAAAAAATCCAATAATTGTAGGAGAAAAAATAAAAACCTATTTTTTTACATCTACTGAATGTTTTTTTTTATTTATTTATTTATTTTTATTTTTTTATAGTGAAGTTTTGCTAGTCAGTATCATTCTGGAAGGAAAGGAGGTATTGAAAGAGAAGGGATTTAAATGTGGACAGAGATGGAGCATTACAGATATTACAGGGTAGTGAATTCCATAAGGAAGTAGCACGGGAAATGAAGGAGTGGTCAAATGATGTACTCTTATGGGAAGAAGTATACAGGTCTGAGGAGCGAGATCTTGTAGTGCGAGAGGAGACCGAGGATCTGAACTGGAAGATGTTATAGATGTAGGAGGGATTCCGAGAATAAATGGTTTGGTAGAGGAAGGAGGCTAGGAAGTAATTTCTGCGGGATAAAGGATAAAGCCATTTTAACTCTGTATGTAGATGTGATGTGTGGGAGGCTTTTGGAACCCTAAAGATAAATCTAACGAAACAGTTCATTAGTCTTCTTAGTTTACTCTCGAGTTCCGCCGTCAACCCACCATATGCCACACATCTGTAGTCAAAATGGGATAGGATAAGGGAAGAAACCAAAAGTTGACGAGTAGGTTTCAGAAGGGAGTCCTGAGAAGAATGGAATAGTTTAAGGATGGGTATAACCCGTCGAGAAATTTGGGAGATATGAGGTTTCCATGAAAGGGTTTGGTCGAAGGTAATACCAAGATTTTTAACTGTGGAGTGGAATTGAATAGGTTGGGAGTTCAAAGACAGGATCGGGAGGTGGGGAAGGGATCTCAAATGGGTATTAGAACCTATAATAATAGCCTGCGTTTTTTCTACATTTAATTTTAACTTGTTATCATAGGCCCACTTGCAAATGCTATTAAGGTCCTCTTGGATAAGGGAGAATGATTTTATTAAATCAGAGGGATAGAAGGATAGATATATCTGGAAATCATCCGCGTATAGATGGTAGGAAAAATGGTGAATGGAATTTGGTAAATCGTTTATGTAGGCACAAAAAAGGGTAGGAGAGACACTGGAACCTTGGGCTACCCCTGATGTCAACGAAAGAGAAGAGGAAAGTGGCTGGTTTGGTATGGATACTATTTGAGTTCTACTATAGAGGAAGGAATGAAACCAGAGGAGAGAGCTTGAGGAAAAAGATAGGGCTTTTAGTTTCGTGAGGAGAATAGAATGGTCTAGGGTGTCAAAGGCTTTAGTAAAGTCTAGAAGGATAAGTACAGTTACTTTTTGTTCGTCAAGAGCAGTATGTATGTCATTTGTAATTTTTGTTAAGGCTGTCTGAGTTGAATAACCAGGTCAGAACCCAGATTGGAACGGATTAAGGAGATGAGAGTTTTCTAGGAAATTGGAGATTTGTGATTGAACTAGTCTTTCAAGGGGTTTGGACAGATTGGAAAGTATTGATATGGGACGGAAATCGTTAAGCGAAGATGGGTTAGATTTCTTTTGTAAGGGTTGTATTTTAGCTTTCTTCCAGGATGAAGGAAAGATGGAATTTTGCAAAGAATAATTATATATATGTAGGAGGACTGGAAGGATAGTAGGAAGGCATAATTTGATTAATTTTAGTGGAATACCATTATGTCCAATAGCTTGTGTTTTACATTGGAAAATGGCATCAATGAGGTCTGAGGGTGTGATATAGGAAAAATAAAAATTGGAGAAGTTAAAAGGAGGACCGTTTGGAGCGTAGCTGGCGGAAAGAGATGAAGAGTTTGATGATGAGGTAGCGAAAAAGGAATTCATTTCGTTAGGAGTAAAAGAGAATGAAAGCGGAACATTTGAGGATTTACTGAAGGAAAGTTTTGATAGAATTTTCCATTTTGATTTTGGATCACAGGCACTGGAGAGGGCTTCATGAAAACATTGTGATTTAGCTTTTCGAATGGCAGTTTGAGTCTGGTTTCGAAGGGATTTAAACAGAGCGTAGTCGTCCTGAAGTCTAGTCCGTCGAAAACGTCTTCGGGCGGCCTCTCGTCTCTTTTGTAGGTTTTTGATTTCTTTTGTGATCCAGGGTGCTGGTGGACGTCGGATTAGGATGGTTTTTAGGGGGGCATGTGAGTCAAGGATGGATAAGAGATTGGATGTGAGGATGTCAACCATGTTGTCGATAGTGTGGGAGGAATATATAGAGTCCCAGTCCAGAGTGTCAATATCATTTTGGATTGAGGAAAATGTTAAGGAATCAAGATTGCGATAGGAAATGGTTTTTGGGATGAATGTTGGAGTTTGGATATTGTATGTCAGGGATATTAAATCGTTATTAGAAAGAAACGTGATTGGTAACTGGGAAGAGGACATAAGGCTTTTAGGAGAATCAACTATTAGGAGATCAAGCCATGTATTAGATGTAAATGTGTGGTGGGTAGGAGAGAATGGTATCACATGTAGGTTGACGGAAAAAAAAAGGTTTTCAAGATAAGACTCGTCTGAGGAATCGGAGAGGAGATTGGTATATTTTGTATGATGATTTTTTTTTTTTGCTGGATTGGTATATTTTGTATGAGGATTTTTTTTTTTTTGCTGAGTTTGTACTAATTTTTTATTTGTATGTTTTTAGACCTATGGCTAATAAATAAAACTGTAAATTAATACCATTTCAATCTTTTTATTTCTCCTTTATTATAAGCATGTTATAAATAAACAAATATCTAACCATTAAATATGAAGTTTTTTCAGGAATTTAATTCAAAAAGCCTTTCAACACTTTTAGAAAAGTAAATATTATACGTTTATTAAAATATTTAGGTCTGGTGGTACGCCAGAATGTCTCAAAAAGTAAATTATTAAGCAGGTGCAAAAAGGTTGGGAACCCCTGCTCTAAAACTTTAATTCTGACATTTTTTCTGAGAAACGATCGTGGAAGGCATTAGAAGCAAATGTTTGTCCGAACTGATGCCTGCTTCTCCTTCTCCACGCTATATCTCGAAAACGGCTAATTCTTAAAAAAAAAAAGTGAAGAGAACCAAATTTATAGAGAATTTTATGTTATACCTTCTCGATTGATGTCCGAGGCATAGAAATCGAGATATTTGAAAAAAAACATTGATTTTCGTGACCTTTGATCTTGAATATCTAATTGTGCTAACACACTGAGGTCGGAGACTTTTCACCCTTTATTTAGAAGGCCAAAACGAAGGTATATGCAAAAATCCAGCTTTATTGCTTTCATTCCGAGGTGAAATCCTTATTTGACTGGGCTAATTCCTAAGAAAATATCTTGGCAAAATCTAGAACACATAACCCCGGATAGAATAGAACCCCTACTTGACTTACTATCCCATTCCATTGAACCCATCTATTCTTGCCCCTCAATTGACGAAATGGTGGAATGCCTCACATCGAATCTTTATACTGTCCTTAATCATCTTGCCCCTCTCAAAACCTCAATTATCCGACGACTACCAGCTCCTCCATGGATTAACCCTGACATTAGGAATCTGATGAAGCGAAGAGATGCTTCAGGCGTACTAGACATTATTCATCATTTAAGCTTCTTCGAAACCTCACCCAGTCCTCTCTCTTTACACCATGCTAAAGCAAAGTATTTTCAAAATATCCTATCCCAAGCTCCTGACCCTAAATCTAAATGGAAAATTATGAGAAAGTTTGCTGTAACCAGTTCCATATCTGATAACAATCATCCAGTCACTCCAGATGAACTTAATTCCAATTTTGCTGACCACCACCCTAATGAACTCCCCATAAACACCTTATCCTATTCTATTCCTCAAACCCCTTTTAATTCTAATAACTTTTATTTTCTTAATATTTCCCCTATTGACCTAATTGATTCAGTCTTTAAATCTCGAACCAACGACTACGGCTTGGTTCAAGTATCTTTAAAAATAATAAAAATCTGCCTTCCTGTTAACTTACCTGCCCTTCTCCACATATATAACTTCTCCTTACAAAGCTCCCTTTTCCCTACAGCTTGGAAAAAAGTCCTTGTCCGTCAATTGCATTAAGTTCTTTCTCCTTCTTCAGTTTCCCACTTTGGACCGATATCAATCCTATCAAATTTATCTAAACCATTGGAAATAGTAGCAAATACCCAACTCACCTCCTTTCTTGATGGTAAAACCCTCCTTAATCCTTTTCAATCAGGCTTCAGTTCTGGATACTCCACGCAATCTGCTTTGGTAAAAATTACTCAAGACCTTTACTCCTTGGACCAACAGAATATTATGATCCTGATCCTCTTTGATTTTTCAAAAGTTTTCGATTCTGTTGACCATACAATCCTCCTCTCCAAACTCCATAACCTCCCAATATCGAATAGTGCTTCATTCCTTTTTATCTCACAGTTCCCAAACAGTGATTATACCTGGAAAACCTCACTCATCTTCACTACCACTCTCGTGAGGAGTTCCCCAGGGATCTGATCTTCTCTTTCACCTACCCTATTTTCTATTTATATTAATGACTTGCCAAATTGCATCCATTACTCCCAATATCATCTTTATGCTGACGACTTGCAAATATATTTATCCTTTCATCCTTCAGATATGCTAGAGGTGACTTGCTGAAGAAAGACATAGATAGCATTAACCTATGGGCAGTGGAGAATAAGTTGAGTTTGAATGCAGAGAAAACAAAGGCTATCCTCATTGGGTCAAAACCTCACCTAAATGCCCTTCCCTACTATCCACTGCTTTACCTCAAAAACCATCCTATTCATTTCCAAAATTCCATTAAAAATCTGGGAGTAACTTTTGATCAACATCTTACTTGGTGTCGAGGCCGACACTTTAGTATTTAGTATAGATTTAGTTTAGACTTAAGTTTTCAAATTATTTTTATTATTGTATTAATCACATGGCCTCATAAAAATTTAGCCTGAAACTGTATCTTGCAACTTCAAAAGTATTTAATTTTAGGCTATTTTCTACTTGATGTAATATTTTTACTCCCGAGTCTTTATTAAATTTGTGGTTATTTTCATTTAGATGGATATGGAGGATATAAATATATAATTTTAAATTATCTCTCACTGAGTACCAATGGTTAATTTCAAATCTTACCCATTGACGTCTAGCATGGTGAGTGGCCAATGAAATGAAAATAACCACAAATTTAATAAAGACTCGGGAGTAAAAATATTACATCAAGTAGAAAATAGCCTAAAATTAAATACTTTTGAATCACTAGAAATAATAAAATCGTTTAAAACCGATCCAAATTTTTGTTTAAATGATCAAATTAACATATCCAATAGCCCTATTTTAAATTTGTTTCCCATAGGAACGGAAAAAACCCAATGAGTCATAAGGGAAACCCCGTTGTAAATCTAAAACTTAACCTACCTGCTCCCTTTTACTTCTCACAAATTCAGTGTTTTAGTTACCTCGAAGGTGAGTGCCTATGCTTGATTTCTTGTCTTATCTTTTTAAAAAACTTTAGTATATATAATCTATGTAACATAGTACTGATGTGTTGAAAATTTTATTGTATGTTTTAGAACTGAAGATGAATGTTTAGCATTCGAAACTAGTTTTCAAATAAAATAATCTCAATAGAAGTGGCATTTAATTCATCAATCCTAATTGTATTGATCCTTCTATATCATCATGCGTACCTCAAGTGATGCTGAAAAAACAGTTCTAGACTAATGGCATGAGCTTGAATGGGGTTATGACTAAATTGGCCGAGGTGACTAAGAGTACCAAGGAACGTAAAGAAAGATGATCATGGTTAAACAAAGAATATAAATGAGCCACTGATACTAAAAATAAGCATACAGGGACAAAATAAAGGGACCTTTCACCACAAATATACTGAAGAATATAAAAGGATATGGTATATAAAGAAGAAAACACATAAAAATAGGAAGATACCATGGGAGAGGGAAGAAATGAAGGAAATAGATTGATTTTAAAATATAATAGTATGCCTTTAATTATAGGTATATACTAATTATTTTATTATATTATATATTAATATAAAATATATTTGACCGTAGATGTAAATGAACTGAATCCTTAACCATCATCAATGGTTAACACAAGTTATTCTTAACAAAATAAATTACCATGTAATAAACTTTTCCACTAAAAGGAGATATGAACCTTTTGTATAGAAGCTAGCCTAAGCCTTAAACATAAGGAAATATTTCTAGCTCAGCCATCAGAGACGTTCTCTTGAATTCTGGAATCTCTGACAAGTAATCTCTATATTAAATATGATAGTCTTAGTTACCTACAAATAATCTCAATTATCAACAGGCAGCTATTAAAAACACATTCTAGAATCAAGAAATTTGTTAGCCTTAATTTCACTTCCTTGATTATTTTCATGTTTGGTAAATTTAATATAAATAATTCATACAGCCATAAATTCTCTTAAGCAATTATTTAATAAAGCTTTCTACAACTACAATGGAAAAAATAAACAGAAAATGTTTTAGAAAACATAAAAACCAAGTAAAATAAATATTAACAGACATACCTTCGAAAAACAATTTATTCTTTCAACCAATATATCTATTAGGCGTAGGCCATCATAAGTTTCAACTAAAATGAACTTGATAAAACAGTATATTAAAGCTGGTTCAGTAAGACTTCTTAAAAAAAGATCAAAATAAGCAGTGGCAGTTATCAGTTCTTGATCAACATTCTAAAAGAGACAAAAATCAATTAAATAACGTAATTAATAAACAAATTTTTAAAATACACTCCTGATTAATATTTTAAATGGAACTTAAAATAATTAATTTAAATAGTAACAAATAAAGAAACAAAAACAAAAAAAAATCTGATATTTATTGAGAACAGTCAATACTGATAATAAGAATATATAGACCGGCACCCCACCACATGCAAATTTAATTGGAAATACATGAATTTGTTTCCTAACCCATTTTATAGTATCATCCGACTTAAAATGAGATATAACGTGGTCTGGCAACCTGTATCCATCCGTCGGAACGCGTTGTGGCGAACTCCTAAAATCGCCCAAAATAGCAAAAAATAATTCCATAGGTATGTTCTTGAGTTTGGTCTCATTTTTTAGTGTATCCTTTTCTAAACCAGAATCAAGTGGTCTGGCAGTTGAAAGCCGTCCGAATTATGCTGCCATTTCGGTTTTTATATCGCGGAAAACTGACCCGAAAAGTGAAAAAAAAAAATTGATTTGCCTTTTTTTATATATGTTGATAGCATTCATAAGAGTAGTTAAAATCCAAGTTTACAACCCTCAAAACCAAAAGTGTTTTTTGTAGTACTCGAAATACCGAGAATTGTTTGCACTATTTTCATTTTTTCGCTTATATCTCGTAAAATATGAAAATTTGTTGGACATATCATATTTGCAATTAAAGAGCTCTAAATTTGTGTCAATTTAAGTCTAATTGCAACTCTGTAAATTAATTTATTGCGGAGATAGAACTCTCCGAAAATGGTGATTTTCACAAACATTGAAATTTTTCTGTTAAGAGTCAAGTTCTCGGCCAGAAACTGATGAAAGTACTGGGCGTACTGGCGTTTTGGGAAAAATAATAATCAGAATCGTAAGCACAAACTGAGAGAGGGAAGGGGGAGTGTTGTTATTGTGCCTGTGTTGGTTTGTGCCTTCAGTCGCTTGCTAACTGCTAAAGCACAACCTGAATACTGTTTACCTCAGCTGATCATGCTGAAAAAAATCCGCGATTTAGCAGCCAAAAAACGTTCTTCAACCTTAGTTCAGAAAAAAATGAGTGACTATTTTCCAAATGTTTAGTTTTTTGTTTTCTTTATTTATTTTTTATCTTTCTGTACAGCATAATGTTTTTGTGTGTACAGTACTGTACTTTCTGTGTGTGTATAAGATTGTATACGTACTATGTAAAATATTACGAACTTCATGTGCAATACATTACATAAAATATAGTTACCTTACTGCAGCACAGTAGTATTTCATAAAACAAACTACTCACATTTAACAATACAACGTGCTTCTTATTTTATTGGAACTAGTATGTCAGTGTTCTTTTTTTGCATGCTACATACTACAATTACGCTTGGAAAGCACTTTGCTTGGTAATCCGAACGATTTGATAGTCCGAACCACCCTCGGTACCAATTAGTTCGGATTCTCGAGGTTCTACTGTAGCTTTAATGTGAGCCCTAAAAGATGCCCGTAGAAATTATTTTCTGAGAAAGAGGAAAAGATTGGAAATTAGGAAAATCGGGTTTGGAGAGAAAATCATATATACTGGTTTGACAAGTGTGTGAGTCGGTAGGAACCAACCTATTTCATTTTTAATTTATTAATATATACATATAAGTAGAGACCGGATTTTCGTGCAGTAAAAAAATCAAAATATGCAAAATCGTGGAGTAGAAAACTCAAAACGTGCATTTAAAAACTTAATACATGCAGCAATCCATTTATTTACACAAACATGCTTTGGAAATTATCGGCGTAAAATAGTGCTGCATTTAACCATGTACCCCATCGCGTTAAAACAGGTTCTGGCAGAAGTTCACATTTCATTGCGATACTTTACCACACGAGATGGGGATTTGAGAAATACTTTTTTTCCGTTTTTTACCAGTTTTTTTGACTTCTAGGAAGATATATCGCACTTTTTAAAGTACCCGATTCAACCCATGAGCTATGCATGTGACATGAATCATATTTGCATAAAATGTTTTGAGAGCACGACCAGTTGCCATCATGTAGGGAGCTGCATCTGTCTCTAATAGCAGAACTTTGTTCTGGTATTCGATATTTTTTTAAAAATCCATTAGACTGTCCTTAATGAAATGTGAGGTCGTTTCATGGTTTGCATTCAAAATTACTTTACATGAAATCAACGATAGGGTTGGTTCGATCTCCCGATGAAGAACCTCAATTAAAAGATTACAAATGTAGAGGCCTGTTTCGTCGGTAGTTTCATCGACTATGGCGTATATGTAACGGTTTCCATTTTTTTCTCGAATTTTCATAATTTTCGAATTGTCGAGTTAAAAACAAAGTCTAAATAGTGTTTTCTCAGAGTACTTTCGTCCGGTATGATTTTCTGAGTGTAAGTTGATAAAAATGTTCGGAAAGAAGGTGACTGAAGTTTGAATAAAAGAATATTAGCCCCTACTAATGCTCTACACAAGTCAAGGTACAACACATTCTTACTACAGGATGCTTTGAAGGTTTTCTTTTCTTAAGTTCAAGCTGTTGTTTATGGGAATCTAGAAAAAAAATTAATTTAATTACAACCGTTTCAAGAAAGTTGATTTTTCGTTTAATTTTGGTCCACTATGATTAAATTTCGTTAGAACAATAGAACAAAGTTGATTGATTCTTGCTAAAATCGTTTTTTTTATAAATTAATAAAAAACTTACCTGATTTGCAATGTGCGTCTATTCGCAATTTCCTGTCATGGCCTATTGTTTTCACACAACAAAAACAAAACACCACGTTCCCATCAATTTTCAGTTCTGGATATTCATTTGTCCATTGTTACAATTTTGTAGAAACACTCGCGGCCGTTTTTTAGCATTTTCAAAGTTGATTGTTTGAAATCTTGTCAACAACTGACCCTTTGTGCTAAATCAGAAGTGGGGAATAAAATAGGAAGCGGGGAGTATAATTTTCTGAGGAAACAACTTAGCCGCAATAAGATCATTTAAAAGTAGTATATCACAAACACATTTGTTTTAAGCAACTTTCTACTTTCAATTTAAAACTAATTAACATATTTAATATAAATATGTTGCCTTATAATCGCAAATATAATTTTTTTTAAATATATAAATAATTAAATGAATAAAATTAGATGAATTGTGCAATTTCGTGCAGTAAAACCTGAATTCGTGCAAGTAAGCTCAAAAAGTCTAAATTCTGCAATTTCGTGCAAAATAAAATTTAAAAATAAGAATCCTTAGGTCATGAATGAGATAAATCTTGGGTTAGAAAGCGCTAAACCAAAGCGAACTAAATGTGCAGTAATACACAGATCCGGTATCTACATATAAGTATCTATTGCTTTATTTAAAAAGATGTATCAGTACCAGAAATTTCGCTGTTAAGAAAGTTCCGCTTAGCGGTTCTCCACGAAAACGCGTTTGTATGGTACTTCTTTACCTATAACTCCGAAACTATTAGGTCCTCCTCACACGAGTCGATTGTTGACTCGTCGAGAGGTTTGCGCGTCTCTCTCGTCTTGTGCGATATCTGCGGCTCGGGCGTCTGCCATCCGCTCATTGGTCGACTTCAGTTTGTTTGCATCTCGCGACCAGAACTGACCTCCTCCGCATTTTTAAACCCAGAACGTAATAAAAATGAGCAGTTCAAGTAGTGATGAGGAAGACTTTGTGATGTTTTTGTGGTACCGGCGCTTGAAAAGAAATAAACATAGATTATGGGTGAATCCTTATATTCAACGTAATTTTAATACTCGGTTATTTGTTGGTGCAAAAGAACTGGAACAGAGTGACACTAAATTTTTAGCATTTTATAGAATGTCGAAAGATTCATACACCACTCTATGAGAATTCATAATGAGAATGAGAATTCATTATGAAGATACCAATATGAGGGAATGTTTGGGTGCTGAGGAACGCATACTTATAACTTTGAGGTAAGTTTTATATTTAAGGTAAGAAAAAAGAATATAATACAAAAGAATAGATTAAAATACAGTTAGAAAATAAAGTAAAAACATAAAAATTATATTAAAGACAAAATTTGCATATGTATGTAAATATGTGTGTATATAGGTAGGTATATATATGAGTGAATATATATATAATGTATGTTTGTGATTGTATATATGTATGTGTGTGTGTGTGTGTGCGTGCGTGCGTGTGTGTGTGTGTGTATATATATATATATATATATATATAGAGAGAGAGATATTTAAGAACGTATAGTCACAATTTTTGTTTATTCTATTACTAGGATGTTATATTTTTCTTTCATTATAAATTATGATTACATCACATATATTTAATTTGATTGTTAGTATTGTATTTTAAGTTGAGTCTGGTTTATTATTTGGTACAGCATGTAATTTTGTGAATTGTAAAATTATATAAGAAATAAAGAAAAATAATAAAAAAAAAAAAAAAAATTAAAGACAACAAAAAAAATAATATATAAGAACTTAAGAGAAGAAAAATATAATACAACTAGAAAATAAAGAAAAAACTAAAACTTAAAATGAACTGTCTTCTGGGGAGGGAGAAGGATCTGGATGATTTAATCACAAAAAAAAAAAAAGAAGAAGAAAGAAAATGAAATTATAATCATCTCCATGACGTAGAATCGCACGGTCCTCTTGAGAAATCCCGTGCACTACCGATCTCACGAGACGAGGAACTGCTCGGTTTTTGACGAGCACAAAACGACCCGTATGCGGACCTCAATGTAACCCATTGTTAGTTGAGTGGAGGGGAGAGACGAGCGCAATTTTTCTCGAGCACTTCGAGCGTCGACCCGTGTGCGGAGGCTCTTAGTCCGATTCGAAATTTATTTTTCCCACCTGAAAATTGGTTAAATTTACTATTAGCTCCTAGACATAACATTTTGATCAAGTCCCGTAAAGTACCCAAGCCAGTACGCTAAATACCGCTAACTGTTAGGAAATCCAATATTTTTTGGCACATTTTTCGCTAGAACTCCAAAAATATTTGTCCGATCCCAAATTCCTTTTTTTCATATCAAAGCTAATTAAATTTAGTATCAGATCCAATATATGAAATTCCAATTAAGTTCCGTAAAATACCCAAGCTATCACGCTAAATGTTCCAATTTTGGCAAAATATGATGTTTTTGACATGTTTAGTGAGCTGGGGTAAGTATTTTACGAAACTTAATTGGAATTTGATATATATGATGTAAATTTCAAGAAATGTATATATAAAAAAAAAATCTAAATACAAATAACAAAATGCGTACAGAAGTAAAAAAAATGCCGATCTTGGTTAACGTTTTGTAGACATGAAATCGGAATTTGTCCAAGTAGACCGAAATAGGTCTGCATCAATGTCATCCATCGCAGTAGCAGTAGCTCACTAGCAGCCGTGGTATATACATCAGCTCCCTTATTGCACTGTGCAATTTTTTTTTGTTTTTTTAATATATAATATTGTTTCATTACTAACTATACGGATATAGTGAAATATAAATTTATAGTGTCGCTAATTTAAACAGAAAATACATTCTCGAGGCCAATAAGTAGATAAAAGACATATATATTTTCTGCAATA
The DNA here is from genome assembly GCA_003667255.2 of Euschistus heros. NCBI lineage: Eukaryota > Metazoa > Arthropoda > Insecta > Hemiptera > Pentatomidae > Euschistus > Euschistus heros. Next base: position 896,515 of record RCWM02000312.1, read on the forward strand.
GACGAAGGTAAGCCTAGCGCTTAATTCTCTACCTACCTACTGATAAGACTGCATGTCCCCACTCTCGCCACTCCCTACTCTATCTCTAACTCCGCCATTTTACTTCAGCATGACTCTGTGCCCCGTTTGTAATTCAACCGTTAGCCGGGACGGAAAAGCGGCAATTACGTGCACAACGTGCCACTTAATATTCCACAAAAAATGTACGGGAATCAAAGAACAGGATGAAAGAGACCTTAAAAGTTGGAAATGCGACCCCTCATGCAATAAAAAAAAATCACAAACCCATCTAATAAAGACGATCAAACAATAACCAAATCAGAGGATTCATCGGAGACCGGTTTGAAGGAAATCTTAATGGAAATAAGCAAACTATCGGGAGAATTCAGAGAAGTTAAGGAAACACTTAATAAACAGGTCGACATGTCCTTTGAAAACTCAGAAAAATTAAAAAAAGTGGAAGAGTACGCTAAAAATCAAGAAAGGTTAATAGAAGAGTTACTAGCGGAAAATAAGTCTCTAAAAACGAAAATTACTAAGCTCGAGACAAGATCAAACAAAGGAGAGCAGAAACAATTAAGTAATTCGTTAGAAATTAGGGGTGTGCCCCAGAAGTCAGGAGAAACAACAGAGGGGATAATTTGTACCATAGGCTCAGCTCTGGGGATAAAACTCAAAGCAGAAGACCTAGATTTCGCGGAAAGAAAGAGATCTAGAGATGAAGACCCCAGACCGGGACCGATTGTAGTACGTTTTTTGTCCGCCAGGTGGTCAGGAATGAGTTTATTAGGCTCCGAAAAATAAAAAGAGACTTCTCGACTAGGCACCTAGGATGGGAAAGTGACGAAAAAATATTCCTGGGCGAAGAAATTACTCCAGTTAACCGCCACTTGTACTGGCTGGCGAGGCAGAAGAGGGCCGCCGGCAAGCTGAAATTCGTGTGGTTTGCCGGAGGCAGAGTTCGATGTCGTCGAGACAACGGGCACCGTGTCGTCCTGGTTGACCAGGAAGAGGACTTAGATGTTTTCTCTTGAGAAAACTACTCGGTTACCATCGATATCTCAGCCTAAGTATCCTCATTATCAAATCGAAGGTTTATTTAAGAAACGATTTTTTATTTATTTTTATTTTTTGGTTTCAAATTGTTATTTTTATTCTTTACTTCACAAGCATGTTCCTATCCATTTTTGAATTCTTAAAAACTTTTTCCAGGATATCACTTATTTTATATTGTACTTTTTATTATTCTATTTTTATTTTATTTTTTGGATTATCCATCTATATTTGTTATATTGGATACAGTGTTTCCCTTATTGCAACATCCTTTATTACCATATAATTGTGAACTTACCACTAATAGCCTTGTCAGAACCGAATCCTATAATTACCCTCACCAATAAGCCTGTATTGACCCTATCCTTCCTTAAACCTTACTATGAATAATATACTCACGGCATGTCATGTTAATGCACAATCTATCCCTGCCCATTATGATGAATTCCTACTCCATTTCCAGCAAAACTTTTACCATGTAATTGCGGTTTCCGAAACATGGCTCAAACCTTTTATTCCCTCGTCCTCACTCCAATTACCTCACTATAACCTCCTCCGCCATGATCGGGCTAACCAAGTTGGCGGTGGAGTTGCACTCTACATTCATGAATCACTCAGATCCCGTGTCCTCCACTCCTCGACCAATCCAGGTTCTCCTCACATAGAATACATATTTACGGAAATTACTGTCAACACCCAAACTATCCTGTATGCCGTCATATACCGCCCCCCACAAGTACCCTTCGATCCAAGTCTTGAATCTTTCCTATTCTCCATAGTTCCATCTTATAACCACATTATCATCGCCGGAGATTTCAATGCAAATTTTTTAACCGATAATCCCGACAAACATTACTTTAATAACCTCTTTCAATCCCTAGGTCTTTTCATAACTCCCTATTCTGCCACCCATCACCTTTCCCACTCGGATACTTGGCTCGATCTACATATTATTGACTGTCCCGCAAAAATGCTGACTCACTCCCAACACCCTATACCCTCTCTTTCCGCCCATGATTTAATAGCAATTTCCTATGATATCCCTGTTCCTTCCTTCACTCCTAGAACCATAACATACCGCAATATAGATTCCTTAAATTTCGAAATGATCCAATCCGATCTCGAATCTATAGACTGGAACGCCTTCTACTCCATACCGTCCTTAGATCCCATGGTCGAATCCTTAACTTCCAATCTTCTATCCATCCTAAATAAACATGCTCCACAAAAAAAAGTAACAATGCGCTGTCCTCCAGCACCATGGATAACTCGAGAAATCAGAGAGTTGATGAGAACCAGAGACGCTGCCAGAAAAAAATATATCCGAACTAAACATCCCGAAGACCTAATAACCTTTAAATCCCTCCGTAACCGAACCCAATCAACCATCCGTCGATCCAAATTCCTATATTACCAGAAAACCTTTTCTGAGCACTCAGACCCTCGCCAAAAATGGAAACTCCTCCGCCGAATCCCCTCCTTACAATCTAATAGAAGCTGTGATGAAATCACGTTTTAAATCTTTGGGACCTGATGGAATCCCAGCAAGTTTTATTAAGTTGTGTCTTCCAATAATCCTAGCACCTCTACTCCACATCTATAACTTCTCCCTGCAGAACTCAATATTTCCATCTGCCTGGAAAAAAGCTCGCGTGCTTCCCTTAAATAAAGTCCCTAACCCATCCTCCGAAAAAGACTTCCGACCCATCTCCCAATTATCTAACCTTTCCAAACCCTTAGAACACCTAACTCAAGTCCAGATATCCTCTTTCCTTGAGCAACACCTTAATCCTTTTCAGTCCGGGTTTAGAACTGGCTATTCCACACAATCAGCCCTTGCAAAAATTACTTCTGATATCCACCTTGCCATGGACCAGCACAAAATTACCATTCTCATTCTCCTTGATTTCAGTAAAGCCTTCAACACCATCGATCACAATCTACTCCTATCTAAACTATCCAACTTTTCCTTTTCCAATAGTGCGATTAGATGGATCCAAGCATTTATTTCTGACCGCACTCAGGTAGTCCAAATCCCTAATCTTCCGCCTTCCTCTCCTCTTCCAATCAACTCTGGTGTAGTTCAGGGCTCCTCAATATCCCCCTCACTATTTAGCGCATACATTAATGACATTTATCCCCTCATCAAACATTGTTCCTCTCACTTCTACGCCGATGATTCCCAAATTTACCTTTCTTTTTTCCCCAATGAACTACAAACCGCCATCACAAATATCCAAGCAGATCTCGACACGATAGCCTCTTGGGCCTCTGATAATAAATTGAAATTAAACGCAGACAGATCAAAGGCTATTGAGTTGGGTTCTAAAGTCATTCTTAACTCCCTGCCCACAATTCCTAACTTTTCCATAGATTCCTATCCCATAAACTTGTAAGGTTATACTTACAATTATTAATTACAAGTTGAACACACAGTCCATTTTGCTTTGCTTTGTCCGGGCGCCGTAAGATAATAAATGACAAATGAATTTTGATAATATGATATAATAAAAAAAATCTTTATCACAACAACAATAATAATAATTACTAAATTGTCCTGTTAAACACCTAACCAACTCTTCTCACAAAATACTAAAATACATTTAAATACAGTTCTATCGACATATAACAAAAAAAAAAAAAAAAAAAAACTCATCCAATTTTCACAAACATGTTTACACTTTAACTGCCTGCACACATGTGGCCACTCACATCCTGTTCCCTCCAAAACACTGTCCCCTCTCCCTCCTATTCTATGTATTGCCAACTAAATTTATTGTACAAATTAAATTTTAAACAAATTATACTCTTTCTTTAGATGTTATCAATATAATTTACATTATTCTTACCCACAATTATAAATAAAATTAATTATAAACAAAAAAAATTATATAACAGTTGACTCAGTTATATGTAACCATTTTTCATTATTTATACAAATTTAATTTACTAAATAATTTTCTTAAATTTATTTATTTTGAATTATTTAAAATTTTCATATGAAGATAGACCAAATTTTAGACCCTTTACATATTCCCCCTCTTTGCTAAAAAAAAATTTGAAATTAATGAAGAGGTTTGAAAATTTTTTTTTTTTTTTTTTTATGTCAGCAATATACTAAATTTCACCAAGAAAAAAAATTTTTAATTCTTTTCTTGACGTATATAAATTTCTTTTTAAACCCTTTATGGCTGTTTGAACATTCCAATCCACATAACCACCATAACCATTCCGAAGCACACCCGCCCCAACCAAGTGGAACCCGAAACTCCATCACATGCCCACTCAAACCTTCATTTGAAGCACACTCCAATCCTTGACCACACACTCAAAGAAACCAGACCCCTCCACCCTTTGAAATTGAATGATATTGGTATATTTATTTCTTCGAACCATTTGACAGTTCAGCACTTCTTCATTTTCATCAAAGTCATTGTTTATGTTTTCACCAATGTCCTCTTTTATTACTTCTTCTTTTTCCACTTCATTTAATTTATCAACAATTTCACTTTCACACACTACTATCTCACTTGTAAAATTTTGTTCAGATTCCATTATTTCTTCATCTTTTAATTCTTTTTCTTTGTTCATTTTACTTTCTTCATATTCCATTAATTTTTTATTTGAAATCATTTCAGTTTCCTTCTTCACTTCTCTCAACTTTTCATCTACTTCTCTTTCATCTTCTTTTCTATATTCTTCCACTTTAATTAACATTTTGTTTTCAACTTCTTCAATTTTTTTATTTGAAATCATTTCAGTTTCCTTCTTCACTTCTCTCAACTTTTCATCTACTTCTCTTTCATCTTCCTTTCTATATTCTTCCATTTTTTTTATTATCTCATTCTTATTCTTTTCATTTGTTCTATTCATTTCCATCCTATCTTCTTCAAGTTTTTTAATAATTTCTTCCATTGATTTTCTGTTTGCTTCTATTATCATTTTAATAATTTCATTATCTATTGTCTTCTGGGGAATTGATTCCGGAACTACTCCTATTATTTTATTTACCTCCTTCTGGTTATATTCAAGCATGTTTCCTGATGCTGTTATTTCTTTTGATTTGGTTTCCATCATTTAATTGAATAATACAGACTTTTGTTAGGGTACAAGGGTAATATATACATCTATCTATATGTATATTTTTTATAAATCGTGTCCCTGTTCACGGCGACATTTGTAAGGTTATACTTACAATTATTAATTACAAGTTGAACACACAGTCCATTTTGCTTTGCTTTGTCCGGGCGCCGTAAGATAATAAATGACAAATGAATTTTGATAATATGATATAATAAAAAAAATCTTTATCACAACAACAATAATAATTACTAAATTGTCCTGTTAAACACCTAACCAACTCTTCTCACAAAATACTAAAATACATTTAAATACAGTTCTATCGACATAACAAAAAAAAAAAAAAAAAAAAAAACTCATCCAATTTTCACAAACATGTTTACACTTTAACTGCCTGCACACATGTGGCCACTCACATCCTGTTCCCTCCAAAACACTGTCCCCTCTCCCTCCTATTCTATGTATTGCCAACTAAATTTATTGTACAAATTAAATTTTAAACAAATTATACTCTTTCTTTAGATGTTATCAATATAATTTACATTATTCTTACCCACAATTATAAATAAAATTAATTATAAACAAAAAAAATTATATAACAGTTGACTCAGTTATATGTAACCATTTTTCATTATTTATACAAATTTAATTTACTAAATAATTTTCTTAAATTTATTTATTTTGAATTATTTAAAATTTTCATATGAAGATAGACCAAATTTTAGACCCTTTACAAACTTCTATCCGTCCGTTACGAACCTTGGCATTGTCCTAGACCAAACCCTTTATTGGAAAAACCATATTTCCCTTATTACCCGACGATCAATCTCCTCCCTTCGACTCCTAAACCGATCCCGTAATTTCCTTCCACAGTCAATCCGCCAACTGTTAATTACATCCCTCATATTCCCCCACTTTGATTATGGTAGTGTGGTGTATGGAGGTCTCTCGAAATCTCAAGATGCAAGATTAAAGAAGATAATGAACTGCTGTCTGAGATTCGTTCTGAGAATACCATGCCACGAACATATTTCCCACCACTACACCAAATTAAAATGGTTATTTCCTTCCTTCCGTCGACAGTACTTTCTTGGTTCGTTCCTTTACAAATCTCTTTCCTATCAGTCACCTTCCTATATCCTGAAAGCTTTAACATTAAAATCGTCAGTGAGTTCCCGCAAAACTAGAGCCCCTTCCTCAGACCTATACCTAACTCCTTGCAACACAACATCCTTCAAACGTTCCTTTATATCCAGAGCTTCCAACTTCTGGAATTCCCTCCCTTCCATCATTCGCCATTCCTCCTCTCATAACAGCTTCAAATTCCGACTTTTCATTTACCTGTTAGATATTCAGTCTAATGGTCATATAGTTGTTGAAAATATCTTTTAAAATGAGATATGAACATTCAGAATATAATATTGATTATATTATTCTTATTATTATTCCTGTTATTTGATCAAACAGCTGTGAACTTACGATTTTCAACCCTCTTTTTTCAACCATTTTTTTTTTTTGAACTTCAAAAATGAATCTTGAACTTCCCACCCAGGTCAGTATGGGACTTCAATAGAAGTTTTGGGCTAAATATATATATATGATGTTTGTTCAAGCATTTTAGTACGCAGGTAGGTATTTAAAACAATGATCGATGATGACGTAATTCCCGATGGGTATATTATACTTTTCTTTTTCACCAATCGATTATTTAAAAATAACAAAAATAAATAAAATTTGATTGTTTAATAAATAAATCATAAAAAGACGCGAGAACAGTACTTTCCCCCAGAACTCACTTATGAACTGTTTTTTCGTTATCTGCCGTATTTGAGAGAACCGCTGGGCCCAGGAGTACCAGTCTGGTTTCAAATGAAAGCTAATTAAATTTTCTACAACGATATATTTGACGTGGGATGCGTATTTTAGGAAATATTTCACAAAATAAGGGACCATATCGAAGATAATATCCCAGTATCTCAGGAATCAATGGCTCTAAATAGCTCACCCAGATCTCAAATTGTAGCAAATTTAGTTTACTTTAAAAGTATGTAGAGTGACTATACTGATCAGACGCTTCCTTAACTGACATATTGAGCAAAAACTAAAAAAAAAACGGAAAATGTTAGTATTGACAACTTTTTCCCGACTTTGGCAAATTTTCTGTATATTCCCGACTTATTCCCGAATTTTTCCCGACCCCACGAAATTCCCGACTAGTAGACACCCTGCCACAGACTATGAGATATATCCTGATGGAAGTAAGGATGGCAAATATGTAGGTTGTGCTAGTCTCATTTTTTAAAACAAAATTTTAGAAGGTGTAATAAAGTATAAATTAGGCCCAGAACATACCAATAATCAAGCAGAACAATTCGCCATCCTTAAATCTCTAGAATACTTTCAAAAAATGAGGACAAAAGATAAAACTATTACAATACAAACGGACAGCCAATGTACTCTATACATGATAAAAAACAGACACTGTCACAATCCCATCATTGAAAAAAATAAGATCATTTCTAAAACACCTACAAACTGATGGTAACAATCAAGTTTCATTGAAGTCGGTAAAAGGGCATTCTGAGGGAGCAGAGAACGACTTGGCTGACAAGCGGCTTCAAAGAATCCTTCCTTCCTCTACCATATACCCTAAAATCTAAGGAACACTTAAAACAAGGGAAGACATCTACATAACTTCGTTCCAAACTTACAGACACATTAAATCAGACTCATGTACTAACTTCTACATTACACAGGGAATCAAAGTAAAGTTTTTGTAACTTTACTTCAAACATCTTCCTAATGTTGCCTTGGGCCCAAATTATATTCTTGACATCAACTCTAAATGCACAAGTGCCTCTTCCTCAGCAAAGTTCTCCCTCTTCACCTTCACTGCCTTCTTAGTCTTGTATCAAATCACTACTACTACTACAACTACTGCTGCTGCTGCTACTACTACTGCTGCTGCTACTACTGCTACCACAACTACTACTACTGCTACCACAACTACTACTGCTACTACTACTACTGCTGCTGCTCCTACTACTAATACTACTACTACTGCTGCTGCTGCTACTACTACTACTACTGCTGCTGCTACTACTACTGCTACCACAACTACTACTACTGCTGCTACTACTAATACTACTACTACTGCTGCTGCTACTACTGCTACTACAACTACTACTACTACTGCTGCTACTACTGCTACCACAACTACTACTACTGCTGCTACTACTACCACTACTGCTGCTACTACTACTGCTGCTGTTACTACTACTACTGCTGCTACTACTGCAACTACCACTACATCATCAAACATTGTTCCTCTCACTTCTACGCCGATGATTCCCAAATTTACCTTTCTTTTTTCCCCAATGAACAACAAACTGCCATCACAAATATCCAAGCAGATCTCGACACGATAGCCTCTTGGGCCTCTGATAATAAATTTGAAATTAAACGCAGACAAATCAAAGGCTATTGTGTTGGGTTCTAAAGTCCTTCTTAACTCTCTGCCCACAATTTCTAATTTTTCCATAGATTCCTATCCCATAAACTTCTATCCGTCCGTTACGAACCTTGGCATTGTCCTAGACCAAACCCTTTCTTGGAAAGACCATATTTCCCTTATTACCCGACGATCAATCTCCTTCAACTCCTAAACCGATCCCGTAATTTCCTTCCACAGTCAATCCACCAACTGTTAATTACATCCCTCATATTCCCCCATTTTGATATGGTAGTGTGGTGTATGGAGGTCTCTCGAAATCTCAAGATGCAAGATTAAAGAAGATAATGAACTGCTGTCTGAGATTCGTTCTGAGAATACCACGCCACGAACATATTTCCCACCACTACACCAAATTAAAATGGTTATTTCCTTCCTTCCGTCGACAGTACTTTCTTGGTTCGTTCCTTTACAAATCTCTTTCCTATCAGTCACCTTCCTATATCCTGAAAGCTTTAACATTAAAATTAAGTGAGTTCCAACAAAACCAGAGCCCGTTCCTCAGACCTCTACCTAACTCCTTTCAACACAACATCCTTTAAATGTTCCTTTATATCCAGAGCTTCCAACTTCTGGAATTCCCTCCCATCCATCATTCGCCATTCCTCCTCTCATAATAGCTTCAAATCCCGACTTTTCATTTACCTGTTAGATATTCAATCTAATAGTCATATAGATGTAGAAAATATCTTTTAAAATGAGATATGAACATTCAGAGTATAATATTGATTTTGTACAGTATTAGTCTAGTACTATTGCACTGAATTGGTTTTGGCTTAATTTATATTATTTATCAGATAAGACACATTATCTTTCTAGATAATTTATATTTCTCAGCTTTGATCATTGTATTTGATTCCATTGAGTTTTTGTTAAATTTTCTCTATTTTTGTTTTCGTAACTTATCTTAGATTCTAACCTCAAGATATAATTTGTTTTTTTGTGTGATATTTTAAAATATGTAACAATACTTTTATATTGTAATTTGAATTTCGTTTAAATTCCTACTTTAATTTTAATTATATTTTCCTTGCTTTTATCATATTTCTTAATTATACATATGGTACGCTAGGTAGCCATTAAATGTTCATTGTAATTATTCTTAAGGGGCAAAGGCCCCAGAATAAAATTTATTTTCATTCATTCATTCATTCGCCACCACTACTACTGCTACTACTACTACTACTTCTACTACTACTAGTACTATTACAACTACTAGTAATTTATCTCATCAAATGTATTTTATACTTTACATTGAAAATACAATTTTTACATATTTGATTCTATTACAAATCAATTAAATTATTAATACAAGTTATATAATTATGTATGATAAATTTTCATAATTACATGGAGGATACGTATATACAGTATTTGGTAATAAACCAGTTTATCGATAATATTGAAACATTTTAACTATGCCATTGCCTTTGTAAATAATATTTAAAAAATAAAACTATTAATTTCAAAATTAAATTTAGATTTGCATTTCTTTAATAAAATAAAATGTAATTAATTGTTCCACTCTTTTTAAAAAATTAATTAATGAAATAATAAAATATTAAACACAAGGATTAGGAATATTGAATTTTTAAATTAAAATTTTTTTTAATGTTAAATTTATTTATTTAAACATAAAACAAAACATTTAACTGTTTTGATCAGTTACAATACTTTTAAAGTAGAAAAATAATCATTAAAAACATGATTCGAAGTAAAATGAAGTACATAAAAACATTATAATTCTAGGAAAAGATTCACTCTTGGAAAGTAATGTTGTAATGATAAATAAATAATTAAAAAAAAAAAAAAAAATATACCTGTAGTAATGCTGGTCCCATAACAGGACGGAGAAATCCTTTGTACACAAACTCCAAAATATTTTTCACAAGATGTGGATGAGCAACTTGAACAGAAGCATTGCAGAACTCTAGAGAATTCATAAATGTAGCTAGCTCTGGAATATCGTTCACATCATCAGGTGTCAAACAATACCAATCTTCAACTTCAACATTTAATTTTCTGGGTAGTCGTGAATACAAACCACTTAACCCAGTAGCTAAAACCTATTTAAACAAACATAAAAATAACTTATACAATGGGATAAAATAAATAGATAGCAGATAAAGAAATACACTATACTAAAATCATCATTATTAAATCATAAGTATTAAAATAGAAAATTTTTATTTATGATTTTAGTACACAAGCAACAAAATATAGAAAAAATCAAAACTACCTAAACAATTATATTACAAAAGGTAAAATTTTACTGGACTACTAGTCAGATGCTAGCAACAGCAGTGTTATTTTTGATGAATTTATTTTATTTTTTTAATTATTGTAATCAATACTGTTTAATGATCATGCAAGGATTAATACTCGTTTAAACTTAATAATCATTGATACAAATGCCACGTATCGAATGTGAAAAAAACATATTTTTTGTTTATAATCTTAAGCGATTTTTTTAGGACTGATTTAGCGAACTCTCGAATCAGAATTCATGCAGTGATTACCCTCATAAATCTTCACTGACAGGAGAAATAACCCTGTCGAAGTGATTTTCCCCTTCTATATTTCACATTTGTTTCGATGAGATGGATATTTAATTTAATATTTTCATTGGAAGAATTTCTTTACTTTACTTATATAGCATATTTTAATTAATTAAATTTATTATTTTCTATTTATTTATTATTCATATATGAACTACATTTGTTTCTAGGCTAGACAGAAACTTATTCTTGGGTGAATTGTGCCCCAAAATAAACAATTTTCCATTTTCTAAACTACTAATTCAGGGTGTCTACTAGTCGGGAAATTCGGGAATATGTCGGGAATTTCATGTGGTCGGGAAAAAGTCAGAATTTTTGCTGAATATGTCAGTTAAGGAAGCGTCTGATCGGTATAGTCACTCTACATACTTTCTAAATTTGCTACAATTTGAGATCAGGGTGAGCTCTATATAGCCATTGGTTCCCAAGATACAGGGATATTATCTTCGAAAAGAGGCTATTTTTTTCCAAAAAGTGATGTTTTTTCGATATGGTCAGTTATTTTGTGAAATATCTCCTGAAATATATCATTTGAGACCAGAATGGTACCTGTGGGCCCAGTGGTTCTCTCAAATACAGCAGATAACAAAAAACAGTCAAAAGTGGGAAAATACTGTTCTGTCATTTTATGGTTTATTTATAAATCAAAACTTATTTATTTTTGTTATTGTTAAATAATTGATTGATGAATAAGAAAATGATCGCATAATCGGGAATTACGTCATCATCGAACATTATTTTATATTTTATATACCTGCATACTAAAATGCTTAAACAAACATATATATATATATATATATATATATATATATATATATATATATATATATATATATATATATATATATATAGCTAAATAAAGGTATCGCGGGTTGAAGTTTTTAAAAAGAAGCTTTATTGAATGACATACATTGATACAAGAACAAGTACACAATTTATAACTTAATCGCAAGACATAACGGGCATGGTATCTATACGTCTTAACGTACGACGAAAGAATGTCCTCGAGGCTAGGTGGGGGGCAGGTTTATATAGGGTAGGAAGAGGGGTTATCATACATTGTTTATTTATATTCTTAAAACTACATGTTATTGCAACTAATTTTCGGAAAAAAAATCATTTTCACCTCACTTTTCGCCAAACGTTTGCTTCTAGTGCCGCCCACGACCGTTTCTCAGAAGAATAGTCAGAAACAAATTGATAGAGCATTAAATTTAATTCAATTTTATGTACAACTTTGTTACTTTATTTTTAACTGGATCTATAGTTCAACATTTTTTACAGTTACAACTTTTATTTAAATTTTTACAAGTCAAACAATAATAACGAAAATAGTTATGTGTACGAGGTAATTATAATTCAAAGTTTGTCATCTACACATTAAAGCAAATCAAATTTGCAACAAATGTTTTTTTTTTTTTTTTTTTGTTTTTTGGCGCAGTTAATAGTAGGGAAGGGAAAAATAAAATATTTTGTTGAAAACTGTAAAACGGTACATTAAACTTACTTTTTAATAATATTACATTAAAATTGGTTCAGCGAATTTGGCCACCACGAACGCCTAAAGATTGGCTAAGTTGCGGTAAGTAACACATCGCGAAAACACGTTTGTCGGTACTCTTTTGGCTATAAATATATAATTATTTGTCTGATGCAAATTTCTTTATTTCATCTGAAAGCTGGTCAAATTTGCAATGAGACCTCTTATATGAAATGTGTGTTTAAATCCCATGAAATACCCACTCCAGCAAGCTGAGAATCCCATACCGTTGTGAAAAACACTTTTTTTCAGTACAATTCTTGAAAATAGTTTCGGAGTTATATACTGAAAGATATAATATAAGATATAGAGAAATATACTGAAAAAAAAAAAAAAGTAGAAAAAAAGTTCACAAGAGTATAGGGTTCTCAGCGTGATGGCGTGAGTATATCATGGGACTTGATCAAAATTTCATATATGAGGTCTCATAGTAAATTTAACCAGCTTTCTCATGGAAAAAAAAAGAATATTCTGATCGGAAATATAATGAAATATATATATAATGAAATAAATATAATGAAAATGACATATGTATAATGAAATGTACAAAGACATAAATATAATGAAGGACATGTAATGAAAAAAATAACATTATTTTTAGAGTTATTTTATCCTACAACCTCGTTTCACCTCGTAAATATTTTCAAACCAAATAGCAATACTCGACATTCATGTGTTTCATGAAATTTATCTAGAGTAATCTGAAATATTAAAAAAATTGCTTTTTTTTTTAATATTGTTTAACTGTGATATGTTAAGTAGCAAAGTATGCATAGATTGATTTGTTTAGATTATTATTGAAATACCTTTAAAATATCGATTGGCTAGAATTTCTAAAAATTTTTTTGAAAAAGTCGGGAATTTCTAGAAAAATTCTTGAAAAAGTCGGGAATATGTTGGGAATTTTGATAGCTGAAATTGGTAGACACCATGTAATTTTATAACTTCATTCTCTTAACAGATTTCCTACCAAATTTAAATATTATTATTAACATTTGATTTATGGGCACAAATTTTATCTTAAAGTTTTTATATTTGATTATCATAGAAATTTAAGTGCATTGACCTAACTTGATCAATTAATCTAGCGCAAAAGAATATTAAAATTATACTTACAGGACATATTTTAGAGTCATCAACTATATAATCAGCAAGAGAATCATTTTGTTTAGACAAAGCTATACATAATAATAAGGAATCTCTCGCTTGCTGGCCAAGAGTGCCTTCACGATGAACAAACGGAATCAGAAGAGTAAAAATGATAAACCTGTAAAATATATAATACATTAACTAACAACTTGAAAATAAAATTCAATATTTCAGCATATTTTTATTTTATTTTATTTTTTTTCCACAGCCATTATTTGTTAATAAATACATTCACCATAAAACGACTCATTGGGTTTAAATAAATATCTATATATGACAGAAATTAAATAGTTGTTTTCATAAATAGCAAACAATGTGTGGTAATAATTGAATTGTCAATATAGGTGGAAACCAAATTACACACATTGAATGAAATGAATGTGTAAACTCAACTAATTTACATTTTTAACGAAGATGGTGGATGATGATGGAAAGTTGTTAAAAAATAAGGCACACATAGTTTTAACATTGAATTTATTTTTTTCTAGCATTCACTGTCATTAATAAATATCTAACAGTAGTTCTGTACAATATTATCAATTGTTAGGCTGCATAACCTATGGAAAGCAAATCAAAATCATTATGGTTGGACCATATTCTTTGGTCAATATTTACAAATTACTGTTCACATTCCTTACAGTACAATTAAAAAAACAAACAAACTATTAATAATATTTAAATCAAAAAGAAAATAAGAGGACTTAGTTATACTAAAAATATACATTTATAAGTAAAAAGCTTGTTTGTGGATCAATCTATTACAATCAAATCAAATATAAGCTCACATTTAGCATTCTACAAAGATCAAAACTCTATCAACTTTATAGAATTCCCTTATAAATAAAATGTTTATGTACCTCTAGCAATAATTTTATTATATACAAACTAATGTAAATGTCTGTAAAAATGATATCTTTCTATCAACAGACAATAAAAATTTTCAAAAACTAAAAAAGAATCCAACAATATTTTAACCTAAATAACTTCATTTATAACAATGGTATTAACATTCAACACACTGATAACCTTATTTACTTGGGAATATATGTCAAAATAAAGAAATAAAGTAACATATCCGATTCTAAGGATTGGGATTAAAGTATATAACTCCCTTTCCTTGACATTTAAGTAGCATATGACCCCAAGGAACAAAATTTAGGGGGCAGCAAGAGTTGAAAATGCCAGAAGCCTGAGAGAAGATATCGCACCTGTTGTGGAATACTGTATCATCTCCAAAAAATTCAATTTTTAGTTTTTTTGCACCATATCATTCAAAATTATGTTATCTTTATATGGTATAAACTGTAATAAGTTTAGTTATTCAGTTGACCAAGGAGAGGTGGAAATACATTTTGAAAGTGGGGGGGGGGGAATTAATGGAAGCCAATAGGGGAAGACTGTGACAAATTTTGCCATTTGCAACAGAAAGTTAAGTTGTGTGCTCCAAAAACCCAATAAAATGTGTCGCCCATTCTGTGAAGTACTGTAACATCTCGAGAATTTTACCTTTCGGGGAATAGTGTTAAAACTTTAAATGCTATTTCCCAAAAGTTGAGAATTTTGAGATGTTACAGTATTCCATAGAAGATGCGATATGAACTCCATATAATAATATCCATTAAGAATCAAAGAAAATTAAATTAATAGGAGTCATATGGAGTCAAAAAAAGGCAATAGTCTAAGCTATCAAGTGTTTTCACTTTATATTTGTAAAAAAGCACTAATTTGTGAAAGGTAAACTGACGGGACATTCTTGGAGCATAGAAATTGCTTCCTGGGTGGTCCAGCTTCTGTTGTAATATAGAATAGTGTGATGAGCACTATAAAAAAGACAAACTTACCAATACTAACAAGAGCAACATCCTATAGGCAGAAGGGATACAGGAATACAGGATACATTCATATAAATGTGTTTTAATGGAGGAGAGATAAAAACAGTCCAGTATTTTATTTACATTGTAACAGTTTTGAAGGGATCTCAGACAGTGGATTCAGAAATCCTACAAAGGTTAAGTAAGATGAAATCAGTCTAGGAAGCGAGAAGTAAGTAGAAACATGAAACATCTTAGTCAGTATACCTCACCATATACTATATGGAGAATGTTTTAGATTTTTTGATGGATTGATCTGTCTTTTAAAGAAGTAATATCAAAGGAAACTCAATATCCTTTCCATTGAACAAGAATTGCATAATAAAGAAGTTAACACATATTATATAATTTTTGAAATAAAGAACTGTTAATTTTGGTTGAGCAAAAAATTACACTAACTATTAACCCTCAAGTGGTCGCGCAGATGACAATAGTCCTCCACTGCTCTTAACATCGCTACTGTGTATTTGTTTTGGCATGGATGAATATGACGAGCCTCGAGTCTGCAAAGGGAGGCTAGGAGGATAGTCCCAGTACCTTTGTTAGTTACTATTTGATATTCCCGTCCTATAATTTCCATTTGTTTTGGTTGGGTAGCAATTGTCCTCCACCTGACCTTTCAATTACTTATTTTTGAATTTATTTGTCTACATTAGCAAAATTAATGCAATTAGAGTTTGTAATAATTACATTGAATACCCACTACTGATATTTTTGAAGTACTGTGCTATTTGAGTGAATTATTTTGTTTGTCATCCACACGACCTTCCCCATAATTATTCTTTTCAACTTAGTATGTTTTGATAATGATCTAGGTACTTTCTTTATATTTCATTATTTTAAGTAAATCATATATTTCTTTTATCCTTTGTATTTTTGAAAATAAAGGGATTAAAAAACTGCCTATTGCTAAAACACCAGAAAACTTAGTGGATGACTATAGTCATCCACACGACCTTTCTTGTAACTGAGCCATACGCGACCACTCAGTATGTCAACACTAAACTTACAGACATTACATTAGTACATATTTCTGCCACAATTTCTGGGTAAAATACAATAATAAGAGAGGGGTGGATATTAAAAAAAACTATTGATATAATTAGGATTGATGAATTAATTAATTATTGAGATTATTTTATCAGAAAACTAGTTTCGAATGCTAAACATTCATCTTCAGTTCTACAACATACAAAATTTGTTCAACACATCAGAACTATGTTACATAGATTATATATACTAAAGTTTTTAAAAAGGTAAGACAAGAAATCAAGCATGGGCACCCACCTTCGAGGTAACTATAACATTGAATTCGTGAGAAGTAAAAGGGGGACAGGTAGGTTAAATTTTTGATTTACAATGGGGTTTCCCTTATGTAAAATGGGGCTATTGGATACGTTAATCTGATCATTTAAACAAAAATCTGGATCGGTTTTAAACAATTTTATTATTTCTAGTGATTCAAAAGTATTTAATTTTAGGCTATGTTTAAAACTGATCCAGATTTTTGTTTTAATGATCAGATTAACATATCCAATAGCCCCATTTTAAATTTGTTTCCCATAGGAACGGAAAAACCCAATGAGTCATAAGGGAAACCAAATTGTAAATCAAAAATTTAACCTACCTGCCCCCCTTTTACTTCTCACGAATTCAGTGTTTTAGTTACCTCGAAGGTGGGTGCCCATACTTGTCTTAACTTTTTAAAAACTTTAGTATATATAATCTATGTAAAATAGTACTGATGTGTTGAAAACATTTTGTATGTTTTAGAACTGAAGATGAATGTTTAGCATTCGAAACTAGTTTTCTAATAAAATAATCTCAATAGAAGTGGCAATTAATTTTTCAATCCTAATATTATTGATCCTTCTATACCATCATGTGTACTTCAAGTGACTATTGATATATTTTTTAATAAAAGTAGTTAAGTCAAAAAGCAAATTAATGAATGTTGTTTCATCCGAAAAGGCTCATTTGACCCATTAGTAGGTTTAGTGTTAACACATCTTATGTGAAACAAATAAAAATACAGTGAAACTCTGATTATCCGGATTAATTGGGGTCGAAATGGATCCGGATAATTAGATTTACTATTGAATTTGGGTATTAAAATAAATAATACAGACATATGTAATGTATTAAGTATGTATTTTATTGAATAATTAAAAATGTGGCTGTTTTAAAATTATATTCATGTAACAACAACGTTTAGTTAATATGTCGGAAATTGTGGATGTTTCAACATAGAGCTCATCCACCAATTTTTTTCCCAAAGTCGCTTTTCCTAAGACGTTCTACAACGGACAGTTTATTGGGTACAGTTAATTCAACACATTTTCTTTTAGGTGCCATAACTCTGTAAGTTTATAAAGAGACCACTCACGACGGCAATAGGAACCAGGCTGGGCAAAACCCATGTAGGATGAATGTGCTATGCTTCTAGAAAATTTACTCAGAACTTGACTGCTATGAGGTGTGTGGGCTCCGTGCCTAATACTGAAACACAGTTCCGGTAGCTGATGCTTGGTATATTTAGTTTTACATCTTTTATTGTGTCATGAAAACTAATAAGAAATCCAAGCCATGGCCTACAATACCTGTTAATAAAAAAAAAAAATAATACATACATATATTTTCTTCAAATCAATCCAGATAACTGGGGTTTCACTGTAATTAAATATGTAACCACCTTTATTAAAAATTATTTTGTTAAAATATTTTACTATTATTTGCTAAGGATATTATGCCTATATCTAGTTGTTAGTTGGGCTTAAGAACTCAAC
This sequence comes from Euschistus heros, assembly GCA_003667255.2. NCBI lineage: Eukaryota > Metazoa > Arthropoda > Insecta > Hemiptera > Pentatomidae > Euschistus > Euschistus heros. The sequence continues at coordinate 915,063 of RCWM02000312.1, forward strand.
TCTATGTATATCCAACTCACTTAGGTGAGTCATCAGTCCGTTTTTCAAAAAAATTATAGAGAAGATGGCTTTGATGAATGAATGAAACACACAGTTGATTTAACAGCACTACAAGTCTCTTCTCAACTTCCAATGAAAAACATATCTCAGAAGAGGATTTTAAAAGTTTCAGTAAAGTACAATGAAATGAATCATGATTAAGTAGATGCTTGTTTGAGTAGCATACTAATACTTCATAAAGTTTCAATTGTTCAGCAATCAATGTATTTTCATATCTGAAACAATAGAATAACTAAATGAGATTTTAAAATAACACAAAGCCTTAAAAGCAAAGCATCGGTTAACAAATTCAAAAGAACCTTAACAGATTTAAAGTTAAAAAAAAAAAAGGAAAAAAAAAGATTAATTTTAAACATTCTTTATAACTAAATCATAGCATGAGACTGCATAAAATGAAATAAGAAAAAAAAAAAAAAAAAAAAAAAGGGACCAATATACAGTCAGAAACAAATATCTACATACACCTGAAAAGAAATTAAATGAGGAACAAGGGAGCTTGAGGATGTTAGGAAAAAATTATAGAATTTAATGGAAATATTTATTAAAAGTATACTTGATGAGATATGCGCATTTAATTTATAAAGTTTCCTTGTTGTTTAAAAAGTTTCCAATTTGTAGAAGAAAGCCAACAATGTATAGAAGAAGATTAGGTCGAATATGCTATAGACAGAGTAAAAGTAAACAAAGCAGCGGGGAGAGATGGCATCGCCCCTGACAGACTTACTGCAGGCAATAAAATCGACGTACAGCAATGCCAAGGGAGTCATAAGGATAAATGGCAAAGAATCCAAACCGTTTTCTCTTGATAGAGGAGTCAGACAGGAAGACAGCCTCAGCCCTCTCCTATTTATTACTCTAATGGATGAGGTGCACAAGATATGCAAGCCCAGAACACTATGGACTGCAATAGGTAAATGGAAAATGTGGACCGTATTCTTAAAGAGTCTCTTATATGCAGACGATATTGTCCTAATTGCAGATTCAAAAGAAAAACTGCAACAGGCAATGGTGGAATGGGAAGAGGAGCTACTACGGAAAGGAATGTCCATCAACAAGCAAGATTCAAATTCAAAAAGCAAAATCCTAATTCTCTCACGGAATGATGAAAAACATATTGAAATATTTTGCAACGGGGAGGTCCTAGAAGTTGTTAACGAATATAATTACTTGGGAACTACAATAAATAGATCTGGTAAGATTGACCAAGAAATAGCCAATAGGATATCTAAAGCAAACCAGGTTTACTACCAGATCTATAATAGCATTATTGGCCACCGTGAAATAGGGAAAAGTGTCAAAATGCATATATACAAGGCTATATACCTTTCGATCCTAACATACGGCGGTGAGAGCTGGGAAATGCTTGATAAGCATGTCAGCTGTATCACTGCTGCTGAGATGAAGTTCCTATGTAGAGCAGCAGGAAAAACTAAGCGAGACTGCATTGGGAACGAAAGGATCAGAGAAAGGTTAGAGGTGCCTCCATTAAAGGCAATCATCGAAAACAGACAACTTAAATGGTTTGGACATGTCTGTCGGATGGAAGAAGTGAGAGAACCTAGAAAGACCATGGAATCAAGACCTACAAGTAAAAGACCATGAGGTCGCCCAAGGATCTATCAGGAATACAACCAGCGGATATGGGTAAAAAAAAAAAAAAAAAACCTTGCTGAAATGAAGTAGCTGTGCAGGGACCGAGAGGATTGGTGGCCCTGGATCGAGGTCCCTCTACAGCAGTAATGGCTCAAAGAGGAAGAGAATAAAGAAGAAGAAGGTTCCAATTTTATAGTAACAAATTAAGAAAAAAAGCAAAGTCAGTAGCCACGAAACTGGACTGTTTCGAAAGGTAAGTACTGAGATGTACTTATATTTGGTATGTGGTGGCGAAGGAAGAACTGGGAATTATACGATTAATATGGTGACTTGCCATTGACGGTATTAATAAGAGTTCAAAGGCTCAAATGGATGGGGCATGTCTACAGGATGGATGAGAGCAGAACATACCGAAATTTGTTCTGGGATAGACCGGATAGAGTGAGAACTCGTGGAAGACCGTAGAGAAGATGGTTTGATGGTGTCTCCGAGGACTTGAAACTATCTAAGATATATTTAAGGCGAGCAGTTGATCAGGACGATTGGAGGAAGGCTGTGGAGCAGGCCAAGTACAGCTTTATGCATCTTTTATGTCAATAAAGAAGAAAAAATGCTCGAAGGTTTAAATTGAGTCACTAGCGAGGGTTTTACAACTAACATGTTTTATAATAGAGCAGCCATTCTTTCGCAAGTTAAGCTTTGGGTTTTGCTTTGGGTATTATTTTTTTGAAAATCCAGTTGCTTCCCAAACCTAACTTTTGGACAGTTGTTTCCTAGAATGTCAAGATAAACAAATCAATCCATGATTTTATCAACAAATACTAAATTTCTGAGCTGATGATATAATAGCCACAAAGCATTTCATACTCACCCCTTGCTACACTGTTGGTACCATTTTTTCTTATAGAAACTTGCATTTGTGTTTCTCTATAGTTTAGAGGCATTATCATACCCAAATAAGTTACATTTGGATTCTTCAGTAAAAAGGATTCAGTCCCAATAATTTAAATTTTGACCTTACAGTAAATTAGCAAATTCCAATTATTTTTTTAATTTATAGAGGAATTTTGTAAAATGAGTATCGAACTCATTAAAAAAAAACTTGATTTAATAACTTTTTATTTTCGTTCTGTTTAACACTTACTAACAAAAGAAATTACACTGAACTGGTTTGAAGAGTATGTAGACTTTTGTTATAGGGTGACTTGTTTTTATTTCGTAGCTAGCTATAAAATAAACCTAAAAATATCACAGATGCAAAATTTTCTCAGCTCTGAACTAAATAAGAATAAAATAATACAGTTTATGGAAAAACATTATTTAGCATAAAAGAAATAAATTTTTTAAGTGACTATTGTATTTAACTGTATATTAGATAAAGGTATTTATATACATCATAAAATCAATTATTTTACTATCCATAAGCTTTTAATAATACTTCATACCTACAATACTTTGTTTTTCCATAAATTCTGAATACTTTGGATTAGTGAAGGGCTGTTCCGACTTAAAAGTGGAATGAGATTTTACGTTCCATTCCACTTTTGAAACCAGTTCCACGTCAGTTTGACTAACCTCTACCAACTTACTATGCAGTTTCGTTCCATCCCTTGTTGCGACTTTGGGCTGGTAATCTCCTCCTTCTTTTATAATTAAAATGTTATTGGTACTATAATATTAAGAAGGTTTAAATAGCTAAGTATAGTTATTAAAAAAATATATACTTTTAAAATAGTTTCATTCAATCAAGAATATTTTCTGTTTGATTTTTATATTTTGTTTAAAAAAAAAATTAACAAAATATAAAAATCAAGCAGAACATATTGACAGATTTATTCTTGAAAATTAACATTCAAAAATAGAAGTTTTTTAAAAATTGTAACAGCTGAAAGGCGAGTGCGACAATTACTTAAAACCATCCCTGCATTCGAAAAGATTCTCTCGCACGTCACTGATGTTGCAGCAACACTAATCAAAGACAAGAGTGGCAGGATCAGGACAACAAAGCAGTCGGAACGAAACGAGAGAAGCAATCTACACTCTTCTACATCAAGGGAACAAAATACTTAGGTGATTCGTTTCGTTCCAAACCGGTTCAAAGCTGGAACCAGTTCCATGTTCCATTTCATCCAGAATGACCCATCACTACTTTTATTGTTACACTTACTTACTATACCATTGGATCAGATATAATGCTGGTCTTCATTCTGGTTCTAATCTCTTGCTAGTCTAAAAATAAGGGAATCATATTTTTTGGTTTAGACACATTATATAAGAAACAATTTTAGGAACATAGCTGTATAAATGATTTTGTTGTAAAAAAGAAATTATAAGTGCTATAATTTTAGTTTTTTATATCAATAAATAAATATTCTTTTTAAGGATAAAACTGATCCATAATCAATATAATTGAGCTGAAGATTCAATATACATAAATGAGAAAATATAAAACATATTTTAATACAATGATCAGCTATGTAACAGGAAAAATGAAAGAAGTGTGGAGCTCTATAGATATTTTAGCCCACCACTCAAAATGGTAATGTAATTTTTTTAAATGCTAATTATAGGAAAAATTTATTTATTTATTTTTTTTTTTTATCTTTTCAATCATCTAATATCCTGCAAACTAATTATATTTATACTTATAACTGGAAATTTTAAGAACAATATTGCTATATTTGTACACCTGAACAATAATAGGAGATATAATACAAATCAATAGTACATGAATCAAAAATGAGATGTGAGTGTAATTCAAGGAATTATTGTATATTTATGTAAGATGAAAAAAAAAAAAAATTTGATATCTGATAAATATCATACCAGTACATATTAGCATTGATAAAGTAACTTTAAGGTTAATTGAGATAAATTTACGAACTTTCCTGTTTGAAGACACCAAGTGAAAAAAATTTCTAAGATGTTTTCATTAATAATATACTCTAGACACTTTAAAGAAGGACGGGAAGACTGAAGTTCAAGCAAAAGTAATCGTATCATGAAGTCCAAATTCGATACTACTGAAAGAATTTCATCATGTTTAACTCCAGTTTTTGGAAGCTAAAATTAAAACAAAAATAAATGATAAAATAATAGTCAATTATCAAGTCTCATAAAAAATGTAAGCAGCACATATATATATAAATTTATAAATGCTCATTCATGCATATAAAAGTTTAATGTTGATTAAGAGTATTCATAGAACAAAAACAATCAAAACTTTATTGCTTAAATTTAACAGTTCTAACTGAAAATCAAGATAACCCTTGCCTTGAGAATGACTTAAAAAAGATTAAATAAAGGAAACTATGAGGTAGTAAAATGGAAAAGGAGGTTATAATAATAATAATAAGCTTCATTACCATCTGTTTAGACAAAAGCCTCTCCCATAGGAGGAACTTAGAAGTCGAATACAGCCAACAGAACAAAAAATTATAAATGCAAATCAAAACACACAAGAAAAAACATAATCAAATAAAAAAACTCCTTATAAAACACATCAAGAAACCAAATATTGCTGATAACTTTCTTCCACCTGGTTCTGTCCCTCACCACACGCCACCAGTTGTTGCCTACATATTGTGTCATTTCGTCCCTCCATCTAAGATGCGGGCGACTCCTTTTCCAACTGTCTTCTCTCGGGATCCACTCGGTGCATGCCTTAGACCATCTTTTGTCCTTCTTTCTTGCCAAAAGTCCTGCCCAATTCCATTTCAGCCGATAAGCTTTTACCCTTAAGCTTGTAACATTAACTTTATGAAAAATATATTCATTTTTTAATTTCCTCTTTCTTCGTAATTGCCATTAGGCTCCTTAAAAGTTTTATCTGCATGGCATTTAATCTACGTTTATGTTTTTTGGTTAATGTTTGGGCCCCGTAGAGAACCGTAGGGTATACACATGTTGTAAGGACCTTGGCTTTAAGTGCTATTGCTAAGTTGCTATTAAAAATGTTTCTGAGTGACCAATATTAACACCAACCGAGCTTTATTCTTCTATCTATTTCTTTATTCATTTTTTCCTTGAATATAATTGTTTGTCCTAAATATATGTACTCTTGTACATATTCTATCTGATTATTATTTTATTAAATTAGAATTTCAATGGAATTGGTCATTATTTTTGTCTTTGCTGTGTTCATGACGAGTCCATACTTTTTGCTAGTTTCTACTATGTCTCCTATCATTCTCCTTATACCATTGATGTTCAGTGATAGTAAAGTGATTTGTTTTGCTATTATTATAATTATTTATTACAATGTATAATTATACATACTTCTATTAAGCTTCTTGTTCATACCTGTTTTCAACTTATTACAATGCTGAACAGTTACCTTTCTTAACCTTCTAGCAATTTCAACTCTTTTACCTGCTCTAAATGTTATTTTTCTTGTTTCTAATCTTTTTATATATCTTGATTTTCCTTTTTTATGGTTCACATTTTTCTTCAATAATTGTTTAGTTTTCTTTTTGTTCTTCTTCTTCCTTTTCTCAACTGACACATTTGTTATGTTTTCTACAATTTTAGTTGATTTTCCATCTTTTTGGTTATTTACGTTTTTATTTATATTTTCAATTTCGGTATCTATTTTTAGGTAACATCCCTCTGTAGACTTAATATGTTCTTCTATGTTGTCATTAATATTGCTCCGACTATTCACACTATCACTTTCAATATTTTGTAACTTTGAATTTATTTCACTACTTTCATTGTCAAATTTTATATTTAAATGATTTGAATCTATTGGTTTTTCAGATATATGAATGATTTTATTCTCAGGCAAATTTCCAAATTCTTTTCTCAAAGTCCCTACTTCCAGTAATAAACTTTGTTGGTTATCAATTACTTTATTCTGCAAAACATTCACTTTCTCTTTTTGGGTATTAAATTTTTCATTTATTTCTTCAACCTTTGTATCTATCTGTTGGAATTTTCCTTCCGTTTTCTTAATATGTTGTTCCATTTTGTTATTAATACTACTCCGACTATTAACACAATCACTTTCAATATTTGATAACTTCGAATTGATTTCATCAATTTTATTGTTAATTAATTTATTTAATTCTTTTTTCAAATCAACAGTAGTCTGCTCTAATTTCATATTAAATGTAGTTGATTGTATATCAAATTGTACATTAATTTCAGCAAATTGTTCCTTAAATTCAGCAGATTGTTTATCAATTTTAGCAGATTGTTTATTAAATTGTTCCTTAAATTCAGCAGATTGTTCCTTAAATTCAGCAGATTGTTCATTTAATTTAGTTAACATTTCAAGAAGTAAAAAGTTTGTGTTTAAATCTACTGGGTTTTTTGTTGAATCGTTATCTGAATTAACATTTGTTTGTTTTTCAGTCAAATCATTGTTTAATTGCTCAGAATCATATCTGTTTTCTAAATTTTCTTTATCAACATCTAGAACCTCACTTTGTTTAAACCTTTTAATAACACTCTCGTCAGTTACATTTAAATTGACTACAGTACTTTCCATTTTTAACATTGGTTTACATAGACATGAATAATATGCAAAATTATATAACCCCTAAGAATATTTATTCATTCATTCTCGGCGCAAGAGACGCATGAAGCGGTCCTTGGCCGGCTCAACGGCTCTTCCCCAGTCTTCCCTGTCAGTGGCACGTCTGATGGATATTCCTGCTTTCTTCAGATCCTCGGAGACGCTGTCCTTCCATCTTCCCTTCGGTCTTCCACGAGGTCTCACTCGGGGCTTCCGTAATACAGTCTTCTGACTGTCCTCTCCTAGTCCATTCTGATTATGTGTCCCAGCCATTTAATTCGCTGTATTCTCACATATTGGGAAACATTCAGTTCATTATAAAGTACGTACAGCTCTTTGTTTTTTCTGAGTCGAAACAAACCATCCTCCTTTACAGGTCCATAGATGCGTCTCAATATCTTCCTTTCGAACCTGTCAATACATTCAGCTGATACTTTACGCAATGTCCAGGTTTCAGATGCGTATGTCAGGACGGGTCGGACGAGTATTTTATAAAGTCTGAGTTTGGTTGTGCGACTGAGCAGTCTACTTCTAAATAGTTTAGATAGACTGAAATAGGATCGATTAGCTGCCATTATTCGACATTTTATTTCTTCTTCTTCATCTAAGGAGTCGTTGATCATCGATCCTAGGTATTTAAAACTTTTAACGCACTCAAATCTATAGTTTCCCATTATGTAGTGTTTCTGCGGGTGCACTGGATTCTTCCTTCTTAAGGTGAGAATCTTTGTTTTATCCTCGTTCACCTGGAGACCCATTCTTTTTCCTTCTATCTCAAGTACCGCAAATACCTCCTTGATGTTTTGTTGGTTCCTTCCTGCAATGACAACATCGTCAGCATATGCCATTACCTGTGTCATTTTATTAAATATGGTTCCCAGAGATATCAGTCCTGCTCTTTTTATAATTGCATTAAGGACTATGTTGAACAGTAGCGGGGCAAGAGAATCCCCTTGTCTCAGTCCCGAGCTTATAGAGAATGAGTCTCCTAACTTTCCGCCAATCTTCACCCTGCCTGTCGTGTCATTCATTGTACACATTGTGAGTCGAATCAGTTTAGCTGGGATTTCCATCTCTCTCATAGCCCGATATAATTCTTTTCTGATGACTGAGTCATATGCAGCTTTATAGTCTATAAAGAGTAGCCACATGCAGCTACCGAACTCATTCATTTTTTCCGTCATCTGCCTAAACGAGAATATTTGGTCAATGGTTGAGCGATTAGCCCTAAATCCACTCTGGTACTCTCCAAGCTGCGATTCCACGTATGGGATTAGACGGTTATACAGGGCAATTGAGAACACTTTATATCCCGTATTTAGTAGACTGATTCCTCTATAGTTCTTGCATTGAGTCGAATCGCCTTTCTTTTTAAAAATTGGTACAATGATAGACTCACTCCATTCTTGTGGCATCGTCTCCGAGATCCAAACTTGTTCTATTATCTTTATAATTTCTTCTATAAGTTGCGGACCCCCTGCCTTTAGAAATTCTGCTGGGATGCTATCTGAACCAGGTGCTTTGTTGTTTTTTAATTTATCCAAAATTAAATGAATATCAATGCTATCAGGTGGCAACGACTCCCACTCATTTTCCTCTTCTGGCGGGTTACCAATCGTCTGATCCACAGTTATGGGATCAGTGGTCTCTCCATCTTTCTTGTATGTCTTGGTCCACAACTAGTAGCTTTCCCTCAGCATTCCTAATTGCTGAATCGTTGCTAAAGCCTGTAGTTATGGTTTTGACTTCTTCAAAAAACTTCCTTGTGTCACTACTCCTTCTAGAGTCCTCAATTGCCTTCACCTTCTCTAGTAGAGATTGCTTCTTCTTTTTCTTAAGTACCGTTTTTCCCTTAGTTCTTGCTTCTTTGTACTCATTCCTACTACGTCTAGTATCTCGGCTCAAGAAAACTGCTCTCTTTGCATTCCGTTCCGCCACTACTTCTTCACATTCCTTATCAAACCAGGTGTTATCGGTTCTCCTATCCTTCTGACAATATTGGTCCGCTGAATCTGCTATGACCTGCTTCAGGCAGTCCCACTCCCTTTCCACCTCTCTTATATCTTCAACTGCAGGAATATTCTTCACTCCTTGTTCCATGTTTGACTGGAATGAGTTTCTAATTTTCTCTTCCTTGAGCTTCGTTCTGTCCCATTTGGACCTCTGGTTCTCGTTCCTACGGCGCAAGGGTCTCATTCCTTCGGTCATCTTTGCCACAACTAAATAGTGGTCTGAATTTACATCTGGTCCACGATATGACCTAACATCGTTTATTGAGTTGAAATGCCTGGATGAGATCAGTATATGATCGATTTGTGTTGCAACGCCAGTTGGTGAGGTCCAAGTTTCCTTGTGTTTTTTTTTGTGAGGAAATATTGTACTCATAACAGTTAGTGAGTTGGACACCGCAAAGCTGATCAATCGTTCACCATTGTCATTTGTCCCTGGATGCATACTGTATCTTCCAATGGTAAGGGTGAAAGCAAGCTTCTGTCCTATATGTGCATTGAAATCACCTAACACTACTTTCATGTTGAAGGAAGGGCCATTTCTAATAATTTTGTCCAATTCTTCATAAAATTTATCCTTTTCCTCTTCCTCCTTTTCCTCAGTAGGTGCATGTACATTTATCAGGGTAATATTGTGGCGTTTCCCCTTAATCCTCATAGTACATATTCTACTATTTATCGGCTGGAAATCGAGGATTGACGATTTCGTGCGTTTTAAAACCAAAAATCCAGTACCAAATTCGTGTCTTTTCTCGCCTCCGCTATAGTAAAAATCAAAATCCTTTCTGCTGAGTTTACCACAACCTGTCCATCTTGCTTCTTGAATGGCCGCAATATCTGTGCCAAGTTGGGATAGTTGTTCTTTCAGTTCAGTCAGGGCACCTGGTCTATAAAGAGAGCGCACGTTCCATGTTCCAAATTTAAATACCTTTGTGAGAGTTCCAGGTCGTTTCTGTAAGGCAGTCTGATTTCCGAGGCTTCGTTGTTGAGCGTTAGTAACTTGATAGCTTTTTGCAAGAGGCGGGTAGTCAGCCCTCCTCTCAACCCTCCTCCTTTATCCAGGCTTGGGAATATTTATATAACATACAAAAAAAAAAAAAAATCATTAAATTTGTTGACATATTAAAACTTATCATAAAAACCTTGAGTCAAAATCCTAAGAAAAGTCCCTGTTCGGGTGCCATAATGTAATGTTCTTTTTATTTGATTAAGTAAAAGTAAATTTAATTAATTTGAAGTTAATTAATTTTTTAATTAGTTGTTAATTAATTGTCAAAATAATTTTTTAATTTTAAAATTATCTTTCTTTGTTTAATTAAAATTTGAGGGAATATCAAGGGTTGAGCTTTTCAAAGATAGTGATTCTGACTCAAGAATATATTTTATAAACAAAACAGATAAACACATTTTACACCAGAATATATATAACATTTGACATATTAGTAATTAATATACCTTCCATCTTCGAAACAATTATAGATCTTCATAATTCAAATTGTTCCTTAACTTATCCTTCTTGTTTCAAACTTCCTTCTAACATTTCTTCATTAGTCTATTGAAACACTCATCACATCACAATAATGTTAAAATAATTTATTAATTCTTCACACATGTGACTAACGACTCACTAAAATAACAGAGAGATGTTGACACCTCGAGGCTCAGGACGAGAAGAAAAATGTCTCACTACAGGAACTGCGCATCCCAAGCGCCAAAAACCGTTACGGACTAGTCCATACCTTCACGGCCTTCGTCTTTACTACGCCTTAACGACTTATAACTTGAAATAAAATATAGAACCTAATTCATACATTACAAAAACATTTAGAATTCTTATTTATTATTTTAAATACCTTAATTCAATTTGATAAACAAAAATTACGTAATAATTAGATCGGCGTAACTCTAGCTGGTGCCAAATTCAAACTTAAATCATTTTACATACAATTTATCTCGACTCCGAAATATCACTACAATACATATATATCTACACACACACATGTATATTGTAGTGATATTTGAATGTATAAACTTTCAAATTTGGCGAACAAAAAGTGTCATCTGTCAGCTGTTAGAACCGGATGTTTACAGGGAAAAACGTCTGTTGGCTTCTAGTCGCAGTCTAATGAGGGATTCCGGCCAAGTAAGATCAAAGGAACTCAAATTTATATTTCTTTGAAACCGGGTTGTGTCATCGGTTCAGTCTTGGTATTTAGCAGCAGAGGATGTAAATTGAGCGCTGTGTGCATCCTAGTATGATTCTGACTTCAGTCAAAAGTATTGAGAAAACTTCAGTTAATTCCTCAAAATGAAGAAGTAACATAGGAGTCCTGCCATGTATGGATAGTCTTATGAACAGTAAATTAAGAAAGTTATAAAATTGTAAATAACTTAAATTCAAATAAATGTTAATTTTGTTTAATATAAATAATAAAATACTTTTAACCAGTTATTCAACTTTATATCATTAACAAGAACCTGTCCCTCAAATAAATGACAAAAATTAAAGCTAAAAGTTTAAAATTAAAATTATTAAATTTATATATTTTTTTAAAAATTAAATAAAATCATAACAATATATATATTTCAAATTTTGAAAAATATATTGGCTAAATGAATAAAATAAATAGTCTAAATCAGGGGTATCCAAACTTTTCAGCCTTCGAGCCGTACTGTTTACTTCCAAGGGTTCCGAGGGCCAACACCGTTTTAATTTTCCTGCCAGTATCTGTGATTTCTCGATCTATCATTTCAATCACTAATGTGTTACGACCACAACACTTGACGACATCAAGTGGTAACACACAGAAATAGGTAATACGATTCTTTGAACTTCAAGGAGTGATCGAAATTTTCTAAAATTAAAATCATCGTAATCCATCCGAATTTCAAAATAGCAAATGGCTGTGAAGTTAGAAATCTACCTACGTCGAATTAACAAAACATATTAATGAACTCTATTTGAGGTTGCAATAAGAAAACCTAAGAAAAGATTTAAACACTTTTATCAAATCGTTCCAGCAGAAAATAATACTGTTTCAATCACAATTGCACATATTTTAAAACATGTGAAATTCCGTCGCTTTTGCATTCGAAACTGTGAGAGCTTTGAATATAAATTGTGTAGGATTGGATGGAAAGTTCTAAAGGATGGAAGTTTGGTTTACACTATTGTCACATAATTATAACATTTAAAATATAGCTGTAGCTAAATGTAAATTACAATAATTGTTGACATATACATCTATCAAATTTTATTCCTATGTTAAAGTATTGTTATTGTTGATTAATTGTACAAAATATCATTACTTAATAAAATTAAACTATTACCTATAATATAATATTTAAAAAAAAAATAGTTATATAAAAAATGAACATTAAGTACAAAGATTTTTTTTTTTTTAATTTAAATTTCTAATTGTGTTAAATATTGACCTGTTTCATTAATATATAAACATAGGTTCGGTTTTAGTTTTAAACAATTTACAATTACTTAACTTACTATTAGTAACTAATTCTAATAAACAATTATAATTAACATTTTCATTTTTTGTACAACAATATTCCATATAATTTAAAAATTCACTTATTCAAATAATTCTGGTTTAAAGGCAGTGTGTTGTTCCTTTATATAGACATTTACAGCATCATAATTAAAATTTATTGTTTTCCATAACAATTGCTTGATTACTATTATTTCATGATATTAATTAAACTTTTCCCCCCCTTTTTTTTTTTTCTTCAATAACATAAGCAATAAAACTATTTTAACTTAATTCATTTTCCCAATTCACATAACAACAGGTTGAATGTTGAACAGTAAAGTTGTCAATTGCAAAAAATAATTAGTTACATATACAGTGCAATAATTTTTTAAATGTGTCATCATTCCTTTGATATTTTATAGCAAATGACTATGTATAAGTATGTATTTAAATGTTGACTATAATATGTATTTTTTATTTTATTTATTTTTTTGTTTGTTTATTTCGTTTAACGTCACTTTATGCTGCTATGGCTAATCGGACGATGCTACGGTGGGAGTCCTAAATTTTGCCTATCCAGGTATAATTAGGATAGGGATCTTTAACGAGTACCTGACATCGCACAGGCTCGGGACCCCCATTTTACGTCCCTTCCGAAAGACGGCATAGCTAAGGATTTTTTACTCCCTTTAAAAAATCCTAAGGTCATCTGCCGGGCTGCGAACCCGCGATCTTGGGTTTAGTAGGTTGCTATGCTAACCACTACACCACAGGTGACCCCATTTATTTTTTTATTAAAGGAAATAAGTTTTCGTGAGATATTTAAACACATTTAATTCTAATCCGTTCTTGATATGTTAAAATAAGATATTATTAATACAATTTAACTATTATTGATCGAGCCTGATTAATAAATTCATACCTTGATTGCCAAATTCGTACCTTATGTTGTGGTTCGCAGAGACTTAAGTCCCTCTTCTATCAGGCTTCAGCATCCATAAGTAAATATTATTATCACCAGTTGGCCATTTATGGACATGTCCGATATCTTCTTTTACTTGAGAGTTTGGTTGTTTTAAAAGAAATGCTAAGAAAGTAATCTTTCCTTTTGGTTTTTTAAAATTGGTGTAAAGGTTTGGCTTTTCAGATCGTTTTCTTTTACTCTTTGTAATAATAGTTGACAAGTCCACTTTTGATTTAACTATAAATTTTTGTAAGTCTAATAGTCTAGTTGATTTAGTATTTGAATTTTGTTTTGAGCTGTTTAGACTTTTTTCTAAAATAGTGCGCCTTAAACTGTTTTCTGAAGCTTTACGGTTATTGGGTTCTTTTGATGAGAATAAGATTAAGGTTTCAATTTTTAGAACTGATTTTTCATTTATTTGCTCATCGCGTTCACTACTACACTAGTTTTTGACACATCTCAAAAATAATTTTTATTTTCAGGTTTATTTAAACTAGGTGAAGCATCAACTTCTGAAATATTATCTTGAATACAATCAGAACTATTGTTTATATTTTGTTCAGTAAATAAGTTTGTTAACTTGGCTATATTATTTATTAAAGTAGGTGTATTTTTTAATAATTCTGATGAATCAGGTTTCTCTATATCCATTTCATTATTAACCTCTGTAATTTTGATTAATTCTTTATCAATTAGTTTATTCCCAATATGTGTGATTTGATTCAGACTATCTTCTTTTGCAATGAAAGGTGCGATTACTGAATTTTCATTCAATAAAGCTGCTATCTTAGTACACGGCCGAGTATCAGTGCCAGTAACCATTTCATCACATCTAGGAACTACAATAGTATTATCATCAGTGTTTAGGCTCTGTTTGGACACTTTTCCACAAGGCATTTCAACCGGTACCTCTTCCTTATCAAGTGATTTGGAATTGTTTTTAGGAACATTTTCTAAAACACTACTTTTTTGGCGATCAGTTGTTTTTATTATTTCAATTTCTACTTTTTCTGAAAGGCATTCTCGATTTTTTAAAATAATATTATTGCTTTTTGATTCATCTAATTTAAAAATAGGTTCTTCAATTATACCGATATTATCGAAATCTTCGTTCTTTTGTCTTTCAATGAATTTTTGAGATTCATCAACAATATCTATATGGTTATCTTCTTCACCTAATGTTTCCGGTGTTATTAGATTTTTTAATAAAGAGTCCGCATTATCAATTATTGAATTATTTTTATCCATTTCTTCATGTGCATGAAATATTGGATAATCGGGTTGTTCGAACATTTCATATTGGTCTTCTGAAATTTGTTCTTTAAGGTATTTTATCGATTCCTCAAGTTCGCGAATTCTTCGATCTTTATAATCTTCTTTAAAACAAGAATTAGTTGAGAGGGTTGGCTGACGATATTGAGTGATATGAGGGTTTGAAGCAAATTGGTTAAATTGGCTTTAAAAAGAGTATTTTGTTGATACATAAAGGATGGATATTGGTTGAAATGATTATTTTGATCGTTATACGAAAATTTATTATTATAGGCTGATTTATTGTTTCTGTAAATCTTGTTATTTTTATTCTTTTTATGATATTTTCTTTTAGTAAATGTTTCCTTTGGAAAATAGTCATTATTACATTTCTCTTCGGTGCTCGTTATAGATTCTAATGAATCTTGATCATTTAAGAAAAAGTGGTTTTCATTTTCCAACAAAACCTTTATCTCCTCTAAATTTTTTGCTTCATTTGACCTTAAGAATATGCTAATGTTTACAGAGATATTCATATAGAAATGAAAGACTAAACGGCGTTCTAGTAAATTTGTTCCTATTTCTTTATCATCATCGTGTTCTTCAAAATCATATTGAAAAATGATTAGGGTTCTTTTTTTATCTAACCATAACAGAAAATTTAACGGACTTTCATTTTGATTTCTTTCGGTATCAAATAAATCTAATTTTAATTCCTCTATTGACCTATAGTCATAAAAGACATTTTCTAAATAATTTAACAAATCATTAAAATATTTAAATTTATATTTTACTATAATATGTTCTGCTTCATGAGCTAAGACATTCTTTAATACATATTTAAGTGGCTCTTTTTGAATATATATTTTATTTATTTCCAATCTCACGACATTTAAAAATTTAATTAAATTGTAATTTTTATAATAAAAAGAAGGGCTATATCCCCTTTTGTTTTGGAACGATGCCATATTTATAATAATAATACTATAATATAATAGTAATTAAAAAGGAAATAATTATATAAGTAAAATAAATATCTAACCTAAGCTTACTAAATAAGTTCGCTGTCTTCCTTGCTTGGTACCTGGGGTCAGTGAGCCAGAAGGAGACTTCAGCTTGAAATACCTAGGATGAGTTGGTTTCAAACTGGATGTGTGCTGAAGAAGTGTTGGTACCTGGGATCAGTGGGCCAAGCGATGACAGTCATACACCTCGCAAGAGTGGATCTTCAGTCAAAGTTCTTCAGCGTTCGGTCAAGGCAGAGCAGCTTCCTCGAGAAAACCTAGGAATAGTAAGATCTCGATGCTATGTCTATCTCTAGTTCGGGCGCCAGATAACGAACACAAAGACTTAGAAAAAGATACTTTATTTACTGATAGTTACATACAAGACTATCTATATACAAGGGGGGCAAATGGGTAGGGCAACGGGAGGGCTAGAGAAGGAGATAGGTGCGGGGATCTCCTGTCCTCTTAGCGAATCAGGCAAGCAATAGTGCCCTACTCACTGCAAACCTGACTCCAGCTCTCCTTATCCCTATCAACGCCTACTGTCACCTCCTAGCGGTGCCCCCTGGAGAATCCGATGGGATTCACGAACGACAGAGGCGGGGTCTCTTACTACGGTTAGGGGCCTTGTAGACACCCAAGTCAGGTGGAGGGAGCTCGAGCTGAGACTGAATGGCAGAGGGTGTATAAAAATATACTGTCTCTTATCGACCCACTTGGGGCACCAGGCGACACCCCAAGGTAGTAGGGAAACCTACATAGCCCGCTGCAGGGATAGGGAGCTCACCTGTAGTGTAGTTTAATCGCTCCCATACTCGTGGGAACAAAATGCCCAAAAACATAGTAAATAAATTCAACCTTAACTCGTCCGAGGATGAACTTTCATCCTCGGATGACCAAGAACATGTTTCAGGTCTCGACCTGGAAACTCTGGACGAGGAGTCGGTGAGCTCATTGATGCTCTCGCTGACTCAGGAGGTGGGAGGACTAAATGTGGACCTCGGCCCAGGGGATGTGGACGCTAGCTCGTTCAGCCCCCAGGCAATGGAGGCACGGCAGGTAAGCCCACTCCAACATACAGATCCTAACATAGCTTCCGGCAGCTCGAGGGTCGAGGAATCAGCTGCTGCGTCGCAAGACGCTGCGGTTGAGGATCCTCCCTTCAAAACTGTCAAAAGGAAGCGATTTAGGAAAAGAGCTAAATCTTCGAAACCTGGCAAGGTTTCGACTGGAAAACCCCACCAAGGCGGTAAGATGGAGGTGGCTGGGCTCCCTAAGGGTGAGTCGGCCTCCAAAGTCGAAAGCGCTGAGGTGTCATCAGCGTCCACAACTAAGGCTGCTGGGCTCCCCTCGGGTGAGTCGGCGGTCAAGGGAGTGAGCGCTGGTGTAGCCAAGGCTCCAACTGGCCAGGCCGCAAGGCAGCCCTCGGGCAAGCCGGCGGTCAAGGTCGGGGGGGCCAAGGCTGGGCAAGTAAAGTCGGGCCTGCCAGACAAGAAGAGGCAGCGTAATTCACCAGGATTTTCTGCGCCTTCAGCAAAGAAAATCAGGGGTAGCGAAGGGAAACCAAGCTACGCCCAAGTTGCAGGTGAGAGGCACATGACTGCGGTTATTCCTAATGAATATCCGCAAGTGCAGCTCACCAGAGAGCAGAGCAGTCGTTTGCAGGACGCAGTTGTCAATATGATCGACGGTCTTGCAAACGACGGCTCAGTTGAACCAAGGTTTAGGGGTGCTAGCTACAAGTTTGGAGCTAGCATCTTTAACTGTGAAGATGAAGAGACCAAGAGATGGCTCGGGGAGATCATCCGACCCATTGGCGAGGCGGAGGGTATCCCCCTCCGCACAGTCGATGCTAAGGAGGTCCTCTCGGCTGTCAGATTGGGTGGTTCTTTCCCAGGGAAGAAGCTGGAGGATGACGAACTTGCCAAAAGGATCTGCGTGCAGAATAAAAGGGTTCCTGGCGTGGACTATTGGACGTTAGTGGTGGCCTCGAGGGATGAGAAGGGCTGCTACGCTGTCCTTACTATGCCTAGGAACAGCTTAGCATACCTGAAGGATCGCGACATGGAGGTACACTATGGCCTTAATGTTGTGGTCCTGAGGGAAATTAAAAAGCCAGCCCGGAAGGAGGAGGGGGCTGGCACAAGCAAGACAAAATGCCCAAAGGTAGTAATACCCGAGGGACCAGAAAAGGCGGGGACTCCTAGGACCGAACCAAAGGGGACAGTGAGGGATGTGGCGCCCAGGGACCCGAGAAAGGTCTCTGGGGCGGCGGCTCCCTTACAACGTCCTTCGGAGGGGAAGACCGAGGGAGTACCCGAGCTGTGAAAAGCAAATGATAAGGCTGCTGCAGATCAACCTTCACCACTGCATAGCAGCGTGTGGAGTGTTGCAGCAACACATGAAAGGTGAGGATATTGATATAGCTTTTATACAAGAACCCTACCTTATAAATGGCATGCCTGGGGGCATCAGGATGGGGGGTTACGAGGTAATCTCCTCATCGGATAATCCCAGAGCATGCATCCTCTATAAAAGGAAACTAAAACTGCTGCCTTTGTGGCACATCTGTTCCAGAGACTTTGCAGCAGCCAAAATAAGCCTCAATATGAGGACGCAGAGGATGGAGATCTGCTTAGCGGCTATCTACCTCCCCTACGAAGACGCACCCAGGATAAACCTGGAACCCATGGGTGAAGCCGAGGGCAACATTATCTTAGCCCTAGATGCAAATGCCCACCACGAGATGTGGGGGAGCTCGAACTCCAACCAAAGAGGTGAGCAATTACTAGACCTAATTATAGGAAATAACCTTGATATTCTTAACAGGGGGAATAGACCGACCTTTGTCAATAAGAATAGGCAAGAGGTAATTGATATAACCTTAGCGACTGCAGAAATCAGTCACAAGGTGGGGAACTGGCATGTCTCGAATGAGGAAACATGCTCAGACCACAAATACATTAGATTTGATCTAATGACCAACCCCACCCAAATGTCGCCCTACAGGAATCCCAGGAAAACAAACTGGGAGGGGTATAGCGACATGCTGGAGGGGGAACTAACAAACCTTCCAAGAAGGATTGCCAACAAATGGCAACTAGAGGTGCTCAACACTGCACTAACATCAGCCATAACCAAGTGCTATGAGCTCAACAATGTTAGCTGTGGAATTGAGAAATACAAAAAACACCAAATGGTGGAATAAAGATCTTAGCAATCAAAGGAAAGCTCTGAGAAAGAAATTTAACATTGCTAAGAGAACTGGCAGATGGGAAGATTACAGAGCACAACTAACAATCTACCACAAATCTGTCAGAAAAACAAAAAGACAGGCTTGGATCAAGTACTGTCAAGAGGTTGAATCCACGGCGGAGGCCAGTAGGATCAACAAAATACTAGCAAAACAGTCGCAAAAGGATAAGTTGGGCTCTCTGTGGGACGGGGAGAGGTATACCATGAATAGCATGGAGACACTCGCGGTCCTGGCGAGGGCGCACTTTCCCGGATGCGATGTTAAATACATCCAAGGTTCAGCCACAACAGGTGATGAGCCCCAGGGGAGAGCGTGTTGGGGCAGAGCTAAGGAAATAATAACCAGCAAGAAAATTGCATGGGCAATAAACAGCTTCTTACCATTTAAAGCAGCTGGAGTAGATGGCATCTTTCCTGCATTGCTGCAGAGAGGACTACCACTACTTAAACCATATCTCCTAGAATTACTAAGAGGTAGCCTGGCACTCGGACACATACCAAATAAATGGAAGGTGTCCAAGGTCATCTATATACCTAAACCTGGGAAGGATAATTACATCAATCCCAAGGCGTTTAGGCCCATATGTCTGACATCCTTCCTGATGAAAACCATGGAGAAGGTACTGGACAGACATATTAGGGACAATACACTACTGCTGCGACCATTACACTGCTCGCAGTATGCATATCAAGCAGGAAAATCCTGCGAGGTGGCATTACAACACCTAACAGCCAAGATCGAAAAATCATTGGACCAGAAGGAGATTATGGCGGGCATCTTCATAGACATAGAAGGTGCCTTTGACAGAACCCCCTACCTGACAATAGAGAGGTCCATGGTGGACAAACGAGTGGATCCGATTGTCCACCAGTGGATATGCTCGATGTTAAAAGGGAGAATTATATACTCCGAATTAGGAGATGGCAAACTGTGGGCGTTACCTACGGGAGGATGCCCACAAGGGGGTGTTCTATCACCACTACTATGGTGTATGGTGGTGGACTCCCTACTGCACAACATTAATGAAGCAGGATTCTATACGCAGGGATATGCGGATGATATCGCTATCCTTGTGGGTGGCAGGCACCAGGCTGTCATATCGAATCTGCTTAACACATGCATAGGGATACTGACGGAATGGTGTGACAACAAGGGTCTCAACATCAATCCGGATAAGGTAGAACTATGCATCTTTACGAATCGGAAAAAGGTGGTAATCAGACCACCAATACTGAACATGGTCCAGATAAAGATTAGTAAACAGGTGAAACACCTGGGAGTCTACCTGGACAACAAATTAAACTGGGACAAACACATAGAGTATGTGACGTCCAAAACCCTAAGGAGCCTATGGGCCTGTAAAAGGGCAGTGGGCAAAACCTGGGGAATGAAACCAAAAGTGGTTCATTGGATCTATACCATGGTAATTAGACCAATGATATTATATGCCAACGTGGTGTGGTGGCACAAAGCTGGACGGGCGAAGTCCAAAGTCCAGCTAAATAAAGTACAAAGATTGGCGTGCCTCCTCATCACGGGAGCCATGAAGACGACCCCAACTGCGAGTATGGAAGTTATGTTAAACCTCAGACCACTACAGTTGGAGGTAGAAGCGAAAGCGATGCTTTCGCTATACAAACTTGTCAAACAAGGACTGCTCTATGAACCATCTAGAAGAGAGGGACATAGAAAGTTACTAAATATAATGGAAGGGATTGAAATTCTGAAAATGAATTCAGACCTCCAAATAAAGAAACACATTGAAAGTAATTTCAATGTGGTAACAGACATTGGGAAGCAACATACAAAATGCAATGGCATCAACTGCTATACCGATGGCTCGCTAACCAAAAAAGGGTCAGGAGCGGGAATATGGAGAATGAGCGACAATAAATGCACATCCCTCCCCTTGGGGAAATATACCTCGGTATTTCAGTCCGAGGTAATGGCAATCTGTTTCTGTGCTCAGCAACTAATAGAAGACGGAACACGAAACAGAACCATTAAAATTTACTCAGATAGCCAAGCTGCCTTGGGGGCTCTGAGGAATGACACAACCAGATCAAAGCTTGTAGAGGATTGCAAAATATACCTCAACAAGCTGGCTATTAACAACAGCATCTGGGTAGAATGGGTCAAAGGCCACTCTAACATTACAGGGAACGAGAAGGCTGACGAGCTAGCCAGACAAGGTTCGGACAGCAAACCCATTGCTCCTGAACCTATCTGTGGTATAGCCTGGAGTCTAGCAAAAAGCGAAATAGACAGGCTCTACAACAACATTGCCTCTCGGAACTGGAACGCAGAAAAACTGAGACAGTCCAAACTGTTTCTGGGGGGGCTCTGCAAGAAAAGGGGAATACAACTCCTCAATCTTGACAGAGTCAAACTCAAATACCTGACAGAAATGTATACAGGGCATTGCAGATTGAATAAACACCTCTGTACAATGAAAATTAAGACCTCACCGACGTGCAGATTCTGCAATAGGGAGGATGAGACGCCTTACCATATCATATGCGAATGCGAGATATTGGCAAGGAGGAGATTTCTTCACTTTGGGGAAGCAATCATCCAAGATCCTAGTGTGGACATAAACCCTATTAATATAATAGGGTACATGAAAACACTAGGACTGTACTAATTAGTGCAGAATACACGGCACAGGCACAATGAGCCTCTAGGCTGAGGTGCCATTATAGCCGGCTAAAAAAAAAAAAAAAAAAAAAAAAAAAAATACATACAAGACTTCTAGTATAATGGTTACAAGTCAAATGTAGAGTGTCTTCCTCTGAAAACTTCCAGCTACTTAAACCTATAGATTTGGAATAGTCTAAATCAGGGGTATCTAAACTTTTCAGCCTTCGAGCCGTACTATTTACTTCCAACGGTTCCGAGGGCCAACACCGTTTTAATTTTCCTGCCAGTATCTGTGATTTCTTGATCTATCATTTCAATCACTAATGTGTTACGACCACAACACTTGACGACATCAAGTGGTAACACGCAGAAATAGGTAATACGATTCTTTGAACTTCAAGGAGTGATCGAAATTTTCTAAAATTAAAATCATCGTAATCCATCCGAATTACAAAATAGCAAATGGCTGTGAAGTTAGAACTTCACCTAAGTCGAATTAACAAAACATATTAACGAACTCTATTTGAGGTTGCAATAAGAAAACCTAAGAAAAGAATTAAACACTTTTATCAAATCGTTCCAGCAGAAAATCCAGCAGATACTCGTTTCTCAGACTTTGGTGTCATTGGGAATAAAATTAAGATTTTTCTTAAACTTCAACTTGACATTATCGATCTACAATGTTTTTAGAGTTTTGTAGTGATATATTTAAGAAAATATATCAAAAATCCGAGGAAATAGGGTGAAAGTGTCTGGCTAAATGTTTACTAATGGGAACGTGAGAAAGGGTAGTCCGGTGTAGGTGTCAATTGTCTCATGTCACAGTGATATACACAGGGTGTTATATGGTGTAAAAAGAGAGGGATCTAGGGTGGCAGGGGATCTTTGACCCAAGGCAGTTTACTTTATGATTGTTTATGACATGTGTTGTTCAAGATGTAATTTATATTTTACCCTTGGAAGGTCAAAAGGATACTTTCTCATAGTCAGGTGCTAAAAGGGTTTCTCAATAATAAAAGTAATGTTAAAGATTATATTAATATTATGAGTAATATTTATAATCTTATAACTCCCGCGTGCCGTAGTTTGGAGACCCCTGGTCTAAATAAAGCCATTAAGAAAATTTTTTTTCCTCTAGATCTTAGTTATTCTTTTTTTTTCTTTACTTCCTTAATTAGTAAGGAACTGGAAATTGAATGAGGGAAGCATTGAAATGTGATTAAAAGAAACTTAGATGTGAATAACAGAAGTGCCTTGCCATTCCCAGAAACCTGAATCACGAGCTTAGGCGGGTGTATACTGGGTCGGTTCGCCTCATCGCTCGTTTCCTCTTCGGTCCTTTGATTCGTGGCCAGGGACCGACTTTTTTCGGAGCGCTGCCGAGCCGAGCTACGGCTTGTTAACACGAGGGGACCCAGTACACACATGTGCTCGCCTGCATTTGTCTTGCCTCGGTGAGTGTATACTGCTGGCATAAGATATATTAAGATTGGAAGGCTCCGATGGGTGGGGCATTGGGCAAGGATGAATCCCGATGAAGTCCCAAAAAAAAAACTTCTGGAAAGATACACACCAAGAGGAGAGCCACCAGACCAAGACTGAGATGGGTTGATGGAGAGGTGGAGGACGCATTGTCCATCTTGGGAGTGAGGAACTGGAGAGTAGCATTTCTTACACAGAACATTTAAGGTAACACCATGGTTATTTATAAGCATGGTGTAAAGAACATTTTTTTTTCCAACCAAGCAAAAAACAATTTTTCAAACGCTGTGAGCAAGCTGGGTGGGAGGTAGGGGTCTCATAGAACTCAATATGGAAGGTTGTGGGTTTGATACCAACCAGGGTCATTTGTATCATGGTGGTCTGAAGAAATGAATCTCAGTCTTCCCAATATGGCTAGAATAGGTTGGTGACCTGAAGAATAACTGTCTTTCTTGCTCAAGTCGGAATATATTGTTATGATTTTTATTAAACAATAAATTTTTATTTTTAATTTTAAAACTTAATTTTTACTTATTTGTCCCTTTTTGGGTACAATATACACTGATTTATTACTTTAATAGTTAAATTGCAAAGTTATTCATATGAGGGAAGGTTTTTATTAATTATATATTCAGATAATTGATGAAAAGTATATTTATTTAAACATTTTACAATTTCACTACATTCTTATTTATTCACTATTTATCAAGTTATCCAATTAAAAAATAAAGGTCGAATCAAATTTTCTTTCTTCATGTGAAACTAATTCTGATGTCTTTTTTCTTTCCTCTTCTTATATTTTTGTTTCAACAGTTTTGATTAAAGACATACTTGAATCTTCAATACTGTATACAGCATACAACTTTAGCCTCAGATGCTGAAAAATCACATGGCAACTGACGACAGATTTAAAACTGTCCTTGACGACTGACTTCAACAGAGTCCTGACATGAACTCAACTGCTCCGAGTCCCTACTTGAACTGGACTTAAAACCAACTGACAAATAGGTGCTGTAAACATCCACGTTTAACGGTTTTTTAATGTATTTCACTGAAGGAAAGGTGCCATCTTTATGTGCCTTCTGTTTCGTATGACACTTTCGTCCTCTAAATTTGAATTTGAAAGTTTGTAACTCTAAATATCACAACATTATAATGATGTAAACCCCAACAAACAACAAGTAGCAACCTAATAATTCTACTGTTTCAATTTCCCATTAGGATGGAAAATGGATTCACTTGGTGGTAAGTATACAGGAATTATAGTGATAGTGAAATTATTGGTCAGATGAAAATTAACTGAGAACGGTTCTAAGATTTCAAGGGGAGACAATGTGATTGTTTAAATAATTTATAGATGATAAGCATGCTATCACTACCATTCTATATTATCTATACATTTGGAAATTTGGTACAATAATTTAATCTATGGTTTTAATTATTGCATGAACATTTGGGTTTCAAAAGGTAATAAATCCCTTAATCCATTCAGTTAAATTATAGTAGACAGGGAGTTTATAAAGGAGTCAAACAACCTATAAAGTTAGGCACTATATAAGCAATTATAGAATAAAATGACATTTTGTTATTCTTTTCCTTTTACATAAATTCAGAATAAGTAAATAAAATCAAACATAAGCGTTGGTAATATCAAGAGGAATATATTTCCAGTATTGCTAAATGGAAAACGGATAAGCTGCTTTATTATTTTACCATGGATATAATAGCAGTGGTATGTTTTGTTTATATTAAGAGTAGTGTAGAACATGTGAGTTAAGTTTGTGTAATTTATGATTTATAAAATTGTGCAAGACAAATATTAATTTCAAAAAACATAAAGAGAGCTGTAAGTTGACTGAATAAACTAGAAAGACATTGTTAAGTTTATAGTTATTTAAAATTATACAGTCCATTAATAACATAGATAAATGATTCCATCAGGTAAAATTTTCTAGGTTTATTTGGACTATAAGGTGCTCAATATTTGAGGAAGAAATTTTAAAGGAGCTTTTAACATATGTATTATAGATAGGGTTCTTTTTATTAGTCATGAGCTACACAAGTTTCTTGAGGACATTTAGCAGTAGATTTAGAGTAGATCAGATAAATTTGTTGTAACTCTTGACTTTGTGAGTTGCACAATGGTGAAAGTTAAGTTTATCAAATAACTAAATTTTTTAATAACCTAAGCACTCTTTGGAGTTGACTCAACAAGATCTCTTACAGTAGAAACAATTTGGTATAAAATTTTCAAAGCTTTCAGTCATATATTCATTTGTGTAATGATTTCACAGCACTCTATACTTTTTTGTCTTTATATTAAGGTAATAACTTTTTTAAAATAAGATATACCCCTTAACTTTACTAATTTCTATGATAAGGTGAAATCAGAGTAATTAACTGATTCCCCACCTATGGCTAAGAGATACAGAGATTATAACCTTAATAATACTGATCAAAAAATATGATTTCTTTTTATTGAATAATTAGCAAAATTTTACTTCTTCCAAGTCCAATACAGCTCTTTTAAATATGCTCAATTAATATTAAACTAATTATTTATTGATATTTTGTAATGTATCAATATTAAAAATTGTGGAATCCAAAAACTTCTTCCATGATTAATGATTCAGAAAATTCATGATCGTCAGAAAACAATAAATAATTGTTGCTCATAGGAAGATTGTATTAGTTTAGGTTCCTTTTTAAATCTCGTTTCAGACTGGTTAATATAAATGTTATTTTGGGCCCTTGATAGAACAGCAAATTAATTGTTCAAAACAATTCCCTAAACATTTCTAATTAATATAAAAATGATGACGAATAGAACTTATGTGTTTCACCTAATGTAAAACAAGGTTCAGACAGAGACTAATTAGGGAATGAAGAACATTGTAGTATGTACGATAGAAAATTTAGCAGTCAGTAAACATACTTCCTAAATGAAGAAATTGTAATAAGCAATAATTTGTTCTAAAACCGATATTTATTTCTAAGCAATAACTGATAAGTAACAGATCCAATCAAAAACCTATAAAATTTATTTACAAACTATAAGGATAAACCAAACCATTAATTGGAAGATAAATGTATACAAATAAATACCTTAACAACTTCAATTATGTCACTAATTTGTTGCCAGTGCTTTTTAAAGCTGTTAAAACATGCTGTAGGGTCATATTCTTCAGTGTTTGGTCTGTAACTTTGAACTTTACCATATCCACTACCAAAAGGGTTATTACGAATCCAGCTCATAATTGAATAACCCTTTGAAGAGACATTACAAGGTGATAAATGGACACGAATTATAATGTTAATTACTTTTCATAATTCAATACTATCATTTAGACAGAAAAATATTAGAAGATAATCTGCTTCGAAAACTCAGGCACACCAGCATTACAATTTGGGAAACTATAGTACAACTAAGGTACAACTTTAACAGATCATGAACGAGCGTTCATTTTTTTAAATTTCACACTGCCAGATCATGGAGTTATAGACAAGTGGAGGGGGCTTACCTCTCAATAGCCAGGGCAGTAACTGACTAGAGGCAGCCATTTTGGTGTGAACCGTATAATCAGTATATAAGCCGTTTATCAGTTCAATTTTTGGTTTCCTAGGCTTTATACTGCTGTTATTTTAGTGATTCATGTTTTAAATTTTATCACTTATATTGATATAACAAATATAAATTTATAAAACACCAAATCCATGTAGGAATTAATCTTCTTAACTTTAGTAACAATTTTACACATTAGATAAGATGAAATAAGAAAACATGAATTGATAAAACACTTAATCCTCGTTTTGTTAACTTCGGTTTCACTTATTTACATTTAAGAAGACTAAATATCAATATTACACACTGAACAACACAATCAAAATTGAAACTGTAGAAGTGATTGTTTACATGTGAGGTTATAGGAATGAACTATCGAAAATGTAAACTCGAAGTGAAGCGTAAGGATCGAATGGTGTCAGCCATCCGAACCTTTACCAGAAATTTTAAAGGAACGAAAATTAGCTTTTTCAGGTAAGTACTGTATAATATTAATTTACTTATCAATTGAGTTGTTTAGAATCAGCTCTTTTATTTATTATGGATTATATATACTTATATGAAATATGCCAAATTTTATATACATAATCTATGTAACAAAGTGTTGATGTTTTGAAATTTGTGTATGATTTTAAGGTAGAGCAAGGTCAACTTAGTAGATCGGCCGAGATCCGGGGGATCCCGGTTCGCCCAGGAGAAACCACGGCAGCTCTAATTACGAACATAGGCGCTGGCCTGGGTCTAAAGCTCACTCCCGAAGATATTGACACCGTGGAACGGAGAAGACCTAGAAAAGATGACCCAAGTCCGCCGGTCATCATTGCTAAATTTGTGAGGCAATCAGTAAGGGACGAGCTGATTCGACTCAGAAAAGTGAGAAGGGACTTCTCGACGCGCGATATTGGTTGGCAGGAAAATGACTGCCACCATATCTATTTCAGCGAGGAGATGACTCCCACTAATAGGCATCTCTATTGGATGGCACGACAAAAGAAAGCTGCTGGAAAATTGAAGCATGTTTGGTTTTCCGGCGGCAGAGTACGCTGCAGGCGGGAGGATGGCCATCCTGTCATTTTTATTAACGCAGCTAAGGATCTTGAGGTCTTCACCTGAAGCATCCACTCCTGTTACCACATACCTGGCTCTGACATCTGGCTCTCCTCTCGGTCTATCGCATCACTCAAATTCCTCAATAGAAAAACACTTAATTCATTGATTATTTTCTTTTCTTTATTACTCATTTTAATGTGTGCACAACTTATAACATCATGTTTGCTTTTCTCGTTTATATCTTGGTTACTCTTCTGTATTGCTTGTTCGTTTCTTTTTTCACATTTATTATTTAAATTATTCTTAGTTAATTTCTCTTTACTGCCCTTATTTCTAACTTTCTACTTTTTCATACCATGTTATTGCTTAGTATCTTCTAAATCCACTATTCCTTTCTTCCTCTCTCTTTTCCAGCATCCTTGTCATGACTAGCGTCCTAACTGTGTCATGTTAACGCCAAATCCCTCCCTGCTCACTTTATCGAATTCCATCAATACTTCTCTGATAATTTTTATCATATCATTGCAATATCTGAAACCTGGCTTAAGCCTTCAATTCCTTCCCTCAGTGTTTCCCTTCCTAACCACTATCTGCTGCGCCATGACCGTACTAACTGCACTGGCGGAGGTGTTTGTATATTTGTACATAATAATTTCCGAACCAAAGTCCTAAGCCTTCTTCTGACTCTCACTTCGATACCACTCTTTTCAACATTGTTCCTCTCTACTCACATGTTATTATTGCTGGAGATTTCAATACCGATCTCCTCTCCGATTCCTCTGACAAGTCTTATCTTGAAAACCTTTTTTTTCCCCTCAACATATGGTACCATTCTCTCCTACCCACCACACATTTACATCTAATACATGGCTTGATCTCCTAATAGTTGATTCTCCTAAAAACTTCATTTCCTCTCCCCAGTTACCAATCACGTTCCTTTCTAATCACGATTTAATATCCCTGACATACAATATCCAAACTCCAACATTCATCCCCAAAACCATTTCCTATCGCAATCTTGATTCCTTAACATTTTCCTCAATCCAAAATGATATTGACGCTCTGGACTGGAACTCTATATATTCCTCCCACACTATCAACAACATAGTTGACATCCTCACATCCAATCTCTTATCCATCCTCGACTCACATGCCCCCCTAAAAACCATCCTAATCCGACGTCCACCAGCACCCTGGATCACAATAGAAATCAAAAACCTACAAAAGAGACGAGAGGCCGCCCGAAGACGTTTTCTACGGACTAGACTTCAGGACGACTACGCTCTGTTTAAATCCCTTCGGAATCAGACATAAACTGCCATTCGAAAAGCTAAATCACAATATTTTCATGAAGCCCTCTCCAGTGCCTGTGATCCAAAATCAAAATGGAAAATTCTATCAAAACTTTCCTTCAGTAAATCCTCAAATGTTCCGCTTTCATTCTCTTTTACTCCTAACGAAATGAATTCCTTTTTCGCTACCTCATCATCAAACTCTTCATCTCTTTCCGCCACTACGCTCCAAACGGTCCTCCTTTTAACTCCTCCAATTTTTATTTTTCCTATATCACACCCTCAGACCTCATTGATGCCATTTTCCAATGTCATACACAAGCTATTGGACATAATGGTATTTTACTAAAATTAATCAAATATGCCTTCCTACTATCCTTCCAGTCCACCTACATATAGATAATTATTTACCAAGTTCCATATTTCCTTTATCTTGGAAGAAAGCTAAAATACAACCCTTACAAAAGAAATCTTCACTTAACGATTTCCGTCCTATATCAATACTTTCCAATCTGTCCAAACCCCTCGAAAGACTAGTTCAATCACAAATCTCCAATTTCCTAGAAAACCCTCATCTCCTTTATCCGTTCCAATCTGGGTTCCGACTTGGTTATTCAACTCAGACAGCCTTAACAAAAATTACTAATGACATACATACTGCTCTTGACGAACGAAAAGTAACTGTCCTTATCCTTCTAGACTTTACTAAAGCCTTTGAAACCCTAGACCATTCTATTCTCCTCATGAAACTAAAAGCCCTATCTTTTTCCTCAAGCTCTCTCCTCTGGTTTCATTCCTTCCTCTATAGTAGAACTCAAATAGTATCCATACCAAACCAGCCACTTTCCTCTTCCCTTTCGTTGACATCAGGGGTAGCCCAAGGTTCCAGTGTCTCTCCTACTCTTTTTTGTGCCTACATAAATGATCTACCAAATTCCATTCACCATTGTTCCTACCATCTATACGCGGATGATTTCCAGATATCTCTATCCTTCCATCCCTCTGATTTAATAAAATCATTCTCCCTTATCCAAGAAGACCTTAATAGCATTTGCAAGTGGACCTCTGATTACAAATTAAAATTAAATGTAGAAAAAACGCAGGCTATTATCATAGGTTCTAATACCCATTTGAGATCCCTTCCCCACCTCCCGATCCAGTCTATGAACTCCCAACCTATTCAATTCCACCCCACAGTCAAAAACCTTGGTATTACCTTTGACCAAACCCTTTCATGGAAACCTCATATCTCCCAAATTTCTAGACGGGTTATATCCATCCTTAAACTATTCCATTCTTCCCACCTACTCGTCAACTTTTGGTTTCTTCCCTTATCCTGCCCCATTTTAACTACAGCTGTGTGGCATATGGTGGGTTGACGGCGGAACTCGAGAGTAAACTAAGAAGACTAATGAACTGTTTCGTTAGGTTTATCTTTAGGGTTCCAAAAGCCTCCCACACATCACATCTACATAGAGAGTTAAAATGGCTTTATCCTTTATCCCGCAGAAATTACTTCCTAGCCTCCTTCCTCTACCAAACCATTTATTCTCGGAATCCCTCCTACATCTATAACATCTTCCAGTTCAGATCCTCGGTCTCCTCTCGCACTACAAGATCTCGCTCCTCAGACCTGTATACTTCTTCCCATAAGAGTACATCATTTGACCACTCCTTCATTTCCCGTGCTACTTCCTTATGGAATTCACTACCCTGTAATATCCGTAATGCTCCATCTCTGTCCACATTTAAATCCCTTCTCTTTCAATACCTCCTTTCCTTCCAGAATGATACTGACTAGCAAAACTTCACTAAAAAAAAAAAAAAAAAAAAAAAAAAAAAAAAAAAAAAAAAAAAAAAAAAAAAAAAAAAAAAAAAAAAAAAAAAAAAAAAAAAAAAAAAAAAAAAAAAAAAAAAAACATTCAGTAGATGTAAAAATGTAAAAAATAGGTTTTTATTTTTTTTCTCCTACAATTATTAGTTTTTTTAAATTTTTATTTCTATTTTTGTTCTTTATTTGTAAAATTGTAAATAGTTAACCAGATTGTTAATTTATTTTATTTCATCTTATGAAAGCTAGACTCATTATATCTATTTATGTACATAATATTATTCTTAGGGGACATCGTCCCAGAATAAAGTTTCTTTTCTATTCTATTCTATTCTATAATTTTAGAATTTATGATGAATGTTTAACATTCAAAACTAGTTATCAAATAAAAAAGATTCTAATAGAAGAGTAAATTAATTCATCAATTCTAATTTCATTGATCCTTCTATACCATCATTCATAATTCAAGTTACAATTATAAAGAACGCACATAATAAAATTCACTGAAAACTGGAAGTGTGTACATAACTGTTATGTTTGTTGGCATGGCAACAGATACATGGTGTAACCTTTCTTCCTAGTTTTACGCGAGTTGACTTAAACGACTTCTTTCTCTGTTGTGTTCTAATAGACTTATTAATCAAGTTTAATGTGTTTCTATTGAACCACTGAGTCTCCATAAAAACATAACATTGGCGACGAGTAAATTGGAACTGTTTTGTTATTTCGCGTGTGAAAGTAAAAACGGTGTCGTTTGTTAAACATAATTCTAACCAACGTATTCCAGTGCCTTGTGAATTCTAAAGAAAAGAACTCTGGTGAAGAAGAGCAAGCAAAATTCGAATTGCGTCATCCTCATCGAAATGCTGTTTTGAGACACGTCGATCCCTATGTGCCATCTCTCGAACCTTTTCAGAACTACCTCGACAGGCTCGAGGCGTTTTTCGACTTGAACGACACAGGTGAGACAGAGAAAGTAAACTCTCTTGTGGCGCTCATTGGTCCTGAAATGTACGGAACACTCAAAAACCTAGTATCTCCTGTTAAACCTAAGGACAAGTCATTTGACCAACTCTGCTCTATTTTGAAAAATCATTACGCTCCGGAAGGCATTGAAGTAGCCGAACGGTATAAGTTTCATTGTCGAAACCAGGAGGTAAATGAATCGGTTCGTGACTTTGTGGTCGCAACTAAGAAATTGGCAATAACATGTAACTATGGCGATTTTCTCAATGAAGCCCTTCGAGATCAGTTAGGTTTTGGTATCCGGGACTCGGTGGTTAAAAAAAGGTTGCTGTCTGAAAAAAATCTAACTTTTGATTCAGCAGTGAAGATCGTTCCTGAGATGGAATTCGTTTTGGAACAAGCCAGGGTGATGGAAGCGGAACCGAGGTTCGATGACGTCAATCAACTTCACCCGCATCAGCACGCTTATGAAGTGACAAAACCAAGTAGGTTCTCTGCTCAGTCCAAGGACGCCAATTCAGGGACATTTTCAAGCTCAGATAAGAAACTTGAATTTAATATTCGAAAACGTATTTCTTAATGCAAATATTGTGGTAGGTTTCATAGTATTGATAAAAATACATGTCCAGTTAGAGATTGGAAATGTTTTAATTGCAATCAGAAGGGTCATGTTGCTAAATTATGTCCAAGACCTAAAGAAGCTAATATTGTAGAAGCCGCAAACGCGAAAGAAGTTTTGATTCATTTCGCTATCCCCTAATACAAAAATTGTTTGTTAATAATACCGAAATTTGATTTGAAGTCATCATACACGTTGAATCCTGTATATTTGTACAACAGATTTTTCAGAGATCTTAGAATCGATAAAAGTAACCTAAAACTCAAAGCTGCTAACAGTGAATCGTTATCAGTGTTGGGAAAGGTTAATGTCTCTTTGTATTTTGAAGGAAATTTTTTTGATAAATTACCTTTAATAATTACAGGTAAAGAATTAAGTCGTCCTTTGTTGGGTCGTGATATGCTTTCCATGATCAATCCAAATTGGAGATCTTCTGTACTTGTCAACCCAAATCGAGCGCTGGGACCGTTGACTGTGGATCTCGTTGAGCCTTGACCGGAGGTGGTAAGCTCTAGTAATAGTATTAAAATAAGTTCAGGTGTTCCTTCTGTTAGATTTAATTGGAGGAGAGATTATAAAGTTCGTTTTTCTAAAGTTTTCGATGAATCTAACACCGAGCCTATAAAAAAATTTGAAGCGTCTGTTGTGTTGAAAGAGGGAGCAGTACCCATCTTCCATAGACCCTATAATGTACCTTATGCGCAACGAGCAGCAGTGGCAAAGGAACTTGCTTCTCTGGAAAGTAAAGGTATTATTAGTAAGGTGGCGCATAGCCAATGGGCATCTCCAATTGTCTGTGTTATAAAGCCAAACGGTAAAATTCGCTTATGCGTGGATTTTGAAGTAACTCTGAACAAATGCGTAGATTTAGATCACTATCCTCTCCCTAAGTCGGAAGATATTTTTCAGTCATTGGTGGGGTCTAAAGTTTTTTGTGAATTAGACCTGTCAAATGCCTATTTGCAATTAACGTTAAATGAAAACTGCAAACATTATTTTACTATTAATACTCAATTAGGGTTGTTCAGATTTCACCGTTTGATGTATGGTTTATCTAGTGCTCCAGCCTTGTTTCAGTCAACAATGGATTCTATTTTGAGTCAAATTCCCAATACTAGAGCGTATCTAGGTAATATTAATATCGGAGGCAAAACGGGAAGAATTTCAGTGGAACAAGTGCTCAATCGTTTAAATGAGTACAATGTCAAATTGAATGTAGGTAAATGTAAATGGGTCGAGACTTCGATCGAATTGCTTGGTTTTTGTCTGGATGGGCAGGAGTTGTGGTCTTCCCCTTCCATAATTTCAGCCATCCAAAATGCGCCAGTACCTAAAAATATATCCGAGCTAAAATCATTCCTTGGGTTAATAAATGTTTACCACAAGTTTGTCAACATGTCAGTAGATTTACTTGGACCATTATATGAACTAACAAAAAAAAATGTACCTTGGTCTTGATTCTGGAATGTGATGAGGCATTTAACAGGGCCAAGTCGTCAATTTGTGAGAAATGTTTTCTATTGTTGTACGATCCTTACAAGCCCCTGACAGTAGTAGTTCTGGGGTCGGAGCAACGTTGGTTCACCTTATAGACGGCGTGGAGCATCCAATCGCGTTCGCCTCCACTACAATTTCACCCGCAGGAAGGAAATCCCCTTCAGACATGTTCTTAGGTTTTAAAGCTGGAAAACTTCTCCGTATGTTGTCCCTGGCTGATAAGGTGTTATTGAGGGACGAGTTAAATGAAATTCAAACAAAAAGTTTTTCTATAAGGAATTTTAATATCAATGAAAAGGTTCTTGTAAAAAAGAAAGGTGTATTGAAATGGATTAGAGCTCGAGTGATGAAACAAATCGGTTCTGTTATCTACCTTGTGAAGTTAGAGGAAGAATCCATCAGAAAGGTGCACCTGAACCAGTTGCGTAAAAGTGAGCTTCCTGATGCCAGCCATCCACCGGCAAGGCAGTGGTACCCAGAGCCAACTCAAGGCTCACCAGACGTTCCAGTGAATTCAGAAAACGTTGATAAATCTACCGAATTAACACTCCATCCAGGGTTAAGTTCTCCCCAAAATCAAATTTACAAAGAGCTAGAGAAGGACTGAGACCTCCATCCATGCTGAGACCACCAATTCGTTTTTCACCTTCGATTTACCAGTAACTACTATTTAAATTGAGTGCAATTACTGAAAAATCTGTTATGCCTTAATCAATTCGGCACCTTGTGTATTTATGTTAAATTTTCTCTGAATATGTATTTTTGTAATCTTGATTACTCTGTGTATATGTATAATTGTAATGTTATTTACTCTGTATTTTGTTTAATGAATTTTGATGTATTTTTCTATGTACTATATTATAAGTATTATATACTTATGTATCAACAAGCTTAACAAGGAGGGAGAATTGTTATGTTGGTTGGCATGGCAACAGACACATGGTATAACCTTTCTTCCTAGTTTTAAGGCAGTTGACTTAAACGACTTCTTTCTCTGTTGTGTTCTAATAAACTTATTAATCAAGTTCAATGTGTTTTTATTGAACCACTGAGTCTCCGTAAAAACATAACAATAACCTTAACAGTTTTGTAAACAAACTAAGGGATGAAGGCTTAAGCTTCTTAAGTACGATATAATTTTTTTTGGTATCTAATGTTTTTCTTTTATTTATTGCATTTAAGCCATAGGTAAAGACGCTTTTAAACTTATATTTAAACAAAATACATTTTAAAAAAAAAAGTAGACAAAAGGTTTTGATCACGAACGACTCAATTATGGTATTATTATTGTAATTTCCTTAGATATATTTGTTGTATTACAGGTTTCCAAAGGATCCCAAAAGGAGGAAATAGTGGGCGAAAAATGTGGTCAGAAAAGACTGGAGCCCCTAAGACACTCTTGTATATGAAGCATTTTACCAGTGAAATGATAAATTTAACTTACGCATCTGGCCCTAGACTGAGAAATGGAGCAGTTCCAACGATTTTCGAAGATTACTAGAAATATTTGCAACCAGCTCCCACAAAAGTTTGTTTTTCTACCTACATACTCTGTCACATTATAGAACTAACACTGAGATTTAACATTTAATTACTTTTTACCCCTAGAGAAGGAAAATTCCGGCAGAAACAACCGACATCCTCCAATCAGCCAAACAAATAAATCTAGCTCTTTAAGATAGAGAAAATATCAATCAGGTAAACATTTTTTTAAGCCATTTTTACCATATTGTTGACAGGAATGAAGAAAATTTGAAATTCTTTGTTTGTTTTTGTTTTAGGATGTTGCTCCAATAACTGCGTCAGCCGAACAGAAAGGAACAGAAGGATAGGAGGAGAGAACATGGAAAGAAACAGAATAATAATAATAATAATAAATATATTGATTTTCTGTCATCTATTAATTATTATTTCCTTTTATGTCCCATGCATGTGTCATTTAATGAACAATATTGACTATCTATTTTGTTAAAATAAACAATTGGGGTCTTTTGCACTTGTTCCCCGCATTTCATTTTGAGTTTGTTATCATATGTTTAGGTTACGAGTAACATTCCCAAACGTAATAACATGTCAATGAGAGATCATTTGAATAATTAAATAAAAAATAAAAAAATGACTAAAACAAAAAAAAAAATTATTATTATACGCGATATGTCTTTGTTCGATTTAATTCATCAGTTAAGGTGCATAATCCTAGATACCTGAGTCAGCACTCTCCCCTTCCTATTGTTTTGTATATAAACCCCTGCCTAGAGCAGATCAGGATCAGTACATTATTATTCTCGTTTTAGGCTAGTAATTAGATTCATAGTTTAGTGTAGTAAAGTGTAACTGTATGTTTTACCAATAAAGTTTTTTTTAAGTTCTTTGTCGGTCAAGTTCTTTATCTGGCGCCCGAACAGGGACCCTGTCAGCCTCAGGTCAGTAAAGGTGAAGAAATTTTCCTGAAGATCAAGAAAAATCGAAGAAATACTCCAACAGATTTTGGAACTTCAGAGAAGACAGCCTTGAACGGAAGCTCAAGAAGGACCGAAGAAATAGTCATTGGACAACAGGTCTTGGAGTAAACCACCTGGAGCTTGTGTTTCAACACTTCAATAGGGTCAAAACAAAGAAAATCTCTGATAGAACACCGCTGAACTTAGAATAGAGAAGCTTGAGGTATATAATAGTTACATATGTATGCCTAAGGATAAGAAAAATAAGGTTAAGTTAGATATAAGTAAAATTACGGATCAATTAAGCAATTTATTAATTAATAATAATAGTGATATAAATATAACTAACAAAATGAGCATTTCATATTCTATGGTAAAAGAGGATTACGATCATATCCCAACATATGATGGCAATCCTGAAGACTTAATTTTTTTTGTAAAAACAGTAAAATCCGTTTTTAATACTGTATGTAGTGATAATAATACTTTAAAGATTCAAAACCATGCCCGACTACTTTCAAAGGTTACCTCTAGATTAGTTGGTAATGCTAGACATTGTTTATTAACAAATAATTTTATAAATGTTTCCGAATTATTAGATCATTTACAAAAAAACTTTAAAGATTCCAGAACAGTGGAACAATTAAAATTAGAATTGTTAAATATAAGACCAGGACACAAAGAACACCCAATATCATTTATAGATAGAATAGCCCATATTAGAGCTTTGATATTTTCCAGAATTTCCCTAGACGAGGAAATCATAAATAAAGATGCTATTATGAAATTACAAGATAGAGAAATCAACTATCACATTATTGCTAACCTACATCCCCAACTATGTGATTTCTTAAATCACATGAGACTTACTGACATTGATGACATTAGAAATGCCATCCAAAATGACTGTTCATTTATCTTAGATAGGCTATATGGACATAAGAACCATTTTATGCCAAGAAATAATTTTAAACATAATAAACATTACAAAAATAACTATAATCCTAATTTTAAGCATAATTATAATCATAATCATAATCCTAATTTTAATTACAATCATAATACTAATCCTAATTATAATTATAATCCAAACCATCATCAAAATACCAATTATAACCCTAATCATTATAATAATCAAAATCCTTACTTTAATCATAACTCTAATTCTAATTTTAATCCTAATTATAATACTAACGCAACTTATTATAATGGTCACCCTGATTATAATCAAAATTTTAATCAAAACTTTCAACAAATTAATGAAAAAGAACCAAGCCAAAATAGACGTTTTGACCATCAAGCGGGTAATAATTTCCAAGGTTTTAACTGGGAACAGCAAAGACAGAAGACTCCCTTTCCTACGGGACCGTTTAAACCCGACTCAGCGAATACCGTGTCTATGAGAACCGTCAGGTCAAACAACCCACCAGTGAATCATGTTACGCATGATCAGGAGGAGATGAATGACATGAAGCAGAGATTGGACGCTCTTACTCAACGGTTCGATAATTTTTTAGACTTAGGTCAGCAGACAGAACCCCCGAATATCCCTTAAATTGTACGGACAAATTACCTCAATTTAAAGATTTTAAGGGGCAGACTTGGCTTATTGATACCGGAGCATTGAAAAATTACATTAATCCACGTTCCTTACCCGAGGGAACTGAATTAAAATCGGAAGATTTTTTTATTAGGACACCTACAGGACGCGAAAAGGGCTCTACAACTGCTTGTATTGACCTTGCTCCAAATCTAGGGCTTAATAATAAATTATTAGTTAAGTTTTATATTTTTCCTTTTAGTAATGATTATGATATTCTCTTAGGATATGAAACAATAAAAGAACTAGATTTTAAAATCCATGGAAAAAATGATCATATTACTTTATTAGGAGACAAATTTAAAATAAATAATGGTTCTATTGAACATAATAATGTAGACATAGTTAATCATACTAATAATAATTATAATAATAGTAATATTAATGTTAATCTAAATAATGGTAATACAAATAAATCGAGTCAACATTTTAATAATAATAATTATGATAATGATAATAATATTAAGAATTTAATTAGATGTGAACATATTGAAGAAAACAATTTAAATAAATTAATTAAAATTTTAAATAAATATCCAGAAATGATAAAAAATGAAAATGACCCACTAAAATCCACTAAATTATTAAAACATTCTATTAAATTAAGAACCGATAAACCTATTTATAGCAGAAATTATAGATATCCTCACCAATTTAGGGAAGATATCTCCAATGAAATCGAAAAACTTTTAAAATCCAACATAATCAGAGAAAGTAAATCACCATATAACTCACCCATCTGGGTAGTACCAAAAAAAGTAGATGCTAGCGGAAAAAGGAAAATTAGAATGGTGATTGACTACCGAAAATTAAATCAAGAGACCGTACCCGATAAGTTTCCGTTACCAAATATTGAAGACCTCCTTAATCAGTTAAATAAAGCAAAAATTTTTTCAACTCTAGATTTAGCATCCGGTTTCCACCAAATCGAGATGGATGAAGGATCCATTGAAAAAACCGCCTTTTCTACTGAATCCGGTCACTACGAATTTCTTCGAATGCCATTCGGACTTTGTAATGTACCACCAACTTTTCAGAGGGCAAT
Organism: Euschistus heros; assembly: GCA_003667255.2. Lineage (NCBI taxonomy): Eukaryota > Metazoa > Arthropoda > Insecta > Hemiptera > Pentatomidae > Euschistus > Euschistus heros. The sequence continues at coordinate 954,231 of RCWM02000312.1, forward strand.
GAATATGATGTTAAGTAACACTCCTAATTGTTTAGTGTACATGGACGATATAATTATATTTTCAAATAATATTAATGATCATTTACAACACTTAGAGTCCGTTTCAAGAAACTTTTTCAAGAAACTTAGTCAGCATTCTCTCACAATCCAACTTGATAAAACAGAATTTTTAAGAACCGAATTACCATTTTTAGGGTATATAGTATCCCAAGAAGGTTTAAAAACCAATCCTGAAAAAGTCGAGGCAATCGAAAAATTTCCGCTACCTAAAACTCATAAAAGTTTAAAACAGTTCTTAGGAATGACGGGATATTACAGAAAATTTATTCAAAATTATGCCCATTTAGCCAAGCCCCTCACTCAATCTCTTCGCATAGATGAGAAATTAATATGTCCATCTTCTTATCAAGAAGCATTTAATCTCTTGAAACAACATATTTTAAATTCCCCATACTCCAATTTCCCGATTGGGAACTTCCTTTTATTTTAACTACTGATGCAAGTTCAGTTGCACTCGGTGCAGTATTATCCCAAATCTCAGAAGGGAGGGACCATCCGATCGCTTTCGCTTCTAGAACTCTTTCCGATACAGAACAACGTTATTCTACAATTGAAAAAGAGTTACTTGCCATAGTTTACGCTTGTAATCATTTTAAACCTTACCTTTATGGAAAGAAATTTTTTATACATACAGATCACAAACCGTTAACTTGGCTTTTCACGATGAAAAATACTAATGCGCGGCTCATGAAATGGATATTCCAACTTTCAGATTTTGAATTTGAAATTAAACATATAGAAGGGAAAACCAACTATGTTGCTGATGCATTGTCAAGAAATCCTCATGAAGTACATGTCATTGAGGAAGTCGATTATGATGAACTTGATAGGGCTTTAGCTGAAACCTCTAATATGCCCCTACCCTCGTCAGACGACCTTGATGAATTCCTTGAAGAATTTGATACTATAGAAAATATCAATCTCCAAACACATAACGACAATAATGAATTCGATACTAGTAGTCTTGCCACAGTTCACTCTCAAGAATCATCTAATCAACAAATTTGGATAGTAGATGAGGAAAAACCGGTTAATATAGAAAAATTTCAAATTTTTATTCAAAGAGGAAAAAAATCAATTCGTGTAGAAAAACCTTTTAATAAAACTAGATTTTATATAGAAACAGCCTACCCGTGGAAAAATGATTTAGAAGAAACCTTACTAGAAATTATTAAGCCAAATACAACTTACGGTGTATATTGTGAGCCTAATATAGAAACAGTGCGCAGTGAATTTGAAGGAATATTTTTAAAATTTTCACAAACCATTCAAGAAAACTATCCGTCAGTAAAAATTAAACGTTATAAAAAGAAATGTTTAGACATCACTGATCATGATGAACAATTAGATATAATTAATACATATCACCTAGGTAAAACTTGCCACAGAGGTAGTCTTGAATCATATGAAAAGCTAAAAAGGGATTATTATTGGCCTCGGATGAAAGATGCTATAACTGATTATTGTAATAAATGTGAGGTATGTCGGAAAACTAAATACGATAGGAAACCTATTAAAACAAAATTTTGTATCACACCAACTCCTGATAAACCTTTGAAGAACTTATGATTGACACACTGCATTATGAACAAAAATATATAGTCACAATAATAGATTCATTTTCAAAACATCTTTTCGCGAGAATAACTGATGCTTGCAATTCCGTGCAAATATCAGATGTAATAATAGAATACTTAGAATTATATCCATCCCCTGACAGAATTAAGATGGATAATGGTAGAGAGTATAAAAACAATTTAGTTGAGAACTTACTTAGCTCGCAAGGAATTGAACCGTATTACGTCACCCCTAACCATCCCAACTCATTAGGTCTTTTAAATAGAACACACTCCACTCTTATAGAAATTTTGAGGAATCTAAAAGAAACAGAACCCAAAATCAAATTAAAAAAGAGATTAAGTCTTGCAGTTATTGCCTTTAATAACAGTTTAAATCAAAAATTAAAATTAACTCCAAATGAAATTACATTCGGCACTCAAAAGAATAAAGATAATAAAACACCTATTACGGAAAAACTTGTAGAACAGTACCATAATAATTTAAAGTTAATACACGATCAAATAAAAACTAGAATAGATAAGGAAAAAGAAACCCGAACAGAGCTACTTAATCAAAACAGGGAAGACCCTGATATTCCGGAAAATAGTTATGCTAGGGTTAGAACTAGGAATAAAAATGAAAACCCCTTTAAACCTGTTTATAAATTAAAAGATAAAAATAAAGAAATTATTGTACATTCTGACAATATTCAAAGAAAACGTAAAAATTATAAGAATAAACAAAAACCTCAAACATCATATGTTTCAGATAATGAAGAAGATGAAGATTATTCTCCTCATATGGATGTTCCGTGACATTCTCTGTTATGAAATAACCGATTTATCTAATTCCCCAGGTATCACAGCAATCAAAATGCCACCATCATTTGCACTGGATAAATACCATACATTAATCCATTATATAAATTTTACTCATTTAAATGAAGAACTATTAATAGCAGAACAAAATTTAAATTCTTTTAAAACCAGTACTAATTTTGAAACCGTAAATAGACAATTACAATTCGTAAAATCTAAAATCGAATCTCTAATTAGTAAACCTCAAATTAATCGGCAAAAACGCGGCCTAATAAACGGTATAGGAACAGCTATTAAATGGGTTACAGGCAATATGGATGCCTCTGATAAAGATCACTATGATCAAATTATTTCTAAATTAGAAAAGAATTCATACCATTTAGAACATAATGTTGAGCAAGAAATTCTATACAATAAGAAACTAATAGAAACATTTAGGAACGATATATTAATCTTAAATCAAAATAACTTACGCACTTCCAAACTGATTAATTCATTAGACATGGCGACAATAACTACTCATTTAAATGAATTATATTCCATCATTAATTATATCACCTTAAGGACCTTAGATATAGAGAACTCCTTAGAGTTTTGTGAATTAGGAATATTACACTCTAGTATGCTAACCAAAACTGATATTTCATATTTATTAAAACGAAATATATCTTTAATATCTAATGATTTGGAAACATTATGGCAAATTAGTAAAACAAGATGTTCAATCAAAAATAATATTATTCATTATTTTATATCTATTCCATTGAAAAACAAAATGTATAGTACCATGTATCTACTTCCCATTCCTGTATCACACAACAACACGTTTGTAACAACATTAACTCCTTATAAACTTGTATTGTTGGATAAGAATAAAACTCTTACAGGTAATTGTACATATATAAACACATATTATTATTGTATAAATGTAAAAGAATTGAACAATAGTTGTATTATTAATTTACTTAAAAATAATTTTAAACATTGTATCACATCTAGTATTAAGGTACAATCTTTTATTAGGTATATTGATGACATAGACTATTATCTTAGTTTTAACACAAGTTATGTAACTTTAGAAAATAAGGCTTCACATCCCATTTTTTTACCTTTAACTTCTTTGATTAAACTAGAACATAATGAAACATTATTACAATCTCCAAAACCTAATACTATAAATATTGATTCTAAAATAATTAAGTTAGAAAATACTATTGTTAACCACTTAGCTTTAAATATGTCCTTTGATGTACTAGAATTACCACCCCTTCCAGTTGTTAATTTAGAAGAATTAGATTATATATGCTTTGTGGATAATGATTATTATTTGTATATTCTTGGGATTTTAGTTTTGTATCTCTTGATGTATCATGTATATCTTATTATCCTCAAACATTGTAAATGTACCTCAAGTATTCCTGCACCAAAACAACAGGTCCCAGACATTACCCTACCTCATATATATAGTCCTTGGACTTTACCCAAAAATTAATGCTCTCCGGAGTTTCGCATCTTCAGAAGGGAGGAGTTAAGGTGCATAATCCTAGATACCTGAGTCAGCACTCTCCCCTTCCTATTGTTTTGTATATAAACCCCTGCCTAGAGCAGATCAGGATCAGTACATTATTATTCTCGTTTTAGGCTAGTAATTAGATTCATAGTTTAGTGTAGTAAAGTGTAACTGTATGTTTTACCAATAAAGTTTTTTTTAAGTTCTTTGTCGGTCAAGTTCTTTATCTATCGAATAAATATAAAAGAAAAAGTGATAGAATTTCTTCTGGAAAAAGGCATTTTACATCGAATAACACTTAATATAATATAATACACTTAAAATAAATAATTAAATAATTTTCTTATTGTTTTTATTTAATTTTTCAATAATAGTAACCATCAAACGATATCTCATTGACATGTTATTACATTTGGGTTACTCTAACCTAAACATATGATAATAAACTAAAAACGAAATGCGGGGAACAAGTGCAATTGACCCATTTACAACTAACCAATAAGTCTAAATTTTTCAAAAAATTATTTTCCTTAAAAAAAAAAAAAAAAAAAAAAAAAAAAGAAGCCACTGGGAGAATTAAAAAGAAAAGAAAACAGGTTACAAAATTCTTTTTTTTTTTAAATTACAATTTATTTTGGAAAGTTTTTTATTTGTTAACTTATTTAAGAATAATAAAATATTTTAAAACTTTTTGGGGAAAACATTTCGAAATTGAGTCAAGGTTTATAAGTTTGATTTAAAATGATTTGATCACTGAAGTTCAGCAATTAAATTATTTAGAATAGAATAGAATAGAAAAATAATTTTATTCTGGTACAAAGTCCCTTAAGAACAACAGATAAGTACAGGTGATAAATGATAAAAAAAAAAAAAAAGAAAAAAGAAAAACAATAATACATTAAGGAAACTATGTACATAGATGATATTTAAATAAACAGAAAAGAAAATAAGATAACATTCTACAAATTAGAGAAGATAAAATTAAATAAGAAAAAAATAAAATAAAATAATATAGAAAAATCTTTTGGTACTATGATTAGATTTGTATGTACTATAGAAGTACCCAATGTTATATTCATGGAAAGTGAAATTTGTATTAAAAGGAATCTCAATTATTCCAGAACTGAATCCAGCAATGCAATAATAATTTTTGACTAAGTAGGTAGATAGCTAGCGTCAGCTTGCATGAGAAGGAGGTATTGGAAATAGAAATATTTGAATGTTTTCAGGGATTTAGTTTGTAAATATAGAAAGGTTGAAGGGTATTGATAATTTGGTACAGGAATGTTCCATGGAAATATTGTTTACGGAAAGTGGGATAGAGCCAATTTAGTTGGGAATAGAGGTGGGAAACATGGGAACGCCTCGGATTACCGAAGACAAACCTGACGAAGATATTTAGGGATATTTAATTGTGATTAGTGTGCAATGATATAAAATTAATTAAATATTCTGTTATTTTATTATATTTAAGGCGTTATTTTCCTATATAATAATTGAATGGGTCCTCCGAAAAACATTCTAAGTGACTAACAAAGTTTTGAGTAATCAGTGAAAGAAAATCATTATCTAAAGTTCTTGTTAGTTTTGTAAATTAGATTTTTTTTTCACCTTGAAATTTGTTATATTAACATGTATAATAACATTATGGAGTACTATATCATACTATGACGTACTTTTTTTTTTTTTTTTTTTTTTTTCACCCCTACCTCGCCTTTTCAGGCATACGGGTTTTTTTGGCAGCAGCGGCGGATTAACATATGGGTTTTATGTCACCACTGCTGCCAATGAAACTCTTTATTTATTTACATAATTGGTGAGGAACCATTTATTTATTGGGGCAATCCTGTGGTGCGGCCCAGCATGCTCAGCATGCTCTATAGACCGCACCTTCTTATTTTCCTGTGGTGCGGCCCGGCCATGCATCAGCACGCCTTAGCGACCGCACCTTTATCACTCCGGACGGTAAGCCCGGTCCAGCCCTCCTGAGCCGCTGCATCCGTCCGGTCCACACTGCAGTCAATCCCCTGAAGACTGCATCCGTCCGGTCCGGTCTGCCTGGTCCAGCGCCACGGTCCACAGCATCCGTCCGGTCCGGCTCCAATCCTCAGGGTTCTTCATCCTCATCGTCTTCATCAGGTGTTGGTGGTGCTGGTTCACCGACAGCGGGAACGGCCCTGCCCAATGTGAAGTGAGCTGGCCCTACCTCCTCCTTCCACCGCTGTACGAATTCCACAAAATGTGGGTAATTTTCCTCCTCCACGAGGCGTGGGAGGTCTTCCTCTTCAATCGCGTAGATTCCAGTTTTCGTAGACAACCTGGCGCGGTGTGCATCTAATGCAGTGCAGGCGACGACTAGGTGTTCAGCCGTGTCAGGAACTCCGCAGGCAGGGCACCGGGGGTCGATGTTCTTCCCATGCTCGTGCAGTTTTCCCCGGAACCCTCCATGTCCAGTCAACATTTGCGAGACCCAGTAATCCGGAAGAACCCATTTTGCCTGAAGTCTCGAGTGGACGGTGGGGAAGAACTTTCTCAAGGTCGCTCCTTTCCTGGTTGTCACCCACCGTCCATTCCACTCCTCTATCAACTCCTCCCGCATTATGTTCTTCCAACGATTAGGGGTCTCGCCGATTTTCCTTTGGAGTCCCTCCGGTAGCGTTTCGAGCCCCCGCCTCTTAACATCAAACCTCATCCTGTCCTCTTTGAGGATAAGGTCCAGGGGCATCGCTCCGGCCAGCACCTGCACTGCTTCATGCGACACCGTCCTGTAAGCCTTTGTGACCCGTAGCAGAGCTCTTCGCTGAATTGTGGCCAGTCTCCTCTTCTGTCGCTGTGCGAGGTTACCACTCCACGCAGGGGATGCGTACCTCAGAATACCCAGAACCACTCCTTTGTAGATAGTCATTGTGGCAGGGTATCTGAGGCCCCAGAAAGCACCCCCTATCCTGCTCAATCCATTGATAGACAGAGTCACCCTATCACTTAGGTACTCCAGGTGAGGGGTTGGGTCAAATTTCTTCTTCAGTCTTACCCCTAGGTAAGTTACCTCCTCACCTGGTATAATCCTCTCTCCCTGGATGTTAATTATTATAGGGTGAGCCCTGTCTGTGGAGCCTTTCATGAGTATGGCCTGGGTCTTTGCTGCTGCCATACTCAGCTTCTTCCTCGCACACCATTCCGCTATGAGACTGGCGCACCTTTCAGCCTCCATCTTCAGTCCAGCTCTGCTTTCCGCGGCCACAATGACTGCCAGGTCGTCTACGTAGGCCGTGGCAAGGAAACCTCTCTCTTCTAGTTCCCCCAGCAGTTGGTCAAAAACGAGCTTCCACAGGGCCGGGCCAAGAACCGAACCCTGGGGACAGCCTCTCTCAATGGTCTTGTCGACCTCGTAGTAGCTACCTTTAATCTTCACACTTCTGTTGCTCAGGTAGCTACTGACGAGGGAGTAGAGGTTGCTGGGGGCGTCGAATTCCTGCAGACGCTGGAACACGTACGGCCACCAAACACTATCAAAGGCGGAGGAGATGTCAAACAACAGAAGCATAACGTACTTCTCCGCCCTTTCCTCCGCATCCATACGCACTCTCAGCACTGCATCCGCTGTTCCCTTGCCACGGGTCGAGCCAAACTGCCGTGGATGACTAGCAGCCCTGAGGACCGGTCTAAGGCTGGTGATGATGAGATGCTCCAGGATCTTGCTGACGACAGGGAGGAGGCATATGGGCCTGTAAGATTTGGGATTTTCTTTATCTTTCCCTCCTCCCTTGTAGAGCAGTCTGAGGTCGGCAATCCTCCATTCCCTTGGGAAGTACCCCGGATCAAGACATAGGTTGAAGATGCCCAGCAGCTCTCCCTCGATATACGGGGCACTCTTCTTGAGGATTGCCGCATCTATCCCATCAAATCCTGGAGCTCTGCCGGTCCTCTGCTTCTCCACGGCGAGGCGAAGATCCCATATGTCCCATGGTGGGCATAGATCGGTACCTGGAGGGTAAGCCGTCGTGCGTCTGATAAAGATGTCCTCTTCACTGTCCTGGGACGGGTCATCCCTGGGGTAAGTGTTGTCAATAAACATTTCTCCTGATTCTTCCAGAGTGGTTGCCTGGGCTCTTCCTACTCTAATAGCTGCTAACACCTGTAGTGTCTTCACCTTGCCCAGGGCCACTCTGTAAGGTATCCCCCAGGGATTCCTTGCTGTTTCCTGTACTATAAAATCGTCCCAGGATTTCTTCTTCTGCAGACGCACGCCGTTTCGGTAGACCCTCTGTCTACCATATACTTGTACTCTGCTCGGAGTGCAGCTCTCCTATCTTCCTCCCTGTACTCCTGGTACCTGCGCCGGGCCCTGTAGAAGTCTCTCTTAAGCTGCGTTAGGGCCGGCGTCCACCATGGGACCGGACGTGCTCTCACCCTACGGTGCTGAAGGGAAATACTTGCCGCTTCTCTGATGGCACCGGTGAGCATTTCCACTCGGCAGTCAATGGGTGAGTCTTCTTCCTCCATCGGTGCCATCTCTTCCCACTCTCTATCGGCCAGTATTCCCTCCAGGGTACTGGTATATTCTTCCCAGTCCGCCGTCCGGGTCACAAAGCCCTTCTCTACCTCGTGGGCTGCGCCTTCCTCCCCCACTACACTGAAGGCTATGACCCGGTGGTCTGAGCTCGTGTCTGACCGTAGGGCCCAGTGCGTAATACGTCTAGCCATGATTGGTGTGGCGAATGTCACATAAATCCAACTCTGGCCCCTTGTTCCTACAAATGTGGGACCAGAGGGCTCGTTGATGACTACGAGCTGACATCTCGCCACACAATCCTCCAAAACTCTTCCTCTGACGTCTGTACGCACTGAGCCCCAGGCCGTGCTCCAGGAGTTGGTGTCTGAGCAGACTATCGTATTCCTATAGCTGAATACGACAGCCTCCACGGCGGCAACATGTTCATCTATATTCGCCGGTCTCGGCGGCATGTAGGAAGATACAAGTACGAATGACATGCCGCCCCATTTGATGTAACATGCTGCCTGATCAGCCGTGGTGTGCTGCTTAAGCTCCATAACGTCGAGGGCCGGGTTTAAAGATGACAATAGCTGCTCTGGGCCTCCTTCCACCACTGCTCAGAGCCACGACCCTCGGCGCGACACCAAATCCTCCGACCAAGTTCCTTTGACACCATGGCTCTTGGACAACCATGATGTCGCAGGTTCGGGTGAGAGCCTTTAGCTCGTCCGCCACAATTCTTCTTCGGCCCATGTTGACCTGGCGGATGTGCAGCTCATCCATATCTTGTTTTCTTGGCCTCCTTGGCCAGCATCTCTAGGTGCTCCTGGCACTCCTTACTGCCAGAGAATGCTGCACTTCTTTCCCCGCTCTGCCTTTTTGGCTGCAATTCCTGCAGCACGGGGGTGTTCCCTTCTTCTCCGGGCAATTCTTGGCTACATGCCCGGTTGCCATGCACCACCTGCAAGCCACTTCCCCATAGCAATTTTTGGCAATGTGGCCATATTGCTGGCATTTTAGGCAGAGCGGAGCGTTGAGGTAATCTTTGATGGAGAGTGTCCACCATCCTCCGCTGGTATCCTCAGGGGTGAGGCTCTTTAAGGCAAACCTCATAGCGGGGTGTACCTCAAGTATCCAACTCTTTGTGAGGCTACCCCTTGCTGGGATGGAGAAGCAAGTCCTCATCCATTCATTCCTGGGACCCTCCTCCTTGGGCTTTTCAATTGAGGATTTGCCCCAGAGGTATCCCTCCAAGGTTGGTCTATCCCAGTGCTGTGGAACACCTCTTATCTCCAGGAGAGGCCTTTTGGTCTTAGCAAGCCTCGCCTCAATCCCCTTATTCTTGAGCAGCTCCCATTCCATTATCTTCCTGGGCTGGTCTGCCCCTTCTGTCCTAATCAGGACTGTTCAGGCCTGGGTCGTTCTAACTACCTTGACTTTAGCGCCCAGGTTTTCAAGGTCTTTCTTTTCAGGGAGCTGCTCCAAAAGTTTAGCAGGTGACCAATTGTCACCACTGCCTTTGAGGGTCATGAACGTTGCTACTTCCTCAGGCTTCTTTGGAGGCCCCTGAGGAACTCTTCCTAGGATTTCTGATTAGGACAGAATTTTCCTTTTTGTTCCCTCCTTCTTATTTTCTTTTGTTTCCTTTTTCTTTTTTGACTTTTTGCTCTCGACGAGCGTATATGTCTCATCTGCTTCTGGGAGTTCAGCATGTGGTTTCCCTCTTGCTATTGCGTTGCCCTCCTTAATTTGTGGGCAAGGGGCGGGAACTAAATTCCCATATTTTTCCTTCGAAGACAGAGGCTTCGTGGGAATTGTCTCCAATTCCTTGGGTTCCTCTACCATTCGGTGGCCATCCCCCATGGTTTGCTTGATTACTTCCCGTACCAAGTGAGGGAACGCCTGGACTCTTGCCTCCTGGCCAACAATAATGTCCCTGAGGTCTGAGACACAGGCCATTACGTAATTTTGGTTTAGCACGGAGATGTTCTTTGTTCTGAGGTAAGCCCTCAGGTCGTCCTCAATTGTCCGGGCATCCTCTATTGGGTCTCCCGTTCTCTTCTTTTTCTCTTCAGCTCTCCTTTTCTTGAGTTCACTAAGATTTTTCACTGTGGCATTTCCTCCCGTAGAAGTCCCACTTTCTACGCCACCACAGCAACCCTCCTTATCATTATTTTCATTATTTTTCCCCTTGTTGGAAGCCTCGCTTCTTGATTCGCTGCAACAACTAGTGCAACAACAACGTAATACTATGACGTACTATTTATTATACATTTAAAAACCTTTAAAATCGCCACATCGGAAACTTGGCGCTTAGAACGTTTTTCGACGAACCCATTTAATTGCCCTAGCCCATATGGAATGCAAGTCGCCAGTTGGGCAGAGTGGGCGAGGCCGGTTAATGTTTTGGTCTCGCCCCTCCATAGTACTATAACTCCATGTTGCTATGTATCAAACTTATAGGTTTTTATTTAACAAAATAATAGTCGCTTCTTACCAAAGGGTTGGCCCCTCGCGGGTGGTCCAGAAAGGGAGGTTCTTTGTTGTTGTGAGACATATTTCTCTACCTGCCTATCCCTTACCGGCAAAATATTTTCAAAGTCAGTTTGAGTCGATGAGTCGAAGCGGGTTTTGGAGAGAGTCTAGGAGATGTCTGGTCTGGTCCCTTCTGAGCTAGTTCCTGGAGCCTTCGGAGCTTGGGAGCTCCCGGCTTACCACCATGAACCCACAACATACGTAGCATCGCCCTCTTATTCAAGATAAATTTAGGCTAAGTTCCTTTTGTTAAAGTTAAGATACTAGATTAAGAATTATTCCTTTTCCTAACTGCAATTTTTATATGTCAACCCATAATGGAATATACATTGTTTTAGTTCAACCGTCGTTTATTCACCATTTGCATGCCACTCATTAATTAATATATTTGTTTACCCTTATTTATAATTAAAATATCTCAATTATCTGGCCCCACGATCACCTTCTGGAGAAGACATTATTAAATTAATTAATTATTTAAATAATAGTTATTTATCATTTGTCAGGAAATAATTCCTGGCTGGCATCCCGATAATTAGATTAATGCTGATCCGGACTCAAACAGCGACGGACATAGCAATGTGACATATATACAGTGTAATTATCTAAACTTCGTATCTAATCTTAGAATAAGCAGTGAATAATAAAATTTTATGGACAAACATATTTATTGAAAAACAATCTTACTTTCTAGTGATTGTGAACTAATAAAATAATGCATGGTCAACTACTATTCGGAGATGTCGGAAAATGTTTTTTCCGATAAGATATTAACAATACGAAATACTTTATTATTCATTCAGATTTTGCTTTTTTCTAGAGATGAGTAGTACGTGAACGAACTAGTTCATGAAAATGAACTATAAAGAGCGTTCTCTGTTTTGGTGAACTATAGTTCATTTGCCCCACGACTCGGACAGGAAACCGTCGGACCTACGGAACTTTATTTTTCCCTAAGGAACCTAAGTTCCTAACACTTTTTGTTACAATTCGTATTCATAAAGTTGAAAAGTTTTATACTTGAAATAAATCCAGAATAAAAATTACAGTTTTAAAAACCCAAAAAAAAAACACGCTTTTATATCAAACCTAACTAAAAAGCTAAGTGTGGTGAACAATTTACAGCAGTCAGACCTTTTAATTTTTAGATTTTAAGGTTCGAAGCTAATTTCCCTGTACTAATAGTGATTAGTTTGCAATTTTAACACAGTTCATCTAAATTCAACCAACAATTTTTGGTTTTTTGACATGTCTCAGAGTATGAATCGGCAAATTTTTTCTTTAAAACCCTATGTTGCACAAAATGTAATGATCTACAACTTTTAGTATACATTTATTGATTGGATTAGCCATTTCTGTGTTTTGGACTCTTATAAGTTTTGTAAATATAACATTTACGATGAAACCATTTTTCTATATTATTTCAAAAATCTGAAAAAGTTTAAAAAGTTTGGGTTTAGCCCCCCCCCCCCCCCCCCCCCCAACATTTTCCCCTTATCAAAATAAGTTTCATTTTGGATATTTTATTCTCAGGACCCATCTGGTCCATATAAAAACATAAAACCTACTACTCCAGCTTTTGCAAGACAGACCCCCATTTTGGGAGTAATTTAACTAGACTAAGTGAAAATATTAGAACAGAGTTGTGTAATTATTGTATTGTCATTGGTCCTTGAAGCGTGTGCAAATTTTCAAGTTAATCAGATTGCTGTAAATTAGTGAAATTATATTGAAAGATTCAGTTTCATACAGGTGATTGTAATAAAAGATATAGAAAATAAGTGTAATCTATGTAAATATATCATAAATATTTAAATAAATGCAGAAATACGATAGAAGTGTTTTATATTTCAGTATAGTTCTTTTGACATCTCAGTTCCCTCCCTTTTTTACATAGTTCAAATCCTCTCTTAGTTCAGTACATTTCCATAGTTCTTTTGAAAAATGAACTATGTAGTTCATTAGAATGAACTACCTCAAAAGGAACTATTCCCCAGAAGGAACTACTTTGCCCACCTCTACTTTTTTCTCCTCCTTTCAATATGCAGCACTTTTCGTTTTTGTACCCATGTATCTCTATTTTACGATTTGTTTTCTCTAAATTTGTTCCTATATTGACAACACTTATTTGTTTAGAAAATAGGTGGGCGACTTCGTACATTTCTCAGCTGTGATTTGGAACATATTTTTCTTTTCAGTAGTTATATTGACCTAAATAAAACTTCACTTCCCCCTCCATTCTATGACATGCAACCCCAAACAAAAACTCTCCCACCTCCGTGTTTCATTGTTGGCCTGATATTACTCACTTGGAAACTATTGTTTGGTTTTCTCCACACAAATTATCTATAGAGCCAAAAATATATTTGTTTTCATCAGAAAATAATATGTTTTTCGAGAACTCCCGTTGATCATTAATGTAGGTTTTCGCTAACTCAAGACTTTCCTTTTTTACCTCACATTCAGGGGCGGATCGGGCCACCGGGATACCGGGAAATCTCCCGGTGGGCCGGACAGGAAAAGGGCCAGTGGGGCCGGTACAGCGGTAGAAGATCCAGAACGCAAGAGAAGAAAACAATAATTCTATTCTAGCTTTGTAGAAAATAAACTTTGTCTTATGTATAATTGTGTGTGACCATGCCGCGGGCCGGTTTGGTTAGCCCGAAGGGCCACACTTGGCCCGCGGGCCGTAGTTTGCCTATCACTGGTCTAAGTACACACTGCTTCGTATCAAGTTTTGTTGAATATAGAAAGTTTCTTAAAATCATTCCATCATTTTGGTAAAATTGTAATAAAATTGTTGTTTGAATTGTAATTTATATAAAATTGTATGCTTTAGCATTTTTTACAACCTTTCGACGCCATCATAAAATGAAAGAGTGAGTATGTTTAGAATTGAAGTTCATATTGTGAACAAGGTTATCTTTTGTGGATGTGATGGGGGGAGGGGGAGGGTTTGGTCCCTGAGGGCCGGTCAAGAGCATTTGCCCGGTGGGCCGAAAATTCCCGATCCGCCCCTGCTCACATTGTAATGATTTATTTCTTTGAACTAGATTACAGCAGTATATTAATTTCCTTAGTGTTTGGCAAGCAAGGAGTTGAAGCAATCTCAGATGCTATGTTACAAGAAGGCATAGAGGGTGTTTCTTTTTTCTTATTTCCACATTTTTTTCCCTTTCAAAACAATCTTGTGACCTCTCGGAGTGTTGTAGTTTGTTGTTGATTCTTGTTTATGATGTTCCTAACTGTAAATTAACTCATATAAAGTCTACTTGCGATTTCAAGATAACTAAATCCAAGAGAACGCAATTTAACCACATGGTTTTTAATAGCGTATAATGCTCTTGAGTTTTCCCCATTTTATTAACACTGAACTGATAAGAAAATAATTTAGAATGATATTCATACTTGTTTGGGGTTATTTCAGACTGAACAACTGTGCCAATACTTTATTTTATCTTTGAAATACATTCTTCTAAGTTTACTTTATTTCTCAATGATGATTTGCTGTATCTAATGGTACCAAAATCTTGTAGTTGAATACTAGATTTTTAAATAAATTTAGTATAAAACAGTGAATCTTTCTATTTTTGAGATTTAAAAAAAAAATTGGGGAGTGTGCCAATACATTTTTGACCCACTATTTTCCAACATTGAGTTATGACCAGCATATAAAATTAAATGAACGTGATGAAAATGATGATCATTGATCAAAATAGAGAGAAGATATTACAGTTAGTAAAAGAAAAAAAAAATTGGAACTACGTGATATTTAGTTATGAGACAAAAATTGAACTATTTCGGGACATAGGAAAGAAACAATCTGCAGGAATAAAAATGAGGCCTAAAAACAATACATTTACGATCAATACTTTAAAATGAGCTGAGATGTCCAAGATACGATTTTTTTTTAATTACTGAAAGGTTCGGAATGTAGTTTAAGTTTCATTTTTATCAGGATAACGTCGAAGGATTTGAGAAGTAAGAGAGTTACAGCCTCGAGATTTTCGAAATTAGTTTTTGGATTAGGAGTTTGAGCAGTGCTAGTATCGAGGAGGAGCTCCACCCAACCGGCCCGACCTGCGATGCATGGGCGAGATCGATTCCGACGCTTCACTTCGAGTGTAAATTGATCAATTGATATTTCCTCACATGTAAACGCCCACTTCTACAGTTTTAACTTTACATATTTTGTGAATGGATTTTTAGCCATCCATAATAATTATTGTCCTAAGATACAAATTATTAAATTAATTCAATAAAACACATCGATCAGTGTCTCCACTTCTCTAATGTGAGAAAATATAGCAGAAATTAACAACATAACTTTCAACGTGGATTTTGCTTGATGGATTTATAATTTGTTACTTCCGCTTCCCTAATATGAAAAAGCTTATTAGAAGTTAACATTACTTGTGATATAGTGTTATGTTAATTCTGATTTACTTTTATGTTATTTCAACATTGATTTAATGTTAGAATCGATCAAAGTTATTCTGGGTACGTGAAGGGACTGGAACGTCAAGTCTACCAGGTATGCAAGTTTAAAATGTCGTTTTAATTCCAATAGAATGCGCTCTTAGCCTATTGAAGGATTTGCTTATCTCTAAACGCTATTTTGTTTGTTAGTCATTTGTTTACAAAAGTCAGTTGTTTTTAAGTCGTTTACGTGGACGTATCATACCTTTCTTTGGTGTTAAAAATGTCTAATTTTAAGACAAATAAAGAGCATTTGCGGCATGTCATGATTTTCTTATTTAATCAAAAGAAAAAGGCATCTGAATGTCATCGAATTCTTGTTGAGACTTATGGCGATGTTGCTCCAACCGTCAGGACATGTGAACGTTGGTTTCAAAGTTTCAAACGTGGTGATTTTGATGTTACTGATCAAAAACGAGAAAATCGACCAAAAAAGTTTGAGGACTTCGAATTGCAATCTTTATTAGACGAAGACAATACCCAAACCCAACAAATGATGGCAGAACAGTTGAATGTCACTAGGCAAGCCATTTCCGATCGCCTGAGAGCTATGGGAAAGATTCAAAAGGTTGGAAAATGGGTTCCACATGAATTGGACGAACGACAGATGGAAAAAAACGAAAAACTGTGTGCGAAATGCTGCTTTTACGCCACGAAAGAAAGGGTTTTTTTGCATCGAGTTGTAACTGGCGATGAAAAATGGATTTATTTTCAGAATCCCAAACGAAAAAAAAAATCATGGATAACGCCAGGACAACCATCCACATCGAGTGCAAGACCGGATCGTTTTGGGAAGAAGACAATGCTGTGTGTGTGGTGGGATCAGAAGGGAGTAGTCTACTACGAGCTTCTCAAACCCGGCGAAACAGTCAATACCGAGCGCTACCGACAACAAATGATCAATTTGAGTCACGCATTGATCGAAAAACGCCCAGAATGGGCTCACAGGCACGCCAAAGTCATTCTTCAGCATGATAACGCTCCTGCACATTCAGCCAGATTGACTAAGGAAACGATATCTTCGCTTGGTTGGGAACTCCTACCCCACCCGCCGTATTCACCTGACCTGGCGCCTTCTGATTATCACCTCTTCTCATCGATGGGACACTCATTGGCGGAGCAACACTTCAACAATTTCGAAAACGTACGAAAATGGCTCGATGAATGGATTTCAAATAAAGATGAAGCATTCTTTTGGAATGGTATCCATATATTGCCCGAGAGATGGACAAAATGTGTAGAAAGCGAGGGTCAGTACTTTGAATAAAATATATTATACTTTTTTTTAAATTACTGTGTATATATTTTAAGAAATAAACGACATTTTAAACTTGCATACCTGGTATACTACCACCGATTGACCTTATAGGCAGTTACAAACTGCTGTAGGAGGTAAGGAGTGTGGAGTGGGAAAAGATAAAAACTCATTAACTGTTGTGGATTGGGTAGTATAAAGTTCAGGATGAAAAGTGAATGTTTGGGGAAGGTGATGGCCGGTTTTTCATCTTTATCTGTGTTTGACGTAACTCATGCACCGGCACCATGTCACTGGTTATCGTCACATGTGTTCGGATTTTAGATTATTTTTTTGTTATTTTATTTTATGTTTTAGAGAAAATCATCTTGAGTTGAAAGGGAAGAGAGGTATACGCTGAATGATTGGGATCTAAAGATAGTCAAATCGCATTCAATAATAAAGTTAGAATTTAGTGTTAGATAAAAGTCTCTTTGTCTTTTTGTTTACTGTATTCTATTAGTTATATATTAAAAAAAAATAATTTGGAACACTAACAAAAAAAGAACATTAATCTCACATTAAATAAAAATACTGCCCTTTACTCAAATTCGATCTATGGGCTAAATTATATTATAGCTTGGTTCAAAGTAACTGATTAGATTTGTCGAAAAAAATCATAAATACGCAGGTCGATGAATATAGAATGATATATACATAACTATCCGTACATAAAAAATAACTATGTAAAGAAAATATATGCTCCACATAATAGTTTATTTTTGATTAATGTTACTTTTTGATTCTGTGAGCATTAATTTCTAGGAAGCCTCTCTGTTTCATGTCATTTTTAAAGTCCTCCCTAGACATTGCAAAGGCTCTCTTTTTTTCAATAGGTTCGTTATTGTGAGTACAACAACAATGTCTGAAAAAAAAGTTGGAATTTAATTCAAGTAATAAAAAAAAAAAAAAAATTAAGTATTATTGAAAAATAATAAAAATTCCATAAATAATATACAACGTAGATTTATTAGATAAATCCTTTACGATGACGTAACCAAAGATAGGTAAGATAATGTTCTTAGAATTATATCCTAAGTTGTCGTGAATTCAACGTTTTTTTGATATATTATTTTTGAAAGAGTTGATTTGTTCGATGGGAAACCCATAAGGGAAAATTATCTTTTAATTAAGGTAATATATATATATATATATATATATATATATATATATATATATATATATATATATATATATATAAGAACAATTTTTTTTCAAATTATATATATATATATATATATATATATATATATATATATATATATATATATATATATATATATATAAATAAATGTGTGTCTGTCTATACTCGATAGATTGAAAAACCATACATCCAATCGCCGTGAAAAGTTGGGAAATTATTAGGTATATCCCCGGGAAGGTTTTTGAAAAGTTTTTTAAAATCAGAGTTTGTAGCCCAGTCAATAAAGGTTTCGTGTCGCAACTAATTAGGGGAAAGCTGAATTTTTGCAGGGTGTTAATATGCAAAGTAAACATTATAAAAACACAAAGTCCCGAACCCCACCCCCCTTGCTTTCTCTCCCACCCCTTCAGCAACATTACAAGTACGGAACTCTGGTTATATGCCGACAGCTCGAAACCTAATTATGCTATCGAAGTGTTATTTTTTGTATTTTACTTCTAATAATATTACAAACAAATTATGTTATGTACACTTTTTATGTAGACAGCTTAGTTTCGCTGTAATACTTAATCATATACAGCAAACTGCCACTACAAAAAACAAAAAGTAACAAATTATAGATTTTTATCATTACATTTTGGGAAGAAAAGTGTCGAACAAAACTTATATATAATATAATTATTTTTAAAATAATGTGTCTCATAACGCATAACATTAAAACGATGGCTTCATAGAGAGCGTTGAAAGAGTAGTGGACACCACCCCGCCGGTCCTTGCAGAGCCGTGCTGAGGTGCACAAACGCATATACTGCTGTTTATGATCACGAATAGTCATTTAGTTGAAATGCAATAACAATGTAATAACTTTATTTTTAGGTTATTACTTCCAAAGTGCATTTTTTTTTTGCTATAATAGTTTATAGTTTACTTGTATCACTGATATAGTACAAAATTTAACATCGAAGTTTCAACTCCAAAAATCTCAAGATCTGACTCCTGGATATTGTTCACCACCCTTAGCTCTAAATGTGATAAAAAGTCTTCCTCAAAATATCTTCCGGTTTAGGGGAGAGAGGGGGTGAAAGTCGTATGTAGTTGGCTGTCTGATCTCGGAACTCGGAAAACGTTACTTTTAGCACATATATACATAAAAAAGCAAAGCAATTTTGCAAAAAATGTCATTTTATTCCTCTCTTTCCCATACCATAATTTTAGAGCTATGGGAGAGGGAAAAATAGAATATTTTTTACTTGAGGTAAGTCGCAGTTCTCCGGAATAACACGTTTGTCGGTACTCATTTGGCTATAACTCCGAAACTATTTGTCCAATTCAAATTTCTCTTCTTTCATATGAAAGCTGATTAAATATGCTATAGTAACTCAAACATTAAATTTTGATCTAGTCCCGTAAAACACCCAAGGCAGAATATTGAGAAACCCGTACTGTTGTGAAAAACTCGTATTTTTTGGAACATTTATCACAATAACTCCGGAACTATTTCTCTGATTCAAAATCTATTTTTTTCACCTGAAAGGAGGTTCCATTTACTATAAGACTCTTTATATAATTTTGATTGAATCTCGTGAAATACCCATGACAGCACGCTGAGTACACCGCACTATTTTGGGATTCACTTTTTTTTCTCGAAACATTTATCGCTATAACTCCAAAACAACTTGTTTGATTCGAAATTTATTTTTTCCATATGAAAGCGGGTTAAATTTACTGTAAAACCTAATATAGTTACTTCTGATTACATTCCGTGAAATACCCACGCCAAAACGATAAATGTATATGTTTTGGCAAAATGTGTCGATTTTGACATGTTCAATGGGCTGCCATTGATATTTTCCGGAATTCAATCAAAATTTATATATAGGATCACATAGGAAATTTAAACAGCTTTCAGATAGAAAAAATAGATTTTGAATCGTAGAAATAGTTCCGGAGTTATTGTGATAAATGTGCCGGAAAATACGAGTTTTTCACAACAGTACGGGTTTCTCAATATTCTGCCGTGGGTGGTTTACGAGACTAAATTAAAATTTAATATTTGAGTTATTATAGTAAATTTAACCAGCTTTCATATGAAAAAAGAGAAATGTCAATTGGACAAATAGTTTCGGAGTTATAGCCAAATGAGTACCGACAAACGTGTTATTCCGGAGAACTGCGACTTCTAAAAAATCTTCTATTCTTCCCTCTCCCATAGCTCTAAAATTATGGTATGGGAAAGAGAGGAATAAAATGACATTTTTTGCAAATTTTTTTTTATTTTTTTTTATGTATATATGTATGTATATAGCTAATTATATTATCTATAAGTTTTGTTTAACACTTTTCTTCCCAAAACGTAATGAATGATAAATATCAATAAGTAACTTTTTGGTTTTTGTAGTGGCAGTTTTCTGTATATGATTAAGTATTACGGCGAAACTAAATTATCTACATAAAAAGTGTACATAACATAATTTGTTTGTAATATTATTAGGAGTAAAATAAAAAAACAACAACACTCCGATAGCATAATTAGGTTTCGAGCTGTCAGCATATAACCAGAGTTCCGTACTTGTAATGTTGCTGAAGGGGTGGGGGGAAAAGCAAAAGGGGTGGAGGTCGGGACTTTGTGTTTTTTTAGTGTATACTTTATGTACTAACACTCTGCAAAAATTCAGCTTTCCCCAAATTAGTTGCGACAAAGTCTAATTTCTTACCTTCATTGACTGGGCTATGGGGTTCTAGGTGGGGTTCCCGAACAAATATCCTAAAAATATCAAAATAACATTTATTTTTTATAAATAATACTTTAGTGAAGGTGTTTGTAAGCAATTAGCAATAAAACATATGTTTAAAATTAACCTATATCTATATTATTATATAAAAGGAAAGCCATTTTTCGTTTGTGATCACTAACCGCAAAAAATACTGCACTAATCTTTACCAAACCTTAACTACATCATCTTCATAGTTGAAGGAAGGTTTAGCAATAAGAAAATTTACATATTGTTTATTAAATTGTTGCTAAAATGCGATAAATATGTGGTACGCAGTGGATTTTTAAAATTGACCGATATGTAGCGAGTGCCATTTAAGAGAGGTTATAACTGTACAGTTTTATATAGAGCAAGAAATTGATAATAAAATTGGCTTACTTCAAATAAATCGTTATAAAAAAAAATATAAATATTTAGTGTGACGTGTGGATCCTAGGGATGTTTAATAATCGAACGATGTGTGGTTAGCGGCATTCTGCACAGAGTATGCAATGGTAAAATTATTAAAATTTCAATGATTTCAAGTCCATTTTGATGTTTCAGGTTTATTTAATAAATCGTACCATTGGTTGTGTGAAAGGGCAGTAATTTTACATACAAATACTATAGCAGAATATTAATAACATTATTATAGAAAAAGTAAATTGTGACAGTCGAGAATATCTCTATTGATAGGGTTGTAAGCACAGATAATGAAGTCCATTATCCGCCAGAGTTTTTTCCTAAAAAGTCTCTGCCCATGTGAATTACCAACTCATAGATTAGAATTAATGATTGAATATCCAATAATGATTTAAAGTAAATTTCAACCATCTAATCATTCCAATAATACCGCATTAAAAATTACAGCTTTGAGTGAAAATATATAGAAATATTGTGAGAAAATAATTCTCAACTGCATGATAAAATTTTTCTTTACTTATAAGAGCGGGCGAAGCCGCGACTAGGGATGCTAGTGTATATATATATATATATATATATATATAATTTCAATTTGAACCCTTTTGAGGGATGGTTTAAGTTGAAAAAACTAAATTAAATATGCATAATAGTGGTAGTTTTTAATGTATGGATTTGATTAAACTAAAATTTATTGTGGTTATTTTTTGCATTTTTTGCATGCACAATCGCTAAGAAATAGACCCCAGTCTGCGATTTCAGTACTGAACTTGGTATACCATCATGACTACTGGAACCGAAATCGATCAAAATTGTTTTGGTGATTCTACATTGAAAAAGAATGTATTCTTAGTTTTATAATTTCGTTCAATGGCCATTGGAGCTGAACAAAACGTGGTAAAACTCATATTTTATACGAGGGTGAATCAAATATAAACGGTAATTTTCAAAATTATATTTATTGAATAATATTATACAGAAACTATACCTTCAACATTTTTCAATGTAGTCTCCTGCATTATCTACACACTTCTGCCACCGATTTGGAAGCTTGAATATTCCCTGTTCATAAAAAGACTGAGGGCGAGTTTTTAACCATTCGCGCAAGTGCTTTTCGACATCTTCATTGTTTTCAAATCGTTTTCCTCCAAGTGATTCTTTCAGGAATGGTGGATTGGGTCCACTACATACACCCCCGAATCGAAAATGGCAAGTAAGGAGTGGCGAAGGAAGGATGAAGGCTGCCCAGTGAAAGCCAAAACTCGTCTCTCAGCCGGAAAAGTTCTTGCAACAATTTTTTTTGACTCAAGGGGAGTTCTACTCATTGATTTTCTTCACGATCAACGAACAGTGAATGCGGCTTACTACTGCCAGGAGCTACAGTCAGCAAAAACCAGTTACCGGAACAAAAGACGAGGTGTGCCCATTAGAGATGTCATCCTTCTCCATGACAACGCAAGGCCTCACACCGCATTGTTGACAAGGGATAAATTGGAAGAAATGGGCTGGGAAACTCTCGAACACCCTCCTTACAGTCCAGACCTGTCCCCTTGTGACTATATTTTGTTTGCGCCCCTGAAAGAATCACTTGGAGGAAAACGATTTGAAAACAATGAAGACGTCGAAAAGCACGTGCGCGAATGGTTAAAAACTCGCCCTCAGTCTTTTTATGAACAGGGAATATTCAAGCTTCCAAATCGGTGGCAGAAGTGTGTAGATAATGCAGGAGACTACATTGAAAAATGTTGAAGGTATAGTTTCTGTATAATATTATTCAATAAATATAATTTTGTAAATTACCGTTTATATTTGATTCACCCTCGTATATTGACTTTGAAAAAGCTATCCACTTGGTTCTTTCACCAAAATATTTCCGTTTTAATGTAGATTAGATGTAGAATGTACAATTTTTTTCAAATAAAGTAAAAAAAAAAAAAAAGAAAAGATCATTGCGTAAATTATCCTTATAGATTTTTGTACACAAAAAGTGGTGTTATATTTTGATTAAACACACTTTAACCATTTGATTTAACTAGATATATGTGTTCATGTACCTACAGATAGTGTAGAATGTATTGGAACTAGTGTAGAATTCATGTTTAACGATGGGACGGACAGGAAAAAGAAATCGTGCTGTATTCCAAAACATAATAAATAGGATCGATAATTGTTGCCAAAGTTTGCGTGAAATATATAAATTGTTAAATTTAACCCACGTATCAGTATCAGATATTATAAATAGGTACAGTTTAAGAAAGTTTTATGGTGCAATGCCTTGTTCCGGCCACCCAAAAGTTCATTCTAAATCTATTGATTTTTTTTTAATTTCATCTTTAGCCTGTTAGCTATAATTGTTCAACCTTATTGTTTTAAGGATGCATATACCCCAATACCATCACAGAACTTACTTCATATTTAACAGTTAGCACTGAGTTCTTGGTTTTAACCTCTTCCTTCGATTTCCTTTTACATTTGGGCCACCTCTTAGGATAAAACGATATTTTTTGCACTCGCCGGTAAAACCACTCACTCCCAAAATTCAATAGAGCGATTAACATGTTGTTTTGTAAAAAGATATTTTTTCTTTCGGTTCAGTTTACTTACAAAATATTTCTAGGTGAGTGGTATATTGTTTCTTTAAAGTTTATTTCTTATAGTACAAACACTGACGGTGCGTCTGTTCATAAAAGGTGCTTCAGCAGCTATTTGTGAAGCAAACGAGGCTTTGCTCCATAAAAATTTCTTAAACTGTACCTATTTTTAATATTTGAGACTGTTACGTGGCTTAAATTTAACAATTATTATATTCCACGCAAACTTGGGCACTCATATATATAATTTTCAAACTCTAGAAATAAAATAAGGAATCATTTAAAAAAAAAGTTTTTTTTTAATAAAAACTTTTATTGAGTAATTATTACAATATGTCACAAACGTAAGCAATAAGTAATATAGATGGCGTATGATTACATTCACACATTATGTACAATGAGAAAAAAAAAAATAATTAGAAAAAAATATATAAAATAACATTAATAAAAAGATAACAGAAAATAACTTGCTATACTTAAACGATATATAGTATACAATATACTTATAAATAATATAAAATAGTAAAATTAGAAAAAAATAAAATAAATAAATAAATAAATAAGTAGTAATCATAAAGAATAAAACAAAATTAAATTTAAATTTAAAAACACAATCGTACTTTATTTACAATACACACTCATCCCCCAGCCATACCTGTTCCTCCACTTGTAGAGGGACAAACCAGGCACAGAGACATCCCAGCTCTTTTCTCTCAGCTGCATTACTAGTGTAAAAAGTGGAGGCTGTGTAAGAGCGCTATAGTACATTCACACCGGGCATGAGTGGAGAAGCTGGCCATTGCGATAATTCCATAAAAAATAAATTTTACAAAAGATCTCGGGGCCACTGCCGTTTTAGTCTGCGAGGTGGGTTATCAGGATGTGTGGAACTGGATAAAGATTGAGCTAGAGGGTTAGGGTGAAAGGAAAGATTGCGATGGAATTTCAAACATTTAAGAGGTGAGGTCGAGGACGTGTGGTATATTGAGATCGTTATGTAGGGTTTTGTTGGAGACATCGTAAGGAGCATTTAATATAGTTCGGAGGATTTTGGATTGGAAGGATTGAATGTTGGGGAAGGCTAATTGGAATTGGGAGAAGGCTAATTGGCCTGTATGATGAAGGGTTGTTGGGGGGTTTGCCTGGTTTTAAGAAAAGGATAATAATGGAGTGTTTCCATACCAAACGTAAATAGGTTGTCCGGAGAACACAATTGCATAGGTAGGTAAGGAACATGATTACTTTATGAGGAAGTTGCCATATATCATATCCAGGGGATTTGCGGGGTTTTAATTGTTTTAGAAGGAATTCGATCTCAGAGGGGTTAATTGCTTTAGGAGGTAAGGAAAGAGGAATCGGAGAATCAAGAAATTCAGGAACCATTGTTGTGTGAGTGGGGTTAGATATGTATAGATAAATATGCTGGGCAAATTCTTCGGATCTGTTCTCGTCAGAAGCCGCCCATGAACCATCTTCACGTCGGAGGGGTTGGGAGGTGGGTTGTTAGGAGTTTTTTAGTGGTAGGCCAGAGGGTATTGTCAGAGGCAGATAGTGAAAAAATATAGGAATTGTAGGATTCAGATCTGAAGGTAGCCATGTTTTTTTAAAGGAATTTAGTAAGGTAATTATAGGATTTCCTATCATCTGGATGCCTGGTTCTTTGCCAAATGGCTCTGGCCTGGCATTTGGATTGGATAAGGCCCAGTAGATCTTGGGATAAAGGATTTTTCTTTCGACCATTGGGAGGGGAACGAGGTGAGGATGCAGCCCAGGCTGCTTGTTGGATTATGTTTGTGAAGGAATTAGTAGAATTGTCAAGGTCTTGGGGAGTTTGTAGGGATACTCTGAAGTCTATAGAGTCGGAAATAGTTTGACGGATGAAGTTCCAGTCAACAGGCCTTCTTATAAATGATGGGGGAGGAGGTTTCGGAATTGTGGTGACTAAGAGGGTTAAGATTACAGGACTGTGATCGGAGAAAAGTTCATCCAGGCGTTCTATAAAGAATGGAGAGGTCCTATACCTGAATGTATAAAGAAGTCAAGAAGGTCGGGGTTTCGGTTAGGATCTGTGGGCCAATAGGTAGGAGTGCTGGGAGAAATAAAGGATCTTCGGGAACTGAGTGGAGGCTGTAAAGCTCGCCCACGGGAGTTGGTGGTTCTTGAACCCCATTGCTGGTGCTTTGCATTGAAGTCACCACCTAAGAGAAAGCGGTGGCCTAAGGAATTAAAAAATGAGTTGAACTGGGATGTGGAAATTGGTTTATTTGGGGGGGGGGGCAGTAGGACGCTGCAATCGTTACGGGAAAGGAAAAAGTTTTGATAACAACTGCTATGGATTGTAGAGATTCATTTGCTGGGAAAGGGAATACATGGTGAGAGAGGGAATGGTGAATGATGATAGCTGTTCCGGCATCAGGGTAGTCTGTTCAGTAATGTGGTATATTGAAACATTTGTTTACTGGACAGTCGGGTTTCTGTGATTAGTGCTACGTCAACTTCTTTGTCTTGCAGTAAGGATGTTAGTTCGTTAGTGTGGTTACGAATACCATCCGCATTCCAAAGAAGAATGGATAAGGGTTTTGTGAGAGACATTTTGTGGGGTGATAACAATTTTTAACTCTGATAGGAAGGAATTAAATAAGGATGTGAGATCTGAGTTAGTTAGAGGAGGAGGAATATGGGTGATCTGCTTAAGGGTGTGTGGATTAGGTTGGGTTGATGGGGCTGGGGTATGTTTTATGGTCTGTTGGAATTGCGATTGAGGTAATGGTTGCTGAGGCTGAGGGTCATACAATTGAGGCTGCTGGGGAGGAAGCGGCATGGCTCCATTTTCATTTTGGCATCTTTTTCCGCCCAGCATTTCAGCAAAAGAAACAGATGAGGTGGCAATTTTTGAGTGTTGTCTTCCTCTGGCCTGTAATGTTTTTCGGCATGTGGTCGATTTGGCTGGAACCTGTTGCCTAGATTTTGGTACGTCTGTCAGCCTTTGTAGTTGGCTAGGTGACCTTGTTGACAGAGGGCACACACACTGCTGGGACATCTCGGGATTTCGTGTATTCGTTTGACTTATGCATTTGCCCGCATTTTACGCACTTCGGTATGTGGTGGCAATAAATTTTTGTATGACCGAACGCCTGGCAGTTTTGACATTGGACGATATCATGTTTGGGGTACGGTTTTTCTACTTGTATAATAGATAGATGAGACCTCGTAAATCTGTTCAACTGCAGGGGTTGGTTCTAGGTCCACGAAGAAGAAGAGTAATGGAGTCTTGCCGCTAGTCCTGGGATGTGTCCTGTTATCTTTCAGAACATTAGTCACCTGCCGAACTTTATAGCGCATGACTATTAATTCTTCTTTAATAACCTCAGTTGGTGTTGTTGGGTGGAGGTTCCTAATGACTTCTCTCAGTGATCTCTCTTCCTTAAGCTGATAGGTGTGAAAATTAGCTTTCGTTTCCGATAAGTATTTAACTGTACCGCGGTAAGAATTAGGGGAATCCGGCATGATTTTTGTGTCTTTGGTTCTATTTACACAGGAGTATTTTGTGGTGCCGATTATATTATTTAGTAGGCTGCACAGTAATTCGAAATTTCCTACGTTTCTGACAAAGATATGAGAAGGTCGTGGAGGTTGAGATGTAGTATTTGACTCCATAGTTTCGATATCTGTATTAGTTAGCACCTGATACGGATTCGGAGTGAAGAAGGGGGACTCGTCTGTCATCTCTTGTGTTGATGTCCCTGGTTGAGGTTCTATAAATGGCGGCGATGAAGGAGTATCCCTCTTCGATTCTCTGGGATTTTGCTTCGCTGGACTCATTCTAACAGTTTCTAGTGAACGGCTTTTCTTGCTGTTTTTTGGTGACATCACCATACAGAAATATCTCATTTAGTGCCCACAGTATTGCGAGAGAAATAATAAAAAAGATAAAAATAAAAAGATCGTAGCGTGTTTTGTCTACGGGGCGTGAGCCCAACCTCTTGTCTTGAGGGCTATCGCCAAACTGAATTTGGCCGCGAAGAGCGAGTAAAGGAATTATCTCCACGGTACCTTATCTCTAGTCCACATGGCTCTTCATACGTAATTTAAAGTTAATTCAATAAATGATTATTGTACTCACTATAATTAATTACTCACTGGCCACTGGCGTTAATAATTAGTTCTGAACACTTTTCAAGTGAAAAAAACTAACAAAAACTCACTAATAACAGAATTTAGAACAAAGCGATGTGAATACGATCTATCTAAAGATGGCGCAAGTGCATAACTGAAAATAATAAGGAATCAAAAAAGATTTTCACCATTCTTTGAAGATTAGAGATGAGGCAGGAGATTGACTTGAAATGCTGTGTATATGTACAGTTTATATGTAACATAAAGCTTTTATTAAACAAATGTAAAGTCCAAAAGCTTCAAAGGCTTTATCGGTTCATTGGACTTATCGTAAAGGCTTATAAAACAATATCGTGTGATGGAGCTTGTGCTTTGGCTGGAATGATACTCATAGCAGAGAGTGAGATAAATATGAATTAACCCTCGAGTAGTCGCGCGGATGACAATAGTCCTCCTCCACTGCTCTTAACATCGCTACTGTGTATTTGTTTTGGAATGGAGGAGTGATTCCCATTTGGTTTGGTTGGCTAACAATTTTCCTCAACTTGACCTTTCAATTACTTTTGTATATTTTTGTCTACATTACCAAAATTAATACAATGAGGGTTTGTTATAATTACATTGAACGTTCCCTACTGATATTTTTGAAGTACTGTGCTATTTGAGTGAATTATTTCGTTTGTAATCCACGCGACCTTTCCCTTAATTATTATTTTAACTTTGTATGTCTTGTTAATGATCTATGTACTTTCTTTATATTTCATTGTTTTGAGTAAATAATTTATTTCTCTTATCCTTTGTAAAGTATTATTGAAAATAAACAGATTAAAAAAGATGCATTCCTAACATACATATATAATGCTGTACTCCGCACCACATATTTCCCTGATTCCTGGAAATTATCAATAGTTAAAATGATACCTAAACCCAAAAAGCCACCTGAGCTCCCATCCTCATACCGTCCTATTTCTCTCTTGCCAATCATGGGTAAAATCCTAGAAAAACTCATTTTAAAACGTTTGTATCCTATCCTAGATTCCCATCATATAATCCCAGATCACCAGTTTGGATTCCGAACATCACACTCAACAATCCAGCAATGTCATCGTGTGGTGGACGTTATCTCCTCTGCATTGGAGCGCGGAATGTACTGCACGGGAGCCTTTCTTGATGTAGAACAAGCGTTTGACCGAGTCTGGCACCCGGGACTGCTGTATAAACTCCGTCAGTTCCTACCTTCTACATATTTCCTTATTATTAGATCCTATCTCAGTGACCGAACCTTCAAAGTAAACCATAAATTTTCCTATTCCCCCTCTTTACCCAGTCTGCCGGAGTTCCTCAAGGTAGTATCCTAGGTCCTATCCTCTACACAGTGTACACAGCTGACATCCCAACTCATCCTACCACTACCCTCACCACTTACGCTGATGACACATGCGTGTTATCAGTAAACAATGATCCCTTTATCGCCTCTCAAACACTCCAATCCCATATCCTAAACCTTCAAGAATGGTGTCAAAAATGGAGAATCAAGATAAATCCAAAAAAATCTCACCAAATAACCTTTACCCTTCGTCGTAAACCTACGAAATCCTGCCCTACAGTATCCTTTAATGATATTCCACTAATCCCTGTTGAACAGATCAGCTACCTAGGACTCCACTTGGACAAACGTCTTACTTGGAATCCACATACAAGACTAAAACGACAAGAAACTGCCCGTCGTTACAGACTACTTCAACATTTACTAGACAAACGATCAAAGCTCCCAATTAATTACAAAAGACTCATTTACATGACAGTGATTAGACCTATTTGGACGTACGGAGTTGAGCTATGGGGCTCTACTAAACCATCCAATTCATCTCGTATCCAATCTTTGCAATCCAAAATCCTTCGAAAAATCCTCAATGCTCCTTACTATGTGACCAATAAACTTATCCATAAAGATCTTAATGTTCCATATGTTTCTGATTTAGCCCAAACCAGATACCTATCCTTCCATAGTAAGCTTCATAACCACTCCAATCCACTAGTCTCCCAACTTGGTTCCTCCTCCATCCCTGATAATCCTCCGAGGCGTCTGAAAAGAAGATGGCCTAGAGATCTTTTAGTGTAGATTTTATTGAAGTGCTACTAGTGAGTAGTTCTTCACAAGTTATTTACATGCCATTGTATTCACTGTCAACACATTTACTTGTTGTATATTATTTTGTACAGTTGTAAATATCAATAAATGGAAGAAAAAAAAAAAAAAAAAAAAAAAAAAAGATGCCTATTGCTAAAACACCAGAAAACTTAGTGGATGACTATTGTCATCCGTGCGACCTTTCTTGTAACAGCCATACGCGACCACTCAAAGGTTAAGAACGACTCAGCAGATTTTAAAAAAAAATTATGATCAAGTTTTTATATACTTACTATTAAATTCAAAAGGTAATTTCTAGGTATAGCTATCGGTTCAGGATATATCGATAACTTTCTTCTGGTAATCCGATATTTTTCATTACGATAAATCGATATATCGATACATACCTTACTATATATAGTTTTCTCTAATGGGTCTTTTTCTCATCAAGGCTATCAGTTCTCAGCTGTGACTTGTAACTCACAGATTTGAATGTCGATTTTTTTGTGGGTAGTAGGGACTTATAATAGAGCAAAACTAGAACCATAGCCACCAATGAGCATTAGGAGCTGAGAAAACAAACTAAATATGAAAATCACTTTTTATTTTTTTCTCAGCTCTCAGTCAAGATAGAGAAATAATTTTTTTCATGCAAATTTATTTTTTATTTTTCTATCTTGGCTTAGAGATGAGAACTGGCAAGTAAACTGGCAGCCTTAATATGAAAAAGACCTCTTAGTCCAGGAAAATAAGGCTCCAAAAGGCTGTTTTCAAGAAAAAACTGCGGAACTTTTATTCTCATCGGATCTTTATGTTTTTTGGGGTGCTGAATCCGAATCTGAAGTTTGCTACCACGGCAACCATCGGCTTCATATTCAAAATCGCAAAAAACCGCCAAAAAAAAACCGTTATTTTTTGTTTTTTTATCTATAACACGATAACGAAGCTTTTTTCGAAGAAAGTCTTCAAATATTAATTGTACCTGGAACTAGTACCTACATAATAAAAAAAAGAAATCCGAAATCGGACCATTTTTCGCGAAGTTACGTAATTGGGAAAAAATGGAGAAATTGGCCTACTTGCCGTCAGCCCCACAGCCCCGTGAAAACACGTTTGTCGTGTGCCAAAAAAAAATGTATTTTACAAAAGTACGTGATTTTCAGCGCAACTTTCATATATAGCATCTAATTGTAAATTTAACCACCTTTCTGATAGAGAAAAAACATTTTGAATCGGAAAAATACTTTTAGAGTTATAATGAAAAATGTGCCGATAACCATGGATTTAACAACAATACGGGTTTTTAGGCGTCTGGGATGCATATTTTAAGGGACTTTCCGTACAATTTCCGTACAATGTACAGTAAAATAAAAGGCCGTTTTCAGGAATGTAGTATATAATAAATACGATAATATGCATGTTAAAAATATTTTATAAACTCACCTATTGGTATTTTTCAAGGACTCCCTTTCTCGAATCTCAACGAAAAATCAAATCGTTTTTTTTTTTTTTTTTTTTTTTTTTTTTTTTTTTTTTTTTTTTTTTTTTTTTTTTTTTTTTTTTTTTTTTTTTTTTTTTTTTTTTTTTTTTTTTTTTTTTTTTTTTTTTTTTTTTTTTTTTTTTTTTTTTTTTTGTAATTGTCATCATTTTTACGGGTGATTAGCCCAGTGTTAGTTGTTAGTGATGTTATTATAATAAAATATATGTTATGTTATTATAATAAAATATATGTTATGTTATTATAATAAAATATATGTTATGTTATTATAATAAAATATATGTTATGTTATTATAATAAAATATATGTTATGTTATTATAATAAAATATATGTTATGTTATTATAATAAATATGAACTAAAGATCAGTTTTTATTCATTACTACCAACTCCTTGTACCAGCTGTACCTGACAGAGTGGGGTCAGAAAATCTTCACTGACGTTCGGGGTGATCAAAAGTGATCAATTATACAGTCATTTCTATAGCAACTAGATTTGATTTTTCGTTGAGATTCGAGAAAGGGAGTCCTTGAAAAATACCAATAGGTGAGTTTATAAAATATTTTTAACATGCATATTATCGTATTTATTATATACTACATTCCTGAAAACGGCCTTTTATTTTACTGTACATTGTACGGAAATAATTTCATGAACAATTTTATACATAGGATCTGATAATAAATTTAACCAGCATTAATATGAATAAAAGAATTTAGATCGGACCTATATTTTTAGAGTTAAAGAGATTAAGGGGCCAAAAACACATACTAGTACGCTAAAAACCCGTACTTTTGTGAAATCCAAGTTTTTTTAGTACATTTTTCATTACAACTACAAAAATATTTGTCTGATCTAAAATTACTTTTTTTCATCTAAAAGCTTGTTAAATTTACTATTGGAATGTATATATGAAGTTTAATCAAGTCCCTTAAAATATGCATCCCAGACGCCTAAAAACCCGTATTGTTGTTAAATCCATGGTTATTGGCACATTTTTCATTATAACTCCGGAAGTATTTATCCGATTCAAAATGTTTTTTTTTTTCTATCAGAAAGGTGGTTAAATTTACAATTAGATGCTATAAATGAAAGTTGTATCAAAATTCTTGAAATACAAAAGCTGTCGCGCTGAAAATCACGTACTTTTGTAAAACACATTTTTTTTTTTGGCACATTATTCGCTATAACTCCAAAACCATTTGTCCGATCCAAATTTAATATTTTTATCATAAAGCTGGTTAAATTTACTATTATATCTTTTATATGTAACTTATAATTAACACCATGAAATACCCACACCAGTCTACTGAACATGTCATAGTTTACATATTTTGCCAAAACATACATATTTAGCGTGCTAGCTTGGGTGGTTTAAAGGATTTAATATAATTTACGTATATAGTATCTGATAGCAAATTTAATCAGCTTTGCGATAGAAAAAAGGAATTTGGGATCGAACAATTATTTGAGCAGTTAGAGCGACAAATGTGCCAAAAAACACTTGGATTATACAACAGTACGTTTTTATTAGCGGGCTGGCATGTACATTTTACGGGGTTTGATTAAAACTTCATTTATAGATTCTCATAGTAAATTTAATCAGCTTTAAGATGAAAAAAAGTAATGTTGAATCCAAAAAATAGTTTCAGAGTTATAGCCAAAAGAGTACGACAAACGTGTTTTCGCGGAGCTGTGGGGCTGACGACAAGTAGGCCAATTTCTCCATTTTTTCCCAATTACATAACTTCGCGAAAAATGGTCCGATTTCGGATTTCTTTTTTTTATTATGTAGGTACTAGTTCCAGGTACAATTAATATTTGAAGGCTTTCTTCGAAAAAAGCTTCGTTATCGTGTAATAGATAAAAAAAAACAAAAATAACGGTTTTTTTTTTGGCGGTTTTTTGCGATTTTGAATATGAAGCCGATGGTTGCCGTGGTAGCAAACTTCAGATTCGGATTCAGCACCCCAAGAAACATAAAGATCCGTTGAGAATAAAAGTTCCGCAGTTTTTTCTTCGGCAAACCCTTATTTTACTGGAATAATATAATGAAAATACAACAGACAAAATATATATAACATAAAACTTACAGCTAGCCTAGAAAATTTTATTGGAACACTGACAGAAAGTTTGGTTTTACTCTTTTTTTAACCATAATAAATTTCCGGAGAGTACACAGTTGGTGCCAATAAAATGGTACCAACATAAACTCTTCATTACTTTTTATACCAATGAAGAGTTTCTGGTTTTCCACGTTGCAGTAACCCTGCAATGGGTGCAAATATTTCTACGCGTCCCATCTCTCGACATAAGGCGTATTATCACAAATATTTGTACAAAAATGATTAGTTATACATAATATGAAATATTTTAAAATGATATAGGGATTAACTTTGGGTGAATATGAAATATAAACAATAATAATTATGGTTTATATTTCATATTCACCCAAAGTTAATTATTAATATATATATATATAATGTGTTACTATTAACTTATATTTTGTGTGTTAATTTTAAAAGGTTAGATTTTTGTGTAATTGCTTATATAAGAAAAATACTATAAAAACTGATTTTGTAGGTATGTATGGATTAGTGTATTAATTTTATACATTATATCAATTATTGATATAAGCTGGTTACAAATTAAAACTACAGAAATGTAATTTCGCACAGAGCTCAGTTAAATATTTAGGATACATATTACAAAATAACACAATTAGGCCTCACCATGATAATTTAAAGTCAATTAAGGTGTTTCCATAGCCTACAAATAAAACAAATATAAGGCTATTCTTAGGTAATATAAATTTTTACCATAAATATTTACCAAATGCAACTAAGCTGTTAGAACCACTCCACGAACTGCTCCAAAAAAATACAACATTTCAATGGTCTAAGGAATGCGATTAAACGTTTTCCTAAGTGAAAGAATACCTTTGCACAAGTCCTATACTAGCGATTTTCGACCCTAACCGCCTCACATATCTATATACAGATGCTAGTGCTCTTGGTATAGGAGCAGTCTTAAAACAAATTCAGGATGATGGTGAACTACACCCAGTTGATTATTTTTCGAAAAAGCTGATGCCTACTCAAAGAAACAAACAAAAAAGCAATATACCTCGAATGCTTGGCCATCAAGGATGTACTAAGGTATTGGCAACATTGGCTACTCGGTCTCAAATTCGTGGTTATCGACCATAAGCCCTTAAAAAACCTTAAAATAAAATCAAGGACAGATGAAGAATTAGGCGATCTAGTTTTTTACCTTTCACAATATGATTTTGTAATCAAATATTCACGGGGAAAGGAAAACCTGAAAGCAGATGCACTTTCTAGAAATCCTGTTTTGGAAGATTTTGAAAATAAAGATGGTGTTCTCCAGGTGGTGAATTTAGTGTCTATGGAAAATATACTTCAAGATCAATGTAGGAATAAAGAAGAACTCGATAATGAAAAAAATACGTTTAAAAATGGTGAAATTATTCACATTAAACTTCGAAATAGACAAAGAATTTTTGTTTCAAAAGAGTTCGGCTTAAAATTAATAGCAAAAATTCACGCCTATGATGGTCAGATTGGTGTTGGATACATAGCTGCTAAAATCCGACCTTTTTTTTATTTCAAAAGAATGGATGCACTTATAAGGGAATTCTGCAATCATTGTGACATTTGTAAGAAGAATAAATCTCGAAGATGTAGAGAAATTGGGCTTTTGTCTCAACTAGGACCAGCAAAAGAAATTTTGAAATAATGTTGCTTGACACAATTGGCGGATTCGCAGGAAATCGTTCTCCGAAGCGATATTTGCACTTATTGGCAGACCATTTCACCAGATACACTTTTGTTTACCCATCTTCGAGCTAAAAAGCCAAAGATTTAATCAAAATATTGGAACCGATCGTGAGGGAAAATAAAATTAAAATTCTTCTAGCCGTTCAGTATCCCACCACTAATTCTTATAAATTAAAAAAAATTATAAACTTCACAAGTTAAAGTTGATCTTCACGGCTGTAGATTGTTTATTTTCAAATGGCTTGAATGAAAGACTAAACCAAACTTTAGTCAATAGAATTCGTTGCAAAATAAACGAACAAAAGAATAGAACCTGGCCACAGGTGGCAATAGAATGTACTGACGAGTATAACATCACCACCCACAGCATCACCAAATTTTCACCACTTTATCTTATGTACGGAACAGAACCATCAATTTTGCCATATGTGTTACGAAGCAACAGCAACTTCGAAGAAGACCGAAAAGCAGCATTCACGAATTCCCAAAAATACCATCAAATCAACAAAGAAAGAGTTGACAAAAATAAGAAAAATCATATACAGTAGAAGTCCGATAATCCGGCACGTTCGGAACTGGCTCGGTGCCGGACTACCGAAAATTCCGGTCTATCGGGCGGTGCCCCTTCCTTTTAGTGTAGGCTTTGCCGTAAAACAAATGTATGTTGTACATACATAAATCGTAATTATAAGAACATTTATCTTAATAATTAAACTACAAATACAGTATGCAAATACATACAACAAAGGTTATTTTACATTTCATATAATGTATGTATGTACATGTACTGTAAAACATATTTCAATTAGATTTTAAAAAGTCACGAATGTCATTTTTTTTTCTTGACTTTTGGCGTTTAGTATAAAATTCATTTTTAATGATATGGAAATCAATAATTTCTTAAGCACTGTAGCCTCAGCAAAAGAGATAAACTTATTTAGTGATTCTGCAGCTTCTGCCCAGCTGATATTTTCCTTTTCTCCGGTTACGGTATCTGAGTCACTTTTTTCAAGATTTTGAGTAGGCTGAGGGTTTACTTACACTGTTCGTAATGCCCTCATCGGTTAGTTCTTGTTCAACAGGCTCATTCTCGAATAGCTTCCGAACGTTTTCATATGCTTTAAAGGCACACTTTTTGAGAAAAACCAAATTTTTACAATTTTCTGGAGCGATGCCGGACTATCGAGCATTCCCGACTGTTGGATGCCGGACTAATTTACTTCTACTGTATTTGAAAAAAATGATTTAGTGTATATAGAAACTGGAAATAGATTAAATAGGAATAAGCTGGACGAAATTCGTAAAGGACCTTTTAAGATAATTAGACGAATTTCTAATACAATCTATGAGGTGGACACAGAACAAACGCGATCAGAAGCAAACCTGTACCACAGCAGCAAACTGCTACCTTATACTGGGCAAAACTTCGAGGTTGATTCTTCCAATTAACATTCTGCGGGAGGGGAGATGTAATGATGTTTAAAGGCACAAAGCCTCGATATCTAAAAAACATGTGTTATTATTAATTAATATTTTGCGTGTTAATTTTAAAAGGTTAGATTTTTGTGTAATTGCTTATATAAGAAAAATACTATAAAAACTGATTTTGTAGGTATGTATGGAATTTTGATTAATTTTATACATTATATCAATCAAGAGAAAAAAATATGTAATTTTGTAAATAAAGATAGGAAAAGAAGATGGCCTAGAGACCTTCTAGTGTAGATTTATATTGAAGTGCTACTGATGAGTAGTCCTTTTCAAGTTTAGGCATGTTGTTGTAATCATAATCAACCTATTTACTAGATGTATATATTGTACAGTTGTAAATTTCAATAAAATGAGAGAAAAAAAAAAAAAAAAGATTTTGTTTGTAGCAATCCAAAAGAAGTTTATAGTCTTAAACTTGAAGATCCAGATTATAAACTTATATAATCATAAGGTATAGTTGACTGTGATGTATATAGGAGATGTAGATAATTAGGGTAGGCAGTCAAAGATATTCAGCTGATCAAAATAAAATAAACATTTTATTTTGATCAGCTGAATATCTTTGACTGCCTACCCTAATTATCTACATCTCCTATAAACTTATATATATATATATATATATATATATATATATATATATATATATATATATATGTGTGTGTGTATATATATATATATATATATATATATATATATATATATATATATATATATATATATGTATATAAACAAGTAGAGGTAGAATTATAGACAAACTGTTCAATAGTTGAGCTCTGTAAAATCAACATGATCCACAAATGCATCAAAATATATATCTAAGAGGTCCTTTGAAGGCGGCCATTTGTCTCCGTTCAGTAGGACTTTGGATATCAGGTTGAATCTGTACCTTACCAATTTTCTGCAGTCATAAATGTGATGGTCATAAGTTTTCTCACTGTTTCCGTCGCAGTTACAAATGCTGTTGTCAGTAAGTTTAAATCTGTGTAACGTTTTGCTCCGCCATGTCCTGTCAAAAATTGGGTTAGTTTGTCAGTTTTTTAATTTTGTTTCTATCGTCTAAAGTTTTAATAAATTCATAAGTATGTCTACCTTTTGTCAAATTTGTAAATTTTTCGTTCCAAGGTTGTCGAGTTGTTGTTTTCAAAATTTGCTTGATTGAACTAATTGGTGCCTTATTAAATACTATTTGAAGAGCTGTACCTTTTGCCATATTTTTAGGCTCTGCATCTGCCCGCTCGTTTCCAAGTAAGCCTGCATGGGCTTTTATCCATTTGAAGGAAATTTGTATTCCTTGACTGAAACAAGAGATCAATCCTCGCCTGATTTCTTCTGCGAGAAATTCATGAATATTTATGTTTTTAATCTTAAGAAGGCTGATTTGGCTATCCGTGTGTATACAATAATCATTATCGATACCACGGAGATTAATAATTGATACGGCTTAAAGTATAGTATAACAATTCGGCTTGGTTATTTCAGCAATAAGGTCCTAGCCTAAATCTCCTTATATGCAACAATTCATCTTTCTCAAATGCAACATAAGCAATGCCCACTCTGTTTTGCTCCTTAATGCCATCTGTAAAAATATTGATTGTTGATATTCGGCTAATAATGGGAGTCACATTGCGGGTTATAAGGTCTTTTGAATGTAACCATGTTTTATAGTTAGGTACTTCATCAATTTCAATGAAGAGTTTATTGTGTTTAAAATACATATTTCCATTAAACGATTATCATAATGTCTTATTTACACAAGTAACTGATTTGTATGCCAAATGAAAACACCATGTTTCTTCCTGATTTTAAAAGTGAATTTCTCCATGAAATCGATATGGAATCATTAATTTGTACATACCATATAAAACTCGGTTAAATTTGCAAGTATTTGTGAGATAGTTTTTTCGAAAAACGGTGAGCATTGAAGTATCATAAGACATTGTATCTTCCCTAAATGAGATGAAGGTCCCAAGTTTGTAAAATTCAAGGTTACATGTATTCTTATTACATTCTTGTTACGTATTCTGTACCAGTTGCTCCGAGGTAACGGGGCTTCTAACACCGTGCTAATCACCCGTAAAAATGATGAGTAAAGCCCGGATTTTCGTGCAAGAAAAATTCTAAAATGTGCAGTAAAAACTTGAAATCGTGCAATAAAAACTTAAAATCATGCAAAATAAAATGCAAATGATAGAAAATGTTGAACAAACAATTTGCTAGTTATATTTCTTTCCAAAAAGTGGTTTTTATCTTAAAATCTGTTGATCCGGTCCTTAGTAAGAGAGTAGTTAAATAATCATTGTCTAAAACGCAATAAGAAAAAATCGCATCTCTTTATTGTACATGCTATACATAAGCTATGTGTACATATTACTTAGGAATATAAATATGAATATTGCAATCACAAATAAAAATAACTGTACATTTATGCTTTAAATCATTAAATAGGGATAAAAATTCAAGTTAAAAACTTAGTCGAATTACAGTGTGCATCAACTTGTGACTTTCTTTCGCTGCCGGTAGCTTTGTCACAGGGTCCACAATATATTATTTTGCTACCGGATTTTAGTTCCGGGTATTTTTCTATCCATCCTGGTATCTTTGAACTAACACTAGCTGAAATTTTAGGCATTTTAATGGAGGCAACGTTAGTTCGTTGAGGGCAGTCGGAAACTAAAAAATTATTGCTTCCGATGAGAAAAGTTACGAGGGAGAGTCAAAATTTCTTGGAATGTGGGGATCCGAGTTCCCTTGCTCAAGTCAATGTAAACATTTCTAAGAACACTATAGAAGTGTATTCATTTTAGCACGCTTGGATTTTTTATATTTTTATACTAGGAATAGTTTATATCTCCTAAAAAAGAAAAATTATTACCTATATAAAAATAAAATTATTCATTCTTCTTAAAGTTGCTACTTTTTCAAAAACAAGAAAGTGTTGTGCATTCACGATTTGAATCCAGGAATTTTGTGCATTCAAACTGCAGAATGTGTAATTTTATGCATTAAAACTGCAGAATGTGTAATTTTATGCATTTAAACTGCAGAATGTGCAATTTTATGCAGTAACCCCCAAAATGTGCAATTTTGTGCAGAATTAAACTAGGTACATTTGGCCTAAACATCCTAATTCGTATCAATAATTTGTCCCTGGCTGATTACGAGCTTGCAATAAAAAGATGCAATTGCACGTGAATCCGGGCTCTAATGATGAGATTACAAAAAAAAAAGGACTAATTGGATTATGGAAATGTAATGGTAAATTCGAAAATGTGGTCAAAATTTGAAAAATGTTTATACAAAGTTTTTGTGAGATTTGCAGTTTTGTGGATAGTTTTTTCGAAAAACGGTGAGTGTTAAATTAAATAAAGACATTGTAAGTTCCCTAAATAAAATGAAGATCAATCATTTCTTCAAGTAACAATTTTGTAAAATTCAAGGTTACATGTACCCTCCTCTTATAGGAAATTTAATGCTAAATCCGAAAATGTGGTAAACTTTGAAAAATATTGAAACTAAATGGAGATATTACAGCTTTTATGGCAAAAAACGTGGTTTCCTCAAAACAGTCTTTGAATTATCGTATATCTGCTACGAATTGGAATAGAAATGTAAGGTCTGCGACATTTTTCTTTATTTTTTATCTAGTTTCCCTAATTTTATTTTTTTTTTTACACTAAGAGGGACTCACCCTGTGTATATACCTTTTTTTCTCTTCTGTAGTAACCCTGCAGAAGAGGCGTTTATTTTAAAAATTATGCATTCTCCATGCAAAAAGCATATTATATGCATACAATGTTTTACATTGCTTTTCTTCTAATACAAATAAATTTTTTTAAATATCAAAGTTATGTAAAATGAATCGCTGAATTACTTTTTAAAAAGGATTTTATTGCTAATAAACACAATTAAAGAATACAAATTACAATAATATAAACAATTAATTTGAGGATACAATGGTTGTTTTAATCTTCTGTATAAAATAATATTTATAAATAAAATAAATGGTAATACAAGCGATTGACATGGTTATAAACAAACATGTATATGGTGTATAGTTGATTTTTTGTTGTTACAAAAGTGTGAAGTGTGAAGCTAAGAGCTCTAGTTTCCTTAAAAGTAGGAATTGTGTGTTTATCTACAATCGTTTCATTACTATTGAGTTTAACTAAACTACTCTTGATTATAAATATTTCTTCCTTATTTTTATTTTTCATTATTTCTATTTTGTTACGTTTAAATATTAAATATTGCTCAACAAAGGGTATATATTTAATAAAAGATTTACTGAAAGTGGATATATATTTACAATCAAAAAGGTTAGTGTTATTTACAATATGTTGAATACACTTATTATTTACACTTGTTGCATTCTTGCAGAATAGTGAGTCTGTAGTCGTCGTAAGAAGCAGTGAGTAATTATTTTCGTTTTTTCAAAATTAAATGTGGATGTTATTAAATGGTGATTACTTTATTATTTTTTTCGACTGGGTACGAGCGGAGAAAATAGGTTTCCAGTGGTGGGGTACCTAAAGGAATTTTTACAAAATAATATATATTAGTGCCTCGTAATGAACAATGATCCTTACTAATTTGCCACAGTATTTCAATATCTTTAGAAATAAAAGTGTTTTGTAAAATTCTTAGATCTCTAAATGATAATATGCTAGAATGTATGGTTTGGAGATTACAGAATTCAAGAGATATTTGAATGTCATTTAGTTTATTAATAATTTGTACTAATTTTAGAAATATGATATTACAATTAATGATTTATTTATTCATGGTTGCTAATTTTGTTTGTTGGGAAAAGTTTCCGCGTTTAAATTTAGGTTTTAGTGAGGAACCTGTCCGCTACTCACGTATCAGCTCGCCACTTT
The DNA here is from genome assembly GCA_003667255.2 of Euschistus heros. Classification (NCBI taxonomy): domain Eukaryota; kingdom Metazoa; phylum Arthropoda; class Insecta; order Hemiptera; family Pentatomidae; genus Euschistus; species Euschistus heros. The sequence goes on from RCWM02000312.1 coordinate 995,802, forward strand.
ACAAATATTGTGTATGTACGTAATTGAACAGTTAGTGAAGTTTTCCTACCCACAGAATACAGAATATAGTAGAAGGGGCAAAGGCACTAATGCTCCAGTTCGGCCAGCTCTCCCCCCACCACCTTCACCCCGGGGTAGTTCCACCTCAGGGTTTTTTACAACTTTATCATCTAATATTTAGGCTTCAACTCTTACGAATTTTATTGGTTTCCATCTAATTGTTCAGAAATGTATCACATTCATGCATAGGTAGGCAGTTTAGGAACAAAAATAAAAACAAAATATTACCAACTTATTACTTTTCGATCTTATTTTATTTTTATGTATATATCATTGATATTTTTTAAAATATAGTGGATTTGAAATTTTAAAAATATCATTCCGATCGATCTGATTAATAAGAGCCATCTTCTAAAAAATGTGGAAATCTAGAAAAAAAGTTTCTTCCAAGGTATTGTTTTAGAAGTAACGAAAGAAAATTTCCTATTATCCATTTAATTAGTTTATTATGTTTTTCTTCACACAGTTTTTGTAGGTACAGATTTTCTTCTTATACCGCAAAACGTTTCGGCGTAGGTTTTAAATCTGTTTTTTCTTTTCAACCAGTATTCTTTTTTGTGGTAGGAAGTGAATTTTCAGTGAAGCTTAATGAATCAGCTGTATTTCAAAGCTGTACAGTTCTTTCATCAAGGTGTTTTTTTGAGCTCGTTTAAGTTTTTATTAGTGATCTCTAACATTTTTTTAAAAATTTTTTTTTATTTGGAGACCTAATATTTTTCAATGGGGCCGCAAGCCTTTTTATTGGCTCCCTTTCCTAAAATAAAAAATCCAACATTAAACTTTTAAGTTTAAATACCAACGTATATGGGTAAAGCAGGGGAAAAGCGTAAAAAGTTATATATATCTTAATAATCTTCTCTCTCAAAAAACCGACTGAATTGCACCTTTCTCCTACTCGAAATGAAGATCTGTCAAAATCGTCCTCTTTAAAATGTATTGAACAAATAACACTTTTTTTTGTTGGCATCCATTTTTCTTGCCTCAGGGCCTGAACCCACTTATTTCGTTCCTCTTCAATTGAAGGGAAGCTAAGGAAAAAATAAAAGGTAAAATTGGAACTGTAGTTGATTTATTATACCTTTTAATCTAAAACTATATTATTATTGTAAAACGTCATTTGTCTTACGGTGGTAATGTTTAACATTCGAAACTAGTTTTCAAATAAAAATAATTTCAATAGAATTGGCAATTTATTTATCAATCCTAATTGAATATACAGAATATTCTATATTCTGTGGTTACTTTTATATTTCTGTATTGGAGTGTACTAAATAAAACATCACTATTCGAACACAACGTGATTCTCTTTATTATACTTGTAAACTAAACATAATAACCTCAGGGAGGGTTACCTCAACTATTGATAACAGATAATACATATCATTTCCTCTCAACTTATTTAACAATATTATTATAATAACTAGTAGAATTTTTCAAAAGTATTAAAAATTATTAACAATCTTCAATATATCTTCTTACTGGTTTTCTTACACGTTGAGGAGTCTGGAGTGGCTCCCCTCTTGGAGTGTGCCTGTCTTCTGTAGTAGATCCTGGTTTAGCCTTTGGACTGGGGGAAGGAGCGCTCAAACTGGAACGGCTTTCACCCGGATTGGTATATGGTTGTGCACTTGGACTGGAATGTGGTTGTTCTTCTGACTCCGTTTGCATATCCTCTTGAACCATAGGCAGAGTTGGCTGTGGTGTAGGATATCTTTCTGTGGTATTCCCTTCTGCCTGTTGACCAATTTCATCTAGATGCATGCCTGTTCGATGTTTCAAATGCTCTAAATGGGCGAATCTCGAAGTTCCATTAAGCATCCTTACTAAATAAGTTGTAAGACTCTTCTTTTTAATAATAATACCTGTCAACCACTTCACTTCTTCCCCTCTAACTGACCTTACCCACACGTTTTCCCTTTCTCTGTAGGTCTGCTTTGGTAAACTTGTTTGTGTATCTCGATAGTTTTCAGGTAATTTTGGTTGTAACAAACTAAGGTAAGTACGTGGCCTTCTTCCTAGAAATAACTCTGCTGGTGTTTTGTCAACTGATGGATGTGGAGTATTACGATATGCTAACAAGTAGATGTCAATCATATGTTGTATATTTTGAAATTTCTCTGATTCTTGGAGGGATTTCTTAATTGCTGCCTTGATGTTTTGCACCGCTCTCTCAGCAGCTCCATTGCTTTTTGGGTGATATGGAGGAGTTAAGATGTGTTTAATAGCGTTCTTTTCAAAAAATCTTTCTTTTTCATGGCTGTAAAATTGAGGCCCATTATCTGATACCACCTCTTCCATGATTCCATAGGCTGCAATTAAAGATCTCAATTTGGTTACTATGTCCAGTGTGGTGGTGGAGCCCATTTCAAATGCTTCTATCCACTTAGAATAGGAGTCTTTAAGCACCAGAATATTTGTAGAATTACCTTTATAGTTAATTTGGGCCAAATTAATGTGAACTCTTTGCCATTTTCTATGAGTTATTGGCCAATTAACGTTGATAGTTCAGTTACTATTTGCTTGACTTTGACAAGGTTGACAACTATTTACAATTTCCTCGATTTGTTTGTCAATGTTTGGCCACCACACTAAGGACCGAGACAGAGACTTCATCCTCACCATACCCTGATGACCTTCGGGCAGCATTCCTAACACTTTCGTCTGTAAGGTGAACGGAATTACTACTCTGTGTCCCCATAATACACATTTTCCTTCACAGGAGAGCTCAGTCCTTCGGTTAAAAAACTTGGACATAACTTCATCTGTGATCATTGCAGGCCACCCATCTCTAACATACTTATATACTTGTGTCAACACTTTACACTTCTCAGTTTCTGTTTCCACTTCCTTTACAGAAACATATGCCCTTTGGTCATCTTTAGTTTGTTGAATACATTTAATAGAAAAAAATCTCTGACGGAAAAACAATTATCTGGTGACTCTATCTCAGTATCCACTGGTAATGACAGGCGTGACAGCATCTGCATTTGGTATTTCAACCCCCTTTTTGTGGATTATTTTATATTGGTTAGCTGAAAGAAGAATAGCCCACCTCTGGATTCTTACTGCTGCCGTAACTGGAATGTTTTTCTTTTCTCCAAAAATGAACGTCAGTGGAGCATGATCCGTAATTAATTCGAACTGTCTCCCATAAAGGTAATTGTGAAACTTCTTCATTCCAAACACTAGAGCTAGTGCCTCTCTCTCAATCTGAGCATAGTTCTTCTCTGCTGCGGATAAAGTTTTGCTGGCGTAACTGATGGGTTTATCCTGTCCATTAACTATATGTGACAAAAATGCTCCTATACGCCTAATTGAAGCATCACATGTCAATCGTAAGGGTTTTGAGGGGTCGTACCGAATTAGAGTGTCTGATGAACACAGCCATGTTTTGCTTTGGCGAAATATTTCATCATATTCCTCTGTACATGACCATTGACTTTGCTCTTTAATTAAATTATATAATGGTACAAGTTTAGATGACAAATCTTTATAAAAATGGCAATAAAAATTAATTAAACCCAAATATGACTTCATTTCAGTCTTGTTTTCTGGTCGAGGTGCCAGTTTAATGGCTTCTATAAGATCCTCGCAAGGTTTTATTCCATCTTTGTCCACCACATGACCTAAATATTTAAGAGAAGGAACAAAAAATTCTCACTTATCTTCCCGTACCTTTACATTATGTTTTTGCAACCTTTCTAACACAGCATTCACTTTATTGAAACAATCTTCCTCTGAAACACCTGCAATCAATATATTGTCCAAATAACATAAAACTCCTTTTACGTTAACCAACATTCTATCCATTACTTCTTGGAACTGGGATGGAATTGGCGCAGCCCCATATGGCAAATAGATGTTGAAACAACCCAATATGTGTATTTATGGTGAGCAAATGTCTTGAACCCTCTTCTACTGGGAGTTGCTGATATGCTTCTGACAGATCCAACTGACAAAACACCACTCCACCAACCAATGATTCATATATGTCCCTTGGATTGGGCAATGGGTAATGTTCTTTACTTAAGAAACGATTAATGGAAACTTTAAAGTCAGTGCATATACGAATTTTTCCATCAGCCTTAGGTACCACCACTATTGGAGATGCCCATTCACTTCTTGTCACAGGTTTTAACTTTCCCAGTTTTACTAGCCTATTCAACTCCTCTTCAACCGTATTTCTTAATGTGAAAGGAATAGGGCCGGCCTTACAAAAAACTGGAGTCGTATTTTCATCCTTCAGAACTAGTTTGGCTTCGAATCCAATAATTTTTCCCGCTTTATATTTTAAAAACACTGAAGCAAATTTTTGTTTTAAGATGTTAACTTAATCACTATTGTTAACATTTTCTAGAGCTACCAAATTCTGAATTCTATCTAGAAGACCCATTTCTTTTAACCGGTCTCTTCCTAAAAGTGGAGGCAATCTTTTTTTGCTGATTTTTATTATTGTACAATCAACGAGCATTTTTTTATTTTTATATTCCAGGCATACTTTTGACTGGTAAACGCTCTGTAAACCAGTACGCCATCAACTCCGGAGGAGGTTCTAATGGTGTATTTAAATACCTTTTATACAGGTCTTCTGGGATGACTGTATGTCCAATGCCTGGGTCAAACTCAAATTCTAAAAGATGTCCATTTACCTTTAATTTGGTTTTAATAGGAGGATTCCTTTGTTCTATTGCATGAATACTATACAGCATCATATTTTCCTCATCACATACCTCTTCCTCCTCAGTGAGTGCATGAACCCTGTGTCTATTATCTTTTCGAGGACATACAGCTGCCAAGTGCCCCTCTTTTGAGCAAACTTAACATTTATAATTTTTAAATCGGCAATTTAGAGTATTGTGGTTATTTCTTCCACAACATTTTCAATATTCATTTACATTTGGTAAATTTTGTTTAGCATAAGTTGCGTTTTTGTTGGTAAAGTTTTTTTTTCCATGCCAATTACCTACTTTATGTACTGTCGCACCTTCAGAAAATAACATATTATTCTTCGATGCTTCTTCTAACATAAGAGCTTTTTTAACGCCTCTTCAAAATTAAGTTCAGCAGTTCTGAGCTTTTGTTGTATACCCGTGTCTTTCAACCCACAGACTAACCTATCTCTTAATGCGTCTTTCAGAAAATCACCAAATTTGCAAGCCTTCGCCAGACGTTTAATGGATACAGCAAAATCAGATATGCTTTCATTTGGTTTTTGTACTCTAGAATTAAATTTAAATCTTTCGTCAATCACTAGTCTCGCTAGTTTGTAGTGATCAGTCAACGTTGCTGTGAGATATTCATAACTTTTTGAATCAACCTCGTCAGGTGCAATCAAATCTTGAAGTAAATTGACAAGTTCAGGGCCGATTGTGGCTAAAAGAACTGAAACTTTATTTTCATCTTCTACTGCATTAGCCCTTATATAATGTTTTAATCTTAATAAATAGGTCGTAATGTCCTCTTTCTGTTCATCAAAAGCACCAAGTGATCCGAAAGTTGTTATTGTAGAAATACTAGAATGAACGTATCCAGAAGAATGTAAAATACACTATTTCCACAACACAAAAATCCTCTTCGCTACTTTTATATTTCTTTATTGGAGTGTACTAAATAAAACATCACTATTCGAACACAACGTGATTCTCTTTATTATACTTGTAAACTAAACATAATAACCTCAGGGAGGGTTACCTCAACAATTATAACAGATAATACATATCAGTTACAATACCTACTATTATTAATATAGGGGAGTTTAACAAAAAAGTTAAAAAAGCTCCACAATAAACATATTTTTACAGTGGCAAAAGGGAAGGAAGATTTTTTCTCAATTTAATGAAAAACTAAACTGTGTACGTTTAAAATGTGCCGGTGAAGGGTTATTGGAGGGTTTAAATCCTTGTTGGACTCTTTCCTAGAACATCCAAACGGGGCACAACACGGCATTTTTTAATCCAATTGAGAAATAAAAAAAAAAACACATACACGCAACAGAGACCTAACAATTACGAATTGTTCCAAATAAACTCAGGGTAAACAGTGATACTGACTGGGACAGCCGGGGTTAAGGTGGTGGAGATAGCGCTCCTTGCCGGGAGCCTTCTCCCCCCACCTACCCACCACTTCTATCATATTTTGTATTCAGTGGGCCTACCTGTATTTATCATCGTAGGTGGCGTAGTGAGTACGGCGCTCTTCTGCTATACTCATGCACCCGAGATCTAACTTATTGGACAGAGATTTTTTTTTTTTTTTTTTTTTTGTTTCCCGCGAATTCTCCCCTAGAGATGGAAGACGTTAAGCAATTAACCCAATCAATTTTTCTTTGGATTCTTCCTATTCTTCCAGTAGACCTTCATCCTTTTAGAAAAGGCTTGTTTACGCTCTTCTGACCACTTTGGTCTGTACTGTTTTTGTTTTGGTTGCTCTGGTACAACTTCATATTTGTCTACTTTGTGTCTAAAGATGTTCCTTTCTAAAATGTCTGCTGGTCTTATGTTTGTATTTTTGAGGTCCTTTCGAATTTCATCTAGCCAAGGTGGGGAATTCTTAAGTGAAGTTACATAATCTATTATTTTTTTTGTCAGTCGATTTTCTGGTAGTCGGCTGAGATGACCAAAGAATTTCATTCTCCTTTTCCTAATATCAATTTCAATGTTTGAAAACTTTTCTGTAGTTTTAATTGTTTGTAGCCTGTAACCGTCCTGGGTATGTCTTCCTCCTAGAAATTTCCTGATGATCTTTGTCTCTTCTTTTTTGATTTCTTGAAGTTGATGTTTCCTGTTAAGGGTTAGTGTTTTACTTGCGTAGAGTATTGTTGGTTTTATGACCGTATTGTAGCGTCGAATTTCTGTTCCTCTTGACATTGATTTTTTGTTGTAGAGGTTTTGTGTTAACCTTAATCCTCTTCTAAAATTTGGAATAGCGAGGGCCTGTCTATTGAATCATATGCTTTTTTGAAATCTACAAATGTGCATACTACAGGTTTTTGTCTTTGAGCTCGCATTTTGAGTATGGTTTTGAGGTTGAAAATTTGTTCTGGACATGATCTATTTGGTTTGAATCCTGCTTGATATTCTGCTACTTCTAATTGCTATACTATACTATACAGAATACTTCTAATATTCTGTGGTTCTAATTGCTGTTATGTTCTGTTCCAGAGACAAGCTGACAGAATTTTGTACGTGACTGGTAAGAGAGAGATCCCTCTATAGTTGTTAACATCTGATTTATTACCGCTTTTATGTAGCGGGTGAATCAAAGCAATCTTTCAGTTATCCGGAATTTTTTCAGTTTGCCAGATGTTTTGTATTATTTGTGTAATTTTATTGAGGGAATTCGGGCCTAAATTTTTCAAGAGTTCTGCTACAATTCTGTCCTCCCCTGATGCTTTATTGCTTTTAAGTTTCTTGATGTGCGCTTATATTTCTTCTTGTGTTGGCGGTAACGAGTTCTGTGGTGAGAGTTCTGGCTGCAGTTTTGGGAATCTCTCTTTGGGTTCCGGCCAGTTTAAAAGCTGTGAAAAATATGTGGCTAATACTTGACAATTTTCTTTATTTTTCAGGGCTAATTTACCATCTTGTTCCCGAAAGCAATGGTTCTGTGGTGAATACCCTTTGACCTGGTTCGCGAAATTCTTATAGAATCGTGTGTATTGTAGTTTTTGAAGTTATTTTTATTATTATTATAAATATGTACATTTGTTTTTTTTTCTCTCTACTTTAAATAATATTATTTAATATCTATTAGCAATAATGATAATTATTATTATGGAGTGTGAAAAATCTTCGTGTTTCAACTCCGATAAATAAATGCCGTGTTCCGACTTCAGTGAATTGGACGCGAAGTTCCTTAAGGGGAGAACTTTGTCAAAAAGACAAAGAAATACTGCTCTTGAGTCCCCTAGGAATTCTCCAGACAAAAAAAAAAAAAAAAAAAAAAAAAAAAAAAGAAGAAAATGAAACTCTTTTTCTCTTTTCTTTTATTATATAGAAATTTACAACTGTATTAGAAAACACATCTAGTAAATATGCGGTATACATGAGATATAATGACATGAATAATTTGTAGTCTTATGAAATATTTACAAAAGAAGAAGATCCCGAAGCCATCTTCTTTTCAGGCGCCTCGGAGGATTGCCAGGAATGGAATGGGAAGCAAGTTGTGCAACAAGTGGATTTGGATGCGGAGTAAGTTTATTATGAAAGGATATCTGATTCGAGCCAAATCAGCGACATAAGGGATATTAAGGTCATTGTGGATTACTTCATTTGTGACAAAGTAAGGAGCATTAAGGATATTTCGAAGGATTTTGGATTGGAGTGATTTGATGCGGGAAGAATCCGATGGTTTGGTGGATCCCCACCATTCTATACTGTAAGTCCAAATAGGTCTGATAATCGTCATATAGATAAGTTTCTTATAGTGAATCGGGAGTTTTGAACGTTTGTCAAGTAAGTGTTGTAGCAGTCGAAATCGACGTACAGCTTCTTGTCTTTTCAATCTTGTATAAGGGTTCCAGGTAAGTCTCTTGTCCAGATGAAATCCAAGGTATCGTATTTGTTCCACATTATTTAGCGGTACACTATTAAAGGATACAGGACAGGGTGAGGTAGGTTTTCGACGGAGGGTAAAGGTTATTAGCTAGGATTTATCTTAACTCTCCAGTTATGACACCATTCTTCAAGGAAAGTGATATGTGACTGGAGTGTCTGGGATGCAGCAAATGGATCTTTATTGACTGATAACACGCTGGTGTCATCAGCATATGTTGGGAGGATAGTATTAGGATGGGTTGGGATATCAGCTGTATACACTGTATAAAGGATGGGACCCAGGATACTACCTTGAAGAATACATTCGGTCTGGAGAAAGATGGATGAGTATTTAGAATGCTGATTAACTTTAAATACTCTCTCAAAAAGGTAGGAACGGAGGATGAGGAAATATGTAGATGGAAGGAATTGGCGAAGTTTATAAAGCAGTCCTGAATGCCATACCCGATCAAAGGCCTGTTCAACATCTAGAAAGACACCCGTGCAATACATCTTGCGCCCCAATGAAGATGAGATAACATTCACCACACGATGGCACGAAAAAGAAACAAAAAGGAAAAAAGCCGAATCAACCTCCCACTCTACCACAAACACGTAAAGCTGTCATCACAGCAGTTACACCTATCGAAACAGCTAACAGATTTCAACCATTGACTGACCTGCCTTCGGATAGCTCAGTACAACAACCACCAAATCCTCAAACAGATATAAAACCACCTCCTACCTACGTTACCGGTGTAGATAACTACATTCAATTTTGTCTAGAGATTTCAGAATTAATTGGTCAAACAAATTTCCAATGTCACTCCAGATACCACGACATAAAAATAAACACTGAGACAAAAGATCACTATAAATCATTGGTAGCCCACCAAAAAACTCAAAACATTCAGTTCTATTGCTATCAATTAAAAGAAGACAAGGCCTACAGGGTAGTACTACGAGGACTTCACCAATCAGTGCCTCCCAATGCAATCAAAAGAGACCTGGAGCAGCTAGGCCATAGCGTCAGGCATGTCTCTAACGTACTCCACCGCTCTGAAAAACGCCCACTTCCATTGTTCTTTGTGGATATGGAGTCAGCAGACAACAATGTGGAGGTTTTTAACATCAAAAGACTGTTGTACTCCGTGGTCAAATTTGAAGTACCTCGAGTCAAAATAGAAATAGCACAAGTTACTGTACTAGATGTCAAAACCTAGGCCCCACGAAAACGTATTGTAATCGTCAGGCAAGATGTGTTAAATTTGCAGGGCCACATTTAACAGCAACTTAAAAACAAGAGATGCACCAGCCTAGTTTTGTGATATCTCATCGATTCTCTCCTCCTTCCTCCGTGAACTCCAAGAAACTATCAGACCTTTAAGTACCCTTCTCACAAGAGACCTGACAGAAATCACGTCTATTGTTCCTCGATGATCCGAAACTCCTTGGCAGTTCTTTCATGGAATGCAAATGGTTTGCTCAGTCACAGAAATGAACTAGACATATTCTTACACGACAATAACATTCACTTTGCCCTAATTACCGAGACCCACTTGACGCCCACCTCTTATTTTCACATCAAAGACTACACCACTTACAGATCTGACCACCCCAACAAAACAGCCCATGGTGGTACTTGTATCCTTATTCATAGATCCCTAACCGACACCCTGATTCCTTCCTCTCCAACTGACACCATTCAGTCTACCGCACTAATCCTATCCTCCCTTCCATTTAACCTTACTCTTTCAGCTGTATATTGTCCTCCAGGAAATAGCCTTTCCCATAATATTCTGCTATCCTTATTCCAATCCTTTGGGCGGCGCTTCATTACAGCTGGGGATTACAACATCAGTAATGGGGCTGTAGAACATCAAATTCCCGAGGTAGAATAGAATAGAATAGAATAGAAAATTTATTTTATTCTGGGACCATGCCCCTTAAGAATAACAACTTAGTACAGGAATAAATAAAATTAGTTACATCTGGTCTGAGACATAATGAATAAATAAAATGAAGAAAACAAAACAAAATAAATAAATAAAATAAAATAAAGAAGAAATGATAATATATACATAGATACTAATTAAATATATAAACAGGAAAATAAGAAAACATTCTACAAATGAAATAATAAATTGATTCTTTTGATACAATGCTCATTATATTAAATAGAAGAACCTAAATGTTATAGGACGCTTGTTACCAGCTCTAAATTATACAATGTTATAATATAATTTTAATTACTCCTTCACACTTCACAGCGAAAACAGTGGTTATTTAAATATAAATATTGTCAAGTTTCACTAACAACTGCACCCTACTAGCAACACAAATTGAAGATTGTTTACGTAATTATGTGGACACTACAGACGCTAGAGCCAGACCATGTTGCATTTTGTCATGGTTAAAGTTATGGTTATGAGAAAAGTGGTTGTTTCTTTGATGAGTGTTCGTTTGTGGATGATTTTGTTGGTGTTGATTAATTTTTTTCGTGTTTAGCTATTACAAAAGAGCACTTATTATAAATTATACTTCTAACTTCATTTAAAATAGTAGGATTAAAAATCATTATGTGGTTAGTTAGTTGAGAAGGGAAGCACTTATAAATGTGATAAATACTTTCCTTGTCAGTCCTGTTGTTAACTGCTGGTTAACCTTCTCACATTTTTTTTTTAGGTGGAAGTGTTGTATTGAAATAATATTACTATCTACCTTAACTTAATGCAATTCGTATTATAGATGACAAAAAATCCATTCACACAATATGTACAATTACAATTTCTCACATTAAGGAAGTGGAAATATGGAAGATATCACTAAATTAATTTTAGACCAATTTGGTTGAGCATTGGTTCAATATCGTTACTACAATTAGCCAGAACGATAAAATAAACAGGAACATCATTATTACGTGATTGGAGTATTTAAAATGACATTACATAAAAAAAAAATAATAATAAAAAATTGACGAAATATCGATGTTTGTGATATTTTTGGTCACCCATATATCGTGTATATCGTATATAAATTTAAAATATTCAGAGCTCAAAATATTATCGATAGGAGTATACATATGTTTCTAACGATATCCGTTTATAGTACTTACAGCTAAAATATAATGTTTCAATTAGCAGGGGGTTAGAGGACGGAGTAAATATGCATTTAAGAAATACAAACAAAATTGACCTGTACCACTTACAACCCACGAAGTGTCTTGGGTTCAGTACTTAGATAAGGCTGTAATGTGTCTGAGCCAACGGTTATGAAAGGAGAAGATTTGGCCTGAATACTCGCTCACGCATTACGTTTTTTCTCCAATTAAGGGTACCCACTTAAACGATGCTGGGCCCGCCCCAGGAGGGTCCCCTGACCTCGAAGCCTAGCCACGGCCGAAACGAACGAAAATTTTTTGCCTTCAGGCGGATTCAAACTTTGCCCCGAGCATGACAGGCAAGCGCCTTACCCACTTAGCTACCGCGCCTCCTATTTAAGAAAGAAAGCCGATTATAATATAATTTGATAATCAAATTCCTTACTTGATTGCTATCAGACAATTTTAATGAAATTAGTAGGATGGGATAGTGGTGAAGTTAAATCTATATTTAGTAGATTTAACCATAAATTTCAACTGGTGATTACTAAATTACATTTAGTCATTATATAGTACAAATAAATCTAGCCCCCGAATAAAAAAAAGAGAAGGGAAGCTTTTTTAATAAATATTAGTATAAAATATTCAATTTGCATGTAAGAATTTCGATCATAAGATTTACGAAAGTAGGCTGAGTGTTTCTGAGCCGTCAATGTAAGAAACTTGATTGTCAAATTTATTAAATTGATTAGTCGGCAGAATTTGTTCTTCAATATATATTTACTCCACCATCCCAGTAAGTAGAACATTATATTTGAACAAATAGTACTCTTTGAAGTAGACAGTGATTATGTAAGAAACGCGATCAAATTTCATTGTACGTCGGCTGAGTCAAATGCAAAAAATGTAATGCTCATTTTTCAATTAGTTTTAAATTTCCAATTTATCAACTACAACTAGGGTGATATGTATTTTAGAACGAGCTAGAAAATCGTAATAAAATTTGATGATCAAATTACATAATAGTAACAAGCCAAGTAACAAAAAATACAAAATAGTACACGACACGAAACCTACATACTAGCTCAACTAATTGATTAATGCAACGATTTATTCACAGTTGTTACTGACAACAACGAAGCTTACTGAGGTCATATACACTAACGGAAGTAAAGCAGTTGATAATGTTATCTCTCCAGCAATTCCTACGACTTGAAATTATGATTTGTCTTGTGCTGTATATTCTAAATGACTATTGAGTTTTTACAAATGATGAGGATTAGGCACTTTTTGCTTCCTTTTTAAATAAGAAATGATAAAAAAAAAAAAAAGATAGAACTTTCTGGAATTGTTGTACCACACTTATTGTTTACACTGGTATATACACTTCACCACTAACCATAACAATCACGGTCTCCTTTTCCTTTTATTTATTTGAAATAAAATTTTAAATCTAATTATACACAATTAAAAAAAATAAACCTTTACTTATATAATTATATTTACAAAAAAAAAAAAAAAATAAAAATAATGAGTTACTTTGAATAAATTAAATTTATTTAACTCTAAATCCAAAAAAAAAATAATATTGTTTCTGAAACATGCAGCGCAAATTCTACCTGGAATTTTCAAGTCTCCATGCTTTCAGATGAAGTTACGGGAGCAAGAGAGATAACGTTGGTTACGGGTCGCTTAAGAATAACGCCCGAAGCAAATGAAGAGTTATCACGCGAACTACTCCATCTTCTCCAGGATGAATCTCGTGAACTCGGGCTAGTGGCCAATAAAGCGGAGGGGAGTTGGCTTCGTTAGCTACAACCAGGTCTCCTACTTTAAGGTTGGGTTCATTCTTAATCCACTTGCCTCGCTGCTGCAATTGATGCAAATATTCTGTTCGCCACCTGCGCCAATAGTGTTCTGTTCTCTGTTTTAGTTGCCAACGATCGAGTCTGTTCTCTTTGGTGTACCACAGAGTTTCTTCAGGTCTGCCGGTTATTGGACAACCTATTAAAAAATGCCCTGGTGTTAAGCTTTCATAACTCTCCGGATCAGATTCGAGTGTTAAGAGAGGTCGTGAGTTTAAGATGGTTTCAATGCGAGCAAAATCGTGCAAAGTTCCTCAAACGTGAAAGGAGTATCTCCCATTACCTTACGTAAGATCGTCTTAACAGATTTTATTCCTGCTTCCCATAACCCTCCAAAGTGAGGGGCATGGGGAGGGTTGAATGACCACTCGATTCCCTTTGAAGAAGCGTGGTTCATTATGTCGTTTTGTGTTTCCCTCAATCGTTGCCATTTTAGAAGCTCCTTTAGTTTGTTGGCAGCTCCAATGAAATTGGTTCCACAATCGGAGTACATTCAGTATGGCGCTCTCCGCCTTAAGATATATCTGTCGAAAGCAGCCAAAAATGCCTCAGTCGTACACTTAGACACCAATTCCAAGTGGACACTTTTTGTTGTCATGCAAATGAAGAGTGACAGGTATGCTTTGCTCTGTAATCCCTTTTTCCAAGGAGATTCCCGAATGACGAAAGGCCCACCGAAGTCGACTCCTGTATGCTGAAATGGCTTTCCTTCGACGAATCTGGATGCAGGTAACACTCCCATTAAGGGCACCTTGGGTCGCTGTGATTCCTTGAAACATTTCAGACATCGATGTATCCTCTGCTTGATCAGAGTTCTGGCTGATAAAACCCAATATGTTCTTTGGAGCATGGCTCGTAGGGCGGATGGTCCTAAATGAAGGTAAGCTCGGTGGTGATAATCGATTAAGAGTTTGGCGTAGTGACATTTTGGAATTAAGATTGGATGTATACTCTTCTCAGGAAGATTGGAGTTTTGTAATCGCCCTCCAACTCTAATAATGTTTTGTTCATCACGAAATGCATTAAGACGCCATAGTGAAATAGATATTGGTAACCATTCCGAATCCGGAAATTCTTGTCTCAAGTAAAAGTTCTGAATAATTTTGATAAATATTCGATCAGCTATTTCTAGTTCTTTGGCTTGAATGGTTCCAGTTTTCTTTGGTTTCCTACCCAATAGCACATTGACAAAACGGAGAACGTAGCACATTACTCTCATCAGCCGACCGTAGCATGAAAAACGTTCAGACCATTCAATCAGATATGGTTTTTTTCCCTTCCGCAACTAGAGTTGTCAACAAAGCTGGTTTCATTTCCGGAAGATCAGTAAATTATTCAGTTTCATTATCCTGGATTTGGCCAGCTGTTTCTATCAGCAGTTAACCACGAAGGTCCATTCCACCAAATAGGATGTTGTAATAAATCTAGTGGTAATATCCCTCGGGAGGCGCAATCAGCGGCGTTTGTTTCGCTTGGTATTTGATACCAATCCTCTGTTCGAGTTTTTTCTGTAATTGCTACAATTCGATGAGCTACAAAGGTCTTCAAGTTGTATGGTGGAGTTTTTAACCACCCCAGGAAAATCGTTGAATCGGTGAACCAGTAATGTTCTCTTATTGGTAGTCGCTGAAGAAATTCTTAGAGAAAAGTATATACTCTGGCGAGAAGTAGGGCTCCACACAGTTCTAACCTTGGGATGGTTAGTGGTTTAGTCGGGGCTAATTTTGTTTTCGATTTTATCTGATGCGAAGTGACCTTACCGTCATTAACAACTCGTAAATAAATGACTGCGTAGTAACCGCGCTCTGAGGCATCACTAAAACCGATAACATCACACTCAACCGCTCCGTGAGTCCAAATATAACGGGGAATAGATACATCGCATAAAACCGGAAGTTGAGAAATGAAATTAGACCACGTCCGTTGTAAATGTAAAGGGAGTTTGTCGTCCCAATCCAATTTTTCCTTTCAAAGGTTTTGCACTATATGCTTGGCATAACATACAATTGGGGTAATGTAGCCTACCGGATCGTAGATCCTGGCTATAATCGATATGACGGTTCTCTTGGTAAATATGGTTGAAGAAATCGGCTTAGTACGGTATGTGAAGATATCCCTTGATGGATCCCACTGGAGTCCCAAGATTTTTAAACAAGTTTCGTGCGACGTTAGGTTCAGTGGTACCTGTTGCTGGCCATCAATGAGATTTGGGGTATTCCTTGCCCATTTGCTGAGCTCAAACCCTCCTTTGTGCAGTAAGTCGACTAATTCTTCTTTGAGCTTGTACGCTGAACTTATATCAGAAGAGCCAGTAACAATATCGTCCACGTAAATTTCTTCAATTAGTGCCCTTGAGGCTAAAGGGTAGGCTTGGCCTACGTCCTTGATTAACTGCTGGATAACTCTGAGAGCCAGAAACGGGGCGACTGATAGCCCATATGAGAGCGTATTTAAATTATATTCTTGAAGAGGTTTTGAGGGGTCTGATCTACAAAATATATGTTGATATTTCCTCTCTTCGGGAGACAAGGGAATTTGGCGGTACATTTTCACGATGTCCGCTGTGAAGGCGATTTGATGGCATCTAAATTTGATTAAGATGTCAGTGATGTCCTTATGCAGTTTAGGACCAGTGTGCAGAAAGATTGCGAGATCCGCTACAGGTTGAGGCAGAGGCGTCAAATACCACACGAATTTTGAAGTTGTCACCATCTTCTTTAATTATACTATGATGCGGAATAAAGTACGATCCTGGTTCTGTAGCCAATTCCATGGGATTAGGGCTCAAATAATCACCCATAAAGTTAACGTATTCCTGACGCAGAGTTTGATTTCTAGCTAGTTTTGATTCCAAGCTTTAAAATCGTTTAAGGGCTTGATTTTTCGGTTCACTAAGATCTCCAGGAAATGATTCTTTGAACGGTAATCGAATTATATATCTTCCTTCTGGAGTTCGGGATTGGGTTGTTATAAAGTGCTGCTCACAATAAAGGTCCGATGGAGATTGGAGAGGACGTGATTGTATTTCCTCGATCTGCCAGAATTTCGAAATTTCTTCACTTAAATTATTGGTACCGTGAACATAAAGAGAATGTATCTTTAAGCCCTGTTCGCAATGGCTTTCGTAAGGCCCAGCTACCACATGCCCAAAGATGGTAGGAATGAGTTTTGGGAAACTCGGTTGTATTGTAATAGGCCTTTGCATGATGATGTCAAAATAGAGATCAGCTCCTATAAGGAATTCAATGTTTCCAGCCTGATAAAATGTCGGGTCTGCTAGTTGAAAAGTTTTATAGGCCTCAAGAAATTCTGAGGGTAGTTCAACATGAGGAAGCTCTCTTGTGACATTGTCGACTACCAAAGCGTTGGTTTTAAGTTGTAACTTGCCTTGAGATGGTCGAATAGTGCATTGCGCGATGCCATATGATCCTGCCAATGATGTTTGACCAATGCCCGATATCGTCACTGTGGATGGCTTAACGCATAATCGAAGGCGCTTTAGATACTCACAAGAGATAAATGAGCACTGACTGCCACAGTCTAGTACCATGCGCACAGGTTGAAAATTCCCTCTATGATCCTTGATCGTAGCACAAGCAGTACCTAGGAGTACGTCCTTAAATCTTCCATTGGTGGATAGAGACACAGAAGTGGGTCCTACTGTCTGTCCGCATTGATTGTTACTTGAGGAATCCTCTCTTGTAGTTGTGCTGTTACTGGCAGGCATGCTTTCCGAATCTTCGTCCAAGTGAAGCCAAGTATGATGCCGTTTGCTGCATATATTACAATTATGCGTCGAAGGACATACTTTTGCAACGTGGTTTGGATTTAGGCAGTTTAGACAACCCTTCCAATTACTGAGCAGTTTCCTCTTATATCTGTTGGTTGCTTGATGAAATTTACTACATGAATAAAGAGAATGGGTATCTTTGCATACCGGGCATGGATTTGTTGGCTTTGAGGTTAAAGGTTTTCCCTTTTGCCCTATAGGACGAGTTGATTTTCCATCCACGACTAAGGCCGTCTTGAATTTTGATTTCGAATCCGAGTTTCGTGGAGATGAGTCTGACGATAAATTTGTAGAGCGAACGTCTGAAAGTTCCAAAATTCTACATTCATCTTTTACAAACTTGATTAAGCTATCAAATTTTGGAAAATCAATGTCGACATTTTTCTTTTCAAAGTCCCGCCTTGTAGTTGGATCTAAGCATCTAATTGCTAGCGCAAACAATATAAATTCGTCAGCAGACGGTACGTTCAAAAGCTTGAAGGCTTGTACATTCTCACCAACCTCCGAAATGAACGATTTCAATGAGCTAAGGTTTGGTTTTCCAGGCAAAGGTTTGAAATCTAAAAGTGCATTTAAATGGTGCATAGCTAGCACTCTCTTGTTATCATAGGTCTCAGACAAGGTAGTCCACGCTTGATCATAATTATCTTCTTGGAGCGGTATACTCTTGAGGAGCGAACGAGCGGGCCCAAACAAACAAGCCAACAGGAAGTGGTACTTTTCAATTTTTGGAATAGTTGCTTCACCATGGATCAAGGAAGTGTAAGTGTCTCTAAAGGTGGGCCAGTCACTGTAATTTCCCCCAAATTTAGGAAGATTAATCCGCGGAAGGTTTGCTCGAACATATCTGGATTTATTTAGAAGGCTCGTTGAAGTCGAAGGTGATTGCTTAGTGGGCGTAGGATTCATGTGATGCTCATAAATCGCGTTAGCTTCATGGAAGTAACGTTTCACGGCTTGCAGCGTATTACGATCCTTTTCACTAATTTCAACTCTACCGGCAGCCGAAAGGTCTTCTAATGCATCCCAGGAGGCAATATACGAGTTATAAATGTCTCTTAAGCTTTTGTACATCCCCTTAAACATGAAGAGATTGCTGGGTTCAGTTTCAATTTTACGCCCTAGTTCAACAACCGTTTTTATTTCCGGCCCAAGTTGATTAATTTTTTTTCGAAGAGCTGCTTCAGTCATCTTGAGATTTGATTAAGAAAAAATGTCAAAGGAAAATAGTTTGGAAAGGCAAATGTGACAAAAAAAAAAGCCCCTTGTTAGATCAATAGCTAGAGATAAAGAAAAACAACCCAGAAATGGAATAATAAACGAAAATAAGAATATCAATCTTTGAATACTAAAATAAAGAGAAAGTGAGCTTAATGTTTCAACGACAGTATTTTAAGAAGAAAAAAAAAAATTGTTTTTCTTTCAATTGTAAATATGTAAAAAGCTGAAATAAACAAAGAAATTCATTAGATCTTCCAGAAAATATCTCTTTTCTATTTTATTTCACTTTTTTAGAAATTAAGAACTAATTAACAGATCCGCGGCTCGTAGGACCATATGTTAGGGCATGATAGACTTCAGCGATAAAAGTATTAATCTGTCCTAAGGAGATGCGCCAGTCGTTAATTACTTAGTTAAAGCCAAATTAATTTTATGGCAGAATAAGAAATGATAAAAAAAAAAAAAAGATAGAACTTTCTGGAAGATTGAACATAAAAAAACTACTATTTATTAACATTAGAAAAAAATTAACAATATATACATATAAATCATAAACACAAATAAATTTCCCTCGCAGCTGCGGACAATAATGGGAAAAAAATAGATTATTGATAAAGATAAAATGAATTAATTTTATTGCTAACAATTATTAAATGTAATAATGTAGAATTAAAAAAAAAAAGAAAATAAATAAATAAAACTTTGTTAAGATCAAAACACTTTTGATGATTACCGTGATTGTCTATTGAATTAATTATCATGTTTAAAGTCTATTGCTGACTGACCTGGTCAGTAGGGATATAGGGTACCTGTGGTTCATGAATGTTTACATCTTCCGATACACTCTGGATGAATCGAGATGTTGTGGTGAGGTGAGAGAAGAAAGTACGGCGGCGAAAATGTTCGCCAACTGTTGTCCTGAGGCGCTATCTTCCTTCCTCAACAGTCGAAGACACTGGTTACTCCGTCAACAGTCCGGACAGCACTGGGTTTACCTCGAGAGAGTCATTGGGCAGTAAACATTGTTGTCCCACACTTATTGTTTACACTGGTATATACACTTCATCACTAACCATAACAATCACGGTCTTCTTTTCCTTTTATTTATTTGAAATAAAATTTTAAATCTAATTATACACAATTAAAAAAAATAAACCTTTACTTATATAATTATATTTACAAAAAAAAATAATAATAATAAAAAAAAATGAGTTACTTTGAATAAATTAAATGTATTTAATTTAATTTAACTCTAAATCCAAAAAAAAAAAATAATATTGTTTCTGAAACACCCGCTTTATTCAAATATTGACATATATCATACTATGAGTTGGACGTAATTTAGATAATGAATAACAAATAAAAATTGAATTATAAGTTACAACTAACAGCTTAAGATTGTGTTGTTAATCATCGAAGTATGATTTATTCACTGTGATTAAATTAGTTTTGTAGCTACCTGAGATTGAGTGTTTTAGTTAATAAAATCAATTGTTAAATTGAATAACAACTAATTAGTTTAATCGTAGTCAATGGATGACAACTTACATACTAGTAGAAACTAATTGATAAATGAGAATTATATTTTTTACATTTGACTGAGCCGATTTGAATAAAATTTGAGGATCATGTTTCTTACATACTCACTATCAACTTCATAGAGTGCTATTCGATGAAACATAATGTTCTAATTAGTATAGTGGTAGAGAACCTAAATATATATTTATGAATGACTGTCGATTTTAATAAATTTGACAATCAAGTTTCCTACCTACTTACAATTTATTTTAAAAGGCGCTTACAGATGAAATATGTTTAAATTTAGGAAATCTGATGATCCAAATTCTTAAATGCCTACTAACTATTTTATTGAGTAATAAAAAAAAAAAGCCCCTTCACCCCCTTTTTTAATTAAGGGTTCATTTATTTGTACTATAGAACGAATATATATTTGTACTATAGTTGAAATACAGATCTACTTGCCGGGTGCTTAGATAAACGAATCTATGAGACGGGTTGCTTTAGCGAGAGAGGAATGGGAGCGAGTGGTTGAGGAGGTCAACGTCTTTCAAGGACGCTATTGCTGTTGAAAAAGAATTGGGTGAATTTTTCGTCAATAATTTCTATTTTGAAGTTCACTAAATAATTTGAAATTTGGGGTTCTTTGAGGTGATGAAAACCAGTAACGAGTAACTGTTAATTGACACTTCAATGTGAGTGGATAATGTGGCCGAGCTGATGTGAAGAAAACATTCATCAGAGAGCCCACCTTGAATTTGCCAGTGAATATTTTCTTTGGTCTTCTGATAAGTAAGGAAACGTGGTCTTTTCGGATGAAGCATAATTCAGCTTGATGCCTAGTGATGGGAGACACTATATTAGGCGACCTAGAGTTACAAAGAACAATGTTCAGTAGGAAATACCAACTGTTAAGTTTGGTGGTTGGATTGTAAAGTTGTAGGGTGTGTTTTCAGGTTATGGTGTTGGAGACTTAGGGCTCATAAACGAACGTATGACCGGTAATATGTACAGGGATGCACTGAGAAAAAATATACTGTAATATGGGCGAAAAACAAAATGGCTCCAGCTTTACTTTTAAGCACGATAACGATCTAAAACACATATTAGCTGCAACAACCCGATGGCTCCAGTCAAAAATAGGAAAAGTATTGAAGTGGTCAGCTTAAAGTTCGGGCCTAAACCAATAGAACATTTATAACGCAGTGAAACGCCGTTTTAAAATCCAAAATCCGAAAATCATAATAAAATTCATCAAAAATCACCCAATACTGGCAATCTATTCCACAAAACAGAATTCTGGCTATAATGAATTCTATGCTCCAACGATGTTATATCAGCCAAAGTTATGGCAACTATATATGTATTAATAATAATTTTATAATAATGTATTAAATGTGGGACAATCTCCTAAAACTATTAAAAATTGAAAAAATTTATTTTCTATCATTGGCATATATTTGTTTCTGTTAATTGATTTGTTGTTATATTGGTAAGAATGAAAAAAAAAAAAAATTGCATTTTTTCTACATTTTCAAGTTTTGGGACTTTTTTGACACGCTCTAGCTCAGTTGGAGTTGCTCGGATCAACCATTTGCCGACACTTTCCTTTTAGAAATTTAATGGAAAATATTTAATGGCCAAGTCCATGAGACATCAGTATGTCAAAAAAACAGAAACACCCGCAAAATGTGCGAATTGAAAGGAGCTCACTCTGCTAATTACAGAGGATGCCAGACCTTCAGAGCAGAAATCGTCTTCAGCCGGTGGTTGTATAGCCCCCTCCCGAGTCACGGCAGTTTCCACCTTTGCGAAATCGCCCTCTACAACTGCAGCCCAGTGTTGCAGAATTGAACAATCAAGAACATATTCATTCAAATATAATGGTACACCCAAAACAGACTTGGTCAGGCATGAATCATGCAAGTATAGTGCAGGCACCGCCTGCTAATTAGATCCATCAGAACATGATGGATGCTTGATTGAATCTACCCTAAATAATCAACCTTTTCCGACCTCTTATCACTCTCATTACTAAATTGAACCAAATTACACAGACCGTATTCCCCCAATACAGGCCCTAATTCTCTGACTGTGGGCTCCTTATCAATACTACTATGGAATGTAAATGGACTTATACAACGAAAGACTGAATTAGAAATACACCTCCATCACATACGAACAGAAATAGCCTTACTGGCGGAAACACATCTGACACCTCGAAATATACTTAGCATCTCTGAATATACTTCATACAGAACAGACCATCCTGACAACACTGTACACGGAGGTACTGCCACTGCAATCAAATTGACACTAAAACATTTTCCCATTCATCTTGACTCTATTCCCCAAATACAAATCACTTATAAAAGTACACTTACAGACCAAACACAAGAACGATGGCTGCACTTTATTGCCCCCAAAGTATATAACTTCAGAACAGATGTTTACAAACATCTTGGAAGCTCCTGGTAGTTCGTTTTTAGCTGGACAGGACTATAATGCTAAACATCAGTACTGGGGTTCACGACTGTGCACTCCAAGGGGTAGGAACCTTAGAACTGTTGTCCTTCGACTGTCATTAAACGTACTTGCTCTCAACCAACCAACTTATTTACCAAATTCTAGAGACAAGAAGCCTGACATATTAGATATATTTGTAACGAACGGACTAAGGACGGTACCCTGTTCAGTAAAAACCGAAGCGGATCATGGCTCTGATCATTTCCCTGAAAACCTGATAATGGGCGTCGAAACATTTCTTAAAGAAAAGAGGCCTTCACTAACAGGTGGCATGATGGATTGGGACCTATTTAAAGAGCGACTGAACTGTTAAATTCCAACTGCTCCCAAAATAGAAAAAAAATTGGAAGAGGCAGTCGAACTGTTCACAACATCAGTGCAGGAAGCTGCAAGCCCCAAGGTATAAAAAGAAACTATCAACTTACCTACCCATCCTCAAAATATTTGGGATCTTATTAGAGCCAAGAGACGAGCGCGCAAAAAATGGCAAAAATACTGATTCCCTTCTGACAGACAGACGTATAATAAACTCAATGATGACTTCAAACGTTAATTACGAAAAATTTAAATTAAATAAATACGGCAATTATTTCACTAACTTGACAGCAGATGTTAACAGTCTATGGAATCCTACCAAAGGCCTCTTGAAGCACCGTGAACCATCGGTCCCTCTGGGAAATTATGATGGCTCCTGGGCTGTCTCGGACAGGGAAAACTCGGAAATTTTTGCAGATTATCTTTCGACTGTATTCATACCTCACGATGACTTAAATGACACACTGCATGAGGAACATTTAGAGACGATCTTAGACTCACCCCTACCTATGTCACTTCCTCCCAAACCATTCACTCCTACTGAAGTACAAAATCAAATCAAGCAATTACCAAAAAATAAAGCTTCTGGTTATGATCTCATCACAGCCGAGGTACTCCAAAAACTACCCAGAAAATCATTAGTTCTTCTTACTACTCTTTATAACGCTATTTTCAGAACAACAAAATTTCCCTTGCAATAGAAACATTCCTTGATATTATTGATTCATAAGCAGAACTAAGACAAATACAAACCTCCTTCTTACAGACCAATTAGCCTTTTACCACTTTGTTCAAAAATATTTGAAAAATTACTGCTGGACCGCATTACTAAATTACTGACTGAATTAAATTCAATACCTGACCACCAATTTGGATTCCGCTCACATGATTCAACAACACAACAGTTACATAGAATCACAGATTATATATCCGCTGCCTTAAAACTAAAAATTTACGTTTTTGGATGTTTCCAGGCTTTTGATAGAGTGTGGCACCAGGGTTTACTAGTAAAATTGAACCGTTGCTACCACACACACACTACCTTATCCTACAATCATTTTTCTCAGACCGCTTTTTCTCTATTTGGCAGGGCTCAGATATTTTCTCCATCAAACCTATTTTAGCAGGAGTTCATTATAGCATAATGTTCAATTATAGCACCTTTTCTTTATTTAGTACAAACCTATGACATACCGACGAACAATAACGTATGAACTGCTACTTCCGCAGATGACACTGTAATCATGTCTAGAGACGCGGACCCTACTCAAGCCACCTTTACACTTCAAC
The DNA here is from genome assembly GCA_003667255.2 of Euschistus heros. Lineage (NCBI taxonomy): Eukaryota > Metazoa > Arthropoda > Insecta > Hemiptera > Pentatomidae > Euschistus > Euschistus heros. Next base: position 1,020,021 of record RCWM02000312.1, read on the forward strand.
ACAACCCCAACGAGATTCCAAATTAGTGTAAGAAATGTAAAATAAAACTGAATGATTGACAACCAACCTTTGCAAACTGTAAAAGTGACATACTTGGGACTTACGCTTGATAGAAGACTGACATGGGACCCACAAGTCAAGACAAAAAAACAGACATTACAGCTAAGACTGTGAATATTAAACTCAATACATACGCTCAAAACTACCTTTAAAACCGAATACTAATCTACAGTTACTTGTTAAATCCCATCTGAACGTATCCATCCCAAATTTATGGACCGGCCAAAAAAGCGCATATTCAAAAAATACAAACATTTCAATATAAATTCCTAAGACTGATAACAGACTCCCCTCCTTATATGTCAAACGATATGCTACATACAGACTTACGTATTCCGACAGTTAAGGCCTATATATTCATAAAATTTACAGACATTTTCATGAAAAACTAAGCGGAGAAACAAACAGGTGCAGAATATGGCAACCGTACGAATTCCTGACATATCTCAACAGTGGCTGAAATGGAGGCGGATGAGGGATCTCCTAATCTAATCCCTAATCATTTAGTACAAACATAATCCAGCCTGGGCTGCATCCTCACATCGTTCCCTTTCCAAAGTTCGAAAAGAAAATCCTTTACCTCAAGTTCTACTGGACCTTATCCAATCTAAACGCCATGCCAGAGCCATTTGGTAAAGAATCAGGCATCCAGATGATCGGAAATCCTATATCTACCTTACCAAACTCCTTAAAAAAAAAAGATGGCTTCCTTCAGATCAAAATCCTATAATTCCCATCTTTCTTCACTCTCCTCCTCAGATAACTCCCTCTGGAATACCACTAAAAATATCAACCCACCTCCCATCCCCTCCGATGTAAAGATGGTTCATGGGCGGCTTCTGACGAGAACAGATCCGAAGAATTCGCCCAGCACCTATCCAGCATATTTCTTCCCCATCCTGAATCTAATCCCACCCACACAAGAATGGTTCATGAATTTCTTGATTCACCGACACCTCTCTCCTTATCTCCTAAAGCAATAATCCCCTCTGAGGTCAAACTCCTTCTAAAAAAACTAAAATCCCGAAAATCCTCTGGATATGATCTCCTTAGCTCACAGATCCTCAGGAAACTTCCTCATAAAGCAATCATATTCCTTACCTACCTATACAATTGCATCCTCCGGGCAACCCATTTCCCTTTGCTATGGAAGCACTCCATTATTATCCTTTTTCTGAAACCGGGCAAACCTCCTAACAACCCTTCATCACATAGACCAATTAGCCTTCTCCCAATCCTTTCAAAAATGTTTGAAAATCTCCTTAAACAAATCCTACCCATCCTTGAATCGCAAAATATTCCTTCACACCAGTTTGGATTCTGCTCTAGCCATTCCACTATCCAACAAGGCCTGAGAGTTGTAGACCATATATCTTCAGCACTTGAAAGCAAGTAATATTGCTCCGGCGCATTTCTGGACATAGCGCAAGCTTTTGACTGGGTATGGCATGACGGTTTGCTCTTCAAGCTCAAAGCCCAGTTACCGCAATCACTATTAGTTGTTCTTCGATCCTACCTCTCTAACCGTTCCTTTCGAGTTCGGTGCGGAATGGAATAATCTAACTGCTACCCATAGGGGCAGGTGTTCCACAAGGTAGCGTTCTTGGTCCAGTTCTATATATCCTCTATGCTGCAGATATCCCTAGCACCCCTGATACGTTCCCTGCGACATTTGCTGATGACACTGCTATCCTTTCATACCATTCAGATCCTTTCATAGCTTCCTATAATCTCCAAAACCACTTATCCTTGATTGAAGACTGGTGCGATAATTGGTGGATCAAAGTAAATGAAACTAAATGCACCAACGTAACCTTTACCCTCCGCCAAAAATCATCGAAATCCGCCGAAAATCCGCCAAAAATTGACCTCATAACTCTTAAATTTTTAAAATTCCATCGCAACCTTTCTTTCCATCTTAACCCTCTGGCTCAATCACTATCCAGTTCAACACACCCTGATACCCCCCCCCCCCCCCCCCCCGCAGATTAAAACGGCAGTGGCCCCGAGATCTATTGTAAAAATGTATTTATGTTAGACTTTTGACACTGGCCAGCTTCTCTACTCATGCCCTGAGTGACTGACATTGCGCTCACACTCAGCCTCCACTGGGTTTTCTTTAACACCAGTGACGCAGCTGAGAGAGAAGAGCTGGGACCTCTCTTTGCCTGGTTGGGGGATCCCTAGGATGAATGTGTATCGTAAATAAAGTATGAATGTAGTTTTAACTTTTAATTTAATTTATCTTTATTTTTATTTTATTTTATTATTATTATTTTGTTTTATGTGTATATATATATATATATATTTTTTTTATTCATATGTTTCACTTATATGTATATTCTATATTGCATATTGTTTATGAATGAGTCATTCTCATGGCCTCAGCTAAAATTTAAAAAAAAATTGAATTTTTATGGTTTATTAAATTTTTATTATTTTTAAGTTTTCTATTATAATATACCTTCTATTTATTAAATTCCCAGGTGGGGCCAATTTTTTTTTTTTTTTTTTTTTTTTTTTCTATTTACCACTGTTTTGAAGTATTTTATTCATAAAAATGCTTTACTCTTTCTTACCGTTACTCTTTCTTTAAATATTATTTTTTTTGTATTAAAAAAATATTAATGTCCTCAAATGAATCAAACTAAATAAATTAAATATAATTAAATGCTAAACAAATGTAAAAATTTAAAGATACAATGATAATGTCAATTTTTTAAAAGTTTTGTTCTTGGTTACAAAAAACAGTTTAGTTGTTTTTAAATCTGACCCCCCCCTCCCCCCCCCCCCCTAAAAAAAAAGAAAATTAACTCAGTGATGTTTCACCATTATAAAAGTGTTGGTATATAGGTATGTAATTCTAATATAAAATTTTACGAAAATCGATTGAGTGGTTTATAAGTCTGAACTCCCCCTCCCCAAAAAAAAAAAAAAAAAAAAAAAAAAAAAAAAAAAAAAAAAAAATGAAAATAAAATAAACTTAAATAAATGATGATTCAACCTTATAAAAGTGTCTGTGTATAGGTATGTAACTCCGATATAAGATTTGACGAAAATCGGTTGTTATTTTTAAGTCCGATTCCCCTCTCCAACAACCCTCCGCCAAAAAGGAACTCAATTCAGTTATGTTTCACCCGTATAAAAGTTACATTAAGATGTAACTCTTGAGTGCGACTCGGGTCGCAGGTCTCTGCATCAATCGCCAATAAGATTGGTTTTTTCGCGCCGTATCGATAAACGAGTTGACACAGACAGAAATATAGTGTTGTGGAATATTTGTGCAAAGTTTGGTGGAAACCCGACGACGGACACCGCCGTGGCGAGAGCTGAGGAAATCGCCAATTATTTGGCATCGCCAGTGGCTAACTGCAGCGGGCCTAGACAGGACTCCCCCCACCAGCCGCCGCTTCTTATCTCCAGTAAGGTCAGTGCCACAGCTCAGCGCTTTTTATTTACCTGTCAAACTTTATTTACACGTACGCTAATATATACAACTTTTAATAAGTTCCACTTATTCTGTAATATATAGCTATGTGTTCGATATCTGATATTAATATATTAATACAAAAAAATGTAGCCTTGTTAGATAATAAGTCTGAAAAAGTAGATGATGTGCAAATATTGTTCGATTGCCTTCATCAGACTAACAATGCTGTAAAATGGCTTCTAAATGAAGTAAATAGATTAAATAGTGTTCTGAATTCTCAAAACACGTCTGCTGAACCTATTCAATCAGCAGCCGAATATCATATCGATGAGGAGGAATTGGAACAAGAGATTGGATGGAAAACTGTGGAAAGACGAAATAAGAAAAGAAAAGCTAATTCTCCACTATCTTCCTCATCTAAACAACAAAGTGATAAGCTTTCAACCGCTAAAATAGCCTCCCCCGATATTTGTATCAAATTTAAAGTCCTCTAAGTCTTTAATTTGTAATCTTAATAAAATTACTAGTGAAAATGTATCATTCATTAGTTAAAGTACTGGCTCAGATTCACTAAAAATTAACGCTAAAAATGAATCTTCGTACAGAGAAATCAGAGACTATTTAAAAAAAAAACAATAATATATACCATACTTATGAAAATAAATCTTTGAGGCCCATACGAGTGGTAGCCAAGGGTCTAAGCCACACATGGTCAACTGAAGATATAGAAGAATATCTGAAATATATGAATTACAAAATCGAACAAGTCACGCCAAAGTTATCCTGGAAAGATAAAAAACCTTTAAATATGTTTATATTAAGTTTTTCGAACAATGAAAACATTGATAATATTACAAAAATTAAACACATTTTGCAACAATCAGTGGAAATAGTTCCTCTAAAAGGCACGAAACTCATACCACACTGTAAAAATTGCCAAGAGTTTGGCCATACAAGGAACTTTTGTGGGAAAAAACCTAGATGCGTGAAATGTGCAGGTGACCACATAACAGCAGAATGTAACAAACCAAAATAATGCCCACCAAAATGTGTAAACTGTGATGGTGAACATCCGGCTAGCTATCGGGGTTGTATTATTGCAAAAGAACTGCAAAAAATTAGAAATAAAGTAAATAGAAAAAATATCCAATCGCAGCAAGAGCAAAAACAGCATATGAAAATAGTACAAGAAAATAACCACGAAAAAATAGAGGAGAAAAATAGACCAGAGAAAATCAATAACCATAAGGAAATATCACCTATTACAAAAACTGAACAAAATACTAATATTGATGTGACAAATGAAAATACCTTACAACAGCTTTTAAAAGAAATGAATGAATTTCAAAATTCATTAAAACAAAATAATGACCAATACAAAGATATAAAACAAAGGCTGACCAAAATTGAAAATAAGCCCAAACCTGGGCGTAAATCCAAGGGGAAATAATGGCTAACCTTATTATAGCTGCTTGGAACGCCAATGGGCTGTTAAAAAATAAAAACGAACTTGAGATATTCTTGGAAATAAATAACATTGATATATGCCTTATATCAGAAACGCATTGCACAAATGAAAGCTTCTTCAAGTTCAAAAAATACAAATTTTATCACGCAATACACCCAAGTAACTCAGCTAGGGGAGGAAGTGGAGTGTTTATTAAAGAAAATATCAGCCATTATGACAATCTCAAGATAGAAAGAGAAGAAGTACAGTCAGCAGCAATTACCGTTAAGACAAAAAACTATCCGTTGACATATTGGCCAACTGATTCAAATAGAATACCATATCTAATAGACTTCTTTGTAATAAAAAACATTTCAACCAATTACATAACAATAGAAGAAAGTATGGAACTAAGCTTCGACCACACCCCGATTATTCTCACTCTCAGTGGAAAGATTATTAAAAAAATACCAAATCCATCTCTGAGCAATAAAATAACTGACTGGGAAAGCTTTAAGATTGACCTGGCTAGAAAAATTTACCTCGAATCTTCACTTTCATCGAAAGAAAAAATCGATGATGAAGTTAATAAACTTGTCACTGATATACAGCATTCAGCATGGAAAAACACGCCAGTAATAAAGCGGAAACTAAATGGAAACTGCTACCCGCTAGAAATAGTTAATCTTATCCGAGAAAAAAGGAAAGCAAGGAAAAAATGGCAAAAGTCTCGTATGCCAAAAGCAAAAAACTGAATGGAATAGATTAGCAGCTAAGCTTCGGAAGGCAATCCAAGAAATAAAAAATGAAACATTCAACAACTTTTTGAGTGAACTGACGAATGATAATAGTACTAAGTATTCACTCTGGAGGGCAACTAAGACCTATAAGAGACGAATATTACAGGCTGCACCATTGAAGGATACCGACAACAAATGGGTTAAAGATAATCAAAGCTCAAGTCTTCGCTCGATACCTTGTGAAAATTTTCTCTCCGCATAATAGTGAAGAGGAACTTTCCGATGAAGCACCACTTGCAGAAATGAATATTAACATTCCACCAGTCACCATCAAAGAAGTAAAAAATACTATTAAACAAGAAATCATTAACAAGAAAGCGCCCGGGTATGATCTCATCACAGGAGAAATATTAAAAGCTTTTCCACGAAAGGCTATAATTAAAATAACGACAATAATAAATGCGGCATCCCGACTTAGCTACGTTCCACAGATGTGGAAGATTGCAGAAGTCATCATGATCCCGAAACCAGAAAAGCCACCTCAAGAGGTAACCTCGTACCGTCCCATATCTTTATTACCAGTATTGTCAAAACTCTTCGAGAAGTTGCTCCTCAAGAGATTAATGCCTCTCATCGAAGAAAGAAAATTGATACCTGATCATCATTTCGGCTTTCGGCAGAAACATTCAACCATCGATCAAGTACACAGAATTACATATCAAATTGAGAAAGCACTTGAAAAAGGAAAAGTCTTTCTGGACGTAACACAGGCATTTGACAAAGTTTGGCATCAACGGCTACTCGATAAGCTTAAGAAAATTCTTCCCGGACATTATGTTCTACACTTAAAGTCCTACTTATCTGAAAGGTACTTCAGAATAAGGCAAGAATATGCATATTCTGGGATCTATGAAATAGGTGCCGGTGTTCCGCAGGGTAGTGTACTAGGCCCCATACTATTTCCGCTCTATACCGCCGATATCCCAGAAGTTGAAGAAGGCGCCATGGCCACCTTCGCCGATGACACAGCTGTTCTTTCCATCGGAAATGACAATCAGGAAACCATAAGAAAATTAAACACAACAATAGCCAATATACAAAGATGGACCTCAAAATGGAAAATTAAACCAAATGAAACAAAATCTGTACATGTTGATTTTACTAACAAAAAAATCAACCATCAACCCATAACTATGAATAATAAAGTGATCCCGTATTCAAATCAAGCTAAATATCTCGGGATGACACTGGACGCAAAACTCCGATGGAAAGAACACGTTAAAAAAAAACTAATAAAACTCAATATGAGTTATCAAAAGTTATATTGGGTCCTAGGCAGACAATCCAAACTGTCTGTGAACAATAAAATACTAATATATAATCAAGTCCTGAAGCCAACCGTGGAAGAGGTAATCCAAAAATACCCCCAGCCGCATCAGGATCGCCTGCAAGACCACGTCAACGCCGAGGCCGTCCATCTCCTGGACTCCAATGCACTGGTGAGGAGGCTAAAGAGAAGGAAGCCCCATGACCTAATATAGGGTGTTGTGTATAACGTTCAAAGCTACTGACATTTGAAGCTTTTTAATTTTGAACACATCAGTTATGAAGATACCCTCACGAATTACTCACTAGCTTATTCTTGTAGAGAATATTGAAATAAACATTTAGTGTGACGGTCATGAGGCCAAACCGAGGGACAAAAAGAAAACGGAATTTTCAGTTTCCCTTAATAGTTTAAAAATGTTTAAAAGCATGTTAATTTATTTTCCAATATATGTTTTCATACTCTAGAAAATAAATACATAAGTTTTCTAAAAATAAATACTTAAATTACTTTCTTGAAATCTCACTTTATAGGTAGGGACAAGTGAAAGTCATGAGCTTATAAGCCTTTTTGTAGCTATAAAAAAATACAAAATTATAGAAAGACATATCCATGGTTTATTGTTTTTTCCAGTCAGGGAGCATTGAGTTTTTTCATGATATAACCACCAAAACTGTATTGATTAAAATTGGTTGGAACAGTCTGAAAGGTTCACTGGTAAGTGGTATACCAAGTATAGTCTATCATTACTAAAATCGTCGATTGGGGCTCGTTTTTAAATAATTTAGTGCATTAAATATCAAAACATTTTTTATGAAGTAGTTATTTAAAGAAATGTAATTAATGAAATTATTTGAAAAAATATTTATAAATATTAACTTATGGTAGTCCAATCTTAATAGAGGATCTAGATCCGGTGGGTAGGAGTTGTTGAAAAACTTAGACCCGTGGTGGGGAGGTTTATACTGCAGCGCTCCTTCAACTTGTATAGCATCTAGAGTAGTTTGAGCAAGTTGGCATCTCTTCTTGTGGACATTATGATGGAATTCAACATAGCCAAATAATTCTGCATGCCCATTGGTCATCCCAAAATATTCTTTTACTCCCGGTTTATGACCGGTATATCCTAGAATAAGTCAATGAATATATTTGTGTAGTGAAATACATATATTTAATTTAATGTTAATGTAAATTGTAAGGGGTCTAAAATTTTGCTGCCCATATTCACATGGAATTTTTAAATAAATTTAAGAAAACTTGTTTAATAATTTAAATTAGTTAAAGAATGAAAAATAGTTGCATATTATATAACAGAGTTAACTGTTGTTTATATTAATTTCATTATGTTTAGTACGTACATTTATTTTATTTTGTTTTTAGTTTTTATATATATGATTATATTTGAGAATAGTGTAAGTTGTATTGGATAACATCTGAAAAAAAGTGTAATTTGTGAAGTTGGAATGGATAAGGGACTGTATTTAAAAAAATAATTTGTTTTAATCTCATTTTAATTAATTATAAATAAAGTTTTATAAAAATTAATTTATTCAATAAATTTTGTTGGTAATACATAGAATAGAGGAGTGGGAGAGACAGTTTTTTGGAGGGAACAGGAAGTGTTAGTACACATGTGGGCATCAGTCAGTCTGTGATTAGTGTGTTTTGTGTTGTGATGTGCTAAATATTTTTTTTTGATTTGGAGATCTGAAGGAGTGATCCAGAAATTATTCAGTAAGAAGAATGGTGATTCATTTTACCAAGACAATTTAACCTATGACTGGCAAGGTTATTAGTTTTTGTTTTGTTTACAAATTTAAGGAATGTTTCTTCTTTTTGTATAAAGTCCCTAATCAGGGGCATTACTTGAGTCTGAAGTGTTAAGAAAATAAATGTGTATTTTTTTGTTTTTTTTATGTCAATATTTAAATACTTGTATTCAATTAAAGTTGTATTTTTTAAAGATATTTTTTTGTGATACATAAAACCATTTTTCATTCATTTTAAAACGGCGCCTGGACTAATTAAAATAAAATGTTATATTCACATCATTAAAAAAAAAAAAAAAAAAAAAACCCTTATATAATGTCGCCGTGAACAGGGACACGATTTATAAAAAATATACATATAGATAGATGTATATATTACCCTTGTATCCAAACAAAAGTGTGTATTATTCAATTAAATGATGGAAAACGAATTAAAAGAAATAACAGCATCAGGAAACATGCTTGAATATAACCATAAGGAGGTAAATAGAATAATATGAGAAGTTACGGAATCGATTCCCCAGAAGACAAGTGATAATGAAATTCTTAACATGATAATAGAAGCAAATAGAAAGTTAATTGAAGAAATGAATAGCACAATTGAAATTACAATGAAAAAGAATAAGAATGAAATCATAAAAAAAAATTGAAGAAGATAGAAATTATTAGAAAAATTGAAGAAATTGAAAACAAAATGTTATTAAAAGTGGATGAATATAGAAAAGAAGATGAAAGAAAGGTAAGATGAAAAGTTGAAAGAAGTGACGAAGGAAATTGAAATGATTTCGAATAAAAAAATTGAGGAAAATGAATGTATATTAAAAGAATTAAAAAATTACCATGAAGATAAATTAAACAAAATGAAGATCAGAATAGATAATATAAAAAAAAAAAATGGATTGTGCCAGGAAAGTACCAGTTGGTGCTCACCAATGAAAGATGTAAGGACCAATATATTGTATTTGTGGAGCAGTTTTTTGCTATTAAATCTGCACCCTAATTCTAGAATTTAAACTGTCAAACCTTTTGGTTTGATTAACACTTTATTATTATTATTCAAAGCCATTACACCTGTGATACCCATAGGATTTGAAACAATATAAAAAATTATGTGGATGATATAATTTGTTCAGAAACTATTAATGACAATATGTTATATTTGGAAATAATGTTTGAAAATTTGCTTAAGATGGGAGTAACATTAAATTTAAAAAAATGCAAATTTTTATTCTTAGGGGACAGTAAGTCCCAGAATAAAGTTTATTTTTTCATTTCATTTTATTTTCATATCATTTCAAACCAAGGACCCAAATAAAACAATGGCTATAAGCAATTTCAAACAGCCTTCAAATAAAAAAGAAATACAATCATTTTTGGCCGTGATACATTTTTACTATCATTTTACATCTAAATTGTCTGTACCCTTCACAGTACAAACATATACTGAATCTATAGATGAACAACTGGATGTAAGATGGAAGAGATTTTCATCCAGAAATCGAAAATCTCTCCTAATGAGACCCATAGTTGGTAGGAGGTATTCCTCAATAATGTCATGTGCATATCGAGCAGCTGTGAGGTTGGTTCGTCCTCCCGTGTAAATGCCAGCCCAGACCACCTCCTCCAAACTGCACTGAAGGCACAATAAACTGGGGCATTGTTCGCATTTCTTGATCTCTGTAGACTCTTCGGCGTCTGCTGTCACTACACAGACAAAAACGCGACTTGTCAGTAAACATCACAGCATTCCAATTTGTGTCCTCTTCTAGTCGCTCGCTGCACCACATTCTTCTGAGCTGCTGGTGGCGAGCTGTTGTTGCAGGTCGTCTCTAAGGGGCATATGATGTAAGGCCAACTTCCCACAAACGATTAGGAATCATTGGTTTTGATAAAAGTCTCGGTAAAACACCTTCAACTTCATTGAGAATCTGGTGTGCACTATGAAAAGGGTTTCTCCTGGCAGTGATAACAATATTTTTATCCTCTTTCAGTTGCAATACGTTGTGATCCACTGCCCGGCCTTCTATTGGCACTCCCAGTCTCTCGGAATCGAGCTAAAACCCGGGAGACGACACTCTGGGAAACGCCAACCGCCTCTGCAATATCAACTTGTCGATGACCTTGAAAACGCATTCTCACTATAATTCCGCGAACTTCGGGTTCAAGATGATGTCTTATAATCCCGAAATAGTACGGTGTACTCAGCTTGCTGTCATGGTTATTTCACGAGATTCAATCAAAATAATATCAACGGTCTTATAGTATATTTAACCACCTTTCAGATGGGAAAAATAGATTTTGAATCGGAGAAATAGTTCTGGAGTTATTGTGATAAATGTGTCAAAAAATAAGAGTTTTTCACAACAGTACGGGTTTCTCAATATTCTGCCGTGGGTGTTTTACGGGACTAGATCAAAATTTAATATTTGAGTTATTATAGTAAAATTTAACCAGCTTTCATTTGAAAAAAAAAAAAGAAATGTGTACGCTGAGTATACCGCACTATTTCGGGATTCACTTTTTTTTTGAAACATTTATCGCTATAACTCCAAAACTATTCTTTGGATTCGAAATTTATTTTTTCCATATAAAAGCTGGTTAAATTTACTATCAAACCTAATATACCTAATATAATTTCGATTGAATTCCGTGAAATACCCACGCCGAAACGTTAAATGTGTATGTTTTGGAAAAATGTAACGATTTTGACATGTTCAATGGGCTGTCATAGGTATTTCCCGGAATTCAATCGAAATTTCATATATAGGATCTCGTAGAAAATTTAAACAGCTTTCAGATGAAAAAAAAAAATAGATTTTGAATCGGAGAAATAGTTCTGGAGTTATTGTGATAAATGTGCCGAAAAATAAGAGTTTTCACAATAGTACGGGTTTCTTAATATTCTGCCGTGGGTGTTTTAGGGGACTCGATCAAAATTTAATTATTGATTTATTGTAGTAAATTTAACCAGCTTTCATATCTCTAAAATTATGATATGGGAAAGAGAGGAATAAAATGACATTTTTTGCAAATTAGCTTTACTTTTTTATGTATATATGTGCTAAAAGTCACGTTTTCCGAGTTCCGAGATCAGACAGCCAGCAACATACGACTTTCACCCCCTCTCTCCCCTAAACCCGAAGATATTTTGAGAAAGACTTTATCACACTTACAGCTAAGGGTAGTGAACAATATACAGCAGTCAAATCTTTTGATTTTTGGAGTTGATTCTTCGATGCTAAATTTTGTACTATATAAGTGATACAAGTGAACTATAGACTATTATAGCACAAAAAATGCACTTTGGAAATATTAACCTAAAAATAAACGTTATTACATTGTTGCTGCATTTTAACTAAATGACTATTCATGATCATGAACAGCAGTAGGTATATGTGTTTGTGCACCTCAGCACGGCCCTGCTAGACCGAGGCACCGGTGTCCACTACTCTTTCTCTCTATGAAGCCATAGTTTTAATGTTATGCGTTATTATATTACCTATAATTTTTGTTTTACACTTTTCTTCCCAAAACGTAATGATAAAAATCTATAATTTGTTGAAGTTACTTTTTGTTTTTTGTAGTGACAGTTTTCTGTATATGATTAAGTATTACGGCGAAACTAAGCTATCAACATAAAAGTGTATATAACATAATTTGTTTATAATATTATTTGGAGTAAAATAAAAAAAAGAACACTCTGATAGCATAATTAGGTTTCGAGCTGTCGGCATATAACCAGAGTTCTGCACTTGTAATGTTGCTGAAGAGGTGGCCGGGGGAGGGGCGGAAGCAAGAGGGGTGGGGGTCGGAACTTTGTGTTTTTTTAGTGTATACGTTATGTACTAACACCCTGCAAAAATTCAGCTTTCCCCTAATTAGTTGCGACACGAAAACTTTATTGACTTCTAAATCATAAAATAACTATTTTTTCCTTTAATAGATATTTTTTAACTTCTCTGTTGACATATTTTGATTTGTTTTTCATTTTCACACAAAATATTACTGCACTGTTGGAAAAAAATACATAAACCCCTTCAAGATTAGTTATTTTTCCATAAAATGAATATGAGAATAACAAAAAACAGTACCTAGATGTAAAAAAATTTTTTTTTTTTTAATTCTTTTATTAATAGAAATTTACAACTGTATTTAAAAAAACACATCAAGTAAATATGCGGTATATATGAGACATAATGACATGAATAAAACTTGTAGAGGAACTACCCATTGGTAGTACTCTAATGAATATATACAAAAGAAGATCACGAGGCCATCTTCTTTTCAGACGCCTCGGAGGATTGCCAGGAATGGAATGGGAAACAAGTTGTGCAACAAGTGGATTTGGATGAGCAGTGAGTTTATAATGAAAGGAAAGGTATCTGGTTCGTTCCATTTCAGCAACATATGGGATATTAACGTCGTTGTGGATCAATTCATTTGTGTCAAAGTAAGGAGCATCTAGGATTTTTCGAAGGATTTTGGATTGGAGTGATTGGATGCGGGAAGAATTCGATGGTTTGGTGGATCCCCATAACTCTATACTGTAAGTCCAAATAGGTCTGATAATCGTCATATATATGAGTTTTTTGTAGTGTATCGGGAGATTTGAACGTTTGTCAAGTAGGTGTAGTAGCCGAAATCGACGTGCAGCTTCTTGTCTTTTCAATCTTGTATGAGGGTTCCAGGTAAGTCTCTTGTCCAGATAAAATCCAAGGTATCTTATCTGTTCTACATTATTTAATGGTACTCCATAAAAGGATACAGGAGGACAGGATGAGGTAGGTTTTCGACGTAGGGTAAAGGTTATTTGCAGGGATTTGCTGGGATTTATCTTAACTCTCCAGTTATGACACCATTCTTCAAGGGAAATGATATGTGACTGGAGTGTCTGGGATGCAGCAAATGGATCATCATTGACTGATAACACGCTTGTGTCATCAGCATAGGTTGTGAGAATAGTATTAGGATGGGTTGGGATATCAGCTGTATACACTGTATAAAGGATGGGACCCAGGATACTACCTTGAGGAATACCAGCGGTCTGGGGAAAGATGGGTGAGTATGTAGAATTATGGTTAATTTTAAACACTCTATCAGAAAGATAGGATCGGAGGATGAGAAAATATGTAGATGGAAGGAATTGGCGAAGTTTATAAAGCAGACTTGGGTGCCATACTCGGTCAAAAGCCTGTTCAACGTCAAGAAAGACACCCGTGCAGTACATCTTGCGCTCACATGCAGATGAGATAACGTCCACCACCCGATGGCATTGTTCGATAGTGGAATGAGACTGGCGAAATCCAAACTGGTGATCAGGAATAATGTGATTGGAATCAAGGATGGGATAAAGGCGTTTCAAAAGGAGCTTTTCAAGAATTTTGCCCATGATAGGTAGGAGAGAAATAGGTCGGTACGAAGAAGGATTTCGGGCGGTTTTTTTAGGTTTTGGGATCATTTTTATTATTGATGATTTCCAGGAATCGGGGAAAATATGTTGTACGGAGGACAGCATTATAAACGTAAGTTAGGAAAAATACTGCTTTCCTTGGAAGGTATTTTAGGATTCTTGAAGTGATAAGGTCGTGTCCAGGAGCTTTGTTGGAGGGCAATTTACGAATGTTGGCTATTATTTCTGAAGGGTGGAAGGCTTTAGGAGGAATGGTCATTTGGAGAGGAATGGCCAGTTCTGCTTCAATAAATTCTACATTGTTAGGATTTAGGATATCTGGATAGGGTATAAAAATATTGTGTAAGTGTTCACCAAATACCTGCGATTTCTCTAAATCAGATTTGGTCCAGGTTTGAGCTGGATTAAGGAGAGGATGATTGAAGGTTTTGAATTTTAACGGTCTTTTGGTAGTGTTCCATAATGATTTATCGGAAACAGTTAGTTGTTCAGTTTGTTTTTGTGAATTTTCAAATTTTAGTTTTTTAAGTTCTGATTTAAGTCTGTTATTTAATTTATTATAATATGTTTTGTCAGTTGGATATCGAGTTCTATGCCATTTGGCCCTAGCGCGACGTTTCTCTACTAATAAAATGCGAATATTCTGTGGTAAGGTCCTTTCTGAAGTTTTAAATCTATTTTGTGAAGTGTTTTCTGTTATGCAGGTTTGTATTGAGTTTGTATGATGTTCTATTGCCTTATCTATTTGTTTACATGTTTTTAGTGGAGTTTTTAAGTCAATTTGGTTTTCTAAAGCCGAACGGAATTTGTCCCAGTCTACTCGTCCAGTTATTAAGGATGGAGGAGAAGGTTTGATAATAGGAGTAGAATGTAATGTAAGCAAAACTGGGCTATGATCTGAGGAAAGGGTCATCTAAGGAATCTACTGTAGTTTGGGAAGTAGGAATTTGAGAGGTGACAAATATGTCGAGAATATCTGGGCGTTTTCTTAGGGATGTAGGCCAGTAGGTAGGACTGTTAGGTGAAAGGATGGAGTAATTGTTTAAGGATGATATACGGGAAAGTACACTACCTCGGAAATTGAATGTTCTACAGTCCCATCGCTGGTGTTTAGCGTAGTAATCCCCACCTGCAAATAGCGCCACCCAAAGGATTGGAATAAGGATTGCAGAATATTTTGGGAAGGCTATTTTCTGGAGGACAATATACAGCTGAAATAGTAAGGTTAAATGGAAGGGTGGCTAGGATTAGTGCGGTTGACTGAATGGTGTCATTTGGAGAGGAAGGAATCAAGGTGTGGGTTAGTGATCCATGGATAAGAATGCAAGTACCACCATGGGCTGTTTTGTCGGGGTGGTCAGTTCTGTAAGTGATATAGTCTTTGATGTGGAAATAAGAGGTAGGCGTCAGGTGGGTCTCGGTAATTAGAGCAATGTGAATGTTATTGTCATGTAAGAATAGGTCTAGTTCATTTCTGTGATTGCAAACCATTTGCGTTCCATAAAAGAACTGCCAAGGAGTTTTAGATGATCGAGGAACAATGGACGTGATTTCTCACAGGGCTCTTGTGAGAAGGGTAACTAAGGATCTGATAGTTTCTTGGAGTTTACGAAGGAAGGATGAAAGAATCGATGAGATATCACCACGACTTTGGGAGGAAGAGGATAGGGGTCTGATATTTGAAACGGATGATTAAACTGTCTTGAAGACGGTACCTGGAATGGGATTTGGCTTGGATATTGTTGAGGAGATATGGTTTGCCCATGTATTTGTACTGGAGGCATGATCTGTTAGTTCACTTGTTGTGGTGTCTGTTGACTAGTTGATGGGGAAGGATTGATTATTTTGGGAGGTAGGGATGGAAAGGATGTTTGAGGCGCCTGATTTTGTGACCGTCGATTTCTTCGTTCGATCGTCGTGAATTCATTAGTTGGTTGAAGAGTCTGAATTGACCCTGCTGCTGAGGTTGATGGCTGAGGTTCAGCGAGTTGAACGGCTGAATGGCTGGGCAGTTGATATTGAGGCTGTTGCGCTTTTAATGTTGAAGGAAGTGAAGGGAAGTCTTTGTGAGAGCTATTGATGACTGGGATGTTTTGATTCTGGGAGGATGATCCTACAGTTACGGATGTATGAGGAACTGAATTTCTATTTGTAGCTGAGTTGGTGCTTCTTTGCTTTTGCCTAGGTTTGTACACCTGAAAACCTTTATAATTAGTGGGATGGCTCTCGCCACAGAGGACACACAAGGCTGGCGTTTCGCGTGTTTTTAAGCATGATTCAGTTAAATGTGCACAATTAACACACCTTGGTTGCCGATTGCAATAGGTCTTTGTGTGGCCCAGGGTTTGGCATCTGGCACACTGAACTATTTCTTTTTTGAGTCGATGTACTTCAAATTTTACGACTGAGTATACCAATCTTTTGATATTAAAAATCTTAGTATTGTTCTCTGCCGGCTCCAGATCCACGATGAACAATGGGAGTTTGTACTTATCAATACGGTGGAGAACATTGGCGACATACCTGACAGAATGACCTAACTCCACTAGGTCTCTTTTGATAGCGTCGGGAGGAACATATTGATGAAGTCCACTTAGTACTACTCTGTAGGCCTTCTCTTCTTTTAACTGGTAACAATGAAATTCTATATTATTATTTTTCAGATGCGCTATCAGTGATTTGTAAGTTTATTTTGATGTCTTCATATCTGTAGAAGCATTGGAAATTGGCTTGACCAATTAACTCGGATATATTTTGACAAAATTGTAAGTAATTTTCTACGCCGGTGACGTAGATTGGAGGTGGTTTGAAATCCATGAGAGGTTTTAGTGGTTGAGGTGCTGAGCTGTCAGTTGGCATATTTGTTAGTGGTTGGAATCTATTGTTTGTTTCTATGGGTATGACTGCAGAGACTATAGTATTACTGCGGGTTTGTGGTGGTGTGGTGGATACATTCGGCTTCTTATCTTTTTTTTTTTTTGTCAGGGGAGTTTCCAGTAGGCTCAAGAGCAGCATTCCTTTGTCTTTTAGACAAAGTTCTAGCCTTGAGAAACTTGGAGTCCGATTCACTGAAGTCAGAACATGGCATTTCCTCATCAGAATCAAAACACTACGATTTTTCAAATTTCATGATAAAATTAATTTTTTAAATTATTTTAACAATTATAGGAAATAAAATAGAGAAAAAAAAAAAAATACACACACACACACACATATATATATATATATATATATATATATATATATATATATATATATATATATATATATAAATATTTATATATACGTAAAATAAATTATTTTAAAAAAAAGAAAAAAAAAAGTCCCACTTCTTTGAGTTACGAACTGGGCTTCGTAAGAACAGCGGTCAAGCGCCTTGCTTACTACGCCACCAGTGATGATAGTAATAGGTAGGCCAATGTAACTAATAGCTCAGCTTCAGACGTGAGCAGGTCGAGACTGCCTCGCCACGCTGCGCCCAACTATCTTGTCTAACACTAACAGACCACCTTCATATATTAGTTTATAGGAACTCACCTAGCCGGAAAACTTCACAAATTGTTATAGTTTGTAGATACACAATATACACAAAGTCTCGAGCTGATACGTGAGCTAATACCACAAGAATCAAGAGAGTAAACACAGAGCTGCTTTAGCTGGCTGCTTACCAGTAGCGACCATGTTCCTCACTTATAGATATGGAGCATTACGGATATTACAGGGTAGTGAATTCCATAAGGTAGTAGCACGGGAAATGAAGGAGTGGTCAAATAATGTACTCTTATGGGAAGAAGTATACAGGTCTGAGGAGCGAGATCTTGTAGTGCGGGAGGAGACCGAGGATCTGAACTGGAAGATGTTATAGATGTAGGAGGAATTCCGAGAATTGATGGTTTGATAGAGGAAGGAGGCTAGGAAGTAATTTATGCGGGATGAAGGATACAGCCATTTTAACTCTGTATATAGATGTGATGGGTGGGAGGCTTTTGGAACCCTAAAGATATACCTAACGAAACAGTTTATTAGTCTCCTTAGTTTACTCTCTAGTTCCGCCGTCAACCCACCATATGCAACACAGCTGTAGTCAAAAGGGGGTAGGATAAGGGAAGAAACCAAGAGTTGACGAGTAGGTTTCGGAAGGGAGTCCTGGGAAGAATGGAATAGTTTAAGGATGGATATAACCCGTCTAGAAATTTGGGAGATATGAGCTTTCCATGAAAGGGTTTGGTCAAAGGTAATACCAAGGTTTTTGACTGTAGGGTGGAATTGAATAGGTTGGGAGTTCATAGACAGGATCGGGAGGTGGGGAAGGGGTCTCAAATGGGTATTAGAACCTATGATAATAGCCTGCTTTTTTTCTAAATTTAGTTTTAATTTGTTATCAGAGGTCCACTTGCAAATGCTATTAAGGTCTTCTTGGATAAGGGAGAATGATTTTATTAAAATAGAGGGATGGAAGGATAGATATATCTGGAAATCATCCGCGTATAGATGGTAGGAACAATGGTGAATGGACTTTGGTAGATTATTTATGTAGGCACAAAAAAGAGTAGGAGAGACACTGTAACCTTGGGCATGTCATTAGTAATTTTTGTTAAGGCTGTCTGAGTTGAATAACCAGGTCGGAACCCAGATTGGAACGGATTAAGGAGATGAGAGTTTTCTAGGAAATTGGAGATTTGTGATTGAACTAGTCTTTCAAGGGGTTTGGACAGATTGGAAAGTATTGATATGGGACGGAAATCATTAAGTGAAGATGGGTTAGATTTCTTTTGTAAGGGTTGTATTTTAGCTTTCTTCCAGGATGAAGGAAAGGTGGAATTTTGCAAAGAATAATTATATATATGTAGGAGGACTGGAAGGATAGTAGGAAGGCAGAGTTTGATTATTTTCAACCCTCCTACCTCGCACCCACCACTTTATTTAGTATGCTTATAGCTCTTGTTGCAAACAGATATTACTTACTTATTAGTACCTTTAGTGGGTTATCGAAATTTAGTTTTTTGTAAGTTGGTCCATTTTTTGTGTAAAAATGTTTCGTGGAATATCTTCCCGTACCAAGCGTATCGTGGAGTTGGCAATGCAAAATTAATTGCCTTCCGATACGGAGTCAGATGAGGACATAACAATAGGATCGGTAGATGGTTTATCAGATGATCGTAGAAGTGCCCGGCGGAAGTCTCTCCAATCACACAGATTCGGCAAAAAAGAAAGTCAGTTCCATAAAATTAGGAAGTACTGTAGAGGATGTTATCAGAAACACGAGAACAAAGAAATATCGAAAAACCAGGTTAAGAAAGTGGTGACGTTTTGTAGAGACTGTAATGAAGAACCTCATTTCTGTTTGCCTTGCTTTGAGAAGTTTCATAAAAATTGATAAATGTGATGAAATGTAAACATTTCTTTTTATTAAATAAATTTTAAAATAATAATTTAGTATTATCTATTTTTTTAATAATTTTCCAAGTCCTTAATAATTTTAATTAGATTAAAATAACTAATACATTCGCTAAACAATGACAAATTAGCTTCCAGGAATTGTTAGGGCAATAGAATAAAGGTAAGCTCAACCCAAGGGGATAATTATGTCCACAAGAACTATAGCTGTCATAATAATAAGGTAATTTGATTTTAAAACGACGCATGTATTCCTGGAACAAAATTGTTTGTGGGTTTCACTAGCGGGCCTACGTGCCCGCTGGGGTCTCCTTGGTAAGTTGCTGAGCGGGCCTATGGGCCCGCTGTGGTCGTTAAAGTGATATGTATAATGGAATACTTCAAATAAATTTTAAACTGTCTCCAATGGTTTACACAGCTCTCTTGATTTTTTCCTTATTTCTCCTATAGTAAGGAGGCTTCTCGAAAATGTGTTACTGTAAAAGCAACTTTCCAGATACTGAGGGGATTACAGACAGATACTCTGCTTGTCATAAGGTAATCGTATGGCAAACGGCAGTGTCCAACTCTTAGACGTGGGATAATCACGCCTTTTATCTATACTGTTCAGTGGATGAGGTCCAGCCACCGGTGGATTGCTTGAATAATTTCAATTTATTAAATATTAATGCAGACCTTGCCAGTCATAAAATCTTCAAGTGAAGTGGTCGAGACATATCTGGCACGGAAAAGGAAGCTTTATCGTTTTTAATTTTTGGGATTCTCTTTCCACTGTTACTTTATTTCTGGGTATGCCGAATTGGCTTGGGATCCAGAAAAATTTAAAAAGTTCGTACCAGATGCCCACGAGGTCGATTCGTTTTTTTCTGGGCCATCGGAGTAAATTACTTTTTTCGGTAGTTATTACTTTTTAATTAGATGGCAGGTGCACACCGCCGCTGCCTGCCTTAGAACTAGTTTTTTGAATTAAAAGAGTATGGTAGTTGGCATTTTTTTAGCTTCTTTACCAAATTTTATGTGATACCAGCACTCCTTAGGACTGGAGTTGTAATCTGCGCGCTGTGAGAAGCCTGACCGCTGCTGTGCTCGTGTTCTGCTTCTGCCTGGTGATGGTGATCGTCTTCTAAATTCTAAAAGGTTTCTTACCTCACCTCTCAATGCCTGTATCTCCAGTCTGAGGTCCGAATCAACTTGCTGATTTTTGTACGCGATGGTGCAGACGGAGGGAGGGTTATTAATCTCGGCTATCTTGTCGGCAATGTCGCTTTACTTATCTAAGTTCCCGTCTGTCTCCTGTAAAATCGCTTGAGTGGCTACGGGAAGTATCTGTATCGATTATTTATTTCTTCTGACATTGACGCAGTTTTCAAAGCATATATGTTCCTCAATAGTTGTGAGGGTGTTTTGTCTCACAATTCTAATCCTTATAGCATCTTAAAAGTTTTTTGCTCATTGCTGTTAGTGCATCGTTTAATTGTGGCATTTCTAGGGAAAATATAATCTACTGGGGATCTGTGGATCGTAGAATATCTGCAACCGACTTTTGAAAAAATGTTTTCAGCCAAAACTATTTCCATTTCATCTTGTCCAGCTCGAAAGCCAAATCTGAACATCATTATAAGCTTAAGAGAGACAGTAGAATAACTCAAATCTTGCATCGTAGAAAGGAGGGCCGATATTCGCCCATGGTATATGAAGAAACTTTTTAATTTCTTCCATAACGATTGGCTAAGGTCTTGGTGAGAAACAGCGGATCAACACAATATTGAGGAGTACATCAACTAAGAGGTAATAAATAAATAAGTTAACTGGCCTATATTTTGTTTTGTCGTGACTTGTATATTTTTCTTTCTATTCGAATAAAAAATAAACATGTGTTCTAAATATATTGGTTTTCGTTTGTCATTTGCAAAGTTATAATATCCAAAAATATTTCTAATAAGCTTTATCGCAAAGAATTAATGTTTGAGAAAAAAATTGATGTGGCCTATAATTTTGTCGGTGGGTGTAATAGATAAATTAATTTTTAATATTATATTATATAGAAATCAATCTGTATAACATTATACACAAATCAGAATCAATAATCCCACCTCTGGCTTTGATGAAGTGTTTAAGGCATACTTCTTATCAAGTTTTCTGCAACTACACACACATTAGAATCGGTTCTCAAGAGCTACTGAGAATACTAGTGAATTAAGATTAAGTGTTAAATGCTTTAAAAGAAGACAAGCTAAAGTAAATTTAAATACTCAAATATCAGGGACAATATTAACCAAAAGAAATCGTTTGGTCAGAATGTTGTTCAGGTCAGGAGCAAAAAAAAAATATATTCAGAAGACAGGCGGGGGACTATACACCGAATAGGTAAGTTTAAGACCGGTGAGTGTAATAGCACTTGAAGGGTTTAATTAAGAGAAGGTGTAGATAGTGATGATATGAAAAATGTAATATGTATTTAAAATTGTTGATATTTTAAAATTTTGATTGGTATTTAATGATATTACTGGTAGTATTGAATTTATATATAATATTAAAGAAGATACCTTTTTATTATATAATAAAGGTTTTTAATATAATAAAATCTTAATTAAATTACCATTGAGATAGCAATGTCTTGGACGTACTGGGATGCATTTTTCAGCAATTCTGTCAGTCCAAGAATGCCAATCGCTTTTATCTGACTTGGTGAGCAAAGGTAATGTAATCGATTCTTTAAAAGGCTGAAAATAAAAACAGAGCAATTATTATTAGAGTATATTGTGTTAGAAAAATAATTAATTAATAATACAGGTTTATAACTACAAATTTCAAGTATCATCTCTTTGGCATACGTTCTAATAAATTCATGTGCAAGAAATATAACAACTAATGGAAAAAAACATTTTCTAATACTAGAAGTCTTACTACTACGTCAATCTAAAAAAAAATCATGGTATTATTGAAAAAACTTAGGTATAAAGGTACATGGTATGTAATAAAGCTTCTGGAAAAAAAAAAAAAAAAAGGTTATGGTTATAATATGATCGAAAGACTCTCAATATTTAGAATTTACCAGTCGGTTCCGAATCGTATATTCATTATTCATTAAGATGAATTTTTATAATGGAAACTGAATCTCATAAAAGGTAGGTAAAATCGATTAAATTGATAAACTAATAAAATATATGAACCAATTATATGAAAAATATACACATATATTTGCAAATATATTGGGTAATATATACAATCAAATTCAGAAAATATACAACTATCTACATTATTTATAAAAGTAAAAAAAAATCCAATACATACTTATACTACGCACAAATTAACGTTCAAGTAACCAATTGTTTTGGAAATAGAAACAGTAGGAAGAAAAATATTAAAAAACAATAACACAAGACGGATATTAAAAAAAGAAAAAATGTTACAAAAACTCAATGTAGCTTACTTTATTAAGAGTTATGCCAGCTCGACCTGAAGTACAACTTACATCGGTATCAAAACCACACTTTTCTGATTTCTGGCAGTTTGTTTAACAAAACTTTGTTCAACTTTTGACTTTTTAACTTTGTTTTATGTGTGCTTTGGTGTTTTTACGGGCTATGTTACTAAAAACCGTGCAGTAGTTGATACAACTTTATCAAAGCAAACTCAATATAAAATGTCTCCACCCTTAAAAGTCTCAATTGAGAACTCCCGTAAATGCTTTCAAACAAGATCTTTCGTCTTTTCAAAAATGATTTTCAGCATTTTAGGAGTAAACATATTAACAGTTGACGAATGATGTGTTTTGGGTGACACGGCGCACACTGCGGAACCCTGTGGACGAAAGTCGAAAATGCGATTATTTTTTCTAACATGGTTTCCTTTAGTAATCCTTTCATAGTGACCTCAATGGTATGGAATTGTAGCTTTTAATCCCATATTACAAAAAAAAAAAAAGGAAAGAATTCATGTTCGGATGAGTGGCAGATCACTTATCTTTCTCATCAAAACAATATCAATTTAGAGGGCCCTTATTTAATGTTAAGTTCACATCAACCTTGTGTGGCGGGCATCGAAGAAAGTGAGTGATAACCATTATTTCATTAATACCTTTGAATAATTTTTTCCCTTAATATCTTTGAATAACATTTTTTCCTTAAAACGTTCAAAGCATTTTTAAAAAAAAAAACTTCAAATCGACATATTTCAATTTCGACCCAAAACATTCTTAGTTTTTGAAATATTTTGATCGAATAACAAATATACAAATCATTCCTGCTTTGAACGGTTCTCTGTTTATTTCTTTCAGAAAACATCATAGACCTGAAAAACATTGATGTTCTGGAAACTTGGATAAATTCAAACGGTCCAGATAGACTTTCTGCAGTTTATCGTGGATCGTTTGCACCTTTCTGCACCTTCAGATTCCATACATCAGGCCATTCAAAAAACGGCAGAGATGTATGGCTGGGTGATGAGAAGGAAGTGGCAATCGTGTGCTTGTCAGTGGGAAAACTTGAAACGTCACTATAATATATAGTTATATAATGATTTGTTTAACCGGCAGAGCTGGCAAGGATACTTCTGAATAGGGGATCCGCCGTCTCTAATCAAAACTCTTCTTCAAGCTTGGGAAGACCTCATGTACATTTCGAGGAAGCATCACAAAAAACTAAAACGAGAAGAGTTAAAGATCTACTACAAAGACCTTCCGCTGAATTAGCGTTCGCTGCTGAAATAATAAGGAGAAGTGAAAAGAAATCAACCGCAGTTGATTGTCAGTCGAGGATCACACTACATCAGATATTTTCGTTAATATTACATTTATATTTATCTGAAAGAAAATATCAAATTCTTCGGTCGTTTGGTTCGTTGGCCAACCAGCTTCCAAGTGTTAAGGCTCTTCGTCAGATTAAAAAAACTTTTTTGCCAGTTGTATCAGCAATGGATACTTCTGCAGAGGTAAAATTGCAAGATCTGTTAAACAAGACTTGCGAAAGTATTGTAAAAACTGCCGATTTGAATGAGTATTTAAGGCTAAACATCCCGATTTTTAGTAAGATTTTTTTTCAAGAGATGGCAGCACTTTTGGGGCGAATTTATTTTCGCTCTCGTTTGTGA
Source organism: Euschistus heros (assembly GCA_003667255.2). Classification (NCBI taxonomy): domain Eukaryota; kingdom Metazoa; phylum Arthropoda; class Insecta; order Hemiptera; family Pentatomidae; genus Euschistus; species Euschistus heros. The sequence continues at coordinate 1,044,692 of RCWM02000312.1, forward strand.
TCAGAATCATCAATATTAGATATGTAAACGGATTTGGTAATAAAAACCCCATTAAATTCACGCTACGTTTTTCGAATTTGTTTTTGTCAATTATTTTAGAATTTAAAAAAATTATCTGGCGAACTACTGATTTTTTAAAAAAAAAGCTGGTTATAGCCACTTAGTCATAAGTCAATTGAACACAATTATGCAAACAGATTCATTTTCGATTGCATAGGTTGATCGTAATTTGAAAAATAAGATTTGTAAGGAAGCGGGTGATTAGATTAGTAAGCTACATGCTGTTGTAGTAGTGGGGGAAGGGCTGTGAGGACCCAGCTCCCAGTCAGCTACCGATCTAACGTCTCCCCAATAGTGGAAAAAACCGACAGAATAGAGGCCAACAAAATTTGATATACTTTTAAGAATATAAATAATATTTTAAAAAACTAACCTGTGTGCAAATTTCAAAATAACTATATATGTTCTTCGGTAGTTAATAAAAAGAAAAAAAAAAAACTTATACAAACTCTTTTAAAGCATAGTTAGAATATCTATGAAATTTATAAACATTTTTAAACCCAGGAGATATTAAAAATAATAAACCGACAAAAAATGATATTTGGAACAATTAGCGAGTTAACATATGAATACTTTATGTAATTAAAAATACCCTAAACAAATATTTTGGCATTGTTCAAGAGGAATTGATTTCACTGATTATTATATTCGAACAACGGGATTTAAAGTGTAAAGTAATCATTAGGACCAAAACATGTGTTTAGTTTTCCACAAAAGGTAAAGAAATCGAGAAATAATGAGTAAACTATAACTGTTTATTTAAAGAAGTAAAATTTTAATTTTATTGATAACAGTTAACTAAGAAATATATAACTGTTAATAATTTATCAATCCTTAAGAACTGTTTCATTGAACCCTTCAACATGAAAACACATTTGTAATACAGAATGTAACAGCTAATATTTATAAAATTTGATAATCAAGCTTCTTGCATGTCTACTAAGAATTTCAAAGTAAAAACAACATACATATTAGGAGAACATAATATTTATATGACTATTTTTTATTACTAAAAACCTAAAATTACGTTAATTATTCATTAGAACTTCATAATGTAAGTAGAAATTATCTGGAATATAAGAGTCCTGAACTAACTACTTCGGCAAAGAATTAAAAGAAAAACTTTTATCGGTCTCTGTAAATGTATAAGTAAGTGTAAATTCACTCTTACCGATTTGTTTCATTCGATCCATGAAAATTATTTATTAATAAATAAAATATAATTCAAACAACAAATGATCTCGGAATAATAATAAAACATTGGGCAATAAGAATATTTATACCTTGAGAGTACTACTAGCCCAGTCAAATAAGGAGTTTTAGACAGACAGAAAATCTCGAAAAGGAAGGAATGAAGCTAAATTTTTGCATATACTTTCGTTTTGGCTTTCTAAATAAGTGGTGAAAAGTCACCAACCTCAGCATGTTAGCATAATGATATTCATGGTCAAAGGTCACAAAATCAGTTGTTTTTTTTTCAAATATCTCGATGTCTTTGCCTCGGGCGTCAATCGAGAAGGTTACAAAACTTGTAGAGAATAATATTTTCTATGATTTTTTTGGGTTCCATTCATTTTTTTTTTAGGATTAACCCGTTTCAAGATATTCTCAGAAAAAATGTCGGAATCAAAGTTGTAAAGCATTAAATTTTCTTTCATTTCGTATATACATTTTGGCCCTTAATTAAAAATATTTGACAAAAAGTGAGGTAACAATTTGTTTTTCTCGATTATCTATTTTTAATAACGTACATCTCGAAAACCTTTGAGCGTTAGACAAATGTTTATAGAAAATTTAATTAGCTTTAATTTTGATTAGTATCATATTTTTCCAGAGACCACAGTTTTCGAGATATAATCGAAAAACTGAAACACTTCTCCACTTCCCCCAGCGTAAACTGGGGAATCTCGTTCCCTCAGGGTCGGGGACTTTTATTATTTTTACCTTCCAACTACCAAAGAAGCTGTGAAGTCAAAAATAGTTGCATATTTCATGCACTACACACCCCTCGTTTCAGCACTCTCACTGGGGTCGCACTTCTCCGCGAAAACACGTTTGCCGGCACTCTTTTAGCTATAGCTCCGAAACTAATAGTTCGATCCAAAATTATTTTTTCCATCTGCAAGCTGGTTAAATTTACTATAAGAACCTGTATATTAAATTTCGATCAAGTCCCGTATACCCACGCCAGCACGCTAAAACCCGCTTACTGTTTTGAAATCCAAGTTTTTTTTTTGCACATTTTTCGCTATAACTCCAAAACTGTTTGTCCGATCTGAAATTTCATTTTTTCAAATAAAATAAATAAATAAATAAATTAAATTTATAAAATAAAATTTTGGAAAAACTTGATTTTACGGAGAAGTGCGACCCCGACCCCATTCAAAGTTCTGAAATGAGGTGTGTAGAGTATGCACTCTACAAATAAAATATGCGACTATTTTTGACTTCACAGCTTCGTTAGGACTCTTTGGAAGGTAAAGGTGACTTTTCACCCCTTATTTAGAATGCCAAAACAAAGGTATATGCAAAAATTTAGCTTCATTTCTTCCTTATTTGACTGGAGTTTTGGTGGAATTTCTCACTGGCAGTTCTATAATAATTTATGATTACTATGGCATCTGTGATAATGACAACTCATGAGCTTTTTACCCGATTTCATACAAATTATTGATATATTTTTTATATTTTGCTAAGAAAAGATAACGAACCCCAAAATGTGATGTGGCCGTGAGAAATCAGAAAAAAATCACTTTCTTCAATTGATTTCCACTACTTGTATTTACAACCAAATAAATCAAATCATAAAAATATAAAAGGATAAACCGTTTTGTAGGTACCTATATCCAACCAATAGTAGGAAATTACACATTAAAATTACTTTTCCCGGTTATGTTTTTAAAAATATGTTTTAATTATTATGGGAACCAGATACCTCTCCTTTCATAATAAACTTACTCCGCATCCAAATCCACTTGTTGCACAACTTGCTTCCCATTCCATTCCTGGGAATCCTCCGAGGCGTCTGAAAAGAAGATGGCCTCGGGATCTTCTTCTTTTGTAAATTTCATTAGAGTACTACCAATGGGTAGTTCCTCTACAAGACTTAATCATGTTATCATATTGTATTGTATACAGCACATTTACTGGATGTATTTTCTAATACAGTTGTAAATTTCAATTAATAAAAGATTAAAAAAAAAAAAAAAAAAAAAAAAAATTATTATGGTATACGCTATGGAAAAATTACATATCCACGAGACTTGGGAACAATGAAATTACCTTATATTACGGTAATTCTAAAACATTTCCAAGGAGCCAGTTATAAAACTGATTTTATTTATCAGTAATTGTTTAATTTTATTTACGATTTTTACAGTCAACTAATGTAAAATTATTGATTTTCAAAGTTGAATTTGAACAACTCAGCGAAACAACACTGTTTTAAAATTACATCTGAGTAAATATTATATGGGTACGTACTCTTTTTCATTATCAGCTCTTCTTTTCAGTTCAGGTTTTCTGCGTCAGCAGATACGCGGAGATTCTTTTTGGATTTAGAACTATTTATATAAAAATCTCTACGTCCAATAGATTGTTCTTCTTTGTTATGTTCTATCTTTACAACGATAAAAATTGGATTATCCAGAATATCTCTTACCTGGTTTCTGTACTATCGGATTGACTTCATATACCGACATGCTACCTAAATTTATATTAGGTACAAGGTAATAAATTTACATATGTATTTATATTTGTAAATTTATTTATAATTACATAGGTATCTATCGGCTAGGTAACATATGGAATTTATTTGGAATGTTTATATTATTTGTCCCAAATACATTACCGGTGAAAAGGGTCAGATAGTGTTAGACTTCCTGCAGTAAGTAAACAAAACTTTTTCTCTATTTGAAAATAAATAGACAATAACTCCTTTGTTGACTTTATAAAAAGACATATTTATCACAACTATAAGTTAAGTTAACTATGCAGCTATTATCAATTCATGATTTTTCAGATTTTTGGATCTTCAAAGTTGTGTGCAACACATTATAGTAAAAGTTTTTTGTTTGTTTTTTTAATATATTTTAATTACTATGGTTGACATTCTACTTGTTGGACCGTCAAAATAAAAGTTTACAAATTATTGTAGCTAGGTCTGTTTGTTCCTAATAATTAGTCAGTGAAAAGGGCCAATGTTTCCAATAGATACCGCGTAAAATGTCGTTTTTTTATTTGGTAATAAATAGACAAATAAAATATTTAATAAATTTATCAAAATATATATTAAAACTTGAATTCAGCTTTTGTCAATTCGAAAAATTTATTTTAATTGCCTTATTCTTACTTACTTTCTTACTTAAAATGAGAAATTGTTAATAGAATGAATCTAACGACACATAAAAAATAATAATAACAAGAAAACAAAATCATACAATTTTTCTTTGGCTTTTCACAAATCGAGGAATACCTATATGAGAGACATTTCGGTAAGGAAGAGACCGTTTCAGCCGGTGACGCAATTCCATCCAGTTGTAAACAAAATTCGTATTTTTCACATTACGATCGTAATATGCATGCTATGATTAGTTGAAATGTGTCATTCGTTTCAGAAGACGTTTCTACAACTGGCTATAACCTCATATTTTTAAAAATATATATTTAACACCTATTTTTACGTTCTTTTTTTTTAGTTATTGAATTTATAGAAAAAAACGCTTCGTAGCGTGAATTCTGTGTTTACCAAATACCCGAAGAATTTTACAGATTGAAAATCGGACATTCCGTTCCGGAGAAATTCCGGAAATAAATTCTACTGTTTCCAACGCTTGACTGAAAGGGGTACATTTAGCCCTTCAAGATGCAGGCCATTCGACTAAGAGGAAAGACGGATAGGGCCATCCTATAAATATATGTATTGATGGATTAAGAATTCGACCCAGTGAGGAAGTAACCAATCTTGGAATAAGAACTGAAAGAGGATTCAATGTGACACCACATTTGGAATACTTAAGAAATAGGACGGCACTAGCCTTAAACGGTCTTAGCCACGTCGGTGGTGCATTTTGGGGCCTTAGATACCCGGCTACTATGACTATTTATAATGGAGTGATTCTGGGTATTCTGAGATACGGAACTCCCGCCTGGTACCAGAACCTCTCCCAGCGGCAGAAGTGCAGATTGGCGACCATCCAGCAAACCACTCTGCTCAGGTTAACCAAATATTACAGGAGTGTGTCTCATGAGGCGGCATAAGTTTTGGCAGGAGGAATACCAATCGACCTCTTCTAACTAGAAGGAGTGTTAAAGGATAAGTTCAAGAGAGGGGACACAGCTGGTCTTCCGGAGAACATTCGAGCGAGAATCACAGAAGAACCCAGAAAATGGAAAAATATTATTCGAGATCATTCTATAGAAACGTGGAACGGGCGGCGGGTGGCAACTTCGAAAGGTGCTACCTTGAGAAAATACTTTCCTACCGTTCAAGCACGTTTGTATGCGAAATGGATCCTCCCGGATTACTGGATATCACAATTCCTTACAGGACATGGGGGTTTCCGGGCTAAACTCCATAGCCTTGGTGTGGACATAGATCCCTTATGTCCTAGTTGTGAAATTCCAGAAACTGCTGAGCACATCATTATGAATTGCACAGCCTTTGAAGCTCTGACTCTGAGGGCCAAACTACTGAGGGAAACTGGACTCTATGTTCTTTCGGAGAATGATTTTCCTCAGCTAATCACTGAAGAAAACTACCCGCACTACAAAGCTTTTGTATACGGATGGAAGACTGCAATTGGCTCATCCCACTTCAACCTTAGTAGAAGAGGACAAATTTCTGGGAGGCCGCCGGACAGCGGAGGAGCTGGAGAAGACGGTGATATCATTGGAGCAGCCTAAGATTGGATTTTTAGTTACGTTGCCATACGATTATTGTAGTTATTGTTATTGTAGTTATTTTTATTGTAGTAATTGTTATTTTGCATACTTTGTTTTGTAATTATATATTGTTATTGTGTTTATGCTGTATATATTATAATGTTATATTGTAATTATAAGTATAAGTTGTGATATTTTGGCAATATTAAAAGTTAATATTGCCTAAACCTGTATTGCCTGAAGATAAGGTAGGGTGAACAATAAATAAATTAATTATGAAATATATAAAATAGATTACTAAAATAAAATAATAAAAAATAATTTTTAGAAAAAAAAACCGATTAAAAGATTAAAAACAAACTTGAACTAAAAAATAAAAAATAATATTTTAATTGCTTCGAAACAAAAACCATAAATGACAATCAACGAAATTATCGATACTTATATACCTATTCACAATTTATGATCAGTTATTTTTAGAGTCGGTGCCAGCCAAGAAGGGCAGTTTAATCTTGCCTTAGCAATAAACTTTCGAATGGCCGGAGACAGTGGTGTGGCGGTGATGAAACAGTAGGAGCATCTTTACAATTACCATTTCTTTTCAAATTCTGTTTGTTTTGGTTGACACCGACTCCAAAAATAACTGATCATAAATTGTGAATAGGTATATAAGTATCGATAATTTTAAATGGGAAAATTGAACACAAAATTGTAGTTGAAATCATTACGTACATTTTCATTAATGGGAATGTTGTTTGTCCATACATATAAAATCATTGATACAGAAAATTAAATGCCCGGTACCAATTTATCATATAACTTTCAACTGAACTGCGCTTTTTTGAATGGCTGAAAGAGAACTACGCGGAATTCGGAATTCACTAGCAACAAACGCCCAACTTCTTTCTCATTTTTCCACTTTGCAAATCAATTGTAACTTTTCGTTAATTGAAAGAATTTACAATAGCCACTGTAAAATTATTCAATCGAGTGAATAACTAACAATAAGTGACTGGTGTAACTATGGACTGGAAAGATAAACAATGAATGACGGGAAACCGGAATATAAATTAGACATGAAATTCTTTTAATTTGAGTTCGAGTTATAGAGGCGATGACTTCTAATAGTTCATTCAACCCTATTTTCAGTTCGACTTATTTACACAATTTTTAACATTTTTTATCTGAAACCGTCTGAGGTGAAATTTAAGTGTAATGCACTTCCGACCGTAGATTTTGTTCGATTTATTTAAGAATTAAGCTTATCGAAGTACGACACATCGAGAGTTGACTGTATATGTAAATTATTTTTGTTAATAATTTAGATTTAGTTACCATGGAGATTTTAGATTATCATAATTATAAATATGTTTAAAATGGAAGGTTATATAACAATGATTTTTATAAACTTTTTTTTGATTTTTCTTAAAAAGTGCTGAGTTGATTTCAAAATATTTTTTATGGGAACACCTCTGAAGTATGCCCTACCGATCTAAAAAAGAATCATCAAATTTGATTCAGAATTGACCGAGTAATCGCGTAACATACACACAAAAAAACAAAATGCCGCAGATCCTATTTTTCTATTCCAATCTGTTGCAGATATACGATAAATCAAAGACTTTTTCGAGGAAACCACGTTTTTTACCATAAAAGCTGTAATATTTCCATTTAGTTTCAATATTTTTCAAAGTTTACCACATTTTCGGACTAAGCATTAAATTTCCTATAATAGGAGAGTACATGTAACCTTAAATTTTACAAACTTGTTACTTGAAGAACTGCTTGATCTTCACTCACCGTTTTCGAAAAAACTATCCACAAAACTGCTAATCTCACAAAAACTTGAAAATTCAATTAGCTTTCGAATGATATGTTGAAAGTAATGATTCTGTTTCGATTTCATGGAGAAATTTACTTTTAAACCGAACAAACATAGTTCTCATTTGGCATACAAATCAGTTACTTGTGTAAATAAAACATTATGATAATGCCTCAATGGAAATGTGCATTTTAAACATAATACTCTTCATTGGAATAAAAAGCAAAGAATCTTAAATCTTTAATCTTTTATTAATTGAAATTTACAACTGTATTAGAAAACACATCCAGTAAATATGCTGTATACAATGTAATATGATAACATGTTTAAGACTTGTAGAGGAACTACCCGTTGGTTGTATGTTTAATAGCAAATAAAGGAAACTTTTCAATAAAGCGACACCAGATCAAAGGATCTTATGTTTTTACATATATTTATTGATTATTATTATTTAGGAATTATTTGATTACATTTTCAATGTAAGGTTTAAAACCCGATGATAATGAACACAGACCTCAATTTTGCCGTTAGCAAAAGAATACCACTTTTGGAGGTAAATTTTTTGGGTAGATGAGTCTGTTTTTATAAGGGCAGGCATTTCTGCCTATTCATGTATATCGTTGGTTAATATTTGTATTGCTTTCGAATAATCTGGAGGAGCACCATGACGTTGGAGAATCATATTTTGCCGAACTTCAGATGGAATATCGTGATGAAGTTGTGGTAGGATATTTTGTAACTAATCTGACTAATTCTCATCATTCAATCTGTTGGGCAGACTATGATTTTTCAACACTATTGGGCAGCAATACAAAGATGAATAAACCAACGATACCCTAGCAACGAGGGAGAAAAGACAGGGACCCGAAAAGAGAAATTGGAAGAAAGAAGATAGGAAGTGCCACGGGTGTGGGAAGGCAGCCATCTGGTAGCGCAATGCCCTCGCACCAGGTGCTTCGAGTGTGTTACAGAAGGGCACATTGCTAGACAGTGTCCGTATATGAGCAGGAGGAACCAGGTCGAGCAGATGGAGGTTAATGCATAGAGAGCAGACACCTGTCGGAGACGGAAGGAGGGTGTGAAACGTCAGAAACAGAGGAGGAGGGAAGCGAACCGGGAGATGGACGACTGGTGGCAGGCAAGAATGTACGGAGGAGCGGAGAGCGACGAGCGGTGGTCGAGAGGTGGGACCGGGATGAAGAATGAGGAGAATGCAAGAGGAGGGGCGACCACATAGTTGTCAATAGTGGATGTGGTATTTTGCCCATAATTAGAGTGGGGAGCGAAGTGAGATGTCTGGTAGATACAGGCAGTTCAAACACAATAATGTGTCGGGAAACAATAAGATCATGGTGTAAAGGAGAGAGAGCATCGCGGGTACAAACGTGTGGGTGTAAATTGATCACATTAAGCGGTCCGTGTGGAGTAGAGGGGAAAGCGGATATTTCGTTGGATAGATGGGGGGTTGGAAGAGGACTTTTAAGAGTACACGTAGTGGAGAACATGCCGCGTGAATACGGTGGGATAATAGGGTGTGACCTGTTAACAAAGATTGGGGCGAAAAAAAAAAGTAGTGGGAAGAGATGGTCGATCGTGATGGGAGGGAGGGAGTATCGGTGTGACAAGGTGAAGAAGTCAGATCTGGTGATGGTGGGAGTCGTAACCCGGGAGGTAGATTGGCGACTAACGTTGAAGGGAGAATTTTCGGATATATTTTACAAAGAAGAGGATGCGTTGAGTGCAACCGGGGAAACGGTACATGAAATCCCGTTGAAACAGGAACGCGTTACCTACCTATGGGCAACCTACCACATCCACTATTGACAACTATGTGGTCGCCCCTCCTCTTGCATTCTCCTCATTCTTCATCCCGGTCCCACCTCTCGACCACCGCTCGTCGCTCTCCGCTCCTCCGAACATTCTTGCCTGCCACCAGTCGTCCATCTCCCGGTTCGCTTCCCTCCGCCTCTGTTTCTGACGTTTCATTGCTAGACAGTGTCCGTATATGAGCAGGAGGAACCAGGTCGAGCAGATGGAGGTTAATGCACAGAGAGCAGACACCTGTTGGAGACGGAAGGAGGGTGTGAAACGTCAGAAACAGAGGAGGAGTGAAGCGAACCGGGATATGGACGACTGGTGGCAGGCAAGAATGTTCGGAGGAGCGGAGAGCGACGAGCGGTGGTCGAGAGGTGGGACCGGGATGAAGAATGAGGAGAATGCTAGAGGAGGGGCGACCACATAGTTGTCAATAGTGGATGTGGTATTTTGCCCATAATTAGAGTGGGGAGCGAAGTGAGATGTCTGGTAGATACAGGCAGTTCAAACACAATAATGTGTCGGGAAACAATAAGATCATGGTGTAAAGGAGAGAGAGCATCGCGGGTACAAATGTGTGGGTGTAAATTGATCACATTAAGCGGTCCGTGTGGAGTAGAGGGGAAAGCGGATATTTCGTTGGATAGATGGGGGGTTGGGAGAGGACTTTTAAGAGTACACGTAGTGGAGAACATGCCGCGTGAATACGGTGGGATAATAGGGTGTGACCTGTTAACAAAGATTGGGGCGGAAATAAAAAGTAGTGGGAAGAGATGGTCGATCGTGATGGGAGGGAGGGAGTATCGGTGTGACAAGGTGAAGAAGTCAGATCTGGTGATGGTGGGAGTCGTAACCCGGGAGGTAGATTGGCGACTAACGTTGAAGGGAGAATTTTCGGATATATTTTACAAAGAAGAGGATGCGTTGAGTGCAACCGGGGAAACGGTACATGAAATCCCGTTGAAACAGGAACGCGTTACCTACCTATGGGCAACCTACCACATCCACTATTGACAACTATATGGTCGCCCCTCCTCTTGCATTCTCCTCATTCTTCATCCCGGTCCCACCTCTCGACCACCGCTCGTCGCTCTCCGCTCCTCCGAACATTCTTGCCTGCCACCAGTCGTCCATCTCCCGGTTCGCTTCCCACCTCCTCTGTTTCTGACGTTTCACACCCTCCTTCCGTCTCCGACAGGTGTCTGCTCTCTGTGCATTAACCTCCATCTGCTCGACCTGGTTCCTCCTGCTCATATACGGACACTGTCTAGCAATGTGCCCTTCTGTAACACACTCGAAGCACCTGGTGCGAGGGCATTGCGCTACCAGATGGCCTGCCTTCCCACACCCGTGGCACTTCCTTTATTCTTTCCTCCAATTTCTCTTTTCGGGTCCCTGTCTTTTCTCCCTCGTTGCTAGCCGCTGTCGTCCTCTGAACACCCTGTCTCGCCCTCTCCACGGGTCCCCTTGATATTGCCTGTTCCTGTTGCCATCTATGCGACGATAGGTCACCTTACTCCATCCTCCTTCAGCTACCTCTTCCTTCCTCTCCTCTTCTTCCCTAGCGCTGGAGTCCACCATTTCCCTGGCGCAGTCAATGAAGTTCTTGTCTCTGGGGAGTCCTTCCCTCTTGCCAGTTTCCTTCGCTAATTGTACCTTCAGGATCGTTGATAGGAACGCCATCCTCGCCTCAACTTCCGCCGCTTCCGTGGTTTCTCTCATCTTGTCGGTTATCCTGTTGAAGTGCCCCAACAATTTACCTGCGAATTGTCAAATTGACTGATGCGGCCTCCTCATTTCTCTGAACATACGGAAGATATCTTCTTCCGGGGTCCATCGCCCATCTCCGAACGCCTTTTTGAGTCTATCTTTGATTACAAGCCAGGGAGTATCTTCATCCGCCTGGATCACATTCAGTGTGCTGCGTTTGACTCGACACACTCCGTTTTCAAAGCACACGCGTCCAATGGATCCAACAGGTTTTCAGCTGCTTTTGCCTCAATCCGAGCCATCACTCTATCACCTCTCTTAAGGAAGTGATTTAATTCTCCTATCTCCCCGTCATACTTTTCTATATCCGAAATTGCTTTCCTCAAATCCTGTGAAGTCGCTGTCTTGATTTTAAGCAATTCCAGGGCATTCGCCTGTGCTGCCGCCATGTTAGCGTGAGCTGCTGCCAACGTTTCTGGTGGTAGAGGTTGTAACTCCGACTGTACTTCAAATGCAGGGGGTTTTAGAATATTATTAGCAGCCATTCACTATCTTCCCCAATTGCCAACGAAAATGACAAATATGAGCGCAGCGAAGGATACAAAAAAGTTTTTAGAGGGATACAAAAAAAAAATGCTTACCCAGAAACATATGTTCGAACGATCCCGGGTTTCGGCACCAGTTAAGTTCCTTTAGACGAGAAACAAAAAAAAAAAAAGGAAAATAAGGAGCGAAATAATACTCACAAGTGCTGGATAAAGACTGACTTTATTGCTGTAATAATCCTCTATATATACATTTATCAGTGTTTATATCCCTAAATAGGATTAAGTACAAGATTAAGTTGTATATTACTTCCCTCCTCACCATAACTTATATATAGATGGTTTGCAAGATTAGAAGCTGTCGAAGTTGTATATAAACATTACGGCAAAGTTTTGGAGTCTATTAAAAACCATGACCTGTCAGCGCCTTAAACTGAGAGTGAGGCCAGATCCGTTTTGAAAAATATAGGGAAACTTGAGTTCATCGTTTTGGCATGTTTTTTTTGAAAAAGATCATTCTTGGCAATGAGTTTTCTCAGAGAAAAGATGTTACACTAGATTTGGCTGACTGGAACCTTCAAGGTCTTATATAGAGTTTGCTCCATCTGAGGCCTTTACTGAAGGGTGAAAACTATATAAAAATTATGAATAAAGTAAAAAAGTATGAATGATCTACCCTCTGAGTTCTCAGTAAAAAGGAAAAAGAAAAAAATACCTGATGAGTTTTGTGGTGAAGAAGCTCCGACAAGTGCTCAGAATGTGTGTCAAGTAGCTATATTAGAGGCTATTGACCGGATGATTATGGAACTTAGTGACAGGTTTAAGACTTTGGACAACATAAACAGCAAGTTTGGATTTTGGAATGGAGTTCGAATCAGAGAATTGCAAGTAAAAGATCTAAAAATGAAAGCAGAAGAATTGGCAAACATCTACACTGCGGATCTCAACAAGGAAGAATTCAAATTTGAAATAGAAAGTTTCAAACACCACGCTTTATCAGTTGAAGAAAAATGTCTCATTTATAAAACTAAATTGGAGAAAGGCTACCCTTAAGAAAGGCATAATTTAAAAAAAAAAATCCTAATTAATTAAAAGGAATAATAAATATATATTTATATAATCAGTTAATAAGCAGATAACTTCTAAATTATTGAAATTTTTCAGCTCCTAGAGCTTTGGTAAAAAGATCAGCAATATTATTCTTAGAACTAACGTATTAAATTCTGATGACATTATTTAAGCACAGATGTTTGATGAAACGAAATTTAATTTCTATGTATTTTCTCGTTTTGTATTTGAAAAGGTATTTGCTAAAGATATTGCACTAGCATTATCTATTTTAAGAATTGCTTTCATTTCATCAAGCTCTTGCGAAGATGCACTGATTCTTGAGCAGCAAATCCAGCAGCAATGTATTCAGCTTCCATTGTGGATTGGGCGACACATCTCTACTTCTTCGAATACCATGCGATAGAATTTCAAGCGTGAAATCATTTAGATCCGCTGACACTTCCTCTCGAGTCAGTTTGATCAGCTCCCCAGTCTGCATCACTCATACCTTCCAAGCCTCCTTTGCCTTTAATAATAGGAAGTGGAAGATCTTTCGAAAAATTTATTTATCGTAGAAATCTTAAACCAGCTTTCCATGTCTGACTCGTTGGCTTGTCCAAATATCTGCTTAAATATGACACAGAGAATGCAATATCTGGTCTTTTTGTTATAGACAGGTACATTAGAATAAAGATCAGTCTCCTATATGGCACGCCCCTTATAATATCCTGACTTTCATCTACTTTGAAATTAACTTCCATCGGTGTTGATATCGCTCTACACACTTCCATTCCAAATTCTTGCAACAAACGTTTTATCATTTTAGACTGAGGTAAATGTAATCCAATTTTTTATGTTTAATTTCCATTCCTAAAAACGATTTGGGACAACCTAAATTCTAAATTAAAATTCTCCTGCAGGTCCATTAATTAAATTCACATTTTCTTCTGTCCCGGCCAGTATTGCATCGTCTACGAATAGAACCATGTAAATATCTTTGTAGTATAGACAATAATCATAATCTGATCGATTAAATCCCAGATTTTTCATCACATTAGAAAATTTATTGTTCCCACATTTTGGAGCAGAGGTGCATAGAAAACTCCCATTCTTCTTAAGGAACTTGAAAACCACGAGACACAAGCCTAGCTTTCTTCGTGCCATCTTCTTTGATTCTAAACACCCAACGTGTTTCTATAGCTTTCGTTCCTTCAGGTAATTTTGCAGGTGTCCATGTTTTGCGTTTCTCGTGCGACTCCAATTCCGAATTTATTGCACTTTTCCATTCTTCTGATTCTATAGCCTGCTCGAATGTCTTCAACGGTTGACGATAGAAAACATTATGCTATGTACAGCTCGTTGTCATCCAAATATCCGGGTTGGTTGTTTCTTCTTTTTGTGGTAATTATTTCCTCTTGTACATTGGTATCTGTAAAATCTTCTTGCAAATTATTCTCCACCACATGTTCGCTGTCTTCATCAGTTTATACTATCTTATTGTCTTCGTCAATAGTCATAACTGGATTATTCACTTGGATTGGCTCTACACTTTCTTGAGAATTGTCTTCAATTGCATTTTTATCTTTGTATTCCATTTCACACTCATCAAATCTTACATCTCTTGACTTAATTATTTTCTTTGTTGTGGCAGCCACAACCTGTAGCCGCCTCCACAGAAACCAACTATTACCGCGCGAACAGTTCGGGGCTCAAACTTCCCAGGCTTAGGTGTCAATTTATGTCATGCTCGACAGCCAAATATTTTTAATTTGGATAGATCATTTCGTCCATTCCACAGATCCGAGGGAGTTTTACCTTTAGGTAAAACTGAGGTTGGAGATCTATTTGTCTCATAAACTGTACATTTTAATGCTTCTCCCCTTAAAAATTTTGGAACTCCAGAGTCGATTAATTTAGTTCTTAATTTTGAAAGAAGAACCCCGTTCATCCTTTCACATCTGCCATTCATTTGGAGAGAATGGCTGATGGTGTACTCCATGAGAATGTCATTTCTTTCAATAAAATTTAAAAGATACTTAGATTTTGCTTCACCACCACAGTCACATCTGCGCTTGACGCTTAATCCAAACCGAGATTTTATTTCCCTGACATATGTTATCAAATTTTCAGCTGCTTCACTTTTATGTTTCAACAGTTTGACAACAACAAAATAAAAATAATCGTCCAATATAATTTGAAAATATCTCTCCCCGTTGAGTGTACTCGGTGTGATGGGACCAACTAAATCACTAGAAATAAGACTTACTATTTCTGTTGCAGGCTTGTTGTTCTCATAAAACGGTATCTTTCTTGCCATTCCTTCAGCTCATGATTCACATAATTTGCTCGGTCTAGGTAAACGCAATTGTGAGAGTCCATCATTTGAAATATGGCCCATTCTTCTATGCCACAAGTCCCCTTTATCGATAGTTCATAGTGGTCGAAAAAGACCATTATGAGGTTTGAAAAACAAAAAAGGATTATTCTTAATGTAAACTGTAGTACTTGATTTATCTGTAAGTATTTTTGCTCCACGGCTAGCAATTTTTGATGATGAAAGCAAATTATGTTTCATACCTGTTCTATTATGAGAGTTGTGTCGTCATTTGCTTGGTCCACGTCCCCTGGTTTGGCCGCGCCCCCTAAAATTTTTAGGACAGTTTGCTTGGAAGTGTGAATCCCCACGTCGAAAGCAACAATTGTGGGCTTTAAGACCTCTCTCAGGAGTATCTTGACACTTAATTTTCAATTTATGGTCCAAAAGACGCGCCTTTACAAAGTCCATTTTAATGTTTTCAACTGTTTCTAAAGCATTTACCACTGTATTGTAATATTCAGGAAGTGAAAGAAGCAAATGGTATATTTTGTCACTTTCGTCTAATGTAGAACCTACATCACTCAGTTCTCTGGTAATTTTATCAAAATTAAGAAAATGGTCTTCCTAATTTTCATATCGTTCACTTTTTAAATTTACAAGTTTTCTCCATAACGTTAATTTAGTAAAAGAACTAGACGTGGGAAATACGTCCTTTAAAGCTTGAAGCATTTGTTTTGATGTTTGACAATCTTGAATAATATCAAGATGTTTATCGGACAGTCCTTGAATGATAATGGCTTTTTCTCTGGCATCATTAACAAGAAACATTTCCTTTTCTGCCGCCTCCGTTGTTAGGTATTTTTCGATTACCTTAGCTAATTGTTCCTTTTCAAGAATTGCCTTGATTCTAAACTTCCAATTAGAGAAATTATTCGACTAAAGTAAAGGGACAGTAAACACCGATATTTTTAAACACAAGACACATGGGCCGTTTTCGATTGATTTTCACGCACGTTTGAGTTCTGGGCCCGTAACCTGTTGAATATCTACACCTTTATGGTAATTTTGCGAGTATACAAATAAAACACACATTTGTTCATAGTTAATTTATTAATTAGTACAACGAACGGAATAACTCAGAACTCACATGATACAAACATAAGCAAGCTCAAGTAACAACTAGGGAGGTAAGTCGTACCAACAAAAAAACAAACAAACAAAGAAGCAGTCGTACCTACTCACTTTTATCAACTACAAAAACTCCCTATCATCAACTATCCTTGACAGTGAAAACACCCCCCTTTTTTCTCCTCTTTCAGACAAATGTTCATCCACTAATTTAGTGGCCCTAATTCTTGGTTTTCTTCTAACTTTTCTCGTAATATGTCTTTCAAAATTGGAGAAAAATTTTCCTTATTTATCCTGTTCTCTCTATATATTCCAAGTTTTTCTCGTTCCGTACCTTTTAATAGAATCTTGGACTGTTGAATGAGGTCTGGTTACTTCTCTTAGCGACCGTAACTCATTATGTAGGCGTAAAATAATTTGTGTTTCCTCTTCTGTCGTCTATCTGGTTTTGCGTCCCATTTTCAATTAACAAGCAGTAATAATATGCACTAATAATCGCTACAGCTTTACAAATGATGTCAATGTAAAGACTGATTGCAGGTTATCCTAAAAATATTAAGACAGGGGGTAGAAACAACGGTTAAAGTATAGTGTACGAATACTTTTGACTCATAGCAATGAGGCATCTTATTATAATGTATAAGATACTAAATATTCAGTTAATTATCTCAAGAAACACTAATAACTCTATTCTTTAATCATGAGTGCAATATTATACGTGTTTAAATTTAATAAAACCGAAATAAAACTTATACTAGTGTTCGAATACTTTTGACTTTGGCTGTATATTTTAGTAGGAGAGTGTATAAGTAATTGTATAAGTTAAGAAAGTTAGTTTTGTGAATAGTGCCAAATTGGTTGCAAATATGATTTTCTTTAATGATATATATAGAACACAAAATGTACTAAAAGTAACGGTTTTCGGGTTATTTGATCAAATGACTAAGAACAAACGATTTTCAACCCTTTCCCCCTATGCCATTTTGTTACGGCCTCGGCTCTTGGACTAATATTATTATCAATATTTTTTCGCGCTTTAGCCGTTTTGCTCCACTGTGTGACAAAAGTTCCAAATACTTGGTATATTACCTCACTTTTCTTATTTCTCTTTTTCCAACCATTATTCCCTAGTGTCTCACGCAATATAAAGGAAGTCATCCCGGAAGTGGAATGAGCACGTTCACGGGCCTAGTTAGGGCGCTAGTAGAGGTCCCAAGGGTAGGATCTTGAGTCATATAACATCATCAAACGAGATACAGCATCTTGCCCAGGTTTGAGCTCGGAAATGCGAGCTACAGATCCGGAGAGAGGGGAGCTGTTCATTCCCTTGATCACAACGTCAGTGGCTTGAGATGTGAGGTCCACTTAGAACGTTGCGAATTATAATTTAGGCAGGCGTTGTTAAGTATGCCACCCTGAGGACTCCTAGGCTATAGAGGAAGGGAGTTAGGCTGCAAAGCGGCTTTGCCGGCTTATCGGCACGGATATTAAGAAGAGAATCGTAAAAATGCTCTGCTTGAGTACGCAGAATGATTGCGAACAAGGCGTTTTGCAACTCGGAGACGGCCAAGAGGCCAACTGAAAGCGGTTTGGATATTTTGCGAGATCGAAAATTAGATACGAAACGGTTTATCCACGCTGCGGTACGTTGAAAACGAAGGAAAGAAGAACCGAGCGGAAAATTGCTCAAAGATAAAATCAGGTTGTAATGCGATGAGCGAGATTGGATTAACATTAAGCTCCGGAATAGTTGCGATGTTTAAGTCAGCGTCAGAATAGGGAGGAGGCCATTGCTCCCGACAATTGGTCAAAAGGGAGGGACCTTGAGTCCATAAACAGAAATTTTTGGTCTGCGCGTATTGAGTAGAGCCCATATCGGTAGGATTAGCGACAGAAGAAGTATCAGGAAAACCTACTAGGGAGAATTTGTCAAACATTGAAATTTTAGATTGTACAGACCTTTTGATATCTACAACTGGTGGTTTTAAAAAAGTAGGTTTAATATGATTCGATACCGGAATTTTATGTATTACACAATTTTGGTTACTTTGTACACATACTGGTTTCTTATTATCTTTATTTTTAACAGGAAAGAATTTAGGAAAATCTTGATTGGCTAAAGAATCGCGGCTGTTGGAGGATGAGATGTAGTTAACCTCTTCAGTAAGAGAAACAAAAGACTTTTTATCCGATGAATCACTAGTACCATTTGTATCAGCACCACCTATTTTATCGATGTCATTAATTTTTTAAACTTGATTTGAGTTTAAAGAATCATCCTGATTATCAATTTGTATTTCCTGGGGAACTATCACTATTATATATCACTATTACCATTTAGCCTGTGACTTCATGTATTAGTCTTAATAAAAGGGTCAATGTTTTCTGGAATGCCAGAATCAGTTTAGTCCTTGTGGTCTGCATTCTCGGGTTGATTGTTGAACGGACATTAACGGAGTGGTTGACTGATTTCGAGTTAGAGAAAAGAGAAAAAAATTCAGGCCATTTTTCTATGTCGCCTGAGAAAGTTGGTAAATGAATTGGTGGTAATGAGAAACTACCCTGAGAACCCTGACTATGGCTGGTAACTGGAGTAGAGGTTATAATAGGTTCTTCTTTTTTAGTTGTAAATATTTAGATTTGATTTTAGTTAACACGCTATTAAAAGCAATTGCAGGGGCTTGAGTATCCACATGATTTTGTTTCGATAAGAGAGCATTAACCTCCTCAAATTTGACTTGAAGGGAGGGCAAATCTTCAAAATGCGCCTGGACAGTAAAAATATCTGAAAGAGTGGAACATTTAATTCATCTCATCTGCTAGTAATATCCGCGAAAACAGTTTCTTTTTTTGATAACAATTCGGATTGAAGTATGAGATTTTTATCTTCTGCAAGCATTGTGAAAATTGTAGTGTAGAAATAAGAAAGAAATTGTAATATATACAATAGAGTAAAAATAAAAAGAGAAAATGCTGCAAACATAATTACTTTAATTATACATTTAATATAACAGACGCCTAAAAAAAATCAAAATGGTGGGGATAGAATACGAAATGATATACGAGAGAGTAACCAGCCGACAGTTGTGACGTCAGACCACGGTCATTTAAATCTAACTTATGAAGTAAGAAAAATGTCTGCCGAAAGCGTCGGTTGTAAATGCTTAAATTAGCTACAAATAGGAAATTTGAACAAAAAATGGGAAAGATTTCTAAATATTTAAGAATTTCAACGGGAGAATTACTGAAATAATTATTACAATGAAATGAAACAAATTTTACTTGCAAGGAGTGGAAAATCAATCGCTCCAAAACTGCGAATAAATTTATTTTAGAGTTTAATGCGACGCAGAGTGGGCCAAAATATTGAAATGTGAGCAAAATGCCGCACTGTGGAACAAAATCCGGCCCGGAGGACCAAAATGTTTAGACAAAGACTGGGAATTGTACTTATTTAATTCCGAAAGAAGCGGAACTTCCTCAGAAATTTAACAAGACTCTGGAGAGTGGATTGTATATAATATTCCTAAAATAAGGGTCGCAATTTTGAAGAGATAATGATTAGAAGAAATCTAAACCAATTATAATCACATAAAAATTTTGATAGATGGCGTGAATGTGCCTTACACATCTGCCTAGATACAAAGAGCACCGATAAACATATATTTAATAAGACAGATATACATACCCACTGATCCAATTTTTACATCCTAGTCATAAAAATTAAAAACAAAAATTACGTGACCAAACTTTAGTTTCTGTAGAACCAAAAATAACACATAAATTCATCCCCTGAACACATATGGTCGAAGCCGGGATTTATACTAATAACACTTTTTCCTAGAAACAATCACTTCAATATGAACTTTCACAGAGATCCTAGTTCAGTAGAGGTTTTTTTGAAAGACCAAGAGAAATGAAGATAAGTTAGATTAACGAGACAACTAATTTTGAAAATTTTATTACTTAACGAAATAATAATCCTCCATAAACTAGCAAGCATCATTAGTAAAGTTAAAAGGGTTTCACAAAATTTTGGCATACAATTTAGCTTTATAAAAAAAATATTTTAATTGAACTTCAAAACCGTGTTATTAACTCCAGAAAAGAGCAAGTTCAAGGACGTGTACAGATCCTGGTAATGAAATATTCGACATGAAATCAGTTTCATGTAATGAAACATTCACACAGATTCGGTAATGAAATCAGTTTCACAACCTTATGCTACATTTATTTAGATATTTAAAAATAATGAAAATTATTTTTTTTAAAGTCATCGAATTTTAGGGTTTTCCACTTTCGCCACACTGTGTGGCGTGAGAGTGTGGATGAAGTAATGATGGTAGAAAGAAGGAAATAAGAAAAGTGAAGTAATATTCCAAAGAAAATTAATCCAATTGAACAATTCCACGAGAAGCAGATGCAAAAGTTCGAGAAATGGGAAAATCAGCACCTGAGCAAACATGAACTCATTACGTGGAATGAAGAAGGAGTTCGGTTTTTCCTATATATTATTTTATTATTATTATTATATATTATTTTATTATTAAAACCACAGCTATTATTTCGGTTTTTATTAATATATTTTATTTTTTGTCTGCCCAGAAATATATAAAATTTCAAATTTCAAATGCTGATATGCTGGATATGTAGACAAAAATGCGATTATAATTCGGAATTCGTACAAATCTTTTTTTAAAGACAAAATATGCAAAATAAATATAACTCTAATTGATTCCAAATGCCTCAAAACATTTTGATGATATTAGTTTTAGTTGGCTAGGAAAAATATGCAAATGCATTATGTCACAGCCCTAGTGATAAACAACAAATCTGCCAATTAAAAATCTTAACCCTTTAACAGGCAATGTATCCTGGAGGAAACACATATTTAATGCCTTTTGCTCAATAAATGACGTAATATCCGACGCATTATCCTGCTCATTATCGTCTAATATCCTTTATTCAACCTTAAATTTCATGATATATATGTGGGGGTTAGCGTGGCTATAGCCCTTCAAAGGAAAAAAAAAGAAGAAACAAATTCAAAAATTCCCGGCCTGCTCGTTAAAGGGTTAATATAAATTGTAATTACCTATTCAGTTTTGCACATACTTCTAATCATACAAGCATGATTGTAAATACTTCATATCACCTCTTCAAAATCCAGAAAAAAAAACATTGCATGTGAAATATTAAAAGCTCATTTTACTACAATTTATAGAATGTATATAATAACTTATTTAGAATACTATTCTAAAGATCAGCGTTTATTAGTGCAGTAGACCCAATGTGTAAACTACCATTCATCAGGCGCTCTCCAAGATTTACCAATGGACAGTTGCCGAAAGAGGTCCTGGTACTGCCTACTCACATAACTACACATACTTACTTAACCCTAAACATTCATTTTTTATTTCTATTTACTCTCTCTTCCTCTTTCAACATGGAATGCGTTCCTTCCACTTTGCAATATCCAGTATAGTTACAAAATTTTAAGAGTTAGAAATGTCTGGGAAACTCCCTTCACAAATTCTTAAACTTCCTTAGAGAAACTCCCTTTCCCCATGAAGTTCACCCATTCAGGAAAAACCATAGGGATGTTATACAAATAGAACCACACTCTTGCGAGCAAAACCGATATAGCACCTCTTTACAAGTTACAATAGAATAATCTCTATACCCCACTTCTAATCCATATTAGATATATTCCAGTCAAATAGTACGTTTTGGCATGCAAAAGGTTGGATGGTTCTGATTTTTTAATAAGTTGTTAGTGCTAACAATACTACATATACTAAAATCAAATTTTTGAACGTCACGCCACCGCTCCCTATTTGTTAAAACATTAGGTAGCGTCAAACCGTCAAAAATATCGACCTCTACTACGTTTCAGCTAAATTTCTGCTGAACGGTTCGTTTTTCAAAGAAGGTTATTTTCATAATATATATATATTTTTTTTTTTGGCTGTGCCCTTTATCTCCTAAATAACGATGATAATTAAATTAAATTCAACCGTTTAGCAGAAGCAGAGAAAAAGTAAAAATGTTTGACAGTTTGACGCTCCGAGTAATTCTTAAATCCCTGAAACCTTATCCACAAGCAGATGCAATAAAAGAAGAATTGAAACTCAAGGGCTTTGAAGTCTGCCGAATAGTCTATTTGAAAAACAATCGAAACTAGCAAGGTGCAACACATATAGCATTTAAAGTTTGGTGAGAAACGCAAATTAAAATGCATCAAGCCTAGGCAAATGTGCAGTAAGTGCCATAAAAGTCACTCCCCAACTACAATGGTTGCGAGGTATAGACACAACAACGCTCAGATAGTCAGAGCCAAAATAGTCAATGAAAGAGTCTTTTTCGCCCTAATGTCTTTACAACCTCAGGTTGTAACAGAATCTTATCGCATAAAACTCAACCTATAATCCATTTTCCACTGGTTTTTTAGTAATTCTTCTCAAGTAAAACTCCTACTGATACTATCCTTTAAGTATCAGATTCCTAATACTTAAGTTACTGCAATTAAATTTGTATCAAAGCACCTATGTATCCGACCGGTATTTATTTCTAGCATGTACCGGCTCTAGCTGACATAGTTTTGAAATATTTAAAAATAAGGCACTGAAACTAGTGTAGGTGCTGTAGAAGCAAACAATATCAAAATCATAAACGAGGGCCTCACTAATCTAGCTGCTACTTTCTCAACCACGTATTACGTAAATTTAAATCAATCAACATGCTATAAAGTAGTGTAAGGTTTTTTAGTTTTTTGTATGGGGGAAGGTGTCAATTAGTAAACCTCTTGAGAAAAAAATCTTACATAGGTAAAGTATGTCGATCAAACTTTTCAAAAAAATTTATTGAATGCTGGGCACACTGAACATGTTAAAATTATTATTATTTATTCCGGACGCCAATGATTGATTGTTGGATGATGTTAAAAGAATGTAAGATTATATGGATATGTATTTCAAAACTGTAAATAATTACAGAGTTTAAACAAATAAATTTAAATTAAAGAATATTGAAGTGCTACCAATAGGTAGTTGCTTCACAAGCAATTGTGATTTTATTTTTTTTTTTTGTCATTATCACATTTACTGGATGTATGTTTTTATGGTACAGTTGTAAATTTCAACATATAAATATATAAAAAAAAAAGAAGAAAATCAAGTAAAATTTAATCATTTATTTGAACCATTAAAATATTTAATTTTTGTGACTAACATGGAATTTAAATAATATAAGTAATCACTACTTATCTTAACTAGTTTAAGTAATTTGTTTCCTTATGGATTCTATGTAAAATGAATACTAGGTATCCCAAAATAGTTTGTAAACATAATCTTAGTTGGTGACCTGGCCAGGGATACGTTAAATTGTCTTTGTTGCATTCACTGATTTCCTGCTTTCTTCTTATCCTTTCTCCATTCCCTGCATATCAAACGATAATTGGTGGATCACTTTACAATTTCAGACGATCTCCCACCTGATAAACTAAACACAGCACAATCAAAACTATCTGCTGACCACATGTGTTATAATTGTACATTATAATTATTCTTAAGGGGCAATGGCCCCAGAATAAAATGTATTTTTCATTTCATTTTCATGTGTGGGCCTGCACCTCCTGTTCCCTCCAAAATTGTCTCACCCCCACCTTTCTTCTTTCCCTCACCCCTCCTTTCTTCTTTGTATTACCAATTAATTTATGGTTTGATAATTTTATCATAATTTCCTACTAAATTTATTGAACAAGTTAATTATGACCCAAATTTATTTAAATTCCATGTGAGTATGGACAAGAATTTCCTAAAAAAATTTAGACCACTTACAGTTGTAGCTAACATTAATAACATAATACTTATTATTTCGTAATTATATTATATTTTAATGATTATATAGTAAAAAACGGGTAATACCGCTGCTTCTCTATAAGGTCGGTATGGATTGGGTCTGATCAAAGCATCCTCAGTACACATATGACAATCATTTTCAAATTTGTCAAGTCTTTTCTTCAATCTTACTATTGCCTCAGTTTTAAGTATATGGGTCTGCTGGGCAAACTTGTCGAGCCAGTCCGGAACAAAACCTTAAAAAAAATAATAATAAATAATAATAACTTAAAAGGTAACATTTTACAATGTCATCATTAGATTTACATTGAAGATCAAAATAAATTTTCATATTTTAATAATAATATGATAATAATAATCTTAGTGATATAGTAATCATTGGTATTCCTTCTATCATATGAGTGATTCAGGAACCATTGGCATTCTTTGTATATATGTCATATGATTTAAAGGTTACAGATCAATGCTGTTATAATGTTAAAACCATTGTACAATTTTAGTTCAATAAAGCCTTACTTTCTAATGGGGTTTAATTCTATTATATTCTATTACAATTTATTGAACTAAAAATAATTAAAATCAGTGTACTAAATAAAAATGGAAAAGTTTTTGAAACCAGACAGATTGGATATTGAGCCTGGCTCTACTTCATCATCTAACCAATGGAAACACTGGATCAAAACAATTGAGCAGTTTATTTTAACCATCAAAGCAGAAGAAAACGAAAAAATCATGCTTCTTAATAATCATGTGTTTGCAAATATCTACCAGTTTATGAATGAATCCAAAACCTATGCCTCTGCTATAAAAACTCTCACTGGTCTCTACATTGAACCAATTAATGAAATTTATGCTCGCCACCGCCTCGCAACACGCTCAAAGCAGCCAGGTGAGACAATAGATCAATTTTTGCAGGCATTTAAATTACTTGGTAAGGATTGTAAATTTAAAGCAGTTTCGGCTGAACTATATTGTGAAGAATCCATTCGTGATTCTTTTATTTGTGGGCTCAGTTCCTCTATAATTCGCCAAAGGCTTTTGGAAAATACCTCATTAACCTTAAAAGAAGCTTTTGATCAAGCTAGAGTGCTGTAGGCTGCACAAAAACACTCAGCTTCATATTTATCCTTGGAATCTTCAAAAAAACCTTCAAGTGAATTTCAAAAAGAGGATACTTCTGCTGCAGCCATCTCCACTCCCCAGAAATGTTATTTTTGTTCGTACAGAAGGCATATACGTAAAGTTTGCCCAGCTAGAAATGCTACCTGTGATTCTTGAGGGAAACAGGGCCACTATTCTAAAGTATGTAGGTCTGTGGGAAAGCCTCTGAACGCTACCAATTCTGAGGAAACAACTATCTCTGTCCTTGCTGCTTCCCTGACTTCTCTCTCCAAAGCAGTAGTTAAAATTACAGTAAATGGAATCCCTGCTGAAGCTCTGATTGATACAGGTAGCAATACCTTGGGAGAAACTTTTTTTCTAGATTTCCACATTTTTTAGAAGATCGCTCTCAATACTCATTATTAATGAGATAGATCGGAATGATATTTTTTAAAATTTCGAATCCACCAATTTTTGAAAAAAATCAATGATAATATACATAAAAATAAAATACTATCGAAAAGTAATAAATTAGTAATTTTCTTTTGGTAATATTTTGTTTTATTTTCGTTCCTAAACTACCTACCTATGCATGAATGTCATAAATTTCTTAACATTTAGATGGAATCCAATAAAATTGGTAAGAGCTGGAGCCTAAATATTAGATAATAAAGTTGTAAATAAGCCTGAGGTGGAACTACCCCGGGATGAAGGTGGTGGGGGGAGAGCCGAGCGAACTGGAGCCAGGGGAACCTTGCGGCATTAGTGCCTTTGCCCCTTCTATTATATTCTGTATTCTGTGCATATAATAGACGAGGGAATAACGGCATATAATGCAAAATTTTCGGACGTTATGATCAAAATTACTGAAAACCGATGGTTGCCAACCGGGATCGCGGTGCAGCATATCAAAAATGAATAAACGAATTTCAAAATATTGAAAATTTAAGCTAAATGATCGAGTTTGATGTTTTCTGTGTATTTTTGATCACAGATTTGAATGGTGCCATCGTCATATCTATTCTAATCACCCTTGTCCAATAAACTGCATAACAAATACAGAGAGTCACATTAGCGTGAAAGAAAATGACTAAACCAATATAGCTCCTAAACGATAGGTTCTAGCGACCAATGTTACATGAAAAAAAATATCACAACGGCAGACATTGATCAAAACTCCCATTCTTTTCGTGCAACAGTGAAATTCTTGAAGATTTACTTTTTTTATGAAATAATTAATTGTTGTTGATTAATATATTTTTTATTTTGAAGAGAAAAGATTTGCCCAGTCGGGATTCGAACCCGAGTCTCCACTTTCTAGCTTGGTGCCATGGATAAGGCACCACGCTAGAAAGTGGAGACTCGGGTTCGAATCCCGACTGGGCAAATCTTTTCTCTTCAAAATAAAAAATTTACTTTTTTTATTTAATTTCCAAATAGTTTTTTCCAGACCAATTTCATCAAATTATGTTAGCAGAAAAAATAGAATTTGTTCTTCCTACGTACATTACAATCAAATAATAAAATAACCTCCTTTTAAAACTTTAATGTTAAAAATTCCTATTAATATATATGAACAGTATTATTATAAATATCGGTCACATAATTAAAGTAAGGAAAAATTTCATCTTATAAAGTTATAAAATATATACTACACTGAAACGAAATAGGTGGAAAACTTGTATAGTAGTGCAGGCGATGAGTGCTGTTATGATAGACCGAGATCCCGGTAGAAAAAAATACCGTGTTATTTCACCCCTTTTTTCGGAATATATGGCAGCGGCAGACAAAATTCAAAATCCTCTCTTTTTAATCCAAACGTGCACCATATAAAGACGATTTATTTCAAACACACTAGAAACTGCATACCCCCTAGATGAAAAAAATAAAAGTCTACCAAAATTTGGAGGGGGCGTCGCACCGGCAGACAAAATTCAAAATTCATTCGTGCGGCGTCACACCGGCACATATTCTTCAAAACTTCTTTTCATCCATCAGGGAACCTCTTGAAGATGATTTACTTTTTTAATTGAGTTCCAAGTAGTTTTTCTGTAGACCAATTTGAGCAAATTATAATGCCAGAAAAAAATAGAATTTGTTCTACTTACATACATTAAAATCTAATAACTTTTGTTGTTTTTTTTTTTGGCCTAAGACTTCCATTGAAGTCCTATACTGGCCTGGGTGGGAAGGCCAAGATTCATTTTGTGGGTCTGCCACGAAATAAATTTTAACCCGCCCAGATGGGATTCGAACCCACGAACTTCTTGTTACGAGCTCGCTGAGAACCTCACCCCAACTCACTCGCCCATTGGGACACCTATCTAATAACTTTAGTATAGAATAATCTTGTTTTAAAATTTTATTTTTAAAATACTAATTAATATACATGAGTAGTATTAATATAAATATCGTCTTCATAATTAAAGAAAGGAGAATATTCTATATATTATATGTAGAAGAAGTTATGAATTATTTACCCTACACTAAAGTAAAATACGTGAAAAACATCTTATGTGCACAAAAGATTGACTAACTTATGGTAAGTCGCATTTCTCCGCGAAAATACGTTGTCAGTACTCTTCCGTTGTCAGGTATAACTCTGACCCTAATTTTATTTATTTAACTTATAGCTATCTAAATTTACTATCATACCCCATTTCTGAAATTTATGGAAAGTCATGTAAAATACCCATGCCAACACGCTAAAACCTTGTACTGTAGTGAAGTCCAAGTTTATTTGCACATTTTACGCTATTAACCCAAAAATATTTTGCGATCCAAAATTTATCTATTTCAACTGAAAGCACGTTTAATTTCCTATCAGACCTCATATATGAAAGTTTGAATAAATCTCGTAAAATACCCACGACAGGCCACTGAACATGCATTATGCCAAAATATACACATTTAGCGTGCGGGCAATGGAATTTAATTAATTTTTTATAGAAAATATGCGATATTAAATTTATCCACCTATCAGTTGAAAAAAAAAAAATTGGATCAGACGAATAGTTTTGGGGTTATAGCGAAAACTTGGTCTTCACTGTTGTGTACTGTACTGTTGTATGTAGTTTTAGCGTGCTGGCATGGTTATGTTACATGGTGTTCGCTCCAATCGGCGCTCTTGTAAAGATGTATTAACTCAATTCACGCCAACAGGCGTCCTTTTGTGAAAAAGGAAAAAATATATTGTACATAGTCACGCTCTCTATCGATGTTCATGCATCCCCTTCATACATGCCCAAGGCTAAAATTAGCCTTCCGAAGTTTTTCTTACGGTGTTTTCTTTATCTATTCCAAAGACATTATATTTTCCCTTGCAAATGTTATAAATAATATATTCCCTTGCATAATATTTCAAATGCAAATGATCTAATTGGAGGATTTCTCAACCGATTATCTCTGTATCCAGGAACTAGACAACCTCCGGTGAGTCTCTTAGGGCCCCTGAGACGCCAGAAAGATACAGCAGCCCCCGTACATGGGTGAGTGATTTTCAATTTTATGATTGGTTTAGATATCTTCCATTACAAGTTTCCCCAAAGTTGCGAGCATTTGTTTTAATAAAATTATATACAGTCCATTCCCCAGAGGCTGGTGCGATTTGTGAGGAAGTTAGCCTTCCTTTTAAATAGCAACAGGAAAAATTACGATCTATGATCAAACGCATGGCTTTATATAAAATTCATATATGGGGTCCGATACTAAATCTAGCCAGCTATCAGTTAAATAAATACAATTTAGAGTCAGAGTTATAGCCGACAACGGAAGTGTACTTGCAATGTGTTTTCGCGGAGTAGTGCGACTTACCACAAGTTATCCAATCTTTGATGGCCAATCCGCTGTAAAACTATTAGTCTAAGCAAAAAATTAATAGTATCTAATTTGTAGCAAATCTGATTTATTTAACAATGTATAAAAGACTAAATGTACTAAAAGTAACGGTTTCTTAGTTATTCGATCAAACGACTAAGAACATTTCAACAACGATTTTCAATCCTTTCCCCCCTCCGCCTACATGTTTATCGCATATTTTGTTTCATAGTCCAGTAAAATAAGACTCCAAAAGTACGTTTTCAAGAAAAAACTGCCGAACATTTATTCTCAACGGATCTTTACGTTTCTTGGGATGCTGAATCCGAATCTGATGTTTGCTACCACGTCAGACGTCGCCTTCATACCCAAAAACGGCCAAAATACGGGTTATTTTCGTTTTTTCACCTATAACACGAAAACGAAGCTTTTATTAAAGAAAGTCTTCGTATATTAATTGTAGCTGGAATTATTACCCACGAAATGAAAAAAAAAACTATTCCGAAGTCGAATCATTTACCGCGAAGATATGGTTTTGGGAATAAGTGTAGAAATTGCCAACTGGCGGTCAGTCCCACTTCTCCCCGAAAACATGTTTGTTGGCCCGTATAGAGTTTTTGTTTATAACTCTTAAACTATTTGTTAAATTCAGAATTTCTTTTTTTTTTATCTTAAAGCTGACTAAATTTAGTATTATACTATAATATATGAAGTTTTAATAATATCCCTTAAAAGCATGCTGCAAAAACCGTACTGTTTTGAAATGTGTATTTCAAGAGTCCCGATTAAAATTTCATATATAGAGTTTCAAATTAAATTTGACAAGCTTTCAGGTAAAACAAAGAAGTTTTTAGTCGGACGAATAATTTCGAAGTTATAGTAAAAAATGTTTTTGCACATTTTTCAATTTAACTCCGAAAGTATTCGTCCGACTAAACATTTCTCTATTTTATCTAGAAGCTAAAATTATCTACACTTCTTTAAATTTACTAAAAAACTCTATATATGAAGTTTTAATCGGGACTCTTGAAATTCACTTGCCAAAACGCTATAGATCCCGTACTCTTACGAAATCCACGTTTTTTTGGCACTTTTTGTGCCGAAACTATTTGTTAAATTCAAAATTACTTTTTTTTATCTTAAAGCTGATTAAATTTAGTATTACACTAATATATATGAGGTTTTAATAATATCCCTTAAAAGCACGCTAAAAAAACCGTACTGTTTTGAAATCCACATTTTTTTGCACATTTTTAACTATAACTCCAAAAGTATTCGTCCGACTAAACAATTCTCTATTTTATCTAAAAGCTGAAATTATCTAAATTTCTTTAAATTTACTATAAAACTCTATATATGAAGTTTTAATCGGGAATCTTGATATACACTTGCCAAAACGCTATAGATCCCGTAATCTAACGGAATCCTCGTTTTATTGGCACTTTGTACGCTATAATTCCGAAACTATTTGTAAAATCGAAATTACTTTTTTTTATCTTAAAGCTAATTAAATATAGTATTATACTTATATATATGAAGTTTTAATAATATCCCTTAAAAGCACGCAAAACAAAGCGTACTGTTTTGAAATCCACATTTTTGTGCACATTTTTCACTATAACTCCGAAAGAATTTGTCCGACTAAACATTTCTCTATTTTATCTAAAAGCTAAAATTATCTAAATTTCTCTAAATTTACTACTAAACTCTATATATGAAGTTTTAATCGCGACTCTTGAACTTGCCAAAACGCTAAAGATCCCGTTCTCTTACGAAATACCCGTTTTATTGGCACTTTGTTCGCTATAATTCCGAAACTATTTGTAAAATCGAAATTACTTTTTTTTATCTTAAAGCTAATTAAATTTAGTATTATACTTATATATATGAAGTTTTAATAATATCCCTTAAAAGCACGCAAAACAAACCGTACTGTTTTGAAATCCACATTTTTCACTATAACTCCGAAAGAATTTGTCCGACTAAGCATTTCTCTATTTTATCTAAAAGCTAAAATTATCTAAATTTCTCTAAATTTACTACTAAACTCTATATATGAAGCTTTAATCGAGACTCTTGAAATACACTTGCCAAAACGCTAATCTAACGAAATCCCCGTTTTATTGGCACTTTGTTCGCTATAATTCCGAAACTATTTGTTAAATTCAAAATTACTTTTTATTATCAAAAAGCTGATTAAATTTAGTATTACGCTAATATATATGAAGTTTTAATTATATCCCTTAAAAGCACTCTAAAAAAACCGTACTGTTTTGAAATACACTTTTTTTTTGCATATTTTCCACTATAACTCCGAAACTTTTTGTTAAATTCAAAAAAAAATTTTTTATATTAAAGCTGATTAAATTTAATATTATACCATTATATATGAAGTTTTAATAGCTAAAATTATATAACTTCCTCTGAAATTACTATGAAACTCTATATATGAAGTTTTAATCGGGACTCTTGAAATACACATTTTTTTGCATATTTTTCACTATAACTCCGAAACTTTTTGTTAAATTCAAAAAAAAAAAATTTTATATTAAAGCTGATTAAATTTAATATTATACCATTATATATGAAGTTTTAATAATATCCCTTAAAAGCACGCTAAAAAAACCGTACTGTTTTCAAATCCACATATGTTTGCACATTTTTCACTATAACTCCGAAAGTATTCGTTCTACTAAACATTTCTCTATTTTATCTAAAAGCTAAAAGTTTTTTTTAGCTTTTATCTAAAAGCTAAAGGCTTACATAGTAATTTAAATTTACTATGTATTCTAATTTATATTAAACACTATGTAACTCCCACGCCAGCCGACTGAACATGTCATAATTGTTATATTTTGTCAAAATATACATGTTAATATAAAATATACAGAAAAATGAAATAACGGGATCCGTAAAAGTACGGGATCTTTAGCGTTCCGGCATCTGTTTTTCAAGAGTCCCGATTAAAATTTGATATATAGAGTTGCATAGTAAATTTGACAAGTTTTCAGATAAGATAAAGAAGTTTTTAGTCGGACGAATACTTTTGACGTTATAGTAAAAAATGTGCAAAAAAAACGTGGATTTCACAACAGTACGGGTTTTTTAGCTTGCTTTTAAGGGACATTATTAAAATCTCATATATAATAGTCTAATACTATATTTAATCAGCTTTGAGATTAAAAAAAATAATTTTGAATTGAACAAATAGGTTAGGAGTTATAGACAAATAGGTTAGGAGTTATAGACAAATAGGTTAGGAGTTATAGACAAATAGGTTAGGAGTTATAGACAAATAGGTTAGGAATTATAGACAAAAAAGGACGCCAAACATGTTTTCGCTGAGAAGTGGGTCTGACCACCACACAGTGGAACGAAACGGTTTTTTTTCTGGACATCGCAATTTGAGCCTCTAAAAATTTTTGCATAAACTTCAAATTTCATATGGGTAAGGTGTAAAATTCGAATCTGAAGTCTTTTTTGCCTATCATTTTAAGATTTTGCTCAGTTACCCTATAGTGTGTCCAAAAAATCCAATTTTCGATTGTTCGTGTTTTGATTCGAGGGATATTATTTTCTATGATTTTTGATGTGCCCTATCGAATTTAAAAAATCTGCAAATCAATCTGTTTACCGGTATGTAAGTTATACGTGTTTTATGCCTTTTTCATCGATCGGATTTTCTAAAAATTAAATAAATCATGGTTTGTTGACATTTAAATGTAAAAAACAAATAATTTGTATTAATATTTACATAATGCGAGATTTAACTGTTTGCTAAATATATATAACTAACCAGTTATAATTAATCTACCCCGACTTCCAGGATACAGTCTGATGGATCATTTGCTGCGAATCTGTTTTACAACAATAGTCATGTTGTCATTTACTAACAACAAACGACTATACAATAACTAAGATTATTTGTGGATCACGTTGATAACATGGACGCAACGAATAAACAGTCTATATAATTTTCCCTACTTTTAATAGTACATTTTTTTCTTCTATTTTTTTCTCTTTTTTATTCATTTATATATTTTTTATTCAATTTTTTTTCTCCAATCTTTATTCTATTCATTTCAATTCATTCAAATTTCATCTTAACTCAATTATTTTAAATTAAAGTTAAACTATTTTAGTGTTATTCTAAAAATATTTTATGTATTATTATAAAAATAGTTTGTATGAATATTTATTTAAATATGCTTTATGTCGAGAAATATATGCATGAGAACGCGTAGAAATATACGCACCTTTTGCAGGGCGCCTATTACCATTTTGAAATTAACAAAATACAATTCTAAACTAAAAATTACAAATATTGTTTTGATTTTCATAACTGGAAAAGGAACAAATAAAAATAAAGGCTGCTGGTTTAATTAAGTCGAATTACAACATTAGAAGTATATAAGCTATGCCTAACCACGGCATTATTCGGAAAATAATGGAACTTATTTATCTCATTAAATACCTAAGGTAAAAGTCTATGAAGTCCATTTTTTGGACAAATTTGTACGTTTTCTTCAACACGCAATAATGTACCCGAAACACCCTGAATGTTACTCCAAATGTCATTGTTTTATATGATCCTAATAGCCGACGTCTGCCGTGGTAGCAAACTTCAGATTTGGATTCAGCATACAGAAAAACTTAAAGATCCGTCGAGAATAAAAGTTCGACAGTTTTTTCTTCAGTAAACCCTTATTTTACTGGACTATTCAGTGCAGTATATATTTCATAACTTTATAAGCTGAAATATCTTCCTTTCTATAATTATGAAGACGATAAATTAATATACTGTTCATGTATATTAATTGGAATCTTTAACACTAAAATTTTATTACAAGGTTATTTTATGTTAAAATAATTAGATTGTAATGTATGTAAGTAGAACTATTTTTTTCTGCCAATATAATTTGTTGAAATTGGTCTAAAGAATAACTAAACTTAAATATGCTATAAAAAATTAAATCATCTTCAAGAAGTTCACTGTTGCACGAAAAGGGTGTGAGTTTTGATCAATGTCTGCCGGTGTGACGCCCTTAGTGAATTTTAAATTTTGTCTGTCGGTGCTTAGCCCTTTCAAATTTTGGCAAACAAAGTTTTTTTTTCATCTAGGGGTTATGCAGTTTCTAGTGCGATTAAAATAAATCATCTTTAAATGATGCACTTTTGGATTAAAAAAGAGTGGATTTTGAATTTGGTCTACCGGTGCTTAGCTCCCTCCAAATTTTGGCAGACAATGTTTTTTGTCATCTAGGCGTTATGCAGTTTCTAGTGTGAATGAAATAAATCGTATTCGAATCGTCCACTTTTGGACTAAAAAAAAGTGGATTTTGAATTTTGTCTGCCGGTGCAGTGCACCTTCCAAATTTTGGCAGACAACGTTTTTTTGTTATCCAGAGGGTATGCAGTTTCTTGTATACCTGAAATAAATCATCTTCAAATGATCTACTTCAGAACTACAAAAACATGGTTTTTGAATTTTGTCTGCCAGTGCTTAGCCCCCTCCAAATTTTGGCAAACAAAGTTTTTTTTTCATCTAGGGGTTATGCAGTTTCTAGTGTGATTAAAATAAATCATCTTTAAATGATGCACTTTTGGATTAAAAAAGAGTGGATTTTGAATTTGGTCTACCGGTGCTTAGCTCCCTCCAATTTTTGGCAGACAATGTTTTTTGTGATCTAGGCGTTATGCAGTTTCTAGTATGAATGAAATAAATCGTATTCGAATCGTCCACTTTTGGACTAAAAAAAAGTGGATTTTGAATTTTGTCTGCCGGTGCAGTGCACCTTCCGAATTTTGGCAGACAACGTTTTTTTTGTTATCCAGAGGGTATGCAGTTTCTTGTATGCCTGAAATAAATCGTCTTCAAATGATCTACTTTTGAACTACAAAAACATGGTTTTTGAATTTTGTCTGCCATTGCTTAGCCCCTCCAAATTTTGGCAGACAACGTTTTTTGTCATCTAAGGAGTATGCAGTTTCTTGTGTGCTTAAAATAAATCGTCTTCAAGTGGTCCACTTTTGGACCATAAAAAACGTGGATTTTGATTTTTGTCTGCCGGTGCGACGCCCCTTCCAAATTTAGGCAGACAAAGTTTTTTGGTATTTAGTGGGTGTGCACTTCTTGTGTGCTTGAAATAAATAATTTTCAAATAACACCATGTTTGGATATTTTCTACCCCCTTTCGGTGGTCGCCATTTTTAAACGTCCCGTCTTTGAGTCGGCAGACAAGTGCAAATTGATTGCTGAGGGTGGATAATTTATGGCTGTATCACTAAAAGTTTTCTTTAAATAGGTCACGAAATTTGGCCTCGGCTCTTGTACTATTACTTTTATTAGTTGGAGATGAAACCCGGAGATGAAAGATCCGGGAATCTCAATAACCTCATAGTTGAGAATCAAATAAATGATGTTATGATTTTTACCCTTTCTTTCTAAAACGTTCGACCCTTCTAAAATTCATTAGAAAATACTTCATTCGTTGGAAATACTAAACTTCTATTAAAAAAGGACCACTTGGCTGCTTGTCGGAGGTGTCTGTCTTCGATTTTTCTGCAGCTGTTCCACCTCGTTCTCTTTCCAACCCAGTCATTGTGGCAGTCAGTAAAACGTTTAGTACAATATGTTAGATGCTGCTAAAAAATATTAAAATGTTAATTATCATACCTTCATAAAGGCGTGGGATGTAATCACTAGTAATTCTAGTTTTGGTACGAAGGCTCCTTTCCTGAAGATATGATCGTAACTCATGCAGAGGATAGTCTTTCTGTAGAAAATATTATAATTAATTTATCAGTCTAAACAAAAATTCATAAACAAAGTTATGGAGAAGAATAGTAATCTATTTTTTGTGACAATAATAAACTAATATATCCCTGTTCCACTATTATTTTTTTTTTTTTTTTTTTTTTTTTTTTTTTTTTTTTTTTTTTTTTTTTTTTTTTTTTTTTTTTTTTTTTTTACACCCGGAAGGGTTTTGTGTGATAAGCGTTTTTTTAGCTCTTAATTGTACTGTTTTTAAAAATAGTTTTGTACGATTTGTGATTCAACAAAATTATTTAGAGCTAATCATAGCATAAAATAACATATAAACTGGGCGACACATGTGTCGCCCAGTTTCATGACTTTGTCGCCCAGTGAACGTAGCCGGTGCCGGCAAATTTTTATGGGAGCAAAAATTTGAATTTAAATACAGTTTTTCAAAATAATAAAAAAAAAAGTAAAAAGTTCAACTCCACAGCTACAATTAAAAAAAAAACCTTGAAACCGACCTATGGGAGCTCAAATGTCAAGGTTTTTTTTGCAATTGTAGCTGTAGAGTTGTACTTCTATCTTTATGAAATAGGCCCCTGGTGTCAATTTAAAAATGGGTTCATACGTCATAGAGTGGACCAAATTAATTGTCAAAGGGCCTGGAATCATTAATTGAAGTAGGGAGTTCCCGGTATTCAAAACCTCACGGACCATGTTAATTAACGGCCTAAAAATGAGTCATTTGACACTTAATTTTGAAAATTATTCCGGGACCCCCCGCCCTACCCCCGGTACTTTTGCCGTACCGTATGTCGCCCAGTCAAAATTCCTTATAATATGCACTGGAGCTAATACCTCTTTAATGAGGTTATATCCCTTAACAGCAGTAATACGCAGATTCGTTCATGTTCATACACGTTTAGATGTCATCCTTTATGCGCGGAGATCCAGTATTGAGTTGTCAATCTGAAAGTGATTGTTATTCTTTTCAATTTTCCAGCATGGCAAGATATTGCATCAACCATCCTAACAATTTTTGTTACGTGTGTTGTGAAGTTACATTCAACAATCAAAGCCGTTTTTCACACCCGTGGCCGGCTGTCGTGCATTGAGAAGAGCTTACTTTACTTTTTGTAAAGGCAAGCGACTGCTCTGATTCTGACTTTACTCACGCTGAAGAAAAATTAGTATGAAATCTAAGAAACGATCCTACTTGCCAAGTTCATTACAACCTCACTTTATATCGCCAGAGGATCTGCTCACCTCATTGGGATTTAAACAGCAAGGTTCTAGGCTCAAAAGATGGAATCTCCCCAGCAAAGACGTAAAAATATGTATGTATGTAACAGGAAGATGATTTAAAAAACTAATTCTCTGAAGTTCAAATTGTTTTGTATATAATATTGTTATTTTTTCAAGAAAGTGGTACTTCCAGTGATGAAAATCAGAATCTTGGATTCTAAACACAGAACAATTTTAATTATAGTAGCTATTAGGGCTTTTTTTTTTACCATTTGCTTAGACTGTATATTCTTTTGTATCGAAAGAAAGAACAGACCTCGGCATGTAATATTAATATTATTTAAGTTGGTTGGATTATTTTATTAGGGGTGAATATTACGGCTAATGAAGGGATAAATAGTGTAAGTAATAATAAATATGAATGGTCTAGTTATTAGTTATCTTAAGCATTAAATTTTAAAAATCAGATTATTTGCGAATTATATTATATTATTATAATAGTACTTACATTGTTTGAGTAATCCTCTAAATCTTGCAAAATATGAATTCCTTTAGAAAAGGGAAAGGTTGGAGAGCAGTGTGTGAACTGGGATAGACTTTTTGCTACTGCAATGTTCCAAGTCGGTATATGTCCACTATAACTAAATGGAATAATGGTAAATCAATAAATAATTTTGGCATACAAGTATCTATAATAAGATTTTTATGTCTTATAAAATACCCTTTTTTCATCTGTTAACATTATATTTAATGATTCAGAATAATATACATTCTCACTTAGTTTTTGATTAGTTGAAAGACATACGAAGGAATTTTTATTATTTATGTGCAATTTACCTATAGTATAGTTATTTATTAGTGTTTGATAAAAACCAACAATCATAGGCAATATAAGTGTAATTTAATTAAGTGGTTAAACAAATACTCAGTTAACTTATGCTTATAGGATGAACGAGAAAAAGAAATTTAGAAATTATATATAGAGAAAAAGGTGTAAAAACGGGCACAGGTGTAAATATGGGCATCCCTCCATGGTGGCTATAGAAGGTACTGAAAACTGGCGGCGAAGACTGTCAATGAAGCCATTTGCTAATATAAGGTAGCAGAGAGCAGTTGGAACTATTATTTTAAGTAGTGCGGATGCAGTGTGAGTCATTGTGCAAATTGGTGTTTATTCTGGACTGCAAACTTTTGAGAACTATGTGAAATCGTTTTCTTTTCATGTCCTTATGTTTAGTTAAAAATTATTACACAGTGATATCCAGAAAACGGTTATGTTCAGATACTTTTAGAAGCACACCTTTAGTTACGCACGCTTTTAGGTTACATGTGATAGAGACAGTCTTTCTTAGATGGGGTTGGTGTAAATATGGGCACTCTTTCTCCGTGTAAATATGGACCCTCATTTCCCCGGGAGAGAACCACTACTTGTTGATGCAAAGCAGCAAGGTCCAGTTTCATCACCGGATCACTATACAAGGTTCAGTTGACCAGGTCGCTTGACAAATGTTCTTTCAAAGAGACGTCGTTGAGTTTTCCCGGGGTAAGATACCGGCCAGGGAGCAGGGGGTCGGCTTTTTAAGACGAAAGGCCTTAAACAAAAAAAGGAAATTCGATAAACGCAACGATACGATTTATCATCGGACTCATCAGATAACAATGACCCTCCTCTTGTGAACAGCGATGATAATTCCAATCTAGATTTAAACGGTGGGGATAAGCGATGCAACTCGCATCTTTTGCGATGGAAAGTTCTTTGAAGGCACTCGGGGAGAGGTATGGTAAAAACTCTGCTGACTGTATTTTGTAGTGTATCATCAAAGATAGATGAACCAGATGCATGATGATGAAGAATTTTAAAGCATTACAGAAAATGTAGAGTCTAAATTGTTTACTCAGACCCAATTTAACGATTTGGTTAGGGACCTGGGGTTAACAAAAGAAAAAGCTGAATTGTATGGATCATGTCTAAAGGAAAAGAGGTTGTTGGCATTGGAAACCAAAATATGTAGGAAGAGAGAGCAACAAGTTTTTTTTAACAGAAAGGTGATTTAGTATGGGGTTTATACTATGTAATGGAATGCAGATTGTTCAAAAACTAAGGTTGATAAAAAAAAAAAAAAAATAAATAAAATAAAATTAAAAAAAAAATAAATAAATAAAAAAAAAAAAATAAAATTAAAAAAAAAATGAAAATAAAAATAAAAAATAAAATAAAATAAAAAAAAATAAATAAAAAAAACCTAAGGCTAGATTTAGATACAGCACATAAAAATTTATAAAGATAAGCTATTAAAGTAACAAATGTTTTTCATAAACATTTTTTTGTTGGCCTGTGTTATTATACCCTTTAGGATAATTTTTGTTAGCATTAATTTTTCATTCAAAAGATCGCTGTTTAATGATAGTGAACTAGGGTATGATCTCTATGTCAGAGCTTCCCAACAGGTCAGCTGACCTTCGATAGTCCTCGCACGATCATTGTGCTTAAGTGATTTAATATCAGGATTCTGGGAACTTTCATCGAAAAATACTTCTTCAGAAATCTGAAAGTTTACTCATTATATAACTCATAGTTATATTTAATCATTTAAATTCATTTATAGTCGATTTACACTTTTTTAATTATTTATGTATAACACCCGTTAGAGGTAAACTTTATTAAGATAGACAAAGACATTGTAACATTATAACATAGTAGTTAGACTAATTATTATCTACGAATCCTTTTCGATATTCTGGGAGAGAATCTATATAAGGATGAAACAGGAAATGAGTTAGTACTGATCTAGTGTCTGGCTTTCGATACCGTGGGACCTTTAACTCCTTGGGGAAGATTCGGCAATACTCCTGGATTGTTAATTTTTACAATATTTTGACCATGGTTGGTATTGTACTTCATAATTAGATACAACTGGTGATAGTTTAGGTACAATCATTTCAGGAGCTGTGGAAGTTATTACATTTTGCTTTTTATACCAATAATAATAACAACCACATATACAAAGTATTATAAGGATTACAATGACTAAGCTATAAAACCATTCATTAGAAATAAAAGAAATTTAAGAAGTTCCAATAAATGTAGGTGAAGAGATATTTACATTTTGCATAATTTCTAACTTAAAAAGATCTATACAAAGGTTTAAACTTAAAATATAAATTGTGAATATAAGTGTTGTTAATATTAGAAAT
Source organism: Euschistus heros (assembly GCA_003667255.2). Taxonomy (NCBI): domain Eukaryota; kingdom Metazoa; phylum Arthropoda; class Insecta; order Hemiptera; family Pentatomidae; genus Euschistus; species Euschistus heros. The sequence continues at coordinate 1,084,998 of RCWM02000312.1, forward strand.
ACAATCATTGTTATTAATGTTAACAAGTGCCACTTGCGGCAAAAATATAGAATCATTGTGACGATTATCAAGTTTAGAAATATTATAAGTAATATACATTTTTATATAACCATTAAATACAATATTAGTAGTACAATCTACACAAGTACAATAAGCAAAACTAGAATTATTTATAATATTTAGAACACATTTATTTGATGTTTCTTTTATATTTTTACAATAATATTCATTATTAAATATGCAATCTGCGTGAGCATAATAATTATTTTTCTTAATAACTGGTTGTTGATCTAATTCTAATTGTTTAAAGGTATTATTAATGTACATTGGTACTGGAACTATCAAAAATCCATTATAAGAATGCTCATGAGTTGGCAAACTTAAAAATACATGAAGTGTAGAATTATAATAAGAACAATAGATTTTTGTATTTCCCCATATAATTTCAATGTTTCTAGAAATTAAAGTTACATTAGAGGGTATGTTGTTTATAACATCAACCATTAGATTAGAATGAATTATTCCTGATTTACAAAATTCCATTGAAAGAAATAGTGAGTTTAATTTACGATCTAATAACTGCGTATGCATAGAAAAATAATAAGCTTTGTCTTCCATATTTAGTTCATTGATAGAAACTTGAATCTTGTTATAATTATTATTAATAGTTTTTGCATCTTTTTCGAGTTTATCAATCAATTGTTTGTTTGTATCAATTATGTTTTTCTCGTTAGTAATATTTCATTACATAATTCATCTGAAACACGAAAATAAGATTTCTTCTTTTTATTAGGACGTTTTATATTATAAACATGCTCTTTGTTGATTTTTAATTTATTGTATAGATTTTTATTTTTACTTTTAACTTAAGGAGTTTTTACATAAATAGTGTCTTCATGAAATTCTGGTGGTTCTTCTCTATTTTCATTAAGTTTATCTGTTCGTTTTTCCATTTCATGAGTTATATTATCAACACTATTTTTTGTAATTTATTTAAGTGAGTAAAGTAATCGTGTATGTAACTTTCTTGTGTATCTTCAGTTTCATAATTATTTTGATATTTACCAAATGTTATTTCATTAAGAGTTAGTTTAAGATTTTGATTAAGTGAATTATTGTAAGCAATTACACTTGTTTGTACAATTCTATCAAATTTATATTGTTTATGTGAATTAGCGTTAAGCCTTAAGATTTCTGTTAATGTGGCGTGACATTGATTTAGTATTCTGAGTGAGTTGGAATGATTAATACTCGTATAATGAATTTCTGTTTTTAAAGATTTACGAAATTGTTTAATTAACACGTTATCAAATTCTTTTCCTTGATAACAAATTATTCGTTCAGGCGGCGGATATAACATACAGTATTTTTCTAAAGATTGACAAATTGTCATAGCGTTTTTAGAATTAATAATTTGTGCATAAAACCGTTTTGAAAATGTATCTATGCTTGTAAAAACATAAGTCTATCATTATTTCCTGGAAAGGTCTTTCTGGTGTGTTAGTTGAAATTCAGCTTTAATTGGTATCCTATCATATTTGCTTGTTTTACAAATATCACATTGATTTATAAGTTCGGTTATTTTATCTTACATGTTTGGAAAGTATATTTTCCTTTTTAAATGTTCATAAGTTTCAAGTATTACACGATGACAAGTTTTTCCTATGTGGTAATTTATTGTTTCTTGTTTTTGTTCATTTAAGTCAGTAATATCTGTACAAAGTAATCAATATTTCTTGATTTTCTTTTTAATTTTTTTTTATAATCATTTATTGAGAAATTATTACAATCTGCCACAAATGTGGGCAATAAGTAATATAGATGACTTCATGATTACATTCACACAATATGTACAATAAGAGAAGAAAAAAATAAAATAAAATAAATAAAAACATAAAATGAAAAAAAAAAATAATAAAATTAAATAGCACAAAAAAGAGCTTGGCTGATATACAATATGCAATATAGAATATACATACAAGTGTAATAAATGAATAAAAAAAAATATATAGTTAAATAATTGGCCAACCCTAATAAGTTTTTAAAAAGATTTATTTTGAATACAACAAGGCACAAGACTTAATGAACTAAGATTAAAAGATCTAGCATGAATGGCTACTGTATGGGGGATTCATATCAATAATAAGTGGGGGTATTTATAGAGAAATGATGAGGTTGCTGCTGATAAGGTTTTGCTGTGCCCTTATCTATATATATACACATAAAACAAAATGATAATTGTAAAAAATAAAATAAAAATAAAGCTAAATTAAATTAAAAGTTAAAACTACATTCATACTTTATTTACAATACACACACATCCTAGGGATCTCCCAACCAACCCTACCCCTCCACTCATGGAAGGACAGGCCCGGCACAGAGAGGTTCCAGCTCTTCTCTCTCAGCTGCGTCACAGGTGTTAAAGAAAACCCAGTGGAGGCTGAGTAAGAGCGCAATGTACAGTCACTCAGGGCATGAGTAAAGAAGCTGGTCAATACCAGAACTTCAACATAAATACATTTTTACAATAGATATCGGAGCCACTGCCGTTTTAATCTGTGAGGGGGGTTATCAGGGTGTGTTGAACTGGATAGTGATTGAGCCAGAGGGTTAGGATGGAAAGAAAGGTTGCGATGGAATTTTCAAAATTTAAGAGGTATGAGGTCGAGGACGTATGGTATGTTGAGATCATTGTGGAAGGTTTTATTTGATACATAGTAAGGAGCATTCACTATAGTTCGGAGGACTTTGGATTGGAAGGATTGAATGCGTTTGATATTCGACTTTTTAGCTGTGCCCCAAAGTTCAAGTCCATAAGTCCAAACAGGTTTAATAATTTTTTTGTATATGAGAAGTATGTTTTCAACGGAAAGATGAGATGTCCTGTTTAATAGTCTATACAGTTGGCTGAAGCGTCTGTTGAGTTATTGCCTTTTGAGTTGAGTATGAGGGTTCCAAGTAAGTCTTTTGTCTAAGTAGAAACCAAGATACCGAACTGTGTTAGCTTTAGGTAGTGGAATACCATTGAAATTGATAGGAGGACAGGATTTTTGGCGTAGGGTAAAGGTTACGTTGGTGCATTTAGTTTTATTAACTTTAATCCGCCAATTATCGCACCAGTCTTTAATCAAGGATAAGTGGTTTTGGAGATTATAGGAAGCTATTAAAAGATCTGAATGGGATGAAAGGATAGCAGTGTCATCAGCAAATGTTGCAAGGAAAGTATCAGGAGTGGTAGGGATATCTGCAGCATAGAGGGTATATAGAACTGGACCAAGAACGCTACCTTGTGGAACACCTGCCCCTATTTCGTAGCAGTAAGAGTATTCCATTCCGCAGCGAACTCGAAAGGAACGGTTAGAGAGGTAGAATCGAAGAACAAGGAATAGTGAATGCGGTAACTGGGTTTTGAGCTTGAAGAGCAAACCGTCATGCCATACCCGGTCAAAAGCTTGTGCTATGTCCAGAAATGCGCCGGAGCAATATTGCTTGCTTTCAAATGCTGAAGATATATGGTCAACAACTCTCAGGCCTTGTTGGATAGTGGAATGGCTAGAGTGGAATCCAAACTGGTGTGAAGGAATATTTTGCGATTCAAGGATGGGTAGGATTCGTTTAAGATGGAGCTTTTCAAACATTTTTGAAAGGATTGGGAGAAGACTATTTGGTCTTTATGATGAAGGGTTGTTAGGAGGTTTGCCCGGTTTCAGGAAAAGGATAATAATGGAGTGCTTCCATAGCAAAGGGAAATAAGTTGTCCGGAGGATGAAATTCTATAGGTAGGTAAGGAATATGATTGCTTAAAACCCCTTAGAAGGAATTTGACCTCAGATAGATTTATTGCTTTAGGAGATAAGGAGAGAGGTATCGGTGAATCAAGAAATTCATGAACCATTCTTGTGTGGGTGGGATTAGATTCAGGATGGGGAAGAAATATACTGGATAGGTGCTGGGCGAATTCTTCGGATCTGTTCTCGTCAGAAGCCGCTCATGAACCATCTTCGCGTCGGAGGGGATGGGAGGTAGGTTGATATTTTAGGATTTTTTTAGTGGTAGTCCAGAGGGAATTATCTGAAGAGGAGAGTGAAGAAAGATGGGAAACATAGGATTTTGATCTGAAGGAAGCCATATTTTTTTTAAGCAGTTTGGTAAGGTAATTATAGGATTTCCGATCATCTGGATGCCTGGTTCTTTGTCAAATGGTAAGAGATTTTCTTTTCAAACTTTAAGAAGGAAACGAGGTGAGAATGCAGCCCAGGCTGCTGTATTATATTTGTGAAGGAATTAGTTGCATTGTCAAGGTCTTGGGAGGTTTTTAGGGATACTCTGAGGTCTATAGTGTCGGATATTATTTGACGGAACAGGTTCCAGTCTACTTGCCCTCTTATAAATGATGGGGAAGGAGGTTTTGGGATTGGAGTGACAGAAAGGGTTAAAATTAAAGAGCTAAGATCTGAGGAAAGGTCATCCAGGCGTTCTATGGAGTGATGGAGAGGTCCTAATCCTGAATGGATGAAGAAGTCTAGAAGGTCTGCGTTTCCGTTTGGATCCGTGGGCCAATAGGTAGGAGTGCCGAGAGAAATAAAATTGGATCTTCGGGAATTAAGTGCTGACTGTAATGCTCGCCGACGGGAGTTGGTGGTTCTTGAACCCCATTGCTGGTGCTTAGCATTGAAGTCAGCACCAAGGAGAAAGCGATGACCTAAGGAATCAAGAAATGAGAGGAACAGGGATGTGGAAATGGGTTTATTTGGGGGGTAGTAGACCGCTGCAATCGTGACGGGTAAGGAGAAGGTTTTGATAACAACTGCTGTGGGTTGCAGGAATTAATTTGCTAGTAAAGGAAATACGTGGTGAGAGAGGGAATGGTGAATGATGACAGCAGTTCCGGCATGGGCTCTACCATCAGGGTGGTCTGTTCGGTATGTTTGGTATTGTGGTATGTTGAAATGTTGTTTACTCGTCAGTCTGGTTTCTGTAATTAAATCTACATTGATTTCTTTGTAAAGTAGCATGGATGTAAATTCGTCACTGTAGTTGCGAATACCAGTCCCATTCCAAAGGAGAATGGATAAGGGTTTTGTGAAAGGCATTTAAGGTTTTTTTTGGAGAGGGATAAAATTTGTAAGTAGAGATATAAGTGGAGTGATAAGAATTTTCAATTCTGATAGGAAGGAGGTAAATAAGGATGAAAGATCTGAGGTAGTTAGGGAGGGATATGGGGAATCTGATGGATGGTAGATGGATTAGATTGGATTAATGGTAATGGAGTAGGTTGAATAGCCATTGGGTATTGAGACTGAGGCAGTGGTGGCTGAGTTTGAAGGTGATGAAGCTGGGGTTGTTGAGGAGGAGGTGGCATGGTCCCATTTTCTTTTTGAGTTCTGTTTCCTCCCAGCATTTGAACGAAGGAGACCGATGAGTTCGCTATTTTGGAGGGATGTCTTCCTTTCATCGGTAGAACTTCTTCTTCCGTTCTCTGCGTTTTCTGGAACCTATTACATAGGGTTTTGTACGTTTGGCACCCTTTGTAATTAGCTGGGTGTCCTTGTTGGCATAGGGCACATGCTGCGGGTACCTCTATTGTTTTTGTACATTCGGCAAATTTGTGCATTTGCCCACATTTGACACATCTAGGAATATGATGACAGTAGGTTTTTGTATGGCCGAATGCCTGGCAATTGTACAATGTCACGTTTACGGTATGGTTTCTTAAATTGAACTCTGGTATAGTAAATTAAGGTGACGTCATAAATTTTTTCAACTTCAGGTGCAGGTACTAGATCAACAAAGGAAAGTCGTTATGAGATTTTACCTCCTGCTCCTGGGTGTTCCCTGCTGCTTCTTTGAACATTGGTGACTTGCTTTACTTTGAAGCCCATGGACATCAATTCTTCTTTGATGATATCAAGAGGAGTTGTAGGGTGAAGGTTTATTACGACCACTATAAGTTGTGAAATTTCATCATCTTCTATACAGGGTGTCCCGAATTTAAATGGCAAAACTTCAGGAACTTATAGGGGACCGAAAAACTAAGACAAAAAGTCCTTTAGAGATTTGCTCGTTTTTGCTTAGTTTTAGAAAAAATCGCAAAAAAAAAAAAAAAAAAAAAAGAAACAAAACAAGTTTTCATTTTTATACTTATTTATTTACATTTATATTTATGTTATGTTCTTTTTAATGTAAATATTGCTCAAAATGTTGTCCTCTTGCACCAATGCAAGCATTACATCTAGCACTCACTTGATAAATTGCAGCTAAACATTGTTCTGATGATATTTGGCGCTCTGCATCTATTGCTCTCTTGAGTTGATTGACACCGAATAAACTTTCTGCTTCAAGGTTCTCCATAAGAAGAAAGTTTATTTCTTAGTTCTCCATGGGTGTCATGTCAGGTGTTCTGGTTGGCCAAGGTACTACCCCTCCACTTCCAATCCATCGTTGTGGATAATTTATATCCAGCCAAGCTCGAGCAACTCTGCTATAATGAGCTGGACATCCATCGAGTTGGAAACACATTTCAATCCGCTGCTGTAAGGGAATGCCTTCTAAATAATTAGAAAAGTCGTTCTCCAAAAAATGTGTAAATGTGATACCATTCAATCTTCCAGGTAAAAAATATGGTCCCACCAGTAATCCTTTCCAAATTTCAAGTCAAACGTTAATAGCAAATTCATGCTGAAACCTATTCTCTCTAATAGCTCTGGGATTTTCAAGAGCCCATTGATGATAATTTCTTTGATTGACTATTCCTCCTCTTGTAAAGGTAGCTTCATCGGTCAATATAATTTTTAATGGAAATAAATTATCATTGCGAATTTTGTCAAGAAACCAGTTAATAAAATTCAATCTCTTGACATAATCTTTAGCTAATAAATTCTGAACTTTTTGAAGATGGTATGGGTAGCGATTATCACCTTTCAAAGTTCGCCATATTGCTTGCCGCGATATTGTTAATGCAGCAGATGCTCTTCGATGCTAGTCTCAGGATTGTTATCGAAGTGGCGTTGGACACAATTTCTTCTCCGATAATCTGCTCTTATTGCTGCCTAGAATTGGTCGCCTTCATTACGTATTAAGAATGACCCAGTCTCTGGTAGTCTATTAATTACCGTTACAGAAACCATACACAAAAATCATATCAGCGTATTTAACATTAGAATATTTATGCGGCATTGTAGCTGATGCTATTTACACAAAAATATCTCAGTAACTGACTGAAGACTGATTTAGGAATTATAATCCTAGAAGGAAGCCAAAATGTAAACAAATAAAAGAATATAAAGGATAACATTAAGTGTTTACATATCTCACTGCCTAGCCTGACGAACTTTGAAAGGTGATAATCGCTACCTGTAACATTTTTGTTTTCTTTCTTTTTTTGCGATTTTCTATAAAACTAAGCAAAAACAAGCAAATCTCTAAAGGACTTTTTGTCCTAACGCCAGGATACTGGCGGAGATTGGTCTGGCTGTAAATCCACAGAAAAGTATGGGCATTGTGTTGGATAGGGGTGAGATGCAAGCAAACGACGCTCTCTCTTGAGAATGGAGATGTCATCCACACGGCAAAGGAAGATAACTCTATTAAATACTTGGGATGCACATTCTCGGGAGAGCTAAGGTTCAGTGAAGAATCAATAGAAAAACTAAATAAAATTTTAGATAAATTAGTAACCTCTTGCCTACTTAAACCGGAACAAAAGCTCAATGTTGTCAATCGATATGTGCTTCCCGGATTGAAATATCCTCTCCAGACTGCACCCCTTACAAAGCTCAGCCCTGCGTTGTTGGATGGTATAGATGTGATGATCCGCAGGAGCATTAAGGTCATTGTCGGACTCCCTTCGAACACCTCAACTGCGATGCTCTACGCTCCGCGGAGGTACCGTGGGTTAGGACTGATCCGCTGTCAATGGGAGGCTCCTCTGCAGCACTGGTCCATTGCTCAGCGACTGTCTAATGTTCCGGACGCTCTGTTCCAGTCCACATTCCATTATGAAAAAAAGATTACTGAATGTGCTAAGAGACTGGGTGTAGATCAGAGCCACCGAAGCGTGAGAGCTCTACGACGGTCGCTGAGAGAGGGCGCTTTTGAGGAATGGGCCAATTGCAGGTGGCAGGGCGTTGGTGTACCTCATTTTAAGGAGACGCCGAGAGCTAACAGATATATTTGTGAAAAACAAATACTTTCGGGGTCAGAATAGACCAACGCCCAAAATTCAACATCAATTATGCACCCCTGCGTGGAGTCCCAGGTGCCAGCGGACAGATAGGAGAGGTTGGGTCCCTTTGTCGCAAGTGCGGCAAAGAGTCCGAAATACCAGCCCATGTGCTGGGAAAATGTCCCAACAACTCACTCCTAATCACACGCCGTCACCACAGGGTCAAGAATGAATTGATAAGGCTTCTCAAGAATAAAGGCTTTACCTGCTTTGACGAGGTATACTGCATCGATACCAACGGGTCCACGAGGTATGCGGATATTGTCGCGTTTCCGAAGAACGGACGGACAGCGCTCATAGTGGATCCTGCTGTAAGGTATGAAAATAATAACCTCGATCAATCAGGTGAAGTAGAAAGGGAGAAAATGGATATTTATGAAAAATGTATCCCTTTCCTCAAAGAGAAATTACAATATTGTTGAGGTTGAAAGTTTTGTCTTTGATTATTATATTGTGGGTTACAATATTGTTGAGGTTGAAGGTTTTGTCTTTGATTATTATATTGTGGGTTACAATATTGTTTAGGTTGAAAGTTTTGTCTTTGATTATTATATTGTGGGTTACAATATTGTTGAGGTTGAAAGTTTTGTTTTTGATTATTATATTGTGGGTTACAATATTGTTGAGGTTGAATGTTTTGTCTTTGATTATTATATTGTGGGTTACAATATTGTTGAGGTTGAAAGTTTTGTCTTTGATTATTATATAGTGGGTTACAATATTGTTGAGGTTGAAAGTTTTGTCTTTGATTATTATATTGTGGGCTACAATATTGTTGAGGTTGAAAGTTTTGTCTTTGATTATTATATTGTGGGTTACAATATTGTTGAGGTTGAAAGTTTTGTCTTTGATTATTATATTGTGGGTTACAATATTGTTGAGGTTTAAAGTTTTGTCTTTGATTATTATATTGTGGGTTACAATATTGTTGAGGTTGAAAGTTTTGTCTTTGATTATTATATTGTGGGTTACAATATTGTTGAGGTTGAAAGTTTTATCTTTGATTATTATATTGTGGGTTACAATATTGTTGAGGTTGAAAGTTTGGTCTTTGATTATTATATTGTGGGTTACAATATTGTTGAGGTTTAAAGTTTTGTCTTTGATTATTATATTGTGGGTTACAATATTGTTGAGGTTGAAAGTTTTGTCTTTGATTATTATATTGTGGGTTACAATATTGTTGAGGTTGAAAGTTTTGTCTTTGATTATTATATTGTGAGTTACAATATTGTTGAGGTTGAAAGTTTTGTCTTTGATTATTATATTGTGGGTTATAATATTGTTGAGGTTGAAGGTTTTGTCTTTGATTATTATATTGTGGGTTACAATATTGTTGAGGTTGAAAGTTTTGTCTTTGATTATTATATTGTGGGTTACAATATTGTTGAGGTTGAAAGTTTTGTCTTTGATTATTATATTGTGGGTTACGATATTGTTGAGGTTGAAAGTTTTGTCTTCGATTATTATATTGTGGGTTACAACATTGTTGAGGTTGAAAGTTTTGTCTTCGATTATTATATTGTGGGTTACAATATTGTTGAGGTTGAAAGTTTTCTTTTTGATTATTATATTGTGGGTTTGTAATTGAAATGGCAGGGTTTATATTCAAATTATAATAATACAGAGTAAGCAAGGATATTGTTGAGGTTGAAAGTTTTGTCTTTGATTATTATTTTGTGGGTTATAGCCATTACATGATTGACAAAATTCTTCTGTTAATATTCTAAATTAGATATGTATTTTATTAATTTTTGTGGATGTCCGTCAGACTATTTTAAAGTCACTAGCATTAATTCTAATATTAGGATTCATTTCGTTAGTATTTGGTATATCAGAAATTCTGAACTTACTTAATCTGTCACTGAGAGACATATATAACTAATAAAGTCATAAAATAAACTTAAGTTATAGCCCAGCCGTTAACTCCCTCCGCTTTCAGCTCCTTGCTTACTCTGTATTATTATAATTTGTATATAAACCCTGCCATTTCAATATTGTGCAGTCACTATTCGCTAGCCGTTAGTACTCCTTTAGTTGTAGACATTTATTTTCTATATATTTTACCAATAAAAGTTTTTTTTAAAGTATTTTGTGGAGCGATATCAAAATTGGCGCCCCGATCAGGTACGGCTTATCATCGCCGTTCAGGACTATTGGAAAATCTGATCACCAGGATTAAAGATTCTCAGCTGACCCACTCATTCCTGGTATTAGCTTTCTTCCTTAATATTTTGGACATCAGGCTCCTCTAGACCTTCATCACAGAATCGTAGACCTAATCGTCCGAGATATCTACGAGACTGAAACTACAACAACTCACAGTATTTGTTTGGACTCCGAAGAGGAAGGATCTACAAGAGCTCCGAGGGACAACAAACAGATAATAGAAACCATTTCTTTATATATATCTTCTTTTATTCTCGTCTATATTTTTGTGATATTTAGATTTATACCTTTTTTTATTATTATTATTTTTTTCTTTGATTTTTAAGCACTATTTAATTTTTACATATTTTCAAATTCAACAACCGATTATATCGGTCTTCTAATTATGGAAGAACCTGACGACCCAATCAGCCCTCGGGCTAAAAGAAAACGTCCAAGGGGAAAAATGAAATCCTAACATGACAGGTTGATTTCAGAAGAAGGACAAAATATTAGTCCAACCTTCATAATAATTAAAAAAGAGGGTGACGAGAGTTTTGTCAAAATCTCTCCTTTTTTCATTAATAAATTTATTACAGGCCTAGTAGTGGAGGTTAAAAATATTTAAAAAATGAGGGACGGATCACTATTGGTCGAAACCTTTAAGGGAACGCAATTCGAAATACTCCTTTCCTGCAAAGATTTTGGAGGACAATTCCCAATACAGGTTACCCCCCATAATTCTCTTAATTATAGTAAGGGAATTATAAAAGTTTATGACTTTCAATACCTGGATATTGATGAAATTAAATAAGAATTAAGTAATAAAATAATTGATATTATGAGAATTAAAATTTTAAAAAATGGTTCCGAAATAACTACCCACAATTATATAATTACATTTCCAACACCTATTGCCCGGAAAACATTTAAGGTAGGATACCAGACTGTTCCGGTTCAGCCATATATCCCTAATCCATTTCGCTGCTTCAGCTATTTATTACTATTTTAATCATCCAACCGCCCAATGTAAAAAAGAATCTATATGTATACAGTGCGGAAAAGCAAAATATACCCAGGGAAACAAATGTGAAAGAGAGCCTAAATTTATAAATTACGATGGTTCTCATAACGCTTCGGATCGCACTTGTCATAAATTCCAAATGCACAAAGAGATCAAAGGTATACAAATTAACAATAAAATATCGCAAATTGAAGCAAAAAAAATATATAGAGAAAGATATCCAAATTCTTTATACAAATCATTTGCACAGATATTAAAAGAGAAAGTTAATCAAACCGAAAAAAAAGAAATCGGCATCCAAACCGATATCCCATTCTTTTTTGGAGAAAATAAAAAACAAATATTGAATACCGAACAACAAAAAAGTAAAACACCAGTTCGACTCTGCTGTCACGTAGAGAGAGTTACACGCTCTACAGCGGCTGACACTTCTGTGCCACCGGGCCCCCCACCCTCCTCTTCCTCGCTCCTCCTCCCAGCCCCAATCCTGTCTGCTGGCATATCTTCAGATCCATCTTAGGAAGGGCATTCGATAGGTGATGCAATACATATTGAAATTGATCCTCCTGATAGTGACAATGGTTATACCGAAGTCACATATAAAAAAGGAAAACAAAAGGAGAAATAAAAAACAGGTAATATTTAAAATTCTGCTAACAAATAGACTGATAATATTTATATATATTAGTTTTAACTATGTATTATTTCCTATTCTCAAATATCGCTTTATTATTACTCTATTCTTTTCCTGTTATTGTATTACATGCAATTTATTTCTTATTTCTTATTCGATATAGATATTATTATTATATAGATGCTAAAATATTATTTCCTTTGCATAACTACAATGACATTTCTTATTCCCAAATTATTGTTTTGCACAACTAATAATATACCCATCTGTCCTTATTTCAATGGAACTGCAACGGATTAAAGACTCATTTTAACGATTTAAATTTTTTTATAAGAAATGTAAACCCCTTTTGTATAGCTCTCCAGGAAACCAATCTTTTAAACAATGAAAATAGAACAATAATTTTTTTTTAAATTTATAGAAAAGATAGCCCTAATCGGAATCATGGCCACCATGGCGTTCTTCTTGCTGTTCAGGAATCAGTATATTCACAACCGATTTCTGATAAATACTCACCTCCAAGCTGTAGCAACCAAAATACACTTAAATTTCACATTCTCCGTTTGTAATTTATACCTACCACAGGATCGTACTATAGAATCCCAGTATTTACTTGATATTTTTAACCAACTGCCACGTCCTGTGCTTTTTGTCGGAGATCTCAATGGTCATAGTCCGTTATGGGGATCCCGAGATTTAAACATACGTGGAAAAGTAATAGAAAATTTTATTGAATTTTCCGACTTACTTCTACTAAATACAACAGAACCTACCTTCCTCAGTTTCAGTTACGGGACATTTTCTGCCCTCGATCTATCTCTTTGCAGCCCTACGCTCTACAGTAATCTAGACTGGACTGTACTTCGTGCAGTGGCATCCACAGTTCGATGTGGATACGTTCGTGCCTGGCGCGCCGCAGGCGCATCCCAATGGCACATGAACATGTACCACAGAAATAGCCGCCTGGACAGGGGACCCTGAACCGAGAAGGGGTCAGGCCGCACCCTGGTGTCGCAGTCGCTGTAGCATCAGTTTTATTTTATTTTTCCATTCTTATTTTCCTTAAGATGGTATCTATTTGGTGGGAAGAAACCTGTATATAAGGGCAACGTCTGAACACCTTCTTCAGTTTCATTCTAGAAGCCTTTATAGAACGTCACTATGTCAACTATGTTACTCAGTCTGGCCAGAGACGGCAAACAATCAACATCCCTTTACTCTTTTTCCTTTAACTTCTTTATTTTGTGTTAGTTTTCTTAATTTTTTTATTGTTTTTCTATTTGTATATTTATAAACCTAATTAGTGAAGTGACGCATCGTAATCCAGTAGGATTACTTCATATTAATACAAAAAACGGAGTAATTAGTTCACAACTCACCCGGAACAAGCGGCTAATCCTCACAGTATTAAGTACCTGCTCACTACTGCTGTAAGTAAATAAACATTCATTTACCTCTATTACGTCAAAATAACTAATAAATTACTTCAAAATGGTTCAATGCGCGAAGTGTGAAAATTCAATTTCAAGAGAAGACAAAAAAAGTTTAGTTTGTTCTAAATGTAAAGGGATTTTCCACGGCAGATGTTTCAACCTACTAGACAAAGACATTGAAGCTCTGAAAAAAACTCCAAAAAATCATGGTTTTGTCACATTTGTGACACAAAAAAGCAAAATTCAAGCACCGAGAAACCTTCGGAGCCATCTGGTTCCGAGATACTAGCTGCCGTAAATACAGTTAACGAGGAAATTAAATCCCTAAAAATGTCATTTGATAAATTCGGAGACTTAAGTTTTGAATTGACTGAGAGACTGACAAAATTCGAAGCTCATCTAGAAGGGCAAACGAAACGCATAGAGGAGTTGGTTAATGAAAATAATAATTTTTTTTTATTTTTTTATTTTTATTTATTTAATAGAAATTTACAACTGTATATACAATATATTATACATTAAGTAAATACGATGATAATGATAAAAATGACTTGTCACTTGTTTTTAAAGCAACTACCCATTGGTAGCACTTATAAAGGTTTTATATAATGAAGCATTATACTAGAAGGTCTCGACGCCATCTTCTTTTCAGACGCCTCGGAGGGTTATCTGGAATGGAGTGAGAAGCAAGCTGTGATACTAATGGGTTTGAATGATTGTAGAGTTTGCTATGAAAGGATAGATATCTGGTTTGAGCTAAGTCAGAAACGTAAGGTATATTAAGATCTTTGTGGATAAGTTTGTTTGTGACGAAGTAAGGAGCATTTAGGATTTTTCTAAGGATTTTGGATTGTAAGGATTGGATACGAGATGAATTGGATGGTTTAGTGGAGCCCCAAAGCTCAACTCCGTACGTCCAGATAGTTCTAATCACAGTTATGTATATTAGTCTTTTGTAATTAATTGAGAGCTTTGAACGTTTGTCAAGTAAATGCTGAAGTAGTCGAAAACGACGGGCAGTTTCTTGTCTTTTTAGTCTTGTGTGTGGATTCCAAGTAAGACGTTTGTCCAGATGGAGTCCTAGGTAGCGGATCTGTTCAACGGGGATTAATGGGACATCATTAAAGGATACTGTAGGACAGGAAGTCATAGGTTTACGACGAAGGGTAAAGGTTATTTGATGGGATTTATTTGGATTTATTTTGATTCTCCATATTCGACACCATTCTTGAAGGTTTATGATATGGGATTGGAGTGTCTGGGAGGCAATAAATGGATCATTGTTTACTGATAACACACAAGTGTCATCAGCATACGTGGTGAGGATGGTGCTAGGATGCGTAGGGATGTCAGCTGTATACACCGTGTAGAGGATTGGACCTAGGATACTTCCTTGAGGAACACCTGCTGCTTGGTTAAAGAGAGAGGAATAGGAAAAGTTATGATTAACTTTAAAAGTTCTATCACTGAGATAGGAGCGGATAATAAGGAAATATGTAGAAGGTAAGAATTTACGGAGTTTGTAAAGCAGTCCTGGGTGCCAGACTCGGTCAAATGCTTGTTCTACATCGAGGAAGGCTCCCGTGCAGTACATTCCGCGCTCCAATGCGGAGGAGACAACGTTCACCACACGATGACATTGCTGGATTGTGGAATGAGATGTTCGGAATCCAAACTGGTGATCTGGGATTATGTGATTGGAATCTAGGATAGGATACAATCGTTTTTAATCGTTTTAAGATGAGTTTTTCTAGGATTTTACCCATAATTGGCAAGAGGGAAATAGGACGATATGAGGAAGGGTGTTCCGGTGGCTTTTTGGGTTTGGGTATCATTTTGACTATGGATAATTTCCAAGGATCAGGAAAATATGTTGTTCGGAGTACAGCGTTATATATAAATGTTAGGAACAGGATGGCTTTCCAAGGAAGGTGTTTTAGGATATAGGATGTGATAAGGTCATGTCCAGGGGTTTTCTTGGTGGGCAATCTTTGGATGATACTTGATATTTCTGAGGGATGGAATGCTTTAGGAGGAGGGGACATTTGAATTGGGATATTTAATTCTGTTTCAATTCTTTCAAGGTGATTTGGGTAAAGGATATCAGGATGGGGTTTAAAGGTATTGAAAAGGTGCTGACCGAAAATCTGAGATTTTTCATCGTCAGATCTTGACCACGTTTTAGATTCAGTTAGAAGAGGGTGATTACAATTTTTATAGTTCAGGAGTTTTTTGGTGGCCATCCATAAAGATTTGTCAGTCGTGTTGAGGTTTTCAGTATATTTATTTAAATTTTGAATTTTGAATTTTTTTATTTCTGTTTTTAGTTTGTTAGTCAATTTGGTGTAGTTATTTTTGTCTGACGGATATCTGGTTCTGTGCCACCTAGCTCTTGCTTTCCGCTTTTCTTTCAATAGTATGCGAAGATATTGTGGCAAATGACTCTGGAAAGAATTGTATTTTTTTTCTTTTTGAGGTATTATCTATTATGCTATTGCGTATTGTAGTCGTTAGTATTCCTATGGCAGTATCAATGTCTTGTTTTGTCTTAAGTGAAATTTTTAAATCTATTTTCATTTCCAAATCAAATCGAAAGCTGTCCCAGTCTACTCGGCCAGTAATCAACGAAGGATGGGTGGGTTTAGGAACAGAAGTTGAATGCAGGGAAAGTAGTACCGGACTATGATCGGATGAAAGGTCATTTAGGGATTTTATTGTGAGCTGGGCTGATGATACCTGGGAAGTGATGAATATGTCGAGGATATCGGGTCGTTTTTTGAAGGATGTTGGCCAATATGTAGGGTTCATAGGTGGAATGATGGAATAGGTATTGGATGTAGAGACTCGGGATAGGATGCTGCCACGGGAGTTGGATGATCGACAACCCCACCTTTGGTGTTTAGCGTTGTAGTCTCCTCCTGCTATGAAGCGAGGTCCTAGGGATCGGAATAAGGATTCAAGATGATTATAGGAAAGGGGAATATTTGGAGGGCAGTATACAGCTGAGAAAGTTAAATTGTAAGGACTTGTTGATATGATCACCGAGGTTGATTGTATTTCTACAGTTGGAGTGGAAGGAATAAGGGAATGGGGTAAGGATCTATGGATAAGGATACAAGAACCGGCATGTGCTGTGTTGTCTGGATGGTCTGATCTATAAGTGATGTATTCACGTATGTAGAAATGTGATCGGTTTGTGAAGTGGGTCTCCGTAAGTAAAGCAATATCAATGTTGTTGTCATGAAGAAATATGTCAAGTTCGTCTCGGTGGTTATGTAGTCCGTTCGCATTCCATAAAATGATGGTCAGGGGCTTTGTGCTCATTGTGGAATATTGAATGGGACTTGATAAAGGACTCTGGTGAGGAGTGAAATGAGAGGTGCGATTGTTTCTTTTAGCTCGGATAGGAAGGATGAAAGGATGTTATTGATATCTGCTGGATTTGTGGCAAGATTTGATTCGGGGAGCTTTGATGGAGGATTGTATCTAGGAATGCTAGCTGGGATTTGGACCCGTCTTGAGATATTAGGAACAGAGTCAGCTTTTGATGATAATTGGGTTGGGAGGTTCACAATTGAAGGTGTTTGGATGTTTGGGTGTTGATTCTGTGGTGGTAGTTTTACACGGAGGGGTAAATGATATGGAGGAATGTCCTGACTAGGACGTTGAGGAGGAGGTTGAGTTTTGGAAGGACCAGGTTGCGGTTGGGAGGTTTGAGGCGCCTGATGTCGAGCCTGACTATTTCCGATTATGTCTGAGTATGATGATCTATTTCTCTTCTGAGGAGGATTGATAGTTGATGAACAAGACGGCTGGGGTTCTGTGGTGAAAAGTTGATCTTCGTGGTCTTGATGGAAAGTTTTTGGAGGAACTAAATGTTCTGATTCAACTTCATGTGAGATGTGTCTTCGATTTTTCAATGCTGCATGTTGATATCTTTGCTTTTGTAGGGTTTTGTGCACTACGCACCCTCTGTAATTTGCTGGGTGATCTTCACCGCAGAGGACGCACTTTGCGGGTGTTTCCCTGGTCTTCAGGCATGTTCCTGTGGGATGGGATCCAGCACATTTGACGCACCTGGCTGGATGGTGGCAATACGATTTTGTGTGTCCTAGAGTTTGACATCTAGTACACTGCACAATCGCAGGTTTTTGCTTTGGCTCTTCAAATCGCACAACTGAGTAGCACAGTCTGTTAATTTTAAATATTTCTATGTTGTTGCTTGCGAGTTCTAAGTCAATATAAAATAACGGTAGAGGAAACTTTTGCGTAGGGTGGAGCACGCACGAGATGTTTCTAACGTTGTGGCCAATCTCTTCTATGTCTTTCTTGATAGCTTCGGTGGGAGTGGAATTGTGTAGTCCTCTTAAGACCACTCGGTAGGCTTTGTCTTCTTTCAACTGATAAGAATGAAAGTTGTAGTTTTTGGTTGATAAAAAGTTAATCAGTTTTTTATAATTGTCTTTATTAGTGGTGTTGATTTTAATGTCTCTAACACGAGAAAAACATTTGAAGTTTGTCTGACCAATTAGATTTGCTAATTCTTGACAGAACGGCTAGAACTCCTGTACATTGGCGACAAAAACTGGTGGTGGAGGAGGTTCGGAAAATTCTTTATTTTGTTGAGCTGGCTCGGTAGGATGTTCATCCAGGGCTGAAAATTTATTGCTGGTGGGAATTGTGATTATTGATTGGTCTATTTTTGTGTTTGCAGTGGTTTTACTGCGAGTTGTAGGAGGTGATAGTTGTTTCCGTTTGTTTTTTTTTGTTTTTTTTTTGTTTGGCGAATTTCCGGCAGATCCAGGGGCAGCGTTCCGTTGACGTTTCTGTAACATTCTTTGAGATAGATATTGTGAGTCTGACTCGCTAATTTCAGACATTGGTGTCTCTTCCTCCGATTCAGAATTAACCATCTCCATTTTATAATAAAAAATAAAAATGAAGTGATATAATTAAAATTAAAATTATTCTTACTAAAAAAAAAAAAAATATATAAAACTAAAGATATAAAATGAAGCAAAATCTAAACATTTTTTTAAAGAGAGAAAAAAAAAAAAAAAAATGTTACTGGAGAGAGAGCCTCGAACCCAGGAATAAATCTTAAGAATCACGAGCCTACGCCACGAGCCACTGGTGACTGTAGTGGCAGGTAGCTAAAGTAATATTTAGCTCACCTGGGTGCCGACCAGTAAGAGACTGTTACTCGTAGATAGCCTGTACCTCACGTGCACCAGTTTTCTCACTTATAATTGTTAATTTAAGCACTAACCTGTAGATTTTATCAAAATATTGTTCACTGTAATATATACTGTTTGTACACAAGCTAAAATAATAATTTAATAATAATTTAAAAACAAAAGTCTGCCTGCTCGAAATCAGGATAAACAAGGCAGAACAGGGACTTTTGAACAAATCTATGGAAATTCAGGCCATCCCGGTACGCCCAGGAGAGACCCCTACGGCATTGGTTACAAGTATAGGTGCCGGTATCGGTATCAAACTAAACATAGAAGATTTCGACCTAGTGGAGCGCCGGAGGCCCAGGAAAGAAACCACCGCCGGTAATCGCACGATTCGTCAGACAATCTCTGAGGGACGATCTAATACGGAGGAGAAAAGTCAAGAGGGACTTCTCGACGCGCGATATCGGCTGGCAGGAGAATGACTCCCACCGGATCTATCTGAGCGAGGAGATGACCCCGACCAACAGGCATCTATATTGGCTCGCCCGTCAGAAGAGATCAGCCGGCAAATTAAAATATGTGTGGTTTTCGGGGGTGGGGGGGGGGGCCTGTGCGGTGCCGTAAAGAAGACGGCCATCCAGTAATCTTCATAGACCAGGCTCAGGACCTGGATGTTTTCGCCTGACCTTCTCAAATTCTTTTCCTATCTGCGCTTCCTTGGTCTACTCACTTTGCTAATGAAACCAATGTATTTTCTATTTTTTGTTGTTTTTCTATTATTTATCCTTACCAAAATAGTTTTCAGTTTTTAATTTATTGGTATCACTATGATATCACTTTTAACCAGCTAACCCTCACTTGTTTTATTATTTTTTTCAATTGTTTTTTATTTTACTTTTATATTTTTTTTTTTCTTCTTCCTCACTTCTTTACCAGCTCTTCATCCGTTCGTTCTCTACTATTCTTATATATTTACTAGTTACTACTTTTGCTCTTACTTTGCATTATTGTAAATATTTTTACTTTTCTATTTACTTTGTACATATCATTTTACTTCTGTTCTTATCATCGATATGTATTTTTTCTTCTTGGCGTCTACTACTGTATCTCATTTTCAGCGTCATCCTTTTACTTAATGTCCTATGTTTCCCTAACTTCTTTCCAATATGACTAATATCCTAACCGACTGTCACATAAACTCACAATCCCTACCAGCCCACTACGATGAATTCCTAGAACTCTTCACCCAAAATTTTTACCACATCATTGCAGTCTCTGAAACCGGGCTCAAACCTTATATTCCTTCTTCCTCAATTTCCCTCCCTAACTACTCCATCATCCGTCACGACCGGGTCAACCGGACCGGAGGCGGAGTAGCACTATATGTTCATGATAGTCTGAAGCCCCGAGTCCTGCATTTTTCTCCTCCCTCAAATCTCCCAAACATTGAGTATCTCTTTGTTGCAATATCCTTTAATTCCCATTCTCTCCTGTATGTAGTGGCCTATCGTTTCCCTCATGTTCCCTTTGACCAATCATTCGAATCTAACCTTTATTATTATGTTCCTCTCTACTCCAATATAATCATCTCCGGTGACCTGAATACCAATCTCCTATCTGACTCCTACGACAGAACCTATCTTGAAAATCTCTTTTTTTCCCTTCAACTTTTTATTGTACCATTTAATCCCACCCACCACTCCCGCGGGTCCGACACATGGTTGGACCTGCATGTCATAGATTCTCCAAAAAACCTTCTCTCCTCAAGTCAACGACCTGTTTCATTCCTATCCTCTCATGACCTGATACAAATATCATATGATTTCCCAACACCTCAGTTCCTTCCTAAAACAATCTCCTTCCGTAACATAGACTCCCTTACCAGAGAAAAGATTTTACCTGACATTGAAACCATTGATTGGAATCCAATTTATTCCTGCTCCTCAATTGATACCATGGTTAAATTACTCACCACCAAGCTCCTATCTATCCTTGATACCCATGCTCCTCTTAAAACCTCAACATTTCGCCGGCGTCGCCCTGCTCCTTGGATGAACCAAGACGCTTCAGACGCACCAGGCTTGAAAATGGCTATCAAGCGTTTAAGCTTCTTCGAAATTTAACACAATCCACGATCCGGCGAACTAAATCCAATTTCTTCCACGAAGCCCTCTCATCTGCACCCGACCCTAAATCCAAATGGCTGCTCCTCCGCAAACTTTCCTTGTGTGATCCTCCTAGTTCCTCTCCCTCGGGAGTCTTTCCTGTCACTCCAGACGAGTTAAATTCCTTTTTCGTTTCTTCCTCTTCATCTGCTCCTTCACGACCCTCCCAGTTCTCACATCCGCCTATATTTAACGATAATAATTTTTATTTTTCTTATATCACTCCCTCTGATCTAATTACCTCCATTATGAAGTCTCAATCCAACTCATCTAGTTTAGACGGCATTCCTGTTAAATTATTGAAATTATGCCTTCCTGAAATCCTACCGGTTCTCCTCTTCATATATAATTTTTCCCTCCAAAACTCTGTATTTCCCACTTCCTGGAAAAAGGCCGTAATTCATCCCATCAACAAGAACCCAAACCCTATATCCCCAAAGGACTACCGCCCTATATCCATACTTTCTAACCTTTCAAAGCCCCTAGAAAGATTGGTGCAATCCCAAATTTCCAATTTCCTAGAAGATTCCAAGTTACTCGATCCCTTCCAATCTGGTTTCCGTCCCGGCTTCTCAACACAATCCGCCCTCATCAAAATTATCACTGACATCCAAGCAGCGATGGATAAAAAAGAACTGACCATCCTGATCCTCCTTGATTTCTCTAAAGCATTAGATTCCTTAGACCATAATATCCTTTTTTCCAAATTGAAATCACTTAAATTTTCCTACAGCGCTCTGCTTTGGCTTCAATCTCTCCTTTCCCACCGCACCCAAGCAGTCGCCACCCCTAACCAAGGCCTATCCTCTTTCCTCACTCTACAATCAGGAGTAGCTCAAGGCTCGAGCATTTCCCCTCTACTGTTTAATTCCTACATCAATGATCTTCCCTATTCAATTCACCATTTTCCCACCATCTTTTCCCACGCCGATGACTTCCAAATTTACTTCTCCTTTCCTCCATCTGAAATGTTAGCTGCGTTTTCCAAAATTCAGGAAGACCTAGACGAAATCTGTGCCTGGGCAAATCTGAACAAATTAACGTTAAACGCAGCTAAAACTCAAGCAATTGCCATAGGATCACATTCCCTTCTTCATTCAAATGCCAACATTCCCACATTATTCCTTAATGGTCATCCAATAACTTTCCATTCCTCTATTAAAAATTTAGGCTTAACCATAGATCAAACCCTCTCATGGAAATCCCATATTGCACAAATCTCCAGAAGGTCGATCGGTATCCTAAAACTATTTCACTGCTCCCGTCACCTCCTTCCCCTACCCTCACGTAGACTCCTAGTATCCTCCTTTATTTTCCCCCAATTTGACTACGGTTGTGTGATATATGCCTGCTCTCGACGGTTCTTGAGGACAGATTAAAACGCATCATGAATTGCTTCATTAGGTTTGTCTTCGGAACCTCGAGACGTTCCCGTGTTTCGCATCTCTACACTGAGTTACATTGGCTGTTCCCCTCCTTCCGTAGAAAATACTTCCTAGGCACCTATCTATACCAAGTTATCAACACCCGTCACCCTCCCTTTATTTACAGTAACCTGAAATTCAAGTTCACTATGAAATCACTGCATACAAGATCTCGTCTTTCCGATCTCTATACTCCATCCCACAGAAGTACTGCATTCCAACGTTCCTTCCTTGTCCGATCCTCTACTCTTTGGAATTCCCTCCCCCCCCTGTATCCGCAATGCTTCTTCCCTTGGAACATTCAAATCACTATTCTTTCACCATCTTCTTTCCCTCCAACTCGACGCTCTCTAATTGTAAGGATGTATGTACTATATATGTAATCGTCTAATTTAATTACTAAGACTGTCAGACATAAAACATAAGTATAAATTATATTTTGATTATGATGTTTTAATTGTTTGTAATGATAATTTTTGATTTTCTATCTTTTATTTTTCTTCTGTTTTTTTTTTTTTTTTTTTTTTTCTATTTTGCAATTTTATTTACAATATTAACCTCTATTTTGTATAAAGTACTGAAAAAAATGAGTTTCATCCTCTTTTTATTTAAAGTTTTTTCTTTTTCTAGATTTTCTCTGTATCTTTTTTTCATACATATTTGTATTCAGTTTATCTATGTTATTTTACTTTTAACAGCCTCTCGGCCAGTTATGATCTTCCTTTATGTTATTTTATGTTATTCTTAAGGGACTTTGTCCCAGAATAAAGTTTTCTTTCTATTCTATTTTATTTTATTCTATGTCAGTATCCGGTGGATCATTAATTGTTGACAATGAAGTAGAAATCAATCAAGTTCCGACGGAATATGAAGATACTTGCGGGCAAGGATTTTTATTTGAAACAGAAAAAGAAGACATTCCAACGCCTTAAAAAAAAAGAAGAGCCACCGTTTCTAGTGGTAAGAAGGTATGTATATATTATCCTAATTTATTAATTATATTTCTTATTTAAAAATGATGGCTAATATATACATTCTAGGTGGAATATCCTTTGAAGAAATTATGGATGATGATGGCAACTCAACTTTGCACGATCATAAAGACAACGGGACAACTGGTGGACGCTACAATGACGTGTTTACTGCAATACCTACAGACGATGTTAACAGAAGAAAACCAACAAATAGAGGACCTTTACCAGACCTTACTGGAGACGATTGGCAAGCATTCGTCTTCGATAGAGACTTTATCCACAATGCCAAAAGCAATTTCCTCAGTATTCGATACACTAGGAGAATCGTACATCTAATCGTGCCCCTCCATTATATACAACAAGGCGAAGGAACGATTGCAACAATCTTGCAAGGAATATGTTCCGCTACAAGCCCAGACAACATTATTGTCTCATTGATCACGTCTATATTCTCCACGACTGTTCCTACTCCAACCGTGCCTGTAGATGTGCAGCATTCAATGCAATTCGATGCACAACCTCAAAACTCCAAAGCAGGCTTTGCCGAACTTTTTACGCCAGGGAGTTCACTAGTGAACGATACAGCAATCTCCTTCTTTATCTTGGAG
Source organism: Euschistus heros (assembly GCA_003667255.2). Taxonomy (NCBI): domain Eukaryota; kingdom Metazoa; phylum Arthropoda; class Insecta; order Hemiptera; family Pentatomidae; genus Euschistus; species Euschistus heros. The sequence continues at coordinate 1,108,815 of RCWM02000312.1, forward strand.
AATACCCGAGATGTATCATCTACCTTAGAGGTTCCGGGACGGAACGGTACATATGTCTTACAAATTTATATTATAAAGGCTTCGGATATTCAAGGCGTCCAAAAAGATCAATGGTGGAGATCACGAATGTTCGCGACACAATTTGTGCTGAACGAGGGCAATCACATGATGGTAGCCCAATTAATTCGTCAGCTTTAGGAAGCTCTTCGGAAAGATTTAGTATCAGATCCGAAAAAAAACCGTAAGAAGACAGCACTCCTCTCGTTCTTACAACAGAATCTCATAACACCAATTTCATTATATCCACATTCAAGATTATGGCGTGATTCCGATTTTTGTAATCTAACAGCATCTAATAAATATGTACAAACTCAGATGCAATTATATAGATCGTGGCTTTCGTCTTTAACGTTTTCAGAAATTATTCAATTACATAGAAACCCAAGCATTATTAAACATTATTCTGCAATCGAAAGGGACGTTAAATCTGTATATTATAATGAAACTACATCTACACTTTTATTACGCGATTTTCTAAATTTTCAATGCCAAAATGCATCCAATATTGATGTGAAATCGTTTTTAACATTTATTTATAAATTATTAAGTAAGCAATCTGGAAAGGTAACTTGTTTAGAATTATATGGTCCTCCTAATTGTGGTAAAACATGGTTTTTATGGATCATAGCAGAATTAATGATTAATTACGGCATAATTGCCAATTTTAATAAATATTCACAATTTCCTTTCCAAGATACTGTAAGAAGAAATATATTATTATTCGATGAGCCAAATGTAGAACCAGCATCATTTGAAACATTTAAATCATTATTTGCTGGTGTTAATGTTAGTGTCAATATAAAGTATGAAGACTTTGCTATTTTACGAAGAACACCTGTGTTAATCAGTGTTTGTTTGGACTCCGAAGAGGAAGGATCTACCATAGCTCCGAGGGACAACAAACAGATAAGAAAACTATTTCTTTATATATATCATATTTTTTTTTCTCTTTTTCTTCTTTTTCTCGTGTATATCTTTGTGATATTTAGATTTATATCTCTTTTTATTATTATTATTATTACAATTTTTTTTTCCTCGCATTTTAAATATTATTTAACTTTATATTTTTTCAAATTAAACAGCCGATTATATCGGTATTTAAATTATGGAAGAACCTGACGACCCAATTAGTCCTCGGGCCAAAAGAAAACGTCCGAGGGGAAAAATGAAATCCCAACAAGACAGGTTAACCTCAGACGAAGGACAAAATATTAGTCCAACCTTTGTAATAATTAAAAGAGAGGGTGACGAGAGCTTTGTCAAGATCTCCCCTTTTTTCATTAATAAGTTTATCACAGGCCTAGTTGGGGAGGTGAAAAATATTAAAAAAATGAGAGACGGTTCATTATTGGTCGAAACCTTTAAGGGCACCCAATCCGAAATACTGCTTTCCTGTAAAAATTTTGGAGGACAATTCCCAATACAGGTTACCCCCCATAATTCTCTCAATTATAGTAAGGGAATCATAAAAGTATATGATTTTCAATACTTAGATATTGAAGAAATTAAAAAAGAATTAAATAAAAAAATAATCGATATCATCAGAATTAAAATTTAAAAAAATGGTTCCGAAATAGCTACCCACAATTATATAATCACATTTCCAACACCTATTGCCCCAAAAACATTTAAGGTAGGATACCAGACTGTTCCGGTACAGCCATATATCCCTAATCCCCTTCGCTGCTTCAATTGTTTGGGTTTTAATCATCCAACCGCTCAATGTAAAAAAGAACCTCTATGTATACAGTGTGGAAAAACAAAACATACTCAGGGAAACAAATGCGAAAGAGAACCTAAATGTATAAATTGCGATGGTTCTCATAACGCCTTAGATCGTAACTGTCAAATATTCCAAATGCATAAAGAGATCAAGACCATACAGATTAACAATAAAATATCTCAAATTGAAGCCAAAAAAATATATAAAGAAAGATACCCTAATTCTTTAAATAAATCATTTGCACAAATATTAAAAGAAAAAGTAAATGAAACCGAAAGAAAAGAAATCGGCATCCAAACCGATATCCCATTCTTTTTTGGAGAAAATAAAAAACAAATAATAAATACAGAACAACAAAAAATTAAAACACGCAGTAGTGATGATAAACATTTCGTATCAACCGATATGTCTAGTGTGACGATAGTGACAACGGTTATACCGAAGTCACATATAAAAAAGGAAAAACGAAAGGAGAAAAAAAAACAGGTAATATTAAAAATTCTGTAAATAAATAGACTGCGTATACATATATATATGTGTGTGTGTATATGTGTATATGTGTATGTGTGTTTGTGTATATATATATCTGTTTTAAATATGTATTATTTTCTATTATCATATATCGCTATTTTATTGTTTTCCTCTATTGTTTTCCTGTTACTTTATTACATAAAATTTATTTCTTAGTTCTTATTCAATATAGATATTTACTAAAATATTATTTCCATTGCATAACTACAATAACATTTCTTACTCCTGAAGTTTTGTTTTGCACAACTAATAATATACCCGTATGTCCTTACTTCAATGGAACTGCAACGGATTGAAGACACATTTTAACGAGTTAAAAATATTGATAAGAAATGTAAACCCCTTTTGTATAGCTCTCCAGGAAACCAATCTTTTAAATAATGAAAAAAGAACAATAAAAATTTTTAAAATTTATAGAAAAGATAGCCCTAATCCGAATCATGGCCACCATGGCGTTCTTCTTGCTGTTCAGGAATCAGTATATTCAGAACCGATTTCAATAAATACCCACCTCCAAGCTGTAGCTGCCAAAATACACCTAAATTTCACATTCTCCGTTTGTAATTTATACCTACCACAGGATCGTACTATAGAAACCCAGCATTTACTTGATATTTTCAACCAATTGCCACGTCCTGTACTTTTAGTCGGAGATCTAAATGGTCATAGTCCGTTGTGGGGATCCCGAGATTTAAACATACGTGGAAAAGTAATAGAAAATTTTATTGAATTTTCCGACTTACTTCTACTAAATACAACGCAACCTACTTTCCTCAGTTCTAGTTACGGGACATTTTCTGCCCTCGATCTATCTCTTTGCAGCCCTACGCTCTACAATAATCTAGACTGGACTGTACTTCCCGATCTACATAGTAGTGACCATTTCCCAATCCTTATAAAATTCCTTACTTTAAATCCAACATGCCAAGTAAAACCCAGATGGATCTTAGACAAAGCCGACTGGCTTGAATTTACGTCCTTAGCTACCCCACCCGAAAACTCGCCATATGATCTGAGTATCGAAGAAGGATGCCAAGCAATAAGTAACTCTATCATTCAAGCAGCACAAGCAGCAATACCGATGACGTCCGGTTTCCCAAAAAGACCTGCGGTCCCATGGTTCAATGAAGCCTGCAAACAAGCCCTTAAAAACCGTCGTAAGGCCTACAAAAAGTTCCTCAGATGCATGACCTCTGATAATTTAATTGAGTACAAAAAGCAAAAAGCCATCTGCCGTATGACCTTTAACCACCATAAAGCTGAATCCTGGAAGAAATTTGTAAATGGCATAAATTCCTCCACTAACTCTAGTACGGTTTGGAACAATATTCGAAAAATCAACTCCAAAAGTTCTTTATCCCGTTTTACCATTTTAATCAACAACCAGCTATCCGACGACCCATTAAACGTATCAAATATCTTTGCCGACTACTACTCGCAAACATACAATTCCAGAGATAATAACTTAAACCTAAATTCTGAAAAAAAATAAACACCAAAATAGTGCAGCCGATACAAATCACTATAACATAACTTTTACGATATGGGAACTGAATTATATACTAGACAATGTAAAAGGCAGCTCACCCGGCCCTGACAATATCCATTATGCAATGATAATAAAACTACCAAAAAATACTAAACAGTGGTTACTGGACTACTATAACCACATTTGGCAGTCCGGCATATTACCTAAAGCCTGGAAGGATTCAATAGTTATTCCAATCTTTAAAACCGGAAAAGACAAACTCGTCCCATCCAGTTACCGCCCAATATTTCTCACAAGTTGCCTCTGCAAAGTGATGGAGAGAATGATTAATAAAAGGTTAATGTGGGTTTTAGAAAAATACAATCTCATCCAATCATTTCAATCAGGATTCCGAAAAGGCCGATCAACAATAGATCATCTATTGACTTTAGACACAGAAGCGCAATATGCATTTATAAGCGGTCAACAAATGATTGCAGTCTTCTGTGACATGCAAAAGGCCTTCGACAACATAAGCCATACAGTCATACTCCATAAATTATTATCGATAGGAATCCAGGGACAAATGTTTTCATTCATTAAACAATTCCTAAAGAATCGTCACTTTAGAGTACGGATCGGATGCGAATACTCTCAATATCACCGGCAGAACAATGGAGTTCCTCAAGGATGTGTCCTCAGCCCAACACTTTTTCTACTTGCTATTAACGATTTAGGGCTTAACCTGCCAAGAGGAGTTAAACCTCTTCTATTCGCTGATGATTTAGCAATATTTTACCGATCAAAAAGTATTCAGGATATCCGACTCAAACTACAAGAGACACTGAACCGAATCAAACACTGGGCAACTACAATTGGTATACAATTTTCAAATGATAAAACAAAATGTCTCCACTTCAGCCGAAAACGAAATACTCCCCTATCACCCGAACTGTTTTTAGGAAACTCTCCGATACCATACACAAATCAACATAGATTTTTGGGTCTAACTTTTGATAAAAGACTGAACTGGGAACACCATATATCTCGCCTAAAAACTATCGCCACTAAAAAACTCAACATTATCCGTGTTCTGAGCAATACCAAATGGGGTGCCGACAGAATGAGCTTGCTTAAAATTTATCAAGCATTGGTTCAGTCCAAAATTGACTATGGTTCCTTCATTTACAGTTCTGCCCGTTATCGTGTTCTTACCAAGCTAGATACTATCCATCATGCCGGATTTCGAATCGCTACAGGGGCATTTCGTACAAGCCCAATTCTTAGCTTGTGTTCTGAATCGGGATTATCACCACTTCTATTTAGAAGATTAAAACTAGCTATAACCTACGCTTCAAAAATACTTAATTAAATATTTAATTCCAAATATTCCAATTCTATTAGACAGAAACAAAATTCAACTATTCCGTTATCAGAAAGGATCTCCTCAGCTATCTCTTTCCTCAAAACTATCAAACTTAGCCTATCCGAAAATGATATTCCACCATGGACCCACCAGCGTCCTAATACAATTCTCGACCTCACTAAGTACTCAAAGAAAAATACTGAGCCATCCAAATTCAAAGACACCTTTTCCCGCCTTCTAAATGACACACCGGAATCATTTATAATTTACACTGATGGTTCAAAATCTGACAAATCTGCATCTTCCTCTTTCGTTACTTAAGATTCAACCCACAAAATAAAACTACATAAATTATCCAATATTTACTCGGCCGAACTAAACGCAATAGCAGCAGCACTCCATTTTTGCATGACCCTCGCTTACAATAGTATAATTATAGCCACTGATTCACTGAGTTCACTAAAAGGCCTAGATTGTATGTATCCCAAACATCCCAAAATCCCGGTTATACACTCCTACTTATCTACACTAAAAAGTTTAGGCAAAACAGTAAAGTTTATATGGATCCCGAGCCACGTGGGTATTGTGGGCAACGAGTTGGCCGATCTAGCTGCAAAGGAGGCTCTCGAACTATCGGGGCGAGGCAAGATCGCACTAACTCCATCTGATCTATGAAAAGCCCTAGAGAAAGAAATCGATGATGGATGGCAGTCTATGTGGGACGAAAGCCCTCCGAATAAACTGAAAATGATTTTAAAAAATGTAAACCCCTGAAATACATCTAGCCGCCAAAGTCGTAGAGAGGAAGTCGTACTGACGAGACTCAGGATAGGCCACACCAGATTAACGCACTCCTATCTTTTCACAAGGGGGGCTCCGCCCAGGTGCAAATACTGTAGTGGTATACTAACGGTGCTACACATTTTTCAGGAATGCCCTTTTTTTACATCGCGCCGAAATAGCTTAGGACTAAATACAGACCTTCCAACAATATTGGGAGATAACAATGAAAAGATAGAATTAGTATTCAAGTTTCTGAAATTAAGTGGTTTATTAACAGAAGTTTGACATAAAAGATAAATAGGCAATAAAATATAATTCCATATAAAAGATATCAATAAAAATAAGATAAATAATACAATACAGATGTGGAGAATAAAATAAGAAAGAAAATATGGCGTTAATAACCAATGCAGTTTTACGCCATGAAACTAAACAAACAAACAAAACTACAACAACTGGCCTACTCATCCGAGATACTGGTTGCTGTAGAAGAATCATCCACAAAAGAAAATAGAAAAAACTTAGTTACAATTAATTAAATATTATTTTAAAATTCAATTAAAAATTGTAACATTCTTAATTTCAAATATTTTTATTATTATTAATTATTTTTTACATGAGTAAAACTTCTGATCAATTAAATTTAAATAGAGGATTAAATTTTGTTACTGAATTCATAATCATGACTAACGATTTTCATATAAAAACTGCAGACTATGACCACAACCCAAATTTTGACGGAAATCTCCACAAATTCCTTACCGTAAGCAGACAAGTTTATAACTTGGTATGCAAAAGTGATAATGCCTATAAAGATATCAACAAACGGAGACTCTTGAGTAAACTATTAGCCAGACTTACCGGCAAAGCTGATTGCATTAATACAACTTGTGAATTTTCTTAAGTAGACGACCTCCTTAAATATCTAGAACAGACATTTAGATATACTAGAAGTATTGAGCAGCTACAATTTGAATTTTTAAACACAAAAATTAACCCTTAAAAAAATCCACTAGATTATCTTCAAAGACTAGGCAAAAATAGGACTTTAATAATAAGTAAATATAGGATAGAAAATAGAGAAAATAAAACAATTATAGTTAACGAATTGGAAAAGCAAATATTATATCATTTTTTCACTTAAATGCCGCTCCATATTAGAACATATTTAATGACCAAGACAGACAGAATACACAACCTAGACGCACTTAGAAATCTAATCCAAAATGAAAGCCATATTTTGTTCGATGATTTAATTAATTCTGGCAATACGAACAGACCAGGTGAAAAAAGTGAAAAAAAAATAACCGGATAAAAATCACTATCATAATAATAAAAAAGCGTCACCGAAACCACATAATTATCCTCCGCGATTTAACAACTGGCATAATTCTAACCCATAGGTCCAGAACGATCAAAGACCAACACCGCCCTCGTATGATCAAACTTACAATCAACCTCCGTCTTCTCCACCGAAACATTATAATCCGAATTATTCTCCAAAAGATCAGAGGTTTAGTTTTAATAATTCACAGGAAGAAAAATATATCTGGTCAGTTATATAATTCATCGATTTTCAATTGGGCAACTCACAGAGGATATCCAAAAAAGCTTACACAGAGAGATAAAAATCCTCGTAAAATGTCTCGCACAGTAACCAAAACTGACATTATGAATAATTTGTTTATTTCGTCTGATCCTGTAATTAGCTCATACAGACCTACCTGAGAAAAATACGACATTCGGTAATAGTGTTCTCATTTCGCTTGTAATACCAGACGCAGATACGAGTATGATTCCCTTACATAGTAGACAAGATAGTGATGATAGTGATAATCTCGATGTAAGTGATTTGTCATTATAGACTATAATTATCATTTCAGTTTAAAACAATATAATGTGTTTGAGTTCTGCTCGTTTTAAGATAGAAATTAAGTATTAAATGGTTAAAGGTTATAGTTTGATAACACATTGTCCTGATTTATATATATTATAAATTCTATTTATTTATTACTGTACAAAATTTCAGAGAAATTGTTAGTTGTTACATGAGAGTTTTTTCTAATCATAATATTGACATTATTATCATAAATTAGGTATATTCATTTTTTTACAAATTCAATTTATATAATCATCAATAAATGGTTTTGTGAAGTTTTTTTTTTTTTTTTTCCCGGAGCTAAGGAAGTAATGACAGTGTTTCTGGATAAGTTCGCCAAATGGAACAATGAGTTGTTACCCCTGTGGCTAAAATAAATGTGCTGCCATGACACTGAGCTGAAAAAGAAACACACCCCAACCGGAATGGCCAAACGTAGGACCTTTTCAGATTAAAACGTGTACTACATTTAAATTCTGAGGAGTAGTAATAGACTGCAAATTATTGTGGAAACCTTACATGCAATATATTGAGGAAAAGACAGAAATTCTTTACTTTATTTTATTTTATTTTATTCTTTGGTGTGTGTCAAGAATAAAATATGCAGCTCACTCTGGTATCTGTATATTAATATTTAGGGCCCTGATCCTATCGCGTATAGATTATGGGAGTATTTTTTATGAGAATAATGCAAACTCTCACCCAAAAAAACCATATCAGATCCAATTCAGAGCTTTAAGATGTTGCTTAGGTGTCATGAACTCCACCCCAACCAAGGCTCTTTTAATTGAAGCTGATGTAATGCCATTAACGATAAGAAGAGAAAGGCTAGCAGCCAAATTTTTAGCCCTCAGGTGTTGTCATTAGGAAATGTTATTACACCAAATTAAAAAACATATATTGGAACGCAGTTATTCAAAAACTAAATATAGTAACTACATGCGACAGATAAGATGAACATCCTGAATATGTTAGAGACAGTTATGAAACAGGACGATCCCCTGTTGCTTGCATAATATATACAGATTACTCAAAATCTGAAAACAATGTTGGAGCGGCAATAATAGAGGTAAACACCAATTATCAATTGAAAATAAGTTGCCACCCATAGCCACAGTCTTTACAGCCGAACCTTTAGCCATTCTTGAAGCCTTAAAATATATAGAAAGCATCAATTATAAAAAGGCGATAATTTTATCAGATTCCTTAAGCGTTTTAACATCACAAAATAACTCCAAAATGACCGGCGGACCTATTTTAACAAACTTTAAATTACTCGTGTTTAAATTAACAAGAATTAACAGAGCTGTTCATTTTATATGGGTCAAAGGCCATAGCGAAAACAGCTTCAATAACAAAGTGGACCGCCTAGCCAAAGAAGCATCACTCACCGGAGACCCAAACTATGCAATCACAAGTACAGGCATAATCGACCATTACAGGAATATCCAAAAGAAAAAATGGCATAGACAATATGATGACTCAAAACATAATAAGGCGCGTTTCTATTCTAGTAATCAGTCAAAAATTCAAACCAAAGCATGGTTTCAGACAGACCTAGAAGATTTTTCACAACCCTGTGTAGACTTAGATTCAACCACAACCGCCTCCCCTACCATCTACATAAAATTGGCATTATAAACAACAGTTGCAGCTGCGATAATACTACAGTAGCTGACCCAGATCATGTAATATTTACATGTAAAACATACTAAAAGGGAAGAGAAAAGCTAATGGAAGCACTGGTGTGCAACAAGGTATCGCCCCTCACAAAGGCGAGCCAACAGGTATCAAATATTAAAAATTTGGAGGTGCTAGACAGTATTGTTCAGTACATCCTTCAACAACAAATCGAAATATAGATGAATGATAAAAAAGGAAGGTATTTTACGCGGCAGATGTGGATATACACAAAGCCAAAATAAAGAAATAAACAACTAAAAAATTAATGGGTACTGAAAATGCATGTAACCCTCACTTCGAAATTTAGCTATCCTTGTAGCCAATATTTTTTATTTAGATCGATAAAATCTTTAGTAAATTTTTACAATACTAAAACCTACCCTGGCAATAAATATGGTTGTCTCGTCTGTGGATCAGTATTTTCTAGTTTTTTAATAATCGGAACTGGGTAGGTTGGTTCAAGAGGTATCCGTTTCTGACAAATTTCATGATGTCTATACGCCATTATACTTAATAATTCCTTTGGTAAGCGATATACAGTCAATTTTTAACAAATGATTTCTTAAAAATAATAACTACTTATATCGAGAAGTGTTCATGGAAACAAAACAATGCGTTTGAAACATTTATAAAATATTAAACTAGAAACAACAAAAAATTTTTAAATAATTAATGTGCTTTTTTGGGATATCTATAAACAAAACTTTTTTTCTGGATAGCTACAATACCTTGTTGGCAAGATTATACTTTCCTTATGAGCTTTCCCAAGATACGTGTAATTCTCATGTCCGGCCATCTTTGGTTGCAGTTTTTTTTTTTTTAATGTTAAAGCCAATTGTGAATTATATAGGGATCTTTAATTTAATTAATGAAGCACATATTATTCAAAAAATCAAGACAAGGAATTAACCCGAAGTAAAAAAAAAAAAAAAAAAAATGTTAATAATTAGATATATTCTTAGGAGGGTATAGATTTTGGAATAAAGAACTTCATATTAGGGCCCCCGCGCACTGGCAACTTTGCCAAAGCAACTATTAAGTTGCTTTAAAGAAATTCAAATGAAGTACACAGAATAGAATGCGGCCCCGCGCACGGGCGACTTTTAAGTTGCCTTGACCAAATAATTGCGCCTAGACCTATTCCTAGAGTGACTAAACAGTTGCGCGGCAGAAATGAATCATGTGGGGTAACTATTTAGTTGCTAGACGGCCCTGTTCTGACATGCTCATTCTATTTAAAGAAATTAATTAATTAAAGAACTTGTTTAAATGTTTATTCAATCTGTTGAAGAGCTTATAAAATTGCCCGTCAAGAAGTCGGGAACTAATTTTTGGATTTTTTTCTCGACGTATCAAAATTAGCGCAACAGCACAGGTGGCTTCCACGAAATCCATTGCAGACTCAGCTGAGAGGCAACTATTTAGTCGCCAGCGAGGTGGTGGACAACTCATGGGTTAGTAAACTATTTAGTTGTTGGTGATTAAAGTTGCCAGTGCGCGGGGGGCCCTATTGCGGAAGAAAGACAGATAATTTTCAATATAGAGAATCAGGAAGTTGCTTCCATTTCTATTGAACCAGAGAAGTGTTTGAATAGTGATGCAAAAGGGTCGAAAGAAGGATAAATACGGCGAGTAAGCCACAAAGTGTTGTGAAGCTGGGAAATCTTAATAGAAACAGCTGTAGCAACAAGATGTATAACAAACCGGGACAACACCGTAGGCAATAAAATAAACGAAAGAATGGTTATCTAGTCGGGCCACTGATTGAGTATTATCTCTTGTGTTTACTAATCAATCGATATTTATAAGTATATTTTTAGACAAGAGAAGTAGGTTTTTATTTATGTTAAGGTAGTAGTACGTAGTAGATAAAAGCAAGTCCTTTATTTCGAATTTGAATTAATTTTTTTTCAGGATTCAAAACGCATTCAATAAAAAGTGTTTTGAGTCCTGTATAAGCATTTTATTAGCTACATCCACTTTTTAATAATACATCGTAATACTATATATTAGTAAAGTTTATCAATACATCCTCAGCAGTGTTAACTTTTTTCATTCCAAGCACTTTTCCTGCAACATCCAAGACAATCCCCTTAAATTTTTCCCGTTTCATTAACTGACCAAGGATCAAATGGATTCTCCCCTGTATCCTCTTCCCTCAGAACTCGCACCAACTCCTTTTCATATTCCTCTCTTTTTTCTTGTCTTCTCAGTTGTTCTGTGGCAATCCTTTCATACTTTTTAATCTTCCTGGCTCTTGGAATCTTAATTCTGGAGTCTAAGACTAGTAGGTGGTGGTCAGTGTTGACCTCTGCTCCACGTATAACCTTTACATCCATGACCTCACTAAAGAAAGGCTTGCCGTATGTGAAGTAGTCTATGGAGCTTTCCTGGTTTCTTTCTTCGGCCCTAAAAGTAATCTGGTGTATTCTTTTATATGGAAAAAAGGAATTTCCAATGTAAAGCCCATTGTCAACACAGAAGCTAACCATTCTCTCACCACTTTCATTGAGCAACGGGTCACTTGAGTATCTACCAATCACTCCTTCCCCCAAATCTGTGTCACTTCCTATTCTTGCATTCCAATCTCCTTGAACAATCACATATTCATTCCGATTTCTAATTTCATGCAGATGGAGTTGTAAGCCATTGTAGAATTGGTCCTTCTCAGCAACACTTGCATCGTCTGTTGGTGCATATATTTGTATAATATTGAGTTTGTGCTTCCATTGGAGTTCTATACTCATAATACGGGAGTTTATAGGTTTCCAGTCGAGGACTTTACTTTCCACTTCTTTGTTAGTAATAATAGCTACACCATGTTTTGCTCTCATATCTAGGTCAATTCCTGAATAGCGCATAGTAAATCCATCATTCAATTGAGTGATACCTGAACCCTTCTTTTTTGTTTCACAAATCCCCAAGATGCCAATCTTATACTTTAGCATTTCTTGTACTATTTCGACCTCTTTTCCGTTGATTGTTCGAATATTCCATTGCCCAATTCTTATATCCGTTGTCCGTAGCCGTTGTCGTAACCTTGTAGACTGTCTAATTCCGAGGCTGCGTGTTGTTCTTTGAATCGTTAGTACCCTGGACGGGTGATTAGCCCAGTGTTAGGGGCCCCGTAGCCTCGGGACAACTGGCCCCCTGAAGTCCCCAGGAGGAAAGGAGGGATACAAGGATGGGGTTAGGAAAGAATTGGATATGTAGGACTATCAGGTTTGGGACATGATTCCCCCAATAGGGTAGTGGGAAAATCAAGAGCACGCGTGGGCAGGGTCGCTAGATCCCTGAAGCAGGTCTATCCTCACCGGGATCATGAGGAGTACCTACCCGCTACCCTATAAAGTCTGATCTCCAGAGCATTATGATGCTCTACGGTCTTTCTCCTACGTTTGAGAACTTCAGAGTTGCCATAGAGACTCGAGATACCCTTCTAAAACCTCAAGATCTCAAAGTCAAAATATTGGAGGAAGCAGAAGCCAGAAAAAACGCCGTATCAAGTCAAGAGGATGCATTTTATGACTCAAAATTCAAAAATCAGACAGGTAAAACAAATTTTAAAAACAAGAAAAACAAAATATCAAAACTAATAACAGCCAAAAACCTAGATGCATGTTTTGTAAGAAAGATAATCATATATCAGATAATTGTTGGTTCAAAAATAAAAATTCAGCTAACAAGAAGAATGAGAAAACCTTTATTACTGAGGAATGCCATTCAATTTTACCTTGCCGCCGTAAACCACCTACTTGGTTCTGCCTTGATTCAGGAAGTACGTCTCACGTGTGTTCTGACCAAAATAAGTTTTCAGATATGTCAAAGGTAAACAATGGCTTCCTACAACTAGCATCTACTCAACACACCACTTCAATTGATGGAAAGGCTTAGTAAAATTAGATTTTGACAAAAATAATACTGTAAATTTGCCAAACACCCTCTTTGTGCCAAATCTATCCGCTAATCCTTTATCGGTTGGTAAAATAAGTCTAGTGGATACAACGTCACATTCACAAAAGACAAAGCTGACATAACTGATGCTGAAGGAAAAATAATTTTTCAAGCAACTCGCACAAATGGGTTATATTATTTTAAAATCCCTAATAAAAACAATAATTCTGTAAAATGGCATAAAAATTTATTTTTTAAAACAGAAAAATGAAGTTATAAATTACTTTAAAGAATTCAACGCTTTCAGAATATGGGATCCAATTAAGAAGAAAATAATAGTCACCAGAGATGTCAGGACCATAAAAAAGATGTTCTACGAAACTTCAACGACATCCGTGCCAAATTTCTTGATGGCCATAAAAACCCAAACTCCTATTCTACTTTAGAAGATAAGGTGGACTTCAACATCATTGTCGAAAATCCTGAAGAAAACACAGAGAACCCTGATACTCAATCTTCTATGTCTGAATCAACTGAAGATGATGGATCTTATGATACCGAAAATGACGATCAATCACCCCCAAACAATGAAATTGGACTATCTCAGGCTCCACAGTCAAGTACCAATATGAGACTACGAAATCGAAATAATCTTCAACCACCGAATTGGACACTGGATTATGTAATGACAGCATCATCAGGGCATGCATGATATGCTACAAGGACCTGACGCCAATGCTTGGCAAAATCCAATCAAAGATGAACTCCGAGCGCATCTCAAAAATGACACTTGGAAAATTGTTCCGTTGAAGAAAGATTCCAATGTAATAGGATCAAAAATGATTTTGAAATGTAAATACAAACCATCAGGTGAACTAGAACGAAGAAAGGCTCGCTTAGTCCCACCCGGCTTTGCACAACGACCTGGTTTGGACTTTACCGAGACCTATGCTCCAGTATCAAGTTAAGCTCAATAAGACTCCTACTTGCTCTCTCTGTTGAAGAAGATCTACACATTAATCAGTTGGATGTATCTAAAGCGTTTTTGAATGGAGAAATCAGCGAAGAAATCTTTATGGAGAAACCAGCAAACCTTGAACGTTTTCTGACAGAGATTATGCTTGATAAAAGTGACACGGAGGATTCTACAATTTTCCTATGTTCTAAGCAGATGCTCCAAGATTTAAAACAAACAGATGAAAAGACAGTCTGTCGCCTAAATAAGGCACTATATGGCTTAAAACAAGGATCTCCCGCAGAGATCGTAGTGTCTAAGTATCTTTTCAAGGGGGAGATAAAATTCTATTAGCCATATATGTGGACGATATAATTTTGGCATCAAATAAAATGGCAAGACTTAATGTTGTTAAAAAGTTATTGATGAACATATTTGAAATGAGGGACCTAGGAGACTTACAACACTGCCTTGGAATCGAATTTTCGCGAAAGGAGGGCAAGATTTATGCTTCACAGTCAAAATATATAGATGAAGTTCTCGAAAAATTCAACATGTCCAACATGTCAAACCAGTTAGAACTCTACTTGCTCCTGGTACCCAACTTATTAAGAACCAATCTGATACTCCACCAGACTATCCTTATCAGAATCTCATCGGAGCTCTTATGTATCTATAAATGGGAACAAGACCTGATATCAGTCACAGTGTGAGTTATCTCAGCCAGTATAACATGTGTTTTGACAAATCTCTCTGGCTTGCAGCCAAACGGGTACTCCGCTACTTAAAGGGTACTAGAAATTTGGCTCTTGTCTACAAAAAGACTGGAAAACCACTTCATGGACATGCAAACTGGGGATCCTGCGCAGAAGACAGAAGATCCTACACTGGTTATCTCTTCAAATTTGCAGGAGCTGCCATCTGCTGGGAGAGCCGTAAGCAAAGAACAGTTCCTCTATCCACTCAGGAAGCTGAATACATGGCATTAACAGATGCTGCCAAGGAAGCCATGCACCTAAAACAACTGATATCGGACATGGGGATAAAGCATGAAGCCATTGAATTATTCAAAGATAATATCGCTGCACAGGACTTGACGAGAAATCCCATAGTAAGTGCTCGTTCAAAACACATCAGCATTCGAGAGCACTTTATACGAGTGAAGGTTCAAGATGGAGACATAGTTGTCTCATACAAGCCTACAGAAATCATGGAAGCTGACATTTTGACAAAAGGACTCGCAGGCCCTCTCCTTAACACTCTACAAAAAGCAATGGGACTACAACAACAACTGAAGCCTACAGAGTGAGGGGGAGTGTTGGAATACTTCAAATATTCCAGACCACTCTGGTCTTTAGTGCCTACCCCCACCACCAGAGCGCCATGTATCTACACTTAATATTTCATCATCCCACTACCAGCTGATTCACTTTTTCTTTTTGTCTTGTGTAAACCAGTGTGTACATTGTTTTCAAAAAAATGCTAACATTAGTTTTAATACTTTGACTTTTATGCCCGGCAGATGACCTTAGGATTTTTTAAAGGGAGTAAAAAATCCTTAGCTATGCCGTCCTTCGGAAGGGACGTAAAATGGGGGTCCCGAGCCTGTGCGATGTCAGGTACTCGTTAAAAATCCCTATCCTAATTATACCTGGAAAGGCAAAATTTAGGACTCCCACCGTAGCATCGTCCGATTAGCCATAGCAGCATAAAGTGACGTTAAACGAAATAAACAAAACAACTTTGACTTTTGTATTCTCCTATAATCCAAGATTTAGACCAAGATGTAAACTTTGTGTTTAGAAATAATTATTTAGAAGAATTGGTTGATAGCCCTCTTTTAACTAACTAAAGTTCAGTAGCAAACAGTGAAAAGGAGTTCAGTTAATAAAAATTATTCAAGACTTAAATGCAAAATTACATGATAAAGAAAATAAACATATTAATATATCACAAATTCAAAAACTATTTATTTTAAAAAAAATTAATGGGAAAGATAATGCTTTGGATTGGATTGAAATTTTTGAAACAGAATGTGCTAGATGTGAGGTAACAGATAGTAAACAAAAAATTCATGTTTTGCGCTTAATTCTGGAAGAAAATGCTTTAGAATGGTACAGTGCAACATTGTATAAATTGACTCTGCAGGGAGAATGGAAAGATTGGTGTTCATTCTTTATACAAACATACATAGATAAAAGTTGGGGATTTGTACACCATGCCTATACTTTCAAATTTTTCAATATTCAATTTTTTTATCTAAACGTTGTTGGATATACACTGGAAGCCCAACAACTAAAATATGATTTTTACGAGACCTATCTGACATTTTAGGTTCTGTCTGTAATAATAATCTTTCTTTTTTCAATGCATAATCTAAAAATAGTTAACTTAGTCTCAATTGAAAATTTAAAGCGTGATCAAGGAAACAATCAAAATGAACTCAATTTGGACAAGAAAACCTATAAAAAAGGTGAACTCTTTTATAAAAACCTAAGACACAAAGAACGTATATTTGTATCTCAAGATTTTGGTTTAGAATTAATAGAAAAACTGCATCATCATTATGGTCACACTGGAGGAGTTCACTTGGCAGCTAAAATCCGACCCTTTTACTACTTCAAACAAATGGACTTTCTAATTCAAGAATTCTGTTACAAATGTGATACATGTAAGAAGTACAAATCCAGTACAAAGAAGGAGCAGAGAAATTGGTCTTTTATTACAACTAGGTCCAGCAAAACAACCTTATGAGATCATGTTATTGGATACTATTGGTGGCTTTGCAGGGAATAGATCTCCAAAACGCTATCTCCATCTTTTGGCTGACCGCTTCACTCGGTTTGCATTCACCTGTTCTTCCAAAGGCCTACAAGCCGACGATCTAATTCGTTTTCTAAGTCCGATTTTGGAGAAAAATTATATAAAAATTCTTCTTTCAGATCAATATAAAGCGATTAATTCTAAAAAATTTAGAAGATTCTTGAGCCGCAATGGGGTTACGCTAATTTTCACAGCAGTAGATTGTCCTTTCTCGAATGGTCTGAATGAACGACTTAACCAAACCCTAGTCAATCGTATCCGCTGCAAGATAAGTGAACAAAGGTGTGTCCCATGGTCTAAGATTGCTGCTGAATGTACAGATGAATACAACCGTACTACTCACAGTGTCACCAAGTTCTCACTACTTTATTTCCTTACAGGAAAGCAATCCTCAATAATTCCTACAACTCTAAGGCAAAAACAAAACTTAAAACAAGACAGAATACAGGCATTTGAAAATTCACAAAAACATCATTCCTTAAATAAATTGAGAATTGATAAGAAAAAAAAAGATGATGAATTTAAAGTGGGTTATTTAGTATATGTTAAGATGGGTAGTCGTCTGAACAGAAACAAATTAGATCCAATTAGCTCAGGACCATTTTAAATCTCACGAAGAGTGTCTCCAAGGATTTATGAAATAAACAGAGGCTATCGCAGGTCACAGAATAATTTTGTACATAGTAGCAAGCTCCTACTTTTTCAAGGGGGAGGAGAGATGTAGAAGTGATTGATTCACTTTTTATGTTTTACAGCCCTGTTGGTTGGTAGCTATTGTTATTGGAAGGTTATAGGATGTGTATAGGTTTTCCATATGTTTTGTTTACAGTTTACTGTTGTTCAGTTATGTTTTGTTTTATATAAGCTAAAGGCTTTAAAAACCGATTTTTCTTTTTAAGGATCAATCGGTCTACAGTCATTTAGTTCACAACCAGATCTCAACATTATATATATATATATATATATATATATATATATATATATATATATATATATATATATATATATATATATATATATATATATAGTTATGGAAACCCAATGGTATTAGAGATAATAAATAAATGTACACTATCCCCTCTCCTAGATAACTGTATAAAAGGCCACCCCCACCTGTGCCCGATTGACTCTCTGCACGTCTAAGCGTTGTGACGCCAGATGTTCAACACGCAGTTCTTGTACTAGGCTGTAAATTGTGCTTTTTCTTGTATAATGTATGTCTGTCAATAAAAACGCTCTTTTTAAAAACTCAGTCCCGCGAACCTTTTATTTAGCTGGCGCCCGAACGGAGGGACATTTGGAAGCGTTAACGTAACTTCGCGGCAGTTCTATCTTATTTCAGGTACAGAACAGCGAGACCTCTTTCCACTGGCATGAGAAGATTGGGAGCTGAGTATTAGTACATCAGCAGATCTTCAAGTCTTTGGGAGCGCTTTGGTATTCCAATACCTTGACCAAAAGGACCTTCAACCTCTTGCTAAAGAATCGACGGGAAGGAGCTAAAGGGAGCGTCATCAAGAAGACATCGAAGACAACGTTGTATCAAGAAAAAGTATAATTAATTTTATTTTTATTTTTATTTTTAAGTAATTTTGTAATTTAAATATAAGTTAGTAATAAGTATAATAATTTAAATTTAGCATTTATCTTTATGAATGGTTTGGAAGAAAAATTAAGTAACTTAAAAATAACAGGTTCAACGTTAATTAAAAAAGAAAATAATATGGCTCTAGAAATTAAAAATCATGATTTAGCATTAATCCCGGAATATGACGGAAATCCGTTACAACTAGTTGATTTTATTAGAAATAGCGAATTTTTATATAATTTATACTGTAAAGATGATAATACCCATAAAAATACAAACCACGCTAAACTTGTTTTAACAATCTTAAATAAACTAACTGGAAAAGCTAAAGTCGCCGTATATGACAAGGAATTCAATACAGTAAAAGAAATAATAAAATTCTTAAAGAAAAAGTACCAGGACACGAGAACTAGGGAACAATTAATTTCGGAAATTTTAAATACGCGGACTTACCATAATGAAAACCCACTCGATTTCTTAGAACGACTGGGCCAAAAAAGATGCGATTTATATGCGCGAATTTACTCTGACAATGAGATATTAGACAAACAGGACGAAATGTATAGGTATGACAAGCAGATATCCCACCACGCAGTACATAGTTAACACCCAGCACTAACGGACTTAATTTACCATATAAAATTCGATTCGTTAGAAGATCTAGAAGAAATATTAAGGCTAAATGTCCCCTCACTCTGGTGTGTTTCTGCCTCAAGAGATCGCAGCACCTACGGGGTCAATTTTAGATTCCTCCTAATTAAGAAACCAATAGAAATTTTTTAGATCGGAAAACGGATTTATTAATAAAATGGACATAGAATCTGATGAATCTATTTTAGAAGGCCATATATGTGATATTTACAATTTTAGGTTCAAAAAAACTACTTTTTATTATTTTTTAAAGAAAAGTCAACTAATAGGCAAGTATAGAATAATAAAATATAAATATTGGCGAAAACAAAATTTTAATTATACGAACAACATCGGCCGAAACTCATAAATACGAATTTCTATGCAAATGTTTTTGTTTTGTTTTTCAGGTAGCATCTACATCTATCATGACTATAGCAGCCTCAAACTACAAATCTAAAATAAGATTTCCATCGAAAGGTTGTTTTGGAACTCAAAATAGAATTTACACGATCCGAAATGAAAATTTCGAAAAATTATAAAAGTAAACAATAATTAAAACTATATAACCAAAACAACTGCATACTTATTGCAAATATATTTAAAAATGCGGGGTGCATCAAAATATAAGAAGGAGTTAGGAAAAATCACGTTAGAAGTATGGCAGAGGATAAGCGATTATAAACACTGATCCCCCAACTTCCGCCGCCGTGTATAACGACATGCTCTAGCCCTATTTTGGAGGGCCTACAACTTTTGTTCTACTTCACTTCCCCAATGATGATTTTATTGACTAGAATTATAACATTGTTCATATATAACGGGAAAAGATATATAATAAAAACATTATTTTATTATCAATTTATATAAAACTAGTTGAAAAAAAAAAAAGAATTCACAAACAATAAAGTATTATCTATTCCTATTACTAATTAAAAAAATTAAAATTACTTATGCTATATAACTGCACATTAAAAAAAATATATATTATGAACAAATATGATATATTATTTTTGCATTAATGTTGCTTATTCTTAATAAGGAATAATTATATTATGAGCTGTATTCATTAAAATTATTTACTTTTTTAATACCCAAATCAAAAAGATTTAGTACTTTTACTGATTTCATATAAAAGTGATGAGTACAAAAAATTATTGAATTTTTCAATTGAATTTAAGTTTAATAAAATAACACCAATATGGAACACCAACGCACAGAGAGGTAACTTGTAGGTCTAGCCGGCCAAAAATATCATCTTTTCCTATATATTTTGTGTTCCTGATTTCGAAAAAATATTGTATAAAAAATAAAGGACCTTTGGTTTTTTAAATATGATTAACCTTACAAATAACCAATACTATCAAGTTTATTTGGGCTTTGCAGCCCAGATTAAATAATCCAATTACTTTAACAAGTTTGAATTTCAAAACAGGTCGCGGTTTTTAGTGTGCTGGTATGGTTATTTTACGAAACTTGATCATAACTTTATATATAGGTTCTTATAGTAAATTTAATGAGCATTCAGATGAAAAAAAAAAGAAATTTCGGACCGAACAATTAGTTTCGGAACTGTAGCCAAATGAATGGTGATATAGGTGTTTTCGCAGAAAAGTGCGACCCTAGTCAAAGAGTGTTGAAATGAGGGGTGTAGATTGCATGAAATATGCGATAATTTCTGATGTCACAGCTTCGCCAGGAGCAATTAGAAGGCAAACCTACTAAAAGTCTCCGAACCTGGAGGTTGAGCTAAGGTTGGGGGGGAGAAGAGAGGTCCCAATTTCGTATTTTTCAATCTTATCCCGAAAACAGTGGACTCAAGAAAAATATGCTACAAATCGGAATTAAAGCTAATTGAATTTCCTATAAAATTTATGATATACATATTTGTCGAAATTCCAACGGTTTTCGAGATATATGTTATTTAAAATCGATAATTTTAGAAATAAAAAAATGTTTACCTCACTTTTTGTTAAACATTTGCTTCAAATACCATAAACTTACATATGAAATTAAATTAAATTTAATGCTCTACAATTTTGATTATGTAATTTTTTCTGAGGAACGATCGGGGAAGGTACTAGAAATAAAAGTATTACAAAAAGTGAGGTAACATTTGTTTTTTCCCCGAAAATCACCGATTTTCAATAACGTATATCTCGCAAACCATTAGAATTTCGACAAATTTATACATAATCAATTTTATAGGAAATGTAATCAGCTTTAATTTAGATTCGTAACATATTTTTCTAGAGTCGACCATTTTCGAGATATAGTCAATCGTCAAAAAAGTACGAATGTTTTTTCGGAATCAAACGTTTCAATAATGTTTTTAATAAATTTATTCATACAGCTAGCCGTTTTCTGATTGTAAGCTTGTAAATATCAATATATATTCTCTCAGCAATTTAGTCACCAAACAGAAAAAAATGAATAAAATGGAATCATAAAAGGGGCAAAATATACTTATTTCGCAGTAAAGGGGTTTTAAAACGTACACACTCCCTTTTGCGATCAAATACCTTATTAGATCCATTGTAATATATTTATAAATATTTTCTTTGTCTTTGTAGCCTTCCGTGTTTGTTGACCAAAACAGGGGCCCGAATAGACTAGAGAAAAGAGGGTATGCGGAAAATAAATAATTTTTAAAAAATAAATAAAAATAGTATTTACGAAATCAAATTTTTCCCAAAATTACTTCTTATATAAATCAAAAGGTTTGTAATGAATTACTTGTTATGTCTAACCGTTTTCAAATGTTAAGCAGTAAAAAAACACATTTTTTCTACAATTTAGACCCAGGGACGTAAAAAAAATGTGGGAAGTTTCTCATACAAAAAAGCTTGCAATTATTTATTATTACCTTTACTTTGAGATTAGGGTTTTGAAGGAGAATAGTCAAACAAGCCTATACTGTGTGTGATATGTCGAATAAATAAGAAATGAAACTACTCTTGTGAAACAATTAAATGGATTGATCAAAATGAAAAAAAAAAAAAAAAATTCAATTTCACAAAGAAATGGTTGTAAGCATCTTGTCCTACCAGACCATTGTTGTTTGAACCTACGATAGTATTAGAAATGTTGATATTTCCTTTGATCCTATGCCGTCTAGGGATTTCCCGTCTTTTCTACCTTCTTCTTTTTACCCGAACCTAGCATAATCTTGACTGTGGATTCCTATGGCAAAACGTAAGATAGAAAAATGAGTTTTATATCTCAGGAATACGCGCGGCAGGAAGGGAAAGAAGGAAACTGCCTATTTAAACTCATTCAATTGAAAAATTCAATAACTTTTTGTACTCATCACTTTTATATGAAATCAAAAAAAAAGAAAAGTACTAAATCTTTTTGATTTGGGTACTAAAAAAGTAAATAATTTTAATGAATACAGCTCATAATATAATTATTCCTTATTAAGAATAAGCAACATTTATGCAAAAATAATATATCATATTTTTCATAATATATATATTTTTTAATGTGCAGTAATATAGCATAAGTAATTTTAATTTTTTAATTAGTAATAGGAATAGATAATACTTAATCGTTTGTGGATTCCTTTTTTTTTTCAACTAGTTTTATATAAATTAATAATAAAATAATGTTTTTATTTATATCCTTTTCCCGTTATATATGAACAATGTTACAATTCTAGTCAATAAAATCATCATTGGGAAAGTGAAATAGAACAAAAGTTGTAGGACCTCCAAAATAATGCTTCATAGAGCGTCTTTATAGTCCAGTAAAATAAGACTCCAAAAGGCCGTTTTGAAGAAAAAACTGCGGAACTTTTATTCTCAACGGATCTTTATGTTCTTTGGGGTGCTGAATCCGAATCTGAAGTTTGCTACCACGGCAACCATCGGCTTCATATTCAAAATCGCAAAAAACCGCCAAAAAAACCCATTATTTTTGTTTTTCTATCTATAACAAGATAACGAACCTTTTTTCGAAGGAAGTCTTCAAATATTAATTGTAGCTGGGACTAGTACCTACATAATGAAAAAACGAAATCCGAAATCGGACCATTTTTCGCGAAGTTACGTTATTGGGAAAAAATGGAGAAATTGTCCAATTTGCCGTCAGTCCCAAAGCTCCGCGAAAACACGTTTGTCGTACTCTTTTGGCTATAACTCTGAAACTATTTGTCCGATACAACATTACTTTTTTTCATCTTAAAGATGATTAAATTTACTATAAGAATACATTTTTAACCAAACTCTATAAAATGTACATGCCAGCCCGCTAATAAAAACGTACTATTGTAAAATCCTAGTGTTTTTTGGCACATTTGTCCCTCTAACTTCTCAAATATTTGTTCGATTCCAAATTTCTTTTATCTATCTCAAAGCTGATTAAATTCGCTATCAGATGCTATATATGTAAATTATATTAAATCCTGTACACCACCCAAGCTAGCACGCTAAATGTGTATGTTTTGGCAAAATATGTAAATTATGACATATTTACAGTTCAGTAGACTGGTGTGGGTATTTCCCGGTGTTAATTATAAGTTAGATATATAGGAGCCAATAGTACATTTAACCAGCTTTTAGATAAAAATATTTGGATCCGACAAATGGTTTTGGTGATATAGCGATAATGTGCCAAAAAAACATTTATTTTACAAAAGTAAGTGATTTTCAGCGTGATAGCTTGTGTATTTCAAGAATTTTGATAAAAATTTCATATATAAGATCTAATTGTAAATTTAATCACCTTTCAGATTTCAGATCAAAAAAAAAAATTTGAATCGGACAAATACTTTCAGAGCATTTGTTAGAAGACTTTCTTCGAAAAAAGCTTCGTTATGGTGTTATCGATAAAAAAACGAAAGCAAACTTCAGATTCGGATTCAGCACCCCAAAAAAACATAAAGATCCGTTGAGAATAAAAGTTCCGCAGTTTTTTCTTCGGCAAACCCTTATTTTACTGGACTATTATAGGAGGGTAGGGGATCAGTGTTTATAATCGCTTATCCTCTGCCATACTTCTAACGTGATTTTTCCTAACTCCTTCTTATATTTTGATGCACCCCGCATTTTTAAATATATTTGCAATAAGTATGCAGTGTTTTTGGTTATGTAGTTTAATTATTGTTTACTTTTATAATTTTTCGAAATTTTCATTTCGGATCGTGTAAATTCTATTTTGAGTCCCAAAACAACCTTTCGATGGAAATCTTATTTTAGATTTGTAGTTTGAGGCTGCTATAGTCATGATAGATGTAGATGCTACCTGAAAAACAAAACAAAAACATTTGCATAGAAATTCGTATTTATGAGTTTCGGCCGATGTTGTTCGTATAATTAAAATTTTGTTTTCGCCAATATTTATATTTTATTATTCTACACTTGCCTATTAGTTGACTTTTCTTTAAAAAATACTAGAAAGTAGTTTTTTTGAACCTAAAATTGTAAATATCACATATATGGCCTTTTAAAATAGATACATCAGATTCTACGGAAATATGGAACAAAATGAACTTTACAGAACCAAAATCGGATGATCTGTTGAGATTTGAGGAGGAATCTAAATTTTGTTTATTTTGGCACGCTACGTAGTGGTAACATTTGGTACTACAGAGGGGACATTTAGCCTTAAAAAACAGCGCGGCTCACATCGTACATAGAATTTATGGCGATAAAAAACACCAAAAAAACCCAGTTCAAAATAATTACAAAAAGAAAAATTTTGAAAATAATTACAAAAATAAAGAGTACCGACCAAATTTTAACAACCACTATGATTATCAAAATTACCGACCCCATCAGTACCACCGCGAGCAATATACGTCGTATAATAATCCCCAACATTACCGACAGCAACAGTATCAGTATGAGCAAGGTCCAACCTCTAATTCTTATAACAATAACAACCAACATAACTTCCGGCCACAACAGCGAGCTATTGAATATACGACTCCGATTTATAATCAACCGTGGGACCCCCAGTCGCAACATAAATTTTTTAACAAACCACCCTCTAGAAATATTAGGCAAAATTACCAGCAACCTCAAATAGATTCTAACACCGTTTCGATGAGAACTGTTTCTAATAGGGTACATACAATTGAAGAATACAAAGACGAAAAAATTAAATTATTGTTAGAGCGGATTGAATCTTTGGAAAAAAGACAGGATCATTTTTTAGAATTAGGCCCGAGCACAAGCAGACCTCCGGATCGGATATAAACAATTTAAATTCCAAACCAGATAAACAAATAGATAACCAGGATAAACAAATAGAAATTCATGACTTGAACTTAAACAACGACTTACCGAACTTAATTGACAGTATGGGAAATAAATGGTTAAAAACGAAATTAAAAACTTAATTCGCCACAAACATATTAGTCCGTAATTAAAGGAAGAATTAATCGAAATTATTAGCCAACCTGGCGAAGTATTAAAAAGGGACGACGAGAATTTAAAATCAACGGGATTAATAAAACATAAAATAATAACAACGAATGAAAATCCAATTTATACGCGTAATTACCGTTACCCGGAACAATTTAAAAAACAAATTAATGATGAAGTTCAAAAACTATTAAAAAGTAATATAATAAGACCTAGCAAATCGCCGTATAATTCTCCGCTTTGGATCGTACCGAAAAAAAACCAGACGCGTCGGGACACAAAAAAATTAGAATGGTGATAGACTATAGGAAACTAAATCAGGCTACAGTAAAAGACAAATTTCCCCTACCTAATATCGAAGATTTATTAAATAGACTAAAGGGATCGAAAATATTTTCCACCATAGACCTCGCGTCGGGATTTCACCAAATTGAAATGGATAAAGATTCAATAGCTAAAACCGCGTTTTCCACCGAAAATGGACATTTTCAGTTTTTACGTATGCCTTTTGGCTTGCGTATGCCTTTTGGCCTGTGTAATGCACCCCCAACCTTTCAGAGAGCGATGACGATGATGATACAAAATATCCCCAATTCTATGATTTACATCGACGATATAATAGTCTACTCAAAAAACGAAAAAGAACATTTAAAAGATTTAAAAAGAGTATTTGAAGCCCTAAAAGAACATAACCTATCAATACAATTAGATAAAACCGAATTTTTTAAAACCGAATTGAACTTTTTAGGCTACATCGTAACCCCAGACGGATTAAAAACAGACGAGAAAAAGATAGAAGCAATTTTAAATTTCCCCATTCCGCGTAATGAAAAGACGACGAGACAATTCTTGGGCATGACGGGGTACTATAGAAAGTTTATTAAAAATTACGCAAAAATTACCAGACCGATTTCTAATTCTTTAAAAACAAAAATTTATGGCACAAAGGAAATTAAAGAAGCATGTCAAACCCTAACGGAAATGATGAGTAACACACCAATTTTAAATTATCCGGATTGGGAACGACCATTTATATTAACAACAGATGCCAGTAATAAAGCCATCGGAGCCGTGCTCTCACAAAAAGACGAAAATGAAATAGAACACCCAGTAGCATTCGCGTCCCGAGTATTACAAAATGCGGAATTAAATTATAGTTCAATAGAAAAAGAATTACTAGCGGTAGTATGGGCAACCCAACACTTTAAGCCTTATTTATACGGTACAAAATTTCTTTTATGCACGGACCATAAACCTTTAACGTGGATTTTCTCAATGAAAAATGGCAACACGCGTATAATGAAGTGGGTTTGGAAATTACAAGAATTTGAATTCGAAGTTAAACACATCCAGGGAAAAACAAATTACGTGGCCGATGCACTTTCCAGGGGAAGCGACGAATTGAATCATAATAGCGACGTGGAGGAAATGGACGTCGAAGAATTATTAAATCAGGAAATAGCGGACGAAAACAATTCCGAGTATGACGCGATAATAGAGGACTTATAAGTACCGCCGGAAGATGATTTAGAGACAATCCATTCCCAGGAATCTAGTAACGAACAAGTACGAATTTGTGAACCCGAAAAATGTATAAACATAGAAAAAAATCAAATAATTATAAAAAGGGGAAATACAAAAATTAATTTCACTAAACCATTTGGGAAACGCTGATACGAATTAAACATTTATGGTAAATCAGATATCGCTTCATTATTAGAACAGATACTCGAACCTAATAAAACATACGGGATAATTTGTAAATCACCTAACGAAATAACCGAAAATTTATAAAGACCAAATTTCAAATTACACCTACACCAGAAAGACCGTTTCAGGAATTAATGATTGACATTTTTAATTTTAAAAATGCCATAATTTTCACAGCAGTAGACACATTTTCGAAACACATATTTGCTCAAACCTTACAATCAAAGAACGCAATTAATATTTGTAACGCACTGACTAACTATATGACATACTTTCCCACACCTCTACAAATATCATTAGATCAAGGAACGGAAATGAAAAATAATTTGGTAAAACAGTTTTGTGAAGAAAATAATATTATTTTACATTATACCTCAGCCAGCCACTCAAACTCTTTAGGATTTTTGAACAGAGTCCACTCTACCCTAAACGAATTATTAAGAATAATAGGAAAAGAAAAATATAAATGTTCAATGCAACAGAAATTAAGATTAGCGGTAATAGCGTATAATAATACCTTGAACAATAAATTAAAATTAACGCCTAATGAAATCACTTTCGGAACCTCTAGAATCAAACGAAAACATCGACCTGACAGAACAATATGTATTAAAATATCATAAGGACCAACAATTATTACATAAATTAATTAGATCGAAAATAAATGACGAAAAAGAAACAAGGACTGAAAAATTAAATAAAAATAGAGAAGACCCTTTAGACATTCAGAGACAATTAGGAGATACAGAATATTTGAAAAATACCCAAGCGAAAATAAAAAGTAGAGACAAATTTAAAAAGGTAAATGTATTAGTAAAAGACAAAAGACCAATTAAAACTCATATTGACAATATTAAAAGGCCCACTAGGAAAAAACGGAAAAAGAAACAATCTATTTCAGACGACGATAGCGAATCTCTTCGTGTAAACATTTCGGATAATTACGATTCAGACAGTGGTTCTGATTAAAAATATTTAATTTTATTTAAACGATATTAAAATGTTTTAAAAATCTTTTATTTTAAATATAATAAATGCAATGGTATTAGGAGTAATGTTTATGTTATATTGAAAGAATTATCTGTATTAAATTGACAATGCTGTAGTTATTTTAATAGTCGGACTTTTGTATTTTGTTGTAAAATATTATATTCAATGTTAATAATGTAAAAGATCATTTATTGAATTATTATTTTGATTTAAAATATTATTATTCTAATTGAGTAATTTTGAATCTAAAAGTATTATTTGTAATAGAGGGAACTAATTCAAAGACTCTTATTTTATTTTTCCTTTTGTTTTAAGAATGTATAGATATGAATTGTTTAGTATTAAGAAATATCCTGTTATCTTTTAGTTATAAGGAAAATTGTACTTTAGCATGTAAGGAATTTTGTTATGTATAAACATTTTATAGTTTAAGCTTATTGTTAATATTAAGAGATGGGCAAGGTTTAATCTTTTTATTTTTCAAGTGAACAAATCCTGACTTAGTAAACAGGAAGTTCAAAGTCTAATCCTTTTATTTATAGGAAGTTAATAATTGTATTTCAGTACAGAGTTTAATCTTTTTATTTATGTAAAACTATAGATGGTACAAATCCTAAACTTGATACACAAGATATAATCCTTTTATTTTTGTATAAACTTAAATTATAAGGTCCAATCCCTTTTTGAATGTTATCTATTGTAATGTTATGACTTAGTGTAAAAGGTATTGAGAAATGTATAAGGTTCAAACCTTTTATTTTTATTGTATAGAATCTAACCTATTTACACTAAGATATTTGTTCCATCGGAGACCTCGGAACTTGGGGGGGGGGGGAGAAGTTATGGAAACCCAATGGTATTAGAGATAATAAATAAATGTACACTATCCCCTCTCCTAGATAACTGTATAAAAGGCCATCCCCACCTGTGCCCGATTGACACTCTGCACGTCTAAGCGTTGTGACGCCAGATGTTCAACACGCAGTTCTTGTACTAGGCTGTAAATTGTGCTTTTTCTTGTATAATGTATGTCAGTCAATAAAAAGGCTCTTTTTAAAAACTCAGTCCCGCGACCCTTTTATTTAGCTATATATATATATATATATATATATATATATATATATATATATATATATATATATATATATATATATATTAGAGAATAATAATAAAGACAAACTAAATGAATAATGTACAGAAATAATGAAATAATAAAAAATAAATTGTAGGAATAAGAACAATAATTGCTGTTGTACTACTGAATAAGAAGTAAGAAGTATGAAAATACTGAATAGAATAGTAATGTTGTTTACATCATGACGTCTTTCATGAGTCTTGGTTTCAATCTGCGGGATGTTGTTTGAGCTCTTATGTAGAAAGCTACTGCACCTTTAGCCTCTGGTAACTTGCTATGAAACCTGGTGAAGCATTTTTTGATGTAATCGTCTATTGATTCTATGTCTAATTCACGGTGTAGTTAACTATTTCTTATTACCTGGGTTATATATACAGCAATTTTCAGGATCATGTTTTGGAAAGATTGTAGTTTTTTTCGGTTTGATAGAGGATGCAGCTCCCCCCACTTCACAACCGTACATTATTGATAGCAAATCCTATATAACCAAGTTCAATTTAGTTTCATTATTTTTGGTATGATTGGTTTCTTTGTTCTTCTTTCTTTTTTAATTATAGTTTAGCTTTTAATTTATCTAAAACTTCCATCAATTTAACTACTTTATCCCTGACCAGTTCTTTTAAGTATTCTCTTTCTTCTTGAGGATTAAAACTAAATTTTAATTCAGACCTAATTTTTTCGAGCTTTTTGCATCTGAATATTATATGCCTGGGGTCTTCCGGGAAATCACACGTCTCACATTTCCCGTTGGCTTCTATCTTCATTAGGTTAAGATATTTCTTTGTGCAGCCATGGTTTGTTCTGAGTCTTGTTATTCTTACAATGTGATTTCTATCAATATTGGTACGGATGGCTTGAAACCATGGGGTTAGGCTCACTTTGGCCTGAACTTGATAATAATCTCTGCCCTTAGATTGTGATTCCCAGTCATACCTGTCCTGCCATTCTTTTATCGCCTGCTTCTTTGTAGGTCTGGAGTTGGAACTTTGGCATTATCCTTTTCTACTTGTTTATTTCGAGCTACTCTGTCCGCCTTATCATTACCGGAGAGGCCTTCATGGCTAGGTACCCACTGAAAAGAAAACCTGTTTTTCGATTGGGTTGTGGTTTGGATAATTTTGAAATCTATGTAGGATTTTATCTTGTTTATGTGTATCTTCTCTAGTTTGGTGCACGATGAAGCTGAGTCAGTTAAGATGACTATGTCTTGATCAGTGTATGTTTGTTCGCAGTAGTTTATGGCTCTGTAAATAGCATACATTTCGGCAGATGCAATGCTGAATTTGGTAGGGATTGAAGTAGAAATTTTAAAATTTTTCTGTGTATCTATTATTGCTATTGATGTCTGTAGTTTTGTTTTTGAAGCATCTGTGAAAATCTGAATATAACCGGTGTAGTTGTTTGATATGGTTAGTAATGCTAGTTGTCTTATGGCATCTGGAAAGTAAGTTTGTTTAGGATTTTGTACATCTAAGGTTGGTCTGCTGGAGAGTAGAATAGATGCTTTAGACTGAGGTGTGGCTAGATCTAGGGGGCCACGTGTAATGTGCACTCCTCGAAGCAGCGTGTGCATCTCAAGTACAAGGTTATAAATTTTTGGAGCGTAAATTTTCTTTGCAGAAATAGCTTCGCACAAAGGGTTTCATTCATCGGCACTTGCTTTTATAATGATTTTCCTTGAAAGCCATATTCTTCTCATTGGTAATGGCATTTCACTAGCTTCAACCATTAACGCATTAACTGGTGTGGTTTTAAATGCACCTATGCATGTTCTTATAGTGGTGTTTTGTATAGTTTTAAGGTTTCCCTTCCCTTCCCTTCCTCTGGATTGTTTACAACCGTAAAAACTAGGAAATCGTCGGCAAATTGAATCAAATGACAACCTGGGGGTGGATTTTTAAGAATGTGAGCTGTGTAGATATTGAATAAGGTTGGGCTTAAGATATCTCCCTGTGGTAAACCATTGTAGGAATTAAAACTAACGGGCCCCTCGTCCGTTTGTATCGTATATGTACGGATGGATAGATATTCTGAAATCCAGTTTATCATAATTTCAGGAATACCTAGGGTCTTTAATCGTTTGGATAGAATTTGAGTCCATACATTATCGTATGCTTTTTCTACATCCACAGTTAAGGTTACTAAAATTTTCTTTTCCTGAAATGTTTTATAGATCGTATTTGTGTGATACCAAATTCCATCAGCTGTAGATCGACTTTTTCTAAAACCAAAACAGTATGGGCTAAGAGTTTCTTGTTTTTCTAAAAACCATTCTAGTCTGGATTTTATAATTATATTAAAAGTTTCTGCTAAACAAGATATTTAGGTCTGTAGGAAGAGATTAGGGATGGGTCTTTAGCTGGTTTCGGAATAGGTACGATTTGAATTGTACGCCATTCAGGAGGAACTTCCATTTTTTGCCAAATCTTGTCAAATGCTTCCAATAATTTATTTAGTAAAAGGTTGGGGAGGAGCCTTATCATAGTATAATTAATTTCATTAACTCCTGGTGCAGTGCCTTTCTTACCCTTAAGCGCTGCTTCAAGCTCTGTTTCCAGGATAGGTTTTGCCAGTGGATCGATTGTAGGCCATGGTGTTGATTGCTTGATTATTGGTGGATGCCTTGGTTCGAATATATTACACAGCTGTTGCAGAAAAGATGCTGCTGCTGCTTGATTGCTGGTAACCACATTTTGTTTATTTTTTTTTTCCTCTCATAGCTGCTATTATATGCCACATGTTACCGGCTTGTTGAGGAGTAATAGTTTCTGTAAAAGTTTTCCCTGAGTCCCTCTTGGCTTTCTTGATTAAAGATTTTGCCTTGTTCATCTTCGATCCCATGTTTCTATAATTTTCAATTGTCATATTGGCTTTGTAAATTTTAATAGCATTTAATTTCTCCTTATAGGCTGTGTTGAGTTTGTCATTCCACCAACACTTTGGAAAGAAATGGGGCTGTGGATTAGGGTTAGAGCGAGGAATGGAGGTTTCTCCAGCTACATTAATTAACTTTGTAATTATTTGTATATCTGGTATTCGGAATTCGGAATTGTCATTTAGTTTATTTAGAGATTCAATATATAATTTTTCATTCAGTCTTTTAAAGTTTCTTTTATTATAAAATTTGTTCTTGAGGGATAAGTAGTTAAACTGGAGAATAATTTGAAAGTGGTCGCAACCTAATGTTTCAGAGGAAAGTGTCCATGATAATTTGTTGAACAAATCACGTGAGACAAAAGTGAAATCTAAAATGGATGGTCTGACTCGAGGGGAGCTTATCCTAGTTACTACATTGGGTTCATTTAAAAGTACAAATGATGATTGGGATAATTCTTGAACAATAAGGTCCCCTCTTTGAGAATCCGTTTCTCCTGTGCCGAAAAAAGACGAGTGTGCGTTGAAATCTCCTCCCATAATGATGGAATGCCCAGGGAATCTACTATCAAGAGAGAATAGGGATTGCAAATTTGACGCAGTCGGTTTGCTTTTCGGAGGAATATACAGAAACCAATATTAATTTTGGAATTGTATTTAATACTTTTATATCTAAAGCTTCAATCGGGCCGATATTAGAGATTTCAATTTTTTCGAATTTAAGTTTATTGTGTAAGAAAATTCCTTCACCGCCATACTTATCCCGCCTATTTTTCCTGATAATGGAGAAATTTTTGGCTTTATATATTTTCTGCTTGTTGAACCAGGTTTCCTGAAGTAAGGTTGCATGATATTTATTTATATTTAATATGTTTACTAATTCTTGAAACTTGTTATTTATACTCCGGCAGTTGTGTTAAAGAATTCGAAAATCTAATTTATTTGAGAAAAGTGTTTAAGTAGTAATGAGTAAAGGTTAGGTGATTGTAAAAAATCAAAAAAAAAAACAAAAAAACTTTTGAACTGAAACCCAACTGGTTTCTGGCAAAATAAGTAGTCCATATACAAAATAAAATAAAAAATAATTATTGAGTGATTCCATGTAGATGAGAAATTTGGCACTCATTCTATTCGGTACACATATCTTCACTCTCTGCTTCGTTACGAACTGCAATAGTATTGATTATTCCTTTATTATCTTGAACGAAATTATAAAATGTTTGTCCTATGATATTAACAGTATCTTCTTTCTTTTCTATGTTTTTAATTTTTTGTATTAAGGCGTTTAGCATGTTTACGTATTTTGAGTGGGGTGTAGATTTATGCGGGTTTTCGTAAATATTGAGTGTTTTTGACTTACAAGGTCCAGCATAATTGTCTGAAAAATCAGTCGGTTCAATTTGTTCTTCCGCCTTTCGTTTTTTTCTGACTGTGCTACGAGGTTGAATATTTTTCCTTCGAGGATTTCTTAAAAGGGATGCACTGTAAGGGTGTAAATTGTCTTCAATTTGTGGGAAATCCAGCAGCGAAAATTTATTACTGGTCTGGATAGGGAATGTGTCGGAGGCCTCTTTATAACTAATCGGTTTAATAGCCAATAATTCTTTAATATTTTCTTGTCTTAGTTTTTCAGAACAGGTTTTATCATTTGGCTTGTGGTTGAGCTTGCAGTGGATACATTTTGCTAACTCGGAGCAATTTTGAGAAGTATGTTGGTTATCTCCACAGTTCATGCACCTTTCACGACCTCTACATCTATCCTTCATATGCCCATATCATAGACATTTTTCACAAAAACGTGGCTTAGTAACGTAAGGGGTCACTTTTTGTGGGGCCAAGTATTAAGCAACGCTGTCCGGCAGTCTTAGTGAATGAAAAACACTTTGTACTTAATCGGAAGTTATTCTGGATATTTCTCCTTTTTCGTCTCTTATAGTTCTGTTAAAACGTCTTACTATTAGGACCTCCTCTGAAGATGATAATTTTTTTAATATCTCATCGTCTGTTATGGATGTGTGAACGTCTCTTATAACTCCAAATTTGAGAACACGTTGAAGAGGGATAAATGCTCTGATATTATTTTTAGCTATAAAAGGATTTTCAAGAAACCTATTAGCATGATCATATGTCTTAAAGGTTATTTCTATTTGATTTTTATTTTTTCTTCTTATTCTGTGTACCTGATTATCGCTAAGCCCTAAAAACTTACCTACTTTCATGTCATGGAAAAAGGATAGGTTATCTTGATCGTTCTTTTCATCTATAACAATAAAAGGGGTCTTTAAAATAACGAAGATGTTTGATATTTTCAAATTGAGGCTGTCTATTGAAATTGGAAATTATTCTATCTTTGTTATCTGAGGGGAAGGGAGGAGATTTCTCCCCTCCATCAGTATCCACCCCCATCAATAAATCAATCAATCAATAAATGAAAAGAAAAAAAAAAAGAAAAAAATATATAAAGTGTTATAATGGAAAGGACTGGTTCTCTGTTCCTGTTTATCTGAAGCTGCAGAGGATTACTAGAGCGATGTTAACTTTACCGCGAGTAAACACGCACTGTGATTATTGTTTTGTAGACTAAAACAGTTATATCTGATTTTAGAGTGGATTATCGGGTAGAGCATTGCCTGCCTAGCATAGGTCTGTGTAAGTTTAATAATATTTATGTGGTGATTCCAGGTTAGGCGACGATCTAGATGAACACCAAGGTATTTTACTGCCTCATTAGAGAGATTCCACTGAAGTCTGTTTCCATTTAGAACCAGCTCCGGTGGGTCTATTGGTCGTCTGAGGGTAAATTTTGGCAATACAGTTTTTAATATTTAGGTTGACCATCCATTTATCAAAACACTTTTATAATTCGTTGAATTAATTTTGAAGAATATTTCTGGTTATTGTTATATTTTCGTGTTGTGAAAAAACTGCCGTGTCATCAGCAAACATAGCTATAGACGTTTCGGACGATTGGATGATATCGTGAAGGTAGATGTTGAAGAGGATGGGAGATAGAACTGATGCTTGTGGAGTACTGGCACTGATAGGTCTGATGGTGGAGATTGTATGGTTTATTCTGACAGTAAATGTTTGTTTATTGAGAAAGGGGTATAGAATATTGTATAGATATTATACAATATATACAACCAAAGGAGAGTTTAGTTTATTAGGTGTAATACAAAGCAATATAATCTCCCATCATTATTTATTTAAAAAACATATAATGCTAACATGATTTTTTAAATGGGCGACGTTTCATGGCATTGCCACATTTTCAAGCCCTAAAAAATGCAAAAATATACATGTACGATAAATGCGAATAAAGTATTGACAATGTGAAACAATTTTCATCTAAGTTCATATTATATATAATAAA
This sequence comes from Euschistus heros, assembly GCA_003667255.2. Taxonomy (NCBI): domain Eukaryota; kingdom Metazoa; phylum Arthropoda; class Insecta; order Hemiptera; family Pentatomidae; genus Euschistus; species Euschistus heros. Next base: position 1,144,648 of record RCWM02000312.1, read on the forward strand.
TGAATTACCCTTATGTGTCCATTTATATTTGGATCAGTCTGATGAACAAAAATTTTTTACGAATAAAAAAGTCTTGTCACTAGTATTGCATCTTGTCATTTGTCTAAATATAGCTAAATAAAAGGTTCGCGGGACTGAGTTTTTAAAAAGAGATTTTATTGAGAAGTACATACATTATATCAAGCAAAAGCACAATTTATAGCCTAGTACAAAACTTCGTGTTGAACATCTGTGAGTCCTACGTGTGACTGTAGCAGAATGTCACCGAGGCCAGGTGGAGGTGGCCTTTTATACAGTTATCTAGGAGAGGGGATATCGTACATTTGTTTATTATCCCTAATACCATTGGGTTTCCATAACTTCCCCCCCCCCCCCCAAGTTCCGAGGTCTCCGATGGAACAAATATCTTAGTGTAAATAGGTTAGATTCTATACAAAAATAAAAGGTTTGAACCTTATACCCTTCTTAGTACATTTTACACTAAGTCATAACATTCTATGAACAAAGGGGATTGGACCTTATTCTCTAAGTTTATACAAGCATAGAAGGATTAGACCTTGTTTACTAAATTAGAATTTGAACATTTGAAAACAAAAAGATTAAACTCTGTACTGAAATACAATTATCAACTTCCTATAAACAAAAGGATTAGACTTTGAACTTCCTGTTTACTAAGTCAGGATTAGTTCACTTGAAAAATAAAAAGATTAAACCTTGTGCTCTAACACTAAAATAGGATTTATATGCTTGTCAATTTCCAATAAACAAAAGGATTAGACCTTGTCCTTTTCTTAATATTAACAATAAGCTTAAACTATAAAATGTTTACAAATTACAGAATTCCTTACATGCTAAAGTACAAAAGATAAAATGATATTTCTTAATACTAAACAATACATTATTTAAACAAAAGGAAAATAAAATAAGAGTCTTTGAATTAGTTTCCTCTATTACAAATAATACTTTTAGATTCAAAATTACTCAATTAAAATAATAATATTTTAAATCAAAATAATAATTCAAACACTCTTTTACAAAATAACTACAATAATTACAATTAATAATAATTTCAAAATAAAATACATACTTTTTTCAATGATCAATCAAAATAATATTTCAAGACAAAATAATAGTATCCTAATATTTATGATAGTGACTTCAAAATATTAATTACAAAATAAATCGGACAGAATATTACTGTGAAATAAAATAATAATTTAAATGATCTTTTACATTATTAACATTGAATATAATATTTTACAACAAAATACAAAAGTCCGACTTTAATAAAATAACTACAGCATTGTCAATTTAATACAGATAATTCTTTCAATACAACATAAACATCTTTCCCTAATTCCATTATATTTATTACGTTTTATTAAAATAAAAGATTTTTAAAACATTTTAATATTGTTTAAATAAAATTAAATATTTTTAATCATAACCATTACCTGAATCATTTGAGTCATAATACCCGAGATATCCGAAATATTCACGCGAATGGATTCATTGTCGTCGTCCGAAATAGATTGTTTCTTTTTTCTTTTTTTCCTAGTGAGCCTTTTAATATTGTCAATATGAGTTTTAATTGGTCTTTTATCTTTCACTAGCACATTTACTTTTTTAATTTTGTCCCTACTTTTTATTTTTGCTTGGGTATTTTTCAAATATTCTGTATCTCCTAATTGTTTCTGAATATCTAAAGGGTCTTCTCTATTTTTATTTAATTTTTCAGTCCTTGTTTCTTTTTCGTCATTTATTTTAGATCTAATTAGTTTATGTAATAGTTGTTGGTCCTTATGGTATTTCAATACGTATTGTTCTGTCAGGTCGATATTTTCGTCTGATTCTAATCTGGAGGTTCCGAAAGTAATTTCATTGGGCGTTAATTTCAGTTAATTGTTTAATGTGTTATTGTATGCTATTATTGCTAATCTCAATTTCTGCTGCATCGAACATTTATCTTTTTCTTTTCCTATTATTCTTAATAATTCGTTTAGGGTAGAGTGGACTCTGTTCAATAATCCCAAAGAGTTTGAGTGGCTAGCTGAGGTATAATGTAAAATAATATTATTTTCTTCACAAAACTGTTTTATCAAATTATTTTTCATTTCCGTCCCTTGGTCTAATGATATTTGTAGAGGTGTGGGAAAGTATGTCATATAGTTAGTCAGTGCGTCACAGATATTAATTGCGTTCTTTGATTGTAAAGTTTGAGCAAATAAATGTTTTGAAAATGTGTCTACTGCTGTGAAAATTATGGCATTGTTAAAATTAAAAATATCAATCATTAAATCCTGAAACGGTCTTTCTGGCGTAGGTGTAATTTGAAATTTGGTTTTTATAGGTTTACGGTCGTATTTTGTAACTTTACAAGTCTCACATTTATTAATATATTCCGCTATTTTATTTTGCATCCCTGGAAAATAATATTCTTTTTTGAGTTTTTCAAACGTTTCATTTATACCCCTATGTTTAGTTTTGCCTAAATGGTAGTTATCTATTATTTCTATTTGTTCATTAAGATTTTCGACGTCGTTTACAATTTGTTTGTATTTTTTCAATTTAACCGATGGATATTGCGTTTCTATTATTTGTTGTATTGTCTTAAAATAATCTTCATACAAATTCTCGGTTATTTCATTAGGTGATTTACAAATTATACCGTAAGTTTTATTAGGTTCAAGTATTTGTTCTAATAATGAAGCAATATCTGATTTAGCATAAATGTTTAATTCATATCGGCGTTTCCCGAATGGTTTAGTAAAATTTATTTTTGTATTTCCCCTTTTTATCACTATTTGATTTTTTTCTATATTTATACATTTTTCCGGTTCACAAATTCGTACTTGTTCATTGCTAGATTCCTGGGAATGGATTGTTTCTAAATCTTCTTCCGGCGGTACTTCTAAGTCCTCTATTATCGCGTCGTATTCGGATTTGTTTTAGTCCGCTATTTCCTGATTTAATAATTGTTCGACATCCATTTCCTCTACATCGCTATTATGATTCAATCGTCGCTTCCCCTGGAAAGTGCATCGGCCACGTAATTTGTTTTTCCCTGGATGTGTTTAACTTCGAATTCAAATTCTTGTAATTTCCAAACCCACTTCATTATACGCGTGTTGCCATTTTTCATTGAGAAAATCCACGTTAAAGGTTTATGGTCCGTGCATAAAAGAAATTTTGTACCGTATAAATAAGGCTTAAAGTGTTGGGTTGCCCATACTACCGCTAGTAATTCTTTTTCTATTGAACTATTATTTAATTCCGCATTTTGTAATACTCGGGACGCGAATGCTACTGGGTGTTCTATTTCATTTTCGTCTTTTTGTGAGAGCACGGCTCCGATGGCTTTATTACTGGCATCTGTTGTTAATATAAATGGTCGTTCCCACTCCGGATAATTTAAAATTGGTGTGTTACTCATCATTTCCGTTAGGGTTTGACATGCTTCTTTAATTTCCTTTGTGCCATAAATTTTTGTTTTTAAAGAATTAGAAATCGGTCTGGTAATTTTTGCGTAATTTTTAATAAATTTTCGATAGTACCCCGTCATGCCAAGGAATTGTCTCGTCGTCTTTTCATTACGCGGAATGGGAAATATAAAATTGCTTCTATCTTTTTTTCATCCGTTTTTAATCCGTTTGGGGTTACGATGTAGCCTAAAAAGTTTAATTCGGTTTTATCTAATTGTATCGATAAGTTATTCTGTTTTAGCGCTTTAAATACTCTTTTTAAATCTTTTAAATGTTCTTCTTCATTTTTGGAATAAACTATTATATCATCGAAGTTATGTAGTTCGAAAAGCAAAATAGCTTTTTAAAAAGATTTATTTAAATCAAAACACAAACTGAATATAAACAATTAAACAAATAGTAAATAAACTTAATGAATACAAGTCATGAAGTGGACACGGAGTGTGAACGGAGTACGGAGTGATGGGCTGTCTGGAGGGGATGTTTATATAGAGTCTAGATTATGCTGGAGTCAGCGTCTGCCATTTCTTAAGTCTTCTGTGCCATAAGTCCTCCCTCCCTAAGTTTGAAGCTCCTGCGAAAACGATGGTAGTCCTGGATGTACAGTTGGCATATTTGGGGAGACAATGTTGATTTTGATTTTTCTTATACAATAATATTTATATATAAAATAAATTAGAATACAGATTAAGACAAAGGGTATAAGTAAATACATATATGGTGTATGGTTTGTTTTTGTGTTGTTATAAAAGTGTTAAGTTTGGACATTTCTAGATTTATAGTGTGTAGTTTGTCAAAGGATATGTTAAAGTCTTGGTGATTAAAAACTAAACTATTGATACTAAGTGCTTTAGTTTCTTTAAATACAGGAATTATGTGCATATCTAAAATTGATTCATTACTACTAAGGTTGATTAAACTACTATTGGTTACAAATATTTCTTCCTTATATTTATTTTTAATTATTTCTATTTTATTACGTCTAAATACTAAATATTGGTTAATAAAAGGGATATATTTAATGAAAGGTTCGCTGTCAGTGGATATAGTTTGACAGCTAAAAAGGTTAGTATTGTTTATAATTTGTTGAATACACTTATTATTTACACTTGTCGAATTTCTGCAGAATAGTGAGTCTTTGTATTCGTCGCATGAAGCAGTGAGTAATTCTCTTTTCTTTTTCAAAATTAAAGGTGGATGCTCGTATATGGTGATCACTTTATTATTCTTTTCTACCGGGTATGAGAGGAGAAAGTAGGTTTCTAAAGGTGGGGTACGTAAGGGAATTTTTTACAAAATAATATATATTATTGCCCTTTAATGAACAGTGTACTTTGCTAATTTGCCAAAGGATTTCTATGTCTTTAGAAATAAAAGTTACGTTATAAATGTATTGTAAGGTTCTTAAGTCTCTAAAAGATAAAATGCTAGAGTGAATAGTTTGGAGTCTACAGAATTCAAGAGATAGTTCAATATCGTTAAGTTTGTTACTAATTAATACTAAGTTTAGAAATATGATATTATAATTGTGATTTATTTCAATTTGGTTAAGTTTTGAATTGGTAAGGGCTTGTTTAATTTTTTGGTTATTAATTTGAATGATTTTAATGTCGCGGTTAAATTCTTTAATTATTTTCTGATTGATGGCCAGTTGGTTCTTTGTATTGTCTGTAAGTTGTATAGAATTTCTCTCTAGTGAATGTATGACTTTATCATAGTATTCTTTGTCTGTTGCGTCCATGTTACCGGTTAGCCATGATATTGCTGTACCAAGTCCATTAATAAGTCCTCTTTTGATGCGTGTTTGTTTGTTAAGTATCAAATGGTCCAATTTATTTCTTAAGAATGTGTAATATTTATAAAGGGAATCATAATGGTTAGTGTTATTGTTTTTATGTGAAGAGTTTATGATATTATGTATGTCTTCTAATTCCGTGTCTATTAATTCTGTGTTGATTATGTGGATGAATGTATAGTATTTGTCTAGGATATACGCATTAGGTAGTCTGATAGGAATTATTCCGGGTCCCTGAGTCAGGTCCGTTATAGTCAGCGCTTTGTTCATTGATAGTGAGTGAAGGAAGTAAACAAGCGTCAGCAGTCTGATTGCGGGAAGTGCCAGGATCATCTGAAACAGTGATAGGAGGAGTAATTACGTATTTTCTAGGTCTTTTAATAAGGTTGGGATGTACTTTAAAAGATTTTTTATTTATCGTTGCTAATTTAGTTTTTTGTGAAAAGTTTCTGCGTTTGAATTTAGGTTTAGATTTACCGAATTGTTTATCTTTAATAAAAATTTCTCCGTGGGGTATTGTGATATTTTCGCGATTTGTATTTAGTTTGTTAGTGCGATTTTCTTTTTCCTTTTCGATTAATTCTTTTATTGTTTTTATAATTACTCGTTTGTCATCATGATACTCTTTTACTTTTTGTTCTAAAATTAAATCTTGGGCTGGTGTCTCTGGTTGAATACCGAATGTTATTTCGTTTGGGGTCATTTTTAAATTAGATACGATTGAATTATTATACACGATCAAGCCTAATCTTAATAATTTGTACTGGGAATAATCTTTATCATTTTTAATAATGTTCATTAATTCGATTAGTGTGGAATGTGCTCTGTTTATAAGTCCGTTGGGGTCTGAATGATTGGGTGTTATGAAATGTGTTTTAATATTATCATATTTTAGAAAGTTTTCAATAAGGCCGTTTTTGAATTCTGTGCCGTTATCAAACTGTATAATTGTGGGACAGGGGAAAGTACTGAAGTAGATTTCTAATGAATTTAAAATTTCGTTTGCTGAACTATTTCTTATGATGTTGCCGTATAATTTTTTTGAAAAGCAATCTATTAATGTGAATATTAATTTTCCGTCATAGTGCAAAATATCTCCTTGTAATTTTTCAAAAGGTTTGGAGGGTGTGGGGGTTATTTCATAAACTTGTCTTATAGGATTTCTTTCATATTTTACTTCTTTGCAAAGTGAACAGTTATTAATTACTTTAGTTATAGATTCGAGCATTCTAGGCCAATAATAAGTTTTTCGTAAATTTTGATAAGTCTCATGAATTCCGCGATGTGCTGTTTTTCCTATATGTTTATTTAATATAATTTCTTCCTGTTCAGATTGATTTGTTACGTCTAGCTTTTTAGTATAATATCTTTTAATTTTAATGGTGGGATAATTATTTTTTATTAACTCCGTTAAATGGTTAAAGATTTGATTGTAGATTTCGTCATCAATAGAATTTTCAATTTGGGGGGAACATAGAATACCGTATGTGTGATTTGGCTGTAAAAATTCGAGGCAGTTTTCTTCTAAATCTTTTGAAAAGGGATATCGAGTATACCAATGAAATCTGGTTTTGCCAAAAGGTTTTTCCACGGGTTTTTGAATTTCGGGATTTCCTCGAGTTATAATGATCTGAAATTTTTCCACGTTAATGCATTTTGTTTTTGTCGTCCACTATTAATATCTGGTCATTTGATGATTCTTGGGAATGTTGGGTCTGTAAGCTTTCTAAGTCTTCTTCTAAGGGAATTTGTAAAGTTCTTGCAATTTCTTCAATATTGTCATTACTATATTCAGGGGTTGGTGCCGAAAAGAATTCTTCAAGTACTTCATTAGGATCAGGGTCTGAATTTTCGATTGCATTAAGGTCGTTTCTTTTAGGGGGATTTCTAGATAAAGCGTCTGCTACGAAATTAGTTTTTCCTTGTAAGTATTTTATATCGAAATCAAAGTCAGCTAATTGTAATTTCCATCTGATTAATTTGGAATTGGGTTCTTTTAAATTATGCAGCCACTGTAAAGGCTTGTGGTCCGTTTGTATGGTAAACTTTCTTCCGTAAAGATAGGGTCTAAAATGTTTGCATGCCCAAATAATGGCTAGAAGTTCTTTTTCGATAGTTGAATAATTTTCTTCTTGTTTATTTAGTGTCCTAGAGGCAAAGGAGATAGGTAGGTCTTTATTATCGAAATTTTGAGATAGTACTGCACCTATTGCAAAATTGGAGGCATCTGTTGTTAATGTAAAAGGTTTGTCAAAATTTGGAAGCTGTAAAATGGGGCTATTTTGTAAGAGGGATTTGAGTGTTTCAAAAGCTTGTAAGTACTCGTCAGTGATTTTAAGTTCTTTGTCTTTTCTTAAGGCTTGGGTTAGGGGTCTCGCGATTTTAGCGTAGTTTTTTATCATTTTCCTATAATATCCCGTAAGTCAAAGAAATTGTTTAATTTGTTTTTGAGTTTTAGGAATGGGGAATTTAGAAATTGCTTCAAGTTTAGCGGGATTTGGTTGTATACCTTTTTCTGATATTATGTGTCCTAAAAATAAAAGTTCCCGTTTGAAAAATTCTGTTTTGTCCAATTGAATTTTTAAATTGTGTTGCTTTAATTTTTCAAAAACAGTTTTTAAATGTTTAATGTGTTCTTCTAGGCTATCGGAAAAAAAAAAAACAATTATGTCGTCCATATAAACTAATACATTCGGAATTTTGGAAAATATTATATTCATCGCGCGTTGGAATGTAGGTGGGGCATTTTTTAAGCCAAACGGCATCCGTAGAAACTCGTAATGTCCGTATTCTGTCGAAAAGGCAGTTTTGGGAATAGATTCGCGTTCCATTTCGATTTGGTGAAAGCCGGAGGCCAAATCGATTGCTGAAAAATAATTGGCTCTACCAATTTTACCAAATAAATCTTCAATGTTTGGGAGTGGGAATTTGTCTTTAATAGTTTTATTATTAAGTTTTCTGTAATCTATTACCATGCGGATTTTTCTTTTACCGGAGGCGTCTGGTTTCTTGGGAACTACCCATACGGGGCTGTTATACGGGGAATTTGAGTGTTGTATAATTTTATTTTCTAATAGTTTATCAATTTCTAATTGAATGTCTTTTCGAAAAACTTCCGGATATCTGTAATTTCTTGTATATATTGGGTCCTCGTCTGTTGTTTTTATTTTATGTTTTAGTAAATCTGTACTGGTTAATTTATCGTTTTCTCTTTTAATAACTTCTGGAAATTCTTTTAATAAATTTATTATTTTAAATTTTTCCTCACTATTCATGTGACTTGTTCTTATTAATTGTGGGATTTCTTTTTTTATTTCATCGTTCATCCTAGCCAGTTCGGGACAATTGGTCACGACTAAACCAGGTATAGTTTCACTTATCTCCTCTATTTCGTCAACTTCCATAGGTTCGGGGCAAATGGCCATTACTTCCGTGGAGTCGATATGGCAGAGAATTTTATCATTTTTAATATCATATAAACCTTCTTTTATAGTTACTTTATCATTTAATTTTATGTCGTTATTAATTATTCCATAATTAATTTTTTTATTTTTAATAGGTAATTCTACGATATTCCTTCCTTTTTCTAACTTAATCTTATCTAATTCTACTAATTCATGACTTAATAATAAAGGTATTATTCCATGGGGATGCGTAGATTGTCATTGTGAGGATGCACACTTAATTTTAATTCTTTCATGGTACTATAGCCTAATAATAAATCATACTTTTCTGAAAAGGGAAAAAGATAAAATTAAAATTTAATTTGTTTTTCGGTACCAAAAATATCGAATATATTCAAAAAACACGATTTGTCTCCGTTCTTTTTTCCTGTCGGTGTCACAATTACAAAGGGGTCATTATATAAAGTAGTACCAGGAGGTACTGAATTTGGATGTATATAGTTTTCGGTGGAACCGGTGTCGATTAACCATTTTCTATTTTGGTTGTCTATAAAATACGGTAAGGTTTTATTGGTTAAATTTAAGTTGAATTCGGGGGGTCTTCTTGATTGTTGGGACCTAATCCTAAAAAATGGTCGAATTTTTCAGTCATTTTTAAAAACATATTTTCTATTCTATCCATTCTTCCGTCTCGTGATTTTTCAACATTATCGTCTGAAACTGAATCAGTGCAATGTGTTAGTTCGTATGGTGAAATAAATTTTTGTGGTTTTTGTTTTTATAGGTTGCTAACTGTTCTCATTGAAACAGTATTTTGTGATCCGTCATTGTTACTGGGTTGGTTTTGGAAATTGTTGTACCTATTCTGATTGTACTGATTAAAAGGATGGTTAGGATTGTTGGGATGATTTGGATGATTGTAATGATTGGGATTTTGGAAATGTTGGTTTTGAGGTCTTGGGTATTGCTGCTGATGCTGTGGTCTGTTATTGTTAAAGTTCTGATTAAAATTACGAGAGAAGTTATTATTTCTTTGGTGTGAGTTAGTTTGTGAGTGGTTTTGATGTTGTTGGTTAAATTTTTTAGTATTTAAGTTGGCTATTACAAAAGAACATTTGTTGTAAATAATAGTTCTTACTTCATCTAGGTTAGTTGGATTAAAGATCATTATATGGTTGGTTAATTGTGAGGGGAAGCATTTGTAAATATGGTAAATAATTTCTTTGTCGGTTCTGTTCATAATTTCTGTCAATGTCACTATGTTTAGGCCATCTAACTTTAGTCTAATATAAACTAAATTTCTTAACTCTTGTATTCTGTTTACAAATTCTATAGGACTTTCCTTATAATTTAATTTTGTCTGAAAAATCTCATCTTTCAATATTTCATATGATCTAGAGTCAGCAAAGTTTTCTTTTAATAGTTTTAACAAAGTTGCAATGTGATCTACCTGGTGGGCCAATAATATATTTCTAGCAGGACCCCCTAGTCTGCTTTTTACTTTTATTAATAAAATATCGTGATTATAATTTCTTTCTATAACGTTATCAGCGCAGACTAGTGAGTAAGCTGCTTCAACAGCATCACAAAAAAAACTTAATTCTGATGGGTTGCCATCAAAAGGGGGAATGTGGTCGTAATTTTCTTTGGATATTTTGTAATGAATTTGTTCAGGCATCTTGAGCGTTGCCGGTTTAATTAAAGAATTACTCACTGTGAAGCCGGTGACTTCTTATGTTGAAGGTGGAGGGTCTCTTCTTTCTTCTCGCGAAGCAAACACCTGAAGGTGACCTGAGAATACTGGGTCAAATGGACACAGCTTACTATTCTTCAGTCTTCGAGTCCCGATTCTGGGCGCCAGTTATGTAGTACGAAAAGCAAAATAGCTTTTTAAAAAGATTTATTTAAATCAAAACACAAACTGAATATAAACAATTAAACAAATAGTAAATAAACTTAATGAATACAAGTCATGAAGTGGACACGGAGTGTGAACGGAGTACGGAGTGATGGGCTGTCTGGAGGGGATGTTTATATAGAGTCTAGATTATGCTGGAGTCAGCGTCTGCCATTTCTTAAGTCTTCTGTGCCATAAGTTCGATATAAATCATAGAGTTGGGAATATTCTGTATCATCATAGTCATCGCTCTTTGAAAGGTTGGGGGTGCATTACACAGGCCAAAAGGCATACGCAAAAACTCAAAATGCCCATTTTCAGTGGAGAACGCGGTTTTAGCTATTGATTGTTCGTCCATCTCAATTTGGTGAAATCCCGACGCGAGGTCTATTGTGGAAAATACTTTCGATCCCTTTAATCTATTTAATAAGTCCTTAATGTTCGGTAGGGGAAATTTGTCCTTTACGGTTGCTTGATTTAATTTCCTATAGTCAATTACCATTCTAATTTTTTTGTGTCCCGACGCATCTGGTTTTTTCGGTACGATCCAAAGTGGGGAATCATACGGCGATTTACTTGGTCTTATTATTTTGTTTTTTAACAATTTTTGAACTTCTTCATTTATCTGTTTTTTAAATTGCTCCGGATAGCTATAATTTCGGGTGTATATGTGGTTATCATTAGTTGTTATTATTTTGTGCTTAATTAATCCCGTAGATTTTAAATTCTCGTCGTCCCTTTTTAATACTTCGCTATGTTGGCTAATAATTTCGATTAATTCTTCCTTTATTTCCGGACTCATATGTTCGTGGCGAATTAAGTTTTTAATTTCGTTTTTATCTCATTAATAAAAAATAAATCATTCTCTAATTTGAATTTTTTCTTTTTAAATTTTAATTCATTTTTTTCTAAATTTATTTTTAATTTTAGTTTTTTCATAGTCTCGTAGCCTAGTAAGATGTTATATCTTTAGCTAAACGGAAATATTAAAAATTTGACTTTTTGATTAATTCCTATCAGGGGCATTAGGTCAATTATCACGCTTTGTGATCCTTCCGCCCTTCCCGTAGGTGTTCGTATCGCAAAATCTCTTTAGAAATTTCCAAGAAACGTGGAATGTGATCGGGGTGTATATAATTTTTTGTGGCACCCGTATCAATTAGCCATTTATTTCCCATACTGTCAATTAAATTTGGTAAGTCATTATTTAAATCTAGGTCATGTATTTCAATTTGTTTATGTTCACCGGTCTGTTTAGAATTTAAATTATTTATATCTGGTCCGGAGGTCTGCTCGTGCTTGGGCCTAATTCTAAAAAATGATCCTGTCTTCTTTCCAATGATTCTATACGTTCTAATAATAATTTTATTTTTTCATCTTTTTCTTCCTCTATTGTGTGTACTCTATTAGAAACTGTGTTTGAATCAACCTGGGGTTGTTGATAATTTTGCCTGAAATTTCTGGAGGGTGGTTTATTGAAAAATCTATGTTGCGACTGGGGGTCCCACGGTTGATTATAAATCGGTGTTTGATATTCAATAGCTCGCTGTTGTGGCCGGAAGTTATGCTGGTTGTTATTGTTAAAAGAATTAAAGGTTGGACCTTGTTCATGCTGATACTGTTGTGGTCGGTAGTGTTGAGGATTATTATACGACGCATATTGCTCGCGGTGATACTGATGGGGTCGGTAATTTTGATAATCATGGTGGTTGTTAAAATTTGGTCGGTACTCTTTATTTTTATAATTATTTTCGAAATTTTTCTTTTTATAATTATTTTGAGCTGGGTTATTTTTATACTGTTTTTTTTCTCCGTAAAGTCGGTGAACTATGTGGGCCTCGCTATTTCTCAATATTTCTTCTAGGTCTTCTAATGAATCGAATTTTATATGGTAAATAAAGTCAGTTAGTGCTGGGTGTAAAATATGTACTGCGTGGTGGGATATTTGTTTGTCATACCTATACATTTCGTCCTGTTTGTATAATATTTCATTGTCTGAATAAATATAAATCGCATCTTTTTTGGCCCAGTCGTTCTAAGAAATCGAGTGGGTTTTCATTATGGTAAGTCCGCGTATTTAAAATTTCTGAAATTAATTGTTCCCTAGTTCTCGTGTCCTGGTACTTTTTCTTTAAGAATTTTATTATTTCTTTTACTGTATTAAATTCCTTGTCATATACGGCGACTTTAGCTTTTCCAGTTATTTTATTTAAGATTGTTAAAACAAGTTTAGCTTGATTTGTATTTTTATGGGTATTATCATCTTTGCAATATAAATTGTATAAAAATTCGCTATTTCTAATAAAATCAACTAGTTGTAACGGATTTCCGTCATATTCCGGGATTAATGCTAAATCGTGATTTTTAATTTCAAGAGCCATATTATTTTCTTTTTTAACTAACGTAGAACCAGTTATTTTTAAGTTGCTTAATTTTTCTTCCAATATATTCATAAAAATGCTAAATTAATATTCTAAATTATTACAATTATTATACTAATTACTAACTTGTATTTAAATTACAAAATTACTTGAAAACAAAAATAAAATAAATTAATTATACTTTTTCTTGATACAGCGTTGTCTTCGATGTCTTCGACGTCTTCTTGATGACGCTCCCTTTAGCTACTTCCCGTCGATTCTTTAGCAAGAGGTTGTAGGTCCTTTTGGTCAAGGTATTGGAATACCAAAGCGCTCCCAAAGACTTGAAGATCTGCTGATGTACTAATACTCAGCTCCGAATCTTCTCATGCCAGTGGAAAGAGGTCTCGCTGTTCTGTACCTGAAATAAGATAGAACTGCCGCGAAGTTACGTTAACGCTTCCAAAAGTCCCTCCGTTCGGGCGCCAGCTAAATAAAAGGATCGCGGGACTGAGTTTTTTAAATGAGATTTTATTGAAAAGTACATACATTATATGAAGCAAAAGCACAATTTATAGCCTAGTACAAAACTTCGTGTTGAACATCTGTGAGTCCTACGTGTGACTGTAGCAGAATGTCACCGAGGCCAGGTGGAGGTGGCCTTTTATACAGTTATCTAGGAGAGGGGATATCGTACATTTGTTTATTATCCCTAATACCATTGGGTTTCCATAACTATATATTAAAAATTAATCGAATAAATAAATTCAAACAATATAAATATAAAAAAATAAATGAATAAAAATACAAAAAAAAAATGTATAATGTTCTATCACACTGCTATAATTTTGCAAAATTTATTATTATTATTATTATGGCTATTGTTTAATTATTATAATTACCTTAATTAACGACAAATCTCTTAGAACTTTAATTATGGATCACATACTATCTATCCCTGTCACTTGGTGCAATAAGGTCTAAAGGTTAAGTTTAAATATTTAATTTGTTTATCAATAGTGCATAGTGGGCTCCTACTTTTTGTGTTTCAGTTTTGAAATTTACAGCTATGTCCAAATTTTTTGATATAAAAATGGATTCTAAAATTTTTCTTTTAAAACATTATTAATATAAAATGTTGGTTTTTAAAAAATTAAATTTGTGATTATTGTTTATTGCATGTTGTGCCAATGCTGTCTTATTAATATTATTTATGTTTTTGGTATCTGCATTGAGCTGTTCGATTCTATTTTCAAGTTTTTGTTTGGTTTCTCCTATATATATATATATATATATATATATATATATATATATATATATATATATATATATATATATATATATATATATATATATATATAAGTTACACTATATATAAGTTACACTATATATTTTTCCTTAGATATTTTTAATTTTAAGCTTTGACTCCTAACTATTGTAATCTATTTCTTAGAAACCCCTCGTGGGAACTTGCTCTCCTGTGAACTGTAATGTTAGCATAAAGCTTCCTAGAAGAAGCCATTGTAACCCTTTATAAACTTCAAGAAATTTTGTAAAACTCTCTCAGTACATCCAGGGCCGTCTCCACGCCACTCTTCTTTCTGATATTGTAACTTTTATTGAATAAACTTCTTTTTTAAAAAAAGTCTTTACTTTTAAATTGAAGATAACTGGCGCAGTCGGTAGGACATCGTCAAACTTGAGAGCATATCTAGGATCAGTATCAACTGTTTGCTGACGAGTCCATTCAGAGGAAGACGAGACGTTATACTGGCATGGACCTGACTATCGAAGTCTTCTTAGTGTAAGTGATTTTTATTTAAGAGATATTATTTCAATATTAAACATTTTTATTTTTCAATTTAATAATTTTGAATAAAATCTATTCTATTTTTAAAGAAAAGGTTACGATTTCATTACAATAACTATTAAGAAATATTTTGTTATTTAAAATATCATTTTTTTTATTAAATATTAAGTTACTGTATATTAAGGATAAATTTAATTTTCATTTCATATTATTTTAATTTCATTGCATACTATCTCATTTCATTTTCCTGTGACATTAAATATTTTATAAAAATGGCACCTCCCACATTAAAGGAAGAGTATCTAGAGATGATACCTGATTTCCACGGTGACCCTATGTCACTAACGCGGTTTCTAGAAATTTCAGATAAATTATTAAACAAATTTTATAATCACGAAAATACTGCCGATTTCCAAAACGAATATTTAATAGGATCAATTCGTGCTAAAATCAAAGGAGCTGCCGCCGACATGGTTAATAGTAAATATATATCAATACCTGGGACGATATTAAAAATGCATTAAAACAAGGGTACGCAGACAAACGCGACGCGTACACTCTAAATATTGAAATGGCGGGAATGAAACAAGGCAACGAAACCCCTTTCGAATTTTATAATAAAATACAAAAAATTTTACAGTTGTAAATTAGTTATTTAAGGAGCGAAATGCCGATGGAGGCGTTAGTCCTCACGAAATATATCGAAAAGTTAGCACTAAGAGTTTTGTTAAAAGGACTGAAAGAACCACTTGGCTCTTTCATGAGAACCAAAAATCCGGTAGACCTAAATCAGGCAATAAACATGCTGACGAACGATTTCCAATTTGTCATCGACACTTATCGCCCACACCAAAATCATAACAAACCAATACATAAAAATCGCCAACAATTTATAAACTATTTCCCAGTAAACCAGTACAAAGCAATTCAACCTGCTAAAAATGTAAACTCAAATCAATATAGACCCCAACAACCTAATCAGTCAACCCCTATGAGTGTCAATAGTAATTATAGAAGTAATTCCCAATATCAGAGACAACCTTATCAAAGTGTAAAATTTAAATCTTTTCTCAATACCCCAGTTCGGAAAAACCCAAACCTAGAAATTGAAGAACTTCATAATCTAAACTCGGAACAATTCGTAAGTGAATCCCAAATTACCGAACTACCAAATGCTCAACCACCCAACTATCCCACTGTATCATTTCCAGACGAACATCAAGAAAATCAACAATACACTGATCAAAATAATCTCGATAGTGATCAAAGTAATTTTTTTGATCCCAGCCTAGCACAAGAACGTAATAGACCTACTTAATTTATCCCGTTTTAGTGCTCTTCCATATATAATTCCACCAAATTCAAACTTAAAAATTCTAATAGACACCGCGTGCACAAAATCGCTTGTATCCGTCCTTGTAGCAAATAAATATTTTTTTAATAACATTACTCACGAACCATTTAAACTTACTAGCGCGCACGGTTCTTCTATACAAAATTTTAATGCTAATGTAGATTCATCAAAATTATTTCCCAACACCAAAACTCTCCTGAAATTTGGCATTTTTTATTTCCATCCTAAATTCGATTTATCGTTTGGAACAGACAGTCTTAAATTATTAGGTGCGAAAATTGATTTATTAAATAATATATTAATCACACCTTTTGGCAATATAACAATTCATTACAACAATAGACCCCCTCAATCTGAATACACTTACATCTTAAACAACGAATCTGAAACCGTAATCAAAATTCCAATCAAAAATATCTCAAATGGAGAAGGAATCATTCATCATACTGATTTCAACGATTGTCTTAAAATTCATGAAGGTTTAATTTCAATTAAAAATAACGAAGCTATATGTACGGTAAAAAATAATTCGGATCGGTCATTCAGATTAACTATTAAAACCCCAATCCTTGTGAAACCAATCAGAATTTTTAAAAATAATGAATCTCATGATATAAATTTAATTAAAACAAAAGAATCAGATTTCAATGAAGTCAAAAATCTTATTCGCACGGATCATTTAAATGAAAAAGAAAAAAAAGAAATTCAAAATTTAATAAAACAATATTCTGATCTATTTTATTTAAAAGGTACTCCACTAACTGCAAATACGCAAATCAAACATAAAATCCTAACCAAAGATGAGATCCCAGTCTATACTAAAAATTACCGATATCCTCAAGTGGAAAGACAAATTGACGAAATGCTAGAGCAACAAATCATTCGCCCTTCTTTTTCACCTTACAATAGTCCTATTTGGGTAGTTCCAAAAAAATTAGACCAATCGGGAATACAAAAGTGGAGAATTACTGGTGAAGTCCTGACACCGGAAGAAGATAAGCTGGAACCCAAGACAGAATACAGGACAAAAAGAAATTCATCATCTTCATCGGACGAGAACCCGGAGAAACTACGAAACAACCTATACCTTATGAAATATTGGAATATATTCCTAAATATGATGGAAATAGTTACAAGTTGCCACAATTCATTAGCACACTTGAAACTTTACTAGCAACTTATTGCAATGAAGAAGTTAGTGAACGTATTAATAATCGTAGGCTTATTTTTATAGCCGCAATGAGTTATCTAGAAGGAACGGCAGGGGTAGTAGTTTATAAAAATAATTGTGAAAGCGTTACCGAATTAATCAATGCTCTGCGTAAAAATTTTGCTGATTATAGAACTGTTCCGGACTTAATAGCAGAAGTAATAATAATGAAATCACGAAGCCGCGAACATCCTATTGAATTTTTAAATAAACTAGATGAAAAACGAACTATGATTATAACTCGATATAAATTAGATGGAATTAACGGTGATCTTTTAAACCAATTATTAATTCAATTAGACACGACCCTAGTCCGTACTTTTATACACGGTGTTCACCCTACTTTAGGATCCCGCTTACAGGTACTCCAAATTCAAAATTTGCATGAGGCCCGTTCCAAATTAATTAATGATTGCAGTATTATTATGGAACAATTAAAATATACCAGTAGTATAGAGGTCCTGAACAATCTTGATGTACCGAAATTCAAACCCAATTTTCAAATTCCAAATTTTAAACCTAATTATAATCGACAGCAAGCACCTCGAAATCAGCATCCTGCGTTTCAGTCAAGACCATTTAATAATTTTAATCAATATAGACCCCAATTTCACCAAGATTTAACCAGAGACCTCATTTTCAACAAAATTCCCAAAAATGGAATTCACAAAATACTGTCTCAATGAAAAGCATACAACCAGAAAGCCAATTTAACTCAAAACCTCCTTACGAAGTGACTTACTTAGAACCCAATTACGAAAATCAACAACAATATAATGAACAGCTTCAATTTAATAAATTACAAAATCTAGAAGAACAAATTTGTTTAATGAACGAAAATTTGAACAAATTAACGAACCATTTTTTTAGACCCAGGCCACAGCCACCATCAACCACCGCCAGACAACAATTCGAACTAGCAACAATCCTCCAAACACTTCCTTATTTTATTGACCATGAAAATCGAAAATGGCTCATTGATACAGGATCATTAAAAAATTATATTAACCCCGAAATTATACCACTCAACTGGCCTCGTTATAAAGAAAACTTTCGTGTTAAAACACCCGTTGGTGAAACCAAGGGTTTCGAGTATATTATGTTTCCATCCAATAAAATTTTTCCCAAAATTAATTACATAAAAATGTACGTTTTTAAATTTTCCCCTAATTATGAAATATTATTAGGAAACGAAACATTAAGATCAATAGAGGCCAAAGTAAATTTTAAAGAAGATATTTTAGAATACGCTGCTAATGAGAAAAAATTATTATTTACCATGAATAAAAATAAAGAAACTAGTAATAAGATAACGTTAAAACCAGGGAATAATGTTATACCTTTCCCCATTAGGTCAATTCCCAATTGTGAGTCAGGAATTATAAAACCTCTTAAAATAGAAAATAAGATTTTTATTGATGAAAGCTTAGTAAATATAGAAAATGATAAAGCTTGGTGTGAAGTTTACGCCACAGAACTGATGACTATTCTTTCTCAGCCTATGGCCGTAAATAAAGTGGAATCTATCTACTCAGCAAGTCCAGTGACCTGCTGTCCCACGGACTCTGCCGAGATAGTAAAGGACATTCCAAAATTAATACGCACTAGTTATAT
Organism: Euschistus heros; assembly: GCA_003667255.2. NCBI lineage: Eukaryota > Metazoa > Arthropoda > Insecta > Hemiptera > Pentatomidae > Euschistus > Euschistus heros. Next base: position 1,163,574 of record RCWM02000312.1, read on the forward strand.
ATTAATTCGAAAGAGAAAAATAATATCATAAATTTAGTTTCGCAATCTCCAGAAATAATGAAAAGAGATAAAAATAAATTAAGTAGTACTAATTTATTAAAACATAAAATAATTGCAAAAGACGAATTGCCCGTTTACACACGAAATTGCCGCTACCCCGAATGTTTTCCCACAGATGTCCAGATCGAAATGGACACAGAGTCAGTTCTAAAAACCGCGCTTAGTACAGAAAATGGTACAGAACTCTGACTCACAAGGTCTTTTAGAAAGATCCCATTCAACACTTATCGAATTGTTGAATACTATACCGCTAGAAAAAAAAAAAAAAATATCTGTAAAAGAAAGCATAAAACTCGAAAATCTTAAAACAACTTACAATAAAAAAAACAACCCCAAATATTTCAAAATTAAAAACGACCTATCAAAAAGGATATTCATTAGTAATAAAGGACTTATTAAAAAATATTTTAAATTCTATCCCAACAGTATGAGACGCCCAAGAAAAAAAAAAAAAAAAAAAAAGAAAATTTAAGAATTTATCTGTTTCAAGTCAATAATGAGAAAATAAAACATTATTTCCAACATCTCTCGAATAGAATAGACTCCGATTCTGTAGAATTAACCAACAATACTCATTTTTGTTCAGGAACCTTATGCTACTGTATAATAAAAATTAACGATATAGACACTAGCCTTGAATTCTGTAATCTCAACATTATTCACTCAAGTATTTTCTCCTTTTCCGAAGATCATGTCATCTTTAATATTAAACTTAATATTAAACTAATATCCGAACATACAGAAGTCTTACGGCAATTAGGCAGAATACACTGTTTCCTTCATAAAGACTATTTCATTTTATTTCAGATTTTGTCAAATTTCCTTTATCCTCTCCCACATATAAAACCTTTTTTTCTATTTTTTCATATCCTGTACAAAAGGGTAATTAATTTGTTACCTCTCTTGTATTTCCTACCATGGTATTAACATATGAGGAGTTGTTTACTGGTGATTGTATCTTAATTTTCAATAATTTTTAAGAAAATTGTAACAAATCAATATTGATCAAATTTATGACTCTGAAAATCAAACAGAAAATCTTGAAATCAAGTTTCTTATTGAAAGGAAGTACAACAAAAATTTCTCAGAATTTCAGCTAGGCAATGAGAGATATAAAGAATAGCACTCATTCCATTTCTTATACAAGCAAGACATTCCCTCAAAACTCATTAACAAGAAAGAACATCAAAAAAAAATTTTGGCCGAAAAATTGGTGGAAGCATCCTGCAAGAGGCGAGGACAGAGTGACACTGACTTCTCGTGACAAGACAGCTGTAGTAAATGCTCTGTGAGTAAACAATCGGGATGTAAGCAACAGATCTATTAATGCTTGTAACTGACCACTCACTGTTTATTCTTTATTTGCTTCTTTTTTTATATATTAGTAGTTATAAAAATATTTGTTTGTGTCAATTCATATGTTTATGTCTTTATGTTTATTTATATTTTTAATATATTTCTTCATAATATTTCTAGTGCAAATTCATATTATGTCAAAAAGACGTCAATAATGTTTTTTTTTTTTTTTTTTTTTTTTTTTTCTTTTACCCTAACAAAGTACTATTAATTATGTTTACAACGTATGTTGATTATGTTTATTGAGATAACAAAACACTATTAATTATGTTTATTAAGTACCAATAATTATGTTTACGAAGTATGTTGATGATGTTTATTAAGATAACAGAAGACTATTAATTATGTTTTACTATTAATTATGTTTAATTTGTTTAAATTAAATTATAATGTTTATTAACTATTATTTCTATTAAGGGCCAAAACCCCCTGTAATTGAAAAACAGTAATTTTTTATTCATTCATTCAATTATAATTGTATAAATAACTCTAGTAATAAGTAATCCCCAACCTTTTATAAAATATATACCCCTAGTTCTTAAGTATAATATATAGTAACTTATTTCTTAATATTCAATATCAATAATGATTTTAAACATAAATATTTGTTGTTCACCTGAAGTTAACTTCATCATTATATTTGTAGAGAAACGTAACCCTTTTCAATGCAGAGTTGGGCAAAATGTAATTGAAATATATTCTATGAATTACGATTACACTGTAATTGTAATCCCGGCCGGGATTACATTACATGATATAATGCAATTACTTCATGAATTACGATTACAATGTAATTCATCAATGTAATTCAATTACGGATTATATAATTGGATTACAGATTTCGATTACTTGTAATTCAAGGCATGAATTTTTTGAAAATATAGTTTGATTACAATATTTCTTCCATTAAATAGGCAAATAAATATCGGAATATCAGTTTTCACCTCCACCATTTAAGTTTTAAGTTTTCTCTTATTGTTAACGGTTTTGAACTATCGCCATCTTTTTCTTAGAGAGAGGAGTGGGGGCTAAATTTCTAAATTGAGAACGGCTGGTCCGATCTTAATGAAATTTGATAATTATGTTTCTTTTGTACTTATTAGCGTATATTTGGGGTTTTAACTGTTTTACTAATAAGGGGAGGGGGGGGGGGGGGGGGGGCTAAATTTCTAAATTGAGATCGGCTGGTCCGATCTTAATGAAATTTAATAATTATGTTTCTTTTGTACTTATTAGCGTATATTTGGGGTTTTAACTGTTTTACTAATAAGGGGGGGGGGGGGGGGGGGGGGGGGGGGGGGGGCTAAATTTCTAAATTGAGAACGGCTGGTCCGATCTTAATGAAATTTGATAAATATGGTTTTTTTGTACTTATAAGCGTATATTTAGGATTTTAACTGTTTTATATACTAATTATGGGGGGGGGGGGGGGGGGGGGGGCTAAATTTCTAAATTGAGATCGGCTAGTCCGATCTTAATGAAATTTGATAATTATGTTTCTTTTGTACTTATTAGCGTATATTTGGGGTTTTAACTGTTTTACTAATTAAGGGGGGGGGGGGGGGGGGGGGGGGGGGGGCTAAATTTCTAAATTGAGATCGGCTGGTCCGATCTTAATGAAATTTGATAATTATGTTTCTTTTGTACTTATTAGCGTATATTTGGGGTTTTAACTGTTTTACTAATTAGGGGGGGGGGGGGGGGGGGGGGCTAAATTTCTAAATTGAGATCGGCTGGTCCGATCTTAATGAAATTTAATAATTATGTTTCTTTTGTACTTATTAGCGTATATTTGGGGTTTTAACTGTTTTACTAATAGGGGGGGGGGGGGGGGGGGGGGGGGCTAAATTTCTAAATTGAGAACGCCTGGTCCGATCTTAATGAAATTTGATAATTATGTTTCTTTTGTACTTATTAGCGTATATTTGGGGTTTTAACTGTTTTACTAATTAGGGGGGGGGGGGGGGGGGGGGGGGGGGCTAAATTTCTAAATTGAGATCGGCTGGTCCGATCTTAATGAAATTTGATAATTATGTTTCTTTTGTACTTATTAGCGTATATTTGGGGTTTTAACTGTTTTACTAATTAGGGGGGGGGGGGGGGGGGGGGGGGGCTAAATTTCTAAATTGAGATCGGCTGGTCCGATCTTAATGAAATTTGATAATTATGTTTCTTTTGTACTTATTAGCGTATATTTGGGGTTTTAACTGTTTTACTAATTAGGGGGGGGGGGGATGGGGGGGGGGGGGCTAAATTTCTAAATTGAGATCGGCTGGTCCGATCTTAATGAAATTTAATAATTATGTTTCTTTTGTACTTATTAGCGTATATTTGGGGTTTTAACTGTTTTACTAATAAGGGGGGGGGGGGGGGGGGGGGGGGGGGGCTAAATTTCTAAATTGAGAACGGCTGGTCCGATCTTAATGAAATTTGATAATTATGTTTCTTTTGTACTTATTAGCGTATATTTGGGGTTTTAACTGTTTTACTAATTAGGGGGGGGGGGGGGGGGGGGGGGGGGCTAAATTTCTAAATTGAGAACGGCTGGTCCGATCTTAATGAAATTTGATAATTATGTTTCTTTTGTACTTATTAGCGTATATTTGGGGTTTTAACTGTTTTACTAATTAGGGGGGGGGGGGGGGGGGGGGGGGGGGGGCTAAATTTCTAAATTGAGATCGGCTGGTCCGATCTTAATGAAATTTGATAATTATGTTTCTTTTGTACTTATTAGCGTATATTTGGGGTTTTAACTGTTTTCCTAATTAGGGGGGGGGGGGGGGGGCTAAATTTCTAAATTGAGATCGGCTGGTCCGATCTTAATGAAATTTAATAATTATGTTTCTTTTGTACTTATTAGCGTATATTTGGGGTTTTAACTGTTTTACTAATATTTGGGGGGGGGGGGGGGGGGGGGGGGGCTAAATTTCTAAATTGAGAACGGCTGGTCCGATCTTAATGAAATTTGATAATTATGTTTCTTTTGTACTTATAAGCGTATATTTGGGGTTTTAACTGTTTTACTAATTAGGGGGGGGGGGGGGGGGGGGGGGGCTAAATTTCTAAATTGAGATCGGCTGGTCCGATCTTAATGAAATTTGATAATAATTATGTTTCTTTTGTACTTATTAGCGTATATTTGGGGTTTTAACTGTTTTACTAATTAGGGGGGGGATAGGGGGGGGGGGGGGGGCTAAATTTCTAAATTGAGATCGGCTGGTCCGATCTTAATGAAATTTGATAATTATGTTTCTTTTGTACTTATTAGCGTATATTTGGGGTTTTAACTGTTTTACTAATTAGGGGGGGGGGGGGGGGGGGGGGGGGGGCTAAATTTCTAAATTGAGATCGGCTGGTCCGATCTTAATGAAATTTAATAATTATGTTTCTTTTGTACTTATTAGCGTATATTTGGGGTTTTAACTGTTTTACTAATAGGGGGGGGGGGGGGGGGGGGGGGGGCTAAATTTCTAAATTGAGAACGGCTGGTCCGATCTTAATGAAATTTGATAATTATGTTTCTTTTGTACTTATTAGCGTATATTTGGGGTTTTAACTGTTTTACTAATTAGGGGGGGGGGGGGGGGGGGGGGGCTAAATTTCTAAATTGAGATCGGCTGGTCCGATCTTAATGAAATTTGATAATTATGTTTCTTTTGTACTTATTAGCGTATATTTGGGGTTTTAACTGTTTTACTAATTAGGGGGGGGGGGGGGGGGGGGGGGGGCTAAATTTCTAAATTGAGATCGGCTGGTCCGATCTTAATGAAATTTGATAATTATGTTTCTTTTGTACTTATTAGCGTATATTTGGGGTTTTAACTGTTTTACTAATTAGGGGGGGGGGGGGGGGGGGCTAAATTTCTAAATTGAGATCGGCTGGTCCGATCTTAATGAAATTTGATAATTATGTTTCTTTTGTACTTATTAGTGTATATTTGGGGTTTTAACTGTTTTACTAATTAGGGGGGGGGGGGGGGGGGGCTAAATTTCTAAATTGAGAACGGCTGGTCCGATCTTAATGAAATTTGATAATTATGTTTCTTTTGTACTTATTAGCGTATATTTGGGGTTTTAACTGTTTTACTAATTAGGGGGGGGGGGGGGGGGGGGGGGGCTAAATTTCTAAATTGAGATCGGCGGTCCGATCTTAATGAAATTTGATAATTATGTTTCTTTTGTACTTATTAGCGTATATTTGGGGTTTTAACTGTTTTACTAATTAGGGGGGGGGGGGGGGGGGGGGGGGGCTAAATTTCTAAATTGAGAACGGCTGGTCCGATCTTAATGAAATTTGATAATTATGTTTCTTTTGTACTTATTAGCGTATATTTGGGGTTTTAACTGTTTTACTAATTAGGGGGGGGGGGGGGGGGGGGGCTAAATTTCTAAATTGAGATCGGCTGGTCCGATCTTAATGAAATTTAATAATTATGTTTCTTTTGTACTTATTAGCGTTATTTGGGGTTTTAAGCGTATATTTAGGGGGGGGCTAATTTTTTAACTGTTTTACTAATTATGGGGGGGGGGGGGGGGGGGGGGGGGGGGCTAAATTTCTAAATTGAGAACGGCTGGTCCGATCTTAATGAAATTTGATAATTATGTTTCTTTTGTACTTATAGCGTATATTTGGGGTTTTTTTTAACTGTTTTACTAATTAGGGGGGGGGGGGGGGGGGGCTAAATTTCTAAATTGAGATCGGCTGGTCCGATCTTAATGAAATTTGATAATTATGTTTCTTTTGTACTTATTAGCGTATATTTGGGGTTTTAACTGTTTTACTAATTAGGGGGGGGGGGGGGGGGGGGGGGGGGGGGCTAAATTTCTAAATTGAGATCGGCTGGTCCGATCTTAATGAAATTTGATAATTATGTTTCTTTTGTACTTATTAGCGTATATTTGGGGTTTTAACTGTTTTACTAATTAGGGGGGGGGGGGGGGGGGGGGGCTAAATTTCTAAATTGAGATCGGCTGGTCCGATCTTAATGAAATTTAATAATTATGTTTCTTTTGTACTTATTAGCGTATATTTGGGGTTTTAACTGTTTTACTAATAGGGGGGGGGGGGGGGTAGGGGGGGGGGGGGGCTAAATTTCTAAATTGAGAACGGCTGGTCCGATCTTAATGAAATTTGATAATTATGTTTCTTTTGTACTTATTAGCGTATATTTGGGGTTTTAACTGTTTTACTAATTAGGGGGGGGGATGGGGGGGGGGGGGCTAAATTTCTAAATTGAGATCGGCTGGTCCGATCTTAATGAAATTTGATAATTATGTTTCTTTTGTACTTATTAGCGTATATTTGGGGTTTTAACTGTTTTACTAATTAGGGGGGGGGGGGGGGGGGGGGGCTAAATTTCTAAATTGAGATCGGCTGGTCCGATCTTAATGAAATTTAATAATTATGTTTCTTTTGTACTTATTAGCGTATATTTGGGGTTTTAACTGTTTTACTAATAATTAGGGGGGGGGGGGGGGGGGGGGGGCTAAATTTCTAAATTGAGAACGGCTGGTCCGATCTTAATGAAATTTGATAATTATGTTTCTTTTGTACTTATAGCGTATATTTGGGGTTTTAACTGTTTTACTAATTAGGGGGGGGGGGGGGGGGGGGGGGGGGGCTAAATTTCTAAATTGAGATCGGCTGGTCCGATCTTAATGAAATTTGATAATTATGTTTCTTTTGTACTTATTAGCGTATATTTGGGGTTTTAACTGTTTTACTAATTAGGGGGGGGGGGGGGGGGGGGGGGGCTAAATTTCTAAATTGAGATCGGCTGGTCCGATCTTAATGAAATTTGATAATTATGTTTCTTTTGTACTTATTAGCGTATATTTGGGGTTTTAACTGTTTTACTAATTAGGGGGGGGGGGGGGGGGGGGGGGCTAAATTTCTAAATTGAGATCGGCTGGTCCGATCTTAATGAAATTTGATAATTATGTTTCTTTTGTACTTATTAGCGTATATTTGGGGTTTTAACTGTTTTACTAATTAGGGGGGGGGGGGGGGGGGGGGGGCTAAATTTCTAAATTGAGGACGGCTGGTCCGATCTTAATGAAATTTGATAATTATGTTTCTTTTGTACTTATTAGCGTATATTTGGGGTTTTAACTGTTTTACTAATTAGGGGGGGGGGGGGGGATGGGGGGGGGGGGGCTAAATTTCTAAATTGAGATCGGCTGGTCCGATCTTAATGAAATTTGATAATTATGTTTCTTTTGTACTTATTAGCGTATATTTGGGGTTTTAACTGTTTTACTAATTAGGGGGGGGGGGGGGGGGGGGGGGGGCTAAATTTCTAAATTGAGATCGGCTGGTCCGATCTTAATGAAATTTGATAATTATGTTTCTTTTGTACTTATTAGCGTATATTTGGGGTTTTAACTGTTTTACTAATTAGGGGGGGGGGGGGGGGGGGGGGCTAAATTTCTAAATTGAGAACGGCTGGTCCGATCTTAATGAAATTTGATAATTATGTTTCTTTTGTACTTATTAGCGTATATTTGGGGTTTTAACTGTTTTACTAATTAGGGGGGGGGGGGGGGGGGGGGGGGGCTAAATTTCTAAATTGAGAACGGCTGGTCCGATCTTAATGAAATTTGATAATTATGTTTCTTTTGTACTTATTAGCGTATATTTGGGGTTTTAACTGTTTTACTAATTAGGGGGGGGGGGGGGGGGGGGGGGGCTAAATTTCTAAATTGAGATCGGCTGGTCCGATCTTAATGAAATTTGATAATTATGTTTCTTTTGTACTTATTAGCGTATATTTGGGGTTTTAACTGTTTTACTAATTAGGGGGGGGGGGGGGGGGGGGGGCTAAATTTCTAAATTGAGAACGGCTGGTCCGATCTTAATGAAATTTGATAATTATGTTTCTTTTGTACTTATTAGCGTATATTTGGGGTTTTAACTGTTTTACTAATTAGGGGGGGGGGGGGATGGGGGGGGGGGGGCTAAATTTCTAAATTGAGATCGGCTGGTCCGATCTTAATGAAATTTGATAATTATGTTTCTTTTGTACTTATTAGCGTATATTTGGGGTTTTAACTGTTTTACTAATTAGGGGGGGGGGGATGGGGGGGGGGGGCTAAATTTCTAAATTGAGATCGGCTGGTCCGATCTTAATGAAATTTGATAATTATGTTTCTTTTGTACTTATTAGCGTATATTTGGGGTTTTAACTGTTTTACTAATTAGGGGGGGGGGGGGGGGGGGGGGGCTAAATTTCTAAATTGAGATCGGCTGGTCCGATCTTAATGAAATTTGATAATTATGTTTTTTTGTACTTATTAGCGTATATTTGGGGTTTTAACTGTTTTACTAATTAGGGGGGGGGGGGGGGGGGGGGCTAAATTTCTAAATTGAGAACGGCTGGTCCGATCTTAATGAAATTTGATAATTATGTTTCTTTTGTACTTATTAGCGTATATTTGGGGTTTTAACTGTTTTACTAATTAGGGGGGGGGGGGGGGGGGGGGGGGGGCTAAATTTCTAAATTGAGAACGGCTGGTCCGATCTTAATGAAATTTGATAATTATGTTTCTTTTGTACTTATTAGCGTATATTTGGGGTTTTAACTGTTTTACTAATTAGGGGGGGGGGGGCTGGGGGGGGGGGGCTAAATTTCTAAATTGAGATCGGCTGGTCCGATCTTATGAAATTTGATAATTATGTTTCTTTTGTACTTATTAGCGTATATTTGGGGTTTTAACTGTTTTACTAATTAGGGGGGGGGGGGGGGGGGGCTAAATTTCTAAATTGAGATCGGCTGGTCCGATCTTAATGAAATTTGATAATTATGTTTCTTTTGTACTTATTAGCGTATATTTGGGGTTTTAACTGTTTTACTAATTAGGGGGGGGGGGGGGGGGGGGGGGCTAAATTTCTAAATTGAGATCGGCTGGTCCGATCTTAATGAAATTTGATAATTATGTTTCTTTTGTACTTATTAGCGTATATTTGGGGTTTTAACTGTTTTACTAATTAGGGGGGGGGGGGGGGGGGGGGGGGCTAAATTTCTAAATTGAGATCGGCTGGTCCGATCTTAATGAAATTTGATAATTATGTTTCTTTTGTACTTATTAGCGTATATTTGGGGTTTTAACTGTTTTACTAATTAGGGGGGGGGGATGGGGGGGGGGCTAAATTTCTAAATTGAGATCGGCTGGTCCGATCTTAATGAAATTTGATAATTATGTTTCTTTTGTACTTATTAGCGTATATTTGGGGTTTTAACTGTTTTACTAAAGGGGGGGGGGGGGGGGGGGGGGGGGGGGGGCTAAATTTCTAAATTGAGATCGGCTGGTCCGATCTTAATGAAATTTGATAATTATGTTTCTTTTGTACTTATTAGCGTATATTTGGGGTTTTAACTGTTTTACTAATTAGGGGGGGGGGGGGGGGGGGGGGGGCTAAATTTCTAAATTGAGATCGGCTGGTCCGATCTTAATGAAATTTGATAATTATGTTTCTTTTGTACTTATTAGCGTATATTTGGGGTTTTAACTGTTTTACTAATTAGGGGGGGGGGGGGGGGGGGGGGGGGCTAAATTTCTAAATTGAGATCGGCTGGTCCGATCTTAATGAAATTTGATAATTATGTTTCTTTTGTACTTATTAGCGTATATTTGGGGTTTTAACTGTTTTACTATTAGGGGGGGGGGGGGGGGGGGGGGGGGGGGGGCTAAATTTCTAAATTGAGATCGGCTGGTCCGATCTTAATGAAATTTGATAATTATGTTTCTTTTGTACTTATTAGCGTATATTTGGGGTTTTAACTGTTTTACTAATTAGGGGGGGGGGGGGGGGGGGGGGGGGGGGCTAAATTTCTAAATTGAGATCGGCTGGTCCGATCTTAATGAAATTTGATAATTATGTTTCTTTTGTACTTATTAGCGTATATTTGGGGTTTTAACTGTTTTACTAATTAGGGGGGGGGGGGGGGGGGGGGGGCTAAATTTCTAATTTGAGATCGGCTGGTCCGATCTTAATGAAATTTGATAATTATGTTTCTTTTGTACTTATTAGCGTATATTTGGGGTTTTAACTGTTTTACTAATTAGGGGGGGGGGGGGGGGGGGGGGGGGGGCTAAATTTCTAAATTGAGAACGGCTGGTCCGATCTTAATGAAATTTGATAATTATGTTTCTTTTGTACTTATAAGCGTATATTTGGGGTTTTAACTGTTTTACTAATTAGGGGGGGGAGGGGGGGGGGGGCTAAATTTCTAAATTGAGATCGGCTGGTCCGATCTTAATGAAATTTGATAATTATGTTTCTTTTGTACTTATTAGCGTATATTTGGGGTTTTAACTGTTTTACTAATTAGGGGGGGGATGGGGGGGGGGGCTAAATTTCTAAATTGAGATCGGCTGGTCCGATCTTAATGAAATTTGATAATTATGTTTCTTTTGTACTTATTAGCGTATATTTGGGGTTTTAACTGTTTTACTAATTAGGGGGGGGGGGGGGGGGGGGGGGCTAAATTTCTAAATTGAGATCGGCTGGTCCGATCTTAATGAAATTTGATAATTATGTTTCTTTTGTACTTATTAGCGTATATTTGGGGTTTTAACTGTTTTACTAATTAGGGGGGGGGGGGGGGGGGGGGGCTAAATTTCTAAATTGAGATCGGCTGGTCCGATCTTAATGAAATTTGATAATTATGTTTCTTTTGTACTTATTAGCGTATATTTGGGGTTTTAACTGTTTTACTAATTAGGGGGGGGGGGATGGGGGGGGGGGGGCTAAATTTCTAAATTGAGATCGGCTGGTCCGATCTTAATGAAATTTGATAATTATGTTTCTTTTGTACTTATTAGCGTATATTTGGGGTTTTAACTGTTTTACTAATTAGGGGGGGGGGGGGGGGGGGGGCTAAATTTCTAAATTGAGAACGGCTGGTCCGATCTTAATGAAATTTGATAATTATGTTTCTTTTGTACTTATTAGCGTATATTTGGGGTTTTAACTGTTTTACTAATTAGGGGGGGGGGGGGGGGGTGGGGGGGGGGGCTAAATTTCTAAATTGAGATCGGCTGGTCCGATCTTAATGAAATTTGATAATTATGTTTCTTTTGTACTTATTAGCGTATATTTGGGGTTTTAACTGTTTTACTAATTAGGGGGGGGGGGGGGGGGGGCTAAATTTCTAAATTGAGATCGGCTGGTCCGATCTTAATGAAATTTGATAATTATGTTTCTTTTGTACTTATTAGCGTATATTTGGGGTTTTAACTGTTTTACTAATTAGGGGGGGGGGGGGGGGGGGGGGGGGCTAAATTTCTAAATTGAGATCGGCTGGTCCGATCTTAATGAAATTTGATAATTATGTTTCTTTTGTACTTATTAGCGTATATTTGGGGTTTTAACTGTTTTACTAATTAGGGGGGGGGGGGGGGGGGGGGGGGGGGGCTAAATTTCTAAATTGAGATCGGCTGGTCCGATCTTAATGAAATTTGATAATTATGTTTCTTTTGTACTTATTAGCGTATATTGGGGTTTTAACTGTTTTACTAATTAGGGGGGGGGGGGGATGGGGGGGGGGGCTAAATTTCTAAATTGAGATCGGCTGGTCCGATCTTAATGAAATTTGATAATTATGTTTCTTTTGTACTTATTAGCGTATATTTGGGGTTTTAACTGTTTTACTAATTAGGGGGGGGGGGGGGGGGGGGGGGGGGGGCTAAATTTCTAAATTGAGATCGGCTGGTCCGATCTTAATGAAATTTGATAATTATGTTTCTTTTGTACTTATTAGCGTATATTTGGGGTTTTAACTGTTTTACTAATTAGGGGGGGGGGGGGGGGGGGGGGGGGGGCTAAATTTCTAAATTGAGATCGGCTGGTCCGATCTTAATGAAATTTGATAATTATGTTTCTTTTGTACTTATTAGCGTATATTTGGGGTTTTAACTGTTTTACTAATTAGGGGGGGGGGGGGGGGGGGGGCTAAATTTCTAAATTGAGATCGGCTGGTCCGATCTTAATGAAATTTGATAATTATGTTTCTTTTGTACTTATTAGCGTATATTTGGGGTTTTAACTGTTTTACTAATTAGGGGGGGGGGGGGGGGGGGGGGCTAAATTTCTAAATTGAGAACGGCTGGTCCGATCTTAATGAAATTTGATAATTATGTTTCTTTTGTACTTATTAGCGTATATTTGGGGTTTTAACTGTTTTACTAATTAGGGGGGGGGGATGGGGGGGGGGGCTAAATTTCTAAATTGAGATCGGCTGGTCCGATCTTAATGAAATTTGATAATTATGTTTCTTTTGTACTTATTAGCGTATATTTGGGGTTTTAACTGTTTTACTAATTAGGGGGGGGGGGGGGGGGGGGGGGCTAAATTTCTAAATTGAGATCGGCTGGTCCGATCTTAATGAAATTTGATAATTATGTTTCTTTTGTACTTATTAGCGTATATTTGGGGTTTTAACTGTTTTACTAATTAGGGGGGGGAGGGTGGGGGGGGGGGGGCTAAATTTCTAAATTGAGATCGGCTGGTCCGATCTTAATGAAATTTAATAATTATGTTTCTTTTGTACTTATTAGCGTATATTTGGGGTTTTAACTGTTTTACTAATTAGGGGGGGGGGGTGGGGGGGGGGGGCTAAATTTCTAAATTGAGATCGGCTGGTCGATCTTAATGAAATTTGATAATTATGTTTCTTTTGTACTTATTAGCGTATATTTGGGGTTTTAACTGTTTTACTAATTAGGGGGGGGGGGGGGGGGGGGGGGGCTAAATTTCTAAATTGAGATCGGCTGGTCCGATCTTAATGAAATTTGATAATTATGTTTCTTTTGTACTTATTAGCGTATATTTGGGGTTTTAACTGTTTTACTAATTAGGGGGGGGGATGGGGGGGGGGGGGCTAAATTTCTAAATTGAGATCGGCTGGTCCGATCTTAATGAAATTTGATAATTATGTTTCTTTTGTACTTATTAGCGTATATTTGGGGTTTTAACTGTTTTACTAATTAGGGGGGGATGGGGGGGGGGGCTAAATTTCTAAATTGAGATCGGCTGGTCCGATCTTAATGAAATTTGATAATTATGTTTCTTTTGTACTTATTAGCGTATATTTGGGGTTTTAACTGTTTTACTAATTAGGGGGGGGGGGGGGGGGGGGGCTAAATTTCTAAATTGAGAACGGCTGGTCCGATCTTAATGAAATTTGATAATTATGTTTCTTTTGTACTTATTAGCGTATATTTGGGGTTTTAACTGTTTTACTAATTAGGGGGGGGGGGGGGGGGGGGGGCTAAATTTCTAAATTGAGAACGGCTGGTCCGATCTTAATGAAATTTGATAATTATGTTTCTTTTGTACTTATTAGCGTATATTTGGGGTTTTAACTGTTTTACTAATTAGGGGGGGGGGGGGGGGGGGGGGGGGGCTAAATTTCTAAATTGAGATCGGCTGGTCCGATCTTAATGAAATTTGATAATTATGTTTCTTTTGTACTTATTAGCGTATATTTGGGGTTTTTTAACTAATAAATACAAAAGAAACATAATTATCAAATTTCATTAAAATCGGACCAGCCGTTCTCAATTTAGAAATTTAGCCCCCCACCCCCCCCCCCTAATTAGTAAAACAGTTAAAACCCCAAATATACGCTAATAAGTACAAAAAAGAAACATAATTATCAAATTTCATTAAGATCGGACCAGGCGTTCTCAATTTAGAAATTTACGCCTACCCACCCCCCCCCCCCATCCCCCCCCTAATTAGTTAAACAGTTTTAAAACCCCAAATATACGCTAATAAGTACAAAAGAAACATAATTATCAAATTTCTTAAGATCGGACCAGCCGTTCTTAATTTAGAAAATTTAGCCCCCCCCACTCCCCCCCTTATTAGTAAAACAGTTTAAAACCCAAATATACGCTAATAAGTACAAAAGAAACATAATTATCAAATATCATTAAAATCGGACCAGCCGTTCTCAATTTAGAAATTTAGCCCCCCCCCCCCCACCCCCCCTAATTAGTAAAACAGTTTAAAACCCCAAATATACGCTAATAAGTACAAAAGAAACATAATTATCAAATTTCATTAAGATCGGACCAGGCGTTCTCAATTTAGAAATTTAGCCCCCCCCCCATCCCCCCCTAATTAGTTAAACAGTTAAAACCCCAAATATACGCTAATAAGTACAAAAGAAACATAATTATCAAATTTCATTAAGATCGGACCAGGCGTTCTCAATTTAGAAATTTAGCCCCCCCCCCCCCACCCCCCTCTAACAAACATGCGAAACCCCCACAAATGGGAGGTGGGGCTGGAGCAGGTGCTGGAGGTCCTCCGCAACAAGCATTACACATCCAAGGACAAGAACCCCTTACCGCAAGTATGTTATCATCAGCGAATCCCCAGGAACAGAAACAAATGCTTGGAGAAAGACTCTTCCCACTTATCAGAAGTATGTATCCCGATCTTGCTGGGAAGATTACAGGAATGTGTTAGAAATAGATAACTCAGAATTGTTACACATGCTCGAACATCACGAGTCCCTCAAGTGTTACGGTCAGGTGAGGTTGGGGGTACTCTGGGCGGCCCGGGGGCAGGTAGCTGGAAAGGCCGCCAGGGTGGCCTAGACTTGGTGGTGCCGTGGGCATGGGCGAGCAGGTAGCCGAAAAGGGGCGGCAAATGGCCTGGAAGGGTCACGGCGCCCCAGAAGGCCCTAGACCTGTAATCTGGCTAGAACGATCTAGAATGTTCGGCGTACCTTTAAATAGGCCGACTCCTAGCCCAGTGAGTCAGTCTTGAGGTGACAGTGGTCAGTGAGTGATCGGTCGGGCAAGTGTCAGTCAGGAGTCTGTGATATCCTGAGTCAGTATCCATGTGTCAGTGATCAAGTAACGATCAACCAGTCAAGTGTCAGTGACAGTTCAGTCTGTGAGTTAGTGACAGTGATAAACAGTGTCAGTGAGTGTAGTAACAGTCTCTGTGTCAGTGTAATAGATTCTTATGTATAATTGTGACATCTAGTATTAAGTTATTAAAGATAAGTATAGTGTAATATACATATTAGTGTAATTAGACCTAAGTATAATTGTTATTAGATTAAGTAGCTTAAGGGACCTATTTGTATTTATTAAGTTGTAAATAAATTAGTGTTTAATATTTAAGTTGTGATTTGATTAGTCATACCCCCAGTGGCCCGTAACAATACGCTAATAAGTACAAAAGAAACATAATTATCAAATTAAGATCGGACCAGGCGTTCTCAATTTAGAAATTTAGCCCCCCCCCCCATCCCCCCCCTAATTAGTTAAACAGTTAAAAAACCCCAAATATACGCTAATAAGTACAAAAGAAACATAATTATCAAATTTCATTAAGATCGGACCAGGCGTTCTCAATTTAGAAATTTAGCCCCCCCCCCCCACCCCCCCCTCCTAATTAGTAAAACAGTTAAAACCCCAAATATACGCTAATAAGTACAAAAGAAACATAATTATCAAATTTCATTAAGATCGGACCAGGCGTTCTCAATTTAGAAATCTAGCCCCCCACCCCCCCCCCCCCCCTAATTAGTAAAACAGTTTAAAACCCCAAAATATACGCTAATAAGTACAAAAGAAACATAATTATCAAATTTCATTAAGATCGGACCAGCCGTTCTCAATTTAGAAATTTAGCCCCCCACCCCACCCCCCCCCTAATTAGTAAAACAGTTAAAACCCCAAATATACGCTAATAAGTACATAAGAAACATAATTATCAAATTTCATTAAGATCGGACCAGCCGTTCTCAATTTAGAAATTTAGCCCCCCCCCCCTAATTAGTAAAACAGTTAAAACCCCAAATATACGCTAATAAGTACATAAGAAACATAATTACCAAATTTCATTAAGATCGGACCAGCCGTTCTCAATTTAGAAATTTAGCCCCCACTCCTCTCTCTAAGAAAAAGATGGCGATAGTTCAAAACCGTTAACAATAAGAGAAAACTTAAAACTTAAATGGTGGAGGTGAAAACTGATATTCCGATATTTATTTGCCTATTTAATGGAAGAAATATTGTAATCGAACTAAATATTTGAATAATTCATGCCTTGAATTACAAGTAATCGAAATCTGTAATCCAATTATGTAATCCGTAATTGAATTACATTGTAATCCCAATTGAATTACTTTGTGGGAATACTGTAATTCATACCCGATGTATTTCGATTACATCTGTTTGAAATATAATGTAATGCAATTGTAATCGGATTACAATGTAATTGAATTTTGCCCAACTCTGTTTCAATGCAACCAAACTTATTGGGAAAGTTAAATTTTTTGTTGCCCTCAGATTAATTATGTAATTAAAATTATGTTAACTATTCTTTTGATGAAATTCATAAAGTCAATATTAATATAAGACCATTAGAAATAGTAGATGAAAATATTGTAAACCATATTGCTAAACTATAAACAGGTGATCTATCTAGACTGTAGGAACCTTAAATTTTGTGAGCAAAAATTTCGGTGAAGGATTGAAGAATATTAGTCAAATTGGGGGGGAAAAAAAGTCTCTTGGATTCGAGGAGGAAGTAAGTTTCACATTTTTGTAGTAAT
This sequence comes from Euschistus heros, assembly GCA_003667255.2. Classification (NCBI taxonomy): domain Eukaryota; kingdom Metazoa; phylum Arthropoda; class Insecta; order Hemiptera; family Pentatomidae; genus Euschistus; species Euschistus heros. Next base: position 1,180,574 of record RCWM02000312.1, read on the forward strand.
CCAACAAAAATAATTAGTTTTCAGATTCTCGGTTCTCTGTTTGAGGTAACCTAACCTTAAACAGAGATACCAATATTTTGCTGTTATAGCTGTTAATATGAATTCCATTAACAATAAAGTCTCAGAAAACCCCTCTAACATGAAAACCTTTGCAAGTATCACTAAAAACGAACCTCAAACATCACCATTAGCAACACCTAAAAAAGAACAAGGCATTTTGCTCCCTGCTGTAAGCGGCATACCCATAATTAAATACATTATCGCTATAGGAGACATTGTAGACCCTAAAAGCATAATACCGAAAACGTCGAAAAACTGACTAGGGACCATAAAGTGATCCATATAGATGGAAATGTTATTCCTATTAGAAAACTTATTGTTCAATCCAAAAGAATAATAATAACCAATGCCCCTCCATATTTACCTCACAATATTATTGAAAATAAATTAAAGGAGAAAAACATTAAACTTTTATCAAGCGTAAACTATTTGAGAGCTGGTATTAAATTACCAGGCTATGAACATGTCCACACATTCAGGCGTCATGTGTTTGTCCAACCCGACGAGTCTGACCCATTGCCCCAAAGTATCCAAGTTGAATTTGAAGGCGATACTTTTAAAATATACTTAGGAGAAGATGAAATTAGATGCTATCTTTGTTCTGAAGTTGGACATATTAGTTCAAAATGCAAACTGAATCCAGATGTACAAACAAAACCAGTAGAACCAGAAACAGAAATACCTGATCAGAAAAACTCAAATACAACATTAAAAACTCCTATAGACTTAACTATAAACCTGGAAACAATTGAAAGTGATGTGGTACTAAAGGAGACCAGATCACCGAACCCTAAACTTCCAACAGATTTAAATGATATCTGCCTGAATACACAAACAAGAGAAAAAACAGTAACCATAAGTCATAATGACCCAGCTAACCTTACCCAAAATACAAAACAACTAGAAAAAAAAAACGGACCTACTGTTATCAATCTTATCTGAAACTTGTAATAACCTCCACGATACAAGTAATGTTGAACCTTTTTCAGATTCAGAAACAGACATAAGGAAAAACGAGACAATCAATACTGAAAAAAAGAAAGACATAAAATCTACATTGGAACAATTTTCTTCTGTTAAAGACATAATAGACCAAAATATTGACAAATACCCTTTGAATTTTGAAAACTTTTGCTTATTGTTGGATATGGTTAAAGGTGAAAAAAATCCAAACAATATTGTTAAACAATTTAAATCAGACACTCAAGGCGTGTTAAATATGATAACAGATATAAGAAAACTGGCTACTGGACGTTCGGCAAAATTAAGATGTACTAGATTATTCAAAAAATTAAAAGATGTCCCTGAAGAGAAAACATGTTAGTTTCCTAAAAACCTATTAGTTACTAAACATTAATATTAATTTTATAATCAACAAAAAAATGGCCAAGATTTTGCAATGGAACTGTAATGGTCTAATTTGCCATAAAGACCTGTTTAAAGTTTTATTATCTATACATGACCCAATATGTACCTGCATTCAAGAAACACATTTATTAAACCACCACTCTTTTGACTTGAATAATTACCAAATCATAAGAAAAGACCGAAATTCATACACAGCTTGGGGAGGTGTATGTATAATTGTCAAAAATGGAGTATACTTTGAAAAGTTAAACCTGAATACTGATTTTGAAGCCGTTGCCATTAGGGTCTATTTACCAAATCCAATCACGCTTTGTAGTCTGTACATTCCACAAAGAAAACATTTTACTGCGGAAGAATTGTTCGATCTAACGAATCAACTACCAAAACCCTTTTATATTTTGGGAGATATGAATGGACACAACCCTCTTTGGGGCTCATCTTTTACAGAATCAAGAGGTAATATATTAATCAAATTTTTGGAAATGAATAACAATGTATGTTTATTGAATGATGGAGCAAAAAAAACACATATTAACATCAGCAATAATACACTATCAGCCCCAGATCTTAGCTTTTGTGACCGAAGTCTCTTATCAAACACAAACTGGACAGTACTAGACGAACTTTTTGGTAGTGATCACTTCCTAATTATCATTGAAATGCAAAAAAAATAGACCTTTTGTATCTTATACCAGTCGCTGGAATTATTCCTTAGCAGACTGGGAACTTTACCGAGACTCGATAAGAAGACAAATCAGCTGTTTCGAGTCTGATGTTCCCATGAATAGCAACGATAAATTGAACTTTATCAATAAAGTAATAATTGAAAGCGCTAGTCTTAGTATCCCTCGAACATACAAGGAATATTCTAGGGTTAGAGTTCCATGGTGGAATGCCGAATGCAACATTGCAATAAAAGCGAAGAAGAGAGCGTTGAATAAGTATAAGAAGACCAAATTAATCGAAGACTTAGAGGAGTTCAAAAAATTAAGGGCCTATGCCAACAGATTAATTAAAAATAGGAAGAAACAATGTTGGAGAGAGTTTGTGTCTACACTGAATACTTCAAGCACATCTCAGGAAATATGGTCTAAAATGAGAATTATTAAGGGAAATAAAAATATTTGTAAAATATCAGGACTGAAGACAATAAACGGAGTCAAAACGGACAATACAGATATCGCCAATGAGTTCGGTGAATTTTTTCAAAAGGTTTCAGCCACAGAAAATTATGATGAAAAATTTATATCTCATAAACGTATAACTGAATATCATATATGGTAAATATAACCTGCAATGATTTTGAAAAATATAATGAAAACTTTACTTTTGAAGAAATTAATAAAGCTATACAAAATTGTAAATCCAAATCAAGCCCTGGTCCCGATGAGATACCTTATATATTTATTAAAAAACTCCCCATTGAAGCGAAAGTTCACTTATTAAAATTTTATAACTATGTTTGGATGGAAGGAAGTATACCTGACATATGGAGGAAATCGATAATTATACCTATCCCTAAATCTAAAGATACTCTCACTCCTGATAGGTTTCGTCCTATATCCCTGACATGTTGTACATCTAAAATTATGGAAAAGATGGTTAATGAACGATTGACCGACACCCTAAAAAAAAAAACGTGTAATCGCTGACGAACAATGTGGATTTGTAAAAAACCGTTCGGCTGTAGATCATTTAATCAAACTAGACACCCTCATCCATGACAATATTAAAGCAAAAGAACATTTAATAGCTATATTCTTCGATATAGAAAAAAGCCTACGACAGGGTATGGAGAAGACTTATAATAGTAAGACTTTTGGATTGGGGATTGAAAGGAAGAATGGTCAGATATATTGATAAGTTTTTAGATGGAAGAGTTTTTCAAGTCAAAATTGGAGATACGCTATCCAAAACGTTTAATCAAGAAAACGGAATTCCTCAGGGGTCTGTATTGAGTGTTACTATGTTTCTGATAGCAATCAATGATATCATAAAGTCGGTTGAAGAGCCAGCAACTTGCATGTTATTTGCCGACGATTTCACAATTTTAATAAAAAGCAAATCCACTAAATTTATACAATGGAAAGCACAAAATATCTTAAATAGACTAGAACTGTGGGCTTCTACCACGGGCTTTACTTTCTCTACCTCTAAATGCTAAATGCTCTACCTCTATGACTAAATGTATCCATTTCTGCAGGAAAAGAATGTGCTCTGAAAATCCAACACTGGTTTTTAATGGAAATAACTTAACATTTGTAGAAAATATACGATTTCTCGGGATGTGGGTAGACAAACGATTGAGGTGGACTGTCCATTTACAAAAGCTAAGAACGGATTGCCTAAAATTATTAAACATTCTTAAAGTTGTATCAGGAATGAGTTGGGGAGCCGATAGAAAAACACTCCTAATTCTCTATCGAACTCTAATTAGAAGCAAGATAGACTATGGTAGTATAGTATATAATTCCGCTTCAGAAACAACTCTCAAAATAATCGATACAATCTATAACACAGCAATCAGAATATGCACTGGTGCGATCAGATCTTCACCAGTTGAAAGTCTATATGTAGAATGCGGAGAACCGAGCCTAACATTAAGAAGATCCTACCTTACACTATCTTACTACTCAACTCTGATTTCCAAACCAGATCATCCAAATCATAACATTTTTCATAACCTTAATAGTAACCTAGGAAACAATCTGGTGGGCATTGCAAGTAGAACCCAAAATCTCCTCTAACTTTTAGACATAAAAACCGAATACAGTACTAACCATAGATGATCCATTGTTTTTTCGATGGGACAATACTTACATCAAGGTTGACACATCCCTTAAGGAAAAGATTGAAGACGACAACCCCATCATTAAAAAGAGACTTTTTGCAGAATTAAGGCAAAAGTATCCAAACCACGAAACAATTTTTACTGATGCATCGAAAACTGATGGAGAAGTCGGTTGTGCAGTGGTTTTTAACAATAGCGTACTAAAATTTTTAACCTACCGTCACTAAATAGTGTTTTTACAGGAGAACTATTTGCAATCTACCAAGGTCTTCTATTAATACAATCTACAAATACAAAACATGCTCTTTTGGTAACAGACTCTCTAAGTTCAATATTGGCAATAGCTGAAGACAACTCTGAAAATGCCCTAATACGCAAGATTAATAACTGCCTGTGGGAGATGCACGAGTTGATGGGTGGAGGGACTGTGCTAATGTGGGTACCCTCACATTGTGGCATCTCCGGAAATGAGGCTGCAGACAGTGCAGCAAATCTTGTGAGACTGAACCAAACAGGAACCATTATTACAGACATTACAACAACTTCTGACTTAAAAACATCCTGTAGAAAAAAAAAATTGCTCCATCACTGGAAAACAAAATGGAACCAAATACGCAGCAAACTTCAAGAAATTAAACAAGACACACGACCCTGGACAACATCTTGTAGAAAATCAAGAATAGAGGAAATAATCTTGACGAAACTAAGAATAGGACATTCAGCTTTCACCCACGGTTACCTGATGAGAAGCCTAGAACCACCGATTTGTACAACATGCATGACAACACTGACATTGAAACACATTGTAACAACATGTACACTATACTCTGACGCCAGAACAAAGTACAATATACCCTCAGAAATAGATAAAGCACTGGAAGACACAGAGGAAAAAATCAAAAACATTTTTGAATTTCTAAAATTTTGTAAACTGTTCAACAAGATCTAATATGTATATTGAGCCGCTAATGACTCATGTGAGTAGATGCGGAATGTAATAAAAATAAATAAATAAACCATTTCTCAATTGCTTATTCCGTACGTTAAGCCTTCTTCCAATTATCAGGAAAATAACCTGTTCGCAAGCAACTATTGAAAATTGAAGTTATAACAATTATGGCTTTTCTCGGTAATTTGTTTATGGCAATAGCTGGAATTAGATCATGACCAGGATTTTTCTTTGTTTTAAGTCTTGTAATAAGCTAGAAAATTTCTTTCGGAGTTGTTAACTTCAATGGACGTTGTGCTGTTGCTTGTGGTAATGCAACATTTTCATCAATATCATAATATGCTGAGTTTCTTCTTGACGGACTTATTTCCCTTGTAGGAATAGAAAATGTTTTTTTTTTTTCAAAATAGTCTGCAAAGGCTACAGCTTTCTCCACATTGCTAGTAATAAAACCACCATTTTCAAATAGGCTTGGAATTTTTTCTTGCTTGTTTAATAGACGTCTCGCAGCCTTCCGTAGGGATTGATCATTTGGATCCAGGTTTGTGACATAATTTTTATATTGTGATAATGTGAATTTTTCTAATTCTGTTTTGATAGTTCGTCTTAAGTTATTCTATATCTTTTTGAATTTGGATTTTTTTTGTTCGCATCCACTGTCTTCTATTTTTTTTTTTTTTTTTTTTCTGTTTATTATTTTATAGATGTGTTTTTATTTATATCCATTTGTTTTTCTTTATTTTTCTCTCTACTTTAAATAATATTATTTATTATTTAATATCAATTAGCAATAATAATTATTATTAATATGGATTGTGAAAAATCTTCTTGTTTCGACTCCGATGAAGAAATGCCATGTTCCGACTTCAGCGAATCGGACTCGAAGTTCCTTAAGGGTAGAACTTTGTCAAAAAGACAAAGAAATACTGCTCTTGAGCCCCCTGGGAACTCTCCGGACAAAAAAAAGAAGAGAAGGAAACAAAAAGAAAAAAAACTGAATCAACCTCCCACTCCACCACAAACACGCAGTCATCACAGCAGTTACGCCTATCGAAACAGCTAACAGATTTCAGCCATTGACTAACATGCCTTCGGATAGCTCAGTTCAACAACCACCAAAACCTCCTCAAACAGATATAAAACCACCCCCTATCTACGTTACCGGCGTAGATAATTACATTCAATTTTGTCTACAGATTTCAGAATTAATTGGTCAAACAAATTTCCAATGTCAATCCAGATACCACGACATAAAAATAAACACTGAGACAAAAGATCACTATAAATCACTGGTAGCCCACCTAAAAACCCAAAACATTCAGTTCCACTGCTATCAATTAAAAGAAGACAAGGCCTACAGGGTAGTACTGCGAGGCCTTCACCAATCTGTACCTCCTAATTTCATCAAAAGAGACCTGGAGCAGTTGGGCCATAGCGTCAGGCATGTCTCCAACGTTCTCCACCGCACTGAAAAACGCCCACTCCCATTGTTCTTTGTGGATCTGGAGCCAGCAGATAACAATGTAGAGAGTTTTCAACATCAAAAGACTGGTGTACTCCGTGGTCAAATTTGAAGTACCTCGAGTTAAAAAAGAAATAGTACAATGTACTAGACGTCAAAACCTAGGCCACACGAAAACATATTGTAATCGTCAGGCAAGATGTGTTAAATGTGCAGGGCCATATAAAAGGGCAGCCCCCAACTCTGCTACAAATAGAAATCCTGTTCCTGACACATCCGAAGCAATGGTAACTTCCTTTCAGAATCAACAGAACATTTCAGTCAACAATTTTCTTAGTCAATTTCCTCCTCTACCATCAACATCAAAAGCTCAACAACCTCTGAATCAACAACCCATCACTTCAGTCGTTCAACTTGCAGAACCACAGCCTTCAACCTCAGCAGCGGTGTCATCTCAACTTCATCAACCAACTAATGAGTTCACGACGGTTGAACGAAGAAATAGAAGGACACAGAATCAGGCGCCTCAACCATCCCTTCCATCCTGACCTCCCAAAATAAACAATTTTTCTCCAACAACAACCCAACAGACCCAATAACAAGTAAACCAACAGACCAAGACTCCACTACAAATTTATGAGCAAATCACACCTCAACAAAATCCAAGCCAATTACCATTCCAGTTACCGTCGTCAAGACAGTCTAACCTTCCGCCTCAAATATCAGAATCCTATCCTATTTCCTCCCAAGGTTTTGGTGATATCTCAGAAATTCTCTCCTCCTTCCTCCGTGAACTCCAAGACACTATCAAACCTTTAATTACCCTTCTCACAAGAGCCCTAATTCCTTCCTCTCCAACAGACACCATTCAGTCTACCGCACTAATCCTATCCTCCCTTCCATTTAACCTTACTCTTTTAGCTGTATATTGTCCTCCAGGAAATAGCCTTTCCCAAAATATTCTGCAATCCTTATTCCAATCCTTTGGGTGGCGCTTCATTGCAGGTGGGGATTACAACGCTAAACACCAGCGATGGGGCTGTAGAACATCCAATTCCCGAGGTAGTGTACTTTCCCGTGTATCATCCTTAAACAATTACCCTATCCTTTAATCTAACAATCCTACCTACTGGCCTGCATCTCTAAAAAAACGTCCAGATATTCTGGACATATTCGTTACCTCTCAAATACCTACTTCCCAAACTACAATAAATTCCTTAGATGACCTTTCCTCTGACCATAGCCCAGTTTTGCTTACATTACATTCTACTCCTATTATCAAACCTTCTCCTCCATCCACACAGTCTACTCGTCAAGTTATCAAGGACAAGTAGACTAGGACAAATTCCGCTCGGCTTTACAAAACCATATAGACTTAAAAACTCCTCTAAAAACATGTTTACAAATAGATGCGGCAATAGAACATCTTACTAAATCAATACAAACCAGCATAACAGAAATTACTTCACAAAATAGAATAATACATTCAGAAGGCATGGTCTTACCTCAATATATTCCGGTTTTACTTGTAGAAAAACGACGAGCTAGAGCCAAATGACATAGAACTCGATACCCATCTGACAAAACCAATTATACCAAATTAACTAACAAACTTAAATCAGAACTTAAAAAACTAAAATTTGAAAATTTACAGAAACAAACTGAACAACTATCTGTTTCCGACAAATCATTATGGACCACGATCAAAAAACTTTTAAAATTCAAAACCTTCAATCATCATCTCCTTACTCCAGCACAATCCTGGACCAAATCTGATTCAGAAAAATCACAGGTATTTGGTGAACAATTACATAATACCTTTAAACCTCATTCTGACATCCTAAATCCTATCCATGTAGAATGTATTGAAGCAGAACTGACTATTCCTCTCCAAATGACCCTTCCTCCTAAAGCCTTCCACCCTTCAGATATAATATCTATAATCCATAGATTACCCTCCAACAAAGCTCCTGGACATGACCTTATTACCTCAAGAATCCTCAAATGTCTTCCAAAGAAAGCAGTACTACTACTAACTTATATTTATAACGCTATTCTCCCTACTACATATTTTCCCGATTCCTGGAAATTATCAATTATTAAAATGATCCCAAAACCTAAAAAACCGCCAGAAAATCCTTCCTCATACAGACCTATCTCTCTCCTACCTATCATGGGCAAAATCCTTGAAAAGCTCCTTTTGAAACGCCTTTATCCCTTCCTCGATTCCAATCACATTATTCCTGACCACCAGTTTAGATTTCGTCAGTTTCACTCCACTACCCAGCAGTGCCATCGTGTGGTGGAGGTTATCTCATCTGCATTGGAGCGCAAGATGTATTGCACGGGTGTCTTTCTAGATGTTGAATAGGCCTTTGATCGGGTATGGCATTCAGGATTGCTTTATAAACTTCGTCAATTCCTTCCATCTACATATTCCCTCATCCTCCGTTCCTACCTTTCTGATAGAGTATTTAAAGTTAATCACAATTCTATCTATCTTTCCCCAGACCGCTGGTATTCCTCAAGGTAGTATCCTGGTTCCCATCCTTTATACAGTGTATACAGCTGATATCCCAACCGATCCTAATACTATCCTCACAACCTATGCTGATGACACCAGCGTGTTATCAGTCAATGAAGATCCATTTGCTGCATCCCAAACACTCCAGTCACATATCACTTCGCTTGAAGAATGGTGTCATAACTGGAGAGTTAAGATAAATCCTAGCAAATAACCTTTACTCTCCGTCAAAAACCTACCTCATCCTGTCCTCCTGTTTCCTTTAATTGTGTACCGCTAAATAATGTGGAACAAGTACGATACCTGGGATTTTATCTGGACAAGAGACTTACCTGGAACCCTCATACAGGATTGAAAAGACAAGAAGCTGCACGTCGATTTAGACTGTTACAACACTTACTTGCAGTGCGTGTTTACTCGCGGTAAAGTTAACATCGCTCTAGTAATCCTCTGCAGCTTCAGATAAACAGGCCAGTCCTTTCCATTATAATACTTTATATTTTTTTTTTCTTTTTTTTTCTTTTCATTTATTGATTTATTGATTTATTGATGGGGGTGGATACTGATGGAGGGGAAAAATCTCCTCCCTTCCCCTCAGATAACAAAGATAGAATAATTTCCAATTTCAATAGACAGCCTCAATTTGAAAATATCAAATATCTTCGTTATTTTAAAGACCCATTTATTGTTATAGTTGAAAAGAACGATCAAGATAACCTATCCTTTTTCCATGACATGAAAATAGGTAAGTTTTTAGGGCTTAGCGATAATCAGGTACACAGAATAAGAAAAAAAAAAAAATCAAATAGAAATAACCTTTAAGACATATGATTATGCTAATAGGTTTCTTGAAAATCCTTTTATAACTAAAAATAATATCAAAGCTTTTATCCCTCTTCAATACGTTCTCAAATTTGGAGTTATAAGAGACGTTCACACATCCATAACAGACGATGAGATATTAAAAAATTTATCATCTTCAGAGAAGGTCCTAAGAGTAAGACGTTTTAACAGAATTTTAAGAGATGAAAAGGGAGAAATATCCAGAATACCTTCCGGATCAGTACAAATTGTTTTTCATTCCCAAAGACTGCCGGACAGCGTTGCTTTATACTTGGCCCCACGAAAAGTGACCCCTTACGTTACTAAGCCACGTTTTTGTGAAAAATGTCTACGATATGGGCATATGAAGGATAGATGTAGAGGTCGTGAAAGGTGTATGAACTGTGGAGATAACCAACATACTTCTCAAAATTGCTCCGAGTTAACAAAATGTATCCACTGCAAGCTCAACCACAAGCCAAATGATAAAATCTGTCCTGAAAAACTAAGACAAGAAAAAATTAAAGAATTAATGGCTATTAAACCGATTAGTTATAAAGAGGCCTCCGACACATTCCCTATCCAGACCAGTAATAAATTTTCACTGCTGGATTTCCCACAAATTGAAGAAAATTCACACCCTTACAGTGCATCCCTTTTAAGAAATCCTCGAAGGAAAAATATTCAACCTCGTAGCACAGAGTCAGAAAAAAAAAAAAACGAAAGGCGGAAGAACAAATTGAACCGACTGATTTTTCAGACAATTATGCTGGTCCTTCTAAGTCAAAAACACTCAATATTTACGAAAACCCGCATAAATCTACACCCGACTCAAAATACGTAAACATGCTAAACGCCTTAATACAAAAAATTAAAAATATAGAAAAGGAAGAAGATACTGTTAATATCATAGGACAAACATTTTATAATTTCGTTCAAGATAATAAAGGAATAATCAATACTATTGCAGTACGTAACGAAGCAGAGAATGAAGATATGTGTACAGAATAGAATGAGTGCCAAATTGCTCATCAACATGGAATCACTTAATAATTATTGTTTATTTTATTTTGGCAGAAACCAGTTGGGTTTCAATTCAATTGTTTTTTTTTGTTTTTTTTGTTTTTTTTTTTTTTTGTTTTTTTTTTTTTTTTTTGTTGTTTTTTTTTTTTTAGTCACCTAACCTTTACTCATGACTACTTACACGATATTCTCAAATAAATTAGATTTTCGAATTCTTCAACATAACTGCCGGAGTATAAATAACAAGTTTCAAGAATTAGTAAACATGTTAAATATAAATAAATATCATGCAGCCTTACTTCAGGAAACCTGGTTCAACAAGCAGAAAATATATAAAGCCAAAATTTCTCCATTATCAGGAAAAATAGGCGGGATAAATATGGCGGTGTAGGAATTTTCTTACACAATAAACTTAAATTCGAAAAAATTGAAATCTCTAATATCGGCTCGATTGAAGCTTTAGGTATAAAAGTATTAAATACAAGTCCAAAATTAATATTGGTTTCTGTATACATCCCTCCGAAAAGCAAACCGACTGCGTCAAATTTACAATCCCTATTCTCTCTTGATAGTAGATTCCCTGGGCACTCCATCATTATAGGAGGAGATTTCAACGCACACTCGTCTTTTTTCGGCACAGGAGAAACGGATTCGCAAAGAGGGGACCTTATTGTTCAAGAATTATCCCAATCATCATTTATACTTTAAATGAACCTAATGTAGTAACTAGGATAAGCTCCCCACGAGTCAGACCATCCATTTTAGATCTCACTTTTGTCTCACCTGATTTGTTCAACAAATTATCATGGACAATTTCCTCTGAAACATTAGGTAGCGACCACTTTCAAATTATTCTCCAGTTTAACAACTTATCCGTCAAGAACAAATTTTATAATAAAAGAAACTTTAAAAGAATGAATGAAAAATTATATATTGAATCTCTAAATAAACTAAATGACAATTCCGAATTCCGAATACCAGATATACAAATAATTACAAAGTTAATTAATCTAGCTGGAGAAACCTCCATTCCTCGCTCAAACCCTAATCCACAGCCCCATTTCGTTCCAAAGTGTTGGTGGAATGACAAACTCAACACAGCCTATAAGGAGAAATTAAATGCCATTAAAATTTACAAAGCCAATATGACAATTGAAAATTATAGAAACATGAGATCAAAGATAAACAAGGCGAAATCTTTAATTAAGAAAGCCAAGAGGGACTCATGGAAAACTTTTACAGAAACTATTACTCCCCAACAAGCCGGTAACATGTGGCATATAATAGCAGCTATGAGAGGAAAAAAAATAAATAAACAAAATGTGGTTACCAGCAATCAAGCAGCAGCAGCATCTTTTCTGCAACAGCTGTGTAATATATTCGAACCGAGACATCCACCAATAATCAAGCAATCAACACCATGGCCTACAATCGATCCATTGGCAAAACCTATCCAGGAAACAGAGCTTGAAGCAGCTCTTAAGGGTAAGAAAGGCACTGCACCAGGAGTTGATGAAATTAATTATACTATGATAAGGCTCCTCCCCAACCCTATACAAAATAAATTATTGGAAGCATTTAACAAGGTTTGGCGAAAAATGGAAGTTCCTCCTGAATGGCGTATAATTCAAATCGTACCTATTCCGAAACCAGATAAAGACCCATCCCTACTCTCTTCCTATAGACTATTGCCTTAATATCTTGTTTAGCAAAAACTTTTAATATAATTATAAAATCCAGACTAGAATGGTTTTTAGAAAAACAAGAAACCCTTAGCCCATACTGTTTTGGTTTTAGAAAAAGTCGATCTACAGCTGATGGAATTTGGTATCTCACAAATATAATCTATAAAACATTTCAGGAAAAAAAAATTTTGTTAACCTTAACTGTGGATATAGAAAAGGCATACGATAATGTAAGGACTGAAATTCTATCCAAACGATTAAAGACCCTAGGTATTCCTGAAATTATGATAAACTGGATATCAGAATATCTATCCATCCGTACATATACGATACAAACGGACGAGGGGCCAGTTAGTTTTAATTCCTACAATGGTTTACCACAGGGAGATGTCTTAAGCCCAACCTTATTCAATATCTACACGGCCCACATTCTTAAAAATCCACCCCCAGATTGTCATTTGATTCAATTTGCCGACGATTTCCTAGTTTTTACGGTTGTAAACAATCCAGAGGAAGGGAAGCGAGTCATGAGTAGAGCTCTTGAGCATTTAAAAGATGAGTTTTACAAAATACATTTAGAAATAAATCCCAACAAATGCACCTTAGTTCCTTTCACAAGAAAAAGAAAATTTGCATTAAACAATTTTGATATTTCCAATAACTTATACACTCTCAAAGCACAAGGTAAAGTCAAGTTTCTAGGTGTACTGTTGGACAGCAAATTAAATTTCAAAGCACACATCGTGAACATAAAGCACAGGGCTCTTCAGAATGTGAATATTCTAAAATCATTAGCAGGAGTCTCGTGGGGATCCCACCCTATTAACATGTTATTGTTATATAAGACTTTAGTGCGCTCCCTATTTGACTATTGCTCCATAATATACAACGAAACTAAGTCACCCTTCATTAATACCTTAAATACTATTCAAAACACCGCTATAAGAACATGCATAGGTGCATTTAAAACCACACCAGTTAATGCGTTGATGGCTGAAGCAGGTGAAATGCCATTACCAATGAGAAGAATATGGCTTTCAAGGAAAAGCATTATAAAAGCAAGTGCCGATGAAAGAAACCCTATGTGCGAAGCTATTTCTGCAAAGAAAATTTACGCTCCAAAAATTTATAACCTTGTCCTTGAGATGCACACGCTTCTTCGAGGAGTGCACATTACACGCGGCCCGCCAGATCTAGCCACACCTCAGCTAAAGCATCTATTCTACTCTCCAGCAGACCAACCTTAGATGTACAAAATCCTAAAAAAACTTACTTTCCAGACGCCATAAGACAACTAGCATTACTAACCATATCAAACAACTACACCGGTTATATTCAGATTTTCACAGATGCTTCAAAAACAAAACTACAGACGTCAATAGCAATAATAGATACACAGAAAAATTTTAAAATTTCTACTTCAATCCCTACCAAATTCAGCATCGCATCTGCCGAAATGTATGCTATTTACAGAGCCATAAACTACTGCGAACAAACATACACTGATCAAGACATAGTCATCTTAACTGACTCAGCTTCATCGTGCACCAAACTAGAGAAGATACACATAAACAAGATAAAATCCTATATAGATTTCAAAATTATCCAAACTACAACCCAATCGAAAAACAGGTTTTCTTTTCAGTGGGTACCTAGCCATGTAGGCCTCTCCGGTAATGAAAAGGCGGACCGAGTAGCTCGAAATAAACAAGTAGAAAAGGATAATGCCAAAATTCCAACTCCAGACCTACTCAGAGCTATAAAGAAGCAGGCGATAAAAGAATGGCAGGACAGGTATGACTGGGAGTCACAATCTAAGGGCAGAGATTATTATCAAGTTCAGCCCAAAGTGAGCCTAACCCCATGGTTTCAAGCCATCCGTACCAATATTGATAGAAATCACATTGTAAGAATAACAAGACTCAGAACAAATCATGGCCGTACAAAGAAATATCTTAACCTAATGAAGATAGAAGCCAATGGGAAATGTGAGACGTGTGACTTCCCGGAAGACCCCAGGCATATAATATTCAGATGCAAAAAGTTCGAAAAAATTAGGTCTGAATTAAAATTTAATTTTAATCCTCAAGAAGAAATAGAATACTTAAAAGAACTGGACAGGGATAAAGTAGGTAAATTGATTCAAGTTTTAGATAAATTAAAAGCTAAACTATAATTAAAAAATAAAGAAGAACAAAGAAACCAATCATAAAAAAAATAATGAAACTAAATTGAACTTGGTTATATAGGATTTGGCAACAAATCTTAAAAAAAAAAAAAAAAAAAAAAAAAAAAAAAAAAAAAAAAAAAAAACACTTACTTGACAAACGTTCAAATCTCCTGATTCACTACAAAAAACTTATCTATATGACAATTATCAGACCTATTTGGACTTACGGTGTAGAGTTACGAGGATCCACCAAACCATCGAATTCTTACCACATCCAATCACTCCAATCCAAAATCCTTAGAAAAATTCTTAATGCTCCTTACTTTGTCACAAATGAAAGCATCCACAATGACCTTAATATCCCATACGTCGCTGGTTTGGCACGAACCAGATATCTCTCCTTTCATAATAAACTCACTCCGCATCCAAATCCACTTGTTGCACAACTTACTTCCCATTCCATTCCTGGAAATCCTCCGAAGCGCCTGAAAAGAAGATGGCCTCGGGATCTTCTTTTGTAAATTTCATTAGAGTACTACCAATAGGTAGTTCCTCTACAAGTCTTAATCATGTTATCATATTGCATTGTATACAGCATATTTACTGGGTGTATTTTTTAATGCAGTTGTAAATTTCAATTAATAAAAGAAAAGAAAAAAAATGATAAAACTTTTTTGTGAATAAGTACCATAAGCATTCTCGGTCATAGTAAAATAAATATAGTAACATTAAGAATGTAGCAAGAATAATCAAAATAAACATATTTAATTATTATAATGGGTGGGGTAGGAATTAGTAACAGTCGATGGGTTCTTGTTTACTCTAAGGCCCATCTGTAAAGAAAGAGGTTACTAACGAACTTAAATGTTTCATTATCTGAGATAAATATGGTTTTATAGCATTGATTATTATTTTCGTAATAGCGGTCAATATGTTTTCACTGTTGTCCTCGGTATTATTTTTTTTTGAGGTTATTGTTCAGGTGATAAGGCAGAAGAATATAAAAATTTGGTTTGGCTTTACGAAATGTTTTACGATTTGTAAGAGTTTCTTCATTTTTATTTTCGATATTGTTAGGCACGACAATTGAGTGTCTTGTTTTTAATCGTTTAATAATAAGGGAAACCTCCATAGCTAGCTGCATGTGGTTGATTACAGTTGACGCAATATGGCATATCAGTAAATTTCAAGGGACATTTTAAAAAATTATGTTCTTTGCATTTGACACACCTTGGTTCTAATCGACAGTAATTTTTTGTATGACCGAATCTTTGATAGTTGGTACACTGGGAATGTCATGGTTTTTATTTTTTGGTTCCACTGAAATTAGAGCAGAAAATAAATTTCAAGTTTAAAAATATCATTGGCCTTTGCATTATTTACTATTGAGACTGAACAAGGAGGGGTGTTTTTAAACGATAGTAAAATTGATGATGGACCCAAGGTATAAATCCTCACTATTCACTCTAATATTTACCAGTATTAAAACATACCTGTGGGATTTCCTTCCTGCCCTAGTTGATGTATACAAGGACCACAATAAAAAATTTCTCTATTTTTTTATAAATGTATATATTTTTAGTCAATACAAACAATTAACAAAACTAAAAATACAAAATATTTTAATACATTATTTAAATTGTGTAAAACAAACTAATACTAATTGTGTAAAAACAAATACTTTGTTTTTAATCAATATTTAGGAGTATACATATCCCCAGTAATATACTTAGGCTTTTATGTTGTGAAGATTTCAACGCGGATTCAAAAACTAGTCCATTGCCTGAGGAATTTCTGAGACTTGTGGTATAAATTGGTATTTTCAGAGTGTTCTAAAAAAGAATTTTAATAGCCATTATTTTATTACAGTTATATAATTTTCTTTCGTTGTCTCATAAAATAAATTTTATACATATTTAAGCAAATACATCTATAGATAAGAAACGTTTTTTTTTTAAAATGAAGAACAGAAAGTGGAAGATCGTTTAGGTATAAGATAGGAAAGGCTATATTGGCTCTAAGGAGGGGGATGGACCAAATACTGATGGTCTGAATTTCTTAATTTTTAACCCTAACTATTCATATTTGATCAGGCCCTCATCCAATCTAGGCATACTTTAATTTAGAATAACGCTGTTATAACCTAAGAAGAGAGAGAGAGGGTTAACAGGTTTGGAATTCATAGGAAAATTCTTGATCTTTGCGCTACAGAAGGATTGGGATTGATTGGTAATACGAACTACTTGACTATGAGAGAAGAAAAAAAAAATAAAACAACGGATGGAGTTAGAAAGAAGGTTTTTTTTTATAATCATATTTATAACTATTTATTTATTTATATCTCCACATTAGAAGGTCTCTTGACCATCTTCTTTTCAGACGCTTTAGAGGATTATAGGAAATTGAGTGTGAGGCAAGTTGGGAGACTAGTGGATTCGAGTGGGTTTAGAGTTTACTATGAAAGGATAGGTATCTGGTTTGGACCAAATCAGCAATACATGGAACATTAAGATCTTTATGGGTGTTTTTTTGTGAAATAATAAGGTGCTTAAAGGATTCTACGTAGGATTTGGGGTTGTAAGGATTAGATACGAGAAGAGGTAGAAGTTTTAGAAGAGCCCCAAAGCTCAACTACGTTTGTCCAAATGGGTCTAATTACAGTCATAGCCCAGGAGCACGCCACATGCAAATTTAATTGGAAAAACATGAATTTGTTTCCTGACTTATTTTATAGTATTATCCGCCTTGAAATGATATATCGTGGTCTGGCATCTTGTATCCGTCGGAACGTGGTGTGGCGAACGCTTAAAATCATCCAAAATTTGAAATTGTTCTGTTAAGAGTCAAGTTCTCGGCCGGATACTGATAAAAGTACTGGGTTTTTACAAAAATATCTTCAGGAAATAATATAAAGAAAATTTAATTAGCTTTAAATTTAGCCCTAAAAGATGCCTGTAGATGTAATAGTTTTCTGAGAAAGAGAAAAAGATTGGAAATTAGGAAAATCGGGTTTGGAGATAAAATCATATAGACTGGTTTAACAAGTGTGAGTCCGTAGGAACGAACCTATATAATTTTTAATTCATCAATCTATACATACAAGTATCTATTTCTTTATTTATAAAGGTGTATTAGTACCAGAAATTTCGCTGTGAGGAAAGATGCGCTTTACGGTTCTCCAAGAAAACGCGTTTGTAGGTACTCTTTTAGCTATAACTCCGAAACTATTTGTCTGATTCAAAATGTATTTTTTTCATCGGAAAGCTGGTTAAATTTACTATTATCTCCTATACATAAACTTTTTATCAAGTCCCGTAAACTACCCATGCCAGTAGGCTAAATACCGTTAGCTGTTCTGAAATCCAACAGGAATTGGAGATAGAACAAATATTTTTGGAGTTATAGCGAAAACTGTTGTAAGGGTCATTCTCATAGAGAGGGGCAGAAGTGGTGTCCAGCACATTTGTGGCTCCCAATTTATGATTTTGGGTCTGAAAATTTTTTAAAATTGTAGTGTATAACTTAATCTAAAAGTAAAATTTTTCTTTTTTTACGATCAAATATTTTTTTTGTTTAGAAAAATTGTAAAATTTGTCCAATTGTCATGGCCCTGTCCTATCCCGGGACGATATTCCCAACTTCAAGCTTCTGTAGGAGGTCTATCTCTGCAAATACAGAGGTGATTATTCAATCCTAGATCATAATATTGAGTTCTGCGCCTGCGCTAGATAGTTGATGTAGCTTACGTATCGTCTATTTCATTTATCACTTTTTTTTTTGTGATTTACAGCATTTTACAGTGTGAATTGTTGTGGATCAACAGTGGAAAATAAGGATGAAGCATCGGACTTGTTATTACTGTGAGTAATTTCATATTTACTAGCAATTGAATAAAATAGTGTATATCAAAACCTGCGAACATATCGTATTAACGGCCAGCTGGAGCAGTGATAAGCACGGCCCCCCATCCTGCCTACGGTCTTCAGTACCTACCTGACAGTCGTAGGGACTGCGGCGTCTCTTCACTGAATTCAGGGTCAAGTTCAAAAGAAGCGGAACGTATTATTCTTATTTTTTTTTATTTCCTTCTCCTGAAATGCCAGTATGAGGTATTACCACATGGTAATGTCAAGTAAAAACAAAAGAAGTTGGTCCCTAGAGTCCAAACCTAGTCCGACAAAACCCGGATCGAGAAAACAAAAGAAAGCCACGCCCTCTTCTACACCTAACAACAATCAAGAACCACAGCCAGGACCTTCTTCTGTAGCAGTTGAAGATGAAGAACTATTTTTTACTTACTTACCAATTATATTGTGCTTCTTCTTAATCATATTCATTAGCCAATGTCACTACCACAAGCTATTATTCAGTGGAACTGTAACGGACTTTTGAATAAATATGAAGAACTAAAATTGATAATTAACAAATATCAACCTGTAGCCATATGTATACAAGAAAGTAAACTTTTACCAAATAGGCAATTTAAATTAATAGATTACACAATTTACAGAACCGACTACATAGACGGAAATAGGGCGTGTGGTGGCGTGTTGGTTGCAGTAAATAATAGGGTCGTGTCTGAGATATTAACTATCAATACTCCCTTGCAAGCTATTGTTGCCAAACTCTACCGAAATTTCCCGGTATATCTATTAAATTTATATTTACCACCCGAAAATTTTGTTGAAACGGATCTCATAAATCTTCTGAATAACCTGCCATCTCCTTATATCGTTACGAGCGACGTTAATGGCCACCACACTTCCTGGGGTTCTTCGACTAGTTCAACGAGAGGAACTGCTATTAGAAAACTCATTGACAATTCTAATTCTATTCTTCTTAATACAGGACAGCCAACATACTTGAGCCCAGCCTATCACTCATTCTCCTGCATAGATCTGACTTGGTGTACTTCTAGCATTTATACTCACCTCAACTGGCAAGTCAGCGAGGATCAATACTCCAGCGATCATTTCCCCTTGATCATTGATTTCGCAAATAATAACACTCTGGTTGAAAGATATCCAAGGTGGATTACGGAAAAGTCTGACTGGCCGAAATTCAAAAGCAGTATCCAGATAGCAGAAACCGATATGTCTGGGGGAAGTAGCAGTGAATTAATAAATGATCAAATTACATCATCCATCCTGGCTGCAGCAGAAAGCTCAATCCCACGATCCTCAACCAGCACAAAAGTCAATAGAAACATCCCCTGGTATGATAACGAGTGCAAAATAGCTATTAATAACCGAAGAAAAGCCCTTAAATTATTCCAAAAAGAACCTTCTCAAAAAAATATAATAGAATATTAAAAAAAAACGATCAATAGCTCGCAGAATAATTAAAAAAAAAAAAAAAAGATTCTTGGAACCTTTTTTTAGAATCAATATATCAACAAATACTCCACCGCGGCTATTCTGGAAAAAAATACGAAGCATATCAGGGAAACAAATAGATTATCAACCAGGTTTATTAATTAATGGGAATTTTACACAAGACCCAAACACTTTGGCCGAATATTTCGCAGACTATTATTCAAAAATATATTCTCACCAAGCCCACCAGATAGAAGAAAATGAAGTTAATTTGGACTATAGCGACAATAGTATTGATAACTCATACAACATGCCGTTTACTATGGAAGAACTCACAGCCAATTTAAATGAATTGAAACCGACTGCAACAGGAATAGATGACATACATAATGACATGCTTAAAAATCTTCCAAAACAGACACTGAATGCTCTCCTAACCCTGTATAACCGTATTTGGTGCACTCGAGAATTTCCAGAGATCTGGAGAAGAGCACTTATAATTCCTATTTTAAAAAGCAATAAAAATAAACTATTCCCATAAAATTATCGACCCATTTCACTTACAAGTTGTGTATGTAAACTATTAGAAAAATTGGTTTTCAAGCGTCTCAGATGGATAATGGAGACGAACAATTTATTATCAAACGCACAGAGTGGGTTCCGGCGAGGTAGCTCAACAAATGACCATCTTGTAACTATGGAATACGAGATACTGAGTAGCTTTGCAGAGAAGAAAGAATGCATCGGCATTTACTTCGACATTGAAAAAGCATACGACAACTTGAATCCAGCACTCGTCATACAACAGCTGCGAGAATGGGGATTTATGGGTCGTCTTCTCCGTCTGATTGAAAACTTTCTGCAAAATCGAACTTTTCAAGTCAGAATAGGTAACAAATTTTCTTCAATCAGAAATATGAACAAGGGTATTCCACAGGGAAGCGTCCTAAGCTGTGTTCTTTTTTCAATAGCCATAAACAAAGTTACGACAATTATACCCAAATCGATTAAAACTTCTCTGTTTGTTGATGATTTGGCATTGCTTCTATCGTTTAGGGACCGGGAGAGGATGCAGAGAATATTGCAAAACTGCCTAAGAAACTTAGAAATTTGGTCTACACAATCAGGTCTGACATTCTCAACTGAAAAAAAAAAAAAAAACGAATTGTATAATGTTTTGAAAACGCAGAACACCAACCCCTCCACCATTACTAACTTACAGAGGCATCAACTTAAACTTTGTACCAAATACTAAATTTTTAGGCCTAGTTTTTGACTCTAAACTGAGCTGGAAAGAACATATCAAGTTGTTAAAGGCAGAATCATTCAAGAGAATAAATGTTCTTAAAGTTCTTGCCGGCTGCTCTTGGGGTGCTGACAGGGCAAGCATGATTAAAGTTTACACGTGCCTGATAAGATCCAAACTGGACTATGGAAGTTTTATTTACTCCTCAGCGAAGCTCACCCAGCTTTCAGCAATTGACTCGGTTCACCATGCTGGTCTACGTCTCGCAACAGGTGCATTCAGGACTAGTCCCGTATGTAGCATTTGTGTTGAAGCTGGGCAAGCACCATTAGCTGTTCGTAGACACCAGCTTGCCTGCGGTTATATTGGTAGGCTAAAATTTAATAACCGAAATCCAGCTTGGACACCCGTGTTCCAACCAAAGTGCAGAAGATTTCTGGAAAACCAACGACTGCCTGCGCCATTGGGAATCAGAGCCGGCAGATATATAAAAGAAATACAACACCTCGAACCTACAACCGATGATTTGAAATAATCACCATGGACTCTAAAAATTCCAACAATAGATTTAACTCTCAAAAAATATTCGAAAAATAGCACCTCAGATATAATATACTTAACGGAATTTAACATAATTAAAGATAAATACAAAAACTTTAAATTCATATTTACAGATGGGTCAAAATCAAACAACAATGTTGGGTGTTCCGTTGTTTTGGACACTACGATTTTGAAATACAAACTTCCACCAATCACCAGTAACTTTACAGCGGAATGCTGGGCTGTTACAGCAGCATTTTATTATGCTATGCACCTGGAAGAAAAAAAATCTTGCCATATTTACTGATTCCCTTTCTGCTAGAATATCGTTTCTTAACCTATATACCAAGGATCCAGTCATAACAAAGGCACAGGCATATGCCTCAATGTTAAAAGATGCACAAAAGAACTTGGTACTTATCTGGATACCATCACATGTGGGGATAAAAGGGAATGAAGCCGCGGACGAAGCAGACATTTCCTCGCTAGACGTCAAAACAATCTATACCCCTTCGGACATTTGCAGTTTTTTAAAGTATTTAGCCAGGAATACTTGGATAGAATTATGGCATGAAACCCAGGCAGATAATAAGTTAAAAATAATTAAAAGTGACATCAAACAATGGTATACATCAAATCGGAGAAACAGAAGAGAAGAAGTGGTGATTACAAGATTAAGGATTGGCCATACTCGCCTTACGCATAGCTACCTTATAAGTAGAGAAGGCTTACCGAAATGTTTATACTGCCAGTGTCAACTAACGATCAGACATATTCTCGAGGAATGCCCGCTGTATGAAACTTTTTTTGAGCAGGAACGGCTGGAAAGAAGACTCTCGGTACTGCTTGGAGATAACAAATACAATATTGACAAAATAATCACATTTTTGAAACTGTATAATTTTATCGAAAAAAAAAATATAATTAAAAAAAACACAACAGAAAACTAAGGAACCAGGACACTAAAGACCGTAGAAGTTGAGTGTCCAAAAACATTCAACCTAACCTAACCTTAAGCGATACCAAAGCTGATTTCCACACTTATCAGCTCAAGAACGAAAAATCAATTAGAATTGTAATTCGGCGTCTCCACCACACTGCTCCAGCAGACAGTATAGAAGAAGAGCTTACTTCTATGGGCTTTAATGTTCGTCAAATTATAAATATGGTTAAGGATAACAAAATGAATCCTGGAACGGGTAACAAAATACCCTTGCCATTATTTTTTGTTGACCTCGACCCAACTCAAGGAGTAGAAAAAATTTATGATGTAAAGCGGCTCTATTATACAATGTGATTATAGAGAAACCGTATCCAAAAATGGATATTGTTCAATGTCACAACTGTCAAGCGTATGGACACACTAAGCGCTATTGTCATCATATGCCTAGATGTGTGAGGTGCGGCGATCCACACAAAACCGAAGATTGCAACAAGCCTCGGGATAATCCAGCTGCATGCGCTCTATGCCCCTAGGGCCATCCGGCGAACTATAAAGGGTGTGAAACCTCTAAGAAGCTCAAGGTTCGCTTCCAACCAGCTCAAGGAAGGAATGAAGAAGTGAGGCAAGTAAGAAGACAGCCATCTAGACCAGTAAATGGGGCGATCTCCTATGCTAGTATGATGGGTGGCAAACATTTATCACGAACCCCAACATCCAATCCATAACCAAATCCCTCGCCTCAAACTCAACCCCCTGAAAATCCTATAATCTATCCAATTAAATACAACACACCCACAGGTCCTTATATTCCGACTCCTCCCAATGCTACTGATATCTCATCAATACTAAACTCTTTCCTTTCGGAATTCCAATCCATGATCACACCTCTCATATCACTCCTAACCAGTGCACTATCCAACATTATCATCCCCGCCCAAAGAAATCCCTAAATTGAAACCTTCCCTATCCATTCTGCTCTGGAATGGGAATAGTATTCGGAATCATACTGACGAATTGACAGCACTACTACACGACAGTAATATTGATATAGCCCTAATTACAGAAACTCGACTAACTAGTAACAGAACATTCAAAATAGTACAATACGAAACATATCGGACGGAAGAGCTCATGCTGGCACAGCCGTCATCATACATAATTCCCTCTCCCATTATTTATTACCTTTACCAAATCATAATTTCCTACAAAAAACTGCAGTTGTTATCAAAACCTCCCCTTTCCCTATGACAATAGCTGCAGCTTATTGTCCTCCTGGAAAAACAATCTCCTTCACCCAATTCAGTTCCCTCCTAGATTCACTTGGAAACCACTTCCTTCAAGGTGCAGATCTAAATGCCAAACACCAGTGGGGTGCCAGAATCACCAACTCCCGTGGCCGAACTCTACTGTCGGCACTTAAATCCAACCATTGCCACTACATTTCTCCCTGTTCTCCTACCTACTGGCCGGCAGATCCTACTCCTAATCCTGACCTTGATTTCTTCATTCATAGAGGTTTAGGTGTTATTAATCATTCCATCAAACGCTTAGACAACCTCTCCTCTGATCACAGTCCTTTAATCCTAACCTTATCCTTATCACCGATACCCAAACTTCCTCCCCCATCATTTATTAGAGGTCCAATAAACCGGAACCTTTTTCGACAAATATTAACTGATTCCATAGACCTCACAGTATCCTTGAAAACATCCCAAGAACTAGATGATGCAGCCAACTCCTTTACGAATTTAATTCAACAAGCAGCTTGGAATGCATATTACCAGTGATGCAGCTGAAAGAGCAGCGCTGGGATCTCAACGGGTCTGGCCTTGACTCCCAATCACTGGGGGAATAGGCTCGATTCGGGCTTCCCCAGGCTAAGTGTGTCTGTTTTTGTACATATTGTAAGAATGTATCTTATTCTTTTTATTTATTCATTTTTTTTATATTATATTTTTGTTACTAGATTTTTATTATTTCATTTTATTCTTGATGATTAAATTATTAGTTTTAATTTTATAATTATTACTTGTTTTTATTTTTATCTTTTATTGTCATTAATTTTGTGTGTACGAGTACTTGTATATATTGTATGAATGAATACATCTTTAGCACTGTTACCTATTGCTCTTAATTGAGGCAGATTGTACGTATATTTCAATAAAAAAAAAAAAAAAAAAAAAAAGAAAAAAAAAAGATCATAATATTGCTGGAGAAGTGATTGTCCAAAATGGGCTGACTAGAGCCAATAGATTTCAATATTATAATGATAATAAGAGTGTCCATGCCATCGTCGTCATGGCCCTGTCCAATTTTATTTCTCAAATTTTCCCGTAAACGCGTGTGTTAGCCCGCTTTGTTTTCCCGCCTTAATTTTCACGCCATTATATACTTATTGCATCACCCATTAACCAGTCCCTTCAGTACAGTGGGAACACTCATAGAAGAACAACATCGGCAAAGTCGTGAGTGTCTAAACAGCCACAAGTTGTTGGCTTCATTAAAAACTTAAGTTTTCTTATTGCTAAATACTTGTTCACGGCGTGGAACAGTTTCTATTTCTATAAATATTTTAGAAAAAACGTTGCAACAAAACAAAATATTTTAGAAATACCTATGTTTCGTCATGGCCCTCTCTTCATCTGTAAAATTGAGTACAGTTTAGTTATGAAGAGGACAAGGTCATGACGGTATCTAACCGTTTTTATCATTTTTACTAAATAAAAAACTGCATTTGAAGTTGTATTAGTACATTTACACTATATAATAAATACATATAAATTACTATGTGCCGGAATCACAATAAGTCCGCTCATTAAATATAAATACATTCATACAAACTTAAAGCGGCAATCTGTAAGTGACCATGCTTGACAGAGCATGTTTACCTCTTAAGGGCGGGGGAGTAGGATGCAGACAAAATAAAACTAAAACAGACGTTTTGTGTCTTCTTCTATACTTATAGCACCGAAGAAGAAGGTTACAAAGGAGGAAATAAAACTTCAAAAGATATTAAAAACATTTTGTGAAAACTCGATTACTGTTTATTTTTTGAACCTATCACCTGCAGGGAGATTAAAATAATTATATTACAGAAGACAGCCAAGATGATCGTGAAAAAGAGAGGCATGACATAGGTAGCGTCATGGCCCCCCTGTCGTGTTGTGAAAGGGGAGAGTCATGTCTCTGTCCATGTGCCTTCTTATTTATTTTTTTTCTTTATAAATCAAAGCGGTGTTGTTTGGGAGGGCATTGAATTTTAATTAAAGCTTTTAAGAGAGCATCCTAAATTTTTTTTTCAGCTTGATTGGAATACTTCTAAATTTCTGAAATCGTGAACCCAAAAATGCCCCTTTCTGTGAGAATGACCTATAAAGAAATAGATACTTATATGTATATATTAATAGTTTAATAATTAAATAGGTTGGGGTCCTACCGACTCACACACTTTTCAAATCATTATATATGATTTTATCTCTAAACCCAATTTTCCTAATTTCCAATCTTTTCCTCTTTCTCAGAAAACTATTACATTTACGGACAGAACCATTTCTTTTTTTGAAAACTCACCATTTTCCGAGAGCTCTATCTCTACAATAAATTAATTTACAGAGATGCAATTAGACTTAAATTGACACAAATTTAGAGCTCTAGGAAATTTTTATATTTTACGAGATATAAGAGAAAAAATAAAAATAGTGCAAACAAATTCACGGTTTTTCGAGTATTACAAAAATCGCTTTTGGTTTTGATAGTTACAAACTTGGATTTTAACTACTCTTATGAGTCCTAAAAAAATATTAAAAAATGATGGATACTTTTTTTTTTTCACTTTTCGGGTCAGTTTTTTTCTGCGCCATAAAAACCGGTCTGGCGACATGTTTCCGACGACTTTCGACTGCCAGACCACTTGATTCGTGTTTAGAAAAGGATACACTAAAAAATGAGACCAATCTCAAGAACATACCTTTTCAATTATTTTTTGCTATTTTTGGGCTATTTTAAGCGAACGCCACATCGCGTTCCGACGCATACAAGCTGCCAGACCACGATAAACACAGTATATGCCTTTATTTTTATGAATATACAATAGAAAATTTTGCTCTCATGAATAGTACTGGCTTGGGTTAGTACTTGAGATTGTGATTTGGCTAATATAATTTTTCACAACTAATTCACGCAAGTAATAATAAACATAATATCAAAAATAAATTAATGAACATTAAAAAAAAAAAAAAAAATCATTTTTATAGTATTTCAATTTACATTTCGAATAACATTACGTAATTTCAAAGAAATAAATTATCAAATTATCTAAGTTGACATTTTAAGGATCAAATAATTTTTAGAAATTAATTTACCTGATCTTTTGAATGAAATTTTTCTGTTGGCAACATCAACATCACCGGTAAAGGTTCGTGTAATGTATTAGGCTTTAGACTTTTTATACAGTTGTTTTTAGAATCCCAACCAGCTCCTTGAATAAATAAGCCTTTTACATAGCATCCCTGATACAAAAATAAACAGTTACATGAGAAAATAAAATTATTCTTATAAGAATATGAGAAGAAATTTTGTGTAGAATTAGGACGTTAATCTTTCTGTGCAAGTACCAGTGCCGTACAGTAGCACGTTACATCTATAAAGTTATGTTTTTAAACAGTGTTCTTGAACAATACGCCATGTGAAAAACATTTTACATGATCTATTAGAAGAAACTTGTTTACTACAGTGTATCCAACGCAAGTAACTCTTTTTTATAAACTATGTAAGAGATTATAGTGGCTTGGGACTGGTGTGTACTGTGTCATCTTTAATCTTGCCTCCACCATCGGCCGGTCCTCTCAGCTAGCAAGTTATCATATACCTGTTGCTGTGGAAGGTGTCGAAAGCCTTACTCTCAGTTAACTACTTATTTTCATAAATAAATCTGTCAGTCTGGCCAGAGACTGCAAACAGTCAACATCACCTCTTTACACTTTTCCTTTACACAATCCCTACTTTTCCATATCGTGTTAATTTTCTTAGTTTTCTAACCTGCATTTTTAATTAACATAATTAGTGAAGTGACGAACATTAAACATAATTTAATCCACTACGATTAATTTATAATAATAGAAAAAAACGGAGAAATCAGTTAACAAGAACAAGTGGCTAATCCTCACGGTATTAAGTGCCTGCCCACTACTGCCATAAGTAAATAAACATTCATTCACTCTATATTTACTTCATAAGCTGGCAGATCTAAATATACGTCAAAATGGTTCAATGCGCGAAATGTGAAAATACAATTTCTAGAGACAACAAAAACAGTTTAATTTGTTTAAAATGTAACGGAATTTTCCACGGGAGGTGTTTTAACATTCTAGGTAAGGGCATTGAAGCGCTGAAAAACTCCAAAAACCTTGGTTTTGCCACATTTGTGACACAACAAAGAAGCAAAATTCAAGCACCGAGAAACCTTCGGAAGCCATCGGGTTCTGAGATACTCGCGGCAGTAAATCGTCTCAATACAACGGTAAAAGAAGAAATCAAATCCTTAAAAACGTCCCTTGACAAATACGGGGACTTAAGTTTTGAATTGAGTGAGAGGCTGTTAAAAATCAAAACTCATGTAGAAGGGCACAGACAAAATATATAGAAGAGTTGGTTAACGAAAATAAAAATTTAAAAACAAAAGTTAGCCTACTCGAAATCAGGTTAAACAAGGCATCAAAGGGACTTTTGAATAAATCGGTGAAAATTCGCGGCATTTCGGTACGTCCAGGTGAGACCAGGTGTAACACAACAAAGTCACCACTCTTTATTTGTGCACTCACCTGTTAACTGTCATCCGGATATTTATCTGTGTAAAAAGCAATTTTTCTCGGGTTTAAAATTTGTATAGACAATTTTGATTATGGCTCAATCTGAAGCAGGTAGGTGAGAGAATATTTATCATTTTTTAGTAATAATTAGACCATTTGTTAATTAGTTAAACCTCAAAGGAAAATATAAAAACTTTTGGCGTTTTTAGTGTGAAATTTAAAATAATTCGAATGTTTTTGTTAAACTTCCAAGCATTTCCAACCACATTTTTTTTTTTTATATCAACATAACGGGGAATGATTCAACTTTAAGAATATGTAATCGGTAATCGCGGATTAGCTCGGATGTGCGTGTATATGCCAGTTAATGTCTGCTGTTTTTGTTTGTTTAATGTGATTGTTTTAGAGATAATTTTTAATATTATTTATTTTTTTCATTTTAGAACCTTCAGGAGTCAAAATAATGGCTAGAAAAAAAATGTATTTGACATCATGTGTCAAAAAAAGGACGTTAATTATAAAGAACAATTAGAATATACCCAGAATTTTATGTTAAAATATGACGATTACTCAAAAAAGCAAAAACGTGAAGTAAAGCACAATTTTTCTCATTTTCAGTCACAGTTTAACCAAACATGGTTGGCAGCGCACAATAAAGAAGCTATTTTTGTCAAAAATAATAAAGTATGGCTTTAAGGTAAATTATTGTTACCAATGGTAAAAATGCGACAAGGGCGGGCGACCATTAAAGAGATTCGAAGAATCCAGAACTTTTCAAATGATTATGACTCTGACACAAACATACTTCAATCTTCTCTTGTGCCACTGCAGTTAACTTGTGGATTATTTGAAAAGCGAGTTGTTTTATTTTAATTTTGGAAGTAAAAAACCAGGAGCACGTATTGTTTACTAGTTGATTTGCCATATTATTTACTTTCTTTTAGTGACAAACAATATTCAAAATACCAATAAATCTAAAATAGGGTTTTGGGCAGAGCTACTGAAGAGAGGGCCCTTGTGTGCTTCGCCTATTGTAATAAATTGGATACTACAATAAAGATTTTTATCATGAGATAGTTTAGCAACTCAATTTTGTATAGTTTTGAGCTTTTTGTTGAAGGTTAAAGTAGATTTTACACTAATAATGGGTTGCTTATTTAGTTAAATTAAAAGATAAGTAGATAACATTCAATAGTAAACATTGTAAATAATAAAATTAATATCTTATATTTGTTAATTTAAATATAAATATTCCTCATTAGAAAAATAACTCATCAGACCTAGCAGCACTTGTGTATATGAAAAATGAAAAAATTAACTTTATTCTAGGACTTACTGTCCCCTAAGAATAAACATAATGCACAGTTAAAAGTACGATTGTCTGGAATGTTATTTAAAAATTAAATGCATCATTAATTACAGCATACATTTTTTATAGGAAAAAAAATTAAATTAAATTAAAAAAAAAAATAAACATATGGAATAGTAATTATAACTTAAAATACTATCGTATATATATATATATATATATATATATATATATATATATATATATATACTAACTACTCCATCATTCGTCATGACCGGGTTAACCGGACCGGCGGTGGAGTAGCGCTTTATGTCCATGATTGCCTGAAGTCTCGTATCCTTTTTCTTTCACCTCCTTCAAATCTCCCAAACATTGAGTCCTTATTTGTAGAAATATCCATTAATGCTCATCCTCTCCTGTATGTAGTGGTTTACCGCCCCCCACATGTTCCTTTTGACCAATCATTCGAATCTAACCTTTACCATTATGTTCCTTTTTACTCCAATATAATCATCTCCGGTGACCTGAATGCCAATCTCCTATCTGACTCCTATGACAAAATCTACCTTGAAAACCTTTTTTTTTCCCTTCACCTTTTTTATTGTACCATTCAATCCCACCCACCACTCCCGCGGGGCCGACACATGGTTGGCCCTGCATGTCATAGATTCCCCAAAAAACCTTCTTTCCTCAAGTCAACGCCCTGTTTCTTTCCTATCCTCTCATGACCTGATACAAATATCATATGATATCCCAACACCTCGGTTCCTTCCTAAAACAATCTCCTTCCGTAACATAGACTCTCTCACCCGAGATAAGATTTTATCCGATCTCGAAACCATAGATTGGAACCCAATCTACTCCTGCTCCTCAATTGAAACCATGGTTGAATTACTCACCACCAATCTCCTATCCATCCTTGATACCCATGCTCCTCTTAAAACCTCAACATTTCGCCGGCGTCACCCTGCTCCTTGGATGAACCAAGATATTAAAGATTAACAAAAAAGTCGCGAGGCTGCCCGAAGACGCTTCAGACGCACCAGGCTCGAAGATGACTATCAAGCGTTTAAATTTCTTAGAAATTTAACACAATCCACGATCCGGCGAACTAAATCCAATTTCTTCGACGAAGCCCTTTCATCTGCACCCGATCCTAAATCCAAATGGCTGCTCCTCCGCAAACTTTCCTTGTGTGATCCTCCTAGTTCCTCTCCCCCGGGAGTCTTTCCTGTCACTCCGGATGAGTTAAACTCCTATTTCGTTTCTTCCACTTTATCTGCTCCTTCTCGACCCTCCCAGCCCTTACCTCCGCCAGCATTTAACGACAATAACTTTTACTTTTCTTATATCACTCCCTCTGATCTAATTACCTCTATTATGAAGTCTCAATCCAACTCATCTGGCTTAGACGGCATTCCTGTTAAATTATTGAAATTATGCCTTCCTGAAATCCTTCCGGTTCTCCTCTTCATATATAATTTTTCTCTCCAAAACTCTGTATTTCCCACTTCCTGGAAAAAGGCCTTAATTCATCCCATCAACAAGAACCCAAACCCTATATCCCCAAAGGACTTCCTCCCTATATCCATACTTTCCAACCTTTCTAAGCCCCTAGAAAGATTGGTGCAATCCCAAATTTCCAATTTCCTAGAAGATTCCAAGTTACTTGATCCTTTCCAATCTGGTTTCCGTCCCGGCTTCTCAACACAATCTGCCCTGACTAAAATTATCACTGACATCCAAGCAGCGATGGACAATAAAGAACTGACTATCCTGATCCTCCTTGATTTCTCTAAAGCATTCGATTCCTTAGACCATAATATCCTTTTTTCCAAATTGAAATCATTGAACTTTTCCTACAGCTCCCTCCTTTGGTTTCAATCTTTCCTTTCCCACCGCACCCAAGCAGTCGCCACTCCTAACCAGGGCCTATCCTCTTTCCTCACGCTACAGTCAGGTGTAGCTCAAGGTTCGAGCATTTCCCCTCTACTGTTTAATTCCTACATCAATGATCTTCCCCATTCAATTCACCATTGTTCCCACCATCTTTATGCCGATGACTTCCAAATTTACTTCTCCTTTCCTCCATCCGAAATGTTAGCTGCATTTGCCAAAATTCAGGAAGACCTAGACGAAATCTGTGCCTGGGCAAATCTGAACAAATTATCGTTAAACGCAGCTAAAACTCAAGCAATTGCCATAGGATCACATTCCCTTCTCCATTCAAATGCCAACTTTCCCACATTAATCCTCCATGGTCATCCAATAACTTTCCATACCTCTGTTAAAAATTTAGGCCTAACTATTGATCAAACCCTCTCCTGGAAATCCCATATTGCACAAATCTCCCGAAGGTCAATCGGTATCCTAAAACTATTTCACCGCTCCCGTCACCTCCTTCCCCTACCCACACGCAAACTTCTAGTATCCTCCCTTATCTTCCCCCAATTTGACTATGGTTGCGTGATATATGGCGGACTCTCGACGGTTCTTGAAGACAGATTAAAACGCATCATGAATTGCTTCATTAGGTTTGTCTTCGGAACTTCGAGATGTTCCCATGTTTCGCATCTCTACACTGAGTAAAATTGGCTTTTTTCCCCTCCTTCCGCAGAAAATATTTCCTAGGCACCTACCTGTTCCAAGTTATCAACACCCGTCACCCTCCCTTTATTTACAGTAACCTGAAATTCAAGTCTGCTATCAAATCACTGCATACAAGATCTCGTCTTTCCGATCTCTATACTCCATCCCACAGAAGTACTGCATTCCAACGTTCCTTCCTTGTCCGATCCTCTACTCTTTGGAATTCCCTCCCCTTAAGTATCCGCAATGCTTCTTCCCTTGGAACATTCAAAACACTACTCTTTAACCATCTTCTCTCCCTCCAACCCGACGCTCTCTAATTATAAGGACGTATGAACTTTTTATGTAATCGTCTAATTTAATTACTAAGGCCTTCAGACATGAAACGTTAGCAAAAATTATAGTTTGACTATGATAATGTTTTTATTTCTTGTAATGATAATTTTTGATTTTCTATCTTTTATTTTTCTTTAAGTTTCTGTTTGTTTGTTTTCTCTTCTTCAATTTTGTTTACAATATTAACCTCTATTTTGTATATATATTTTTTCACTCTCTTTTTAATAATAGTTTTTTTTTTTTTTTCTATTTTTTTTCTGTATTTTTTTTGCATACATATTTGTATTTAAATTTACCTATGCTATTTTATTTTTAACAGCCTCTCGGCCAGTTATGATCTTACTTTGTATTATTTAATGTTATTCTTAAGGGACTTTGTCCCAGAATAAAGTTTTCTTTCTATTCTATTCTATTCTCTCTCTCTCTCTCTCTCTCTCTCTCTCTCTCTCTCTCTATATATATATATATATATATATATATATATATATATATATATATATATATATATTATTATTTTATTTTTGAAGAGAAAAGATTTGACCCAGTCGGGATTCGAACCCGAGTTTCCACCTCTCTAGCTTGGCGCCTTATCCAACTAGGCCACCGGGGTCGTATCCGAACCAGGCAAATCTTCCCTCTTCAGTGATCCATAACCCCCGGGCACTCGCAAATCGCGATGTGATTCCGGGGATGAATGTTCATATTGAACTTTGGATCTATTGACAATCCGTCACCGTTATATATATATGTAATTTTTCTTGATAAAAGTTGAGATTGACTGACTGAATTTTTAATTATTACACATATTGGCGGCGTCTAACTGGGATTTAAGGAGATATTGGAATAGGAGAGTTTTGAATGAATTTAAGGAAGGAGCATGTCTAATTTCAGGAGGTATAGAGTTCCAGAGGGTAGTGGATCGAGCTTGGAAAGAGTGTTGGTGGAGGGAAATAATGCTGTTCAGTGGAGGGGAGTATATAGGTCAGAGGAACGCGATCTTGTTGTGAGTTGGAAGTGGACGGAAGACTTTAATTTCAACAGGTTATAGGTGTAGGGTGGGCAGTGGTTATTAATGACATGGTACAGGAAAGTGCCCAGGAATTAGTGTCTACGGGAGGATGGATACAGCCAGTCTAAGGCAGTTTAGAGGTGGGGTACATGTGAACGTCTCGGGGTACCGGTAACAAATCTGATAAAACTATTCATGATTCGTTGTAATCTGTCCCGGAGACCCACCGAGAGGCCCCCATACACCACACGGCCATAATCAAACTGAGTAAAAATGAATGAGGAAACTATAAAAATAGGAGTTTTCGCGTGGATTGAGGAAGGAAATGAGGGGAACGATGTAATAATTTGAGGATTCCTATTGATTTTCGAACTATTTGGGCGATTTGAGGCTTCCAGGAGAGGTTTTGGTCAATAGTGATTCCTAAATTTTTGGATGAGGAACAGAAAGTGATAGGTTGATTATTCAGGTTTAGGGTAGCAAAGTTGGTAATGGATCTGAGGAGGGGACTTGAACCGATTACAATAGCTTGAGTTTTCCCTGCATTTAGCTTTAAATTATGCAAGTTAGCCCAAGTACAGATTCTTCGAGGTCTTCCTGGATCCTAGATAAAAGCTTCATATAATTCGTTAGGAGGAAAGGATAAATAAATTTGAAAGTCGTCTGCATAAAGATGGTGGGAACAATGTAAAATTGACTGGGGAAGATCATTAATGTAGGAGTTGAAGAGGAGGGGTGAAATGCTGGAAGCTTGGGCTACTCCCGAAGACAGAGGTAGGAAGTCGGATAAGGGTTGATTAGGAATAGATACGGCTTGAGAGGATTGGATCCAGTGGATTCAACTATTGGAAAATTTTAAAGCGCTTAATTTGGAAAAAAGGATACGATGGTCAATTGAATCAAATACTTTTGAAAAATCTAGGAGTATCAAGACGGTCAGTTTTTTTTTTTTTTCCTCTATTGCAGCGTGGATAACACTTATGATTTTGGTTAGTGCAGCTTGTGTAGAATAACCAGGACGGAAACCGGATTGGAAACGATCGAGTAGATGGGAATCTTCCAGGAAATGGGAAATTTGGGATTGCACCAATCGTTCAAGGGATTTTGAAAGGTTTGAAAGAATGGAGATCGGGCGATAATCTGCAGGACAGTTTGGATTAGGAGTTTTATTGATGGGATCAGATTTCATGATAGAGAAGATAATTTCTGTGGGGTTTATGTCTGAAAAATAAAAGTTACTGTCATTGAAAGGTGCTTCTGAGGAAAAACTGGTATAACGGGAAGGAGAGGTGAGAGATGATGAAACAAAATAGGCGTTTAGGTCATAAGGCGAAACTGGGAAGTTAGTTGAGGTTGGGGATCCAGAGGGGTGATGAAGAGCGAGTTATCGAAGGACTTACCATTTTGACTTGGAATCGGGAGAGGACGATAAGGCTTTGTGGAAATAGGAAGATTTTGCACTTCGAATTTTTACTTGCACCTGGTTACGCAGTATTTTGAACACTCGATAGTTGTCTGTGAGTCTCGTTCGTCTGAATCGTTCGTCTGAATCGTCTTCGTGCAGCCTCACGCTTTCTCTGCAGATCTTTAATTTCTTTTGACATCCAGGGTGCAGGTCGACGACGAAAGGTAGAGGTTTTAAGAGGAGCATAGGTATCAAGGATTCTGAGAAGATTGGATGTGAGGATTTCAACCATGGAGGAGGAGTAGATTTCTCTCCAATCTAAGGTTTCAAGGAGAGGTAGGATAATATCACGGTCAAGGTTGCGGTAAGTGATGGTTTTTGTAGGAAAAGGATAGGTTTGGAAATCGTAGGATATTTGGATTAGGTCATGGGAAGATAAAAATGAAACGGGGCTTAGTGAGGAGGAAAAATTTTTTTGAGAATCTATAATATATAGGTCTAACTATGTGTCGGTCAGCGGGAATGGTAAGTAGGAGCGAAAGGTACGATAAAAAGGCGGAGAGAATAGAACAGGTTATCCAGGTAACGTTTGTCATTGGAGTCAGCAAGCAAATTTGTATTGAGCTCTCCCGAGATAATAATATTGAAATAGAGAGGAACAAGGTTAAATGAGGATGATTCGAAGGACTGATCGAACGGAACAAGAGGAGGACGATATATGACAGCATATAGTAGGTGATGATTGCCGGCAAAAATTTCTAGGACAAGGTATTCAACGTTAGGATGTATGGATGATGAGGGTGAAAAATCGAGGATTCTTGTTTTCAGGCTGTCGTGTACATATATGCCAACACCACCGCCAGTCCGGCCAGACCGGTCATGGCGGTAAAGGGAGTAATTGAAAAGGGAGACGAAAGAGGAAGGAATGTGGGGCTTAAGCCAAGTTTCGGAAATAGATTTAATATGATAAAAGTTATGTGAGAAATATTGCTGGAATTCATCAAAATGGGCAGGCAAGGATTGGGAGTTAACGTGATAGGAAGTTAGGATACGAGACAAACTGAAGAGAAGTTATGGGAAAGACATTTATAGGGAAAAAGACCCTGTAATATGAGTAACAACCTGCAAAGTACATTGTATACTAAAAATTATTAAAACTAAAATTAGAA
The DNA here is from genome assembly GCA_003667255.2 of Euschistus heros. NCBI lineage: Eukaryota > Metazoa > Arthropoda > Insecta > Hemiptera > Pentatomidae > Euschistus > Euschistus heros. Next base: position 1,217,096 of record RCWM02000312.1, read on the forward strand.
AAATAAAATGAAAAAAATAAAGTAAAACTATTTATGTGGGAAGAAATTTGAAAGAAAAATGTATGAATGAAATAAAATTCAAAAGTACGCATAGACGATTCCACGAAATAAGCCAAAATGATAAGAAAATGACAGTAAGTAGATTACACAGGTAAATGACAGTCATAAGAAGACATCCAAATCCTGAGCCCGGTCGACAAAGATAACAGGGTGGCCGTCGTCTTTTCGGCAGCGCACTCTACCGGCTGAGAACCATACATATTTTAGCTTACCAGTTACTTTCTTCTGCCTAGCCAGCCTGTAGAGGTGTCTGTTGGTTGGTGTCATTTTTTCTCCAATGAAATTCCGATGGGAATCGTTCTCTTGCCAACCGATATCTCTTGTAAATTCCCGCTTAACTTTACTTTTATGAATTATTTCGTCCCTAAGCGTTTGCCTAACGAAGCGCACGATGACAGAGGGCGGCCTAGGATCTTCTTTTCTTGGTCTCCTTCGTTCAACCATGTCCAGGTCTTCAACATTAATCTTGAGACCAAGACCCGAATAGGAATGCCTCTGATCTGCTCAGAAGACCCTGCTCGGCCTTATTCACTCGTATCTCAAGATTTTCAACCTTAGATTTCAGTGATTTATTTTCTGCAATAACTTCCTCTAAATGTTTAGACTGGCTTTCTAAATGTTTCTCGATTTTGTTAAGTCGCTCATACAGTTCGAAAGTCATCTCTCCGTATTTTTCTAGGGCCGATTTTACGTAATTTATGTCTTCTTTTAAAACTGTTTATAGCGGCTAGTATATCGGATATTGATGGATCTGAGTTGTGGTCCGTGCGTGTTTTCGTAGGACTTACTATTTTAGTAGTGGTTGAAGGTTTTTTTTTTTTTTCGTTTTGTCACAGTTCACAACCATATTTTTTTTAAGTGATTTAATCTCTTCGACTTCTTTTTCCTCCAGCTTACAACACTTCCCGTGAAATATTGGGTTGTTTCACATGAAATGTCCGATTTTATAATATTTGAAATACATAGAGGATTTTGCGAGTCTCTGTTGTTGAAAAAGCTCGATACATGGGTACCTCACGATCTCACTGAGCGACAGCAATTGAAACGTCTTGAGACCTGCGTATCGTTGCTTGCTAGGCAAAAAACCGACCCTTTCCTTGAAAGAATAATAACTTGCGACGAAAAATGGATTGCTTATGACAATCAGCGTCGGTCAGGGCAGTGGTTAGACATCGACGAAAGCCCAGGACAAATGCCAAAACCAAATTTGCACACGAAAAAATTGATGGTTACAGTATGGTGGTCCATGGCTGGAATCATACATTATTCCTTTTTGCCTAGAGGTGAGACCATTACCTCTACAACCTACTGCAATGAAATTGGCCAAATGCACGAAAAATTATTGAAAAAAACAACCTGGATTGGTAAATCGGAAGGGCCCTATACTCCTACACGACAACGCTAGACCCCACGTTTCAAAACTTACCATGCATAAGTTGAAAGAGCTGGGGTACGAAGTTCTTCCGCACCCACCATATTCTCCCGACTTGTCTCCAACAGATTATCACCTTTTCAGGAATTTAGACAACTTCTGCAGAGGAAAAATTTTTGCAAATGATGCTGAAATCAAAAGTGCGTTTTCAGATTTTGTTTCACTTCAAAGCTCAGAGTTTTTCAAATCCGGGATAAAAAAGTTGTTGTCACGTTGGGAAAAATGTTTAGAAAAAGAAGGTAAATACTTCGAATAAAATTATATTGTTTTCATATTGTATTTTTACTAAAATCCCTATACCTTGAAAACGGACATTTCATGTGAAACAACCCAATATAACTTTGCATTTATTGCAATTTAAATTATATTTATCTTCACGGGTTATTGCCTCATTGCAGATAGAACATTTAGCAGCCCACAGTTATAATCCTATCGAGATTAACTTCTATTACCTCAATCTCGTATCTTTCACCAGTAACCTTCACTTTTCCGGAGAAATAAAACAAAAACGAGATTAACAAATCAACTAACGTGAATAAACTTAAAAAAACTAAGTGCACAAAAAAAAAAAAATGGAGAAAGTTGATCAAATAAACTGTTAAACTCTAGAAGTAGTATAGGAATGTTTACAATACCGTGACTCTAACCAGACTTATATATTGAATAACAGGAAAGGAGAAGCTGGATGTTCAGTACGCAAGGACCATATGACCTAACGACTTTGACAGGTCAATTTTCTCTCAGCCCAAGAGGTAGGTAAAGATTTAGTGTTAAAAATATTTATTATATCATATATTACTTATATAATTATCTTTATATTTTATATATTATATTACTAGGTTGTTACAAAAGTCCTTGTATATTGGTATAGTTTTATTTCAGATTTCATTTTTTAAACATCATTGAATACTACTTTTCAAAGTTAAATTCATAGTTTTCCAGTTATTTTCACCCATCTTTCTGTTAGTGAATCAGATTTGATAATGGTACCAATCCTTTAGTTTACAGGGAAAGAACTCTTCACATCTAATTTTAACGCCCTCTTAATTATCAAAGATTCGATCTTTTAAAAATAATCCATTGATCTGATTGATTAACAAATTTTGGAGGAAAAAAAATATATAAAACAATTGATAAATAGTAATATTTTATACCAATTCTGCTGGTTCGTGAATTTTATCTGCATCATATTCACTGGTGATATTTGAACTTATAATTAAGTTTTCAATAGATCTTTCTGTCTTTCTGCTTGCTTCTTGGATAAGGGCAACAAACAAAGATTGCGGTTTATAAAGCCCAGATAACCATATAACTGGTAAAGCTGGGCATAGTAAAATCTGGAAATATAATTGAATTTTTTTAAATAATTGGTCATAAGAATGTTATTTTTTTCAGTTAGTTATATATCCCTCATTTGCTGCGACATAACTCAAAAACTTCAATTTTGCAGAAGGACAGCCTTGTGAATAAAGTACAGGACGATCTGCAGACATAGAATGGTGACATATCCTGCTCTCTCTTAGTGAATAGATGAAGCTCAAATATAACGTTCTACCGACTAAAACTACATACGTGAATTGTTCATTATACAGTCAAAAGCTCGGCATAACTCAAAAGCTTGTTTTGAGTTATGTCGTTGTTACTGCAAATGAGCGATATATAACCAAACCTTTGTCTTTAACAATAGGGGAATATCAGAACTGAAAATTCAGAGCTTTTATCCAAACATTGTTAACCACATTTAAGCTTACCTATCAGAAAAGCTTATTACACTGATATTAAAATGAGAAAATAAAAAAATTAATTAAATGGAAATAAGAAAATATCAAAAAATATAAAACATTTTTTAATTTTTAAGATGGCGGACCTTAAAAGGACACTTTTTAAAAAATATTCGACTATTTAACTGTTTTAAGGCGGCGGAAGGATTTTAATTCGTTGTTAACCCATTCTACGGGGGATGAAGATAGTTTTTCAACGCTAACGACTCCTTCCCGTTTACTCTTTTTGCTAAAAAGGTACGGTATAGAAGAGTGGCGGTGGGGGTTCGGGGCGGGATTAAGAGATGGCTCCTGTTTTTAAGGACACTGTTTTACAGATCTGCCAGGATCTGACGATTTTTTGAGGCCGAAGGACATCCTTGGCCACTCTCTCCATCCACAATTAGAATTAGCTTTTTCGTCCTTAAGGATTGCTGTTTTAGCGGTTTTTTAAGTTATCCGAAGGATAACTTCTGCCATTGTTGTCCTCCAGGATATTGTTTTAAAATATTAAACGGTTTTAAGATGGCGGGCCTTAAAGGACACTTTTTAAAAAATATTCGACTATTTAACTGTTTTTAAGGCGGCGTAAGGTTATTAATTCGTTGTTAACCCATTCTACGGGAGGCTGAAGATAGTTTTCAACGCTAACGACTCCTTCCCGTTTATTCTTTTTGTTAAAAAGGTACGATATAGAAGAGTGGCGGTGGGGGTTCGGGGCTAATAAATATATGACAAAATTGCAGAGAGTATAAAAAAAAAATAAATAAAAGAAAGAGTATGAAATGATTAACTGTATGAGAATAAGGACTATATCATAAAGGCAATATACAGGGTCTCCCGAATTTAAATGGCAAAACTTCAGGAACTTATAGGGGACCGAAAAACTAAAACAAAAAGTCCTTTAGAGATTTGCTCGTTTTTGCTTAGTTTTAGAGAAAATCGCAAAAAAAGAAACAAAACAAAAATGTTACAGGTAGCGATAATCACTTTTCAAAATTCGCTAGCCGCATCAGTTCAGAATTTATTACCTCAAGATTATGTCAAGAGATTGAATTTTAGTAACAGGTTTTTTGACAAAATTATTTCCATTAAAAATTATATGAACCGATGAAGCTACCTTTACAAAAGGAGGAATTGTCAATCAAAGAAATTATCATGTATGGGCCCTTGAAAATCCCAGAGCTATTAGAAAGAATAGGTTTCAGCATGAATTTGCTATTAACGTTTGGCTTGGAATTTGGAACGGATTACTGGTGGGACCATATTTTTTACCTGGAAGATTAAATGGTATCACATTTCCACATTTTTTTTGGAGAACAACTTTTCTAATTATTTAGATGACATTCCCTTACAGCAGCGGATTGAAATGTGGTTCCAACTCGATGGATGTCCAGCTGATTATAGCAGAGTTGCTCGAGCTTGGCTGGAGATAAATTATCCACAACGATGGATTGGACGTGGAGGAGTAGTACCTTGGCCACCCAGATCACCTGATATGACACCCATGGATTTCTTCGTATGGGGAACCTTGAAGCAGAAAGTTTATTCGGTGTCAATCAACTCAAGAGAGCAATTAAGAGACCAAATCATAGATGCAGTGCACTAAATATCATCAGAACAATGTTTAGCTGCAATTTATCAAGTGAGTGCTAGATGTAATGCTTGCATTGGTGCAAGAGGACAACATTTTGAGCAATATTTACATTAAAAAGAACATAACATAAATATAAATGTAAATAAATAAGTATAAAAATGAAAACTTGTTTTTTGTTTCTTTTTTTGCGATTTTCTCTAAAACTAAGCAAACACGAGCAAATCTCTAAAGGACTTTTTGTCTTAGTTTTTCGGTCCCCTATAAGTTCCTGAAGTTTTTACTATTTAAATCCGAGACATCCTGAATACAGACCAAGAAGACTATTGAATTAAAAATTTAAATGAGTTTTAATTAAATGAAAGTTAATGACTAAATACAACAAATTAATGAATAAATGGGGTCCAAGGGGATGTGATGCGTAACATAAGATCCATTAGTGATGTCATCAGCCTGCCCACCCCAACTCCACTCTCACCTTCAAGTGGTAGACCCTGTTACACAGAGCAACTCAGTCGGAGGTTGTGGCATCCAATCCATTCAGAAGACTGGGTCCGCAACAGACGAGAGAATGGGGTTCTGGTGGGACAGCATCTAGGTAATAGAAGACCTGGCTCATCAGGATGTTTTGAGTCGGCAGCAGGGTTCTACAGCAAAGGTAGCGGCGGAAGAGCGTAACAGCCAACGGTAGTGCTCACAGCCCTCGTTAGCTGGGAAACTGCGACCGGGCAGAGGAGGTTCGTCAGCTAAGGCAGGGTGAGGGAAGCCCGAGACCAAGTCCCCTGGCTCTCAAGGTTGGGGGTTTAAGTGGGGCTGGTTACGCAATTCATTAAAAAACTACTTACTCAGGAACCTCAATAAAGTACAGCTGGACGGAACTCAAGTTTACAACATAATGCACGTCAAATGGATTTTAGATTTGGAACTTGGAACACTCTTTCGTTATATAGACCAGGGGCATTACAACTGCTCCTTGACCAACTTGATGCTTATAAAATAGACATTGCTTCCATACATGAAATCCGATGGACTGGAGAGGGTACCTTTAGGAAGAAACACCACTTTTTAAGTTTAAAAAAAAAAATAATAAGTTTAAAAACATTTGTAAAATAATAATATCACAATCGATATTCTTTAATTTAATTTTGATTTTTTGCATAATTTATAAACCTATTATACTGTATACCAAGATAATTCTAACGTCTTATAAGAATTAATGGAGCTCATGAGTCCAGATTGAGTATTATTTCTAATACTTAATATGAATTGATACCCTGACCGCTCGGGCGCTTACTCTGGGGCTCGGGGGCGCGAAAAATGCTCGATGCCACTCCCTACCCCTTAAAATGACCTTGGACTGTCTGTTGCCAGTGTTTACAGTTGTGTTATCTTCGTTTGTTGCTAAAGCCGACAGTTGTTTTATTTTATTTACATTAGTTTTTTGTGAACGGAGTGTTAGTTAGTTATCAGTGTTACCGTTTATCAGTATTCGGAAAACGGATTTGTTTTGTACATTTTAAACTGCGGTTATATATGTCCAAATTATGGATGACCGAAACCGACTCAGTGGAGCCGAGTATAGAAAACTTGCTAAAGTAAAAAGGAAGAAAAAAAAGCGAAGTGCTGTCACTACCAGAGCTAAAGTAGCAAATAATAACACAAGGGCTATATTTTCAAGTCTTAAGAGTTCTCCCTGAGAGGCAAAGATCAGGTTGTTTCAAAGCCTAGTGGAATCACAAATATTGTACAACAGTGAGTTATGGGCATTAAGGTATTTAGAGGTAGTAAAAAAAGTACAATCGAACTTCTTAAAAAGTTTATTACATTTACCTTTCTATACTCCAGGCCATTACGTAAGACTCGAAACAGGTCAAGTGAAAATAAGTTTAAAAATATTTAAATGTCTTATAAAAATGGTGGAATAGTATTCTAAACATGCCAGCAAATAGAATCCCCCGTACCCTAGATAATAAATTATACGAACTTCATATTGCACATCCTCAAGAAATAAAATATAACTGGATTGCCAAACTAAAAAAAATTACTACTGATATCAAACAATACTTATTCATGGGAAAATCAGGATCCTGTCCTAATAAAGAAGAATTTAGGAAAAGCGGTTGGAGAATATAAAAACATGTTAATAGCTCAGGATTTAGAAAGGGTAAACAATTCTACCTTTAATCCCTACTATAAGGAAATAAAACCCACACACATTACTAGTGCCAAATACCTCCTTTTAAATGCCTCAATTTACAAAATAAGAATAATGTCACAACTGAGGCTTGCCTCAGATAAAAAAATACAGATTTATTATAAAAATAATATGTAAAAATTAGACTCCGAAACCATATGCAACTTATGCAATCAAAATGAAAAAGAAAGCTTAAATCATATTCTATTCAACTGCCCCCAATACCTAATACTCTGGCGGATTTTTTTTAATTAATAATAAATTAAAAAACGTCCCCCATAATATAGCCATGATTTTAAGAATTGAAGATGAACAAAAAATTAACGTATTGTATAATTTCATTACAAATGCTAATAAACTTAGAACATTCTTTTTATACGAATAATGACATAACACCCAAGAGGATTAGTAACAATAATAACATGTAATTTTTTCGTTTTCATTTTAGTTTTGATTTGTTGGTATAATTTAAATGGTTTACTTGTACATAATAAAACCACTAAATTAAGTAGAAAATTATGTTATATCAAAAATATTGTTAGTTAAGATTTTGTCTTATATGTCTAAAATCAAATGGTTTATCTATATTTTATTTTCTTGTAAATATGTACCTAAACATGTGTATTTTGCTGTATAAATGTAACTAGATTGGCCAGGCTCTATTGTAACAAGCGTAACGCTTATTAAATAAATAATTTTGTTCATTCATTCTGTCACTAACACTAAAATTAGAAGATTTTTTTAGAAACCTAATGTTAATGATGATGAAGGCTCAAAAGAAAAGTCTGGTAGGCAAGTATTGATGCTTATTTAAACCTTTTCAGTACAAGCATAAATATTTAAGATCATTTAAATCCACTATTTTTTTGTTTTTTTGTTTTTTTAGCAATAATAGTATTGAATATATATATATTTTTTAAAATAACTTTCGTTTATTACAATTTTTTTGTTTTTTAACGTCAAATAATGTTTCTGAATGATGGGGACCCTCCAAACATTCTACCGAATTATTGTGTATTGTAGAACACTGTGCCCGTAAAAAGGCTAATAATTAAATTATAACACATAAGGGAAGAGAGGGAATTATTGCGGCTTTATAGTATAGGTCTGAGTACTAAATATTCCTGGACCCCGGCGACCGAGTCGGCGAGTTCACAATGAAAATTTTTTAGAAAACGTTATTTTAAATGAAACCGGGTTATATATTTCCACTCCTTATCCTTTTACTTTCATTTCGAACTTGGTCTGGTGACAATATTTTATAATACATATTGCGTATGAATTTATTGTTCTCAAAATGGAAAAAACGAAGTGGAGGAAGAAACAAGACGATAACGCTGAATGTGATAGCTGTAATTGAGTGATATCACAAATGTGTTTGTTTTTTTTTTTAATTTTATTTATTAACCATTGCACAAATTATTATATGCTAAGTATGTAAAAATAAAACGATAGACCTATTTTTGATGTCTCCGGTTAATCCAAGTTTTCACAGTTCCGACTCTCCCTCACGCCAGTCCTATTGTGGTTGGATTAGTGAGGTTCCACTGGAATTATTGAATTTTTTTTATTTTTTTTTTATTGATTGCTTTAAAGTATAAACTTTATGGCAATTGAGTTAGCCAATAACAATAATAATTACATAATAGTAAACAAACAATAAATACAAATAGAAAAAGAGTTTTACATGTTATATAATTAGTACTAACAGAAAAAGTATTTCTTCGTATTATAATAATTTATTCGAACAAAAGATTTTTTTTTTTTCTTACAAGCTATAATGATATATACAAACAAAGAAAAATAAAATAAAAATAAAAACATACATTTTTACAATTTATAATAATCGATATTGATTATAGTCTAGGGTGACAGAAGTTGTAGCAGCAATTGCAATAGAATCCAATATTTTATTTAGTTAAATCAAAAGAAATAAATAAATTACTTTTTGCTAGCATTTAAAACATTTAAATAATTAGGAAGACGTTATTTATCTTTTCAATGCTATTGTATGATAAAATATTTTCCAAAGATAGACTATCATCTGTTTGAACTATATAGTCTTTTAGGTATTTTTTTCGAAAATTATCGTGTCTTTGTTACTCTAACAACAGATGTTTACAGCTATTTACGATGAATAAGCTACAATCTTCACATTTTTCATTAGCTTTAATTTGCAAACTGTTATTTAAAAAAAATATTTTCAAGTAGTCACATTTGGCTATTCTCAGTTGGCTAACGGTTCTTATTTTGGTTATATTAATGTTATATTTTAAATAATCTTCCGGCTGAGGGTTATTAAAATTTGAAATTTTCATAAATAATGAGTTATACCTTGTATTTAAAGTACGATCAATGTCTGTTGATAATAAATGATTAGTGACTTTTTCTATTATGTTATTTTTATTAGATAATAATTTTTATGGATTGAAAAAATCTTGAAAGTGTTCTGGTATACTGCCGTTAATGGTTAATTGTTTTAATTTGAGATACCCAGTTATATTGAAAATCTGGTTTATTGGTATGTAAATCTAAAAGTCTTTCGAGGCAGATACGGGGTAACCGATTTTCTGGTAATGCCATGATTTTAATTGAAAAATTTATTATTTTTTTTTTAGTACTGGAATGAATAACGGATTCCGTCCTGTTTCTAATCTTACAATATAATTTGGTGTGCATTTGGGCCAGAAATATAGTGTTTTTAGAAATTTAAGTTGAATATTTTCGATAGTTTCCAGGTAGTTTAAACTCCAGATCTGAGTTGCATACAGAAGTGTTGATGAGACCAAAGCATCAAAAAGAACCATTTTTGATTCCCAGGAATCACTTTTACCCTTGCTTTTACTTTTGCGCTTGCAATAGTTGTTTTTTGTACAAAGTGATCAGCTGCTTTTGCAAACTTTCCTGTTGAGGTAAATGGTACTCCTAGATAATTATAAGCCTTTTTTATTTGTAGTTGGTTTTCTTTCCAGTAGAATGGTTTTATTTTTTTTTGTTTTAGGGGATTTGTGGAAAACTACTATATTGCTTTTATCTGGATTTATGAATAGCGAATTTTGATCACAGTATGTTTCTTTTTTAAATGCGTCTTGCAATATTTTAGATGAAGTTAAAGTTAAAGAGGAATTTACTCAACATGACAAACTTTTCAAGAAACTGAGCACTACTGGGGTCGCAAATGAAGATGAATTATCTCGTCCAGACCCTTCAACTGGTCTTCAAGACGTCAGAGTTTTCCTTTGATTTCAGGGATCTTGGTTCATGGCCACAGAGTTTTTCGGATTCAGAAAGGCGTTACATAAAAAAAAAATGAGAATCGAAAATCTAATAGAGCCAAATTTAAGTAATAGCAGGACGTCACATAACCAAAGATTGGTTTCATAAAGAACTCAAAAAATGGATCAAAAGTAAAGAGATCACGGCTATGCTATAGTGAAACTAATAAAGCACTATATTGCGTTTCCTTCAGGCTGTTTTCACACTTTTTGCGTCACATCAAGTTTTAGCTAAAGAAAAAGGATTTACTAATTGGAAAAAAAAAAAAAAAAAAAAAAAAAAACAATGAAAAATTGCCGGAACATGAAAATTCATCCTACCACATGCTTTACTTTTGTTCGTAGAAAGCTTTAGAGTCTTGTTTACTAAAGAAAAGTATTGATGCAGCATTTCAAAATCAGATCCATCTAGAAGAGTCTCACCGGAGGGCTGCATTATTGATGCTATTCAATTCCTAGCAAAGCCAAGGAGTCCATTTCAAGGAACAAAAGAAGACTATGATTTTTCAGCGACCCGTCCAGTGGAAAATTCTTTAACACGATTGAACTTTTATAGCATTACAGTGCCCCTCTTCTACAGCATATTGAGCGGCACAAGAAAGGGCAAATCTCGCATTTTTCACATAAAATACAAGATAAGTTTCTTTAAATTATTGCCAATAGCATAAGGCAAAAGATAATATAGGACATCATGGATGCGAAATATTTCTCCTAAATATTTGACTGCACTCCGGATATCATCCACAGTGAGCAAATGACTCAAGTAGTTCGCTACGTCAAATCGGAGGTAGAAAAAAGCATTATTTTTTTCCCAGTTAGTGACAAAACAGGTGAAGGTATAAGCCAAGAAATTCTAAAAAAAAAATAGTCAAAGTTTGACTAATATAGAGGACTGTAGAGGCCAAACCTACAACGAGGCAAATGTGGCGGGGAAATATAAAGGTGTTGAATTGCTGCTAGAACTGATTAATAATTATTTTAATAAAGGGTCCATTCCCGATAGCATGAACGAGGCTGTTGTACTACCATTGTTTAAGAAAGGAGATCCAAATCAGGCTAGTAACTATAGAGGAATAGTGTTACAGGATACCATTAAAAAAGTCTATACGAGTTAACTAGCAGGAAGGCTAAAGTCGTGGGTAATAGAGAAAAAACTGTTATTCGAGGAGCAGGCTGGATTTAGGGAAGGTTATTCTATATTGGATAATATTTTTGTCCTTACCAACTTGATTCAATTGAAATGAAATGAAGGAGTCAAGAAAATCTATTGCTTCTTTATAGGTTTCAAATCTGCCTTTGATTCTGTGGATAGGCATGCTCTCCTGTTTAAACTGTCACAATTGGGGGTTTCAACAAAATTTATCAGAGCTATTGCAAGTCTATATTCTAGCACCAACTTATCAGTATGCAGTACACGTGGCCGATCAACAACTTTTCCAACAATGTCTGAAGTCCAGCAAGGTTGCAACTTAAGCCCTCTATTATTTAACTTATTTGAAAATGATATTAAGGATTGCCTAAGCGGAGGAATATGACTTAGAGGGTACAGAATAAAACTCCTACTATTTGCAGACGATATGGTGTTTCTTGCTGATAATGCCTCGGGTTTGCAAAACATGATGAAAGAGCTTGAACATTATGTTAAAGAGTTTAATTTGTTAGTGAATTTATACAAGTCAAATATCATGGTTTTTAGGAAAGGCGGAGGAAAGCTTAGTGAACGTGACTCTTGGATGTTTAATAATCAACCAGTCAAGGTAGTCAACCGATATAAGTATTTAGGGATTACACTGTGTCCATGTTTGACACTCACTGATCACTTTAATCAAACGGCTCGCCATGCTTTGCTTGGTCTTAATAGTGTTTGGAATAATTTATTTCTAATTAAACATATTCCTCTTTCAGCACGGCAAAAAATGACATTTTTATGTCTGTAACTAGATCAATTCTTACATATAGGAGTCAGGTTTGGGGCTATCGATATGCTACTAAAATAGAAAGTGTCCAGAGGACCTTCATTAAAAAAATATTTAAATTGCCAAAAAATACTTCAAATTACATGATATATTTAGAAGCCAAAATTTCACCAATTCATGTTTTTTACCTTTCAATTACAATTTAAATACATATTGAAGACCCTAGATCTAGATGGAGGTCGTTTAACAAAATTGGTTGCAGAAGAAGTGATCAAAAGAAAACTATTATGGTTTAAGGAATGGATAAATTGGTCCGAGAAAGTCAAAAGCAACTTTAACACAGTTTTCAATACTGCAGAACAATTGGGGAAAGATTTAAAAGCCTTGAAATCTAGCATAATTATCTATTATGAAATGTGTTAGAGGGAAAGAGCTTTAAACGGCCAATATCACCAAATCTATAAACAATTATCTTTTGACATTGACTATATTAATTCAAATTTACCTATATCTGATATAGGCGTCATAATTAAAATTAGAGGCGAACTTCTCAACTTGAACTACAGACCATTCATTCAGGGACAGAATTACATTTGTTCTATGTGAAATATTGGAGAAAATGAAGATATATTCCATTACTTAGGACGTTGTAAAGTCTTGGAGGGAATGAGGAAAAAATATTTTGGTGTAGTTACTATGAATGAAATTGAAATGGTCAAATATCTAAATGGTGAAGACTGGGCAGCTCTAGTGAGTTACTTGAAAGAATCCTATATCTACTGTTCCTTTCTTATTAAAAAGTTTAATTATTAATAACCTGATAATTCTTTGGATGTTATTGATTGATAATATATGTTATAAATAAAAATGATAATAATTAGATATTATTGAATAGTATAATAATGGGTGGATACATATTATTATTTGAGATATAATTGAGATATTGTTATAGGATATATGATAATTATGATATTGTTGTATAAGACATAATTAATGATTAATAATTGATTATATAATAGGTAATTCAATTGTATTATATTTTTTGGATTGTATTGTTTGTGAATAGATTAGTTAATAAATCAATAAATATTTACATATTTAAAAATAAATAAACAATAATGATATAAAATCATTTTTAAATTAAAAGTGCTCCTGACAGACAGCCGTAGCTATGTCAGTAATATTACTTTGAACACTTGTAAATAACATTAAATTCTGTAAATATTATTAATAAAAGTATTTTCTATCTATCTATCTATCTATAAAGGTGTTCAGTCCCGACTACTTCAGGAGTCTTTGTTTTGTTATTTTTAGTTAATTTTAACTATCAATACAGAGATGTATTTTAATGGTAAGGGAGTGGTTGGCGGCAAACTGATTTTTGCCCCCCCCCTGACAAATCTCCTAGTTCCGGCCCTGATCAGATTGATCATATACTTATATGACGTGCGCGACATTTATCTGGACTTATGGATGTTAGGTCATATAGGGGAGCGAATATGATTCGGACCACTATCTAACTATTGCCAGGGTGCACGCAAGGATATCCAATGTGAAATCAATAGCCAGTAGCCAACGTAACAAATTTAATGTCAATAAACTAAAGGATGATAGCATATCTGGACAGTTTTCGGAAAGTATGGATCAAAAATTTAGAGAGCTGGAATGAGTGGATCATATGAAGGCCAAATGGACTGATTATTTCAATTTGATATCGGAAACTGCAGCATAGATATTAGGATTTGAAGAGAGAAGGATAAGATCACCATGGTTTGACGAAGAATATCAAAGAGCAACCGAATCCAAGAATAAATCGTAACAATTAATGATACAGCGAAAACATAACAGAAGATCTGTGGAGAAGTATAGAATAAAGAGAAGAATTGAAAAGAGGACATATAGGAAGAAAAAACGAGATTGGCAGGATAAAGAACTGAAAGATATTGAGGAGTACATGGATATGAATGAGACCAGAAAATTTTATAGAACAGTAAATCAAGATAAGATCTGCAAATCAAATGGGTCTGAAATTCAATGAGAAGAAAACGAAGTACATGTGTACTGGGGCAGAAGAAACGAATGAAATCACTATTTCCCGTTACACATTTGAAGCAGTTTGATAAGTTTATATACCTTGGAAGCCAGGTAGACCGCAACAATGACATACAATCTGAGATAACATGTTATTTTGGGCTACTGAAATTTATTAGAAGTGGACTGACATCCCCTAGTTCCAAAATTGGGATATATAAGACGCTTATACGGCCAGTTCTAACCTATGCCTCGGAATGCTGGACTATAACCATAGCTGATGAGCTAAATCTCCTAAGATTTGAAAGGAAAATTTTTGGAAAATTTTTAGGAAACTTTTTGGCCCAATCCGAGATGGAGAAATATGGAGACAAAGGTCAATAAATGAATTAGTTCAGCTTTATAAGGGTACAGATGTCGTTCGGCATATAAAATTCGGCAGGCTTCGGTAGGTGGGTCATATTGCTAAAATGTCCAAAGAGGAGATCCCAAAAAAGCTGTTGGAAGACAGGATCCACCACAAAAGCAGAGTAGGTAGACCCAGGGCCAGATGGAGTGATGGTGTGCTAAAAGATGCTAGGTCCCTTCTAGGTGTGATGGAAAACGATGGCGCAAAATAGAGACAGCTGGTGGACTATGTTGGAGGAGGCCAAGACTCAGAGATGGGTTGTAGCGCCAAGAAGGAAGGAAGGAATGGCTAAATATAAAAAGCTTTTAAATTAATAAGTAGATATAAAGTAAGTGATTGAATGAGGTTAAGTTATTGAGTACATACAAATGATACATATCAATAATAGGAAGTTGAAAATACTGCTGATAATAAATATCTAAAGTAAAGCAATGAGAAATGCATGGCAGTACAGGAATGATGAATATTGGGGCATAAGTAGTAAAATAATTTTAAACATACATATTGAAAAAAGAATAAGGTGGCAGATGTGAGGAAAGAGAAAATTAGCATTAACTTTGCAAAACAAATACATATAAAAGAAAGAACAAAGAATTATTTAAATACGGAGGATTGTTAATTAAAAAGATGGGTGAGCAGTGGAGCAATTGAGAGTAATGAGTGGGAAGAAGAATAATGGGTTATAACAGAAATAATTGTGCCGGACTTACTTTCAGGAAGAGCGATGGACTGAAATTGAAAGATGACAGTGACGACCTTTAAGCAGTGGAAAATTTGAAAGGATGGGGTTGGAGCGGTTAAGCAGCGGGGATATAAACTATGGAGCAGTGGTGGAAGAACTTTCAAAATTTTCCACAGCTTAACTTCATGTTACAGTCCTTATTCTCATAAAGTTATTCATTTCATTCTTCTTCTTTTTTTATACTCTCTGCAATTTTGTCATATATTTTTGTTTGTTTCCTTTTTCTTCTAGCCCTGATGAAGGCTTGCAATGCAAGTTGAAACATTTGCATTATATATTAAAATTTATTTTTAATTGCTGTGTATTTATGATTGCATACCCCAACTACCTACATCTTAAAAATATTACTCAGTCAACTAATACCCCATCCATATAAATTTATGTTTATGAGTTTTATAATCATCTTATAGAACGTCAAATTAGGAATTAGAGCTCTAATGATTCAAACTGAATAAATGGAATAATAGGCACCAAAAATATTTTTAAAGAACAAAAAAGGAATTAGAAAATAAAAAAATGAGAGCGAAAAGTAAGTAAAGTTGTAACTAAAAATATTTATCTTACAGAACATAAGTTATCCATGTTTATAATTTATATGCTATAAACTCAAGTAGAATTTTTATGAATCATCTATTACTTGCAAATATAACCATGGAAGATTATATGGTCCATCATAAAGTGTAATTATTAAAAGGAAATTATTAGTCATATTCAATTTCTTATACTTGCCCATTTTTTATACTCATCTACTCTTTGTAAAAGGTGACTTATCCAACGGGGTAAGTTCTTGCAGGTTTCAGAGGTCAACAATCTCCATTTCATTGGTAATTCGTTGTTGAAAATACTTGTGAATATAATTTCCATTTCTGCAGTCATATTGGCTTGACCTGTGATAATCTATGTACAATAATAACTTGGTATTAAAGAATACAAAGTTTCAAGAGGTAAATTTGTTAATACAACAAAATGCATATTTAACTGAGGACGAAATAAAACATAAATTTGATGGTTTTATTAAATTTTTTGGGTGTCTCACAAACTTTCTTATAATATAATAATCATCAGTTTAGTGTTTGGGTCTGTAATTGCCTTATTAAAAAAAAAAATGAAATAAATAAATAAAATTATCCCCTCATAAACAAATGACACCTAAACTATTAGGTTAAATATTGGTCTGTGAAAGAAAAAATAGAAAAAAATACCTAATTGCAAATAGCAAAAATCAATAGGTATTAATAAAATAATATGCTTTAAATTGCAGGTAAATTTTAATTTTTACTTACATTTATTAAATTTGTTGAATTATGAAATATCGTTTCAATCAAAACATTAATTCTTCGGACTTCATGGTTTAATACTGTTACAGAAGGTATTGGAA
The DNA here is from genome assembly GCA_003667255.2 of Euschistus heros. NCBI lineage: Eukaryota > Metazoa > Arthropoda > Insecta > Hemiptera > Pentatomidae > Euschistus > Euschistus heros. Next base: position 1,233,887 of record RCWM02000312.1, read on the forward strand.
GAATACTGCTGTTTTTTCTGATATCTTCAATGATCAAAGGCTGTGGAAGTACTCTTAACAGATTTTTTAATGATTTCAATACAATATCTTCTCGATCTGTATTAGAATTTGAATCTATAAAATTAATAAATATTAATCGTTTGATAAATGAAACTCATTTAATTGAAATGGCAACACTGTAAATCAAATTATTCCCAATTAATCAATTCCTTCCCCCACAAAAAATAAAAATATATTTCAAACATAATCATCTCAAACTTTAATGATTTTTCAGCACAGTCAACTTTAAAGAAACAATTTATTATACCAAAATTTATAAAATTATCTTTTATAAAAAACATTCCATTTTTATAACATATTTCATTGTAAATAGCTTTTGTTGAGCATTAACACCAATTTTGAAATTGAAGAACTAACTAATAACTTATAAAATAAATTATACATACATTTTCCAAGTTTACTTAAACCTTTACCAGAATGGTTTAATCATTTTTAAGTTATTTTTTATCCTTTTTCACATTTATTTAGTCTTTTCCAGTTATATTTAATCGCTTTCTGTTTTTATTTAGACCTTCCATTTATATTTCAACTTTCGCATTCATATTTAAACATTTTCTGATTATTTTTTAATCTTTTTCCATTTGATTTTGAACAATTCCATTTATATTTCTCTCTGTTCCATGTATTTTCACCCTTTTTCCATTTAGGTTAAACCATTTTCCGATTTTATTTAAACTTTTTCTAGACGAAATCAGGCACCTAAATTTTTATGGAAAACTGCAAAAAAAGGATTATAATCATCAAAACGCCATATTCTGACAATCCTGCATTTATTATTAAACAACAAAACTGTAAAATAATGGAAAAGTAATAAAAATCATTCACCATCCTTATGAAATACAATAAAAATTAAAAATACAAATCATTCTTTCTAAGTCGTACGAGAAAAAGAAAGTTATAAGATTCTTATAGGTCAGACAATTAAAATGTCTACCAAAAGAATTATTTAAAAAAAAAAAAATAAAAATAATTATAAAAAAAAAAAAAAAAAAAAAAAATCGGAGTAAAAAGAACTTAAACAGGACATAATTCTAAAAAAAAGTAAGCATAAAATGTTTATTGGATAAGGGAATAAATAATGATTCATAAGAATAGTGAATGATTTATTTTATTTTTACATTACTGTATTGTTTGTTATCTCATAAATGCTGGATTGTCAGAATATGGCGTTTTGATGATTATTATCATTCTTTGTCATTTTTACACAAAAAGTTAGGGGCCTAATTCCATTTAGAAAAAGTTTAAATAAAATTGGAAAATTGTTCAATCTAAATTGAAAAAGACTAAAAATATATGGAAAAGGGTAAAACATAAATGGAATAGTTCAAAATAAAATGGAAAAAGATTAAACATAATTGGAAAATATTTAAGTACGAATTCAAAAGTTGAAATATAAATGGTTGTCTAAATAGAATATGGCGTTTTGATGATTATTATCATTCTTTGTCATTTTTACACAAAAAGTTAGGGGCCTAATTCCGTTTAGAAAAAGTTTAAATAAAATTGGAAAATTGTTCAATCTAAATTGAAAAAGACTAAAATATATGGAAAAGGGTAAAACATAAATGGAATAGTTCAAATAAAATGGAAAAAGATTAAACATAATTGGAAAATATTTAAGTACGAATTCAAAAGTTGAAAATAAATGGTTGTCTAAATAGAAATAGAAACAAATTAAATATAACTGGAGAAAAATAATTAAAAGGGCAAATGGATTAAACATAACTAAAAAAAAATTAAGCTATTATGGAAAAGGTTTAAGTAAACTTGGAAATGTTATATACTAAAAACTGGATGATAAGTCAATTAAAGACTAAAAGGACATATAAGAACATACAGCCTTGGCCAAAAGAATTAGGCACCATGAAAAATTCTATTTTTAATTTTAATAAGTAATTGTTTAACCATTGTTGCTCCCAAAACTCGTTTTGTTGAAAAAAATAAAAAACCATTGCTTCCTACTTAATACGCTCGGGAAACAAAACGTAATGTAAACAAATGGACTCAGTACTGTCGCTGCCCTCTTCACAACCTGAGAAAAATTTTTTTTTATTTAATTGTGAATATTACAAACACATTACATTTTGGGCTTTTTCGAATTCAAAATGGTGAAGGTAAAAGAACTGAATGAGTTATCAATGTTAAATCCATATTTATATACATATCCACCAGTAACATTGTAAGTGGTTTCATACTCATCCATATATTGTAATTATATGTAGTATATATTGTAAAACATGTATTTATATATTTATGTTGAAGCTAACTTTATGTTTTGAAATAACCTGTGTAACTTATATAATTTTATTGTAACCTGTTGTTTTTCACTGTAGGGCATGATTATCAGAACAATATAGGTATGAGCAATGCCCTTATAAATGCAGTGTGTGTTGTGCATGTACAGGGAAGACGAGTATCGAGTAAAGCTTGGCTCTCGTGTATCTGAGACTTTTTCTGCATCCGAAGGACTTAAGCAGGGTAGCTGTATGTCCCCGATGCTGTTTAAAATTTATGTACAACAGGCAGTAAAGGAGTGGAGCGCACGATGGGAGAGAAAAGGTATAGACATTAACGGATATATGCTGTTCTCCCTATTATTTGCCGCCGGCCAAGCGATGGTCACATATAACCGAGAAGGCCTGGAAGAAGCGTTAAAGGCCCTGGAAAAAGAATACAGCCTGTGGGGTATAAGAATAAATTTTGATAATACCGAATACCTGCCTGTAAATTGCAAAGAGATCGCAGACCTACAGATTAATGGGAAGTAATGTAAGAAGGTAGGTTCATTTAAATACCTAGGGTCAACAATAGATAGGAATGGTATGTCAGAACCCGAGATTAGGAGGAGGGTTGGCCTGGCAAGAAGCGTGACGAGAATGTTACACCCAGTCCTTTGGAACACGATCATCTCAACGGGCAAAAAAGTCGCATTTTTAGAGGTATTGTTGAGCCATCCCTCAGCTACGCCGCAGAAACCTGGACACTTAACCGAGGGCTCAACTCTAAACTACGGAGATGGATTTCTGAAGGATATGCCTAAGGATTACTCGCCTAGATCAAATCAGAAATGATGAGATCAGAAGCAGGCTGGGCGTGACCGAAGGAGTCCCAGAGAGGATTGGAAGAAGCAGGATAAGATGGTATGGACACTGCCTACGGATGCCAGAACGTAGGTGGCCGAAGAGGCTTCTGTGGTGGGAACAAACAGAAGACGGAGGAAAGGAAGACCACGAACCCGGTGGAAGGACTGTGTGGAGGAGGAAATGGCTGGCAGGGGACTTGAAGAGGAAGATTGGTGGAATAGAGAGAAGTGGAGGGACGCTCTGACTTAACCAGGCAACCCATTGAGGGATAAAACCTGCAAAAGTAAAAATTAAAGAAAAAAAAAAAAAAAAAAAAATTAAAATAATAAAAAACGTTTGTAAATTTGTATTAATAGAAACAATAAAATTGAAAGATTAAAAAAAAAAAAATAACCATACATATATTTATTATATATATATATATATATATATATATATATATATATATATATATATATAATATAATATAATATACATATATATATATATATATATATATATATATATATAGTTATGTGAACCTCAATGGTATTAAGGATAATAAACAAAGTATGATATCCCCTCTCCCAAAAAACCCTATAAAAGGCGGGGGTGACCTGGCCTCATCAGACATTCTATTCTTCGTACGTTGAGACGTATGGTCATACTATGTACGAAGTATTGTAATAGGTTTTAAATTGTGCTTTTTCTTGTATATAAAGCCTCTTTTTAAAAACTCAATCCCGCGATACTTTTATTTAGCTGGCGCCCGAACGGAGGGACTTTTGGAAGCGTAAACGTAACTTCGCGGCAGTTCCATCTTATTTCAGGTACAGAACAGCGAGACCTCTTTCCACTGGCATGAGAAGATTGGGAGCTGAGTATTAGCAGAATACATCAGTAGATCTTCAAGTCTTTGGGAGCGCTTTGGTATCCCAATACTTTGACCAAAAGGACCTACAACCTCTTGCTAAAGAATCGACGGGAAGGAGCTGAAGGCCGCTTCCTTCGAGAAGGCATCGAGAAGACGTCGAAGACATCGTTGTATCAAGAAAAAAGTATAATTAATTAATTTTATTTTTATTTTTAAGTAATTTTGTAATTTAAATATAATTTAATAATTTAAAATATTAATTTAGCATTTATATTTATGAATGGTTTGGAAGGAAAATTGAGTAATTTAAAAATAACAGGTTCAACGTTAATTAAAAAAGAAAATAATATGGCTCTAGAAATAAAAAATCACGACTTAGCATTAATCCCGGAGTATGACGGAAATCCGTTACAACTAGTTGATTTTATTAGAAATAGTGAATTTTTGTATAATTTATATTGCAAGGAGGATAATACGCATAAAAATACCAATCAAGCTAAGTTAGTCTTAACAATTTTAAATAAATTAACAGGAAAAGCTAAAGTCGCCGTATATGACAAAGAATTTATTAACGTCAGAGAAATAATAATTTTTTTAAAGAAAAAAATACCAGGATACAAGAACTCGGAACAGTTAATTTCGGAAATTTAAAATACGCGTACCTATCATAATGAGACCCCACTCGATTTCTCAGAACGACTGGGCCAGAAATGATGTGATCTATACGCACGTATTTATTCAGATAACGAAATAATTGACAAACAGGACGAAATGTACAGATACGACAAACAAATATCTCACCACGTGGTCCATAGTCTACACCCGGCATTAACTGACTTTATTTACCATATTAAATTTGATTCGTTAGAAGACCTCGAGGAAATATTAAGAAACAGCGCGGCTCACATCGTACACAGTCTTTACGGAGACAAAAACAATATAAAAATAACCAAGCGCAAAAAAAATTATAAAAAGAAAAATTTTGAGACTAATTATAAAAATAAAGAATATACCTAGACCAAATTTTAATAACCACCATTATCACCAAAATTACCAACCCCAACAGTATCACCGCGAACAATATTCAACATTTAATAATTATAATAATCCGCAACAATACCGACCGCAACAGTATCAGCATGAACAAGGTCCAACCTTTAATTCCTTTAACAATAATAATCAGCATAACTTCCGGCCACAACAGCAAGCTATAGAATATCAAACACCGATTTATAATCAACAATGGGACCCTCAGTCACAGTATAAATTTTTTAATAAACCGCTTTCTAGAAATTTTAGACAAAATTATCAACCACCCGAAGTATATTCAAACACAGTATCGATGAAAACAGGGTGCAGGCTATAGAGGAAGAGAAAGATGAAAAAATAAAATTATTATTAGAACGTATAGAGTTATACTGGAAAAAAGACAGGATCATTTTTTAGAATTAGTCCCAAGCACGAGCAGACCTCCGGACCAGATATAAATAATCATTTAAATTCTAAACAAACCGTTGAATATAAGCAGAATAAACAAATGGAAATACATGATTTAAATTTAAGCAACGACTTACCAAATTTAATCGACAGTATGGGAAATAAATGGCTAATTGATATGGGTGCCAAAAAAAATTATATAACCCCGATCACATTCCACGTTTCTTGGAAATTTCTAAAGAAGATTTTGCGATACGAACACCTACGGGAAGGGCGGAAGGATCACAAAGCGTGATAATTGACCTAATGCCCCTGATAGGAATTAATCAAAAAGTCAAATTTTTAATATTTTCGTTTAGCGAAAGATTTAACATTTTATTAGGCTACGAGACTATGAAAAAACTAAAATTAAAAATAAATTTAGAAAAAAATGAATTAAAATTTAAAAAGAAAAAATTCAAATTAGAAAATGATTTATATTTTATTAATGATAAAAACGATATTAAAAACTTAATTCGCCACGAACATATTAGTCCGGAAATAAAGGAAGATTAAATCGAAATTATTAGCCAACCTGGCGAAGTATTAAAAAGGGACGACGAGAATTGAAAATCGACGGGATTAATTAAACATAAAATAAATAACTACTAATGATAACCCAATATACACCCGAAATTATCGCTATCCGGAGCAATTTAAAAAACAGATAAATGAAGAAGTGCAAAAATTATTAAAAATAAAATAATAAGACCAAGTAAATCACCGTATAATTCCCCACTTTGGATCGTACCGAAAAAATCAGACGCGTCGGGACAAAAAAAGATTAGGATGGTCATCGACTATAGGAAGTTAAATCAGGCAACCGTAAAAGACAAATTTCCCCTACCGAACATTGAGGACTTATTAAATAGATTAAAAATAAAGAATATGACGAATTAAATCACACCAAGATGAGGAAGAAATGGATATCGAACAATTATTAAGTCAGGAAATAGCGGAAGAAAACAATTCTGAATATGGAGCAATAATAGAAGACCTAGAAGTACCATCGGAAGAAGATTTAGAGACAATCCATTCCCAGGAATCTAGTAATGAACAAGTACGAATTTGTGAACAGGAAAAATGCATAAATATAGAAAAAAATCAAATAGTTATAAAAAGGGGGGGAAATACAAAAATTAATTTCACTAAACCATTTGGAAAACGGATGAACTAATCGTTTATGGAAAATCGGACATTGCCCCGTTATTACAACAGATTCTCGAACCAAATAAAACATACGGAATAATATGCGAATCTCCCAACGAAATAACCGAAACTTTGTATGAAGAATATCTTAAAACCATTCAACAAATAGTCGAAACAGAATACCAGTCGGTTAAATTGAAAAAATATAAACGAAGAGTAAACGACGTCGAAAATGCAAACGAGCAATTAGAGATAATAGATACATACCATTTGGGTAAAACTAAACATAGGGGTATAAATGAAACTTTTGAAAAACTCAAAAAAAGAATATTACTTCCCGGCGATGCAAAATAAAATAGCGGAATATATTACTAAATGTGATCGTAAACCCATAAAAACAAAATTTCAGATTACACCAACACCAGAAAGACCGTTTCAGAAATTAATGATTGATATTTTTAATTTTAACAATGCAATAATTTTCACAGCAGTCGACACATTTTCCAAACATTTATTTGCTCAAACTTTACAATCAAAGAACGCAATTAATATCTGTAATGCACTGACTAACTATATGAAGTATTTCTCGACACCGTTACAAATATCATTAGATCAATGGACTGAGATGAAGAATAACTTAGTTAGACAGTTTTGTGAAGAAAATAATATTATCTTACATAACACTTCTGCTAATCATTCAAACTCTTTAGGATTATTGAACCGAGTCCATTCTACCTTAAAAGAATTATTAAGAATAATAGGACAGGAGAGAAATAAATATTCAATGCAGCAAAAATTAAGGCTAGCAGTAATAGCTTATAATAATACGTTCAAGTTTACAAATCCTAACTTAGTAAACAGGAAACTCAAAATCTAATCCTTTTGTTTTTATAAAAGTCACTAGAGTATCAAGAGACGTACAAGGTCTAATCCCTTTATTTTTGTATAAGCATAGAGTATAAGATCCAATCCCTATTGTTCATAGAATGTTATAACATAGTGTAAAAGGTCTTAAGAAATGTATAAGGTTCAAACCTTTTATTTTATTGTATAGAATCTAACCTATTTACACTAAGATATTTGTTCCATCGGAGACCTCGGAACTCGGGGGGGGGGGGGGTGGGGTGGGGGGGGGGGGTGGGGGGTGGGGGGGGGGGGGGGGGGGGGGGGGGGGGGAGGAGGAGTTATGTGAACCTCAATGGTATTAAGGATAATAAACAAAGTATGATATCCCCTCTCCCAAAAAAACCCTATAAAAGGCCACCCCCACCTGGCCTCATCAAACATTCTATTCGTCGTACGTTGAGACGTATGGTCATACTATGTACGAAGTATTGTAATAGGTTTTAAATTGTGCTTTTTCTTGTTATAATGTATGTCATTCTGAATAAAGCCTTTTTTTTTTAAGAACTCAATCCCGCGATACTTTTATTTAGCTATATATATATTGTAGTGATATTTCGGAGCCAAGGTAAATTGTATGTAAAATGATTTAAGTTTGAATTTGGCGCCGGCGAGAGTTCACCGTCGATCTAATTATTACGTATTTCTTTAAAATAAATTTGAATAAAGGTATGTTAAAATATTAAATATAATCCATAAATGATTTTGTAATGTATAAATTAGGTTTTTTTAAAATTTAAATTGATAAGTCGTTAAGACGTAGTAAAGACGAAGGCCGTGAAGGCCTAGACTTGTCCATAACGTGTTTGGGCGCGCAGTTCCTGTGTTGGGACCTTTTTCTTGTCCGGAGCCTCGAGGTGTCAACATCTCTCCGTCATTTAGTGAGTTCTCGTTAGTCATATGTGTGAAGTTTTAATTGTAATTACTTTAATATTATAGTTGTGATATAAACAAAATGGTGATGAATGTTTAAAGAGACTAATGAAGAAATTTAAGACATGAAAAAGAAGTTGATGAACAAATTGAATTATGAAGATATATAATTATCTTGAAAATAGACAGGTAGATTAATTAATAATATGTCAAATGCTATATGTAATCTGGTGTGAAATGTTTTTATTTGTTTTTGTTTAAAATATATTCTTGAGTCAGATCTTTGAAAAGCTCAACCCTTGATATTCCCTCAAAATTAATATTAATGATACTACTATATTAATATTAATGAACTCCTTTATAAGATTCATTTTTGGGATCCCCAGGCGTTCTCACATCACTTGCTGGTATTCAGAGTTGAGGTGGCTTTATCCAAGTTTTCGGCGACAATACTTCCTTGGTTCCTTTCTATTCCAATCCTTAAAGTCCAAAAAACCTCCGTACATATACGACATCCTTGCCCTTCGTTCTTCCATTCATCTTTTGAACACCAGATCTCAGCCTATAGATTTTGTATATCTCTTCTCATCGAACTGCTTCCTTTGAAAAATCCTTTATTAATCGTGCAGCTTTATTCTGGAATTCCATACCCATTTCGATTCGCAATGCTCCTTGTCTCACTTCCTTTAAACATAATTTATTCATCTAGCTCCTCAATTATCAATCTTCCGAAATTATGTAATAATATTTTAGTGTTAGAATATTTCTTTTTCTTTTCTTTTCTTTTAATTTTGTTATTTACTTATTTTGTTTTTCTTATGTAAACCCAAAGACTTGTTGTATATAATTTATACTGTATATAAGTTGCTGCCTGATATGTACGCAGCCAGACAATAATACCTTTTTATTGTTCTTTTATGTTATTCTTAGGGGACAAGGTGTCCCAGAATAAACATTATTTTTTTCTTAAAAAAAAAAAAAAATTAAATTATATCAAGAAAGATAACTTTAAAAGTAAAAAATTTATTTTTACTCAATTAATTAACAACGAATTAGAAAATTAATTAACTGCATATTAATTAAAATTTACTTTTAATAATTAAATTAAATAACATTACATTATGGCGCCCGTAAAAAGGACTTTTCTTAGGATTTTGACTCAAGGTTTTTATTAAGTTTTAATGTGTCAACAAATTTAATGATTTTTTGTATTTGATATAAATATTGTAAGGAGTTATACAATTTAGGATATTATTCAAGTTTAAGTAAATCAGAGTTAAAAATGGAAAGTATTGTAGTAAATTTAAATGTAACTGATGAGAGTGTTATTAAAAGGTACGAACAAAGTGATGTTCTAGATGCTGATAAAGGGAATTTAGAAAATAGATATGATTCCGAGCAATTAAACAATGATTTGACTGAAAAACCAACAAATGTTAATTCAGATAACGATTTAACAAAAAATCCAGTAGATTTAACAAACTTTTTTACTTCTTGAAATGTTAACTGAATTTAAGGAACAATTTAACAAACAATCTGCTAAATTTAAAAAAAAAAAACTTGATAAACAATCAACTAAATTTGATATGAAATTAGAGGAGACTACTGTTGATTTGAAAAAATAATTAAATTAATTAATTAACAATAAAATTGATGAAATAAATTCGAAGTTATCAAATATTGAATGCTTTCCTTTCTCACCGTTCCCAAGCAGTTAAAATACCTAACCAATCCTTATCCACTTTTCTCACTATTACTTCTGGTATTGCCCAAGGGTCCAGCATTTTCTCCTCTCCTTTTTAATACCTACATCAACGATCTACCTAATTCAATTAAGCACTGTTCCTATCACCTCTACGCAGATGACTCCCAAATCTATCTTTCCTTTCCTCCTTCCGAGCTTCCTTCTGCTTTCGCCAAAATTCAGGAAGACCTGAATAGAATTAGTGCCTGGGCAAACCTTAAATAAATTACAATTAAATGAACAGAAAACTCAGGCCATTATAATAGGATCTAGCTCCCTCCTTAGTGCATACACCCAGTATCCTCCCTTAATCCTAAATGATCATCCTATCCCTTTCTACTCCTCTGTTAAAAATCTTGGAATTATTTTTGATCAGACCCTATCTTGGAAATCTCAGATTGCCCAAATCTCCCGCCGTTCTATAGGTCTACTTAAATTATTCCACCGATCCCGTCACCTTCTTCCCCAGTCAACTCGTAAGCTTCTAGTATCCTCCCTAATATTCCCTTACCTTGATTATGGTTGTCTAGTTTATGGTGGTCTCTCGGCAGTTCTCGAAGGCAGATTGAAACTAATTATGAACTGCTTTGCCAGATTTGTCTTCGATAAACCGAGGCGCTCCCACGTTTCCTTCCTCTATTCCGAATTAAACTGGCTCTATCCCACATTCCGTAGAAAATATTTCCATGGATCATTCCTTTACCAAATCATCAGCACCCTTCATCCTTCCTATATTTTTAATGCGCTTCAATTCAGATCTGCAATCAAGTCACTGAACACAAGATCCCGTCTTTCTGATCTATACCATATACCCCATCCCATAGAACCACTACATTCCAGCGCTCTTTCCTATACCGCTCAACCATCCTATGGAATTCCATTCCTTCTCATATTAGACAAGCGAAATCTTTAAAAACATTTAAATTCCTCTACTTCCAGTACCTCCTCCTAATCCAAGATGACGCTTACTAACAATATATTTATAATATAATTTTTTCTCATTCCGAATACAACATTTGGGTTCTTATATTGTATATAATTTGCATTGTCTCAAATAACCTATTTATTATCTCATTTGTAGAATATTCTCTTATGTTCCTGTTCACATATCACATTAGTATCTAGGTATATATTATCATTGTTATATTAATATTTCTTCTTTATTTTTATTTTTATTGTATTTTTATTTTTTTTCGTGTTATTTTTCATCATGTCTCTGACCAGATGTAACTAATATCATTTCTTTATGTACAATTTGTTATTCTTAAGGGACTTGGTCCCAGAATAAAATTATTTTCTATTCTATTTCTATTCTATTCGATTCTATTGAAAGTGATTGTGTTAATAGTCGGAGTAGTATTAATAACAAAATGGAACAACATATTAAAAGTAAGGAAGGAAAATTCCAACAGATAGATACAAAGGTTGAAGAAATAAATGAAAAATTTAATACCCAAAAAGAGAAAGTGAATGCTTCGCAGAATAAAGTAATTGATAACCAACAAAGTTTATTACTGAAAGTAGAGACTTTAAGAAAAGAATTTGGAAATTTGTCTGAAAATAAAATCATTCACATATCTGAAAAACCAATTGATTCAAATCATTTAAATATAAAATTTGACAATAAAAGTTGTGAAATAAATTCAAAGTTACAAAACATTGAAAGTGATAGTGTGAATAGTCGGAGCAGTATTAATGACAACATAGAAGAACATATTAAGTCTACAGGGGGGTGTTACCTAAAAATAGATACCGAAATTGAAAATATAATTAAAAACGTAAATAACCAAAAAGATGAAAAATCAACCAAAATTGAAGAAAACATAACAAATGTGTCAGTTGAGAAAAGGAAGAAGAACGAAAAGAAAACGAAAGCAATTTTCAGAGAAAAATGTGAACCATAAAAAAGGAAAATCAAGATATAGAAAAAGATTAGAAACAAGAAAAATAACATTTACAGCAGGTAAAAGAGTTAAAATTGTTAGAAGGTTAAAAAAGGTAAACTGTTCAGGATTATAATAAGTTGAAAACAGGTATGAACAAGAAGCTTAACAGAAGTATGTATAATTATATCATTATAATAAATAAATATAATAATAGCAAAACAAAAAGAAAAGATTTGTTTAAAAAAGAAGTATATAATGTAAATATTAATAGAGAAGACCCAAGTTATATTTTGGAAGATAAGAAAAAGACATTATTCAAGTTATTAGAAGAAGAAATTATGAAGAGCTATTACTTCAATAGTGGAAAAAACCTGACTCCCATTGATGTACGCAATAATCTTCGGGGGAAGGTCAAGAAGAAATTATAATATTCAAAAATGTTGATTGGAAATTTGGTAACAATTTAGGCAATCATTTATGAAAATATCCATTTATTATAAAGTAAATAGAAACTCTTAAGGAATGTTTCATACAATTTTAATCAAGTTTTTTAATCTTTAAAAGTTTTCAAATATTCCTATTGAGTTTTCAGTCAAATTGTTAATCTGATGTCAAATTGTTGATTATTATTATATAATTTTATTGCGTATAAATTTTAATTTTAAGTTGTTTTCTTCCTTTTTTGTTTTTCAATTTTACTATTATTGTTAATTTAAAGTTGAGGTGCTTATAAGCCATCTAAAGAATTCATGGTTGTAATGGAAATGAAGAGTATTTCAAATAAAAATGTTGTAGTATAACTAATTATCAATAAGTTGATTTAAGTATTATTTTGTTTTGAATATTTTGACATATAAATAACATTTTCTACATAATAGACTAAAGAGTTTTTAATTAATCAAAAATTGTAATTAGAGAATAAGTATATATATATATATATATATATATATATATTATTAAAAAAAATTTTTTATTCTGAAGTGGACCCGAATGTAGTGATATTTCGGAGTCAAGGTAAATTGTATGTAAAATGATTTAAGTTTGAATTTGGCGCCGTCGAGTGTTATTAGTAAGACCGTGAAGGTCTAGACTTGTCCATAACGTGTTTGGGCGCGAAGTTCCTGTGTTGGGACCTTTTTCTTGTCCGGAACCTCGAGGTGTCAACATCTCTCCGTCATTTAGTGAGTTCTCGTTAGTCACATGTGTGGAGTTTTAATTGTAATTACTTTAACATTATAGTCGTGATATAAACAAAATGGGGATGAGTGTAATATGTAATATAATAATGTAATATAATTATTTTGAAAATAGACAGGTAGATTAATTAATAATATGTCAAATGCTATATGTAATCTGGTGTAAAATGTTTTTATTTGTTTTTGTTTTTAAAATATATTCTTGAGTCAGAATCACGATCTTTGAAAAGCTCAACCCTTGATATTCCCTCAAAATTAAATTATATCAAGAAAGATAACTTTAAAAGTAAAAAATTATTTTTACCTAATTAATTAACAACTAATTAGAAAATTAATTAACTGCATATTAATTAAAATTTTACTTTTACTAATTAAATTAAATAACATTACTTTATATATATATATATATATATATATATATATATATATATATATATATATATATATATATATATATATATATATATATATATATGTGTATATGTATATATATATATATATATATATATATAGTTAAGAATGTGAAAATAGTATTAAAGATATAAATAAATAACATGTAATAATCCCTTTTCCTACCATTTATAAATCTACCCCCACCAGCTATGATCGTCATTCTATGCCCGCCCGTAGGACATACTATGCCCGTTAGTCTTGCTGTTAGGTTATAATTTTTATACTTATACTTGATGTCAATGTATGTTATTTAAAATAAAACTTTTTAAAAACTTCATTCCGCGATACCTTTTTTTAGCTCGCGCCTGAACGGAGGGACCTTTGGAAGTGTTAATGTAAATTCGCGGGAGTTCTATAAGTCATACATGTATAGAACAGCGAGACCTCTTTCCACTAGCATGAGAAGATTGGGAGCTGAATATTAGCAGAATATATCAGCAGATCTTCAAGTCTTTGGAAGCACTTTGGTATTTCAATACCTTAACCGAAGGAACCTACAACCTCTTGCTAAGTATCGAAGGGAAGGAGCTGAAGGAATAAGTTGCGTTCACTGTATCGTTGAATCAAGAACAAGTATATTAATTTATTTTATTTTTATTTTCTTTAATTTAAATATAATATAGTGTATTAAGTATATTAATTTAAGTATTTTAATCTAGTATTAATTTAGCACTTATTTTTATGAACAATTTACAAGTGAAATTAAGCAATTTAAAATTAAGTGGTACGACATTAAGTAATAATAGTAACAGTGATAAAAGTAAAATGGCGTTAGAAATTAAAAATCATGATTTAACACTAATTCCAGAGTATGACGGGAATCCTCTGCAATTAGTCGATTTCATTAGAAATAGTGATTTTTTATATAATTTATATTTCAAAGAGGACAATATTCACAAAAGTACCAATCAGTCAAAATTAGTATTGACAATATTAAGCAAATTAACAGGAAAACCTAAAATCGCCGTTTACTATTAAGAGTTTACAATCACAATGAGAACCAGCTCGACTTTATAGAAAGACTTGGACAGAAAAGATGTGACGCCCGTATTTATGCAGACAATGAAATAATAGATAAGCAGAACGAGATGAATAGGTATGACAAACAAATCTCGCACCACGCAGTTCATAGTTTACATCCGGCGTTGACCGATTTTATTTATCACATTAAATTTGATAACTTAGAAGATCTGGAGGAAATTCTTAGGAATAGTGCGGCTCATATCGTGCATAGATTATATGGTGATAAAAAGAATCAAAAAAATAATCCGATACAAAATAATTATAAACAGAAAACTTTTGAATCAAATTTTAGAAATCGTGAATACAAACCAAATTTCAGTAATCATAATGATTATCAAAATTTTCGACCCCAACAATATCGCGAACAATACCCGACATTTAATAATTATAATAATCATCAGAATTACCGACCGCATCAGTGTCAGCGCGAAAAAAGTCCACCTCGTCACAATCAGCATAAGTTCCGGTAACAACATCAACCTCCCTCATACCATACCCCAATATATAATCAACAATGGGATCCTCAATCACAACATCGATTTTTTTAATAAACCGCCCTCGAGAAATTTTAGATAGAATAATTACCAACAACCCCAAAAAGAAATAGATTCAAATACGATTTCGATGAAAACAGTATACAATAGGGTTCATACAATAGAAGAGGAAAAAGACGAAAAAATAAAATTGTTATTAGAACGGACAGTCTTTGTGCATGCGTCAACTGTGAACTACTACTTTCATATCGCTCTCTAATAACTATCCATTTTAGTGAGGTTTTTCTTAGTTTTTCATTAAGAAAAGTGTACAACAGTTGTTATTAATAGCTGTGGTGAACATTGACTATATATCACAGTGAGTACAGCCATTAAACGTGACATCGTACAATGTTATAACTGCCAGTCATACGGCCACACAAAAACCTACTGCCATCATATACCTAGATGTGTGAAATGTGGGCAGATGCACAAATCTGAAGAGTGCACAAAAACACGAGAGGTACCTGCAGTATGTGCCCTATGCCAGCAAGGGCACCCAGTCAATTACAAAGGGTGTCAAACGTGCAAAAACCTACGTAATAGAATCCAAAAAATCAGAGAATGAACGATGAAGTTCGACCAACGACAGGAAGACAGCCCTCCAAAATAACCAACTCATCAGTCTCTTTCACCCAAATGCTGGGAAGAAACGGATGTCAAAATGAAAATGGGGCAATGCCGCCTTCTCCTCAATCTCAATATCAACAGACCATTCAACATACATCATCACCAAACTAATCCACATACCCTTCATCAGATCCATCATATTCCTCCTCTTACAATTACCTCAGATCTCACACCCTTATTTAACTTCTTTTTATCAGAACTAAAAACTGTTATTACTGCACTGATATCAGTCCTTACAAATGTTATTCCTCTGGTTATCCCTCTCCAAAAAACCCCTTAAATGCCTCACACAAAACCCTTATCCATTCTTCTTTGGAATGCGAATGGTATTCGTAACCTAACTGACGAACTAACATCCTTGCTGCATGACAATGAAATAGATGTTGCTTTAATTACAGAAACTAGACTGACCAGTAAACAACGCTTCCATGTATCACAATACCAAACTTACCGAACAGATCACCCTGACGGTAGAGCCCATGCCTGAACTGCTGTCATCATTCACCATTCCCTTTCTCACCACGATTCCCTTTACCAGCAAATGAATTACAACCTACAGCAGTTGTTATGAAAACCTTATCCTTTCCCTTCACGATTGCAGCGGCCTATTGCCCCCCAAATAAACCCATTTCCACATCCCAGTTCCACTCATTATATGTATATACATATATATATATATATATATATATATATATATATATATATATATATATATGTATATATATATACATATATATACATATATATCTTTTTTATTTTATTTATTGTATTTTTAAAGGTGTTTATTTTAATTTTCTTGTCATTGTACATATTTTGTGAATAAGTTTCTGTCATCAATATTACTCATTGCCCTTGAGTGAGGCAGTTTGTAATTATTCTAATAAAAAGTTAAAATAAAATTAGAACGTATAGAGTCACTAGAAAAAAGACAGGATCATTTTTTAGAATTAGGTCCAAGCACGAGCAGACCTCCGGACATAGACAAGATATAAATAATCATTTAAATTTTAACAGTAAACAGACTGTTGAACATTCACCAAATAGACCAGTAGAATCACATGATTTAAACTTTAATAATGACTTACCAAACTTAATCAATAGTTTGGAAAACAAATGGCTAATTGATACGGGTGCCACAAAAAATTATATACACCCCGATCAAATTCCGCGTTTTTCGGAAATAATCAAGAAAGACTTCGCGAAAAAAACCCTACAGGAAGAGCGGAAGGATCACAAAGCGTGATAATATACCTAATGCCCCTGATAGGAATTAATCAAAAAGTAAAATTCCTTATTTTTTTTCCATTTAGCAAAAGATTTAATATTTTATTAGGCTACATCTATAAGGCTAAATCTAAAGTTAAAAATAAATTTAGAAAAAAATGAATTAAAATTTAAAAAGAAATAATTTAAATTAGAAAATGATTTATTTTTTCATTGATAATAAAAATGAAATAAAACAGTTAGTCGGCCATGTACATACTAAACCGGAAATAAAGGAAGAACTAATTGAAATTATAAGCCAACATGGCGAAATATTAAAAAGAGACGACGAAAATTTAAAATCAACGGGATTAATTAAACACAAAATAATAACGACAAATGAAAACCCGATATACACGCGAAATTACCGATATCCAGAGCAGTATAAAAAAACAAATAAATGCAGAAGTAATAAAATTATTTTTTAAAAAAATAATGAGACCGAGTAAATCACCGTATAATTTCCCACTTCGGATTTTAACAAAAAAATTAGACGCGTCAGGACAAAAAAAAAAAATTAGAATGGTAATAGATTATAGAAAATTGAATCAGGCAACTGTAAAAGATAAATTTCCCCTACCGAACATTGAGGATTTACTGAACATATTAAAGGAATCAAAAGTATTTTCAACCACAGACCTCGCATCAGGGTTTCACCAAATAGAAATGGATGAACAATCTATCGCGCAAACGGCATTCTCCACGGAAAATGGACATTTTGAATTTTTGTGTATGCCTTTCGGCCTATTTAAAGCACCTCCTACTTTCCAGAAATCAATGGCGATGATGATTAAAAATATTCCCAATTCTATGATTTACATTGATGATGTAATAGTTTATTCAAAAAATGAAAAAGAACACCTAAAAGATTTGGATTATTTGAAGCCTTGAAGCAGCATAATCTTTCAATCCAACTAGACAAAGCTGAATTTTTTAAAACCGAATTAAACTTCTTAGGCTACGTCGTAACCCCCGACGGATTAAAAACAGACAAAAGAAAAATTGAAGCAATTTTAAATTTCCCTATTCCGCGTAATGAGAAAACGACAAGGCAATTCCTTGGCATGGCCGGGTATTGTAGAAAATTTATTAAAAATTATGCTAAAATTACTAGACCGATTTCAAATTCACTAAAGACTATAATATAAGGCACTAACGAGATAAGAGAAGTATGTCAAACCCTAATGGAAATGACGAGTAACACACCGATTCTAAAATACCCAGATTGGGAAAAACCTTTTATATTAACGACAGATGCCAGTAATAAAGCCATTGGAGCTGTGCTCTCACAAAAAGATGAAAACGAAATAGAACCGGTAGCATTTGCTTCCCGAGTACTACAAAGTTCCAAACTCAATTATAGTTCCACAGAAAAAGAGTTATTAGCAATTGTATGGGCAACTCAGCACTTTAAGCCTTATCTATACGGTACGAAATTTCTTTTATGCACCGATCATAAACCTCTAACATGGATTTTCTCAATGAAAAATGGTAACACCCGTATTATGAAGTGGATATGGAAATTACAGGAGTTCGAATTCGACCTTAAACATGTTCAGGGAAAGACTAATTACGTGGCCGACGCACTTTCCAGAGGAATTGACGAATTAAATCACACCAGCGGTGAGGAAGAAATGGATATCGAACAATTATTAAGTCAGGAAATAGCAGAAGAAAACAATTCTGAATATGAAGCAATAATAGAAGACCTAGAAGTACCATCGGAAGAAGATTTAGAGACAATCCATTCCCAGGAATCTTGTAATGGAAAAGTACGGATTTGTGAACCGGAAAAATGCATTAATATAGAAAAAAACCAAATCGTCATTAAAAGGGGAAACACAAAAATTAATTTCACTAAACCATTTGGAAAACAGAGATATGAATTAATCATTTATGGAAAATCGGATATTGCCCCGTTATTACAGCAAATTCTTGAACCAAATAAAACATACGGAGTAATATGCGAATCTCCCAATGAAATAACTGAAACTTTGTATGAAGAATATTTTAATACAATTAAACTAATAGTCGAAACAGAATATCCGTCAGTTAAATTGAAAAAATATAAACAAATAGTAAATGACATCGAAAAAACCAAACGAGCAAATAGAAATAATAGACACATATCATTTAGGTAAAACCAAACACCGAGGGATAAATGAAACATTTGAAAAACTTAAAAAGGAATATTACTTTCCAGCAATGCAAAAAAAAATAGCAGAATATATTAATAAATTTGAAACTTGCAAAATAAAAAAATACGATCGTAAACTCGTAAAAACAAAATTTCAGATTACACCAACGCCAGAAAGACCGTTTCAGGAATTAATGATTGATATTTTTAATTTTAATAATGCCATAATTTTTACAGCAGTTAACACATTTTCCAAACATTTATTTGCCCAAACCCTACAATCAAAGAAGGCGATTAATATTTGCAATGTACTAACTAACGATGTGACATATTTTCCCACACCGTTACAAGTATCGTTAGACCAAGGGACCGAGATGAAGAATAATCTAGTGAGACAATTTTGTGAAGCTGTCATAGCCTATAATAATACTTTAAATAATACATTAAAACTAAGGACAAATTAAATTACTTTCGGAAAAAAACCAAATTAGAAACAGATAAAAATATTAACCTAACCGAATAATACGTCTTAAAATATCACAGAGACCAAGAACTATTACACAAACTAGTTAGAGCCAAAATAAACAATAAAAAAGAAATAAGAACGGAAAAATGAAATAAAAATAGAGAAGGGCCCGTAGATATTCAAAAACAGTTAGGAGATATCGAATATTTAAAAAACACACAATCAAAAATAAAAAGTAGAAATAAGTTGAAAAAAGTAAATGTTTTAGTAAAAGATAAAAGACCTATTAAAACCCATATAGACAACATTAAAAGACCTACTACGAAAAAGAGGAAAAATAAACGATTTATTTCAGACGACGATAATGAATCCCTTCGCGTAAATATTTTGGATACTTCTGATAGTTATGATTCGGACGATCCAGAAAACGGATCTGAGTAAAAATATTTAATTTTAATTTAAATAATAATATTAAAAATAACTTAAAAATCTATTTGTTTTAATAAAATATAATAAATGCAATTGTTTTAAGAAGAAATGTTTATTTAAATAAGATAAGCCTATTCGTATTAAAGGAATTGATTGAGATGTATTTATTTTAAACTAACTTAAAATGTTGTAATTCATTTTTATAATGTAATTTGTTCGATGAGTCGTAATTTTGTATTTTGTTAAGTATGATTCATGTTTGTTTTGTTTTATTTTTCGATATTAACTAATATTAGAAAATTATTTTAATTATTATTTTATTTCACAATTTTAATGATTTATTTTGTAATTAATAATTAATATTCATTGTAATAAATATTATGATATTATTATTTTGTTTAATTGTTTTCATTATGTTATCCATCATTAAGTAAAGTATGTATTTTATTTTGAAATTATTATGAACTGTAATTAGAAGAGTATTTGAATTATTATTTTGATTTGAAATATTATTGTTTTAATAGTGTAATTTTGAATTTAGAATTATTGTTTTTAATGGTAGAAATTAATTCAAACACTCTTATTTTAATTTTCCTTTTGTTTAAAGTAATATACTTATATTAAAATGTATTGTAAATTATTAAGGAATATGTTGCTATCTTTTGTTTCAAACTAATACTTTAAGGAAAATTGTACTTTAGCATGTAAGACTTAACTTACAAGGGGAGGACAAACTCAGTCTCTCACGGATCTTGTTGGCAATTTTTGAGGAGGTTCCTGGTCAAAAAATATTAGACAAGTATTTTGCCGTTCCGACCAATGAGCACTTGGAGCCAAAAAAAAAAATAAAATAGCATTAAAATAATTTATTTTTTACCTCGAGTTTAAAAAATGATATCGACATGATTCTTCTTGATTCTTGGTTGTGAATTCAAGAAAAAATACAGTCGCTCCATAGATTTTGGTTTAGGTTAATTAAATTCTAAAAAAATGATTAGTTTTTCAAGCAAACTACCTCTGTAGATTTGTTTACACAAAAATTGACGTCAGATCCTAATTCAGCTCCCTCAAAAACATTAAAAACCGCATATTCAACAAAATCAAAAAATATCATTTTTTTCACCCTCTTCGAGGAAAATGAAATTTTTAAACCGATTATTGGTTACATACCTTTAAATCGCCATTACTTTGTCACGCAATTCACTGGTTAGTATCGCTGGAAAGAGGAGAGTCTCAGCTTTCTTTTGATGTATATAAATGTAATATTCGATGAACAAAAACCTATTAAAAAAATTGGAAAATCCGAATATTATTTTGATTTTTAACTTGAGTTTGAAACCAGATAGGATGATGAAACCAAATACATTTCATGCGTATTAAAACCCTACAAATTTCTATTTTTCTATTTGGATGAAATTTCGTATTTAAGGGTTCTTTTGAATGCTGAATTCGAATCCGATGTCGGTTCTTGTGAAAAAAATATATTGAACGTACTTCACTTGAAAAGTTTTAGGTTTTACACTGTAAAACTTAATAGGAACTTTTTTTAGCACTAGAATTCCATTTCAGCATCCTCAAAACTCAAGAAACGTTATATATATATATATATATATATATATATATATATATATATATATATATATAAATAGATACCAAAATATATAATAATAATTAGAAGAGAAAATAATTTATTACACTTTAATATTTACATAATATACAAATAGAACCACATATAAGATTTGATGGTTATGTATTTACAATTTTTGTTTTATTTTGCAGGTGAAGATATCAAAATATGATTGTAATAGTAGACTTCAAAACATTATAGCAATAACTGCCTCACTTCCTTTGTTGAAAGGATTTTGTAGAATATAATGAAAATGAAATTGTAAGTTAATAAGCTTCGGTTGTTAGAACAACAGTGAACAAGAATTACAAAGCGGATTAGAGATGCGTTCTGGGTTTGAAGAATAAAATAAAAATTGTAAACACTTAACAAACAAATCTTATATGTATATTATGTAAATATTAAGTTGTAATAAATTATTAATCATTATAATTACTTTAAAAATAATTAAAGTAACAAATTATTTCTCCTAATTAGTATATATATATATATATATATATATATATATATATATATATATATATATATATATATATATATATATAAATATGGATAAATTTCTTGGCTGTTACTATTAAATGTTTAGTAAGGTTCTTGAGTTTCAGTCATAAAATAAAAAATCAAGTATTTTGGCGACGTTTCAAGACTATATTGTTCTCATAATCATGCCCTACAGTGAAAAAACAGGTTACAATAAAATTATGTAAGTTATACAAGTTATTTCAAAACATAAAGTTAGCTACAGTACAGGTAGGTATATAACAACATGTGAAGGTTAATAACAAATATATAATTACAGAATATAGATGAGTATGAAGCTACTTACAATGTTACTGGTGGATATGAATAGACTAATAATTCTAGTACACAACTAACCTAGGGGAGTGAGTTTAAACAGGCAGTTAAGAAGGGTTAGTGGGGAAAAACCCTATTTCTTAAAAATTAAGTTAAAAGGACTGTGTGGGTATTCCCAAAGATGCAGGTACAAAAATATTTCAGGGTAATATACTAATAAAGGGAAGAATGGTTTGTATGATGTATATAAATGTAAATGTATATTATTGGTCTGAATGTATTGTTACGGGCCACTGGGGGTATGACTAATCAAATCACAGCTTAAATACTAA
The DNA here is from genome assembly GCA_003667255.2 of Euschistus heros. NCBI lineage: Eukaryota > Metazoa > Arthropoda > Insecta > Hemiptera > Pentatomidae > Euschistus > Euschistus heros. The sequence goes on from RCWM02000312.1 coordinate 1,256,798, forward strand.
ACACTAATTTATTTACAAATTAATAAATACAAATAGATCCCTTAAGCTACTTAATCTAATAACAATTATACTTAGGACTAATTACACTAATATGTATATTACACAATACTTATCTTTAATATCTTAATACTAGATGTCACAATTAAACATAAGAAACTATTACACTGACACACAGAGACTGTTACTACAATCACTGACACTGTTAATCACTGTCACTAACTCACAGACTGAACTGTCACTGACACTTGACTGGTTGATCGTTACTTGATCACTGACACATGGAGACTGACTCCCAGGCTGGAAGTCGGCCTATTTAAAGCGCCGCCGAACATTCTAGACCTGGCCAGATTACAGGCCTGGGGCCTTCTGGGGCGCCGTGACCCTTCCAGGCCATCCGCCGCCCTTCTCGGCTACCTGCTCGCCCATGCCCACGGCACCACCAAATCTAGGCCACCCTTGCGGCCTTTCCAGCTACCTGCCCCCGGGTCGCCCAGGGTACCCTCAACCTCACCAGACCGTAACAGTATTAAGTTGGAATGACAGGTGTTAAGATTTCAAACGTCTGATGTTTTGTTTATTGCACGATTTTTAAATTTTTCTATGGTTATCATTTCTTTAATATTTCTTTTAAAATTATTTTGTTCATGGTGAATAATCTTGGGGAAATCAAATTTAAAAGTATGTTTTGTTTGCCTGTAATGTGTGGTACCAGCTGTTTGGTCAGGTTTGTTCGGGTTTTTATTTATAGACGTGCAACTGTATTTATGTTGATACACTAGTCGTTTAAGATATTGTTCCGATGTACCAAAATAAGACTTGCCACAACTATCTTCACACGGAATTTCATAAACAATATTAGACTGTAACTCTAACTTATCCGTATCTTTGGTTTTGTTGAATAATTTATTAATGGTGGAGGTATTTTTGAATGTGACCGTGTAGTCAGTTTTATGGTTATTTGTGAGTGTTTTCCTGAGCCTTTCTGATAGTGTTTGTATATATGGGATGGCGTAATATCTTTTATTCGTATTTTCTTGTTGTTTCTGTTGAGTATTTGTTTGTTTGAGTAAGTTACAAATGAGTCTATGTGGATATCCATTTATTAAAAGAAAGTCTACTACTTTATTTTCCGCGGTTTGTTTATATTTTTCTGTAGATAACTTTATTGCACGATTTATTAAATTTTTTGCGGTGTTTATTTTATAACTTTTGGGGCATTGACTAGTATAATGTAATTATCTACCGGAATGTATTGGTTTTTTCCACCATTCTGTATCTATTATTCCATTAGGGTTTCAAATTAAAAGTAAGTCTAAAAACGGTATTTTATTATCGTATTCAAATTCCATAGTAAACTTTAGTCTATCTGAAAATTTATTAAATTCGGCTAAAATTATTTCATGTTTATTGTCTTCTGCAGGTATAGCAGTAAAGATATCATCTACATATTTGAATAGAAATGGGATATTGAGAGGGGGATCCTCTAAGTATATGTCTGCTAAAATTGGAGCGATTGGAGATCCCATAGGGCACCCATACATTTGAATGTAAAATTTTTCATTAAATTGGAAATAACCCCTATCGGTACACAGAGCTAATAATTTGAGAAATTGGTCTTTAGGAATTGGCGTGTGAGTTTGAAGTTTATGCCAATGTTTTTCAATTATTATTTTTACTTTAGTGGTACAAATATTGGTAAATAACGAGGATGCGTCTAATGAAACTATTTTGTAACCTTGTGGAATCCGGATATTAGTTATTTTACTATGGAACTCAAACGAATCTTTGACATTATATTTATCTGTGGACAAGTGTTTTAAGATATTGGTTAGGTATTTAGATAATTCATATGTGGGAGAGTTTATAAATGAAACAATAGGTCTCACTGGGTTGTCAGTTTTGTGATTTTTAATTAGTGAATACAGTTTAGGGGATGTTGGGGAATTAGTTATTAGTTTAATGTTTGTTTTAGTATCTATAAGTTTTTGTTGTTTTAACTTAGCTAATGTTGAGTTTGTATCGTTCATTAGTTTATGTGTTGGGTTAGTACCAACATTTTTATATGTGTTCCTATCTTTTAATAAATCGTTAGTTTTATTAATGTACTCGTCTTTCATAATTGCCACTGATTGATTAGTCTTATCTGTTTTAGTTATTATTATATTTGGATATATTTTTAGAAATTCCCTGGTAGCTTTGTATACCTTTCGTGTTTTTTCTTGACTATTATTATTACAGTGATTATTTTTATTGTGATTAGTATTTTTATAATTGGTTATTATATTAACACATTTTCCTCTCATTTCATCCCGTTTACTTTCTTCTACACTATTATGTATAATAAATTCAATGTCACTTATAAGATTTGTTATAGGTAGTTGATTAGATTCAAGCGGTAAGCAGTGTTTCGGACCGTGGGACTGAAATCTAGTTGTATATCTTATATAATTTTATTGTAACCAGTTTTTTCACTGTAGGGCATGATTATGAGAAAAATATAGTCTCGAAACGTCGCCAAAATAGTTGATTTTTTATTTTATGACTGAATCTCAAGAACCTTACTAAACATTTAATAGTAACAGTCAAGAAATTTATTCATATTTACATATCGAGTCAATACTGGAAAATATCTATAGTGGAAAAATGGGATTTTATGAAGATATTAAGACAACCCACGGTCCTGAAGCAGTTACAGTGATGAAGGAACTCCAGAAAGCCAACAGGAAATTAGCAAGCGTGAAGAACACAAGGACATTCCTACTAAGATGTAGGTCAGAAAACATATTTCCATCTCATATCATTAACATTTTCCACAACTTTCATTCCACATGTAACATAGACAAGAAATATAATACAGAACTAAAAAAAGTAGTGAATAGATGCATAAAAGGTATTTTAAACATTGAAATAAAAAGTGCAATAAATAAAATCAATAATTTAAATAATGAAATTGAACATAATAAATCTATAATATGTGAAATCATCCCCCCGAATGTTAGTGAACAATTTTTTATTAATATCAGTAAAAATTATGAACAAAAATTTAACCAAACTAAAGAAAAACAAATTAAAAAAATAACCAAATTAAACAAAACCATAGCTCACAATAATACAAAAAATTGCAAAATCCTAGCAGAACATTTTGAGAAGCTCTTGAATTGTGAACCAACCCTCAACACAGTTGAATCAACTCCAAGTAACACTGAAAAGCCCAATTCAGAACCACCAACAAGAGAAGAATTACAAAAAAAATCATCTCAGAACTCAGAAATAATAAAGCAGCTGGAGAAAACCAAATAGTCGCCGAACTTTGGAAAAAAGCTAACAAAAATGCAATTACATCTCTTCAATATGTTTTTGATAAAATCTGGAAGGAAGAAGAGATTCCCATAGAGTGGAAAACAGCTCTCATCCACCCTATTCACAAAAAAGGGTTGAAAACAGACCCAAACAACTATAGAGGTATTTCATTGCTGGATATAACATATAAAATTCTTTCTAAAGTCCTTTCGAACAGAGCAGAGCCACAATTAGACCCTCAAATTGGAGAGTATCAGGAAGGTTTTCGAAAGGGTTTGCTCTGAACAAATTCTAAATCTCAAAAATATAATGGCATACCAAAAATCAAGGGCAAAAACATATGTAATCTCCTTCATTGACTTTCAAAAGGCATATGATTCGATTGACAGAAAATCCCTTATATCAGTCTTGGAAGAAATGGGCTTGGATAAAAAAACAGTTAATATCATAAAAGCAACGCTCACAAATACATTTTCGAAAGTTAAATTCATGGGTGAGTACGACAGGGAGATGGGCTCTCACCGTTGTTATTCAACTGTGCACTTGAGAAATTAGTCAGAGAATAGACTAAAATATAAAGAGTGGCATGAGACTGGGCAGTAAAAAGAAGAACCTCAAAATTAATTGTATTGCTTTTGCAGATGAAAAAGCCTTGAAGAAAATGGCCTTGTTTGCTGAAACAATGGAGGAAGCCAGGGAACAAATTCTCGAACTGGAGAAACAAGCAAATAAGATAGGACTTCAAATATCCTGTCAAAAAACTAAAATCATGACAAACATCAAACACCCACGTAAATACCAAAGTCCAAGAACAAAACATAGAAATAGTAAAAGAATTCAAATATCTCGGAGAATGGATTAGTTGGAATGCTAAGGAAAACAAAGCATTGAAATCCAGAAAAAATAAACTTGAACTTGCTTTCCAACTAACAAAAGATATATACAACAAAAAATCTGTTTCCTGGGCGTCCAAAATAAAACATTACAAAACAGTGATTAAACCAGAAGCCTTGTATGCAGCTGAAACACTAAACATGAATATCAAAGGTCATATGGAGAAACTTGAACTAAAAGAAAGGAAAATTTTAAGAAAAATCATAGGACCAAAATTTCAGGATAATAAGACAATATACATAAAGAATGAAACACCCTACAAGAAAATTGAAAAACTCTCTGATACTATGCGAAAAAGAAGAATCAATTTTTACGGCCATCTTCTCAGAATAAACTCTAATAGATTATCCAAGCAAATCTTTGACTTCTTACGCCATCTCAAAACAAAACCCAATTGGTTTAAAGAAACTGAAAAGGACCTAGCAGAATTAAAAATCACAGAAAATTCACTACTTGATCAGACTTCTAAATTAATAACTAAAGATGAATATGTTAGGTTCCAAGATAAATCCACTCTAAAAACCAAACCCTTTATCTCAGATGAAGAAAGAAAAAGAAGATCAGAAAGAATGAAGAAGTACTGGGCATTTAAGAAAGGACAACACACAGTAAAGTGATGGATTCAACGTACCCCAAAGAGGGCGAAACGAAAAAAAAACAAAAAAAAACAAAACAGATTCGTGTAATTTAGGGAATGAAAAATGGTTCGTTAATCTCACCAATATAGAGTTCCCTAAAGAAGTCAAACGATTTTTGTCCCTCGGTCCGAAACACTGCTTACCGCATGAATCTAATCAACTACCTATAACAAATCTTATAAGTGACATTGAATTTATTATACATAATAGTGTAGAAGAAAGTAAACGGGATGAAATGAGAGGAAAATGTGTTAATATAATAACCAATTATAAAAATACTAATCACAATAAAAATAATCACTGTAATAATAATAGTCAAGAAAAAACACGAAAGGTATACAAAGCTACCAGGGAATTTCTAAAAATATATCCAAATATAATAATAACTAAAACAGATAAGACTAATCAATCAGTGGCAATTATGAAAGACGAGTATATTAATAAAACTAACGATTTATTAAAAGATAGGAACACATATAAAAATGTTGGTACTAACCCAACACATAAACTAATGAACGATACAAACTCAACACTAGCTAAGTTAAAACAACAAAAACTTATAGATACTAAAACAAACATTAAACTAATAACTAATTCCCCAACATCCCCTAAACTGTATTCACTAATTAAAAATCACAAAACTGACAACCCAGTGAGACCTATTGTTTCATTTATAAACTCTCCCACATATGAATTATCTAAATACCTAACCAATATCTTAAAACACTTGTCCACAGATAAATATAATGTCAAAGATTCGTTTGAGTTCCATAGTAAAATAACTAATATCCGGATTCCACAAGGTTACAAAATAGTTTCATTAGACGCATCCTCGTTATTTACCAATATTTGTACCACTAAAGTAAAAATAATAATTGAAAAACATTGGCATAAACTTCAAACTCACACACCAATTCCTAAAGACCAATTTCTCAAATTATTAGCTCCGTGTACCGATAGGGGTTATTTCCAATTTAATGAAAAATTTTACATTCAAATGTATGGGTGCCCTATGGGATCTCCAATCGCTCCAATTTTAGCAGACATATACTTAGAGGATCCCCCTCTCAATATCCCATTTCTATTCAAATATGTAGATGATATCTTTACAGCTATACCTACAGAAGACAATAAACATGAAATAATTTTAGCCGAATTTAATAAATTTTCAGATAGACTAACGTTTACTATGGAATTTGAATACGATAATAAAATACCGTTTTTAGACTTACTTTTAATTCGAAACCCTAATGGAATAATAGATACAGAATGGTGGAAAAAACCAATACATTCCGGAAGATAATTACATTATACTAGTCAATGCCCCAAAAGTTATAAAATAAACACCGCAAAAAATTTAATAAATCGTGCAATAAAGTTATCTACAGAAAAATATAAACAAACCGCGGAAAATAAAGTAGTAGACTTTCTTTTAATAAATGGATATCTACATAGACTCATTTGTAACTTACTCAAACAAACAAATACTCAACAGAAACAACAAGAAAATACGAATAAAAGATATTACGCCATCCCATATATACAAACACTATCAGAAAGGCTCAGGAAAACACTCACAAATAACCATAAAACTGACTACACGGTCACATTCAAAAATACCTCCACCATTAATAAATTATTCAACAAAACCAAAGATACGGATAAGTTAGAGTTACAGTCTAATATTGTTTATGAAATTCCGTGTGAAGATAGTTGTGGCAAGTCTTATTTTGGTACATCGGAACAATATCTTAAACGACTAGTGTATCAACATAAATACAGTTGCACGTCTATAAATAAAAACCCGAACAAACCTGACCAAACAGCTGTCACCACACATTACAGGCAAACAAAACATACTTTTAAATTTGATTTCCCCAAGATTATTCACCATGAACAAAATAATTTTAAAAGAAATATTAAAGAAATGATAACCATAGAAAAATTTAAAAATCGTGCAATAAACAAAACATCAGACGTTTTAAATCTTAACACCTGTCATTCCAACTTAATACATTCAGACTAATAATATACATTTACATTTATATACATCATACAAACCATTCTTCCCTTTATTAGTATATTACCCTGAAATATTTTTGTACCTGCATCTTTGGGAATACCCACACAGTCCTTTTAACTTAATTTTTAAGAAATAGGGTTTTTCCCCACTAACCCATGTTAACTGTCTGTTTAAACTCACTCCCCTAGGTTAGTTGTGTACTAGAATTGTTAGTCTATTCATATCCACCAGTATGTAGTATTCAAGCTTCATATGTATTCAATAGTATTCAATCTTCATATGTATTCAATCTTCATAGTATTCATCCACCAGTGAATGTATTCATATCCATATACATGTATCCATAAACCGACATCGGATTCGAATTCAGCATTCAAAAGAACCCTTAAATACGAAATTCCATCCAAATAGAAAAATAAAAATTTGCAAGCTTCATAATTTGCCTGACAAAATGGTAGGCAACTTTAGTTTAAATTGACAAAAACATGAATAACCCTTAGGCGGCTAAACGCTAATACGCATGAAATGTATTTGGTTTCATCACCCTATCTGGTTTCAAACTCACGTTAAAAATCAAAATGTTTTTCAGATTTTCCAATTTTTTTAATAGGTTTTTGTTCATCGAATATTAAATTTATATAAATCAAAAGAAAGCTGAGGATCTCCTCTTTCTAGCGAAACCAACCAGTGAATTGCGTGACAAAGTAATGGCGATTTAAAGGTATGTAACCAATAATCGGTTTAAAAATTTCATTTTCCTCGAAGAGGGTGAAAAAATTATATTTTTTGATTTTGTTGAATAAGCGTTTTTTAATGTTTTTGAGGGCGCTGAATTAGGATCTGACGTCAATTTTTGAGTAAACAAATCTACAGAGGTAGTTTGCTTGAAAAACTAATCATTTTTTTAGAATTTAATTAACCTAAACCAAAATCTATGAAGCGACTCTATTTTTTCTTAAATTCACAACCAAAACTAAACATCTTGGTGCAAGAATCATGTCGATATCATTTTTTAAACTCGAGGTAAAAAATAAATTATTTTAATGCTATTTTATTTTTTTTTTTTGGCTCCAAGTGCTCATTGGTCGGAACGGCAAAATACTTGTCTAATATTTTTTGACCAGGAACCTCCTCAAAAATTGCCAACAAGATCCGTGAGAGACTGAGTGTGTCCTCCCCTTGTTAGTGTATAAGGTCCAATCCTTTTGTATATAAAATTATCTATTGTATAAAATCCCAAAACGCATTAAGAATTGTATAAACTCCAATCTTATTTATACTGGACATTGTTTTGATACCAGCTGTTCCATTATTAAAGATATAAATAAATAACATGTAATAATCCCTTTTCCTACCCTATATAAACCTACCCCCACCAGCCATGATCGTCATTCTATGCCCGTCAGTAGGACATACTATGCTCGTTAGTCTTGCTGTTAGGGTATAGTTTTTATACTTGTACTTGATTTGAATGTATGTTATTCAAAATAAAACTTTTTAAAAACTTCATTCCGCGATACCTTTATTTAGCTGGCGCCTGAACGGAGGGACATTTGGAAGTGTTAATGTAAATTCGCGGGAGTTCTATCAGTCATACATGTACAGAACAGCGAGACCTCTTTCCACTGGCATGAGAAGATTGGAAGCTGAATAAATCAGCAGATCTTCAAGTCTTTGGAAGCACTTCGGTATTTCAATACCTTAACCGAAGGAACCTACAACCTCTTGCTAAGTATTGAAGGGAAGGAGCTGAAGGAAGAAGTTGCGTTCACTGAAGACATCGTTGTATCAAGAACAAGTATATTAATTTATTTTTATTTTTATTTTCTGTAATTTAAATATAATATAGTATATTAATCTAGTATTAATTTAGCACTTATTTTTATGAACAATTTACAAGAGAAATTAAGCAATTTAAAATTAAGTGCCTCTAATTTGAGACATCTTTAGGATCTTTGTTTGGTTTCGGAATCGCTATTGTTTTTGAAGTTTTCCATGGGATAGGGAAGTAATGGTACCTAAGCATTGAATTAAATATTTTGGTTAAATGAAAAATGGCTGTTTTGCTTAGTTTTTTTATAACTATTGTGGGAATACCTGAGGCTTTTTTGGTTTCTAAATTTCTAATGATTTTGCCAGTCTCTTTCGGAGAGATAGAAGAAAAATTACCATCAAAAGGAACATTTAAATAATTACGTACTGATTTTGTGATTTTTCTATTATGGTGGTTTGAGCCAAATTTTGATGTAGTAAGATGGCAAGAGTGAAAGTGTGTGGCTAGAAGGTCGGCTTTATCTTTATCTAGGTAGGCGTAATTTTTATTTTGTTTTAATGGAGGAATTTTAGACGAAGGATTAGTGAAAATTCTATGTATTTTCCATATTTTGTTGTTACCTGGTGTAAAGAACTTTAAAGTGTTTGTCCAATTTTCGTTTTTCTAACTATTTAGACGAGATCGATCATAATTATTAAATTTATAGAATATTGTCTTTGATGTAGGGCATTTATTGCATTGATATTTTTTTCTAAGTCTGTTTTTAATCTTAATGAGTGCTATTAATGTGAGGGGTATATTATAACGACGGAGAGAGTGTAGCGAATGTTGCGGGATAGATGCTGTCATAGAGTGTTTAATATGCATATTTAGTTTATTAATGTGATGGTCAATATCTTGGGTGTTGGAAATTATTGGATTTATTCTTTGAAAGCAATGTTTTTAGTTTTGGCATTAGTGTCTATTGTTGACCCTATACGGAAAATCACGAGGTTGTGGTCCGAGTTAAGACAAGGTAAGGCGACGAGCGAAGATAAATTGTGTACATTTTTCGTAAGAGTTAAGTCAATAAGTACTCGGTTTGTAAGTTTTTGAGAAGGTATATTTATATTTGGTTCGAAAGGGCTGTGTAGTTAAATTTAATTATTTGCAACATAGTTTAATAATAATTTTCCATTTTTATTTGTATTATGGCAGTTCCATTGTGTGTTTTGAGTTAAGGTCACCAAGGATTATTATATGTTTGTTTAAACGAAATAGTTTAGACATGTCATCAATATTTATTTTATTTGGCAGAATATAAACAGAAATAATTGTATTTTTTTTTATTGTTAATTAGCGTGTCGATAGCGACTGCTTCAGTGAATGTTAATTCGGGAACGTGCTGATAATGGTGTTGGAAATCGGAACGAACTAATATCAAAACGCCGCCGCCTGCTCTGTTACGATCGTTTCTATAAATTTCATAACCCGGAACCGTAAACCTGTCTTGCTGTGAAAGCCGGGTTTCACACACAGATATGATGTGGGGTTGATTTTGCTGTAGAAATAATTTAAATTCTACATCGTTACGACGAATTGTTTTTGCATTCCACATCATGAATTTTGATGTGAAATTGAGATTGCTAGAGAAAGAGAAAACAAAATATAAATATATATATAGAAAATGATAACAATAACATAAGAGAGTATATGTTTATTAGTTAGTTCAGTGCTTATGTTGATAGTAAGCGTGGATATTAGGTTTGCTAGAGATATGGTTCAATGTCACTTTAGTACCCGTAAGGTGAAGTTCAAGGAATTATGCGGTAGAAAAATACGTATTTTGAAGTACATAGTGTACACTTAATAAAATATTATTATTATGAGTGTTGTTAGTGATATGTAGGGGAATTATGGTGATGGAATTAGAGAAGTCGAAGTTTGTGAGTAGTTTTAAAACAATAATGATTATAAAATATTTTTGCATGCAAATATTGAATATGAAAATGTTTGTTAAAACGTCCATTAATCAATAAAAGACAGAAGACCTTCTACTAAATAAATACTTTTGACATACCGTCTTCAGCATTTTTTAATTGAAACATCATTTTTTTTTTAAGTTCGAGATCATTTTACTTATGTTAAAAGAACTGAAAATATTTTTTATTTCTTTAAAACAGTCACTGAACGAAGGTTCAGGATTATGTTGATCATTTTGAGAGAAGGTGCTTTGAGGCCACTGCGATTTTGGTGTTGGTAATGTCGGAAATGCTTGGTCTGTAGGCTTGAAAGTATTTCTTGGTATAGCTTTTAGAACAGGTTTTTTCTTACTTAGTTGCATTTCAATATTTCTTCGGTATATTGAACATTGAGGTGAGTTTGAAAAGTGTTCTTCAGAGCAGTTGCTACATTTAGGAGTGAAACTATCAATTAGGACATTTGGGCAATCTTTAGATAAATGATTTTCAGAGCATTTTAAGCATTTAGGATTTTTGTAACAATTTCGGGCCACGTGATTAAATCCCTGGCAGATGTAACATTATGTAACTACTTTATTTGATTTATATTTTTCCCATTTTATCACCACACTGCAGCAATATTGAATTGAATTTAATTTTGTTATTGCTCTTTATTTTCAAGTATAACAACTGATATAAGTAGTTTTATAGGTCCAGTTTCTGTTTTTTTCTCCATTTGATAAATTTTGAAAGTCTGTAAACCTTGATTAAATAAGTCGGCTGAGATATCTTCTGTTGATATTTGTGGGGGCATCCCTTTTAATACAACTTTGGGTTTTATCTCGTTTTTCGGAGTGTACGAGTGGAAGCCGATGTTTCTTTCTTTAAACTCATTTTTAATTAAAGTAAAATCTTGATTATCAGTGTTTGTTTGGACTCCGAAGAGAGCAGAGCTCAGAGGATCACCAGAACAGATAAGCTGAAACCAACTATTTCTATTACATTTCATTAATTATTTAATAAAATATCATTTGATTTATTATACTTTTTTTTTATAAATATTTATTTCATTTATTATTATTATTTTTTTATATAAATAATTTTAAAATTAAACAATGAATGGGACTGACCCACCAAGTTCCAATGTAAAGCGTAGAAAAAGAGGGAGAATGAAATGGCCTATCGATAATACCCCCATTTTTACAAACCAAAAACTTACCCCAACATATATAGTTTTGATAAGAAAAGACGAGGGAAACTTTAAAAATGTATCACCTTTTTTTATTGACAAATTCATAAAAAATACGGTAGGTCCTACAAAAAATATTAAAAAACTTAAAGACGGAAATTTGCTCATAGAAACAGTCAATGCAAAACAAAGTGATGCATTATTAGCAATCAATAATTTCGGTGGACCATTTCAAGTCGAAGCTAGTCCTCATAGACCACTGAACTATTCGAAGAGCGTAATTAGATGTTACGATTTACAATTTGCCACTATCGAAGCAATAAAAGAAGAACTAAAAAATATCGTGACCGATGTTACAAGAATAAAAATTTAAAAAAACGGAAATGAAATATTTACTCATACGTATATTTTATCATTTAATACACCAAAACCCCCCGAAGAAATTAAAATGGGATTTCTCATAGTAGACGTAAAACAATAGATTCCGAATCCGATGAGATGCTGTGATTGCTTAGGGTTTTCTCATCCAACTAAGGATTGTAAAAATATATCAATTTGCTCTAATTGTGGTGAAAAACAACACCCAAATAACTCTAAATGTGAAAACGATACTAAATGCTCAAATTGTAAAGGGGACCACAATGCCTTAGATAGGAATTGTCCCGTTTTTAAACTTCAAAAAGAAATTAAGGCGATCCAAGTAAACAATAAAACCTCATATACGGAAGCCAAAAAAATTATCAAAACTAGAAACCCTAGCATGTTTCAAAAATCTTTTTCTGAAATTCTAAAAACAACTGAAAAAAAAGAAATAGGAGTTCAAGTGGACTTTGAGTTCACTATCCCACAGGTTAGCCTTGTACAGACTTCGATCAAGGCTAATAATCAAAGTGCTGTTGAGCCTAATTTAAATAATAAAACAATACCAGAAAAACATAGCATCACCCCACTCCCTCTCCCTGCCCCCCTTCCCCAACCATCTCCTATCCAACCCCCTCCCATTCCTATTCCAACTAATCCACTTCGTCCTAAAACACGAAGCTGCTACTGTCACCCCCCCCCCTACCATCCTTGTCTCTATCCCCCACTCCGTCAACTTCCAGAGATCAAGGTGATAACGCACCCTCAATCCCTCATAACGCACCCACTTCACCCATGTCTATCGAAGATACGGGCCAGTTGGTCGATGATCAAGGGTTTAAAAAAGTAATTAATAAATGGAATACAAAAAGAGAATCAAAGACTAAAGAAACTGAAAAAAACTAAACAATTTACTAACACTGATAACCTACATGACAAACAATAATAATAAATTTTTTAACATCCGGTATCATATTAAATATTCCTACGATAGAAATAACAACAATAATCTCTCTATAACGTTCAGAATAATATTATCCATTCGGTTATGTTACGTAAACATAGATAATACTATAAATATTTACTTTCTGCCATTTACTATTTCACATTCACAAAATACAATAAACTTCATCTACTGCAGTTTTCCAATCCCAAATGTATACTCTCTTAATTTTATAAAACCTTTTATTATATTAATTAATTATGCAAATAAAATATATATAAAATTTCCTAATCCTAAATTAAATAGTCTTGTAATTATTATTAACTGCTTAAAACTATATATTTGTGCCTTTATTTATTCATTTATCTCTTTTCTCCTCATAATGTTGGTAAATATCACATTGTTGTTATCACTGTCACGTACATATATATGTGTCATACACGTAAGTATTCCTTTTATTTGCTATATTTCCTATTTGTTTTTACAATCATTTTATCATTTTCAAGTTCTTACTTCTTATCACTAGGCCAGTTGAAACTTGAAGATTTTAAAGTTTTAATCGACACTGTTTCTATTCACACACGTCAAGGGAGCGCACGGCATGTGAACCCCTCGAAGGGTAACAGGCAACTGACCTATATATATATATATATATATATATATATATATATATATATATATATATATATATATATATATATATATATATATATAGTCTGGCCAGAGACGGCAAACAATCAACATCTCTTTACTCTTTTTCCTTTAACTTAGTTTGTGTTAGTTTCCTTAATTTTTTTTTGTTTTTCTATTTGCATATTTAAAAAACTAATTAGTGAAGTGACGCATCGTAATCCAGTACGATTACTTCATAATAATAGAAAAAACGGAGTAATTAGTTTAGGCTAATCCTCACAGTATTAAGTACCTGCCCACTACTGCTATAAGTAAAAAAACATTCATTTACCTCTATTACGCCAAAATAACTAATAAATTACTTCAAAATGGTTCAATGCGCGAAGTGTGAAAATTCAATTTCAAGAGAAGACAAAAACAGTTTATTTTGTTCTAAATGTAAAGGGATTTTCCACGGCAGATGTTTCAACCTTCTAGACAAAGACATTCAAGCTCTGAAACATTCTAAAAAATCATGGTTTTATCACATTTGTACAAAAAGCAAAATTCAAGCACAGAAAAACCTTCGGAGCCATCTGTTTCCGAGATATTAGCTGCCGTAAATACAATAAACGAGGAAATTAAATCCCTAAAAACGTCACTTGATAAATAAGGAGACCTAAGTTTCGAATTGACTGGGAGACTGACAAAAATCGAAGCTCATCTAGAAGGGCAAACAAAACGTATAGAAGAGTTGATTGATAAAAATAGAAATTTAAAAACAAAAGTTTGTCTGCTCGAAATCAGGATAAACAAGACAGAGCAGGGACTTTTGAACAAATCTATGGAAATTCGGGGCATCCCAGTACGCCCAGGAGAGACCCCGACGGCATTGGTTACTAGTATTGGTGCCGGTCTCGGCATCAAACTAAACATAGAAGATCTCGACCTAGTGGAGGCCCAGGAAGGATGATGCGCGACCACTGCCGGTAATCGTACGATTCGTCAGACAATCTCTGAGGGACGATCTAATACGGAGGAGAAAAGTCAAGAGGGACTTCTCGACGCGCGATATCGGCTGGCAGGAGAATGACTCCCACCGGATATATCTGAGCGAGGAGATGCCCCGACCAACAGTTATCTGTATTGGCTTGCCCGTCAGAAGTGATCAGACGGCAAATTATAAAATATGTGCGGTTTTCGGGGGGGGGGGGGGGGGGGCGTGTGCGGTGCCGTAAAGAAGACGGCCATCCAGTAAACTTCATAGACCAGGCTCAGGACCTGGATGTATTCGCCTGACCTTCTGGAATTCTTTTCCTATCTGCGCTTCCTTGGTCTACACACTTTGCTAATGAAACCAGTGTATTTTCTATTCTTTGTTGTTTTTCTATTATTTATCCTTACCTGAATTGTTTTCTGTTTTTAATTTATTGGTATCACTATGATATTACTTTTAATCAGTTAACCCTCACTTGTTTTATTATTTTTTTCAATTATTTTGTATTTTTGTTTTTTATTTTACTTATTTTTTTTTTTTTATTCTTCTTCATCACTTCATTACCAGCTCTTCATCCGTTCGTTCTCAACTATTCTTATATATTTATCAGTTACTAATTTTACTTTTACTTTGCATTATTGTAAATATTTCTACTTCTATATATACAGTGTACATATCATTTTACTTTGTTCTTATCATCGACATGTATTTTTTCTTCTTGGCGTCTACTACTGTTTCTCATTTTCAGCGTCATCCTTTTACTTACTGTCCTATGTTTCCCTAACTCCTTCCCAATATGACTAACATCATAACCGCCTGTCACGTAAACTCACAATCCCTACCAGCCCATTACGATGAGTTCCTAGAATTCTTCATCCAAACTTTTTACCACATCATTGCAGTCTCTGAAACCTGGCTCAAACCTTATATTCCTTCTTCCTCAATTTCCCTCCCTAACCACTCCATCATCCGTCACGACCAGGTCAACCGGACCGGAGGCGGAGTAGCACTATATATTCATGATAGTCTGAAGTCCCGTGTCCTGCATCTTTCTCCTCCCTCAAATCTCCCAAACATTGAGTATCTCCTTGTTGAGATATCCTTTAATTCCCATTCTCTCCTGTATGTAGTGGCCTATCGTCCCCCTCATGTTCCCTTTGACCAATCATTCGAATCTAACCTTTACGATTATGTTTCTCTCTACTCCAACATAATCATCTCCGGTGAACTGAATACCAATCTCCTACCTGACTCCTACGAAAAAACTTATCTTGAAAACCTCTTTTTTCCTCCTCACCTTTTTATTGTACCATTTAATCCTACCCACCACTCCCGCGGGTCCGACACATGGTTGGACCTGCATGTCATAGATTCTCCAAAAAACCTTCTTTCTTCAAGTCAACGACCTGTTTCATTCCTATCCTCTCATGACCTGATACAAATATCATATGATGTCCCAACTCCTTGGTTCCTTCCTAAAACAATCTCCTTCCGTAACAAAGACTCCCTTACCAGAGAAAAGATTTTACCTGACATTGAAACCATAGATTAGAATCCAATTTACTCCTGCTCCTCAATTGATACCATGGTTAAATTACTCACCACCAATCTCCTATCTATCCTTGATACCCATGCTTCTCTTAAAACCTCAATATTTCGCCGGCGTCGCCTTGCTCATTGGATGAACCAAGATATTAATGATTTACAAAGAAGACGAGAGGCTGCTCGAAGACGCTTCAGACGCACCAGGCTTGAAGATGACTATCAAGCTTTTAAACTTCTTAAAAATTTAACACAATCCACGATCCGGTGAACTAAATCTAATTTCTTCCACGAACCCCTCTCATCTGCACCCGATCCTAAATCCAAATGGCTGCTCCTCCGCAAACTTTCCTTGTGTGAACCTCCTAGTTCCTCTCCTTGGCACTCGCCACCTATCGGTCATTTTCAAACTTCACTCTTGTCCACATTTTATCTTTTTTTAATGAAAAATAAATTAAAAATCAGTAGATTTTAATACTGATAAACTTTCTTGGAACTATGAAGATGTTGTAGTTAATATTTAGTACAGATTGGTTCAGTAGTATTCGCGGTTAGTGATCACAAACGAAAAATGGCTTGTCCTTTTATATAATAGTATAAATTATTATTATAGTAAATTTTCTAATTGTAAATCTTTCAAGAACTATGAAGATGATGTAGTTAAAATTTGGTTCAGATAGGTTATTAGTTTTACTAAAACGCTATTGTCGCTTGCCACATATTTATAGCTTTTCGGATAACAATTTAATTGAATTAAGAAATTTTATTATCAATTTCTAGCTATATTTAACACCGGATCATTTTAACCTCTCTAGCTTATTTGAATGGCGCTCGCTTTACTGCACACTACATATTTATCGCTTTTTAAACAGTAATTTAATAGAAAATATGTAAATTTTATTATTGCTAAACCTTCCTTGGTTTAGATTGAAGATGATGTAGTTATATTTGGTACAAAATAGTTCTAGTTTTCGCGGTTAGTGATCACGAACGGAAATGGCTTGTCCTTTCATATCTATCTTGGCTTCGCCCTCTCTCGTAAGTGAAGATCTTAGAAAATTTTAACAAATAACTGATTTTTTTTTTTTTTTATGTTTATCGATAAAAATCTTGTATTAAAGTGAACAATTGAAAATGATTTTTGATGATATTTTCACTCATAGCAGTCATTATTAACTTGATTAAATTTAGATTGATTAGGTGTTTGAAGATAACACAAAGCATAATTAGACATCCAATTTTCAATTTTAATATTTGAGTTGGTAATCCAGCTGGACAGAGACTATTAAGAAACTGTTGCATATAATGCATTATCAGTGCTTACAACTAAAGGTTCAAAATTCATATTTTTACACACAATATTAAACAGATGAGGATCGGCATTTTGATTTGTAATAATTTTCATTCGCCAGAAATAATGTTATTGATTTGATCTGGTTAGATTTTAATTTCTAACCATAAAAGTATGTGATAGTGTGGCAAAACCCGTTTCTAACACTCAACATTGTACATTTAAATTGTTATTGTTGCTAAATCTAGAACTATGAAAATGATCTAGTTAAAATTTGGTATACTTTACTCCATATAGCTGTTTTAATAACAATTTAATTGAAAAAAAGTAAATTTTATTATGAACATCCAGCTCTGTGTAACACTGTACCTTTTAACCTTTCATGTAGATGGCAATTGCCGCCATTTTTGAACTTCACTGTTACCCACTTATTATTCATTTTTCAATAAAGAATTAGTTGAAAATCATTAGATTTTACTATTGCTAAACCATCCTATAAAGATGATGTAGTCAAAATTTGGTAGAGATTGGTTCAGTAGTTTTTTGCGGTTAAGGACCACAAAGGAAAAATGGCTTGTCCTTTTATATAATAGTATAACCTTATACCGCCATATGTTAGAAGCGTATAGAGCTAACAGATAATTGTGACTTGCAGATAATATACAAATAATATTGCGACTATAAATTAAGATATAAGCTATCCTCTCTTTCTTGTTGGATCAAACTGCACACGGTGTGTTAAAAAATCCGATCATTAGTTTAGGTGTCAGCGTGCCCTATGAACGTGATACGTAATTTATATATATTAAGATATTTATATATATATATATATATATATATATATATATATATATATATATATATATATATAGAGAGAGAGAGAGAGAGAGAGAGAGAGAGAGAATAGAAAAGGATAGAATAGAAAAAAAAACAAATTTTATTCTGGGACAAAGTCCCTTAAGAATAATAGTTACATGACAGAACTTAAGTTATATCTGGCCTAGAGATTATAAATTAGATAATAAAATAAATTAATTAAAAGTAAATACAATTTTATTTTATCGTTTTTACATTTATTGTTTGTTACAATTTATATTTATACAAATATATATATATATATATATATATATATATATATATATATATATATATATATATATATATATATATATATATATATAAGTTATTATTTACATCTTACATATAGCTAACTTATATATATGTGTATATATATATATATATATATATATATATATATATATATATATATATATACACATATATATAAGTTATCTATATGTAAGATGTAAATAATAACTTATAGGATAAGAGTCTTAGTAGGATTAGTAATACCATCTCTATAAACAAACCAAATGTGTCTGTTCAGAAGCCACAATAAAGTCAGTTATCGTTCTATACTTCTGCCGTTCATTCTGTCACCCTAAACCCCCACCTTTTTTTAGTGTGTTCAGTCAGTCTAATCATAACTGGTGCCGAGACCCGGAATAACTTCTGAGACTCGGTTCTTCAAATAACTGATTTACGGGTAACTCAAACAAAATGGTAGACACAGACGAGCGAGCTAAGTTCGAATACCAGCTGGCCCAGGCGGCAGTAGAAAGGGCTAAACTAGAGACGCAACTGACGAAGGCTACCGAAACACAGCAGTTGAAACTCGTTAAAATAAGAACGCAGAACTCAGCATTTATCCATGAGGTTATTAGTCAACTAGAACCCTTTACAGGAGTAGTAGGAGACCTCGAGCACTTCATCAAAGGAGGCGACCAGATCCAGAGCTTGATAATGTCCCGCAAGGATAATGGAACCTTAGTAGACTCAGACGTAAAACTCCTGGAAGCTTCTCTAGTTGGCCGTATTTCACGGCGTGTCTTAAATGCCATTCAAGGAGACTTAACCTTAACAGGGGGATACCCTGGAGGTGCGATTGAAGAAATTATATGGCGGGGGAAGATGGACTCCAGAAGAGGACGTCTTATATTTATTTAAAGAACGACGAACTCAGGGCCAGTCAGAAGGAGAATTTGCGGAAAAATTAATGGTCCTATATAATAGGCTTACGGAGAAGATGATTGAATCATTCGGCCAGGCGGAAGGAGCTCACAAACTGGAATTTCTGCGTGGAGTCTTGAAGGTGCAATTAAATCATTACGTGGACCGTCCAGGATCGCTCCCGAGGGACCGTGACTTCATCGAGTGCGCCCACGACCTCATCGATGCTAGGGAACGGAATGTGAACCGCCTCGATAGATCAGAAGCAGAATGGACGGAAGTCAAGTCGTCGAGGAGGAGACACAGGAGCCCGCCGGGACGAGCCTCTAATAGCCGGAACTTTGAGAAACGGCCAAGTAGGACCTTCGACGAAAGAAGGCGGAAACCGGAGCGGCGCTGTTACGAATGCAATCGAACGGGCCACATTGCGGCCCAGTGCAACCAAACTCGATGCTTCGAATGTGACAAGCGAGGACATCTAGCAAGAGAATGCCCAAGGCGCAGTAACCGACCTAATAGGAGGGAGCAGAGAGACGAACCGATAGAGGTTAACAACCAGGACTGGAGCATTAGGGAACCTGGCAGGAGGAGCAGTAGGCACTTTACCAGCGGGGAATCATCAGAAGAGGAGAGCGTCCGATCTGAGCGCAGCGGCCCGACTACGAGGAGACACGAGGTGAGTAGTGGGAATCCCTGGAGGGGTGGTCCTGCTGGGGCCGAAGTGGGGTCGGGGCGTTTGCGTACGGATTCAGAGTACGGTAAGGGGCGGGACAACCGAGCGGGAGATTTGATAATTAATAACAGCGTGAGGAAAGGACGACAAACGCGGTTGCCCGTGGCGAGGTTAGAGGAATCAGGGGTCAACTTTCTGATTGACACGGGGAGTACGAACTCGTTAATAAGTAGGGGAGGGGCGGAAAAACTAGGTATCTGGAGCGGGTGTAAACCATGCGAATGCATGGTATCAACGGTTAGTGGAAGGTGCCGGACCCTAGGCGAAACATTTCTGAACCTCCGTGAATTAACAGGGCGGGACTTCCGTGGAAAACTACATGTCATAGAGAAGTTAAGGGCCGGGTATGAGTTAATCGTAGGCTGCGACGTATTACAGCGGGTCGGAATGAGGATGAGAGTCAACCGAGAAAATTGGCGTTGTGGAATAGGGAACCGGAAATATCAGGTTGTAGCAGGGAGTAAAAACAGAACGAGCATCAAGTTAGTGGAACACTATGACGAATTGTTATATAAGGAGAAAGAATTTCTGCCGACGATTGGTAGAACAGTACACCGGATAAATTTAAAGTGCGAAACCCCCATTTACGTTAAGGATAGAAGGTATCAACAAGCAATGAGGGATATCATCAGGGAGCAATTAGGGGACCTTCTCAAACAAGGCATCATTAGACCCAGTAATTCTCCATTCAATAGCCCTTTATGGGTGGTCGAGAAGAAACACGGGTAGTGGTTGACTATCGGAAGCTAAACGAAGCAACCAAGGACGAACGTTATCTACTTCCCCGGGTAGAAGATATATTAGATCGCCTCGCGGGTGCAACTATCTTTAGCACTTTAGACTTAAAGAGCGGTTACCACCAGGTTCGAATGGCCAAAGAGGATATAGGGAAAACAGCGTTTTCATGGGTAAGGGGGCACTTTGAATTTGTTCGGATGCCCTTCGGACTAAAAGGGGCCCCGTTAACCTTCCAATGTCTTATGGACGAACTCCAACGTGGACTCGGCGAGGATTTTTCGCAAGTGTATATGGACGATTTAATCGTTTTTAGCAAGAACGAGGACGACCACAGACGACAGGTCTTCGAGAGGAAACGCGAGTTCGGACTTAAATAGTCTCGCGAGAAATCAAAATTCGGGTTACGCGAAATTAGGTTTTTGGGTCACATAGTATCGCGGGACGGGGTGCGACCAGACACGGATCGTATAAAGGCCTTACAAGACGCTCCGTTAACTACAAACGCGTGCGGAATTAGGGGATTCCTAGGAATGGTAAATTATTACCGGAAATTCATCCCCCGTATAGCGGAGTTGACTCACCCCTTGACCGAAATATTGAAAAAGGGAAAGTGATTTCAACTGGGACCCGAACAACTCTCGAGTATAAAAAAATGCCGGGAAATTTTGACAACCCAGCCACTCTTAGAGTTCCCCGATTTCCGGAAAACATTCCGAGTCACAACGGACGCAAGCGAAGTAGCTATTGGGGCTGTTCTGTCTCAAAACTTCGAGGAAGGCGAAAAACCAATAGCATACGCGGGACGTAAGCTAAATGACGCCGAGCAAAGATATAGCGCGATCGAACGAGAGCTCTTAGCAGTAGTCTGGGCCGTAGAATATTTTCGCCCCTACGTCTACGGCAGACGATTCGAGTTTTTTACGGACCATAAACCGTTGACCTATCTGGGAACACTTAAAGAATCATCCGCGCGGGTGTCGCGATGGAAAGAGAGGCTTGCGGCATATAATTTCCATACGGTGCACTAAAAGGGAATCGAAAACGCGGTCGCCGATTGGCTATCCAGGGACCTAGTCTTGAACGCAACCGAGGAAGAGACGTCCCCTGCGGAACCTTTCGCGTTGAGGTATTTGAGAGAATGGGCAGAGAGCGGACCCGACATCCCCCTAGTTAATAGTGAATCAGAGGGCAACATGACTCCGTCCGAACGATCCTCGGAATTGCCCAAGACTAATGAAATTATGAACGATAAGAAACTACAAATCATTTTTCGATCAAAACAAGACTCGGGGATACAAACGTCGTCAAGCATCTACGAGGGGCTATTGACGATTGTGGTCCGTACACCTGCAGCAATAAAACGAAGAGCACAAATCTCCTTTCCGTTTCTCCTGATAAATCTTATTTGATAGACCTAGCGTATTCTCTTAATCTATTCATCGTACCTTTCGAACCTACTCACCATACTCAGTTTTCAGACACTTTACTTGATTTATTTATAATTGATTCTCCTCAAAATTTACTTTCCTTTTCTCAAAATCCAATATCCTTTCTCTCATGTCATGATCTTATCCAAATCTCCTACAATATTTCCACACCTAAGATCCTCAATAAAATCTTAGTTCCTTAACTCCAGAAAATATAAACCCTCTACTAGACTCGTTATCCCTTTCCATTGAACCAATCTATTCCTCCCACTCTATAGATGAAATGGTGGAATGCCTTTCATCTAATCTACTAACATGTCTTAATCATCTAGCTCCACTCAAAACCTCTATCTTTCGACGTTTACCTGCTCCTTGGATTAATCAAGAAATTAGAGATCTGATGAAAAGAAGAGATGCAGCTAGAAGACGCTTCAGGCGTTCCAGATTTCCTGATGATTACTCCACGTTCAAATCCCTTCGAAACCTCACCCAGTCTACCATGCGACGTGCCAAGGCGCAGTATTTTCGTAACATCCTATCCGAAGCTCCAGATTCAAAATCTAACTGGAGAATTCTAAGGAAGTTTTCGGTTACGAGTTACGCATCCAGTACATATTATCCTGTGACTCCTGACTAACTTAATTCCTTTTTTGTAGATTCCTCTTCCAATGAGCCTCCAATCAATACTTTATCCTATTCCATTCCTCAATTTCCATTTAATCCAAATAACTTTTACTTTCTTTATATTCTTCCTGATGACATAATAGCCTCTGTTTTTAAATCCCGGACAAATGATTTCGGTGCCGATCAAATCCCAGTAAAAATTATCAAACTCACTCTTCCTGTCATCCTTCCTGCTCTCATACATATTTATAACTTCTCCTTACAAACCTCTTCCTTTCCCACAGCATGGAAAAAGGTCCTAGTTCGTCCATTGAATAAAGTTCCTTCACCTACCACAGCATCCCATTTTAGGCCTTTTGTGAGATTTTTGAGGCGACTCGTAAGATTCAAGAGGACATTTATAGCATTAACCAATGGGCCGTGGAGAATAAGTTACGACTAAACCCCCAAAAAACTAAGGTAATGCTAATTGGATCTAAACCCTCCCTTAATTCCCTTTCCTGTTATCCACTTCTATATCACAATAACGTTCCTATTCAGTTCACAAACTCTGTTAAAAACCTCGGAGTAGTACTCGATCAACATTTGTATTGGAATAACCATATTTCCCACATTAGCCGAAAAACCATCTCCATCCTCAAACAGCTCCTAAGATTCCGTGAATCATTCCCTTGTAAAACCCGTCGATTGTTAGTATCTTCCCTCATCCTTCCCCACCTCGATTATGGATGCTTAGTATACGGAGGACTGTCTGGCGAGCTTGAAATGAAGCTGAAAAGATTAATGAACTCCTTCATAAGATTCATTTTTGGGATCCCCAGGCGTTCTCACATCACTTGCTGGTATTCAGAGTTGAGGTGGCTTTATCCAAGTTTTCGGCGACAATACTTCCTTGGTTCCTTTCTATTCCAATCCTTAAAGTCCAAAAAACCTCCGTACATTTACGACATGCTTGCCCTTCGTTCTTCCATTCATCTTTTGAACACTAGATCCCAGCCTATAGATTTGTATATCCCTTCTCATCGAACTGCTTCCTTTGAAAAATCCTTTATTAATCGTGCAGCTTTATTTTGGAATTCCATACCCATTTCGATCCGCAATGCTCCTTCTCTCACTTCCTTTAAACATAATTCATTCATCTACCTCCTCAATTATCAATCTTCCGAAATTATGTAATATATTAGTGTTAGAATATTTCTTTATTTTATATTTTATTTTAATTTTGTTATTTTTTTATCTTGTTTTTCTTATATAAACCCAAAGACTTTTATTTTTTCAAATCTAAAATTATACCCTATATATTTATATGTATATAATTTACATTCTATATAAGTTGCTGCCTGTTATGTACGCAGCCAGACCATGATACCTTTTGTCTTATTCTTAGAGGACAAGGTGTCCCAGAATAAATATTATTTTTCATTTCAAAGAGGAACTGGAGAGTATTTTTGCGGAATTTAGTCACCCCACAAGAAGCTGCCACGTGTATGTCGGGAATAGGGTACTAGCGGACAAAAAAAAAGAGACTTTTTAGGCAAGAAAAAATCGGAGTAGGCTATCCCCTGACTCGGTGTTTGCGTCAGGTAGAGACTATCACAGACCCAGCGGCACAAGAAAATATCGTATCCGAACACCATACAGGTAAGACAAACCACAGGGGAATTGAGGAGACTTTGCGCGCGATAAAATCTCTATATTATTGGAAGGCTATGGGCCGTACGGTGAGTGATTGTATCGCTAACTGCGAAGTCTGTCAACAAGCGAAGTACGACCGCCAACCCTTGGTAGCAACACAAATTGCCACACCAACCGCGACGGAACCCTTGAGGACCATCCAAATCAACATCTATTCCAACGAAGGGCAATCATGGCTGACGGCGATAGATGCTTTTAGTAAACTCGCGATGGCCCATCCTATCGAAGCAAAGACGCCCGGAGCAATATGGGAAGGCGTTTTGCAGTGGTGCGGAACGTACGAAATACCCGACGAAGTCATTTCCGATTGCGGACGAGAATTCGACAACGCCTTGATCCGCGACGAGAGTAAAATTCTGGGCTTTACTTACTCTACTAAACACTCCTCATCACATCAAGGGAAGAGGTGCCGTGGAACGCCTGCATAACACGTTGGGGGAACATCTTCGGTTACTCAAGATAGGACGGAACCTTACCACATACGACGCTATGCCGCGAGTGATAATCGCATATAACAATGCGATTCACGCTGCAACTGGGCTATCTCCCGTGGAAATAGTTTTTGGGCAGAGACGAAGGGACAGAGGGGACCTCATCACGGCCAACAATAATAGATTAAGGTAGGATTTATTCAACGAGAGATCACGACGGCAACAGACGTGGTCAAAGATTCGGGAGAAACTAATTCGGGAAAAACAAGCTCGGGTAAACAAGGCAAACCTCCGGTCTCGAGTTTATAAGGAAGAACCGCAATCGCTATGAACCATCGTCTATAAGCGATTAAGAACAGCAAGAAATAAAACGGCCGCGCGGTATGAGGGTCCTTATAGAGTCACCACAATTCGGGAACATAACCTCTTTACTATTAGGGATGTAAATTATCCATTCCGTTCACGCACGGTTCATCTTGAAGAACTCCGGGTACCCCACAGAGTGTCAGAACTTGAGCCGGGTGGCAGCGCTCAGACTGATACATAGTACCAATCAAGCAATTAATTTTGTTTTACTTACAGGTGTCAATATTAAGTATGTTAGTTATATCACATGTATATGTAAATCTCTTTTCATTTTATATATAATATTAGCATTAGGTAAAATAACTATATGTATTTCTGTTCTTTGTTATTGGCATTAGGTTAAGAAGTGTAAGGTGTTTTAGTTATAGAACATGCGAAGTGATCATTTAAAGTTATAAGTATATCAAATTTCGTATTTAATTATTAAAGCTTTATGTGATCCTAATCTAATAATCACCCTCACCGCTAATCCTTCATCAATTCTATCCTCTCTTAACCTGTACCATGAGTAATATACTCACTGCTTGCCATGTTAATGCTCAATCTATCCCAGCCCACTATGATGAATTCCTATTCCACTTCCAGCAGAACTTTTACCATGTAATAGCAGTTTCCGAAACATGGCTAAAAACTTTTTTCCTTCCTCTTCTGTTTCAATACCTCACTACAACCTCCTCCGTCATGATCGAGTCAACAGAGTTGGCGGTGGTGTCGCCCTTTACACCCATGAAACACTCCGATCTCGTATCCTCCATTCCTCAATCAATTCTCCTTACATAGAATACTTTTTTAGTGAAATTACCATTAACACCCGAACTATCCTTTACGCAGTAATATACCGACCCCCACATGTACCCTTTGATCCCAGCTTTGAATCCTTCCTCTTCTCAATAATTCCTTGTTATAATCACATTATTATCGCCGGAGATTTCAATTCCAATTTTTTAACAGACAACCCCGATAAACGCCTCCTGAGTAACCTCTTTCAATCCCGTGGTCTCTTCATTGTTCCTTACTCTGCTACCCATCACCTTTCCCAATCGGATACTTGGCTTGATTTACATGTAATTGACTCTCTCACAAATTTGGTATCCCACTCCCAACATCCCATACCCTCTCTTTCTGCACATGATTTAATATCGATTTCTTATGACTTTCCTGTTCCTTCCTTCTCTCTTCGAATTATTACGTACCGTAATATTGACTCTTTAACTTTCCCAATGGTTCAAGCCGACCTAGAATCCATAGATTGGAACCTCTTTTACTCCATACCATCCTTAGATTCTAAGATCGAATTCCTGACTTCCAACCTTTTATTCATTCTAAATAATCATGCTCCTCAAAAAAAAGTGAGAATGCACCGTCCTCCAGCACCTTGGATAGCTCAAGATATCAAAGAAATGATGAGAACCAGAGAGGCAGCCAGAAGAAAATATATCCGGACAAAACACCCTGAAGATTTAATCAACTTAAGATGTAATTTGTTTTTCATGTGATATTTTAAAACATATATTATTAATTTTATTACTTTATGTTGTAATTAAAATTTCTTTTCAATTCCTTAATTTAATTTTAATTGTATTTCCTTGCCTTTATTATATTTCTAAATTATACATACGGCAGCTAGGCCGCCAATAATTGTACATTATAATTATTCTTAATGGGCAATGGCCCCAGAATAAAATGTATGTTTCATTTCATTTCATTTAGAGATTTGCTCGTTTTTGCTTAGTTTTAGAGAAAATCGCAAAAAAAGAAACAAAACAAAAATGTTACAGGTAGCGATTATCACCTTTCAAAGTTCGTCAGGCTAGGCAGTGAGATATGTAAACACTTAATGTTATCCTTTACATTCTTTTATTTGTTTACATTTTAGCTTCCTTCTAGGATTATAATTCCTAAATCAGTCTTCAGTCAGTTACTCAGATATTTTTGTGTGAATAGCATCAGCCACAATGCAGCATACATATTCTAAAGTTGAAATACCCTGATATGATTTTTGTGTATGGTTTATGTAACGGTAATACTTTAGAAGCGGTGCGGGAGTATGCGCGCCGATTTCCAAATAGAAGAGTGCCTAATCAACGAGTCTTTTCTTAACTTTTAATAGACTACGAGAGACTGGGCCATTCTTAATACGTTATGAAGGCGACCAATTCCAGGCAGCAATAAGAGCAGATTATCGGAGAAGAAATTGTGTCCAACGCCACTTCTATAACAATCCTGAGGCATCCGAAGAGCATCTGCTGCATTAGCAATATCGCGGCAAGCAATATGGCGAACTTTGAAAGGTGATAATCGCTACCCATACCATCTTCAAAAAGTTCAAAATTTATTACCTCAAGATTATGTCAAGAGATTGAATTTTAGTAACTGGTTTCTTGACAAAATTCGCGATGATAATTTATTTCTATTAAAAATTATATTGACCGATGAAGCTACCTTTATAAGAGGAGGAATTGTCAATCAAAGAAATCATCATCTATTGGCTCTTGAAAATCCCAGAGCTATTAGAGAGAATAGGTTTCAGCATGAATTTGCTATTAACGTTTGGCTTGGAATTTGGAACGGATTACTGGTGGGACCATATTATTTACCTGGAAGATTGAATGGTATCACATTTACACATTTTTTGGAGAACGACTTTTCTAGTTATTTAGATGGCATTCCCTTACAGCAGCGGATTGAGATGTGATTCCAACTCGATGGATGTCCAGCTCATTATAGCAGAGTTGCTCGATCTTGGCTGGATATAAATTATCCACAACGATGGATTGGACGTAGAGGGGTAGTACCTTGGCCTCCCAGATCACCTGATATGATTGGTGCAAGAGGAAAACATATTGAGCAATATTTACATTAAAAAGAACATAGCATAAATATAAATGTAAATAAATAAATATTTACTTATTTAAAAAACGAAAACTTGTTTTGTTTCTTTTTTTGCGATTTTCTCTAAAACTAAGCAAAAACGAGCAAATCTCTAAAGGACTTTTTGTCTTAGTTTTTCGGTCCTCTATAAGTTCCTGAAGTTTTGCCATTTAAATTCGGGACATCCTGTATATACAGGGTGTTCAATATTAGATGGCCACCCCCTTTTTTTTCACAGTTTTTGAAATTTTGAAACGAAACTCTCAGAGTCTTAACTGTGTCAAATAAAGTTTCTTTTCAGGTTATAGTCTGCTCTCCTACCTTCTCCAATTCTTCTCCAGTGACCCAACTTTGGAATTCCTAATGGGATGTGGTATTTTTCATGACGGATTTCGATAGAAAATCAAATTTTGAATCGATTTTACACCGATAAATATTTTTATCCGGGGCACTGTTTTGCCGAAAATCGCGAAAAATCATTTTAAGAAAATAAGGAGTCTAAAACTGGTATTGCAAAAATAAAATAGCTTTGAACAAAAATATGAAATTAAGTCCTTCCCGCGACTGGTACAACAAGCGGTGAGAAAAGGTCGACTTGGAAGGTTTCCCCCGAGAGGCTCAAATCGTTGACAAGCCCGTGATGAAACTAATATCATTTATGTACTGGCTACGGTGGAAGCATATCCTGATCGGAGCATTCAAGACATAAACAGGGATACCCACTTTATGACAGAGCCTCAGTCTCTCAGCATCTTGGGGAGTTAGAACCTGATGAAGCGAAATATTGTGAAGTTTTAGTATGGCCCACACCGTTCCAATGATTAAGTGGGTATCCCTGGCTATGTCTCGAATGATCCGATGAGGATACGCTTCCACCGTAGCCAGTACATTAATGATATTAGTTTCATCACGGGCTTCTCGACGATTTGAGCCTCTCAGGGGAAACCTTCCAAGTTTACGTATTCTCACCGCTCGTTGAACCAGTCGCAGGAAGGTCTTAATTTCATATTTTTTTTTCAAAGTTTATTTTATTTTTGCAATACCAGTTTTAGCTGTATTAAGAGCCAAAACCTCCTTTTATTGAAAAAAAGTTTTTTGTTTTTTTTTCAATAAACAATCATTTTTCTTTCAATGCCAGTTTTAGACTGCTTATTTTCTTAAAATGATTTTTCGCGATTTGTGGAGAAACGGTGCCCCAGATAAAAAAATTCACCGGTATAAAATCGATTCAAAATTTGATTTTCTATCGAAATCTGTCGTAAAAAAATACCACATCCCATTGGGAATTCCAAAGTTAGGGTTGCCGGAGAAGATTGGAGAGCAGACTATAACCTGAAAAGAAACTTTAGGTCTTCTTCAGGGCTATAATGAAAAACATACTAGATGTGACAAAAATAACAGACCCACTGAACCACACTTGTGAGGAGACGAACGATGACTCAGAGATATACATGGTGTTCCTCTTTGACTGCATCCCTGATCATCTTCTTCTCCATTCATCATAACAGTCAACTATACTTTTATCAATATACATATATATATATATATATATATATATATATATATATATATATATATATATATATATATATATATATATATATATATATATTAGGCCATTAGGCGTCCTTTCTCAAATAGATCAATCAAATACCTATAAAAAAAAAAAGTAGGCTCTCTACTAGTTTTTCCTCACCTGATTTTTCTGTCTCTTTCCTGCGTTAGACGCCCGTAGTTAAGACTTTTTGCTGCATGTTCAAGGCTTTTTTGCCTTCCACGTTTTTGTTCAAGACATTTGACTTCCAGTTTTTTCATTCAAGCATTTTTCCCCCCTCTTTATGGTATTTCATGTCAAACCACATTTTTTGTGCCTTTTACTTGCAAATAGGTGTAAAATCAGCGGAAGATCTCTCAACCGATTGGTTCAACATCTCGAAAGACGCCTCAAGCTTTCTCTGGTCAGACAAACGCATTTGAAAGCCCAGAGGAGTTTTACCGGCACAACTTTAAGATCTTCAACTTGGTAAGTCAACTTTATTTTGTTGTAAGGAAAATAAAAAATATATTTTTCACTTTTAAATATAACCACTAGATTTAATAAAATTTTGCAGTTTTATTGAAAATATTTAATAAATAACAGATAAAATGCTAAAGAAGTTATTAAGAAAAGTTTGCGACATTTGAGTCTAGTTTCGGGTTAAAAAAAAAACAAAAAAAACTTCTAAGCGAAAAAAAATGTTCATCTTTAATTTTTTTCTTGAATAAAATCAACATAATCTATTAATAATAATAAAAAAATAATAATAAATATGTCTATTACATGAATTAATAGAAATTAAAAAAATTAAATAAAGAAAGCAAAATGAAAATTTATCAACGTCATCATCATCATATTCATCATGATGTTCGTCTGATTCCGGTCTTCATATCCTCTTCAAATAACGATGTTTTTTAAAATTATTGGCAGTATTATTTTAATTAGATATAGAAGATAAAACAGGGTTTGAAGAATAAATAATTAAATCAGTTATATTACTAAGAAGGGAACATTTTCTCCAGTTATGTTGTCTGTCTGTACCTTCGCCTGTACCTTCGTAAGGTCCTTGTTACAGGACTCGAGGACTTCTTCTATGAGCAACCCAATCGGAAGAATAGCGGACTCGACAACTATCCCATGTATCAGAATGCGATCGATACTGAAAGACATCTAATACCAAAAATAAACACTAACAAACAATTTTGCAATTTATTTGTATATACTTGGACCTTATCGGTGTCAATATTGTATCCACTGGACATTGTATTTATTGTTACACCAAACCGTCTTATTAGGTTAAATTTTGTATAGCCTATAACGATTCATTCTACTTTAGTATCTTCCTCGCCTTAACGAATAGAGTGGATTCTTTTACTCCGTCATTTTTATTAATTAAAAGTTTCCTTTTGGAAGAGCCTCGTTTTTTAAAATAAAAATACATAACTTTAAAAATTGCAAATAGTAGCAGCTAATTCTTGTAAATATAGTTCTTTGGTTCTGTTAGAATTAGTCTGTATAAACATCAAAGCGAATCCAGGCGATTCTTACCGGAAGTGCATTAATTAAATACAAAGGGAAGAATTAAAAAATCATTATGTACATTTATATTTTTTAAAGCTAATTATTCCTGTTACTTTCGCTTGAAGATGTCATTCTCAATTAGAAAAAAGATACTTAAAACGATTATTAAACAATTCCAGCAAAACTTTATCAATCTAGTCGAATTTTTATTAAATTTGGCCGTTAGGTCATGGGTGCTACAAACAACTGAAATATCAACATTAAAAATAGTTTTTTATTCTTACCTATAAACAAAGAATTTTCAAGTGTGAATTCTAGATTTCATTCCATTAAACACTTATGTTTACATTCCTAACCATTTCGGGCTCAAAATAGTACCTTCGATTTTTGACTTTTGCTCTCCTAGAATCGCTGTTTTACCCACTGTGCAACGGTCAGGTTCAGGCCGGTAACAGTGACACATCGCACAGTGGGACGAAACTATGTTTTTTCTGGACATCGCATTTTGAGCCTCTAAAAATTATTGCATCGACTTCAAATTTCGTATGGGTATGTTTTCAAAGGTGCAGAATTCGAATCTAAAGTCATTTTTTCCCCAACATTTCAGAACTTTGCTCTGTTAACCAACAGTGTGTCTAAAAAAAAATCTAATTTTCGTTTTTTCCTATTTTAATTCAAGGTATATTATTTTCTATGATTTTTGATGTGCTCTATCGTATTTAAAAATCTGCAAATCAATCAGTTTACCGTTACGTGAGTTATGCCTTTTTTCATCGATCGGATTTTCTAAAAAAATAAACAATTTGCGGTTTGTCAGAAACCTGATAGGTAATAATTATTTTAAATATTGTCACCAACCGAAAACGGAAATATTTAGTTATTTAATAGAAGTAATCAATCATAGCCCACAGGCTCCTACATTGTGGTTATCGAAATTTTATGGTTGGATCCAATCATTCAAATTCGTCGTGTCAGTGTCATATTCGTCGATATCAATTTTAAGCATTTTTATTGGTGAATACCTATGTATAACATTTGTGAAGTCCATTTGTTGAAGCTATTTGGACCACTTTTTTGTACAAGCTGAATTATCAAAGTAAAACCAAATATTCCCCAAGGTCGCAAGAGGTCGTAGACCATTTCGATCTTGAGTTACTTTTTATAATCGATATTTTAAATTAAAATGGGTTTCGACTTAAAGAAGTTGAAACATTTTTCAAAAATCAATTTTTTGATGAAATTTTCAAATTTAAATACATTTATTTTTTGAAATTATTATTTTTACAGGAAAACGTTTTATTGTCAATTCTTTTATCATGCTAAAAACTGTGAACAGCAAAAAATTTGCATCGGATGTGTTAACAATTTCTAATGAAATATAACAAAACGAGAAATTTACGAGAACCTTTCAAACAAACATAGTATACCGATGTTGATGTCCTGTTTGTACGTGATAAAATTATGTTTAACGCACTGTTATTTATCGACAATGACAACAGCAAACATTTGATTCAAACTACAACTATAAATTTTTGTTTTAAACCAATGTTCAACAAATTACGTAGGCTCGTCCCACTGTGGGTTGAGAACGGAGGCCCTGAAGGTTCTGTATAAAGGCGCAATTTTGCCTATTATTACTTAAGGCATGGAAATATGACATCCAGGAATTCAGATCAAGTACAACAAGGCTAAGCTGGAAAGGATCCAGAGGCTAATGTCACTCAAAATTATCAAAAGTTTTCGGACACTTTTAGACGAAGCCGCTTTTTTTTTATTGGCCAAAATGATCCCCATTAGTATCCCAGCTGATAAATATGTAGGTAAAATAACCCAATAGGGTTACTGCTGAAATGAAAACACTAAAAAGATATAAACAGACTAAACAAAAGGGGTAAAACAAGGATTATAATGTAAGGTAAAGGAGTTCTGCAAATCCTATAAATACGTAAAAAAAAATCTTTAATTCCAAATATTCTCTAAGGTCGCAGACTATTTCGATCTTAAGTTACTTTTCAGTATTGATATTTTGAATTAAAATGGGTTTCGACTTAAACAAGTTTAAACATTTTTCTAAAATCAATTTTTTTTTTTGTGGAAATTTAAAAATTTAAATAAATTTATTATTTTTATTTTTTGTAATTATTATTTTCACAGAAAAATATTTTATAGCCAATTGTGATATCATGCTTAAAGCTGTAAACAACAAAAAAAATACATCGGACGTGTACGCAAAATCTAATGCAATTTAACAAAACGGTAAATTTGTGAGAACCTTAAACAAACCTAGTTTATCGATCTTTTTTACTGTTAGTGCGTAATAAAATTATGTTTATCGTTTATCTTTTTTACTGTTGTTTATCGACAATGACCATAGCAAACATTTTATAACTGATTCAAGCCATAAATATAAATTTTTGTTTTCAACCAATGTCCAACAATTTACGTTGGCTCGTCCCACTGTGCATCGGTCCCACGTTGGCATCTTATAACATTTGTTATTTTTCATCTGTTTGTGCCCAAAATTGACACTATATTAAGAGTGATTACATGAACTGATTTCTAGAATTTCAAGCAAATCGCTCGAAGATCTGCGCCAATGATTGAAAGTTTAAGAAGCGGCATTTCAGCAAAACGGAGTTCTTTATCAGAAGATAGGTACGGACTTGCAGCCATAGAGAATTGAATACCATAGAGGAGACAAGGTGGCGGTGGAGGAAGGGTGGGGGTATGCTCCAAGCCAAAAGAAGGTATAGCGCCCACGAGGGGCTACTAGCCTCTCCACCTTCCTTTTGCAAGTTAAGCCTAAAATAGTTTTCTTCTTTATTTTATGTAGTGTTTTGCTCATTAAGTATAAATTGAGGCATTAAAATAAATTGAGGTATCATTTTTACAACATATAACACTAAAATTTGCAAAAATGATAGGGAAAAATAATAACATAATAGGGAAAATATAAATAACATAATAGGGAAAATATAAATATAATAAACATAATAGAGAAAATATAAATAAAATAATAGGGAAAATATAAATATAATAAACAATAATTCACTGTTATTTTACAAATTTTCGTGTTTTACCAATAATATTAAGTTTTTAAAAGCATATTGGCTTGATACCTCAATTATATGTTGTAAAAATGTGTTTTCTGTAGTATTTTTTTTAAAAGCCTTAGTTCTAAATAATAAAATAATGTGATATTAACTATTATTTAATGCCTTTTATTGCTCCCTTTAAAGCCTAAACCCTTAATTTATGTGATGAATTCAATGGTAAGTTAATTAATAAAAATAAAAAAAAATTAATGAGAAAAACACCAAATGAAGAAGAAAAGTTTTTTTGGCTAAATTTGCAAAGGGAAGGTGAAGATGCTAGGAGCCCCCTCCTAGGCGCTATACCATCCCTTGGCTTGGAGCATACCCCAACCCTTCCTCCACCGCCACCTTGTCTCCTCTATGGTATTCAATTCTCTATGGCTGCAGCCCCCCACCGCACCTCAAGCTGCCTTGTTAAGGTCAGTGTCAACTTATCGATCATATCAGTTTCCATAACTCACGTCTTCTATCAAAGGATTCTTTATTCTATTGTTTTTAATTGCATTATAATATTAAACATTTAATATTGCTCTTATTAGCTTGTGTTGAGTTAGAGTGATAAAAAAAAAAATAAATAAATAAAAAAAAAAAAGAAGATAGGAAAAGAAAAATAGATAAATAAATAAACGTTTAATATGGCGACTAGTGAATTCTTTCTTGAAAGTGCTCTAAAAACTTTAGTGGAAATAGCAGATTGGAGACCACTGAGAACTGATCTAAAAGAAAATCTGTTTGTTGCCATAGACCAAATTCTTGAGTATGTACATAATTCAGCACATATATAACAAAATAATCCAAATTTAAAAGCACCTGGTGGGTCTAACCTTAAACCTTCCTAGTACAAATTACTTCTACTCCTCACAATAGAAGAAATAAAAAAAAAATTTAATTACTTATTAAAAACAATCAGTCTAAAAACCCAGAGGAAATAAAAAAATAGTTTAAATCAGCAATCAATCAAACCACTTGAATTAAAAATAGGTATAGACAGGTTAGCTGTGAGAAAAGAAACTGTGTTGGTAGAAACCAATATAGAATCAGAAAAAAACGTAATAATTGAAAAACTGAGGCAGGAAAAAAAACTAGTGGCCCGGGAAACTCAGAGAAAACCAAGAATTATTCTTAAGGATATCGATGAAGACATCTCTCTAGATAACATGGTAGACCATTTGGTGCACCAAAATCAAGATCTGGAGATTGAGAGGGAGAGCATAAGACCCGCCATTATCCTTAAAAACAGAAGGAAGAGTCAACTCGATGCAGTAATCGAAACGGACTCTTCAACCAGGCTTAAACTGATTTATAGCAAGATCAGTTTAGGTTATAAAAAGCAATGGGCTGAGGACTACTTTCGAGTAATGCGATGTGGCAATTGCTGCATATTCCACCAAACGAAGGACAAATGTAAGGGTGTTACTACCAGCCCCAAATGCTCCGGTAACCATCTTCTGAAAGACTGCAGAGAAGAAGCTACGCTCAAGTGTCCAAACTGCACCAGTTCAACAAGCACAGAAGAAACGAACGTTTGAAGGTAAACACTGACCATTGTGCACTTCACACACGCTGCCCAACATACCCTAAGGAAATAAGCAAACTGGTTCAAGACACTGACTTATAAATTTTAAGTAAAATATAATTAAAAACTCATCATTCAAAGACATGTACACAATATCTAAATCATGTTATTATAAACAAAGATATTTATATCGTTTTATTACAACAGCCATACTCTAGATATTGTAAACTAACAGGTTATTCCTATAGGATAAAGAAATTTCAATCATATAACTCAAAACCAAGAACTGCCATATTGATAACAACAATAGTGTTGACGCTATCTTACCCAATTCACTGACCCGGGCATATGTACTATTGAAATTTTGAAGAGCAATTATAAGTTTATAACAATTAGTGCTTACTTCGACGACAAAAAAAGACGTAACTTCTGACTTAACCAAATTAAAACAAATTATAGATAAATACGTCGATCACCAAATTATAAATATATATAAGTCAAGGTCCGAAGCAGCCTAGTATTAGGCTTAATCCTAGTTCCAGACACAACAAACAATGGACATGTATAAATACAGCAGCCTCAGAGCAATATAGTCAGTTGATTTCCAACAGTCTATGAGTGTGTTACTTTGCCCTTTTTATTCTTTTTTTTTTAGTTTCTTTTTGAGACTGAACTTAAGTGGTGCCGAAACCCGGGAAAACGAGGAGCGGGCGAGTTAGAAATTTTTTCTTTCTCAAGTGTTCGCTATGTCGGAACACGGACAATAAGTCGGAAAACGGACTTATTGAAAACTTTCTAAAATATCATAATATCAAAACACATTTCATAACACCCATCATTCAGACTCCAACGGACTTATAAACAGAGCACACTCCACACTAATCGAATTAATGAACATTATTAAAAGTAATAAAGATTATTCCCCCTACAAATTATTAAGATTAGGCTTGATTGCGTATAATAATTCAATAGTATCTAATTTAAAAATGACCCCAAACGAAATAACATTCGGTATTCAACCAGAGACACCAGCCCAAGATTTAATTTTAGAACAAAAAGTAAAAGAGTATCATGATGACAAACGAGTAATTATAAAAACAATAAAAGAATTAATCGAAAAGGAAAAGGAAAATCGCACTAACAAACTAAATTCAAATCGCGAGAATATTACTATACCACAAGGAGAAATTCTCATTAAGGATAAACAATTCGGTAAATCTAAACCCAAATTCAAACGCGGAAACGTTTCACAAAAAACTAAATTAGCAACAATTAATAAAAAATCTTTTAAAATACATCCCAACCTTATTAAAAGACCTAGAAAATACGCAACTACTCCTCCTATCATCACTGTTTCAGACGATTCTGGCACTTCCCGTAATCAGACTGCTGGCGCTTGTTTACTTCCTTCACTCACTATCAATGAACAAAGCGCTGACTATAGCGGACCTGACTCAGGGACCCGGAATAATTCCTATCAGACTACCTAATGCTTATATCCTAGACAAATACTACACATTCATCCACATAATTAACACAGAATTAATAGACACCGAATTAGAAGACATACATAACATCATAAACTCTTCACATAAAAACAATAACACTAACCATTATGATTCCCTTTATAAATATTACACATTCCTAAGAAATAAACTGGGCCATTTGATACTTAACAAACAAACTCGCATCAAAAGAGGACTTATTAATGGACTTGGTACAGCTATATCATGGCTAACTGGTAACATGGACGCAACAGACAAAGAATACTATGATAAAGTCATCCAATCATTAGAGAGAAATTCTATAGAACTTACTGACAATACAAAGAACCAACTGGCCATCAATCAAAAAAGTAATTAAAGAATTTAACCGCGACATTAAAATCATTCAAATTAATAACCAAAAAATTAAACAAGCCCTTACCAATTCAAAACTTAACCAAATTGAAATAAATCACAATTATAATATCATATTTCTAAATTTAGTATTAATTAGTAACAAACTTAACGATATTGAACTATCTCTTGAATTCTGTAGACTTCAAACTATTCACTCTAGCATTTTATCTTTTAAAGACTTAAGAACCTTACAATACATTTATAACGTAACTTTTATTTCTAAAGACATAGAAATCCTTTGGCAAATTAGCAAAGTACACTGTTCATTAAAGGGCAATAATATATATTATTTTGTAAAAATTCCCTTACGTACCCCACCATTGGAAACCTCGTTTCTCCTCTCATACCCGGTCGAAAAAAATAATAAAGTGATCACCATCTACGAGCATCCGCCATTAATTTTGAAAAAGAAAAGAGAATTACTCACTGCTTCATGCGACGAATACAAAGACTTACTCTTTTGCAGAAATACGACAAGTGTAAATAATAAGTGTATCTAACAGATTATAAACAATACTAATCTTTTTGACTGTGCAACTATATCCACTAATAGTGAACCTTTCATTAAATATATATCTTTTATTAACCAATATTTAGTATTTAAGCATAATAAAATAGAGATAATTAAAAATAAGAATAAAGAAGAAATATTTGTAACCAATAGCAGCTTAATTAACCTTAGTAATAATGAATCAATTTTAGATATGCACATAATTCCTGTATTTAAAGAAACTAAGGCACTTATGAAATGGCAGAAGCTGACTCCAGCAGAATCAAGACTCTATATAAACATCCCCTCCAGACTCCGTTTACACTTCGTGTCTTGTCCTCATTGAGTTAATGTCTATTTTATTAATTATTTGTTTAATTGTTTATAATCAGTGTTTATATTTTGTTTTTATTCAAATAAATTCTTTTTAAAAAGCAATTCAGCTTTTCGTATTATATAACTTGGATTCAAGAGGAAACGCCCACGTTGGAGGCCCCATTAGCCGATCTCCAGATTGATACCTTTACGTGGAGAGGATACCGGTGGGTCACGATGTTCGACGTGTTCAGTAAGTTAGCCCTAGCACACCTGGTCCAAGACAAATCGGCGGAAGCGGTATTAGGGGCGCTGAGGATATGGTTCACGTTCTACGGTATACCGGATCGAATTACGTCAGACGGGGGTCTCGAATTCGATAACGCGGCGGTCAGGTCGGAGGCCAAAGAGTTAGAGATCCGATGGCATATAAATACCCCAGGGCATCCCAAGGGCAGAGGGGGTATTGAGAGGCTGCACGGGACCCTACGGATGTACCAACTCGAGAAGGGGTTAGAGCCGGATGTCGCGATGGGGAAGGCGATTGTTGCCTACAACAATTCAATTCACGCGGCTACGGGATTCTCACCCCTAGAGATCATATTCGGGCTCCGGGAGAGACGGAGGGACGTTCGGGATACCGCATCGGATCAAGGAACCATAAACTTCGTTAGAAACCGTTGCGCGGGACTAAAAAAGGTTAGGGAAAAGGCGCGAGAGCGCATCATGAGGGAAAAGTCGCGAAGAGTCGAGAGAGAGAATTTGAGGGTGCGTGACGTCACCGGGAAGATAATCGGAATGATCGTATACCGAAAAAAGAATTCCAACCGCGGCAAAGAGGTTTGTCGGTACGAAGGGCCATTCCGAGTGATAGCGATAAGAGAGCATAATGTGGTGACGCTGGAGAGCGTCAAGGAACCAAAAAAGCGGAGAAATGTTCACAATGAACAATTGAAGCTCCCGATAGAGGAGCAAGTAATTCTGTGACTGTTCCGTTGTGAGCAACGGAGAAGGAAATTTTTATTTAAATTTTGTTTTAGAAAATTAGAAAACTGTATTTTGAGAAATTTTTTTTTTTGTTGTTACTTTTGTAAAGATTAAAAGGAAAAATGTTTTTGTTAATTTGTATATAGATTTCAGTTAAAGCAATGTGTAAATTAGTGTGTGAATAAGAGAATTAACTAGTTTTGTACATAGAGAAGTTTTAGTTTTATTTTGTGTGTGTGTGTGTGTGTGTGTGTGTGTGTGAGATTTTATTTTATGAAGAAGACTTTAATTTGATTGTATATTAGCTGTAAGTTAGTTTTAAGAATAGTGTAAATATGAGTTTAAGAATAGCGTATTTAAGTGTAGATAAAGTTTGACTTTTGGACTATTAATGCTAGTTAAGGATTTTAGAAGTAAAGTTTTATTTTTGTATGTTATCAAGAGACTTTGTACCATATAGAATTAAGATGCTGTTGTGAATTAGATGATAAGACTTTGGACTGGGTAGGATTAAGGTATTTATGTATCTGCTTCGGCCTTTGACCATGAGGGAATTAGTCGCTGGACTCCTTAATACCTTATTGGTATTAAGTGCCCAAAGTTAAAGTTAATGAAAGATGATCATCAACTGGAGGGGGGAAGTCAAGGTCCGAAGCAGCCTAGTATTAGGCTTAATCCTAGTTCCAGACACAACAAACAATGGACATGTATAAATACAGTAGCCTCAGAGCAATAAAGTCAGTTGATTTCCAACAGTCTATGAGTGTGTTACTTTGCCCTTTTTATTCTTTTTTTTTCTTTTTGAGACTGAACTTATGTTTTTTATATATATATATATATATATATATATATATATATATATATATATATATATATATATATACACACACCACGCTTGAGAAGTGGAGATTTGGGTTCGAATCCCAACCGGGCAAATCTTTTCTTTTCAAAAATAAAAAATATATTTAAAAAATATATATATATATATATATATATATATATATATATATATATAAAATGTTTAAACTTTTTTTTTATTACTTCATTTACAATAATATAATAAAAACACAAACTATTCTTAAAAAATCAATAAAACAATATTATCTTCAAGAGAGGATCTTGAAAAAATAATGCCGGTAAGTAGCCGGTTTATGAGTCCAGTGGATGTGTGAAGTGGAACTTATAATCTGAGTGGAATTGCATTTTTATTTTGCCGGATTATAACCGGCTAATGAGTGCAAAGGTTAATGAAACACAAAAATCTATAATTTTTCAAACCAAAAGTAACTTTAAATTATTAAAAAAAAAAAAATAAAAATAAAAATAAAAGGTGCCTATATTTGCACCTTTTTTCTCTATATATAAATGTATAAATAGTTAAATATATACCTTTACTGTTATGAGATAAAGAAAGGTTTTCCCATATCATATTTACTGCTACCTGATAGTATTTAACATCTGAATATGGATGCAATCCCAGAATTTTTGATATACCAGACGTAGGAAGATTATGTATTTCACCTGAAATGAAACATTGTGATCACATAACAATTTAATTATAATTTTTTAAAAAAGATCTAGCCGGGATAAGTTATTTCTCAGGGTTTTTATTAATTTATTTTATTTTATTTATTTATTTTTGTTTTACGAAGATTCCTGAAAACTGAGAACACTGAGAGGTGTGCACATACAGGATTGAAAGCGGATTTTTTAATTGTTAATTGATATTTACACTTTTATATAATATATAAATCAAGTAAATGTTTGGAAAATTATTACAATGACATACCAATAACTTGTAAATAACTACTCATTCCTAGCACATCAACAAAAGTTCTACATTAAAACCTGTTCTTTTAAGACACAAGGAGAGTTATTTAGAATCAAGTGAAAAACAAGTTGAGAGACTAGTGGATTCAAATGGATATGGAGCTTGCCATGGAAGGATAGGTATCTGGTTTGGGTCAATTCTGCAACGTATGGGTTAGAGATAATTATGTTTACGTTTATTTGTGACATAAGGAGCATTAAGGTTTTTACGAAGGTTTTTGGATATTAACGATAGGATACGAGAAGAATTAGAAGCCCCAAAAGCTCAACTCCATATGTCCAAATATGTCTAATTAACATCATGTTAATGAGTCTTATGTAATTTATTGGAAGCTTTGGATATTTTTCTAGCTATTGTAGGAGTATTCTATAACGACAAGCAGTTTCTTGTCAATTTAGTCTTATAGGTGGATTCCAAGTTATACGTTCCAACAAAGCCCTAGGAATATACTAAAAAATGAGGAATACAAGTTTTTCTTCTTTATGCTCAGAATTTCAGCATCTCTAGTATATAATATAATATAATTCCTATATATACGTGAAGATTGTTCCAACGTGATTTTATTATTTCTGATTACAAAGGAATTAAATTACACGTCCTTTCAAACTAGTTATTATAACATGAAGCACTTTAAACAAGATAACATTAAACTAACCAAACTTTTAGCACTCTGTTTATCACATTTGTTTTAATTAAAAGTCTCAAAGCACATTGAAGGTTGCAACAGTGTTGTTTTCACATGGTAGCAAACTTACACCTCCACCGCTAAAAAAGATTCACTCGGAGAAAAGGGAAGCAGCTCGCTGGAATGAAAGAAATTTGAAGTCTTCTTCTTCTTTCCGCTCGCTACTTCATAAAATGTTGGTGAAATCTGTCGGCTGATTGAAAAAGGTCCAACTCGTACGGGGTCCAGTTTGTTGCAATTTAATTTGTTTCCCTTTTCGATGTACACTAAATCGCCAATCTTGAAATCGTGCTGTCTTCTATTCTATGTTTGTTTATTTGAAAACTCATTAAAGAATTTTGAAAAGCTATTTTTCGTTGGATTGTCTTCGATAAGAAGAGATATAGCTTGTTTCTTCCCCAGGAGTAAGTAAGATGGTGCAAATTTCGTTAAGCTATGCATTGTATCATTATACTCATTGACACATTCCTTTGCGAGAATCGGCCAGGCTTTATTTGTCTCGCTGTTTATTTTGCACCTTGAACGATTCACTAGCGTCTGATTTAACCTTTCGTTAAGTCCATTTGATTTAGAATGATCAATGCAGGTAAAAACAATCTGAATTCCTTTTTTACCCAAATAATTTTGAAAATGTGTTGAATTTATTATTGGCATAATGGTCTGCTAATAGGATCGAAATATTTTTATTTCTACTGGACGGATTAGATTTATAAAGTCGTGAGCGCTTTGACCCTTACTAGTCGAGATCCATGCGTACCTGGTAAAATGATCCACCAAAATGTGCATATATCTCTCTGGTGATCGATTCCTTGAAAACCCTCCAACAGTATCTAATATTAATATATTAATATTAATATATATTATATATATTAATATTATAATAATAATATTAATATTATTTGGAACGGCTCAGTGGCAGGACCCAATTATGAGAGAAGGCTGATTGCTCGACTACGTCGGACTTTATTATTAACACAAATGTGCCAACTTTTACATAAATTATGAATTTCATTATCAATACCCTTGAAATAATAATGCGGCCGAATTGTGGCGATCATCTGTGCTGGGCCAATGTGACCATAATGCTCATGAACCAGCTGAATGATTTTCATTCCTAATTTTGGAGATACAAATATTCTAAGTTTGCCCTTTAATCTTTTAAGGATCATTCCTTGCTTATAGTCAGTCTGTTTTCTATTTTCAACTCCGAAAGGTGTTCAGCTTGGTTTTTTAATATCTGAGGTAGATCGATTAAGTTCACGACCCTGATTGCATCTTCGTTATTGAAATATTCTAAAACCGGATTTCTTGACAATAAGTCGGCTAGAATATTTTCTTTGCCTTTTTTATAAATAATGTTAAAATTAAATTGTGATAAATAAAGAATTAGATCGCCCAGTATTTCATCTGATCTGGCCTTAGTCTTTAAGTTTTCTAATGGCTTATGATCGCTACATACTGTAAAGTGGCGTCCTATTAAATAATACTGCCAAAATTTGATTGCGTCTTTGATCGCTTTGCATTCCAAATGAATGATATCTAAACGTTTTTCCATTTCCGATAGTTTTCTTAAATAATATGCTACAGGTA
Organism: Euschistus heros; assembly: GCA_003667255.2. Taxonomy (NCBI): domain Eukaryota; kingdom Metazoa; phylum Arthropoda; class Insecta; order Hemiptera; family Pentatomidae; genus Euschistus; species Euschistus heros. Next base: position 1,300,664 of record RCWM02000312.1, read on the forward strand.
AATTGACAATATTGGAGCCGTACATAAACAATCTTTTATCATATTAAAAGCTTTTTCGCAATCATCGGACCATTCAAACTTCACATCTTTTCTTAATAATCGATGCAATGGTTCCAGTTTTTGAGAACTATTTTCTATATATCTCAAGTAAAAGTTGATTGACCCTAAAACACTTCGTACTACAGTCTTATCTGATGGTCTTTGTAGGTTTTCAATTGGGACTAAATTACCTTGGGCTGGTGAGACCCTGTTCTTTGAAATTGTATGGCCTGGATATTTGACAGATTTAGCTGCAGACAAACACTTGACTAATTTTAGTTTGAATCCTTCAGCAACAGTCATCTGCAAAAATTCTTCGATATGTTGCAGATGATCTTCTAGCTACATCATAACTAACAACAACCAAAAACACTAGGAGGGTTGTAGGGGGTGTAGCCATCCAATACAGTACAATATCCAAACATCCTCCCCTTTAAGTCTAATACGAATATTTCATTTTCAAACAACATGATCAATAATATAGTAGGGGAAGGTGCTGTACCTAAAGCACAGTTGTACCAATGGACATTTGTAATTAAGAGAGAGTGGGAGGAGGGAAATTTAAATTGTTAGATTGGTAGTGTTGCAAGCATCTCCCTGCAGTTGCACGTGAGTTTTCCAAATTGTCAGATCAATACTTTAGTAGAAATTATTATTTTTAAGTTTTTTTCTTCCAAATCCTGACCAATCCAATCAGTGATTTTAATTTTCCTAAGAACTAAACTTAGAAATTTTCTAGGCAGTAATATTTCATTGGGTTGTCCAATAAATATATCATAACTTCACATTTTTTCATATCAGTTATCACTTACAGGTTTTGTCAAACAGAGCTTTTCCACAGCATGGTGCTCAGTTGTACCTGTGGACACAATTGCCAACTGAACCTATGGACAGATAGTTAAAGTGTCCACAGGTACAGGAGATGTTTCTCTTTGTTTATTAATTGATTATTTCAATTATAAATATTGCGGAAATGTTTGTAGGCATTCCGCGTGATATAAAATGCCTGAATCTGGATACCTACTATTCGTTTAACTTTTTTTTTTAAGAGGAGAGAAAACTCGCCACTCACTATTTATAACAAACTATTCAACAAGTGAAAACAGTGATTTCACAAATGTGATCTTGGCTGATCCATCAAGCGAAGATTGTAATTTTTTGGATGAATTGATGAATGATTATGAACAAGGTAAAGAAATTGAAGATAAAGAAATATATGTTGGTAGCTATGTTTTGTGTTGTAAAGCATTTTATAGCTTTGATCAAAGGAAAAGTAGACTCGTTCACATTGAACAAAATTTCATCGAATGATAGAACCCCAAAATTTATTCTTCCGGACATCGCTACTTATTATGAAATTGAAATAAGAGATATCAAAAGAAAATTAACACTGCCATATTTTATAACTGGCACTGGGAGATTATGTAAACAATTACATTTTCCTACATCTTCTTATGGATACGACCATTAAGGATACGATTTTTTCCATTAAAAAAAGTCTGTGACACTCGTTAATAATAATTATATTTACGATCTAATATCGTAATACAGAGTACGTAATATAATATCTAATACAGAGGAGAAAAGTCAAGAGGAACTTCTTGAAACGCGGTATCAGCTGGCAGGAGAATGACTCCCACCGGATATATCTGAGCGAGGAGATACCCCGACCAACAGGCATCTGTATTGGCTAGCCCGTCAGAAGAGATCAGTCGGCAAATTATAAAATATGTGCGGTTTTCGGGGGGGCGTGTGCGGTGCCGTAAAGAAGACGGCCATCCAGTAATCTTCATAGACCAGGCTCAGGTTTTCGCCTGACCTTCTGAAATTCTTTTCCTATCTGCGCTTCCTTGGTCTACACACTTTGCTAATGAAACCAGTGTATTTTCTATTTTTTGTTGTTTTTCTATTATTTATCCTTAACAGAATAGTTTTCAGTTTTTAATTAATTGGTATCACTATGATATTACTTTTAACCAGCTAACCCTCACTTGTTTTATTATTTTTTTCAATTGTTTTTTATTTTATTTATTTTATTTTTTTTCTTCTACCTCACTTCTTTACCAGCTCTTCATCCGTTCGTTCTCTACTATTCTTATATATTTACCAGTTACTACTTCTACTTTTACTTTGCATTATTGTAAATGTTTCTACTTTTATATATACTTTGTACATATCATTTCACTTCTGTTCTTATCATCGATATGTATTTTTTCTTCTTGGCGTCTACTACTGTATCTCATTTTCAGCGTCATCCTTTTACTTACTGTCCTTTGTTTCCCTAACTTCTTCCCAATATACTAATATCCTAACCGCCTGTCACATAAACTCACAATCCCTACTAGCCCACTACGATGAATTCCTAGAATTCTTAACCCAAAACTTTTACCACATCATTGCAGTCTCTGAAACCTGGCTCAAACCTTATATCCCTTCTTCCTCAATTTCCCTCCCTATCCACTCCATCATCCGTCACGACCGGGTCAACCGGACCGGAGGCGGAGTAGCACTATATGTTCATGATAGTCTGAAGTCACGTGTCCTGCATCTTTCTCCTCCCTCAAATCTCCCAAACATTGAGTATCGTTTTGTTGAAATATCCTTTAATTCCCATTCTCTCCTGTATGTAGTGGCCTATCGTTCTTTCACCAACCTCATGTTCCCTTTGACCAATAATTCGAATCTAACCTTTACTATTATGTTCCTCTCTATTCCAATATATATCACTCCCTCTGATCTAATTACCTCCATTATGAAGTCTCAATCCAACTCATCTGGTTTAGACGGCATTCCTGTTAAATTATTGAAATTATGCCTTCCCGAAATCCTACCGGTTCTCCTCTTCATATATAATTTTTCCCTCCAAAAGGCCGTAATTCATCCTATCAACAAGAACCCAAACCCTATATCCCCAAAGGACTACCGCCCTATATCCATACTTTCTAACCTTTCTAAGCCCCTAGAAAGATTGTTGCAATCCCAAATTTCCAATTTCCTAGAAGATTCCAAGTTACTCAATCCCTTCTAGTCTGGTTTCCGTTCCGGCTTCTCAACACAATCCGCCCTCATCAAAATTATCACTGACAAGCAGCGATGGATAAAAAAGAACTGACCATCCTGATCCTCCTTGATTTCTCTAAGCATTCGATTCCTTAGACCATAATATCCTTTTTTCCAAATTGAAATCACTTAACTTTTCCTACAGCGCTCTCCTTTGGTTTCAATCTTTCCTTTCCCACCGCACCCAAGCAGCCGCCACCCCTTTCCTCACTCTACAATCAGGAGTAGCTCAAGGTTCGAGCATTTCCCCTCTATTGTTTAATTCCTACATCAATGATCTTGACCATTCAATTCACCATTGTTCCCACCATCTTTAAGCCGATGACTTCCAAATTTACTTCTCCTCCATCTAAAATGTTAGCTGCGTTTTCCAAAATTCAGGAAGACCTAGATGAAATCTGTGCCGGGGCAAATCTGAACAAATTAACGTTAAACGCAGCTAAAACTCAAGCAATTGTCATAGGATCACATTCCATTTATCATTCAAATGCCAACTTTCCCACATTACTCCTTAATGGTCATCCAATAACTTTCCATTCCTCTGTTAAAAATTTAGGCTTAACCATTGATCAAACCCTCTCCTGGAAATCCCATATTGCACAAATCTCCCGAAGGTCAATCGGTATCCTAAAACTATTTCACCGCTCCCGTCACCTCCTTCCCCTACCCACACGCAGACTCCTAGTATCCTCTCTTATCTTCCCCCAATTTGACTACGGTTGCGTGATATATGGCGGGCTCTCGACGGTCCTTGAGGACTGATTAAAACGCATCATGAATTGCTTCATTAGGTTTGTCTTCGGAACCTCGAGACGTTCCCATGTTTCGCATCTCTACACTGAGTTAAATTGGCTTTTCCCCTCCTTCCGCAGAAAATACTTCCAAGGCTCCTACCTATTCCAAGTTATCAACACCCGTCACCCTCCCTTTATTTACAGTAACCTGAAATTCAAGTCCGCTATCAAATCATTGCATAGAAGATCTCGTCTTTCCGATCTCTATACTCCATCCCAAAGAAGTACTGCATTCCAACGTTCCTTCCTTGTTCGATCCTCTACTCTTTGGAATGTTATTTAATGTTATTCTTAAGGGACTTTGTCCCAGAATAAAGTTTTCTTTGTAAGTTGTAATGTGATTAGTTATACGTCCAATACGAAGTGAAATTGTAGCCCGAGCTGCAGTGAAATTTAATCCGCTGATAGTCATCAATACATCCTTTTGTTCTATTAATTTCAACTTTACCAAATCAGCAATTCGTTGAGAAATTATTGTAACGTTGGAACCACTATCATACATTGCTTTTGTTTTACTTTTTTCACATACGATTTCGTTTAGCTTTATCAACGGATCTAATTTCGCCCGGTTCTTCAGTTTAAATGTTTGTTACCTAAGTCTGTTTGTAATATCTGTATCTTGTCAATCCCAGAAGACCCTTCAGTCATGTTTGATTTTAGTTTTTCTGAAACCTTATTTCTATTGCGGCACTCCGCTACGAGATGGTATCGATACGGAAAACCAATAGCTGCACAAATTGAACATGCTTTCTTTTGACCTTCGTTCTTTGAGTGAAATTCGAGATTTGAGGGATTTTCCTCTTTCTTTCTAGAAAACGAGTTCTCAAGTTTTCGGAGTTCCGCATATAAGTCTTCCATCTTGTTAATTTTTTCTCTATCCAGTTCTTCTTGGGCTTTTTTGGCAATCCAAAAACTATGAGGTTGATACGTGATAATTCAGTACCCTTAGGTTCTACTTCTAGGCATAACTTTTCCTTTATAAGCGCGAAATCGATTAAAGATCCACCCAAATATTTGTAGTTAAAAGCTTTCCTAACAATGTACCAGCCTTAATCAACAAAAACGTTCAAGAATGACTCCTTCCAAGTATTCCAATGACCATTTACACCTATTTTTTTTTCAGATTTATTTCAAACCGATCTTTTGCTGGGCCCATGACAAAAAAGCGCAAAGACTGAATTTTTCCACAATCGGAATTTACCTGGAAGCGGCTACACTTTTCTTCAAATTTAGCTAACCATTCATTAGAATCTGATTGATTTTTTTCAAATTTCTCTGAAACAAATTTTTTTTCGATTTCTTTTAATTTAATTCTTTCTCGTTTAAAATTTGAATATATTGGTTTTCTAATAGTCTAATCCGACTTTCTAACTCCATTTGTTCAGCTTCAACAACTCTGGATATTGATATTGGGTCTCATTCTTCTAATGGCAATTCTCGAAAACAAACATTATCAACTTTATCGAAATATTCTTTTTTTTATATCTTCATCGATTTTCACCACAACTATTCTATAACCTTTTTGGTCCTTAATTGCCGACATTGCATTTTTTATTGGTTTTTTATTTGATAGAGAAATGTGGTTACTTAACTCTTTAAATTCTTCTGGCACTAAATACCAAGTATTTTTATCGATGGATATGCATTGGATCACAAATTCTTTCTCAGCTTTCTTAACAACTTAAAACATAAATTATATCCATTTCTTACTAGTTGAAATCTTGTAATTTAAATTATAAGATTGTTTCAACGTGATTTTATTCTTTTTGATTACAAAGGAATTAAATCACACGTCCTTTTAAACTAGTAATTACAAATGAAACACTTTAAACAAGATAACATTAAACTAACCAAACTTTTAGCACTATGTTTATCACATATGTTTTAATTAAAAGTTTCACACACATATATTATTATCTCGCTATATAGGCCAACTAAGGATCAGACGTGTATCATTTCATGGATTTTTCCTTTTTTCTCATTTCCACCAATATCCTTTTTATCTTCTCTCCTATCTATCTCCTTAATTCACTAGTCCATCTCTTACCTTCCCTCCTCTTCCTTGCCACACAAGAATGCTTCTCACCATTTTCCGAAATATTTCCCTATCTTGGTAGATCTCCTCTTCGATACCAATTCTCTCCACTTCCTCCACAAAATTCCAACTGGAACCTTCGCAGTCCCTGTTCAGGCACCAGTTATGATGACTGATCCAGGGGAAGCTTTTTTAAAAAATGAATTTATTAAAAGAATACAAAACTGACTGACAAGGGGAGGACACACTCAGTCTCTCAAGGATATTGTTGGCAATTTTTTTTGAGGTTGCTGGTCAAAAAATCTTAGACACGTAATTTGCCTTTCCGACCAATGGGCCCTAGAAGCCGAGAAAAAAATAAAATAGCATTAAACTAATTTATTTTATATCTCGATTTTAAAAAACGATATTGAAATGATTCTTGCACTAAGATGTTTAGTTTCGATTGCGGATTTAAGGAAAAATACAGCCACTCCATAGATTTTGGTTTATGTTAATTAAATTCTAGAAAAATTATTAGATTTTCAAGCAAACTACCTCTATAGATTTTTTCACACAAAAATTGACTTCAGATTCTAATTCAGCATTCTAAAAAACATTGAAAAACGATTACTCAACAAAATCAAAAAATATAATTTTTTTCACGCTCTAACAGGAAAAAGGAATTTTTTTAAACCGATTATTAGTTACATACCTTTAAATCGCCATTACTTTGTCACACAATTCACTGGTTGGTATCACTGGAAAGAGTAGAGCCTCAGCTTTCTTTTAATGTATATACATGTAAAATTCGATGAACATAAACCTATAAAAAAAATTGGAAAATCCGAAAAACATTTTGATTTTTAGCTTGAGTTTGAAACCAGATAGAATGATGAAACCAAAGTCATTTCAAGCATATTACCACCGTATATTTCGTGTAAAAAAATAAAGTTGATAAGTTTAACTGTCTAAACGTAATTCATGTTTTTGTCAGTTTAAACAAAAGTTGCCTACAATTTTGGTCAGGCAAATTTTGAAGCTTACGAATTTTTATTTTTCTATTTGGATGAAGTTTTGTATTTAAGGGTTCTTTGGAATGCTGAATTCGAATCTGAAATGAAAATGAAATGAAATGAAAAATACATTTTATTCTGGGGCCATTGCCCCTTAAGAATAATTATAATGTACAATTATTGGCGGCCTAGCTGCCGTATCTATAATTTAGAAATATGATAAAGGCAAGGAAATACAATTAAAATTAAATTAAGGAATTGAAAAAAATTTAAATTACAACATAAAGTAATAAAATTAATAATACATGTTTTAAAATATCACATGGAAAACAAATTACATCTTAAGGTTAGAAATTTAAAATTAGCTACAAAAACAAATTAGGAAAAAGCAAAAAAATATTCAATGAAAAAATACAGTAGACAAAGCTAAGAAATATAAATTATACGGAAAAATGATGTATCTTGTCTGATAATCTGATGTCGGTTCTTTGGGAAAAAATATATTGAATGCATTTGACTTGAAACATTTTACCTTTTAACACTGTAAAATGTGATAGAAAATTTGTTTAGCCCTAGAATTCCATTTCAACACCCTAAAAACTTAGGAAACGTATGTATATGTATATGTATATGTATATGTATGTGTATATATATATATACTATTTAGGAGAAACAATTTATTACTTTAATAATAAATATTAAAGTAATTATAATTATTTATTATTTATTGTGATAATAATTTATTACAAATTAATATATAAATGATATACAGACAGAACCACATGTTAGATTTGATTGTTAGATATTTACAATTTTTTTTATATTCTTCAAACCCAGACCACATTCTAATCGGTTTTGTAATCCTTGTTGACTGGGTTGTTCTGATAACTGAAGCTTATTACCTTACAATTTCATTATCATTATATTCAACAAAATCATTTCAGCAATGGAAGTGAGGCAGTTATTGCTATAATTTTTTTATGTCAAATATCACAATCATATTTTAACATGTTCAACTGTAAAATAAAACAAAAATTGTAAATACCTAACCATCAAATCTAATATGTGTTTCTGTCTGTATATCAAGTAAATATTAATTTGTAATAAATTATTATTACAGTAAATAATAAATAATTATAATTACTTTAATATTTATTATTAAAGTAATAAATTATTTCTCCTAAATAGTATATATATATATATATATATATATATATATATATATATATATATATATATATATATATATGTAAGATTGTTTCAACGTGATTTTATTATTTCTGATTACAAAGGAATTAAATTACACGTTCTTTCACACTAGTAATTATAACATGAAACACTTTAAACAAGACAACATTAAACTAACCAAACTTTTAGCACTCAGTTTATCACATATGTTTTAATTAAAACTATCACACACATTGAAGGTTGCAACAGTGTTGTTACCACATGGTAGCAAACTTATATAAAATATATATATATATATATATATATATATATATATATATATATATATATATATATATATATATATTTGTTTTGTGCTGAAATGGAATTCTAGGGCTAAACAAATTTTCTATCACATTTCATAGTGTAAAAGGTAAAATGTTTCAAGTGAAGTGCATTCCATATATTTTTTCCCAAAGAACCGACATCGGATTCGAATTCATCATTCCAAAAAACCCTTAAATACGAAATTTCATCCAAATAAAAAAATAAAAATTCGTAAGCTTCAAAATTTGCCTGACCAAAATGGTAGGCAACTTTTGTTTAAATTGACAAAAACATGAATTACGTTTAGACGGTTAAACTTATCAACTTTTATTTTTTTACACGAAATATAGGGTGGTAATATGCTTGAAATGAATTTGGTTTCATCATCCTATCTGGTTTCAAACTCAAGCTAAAAATCAAAATATTTTTAGAATTTTCCAATTATTTTAATAGGTTTATGTTCATCGAATTTTATATTTATATACATCAAGCTGAGGCTCTCCTCTTTCCAGTGATACCAACCAGTGAATTGTGTGACAAAGTACTTAGAATTAGAATCTGACGTCAATTTTTGTGTAAAAAAAATCTATAGAGGTAGTTTGCTTGAAAATCTAATCATTTTTTTAGAATTTAATTAACCTTAACCAAAATCTATGGTGTGGATGTATTTTTCCTTAAATCCGCAATCAAATCTAAACATCTTGGTGCAAGAATTATGTCGATATCGTTTTTTTAAAATCGAGATATAAAATAAATTAGTTTAATGCTATTTTATTTTATTTTTTCTCGGCTTCTAGGGCCCATTGGTCGAAACGGCAAAATATGTGTCTAATATTTTTTGACCAGGAACCTCCAAAAAAATTGCCAACAAGATCCGTGAGAGACTGAGTGTGTCCTTCCTTTGTAAGTTTCTATTTACTTTCATGCGCTGCATTTATTGTTGTCACCTTTCTAGTCGGCCTTCTAGTTCAATAATATCAAGTCGACTTATTCTTGTTTAAATATTCTATTTTGTTAAGTACATTTTATAAAAAATTATTGCTGATGTGTTTCTCTAAACATCATTTCAATTATCCCTATAAACCTATGAAGAAACGAATGTCCATTGGTACAACTCTCTAATACGAGGGTGAATCAAATATAAACGGTAATTTTCAAAATTATATTTATTGAATGATATTATACAGAAACTATACCTTCAACATTTTTCAATGTAGTCTCCTGCATTATCTACACACTTCTGCCACCGATTTGGAAGCTTGAATATTCCCTGTTCATAAAAAGACTGAGGGCGAGTTTTTAACCATTCGCGCACGTGCTTTTCGACGTCTTCATTGTTTTCAAATCGTTTTCCTCCAAGTGATTCTTTCAGGAATGGTGGATTGGGTCCACCATTACACCCCCGAATCGAAAATGGCAAGTAAGGAGTGGCGAAGGAAGGATGAAGGCTGCCCAGTGAAAGCCAAAACTCGTCTCTCAGCCGGAAAAGTTCTTGCAACAATTTTTTTTGACTCAAGGGGAGTTCTACTCATTGATTTTCTTCACGATCAACGAACAGTGAATGCGGCTTACTACTGCCAGGTGCTACAGTCAGCAAAAACCAGTTACCGGAACAAAAGACGAGGTGTGCCCATTAGAGATGTCATCCTTCTCCATGACAACGCAAGGCCTCACACCGCATTGTTGACAAGGGATAAATTGGAAGAAATGGGCTGGGAAACTCTCGAACACCCTCCTTACAGTTCAGACCTGTCCCCTTGTGACTATTTTTTGTTTGCGCCCCTGAAAGAATCACTTGGAGGAAAACGATTCGAAAACAATGAAGACGTCGAAAAGCACGTGCGCGAATGGTTAAAAACTCGCCCTCAGTCTTTTTATGAACAGGGAATCTTCAAGCTTCCAAATCGGCGGCAGAAGTGTGTAGATAATGCAGGAGACTACATTGAAAAATGTTGAAGGTATAGTTTCTGTATAATATTATTCAATAAATATAATTTTGAAAATTACCGTTTATATTTGATTCACCCCCGTATGTTTTGACCAGGAACATCCAAAAAAATTGCCAAGATCCGTGAGAGACTGAGTGTGTCCTCCCCTTGTGAGTAAATAATCAATACATTAAATAGCAAATGACTGACAGACTAGGAGTGACACCATCTTGCTCCTGGCAGGGGTTCTTATAGGTGCTGACATCATGGGATTAGGGTTGTGCATAGTTAACCATGATACAACCTATGACACTCTTACATGGCATATATCCAGTTCTATATTCTATGAATATTCCAGTTCTATTATGTCCTAATTTCTTGATGAGAACTTCAATCATTACTTAAGTTTGGTGATTCATATTAATGTCATCATCTTTCATGTTTATAAATATAACTACATCATCAAATTCAAGAACTAACTCCTTTCCTATTTTTACTTTATCCTGGAATATTTTTAATCAGCCTTGTCATCTTGAATATTTCTCTGTTTCCAGTACAGATGGAACATAGTCTTTACTTCCCTTGTTATTTAATAATGTAATGTACAATACAAAAACACTTAAAAAACGCTTAGCCTGAGAATAAGAACTTATTTATTCCAAATATTGTATCATATGTTTGTAAGCACATTAACCAGTTGCAACCCATGCCTAAGACTTCTACTTTTATCAATTACGGGTCGAAATATCTCTAATAGTATTAACAATTTGGCATAAACGACTATAAACAATGGAACATTGGTAATATAAATTGTTTATACAACATATTGATAGAACATAAATAGTAATAGTAAATCCTCAAGAAAAATAATCATGCTAGTATCAATAGGTAAAGATCCAACAATTAAAATCATGTTATTATATACAACAATGGCCACTTTATGAATAAACAGAAAAGTATCAATAGTTAAATAATTGATAAAGGTAAGTTATGTATTACTAACCTATATAATCATAAATGTTTCCATCAGGAAGAATGTTGCAATGGATATATTTATCTTTGTAAAATGTGAATGGTTTAGATGAACTAAGCAAAAAATCACCAAAAGTTTCATCTAGATAACATGAAATAATTCTTCTGTCATATTGGTCTATCATATGTCCTCCATAAATAATCTGTGCAAAGGAAAAGTATAAAAATGTATTTACAACATACATATAGGGAGATAATATGCTTTAAAGAATATAATAAATTAAATTAATTATAATCACTTCTCCTATTAGACACTTCAGTGCTTTCCACGGGATATTTCTTACATCATGCTCCGTATTTCTTGTAAAATAGTCCTGAATAGTTTGAACAGCCATGTTGTAATCCGAATACCCAAACTCATACATTTTATTCCATCCTAGAGAAATATATTTCTTTCTTTCCTGTTACCATTTATAAATTCAATTTGAATTAATTTCTAATAAGCATAAGATAAAATATTAAATTAATAAGTATAAACTTCTAAAAAGTAATATTGAAAATGATCGTCTGTAAATGGTATATTTAGTATGTACTTGTTTGATATCAGATACCTATTTATGACAACGTAAACATTACTTCAACCTCTTACATATCCTTGCTTTCTGATCTGTGGTAATCAGGGTAGACAGTATTTTAGGTGACACGAGTTAAGAAAGTTAAAGAAAGATACACGTGTTTTATTATTGATCCGTCAATATCTCCTAATAATAATAATGTTAAAATAGAACCGATTAGGAAAGGAAACCTAATCAAAGATGTCCGGGTAAAATGCTAATGCTGGAAGAAGAGGTGCAAGAAAGGTGGCGAGAGCATTTCAAGAGCCTGCTGAACCCCAGAGGTGCGGGAATCTGCCAGGAAGACCATGCACAGCTACCATTGGATACAAATGAGAATGACTTAAAAGCCATTCCACCCGATATAGAAGACATTGATGGCATCTTCAGAAAACTGAAGAAGAATAAATCACCCGGTAACGATGGACTACCCGCCGAATTGTTTAAAGTAGGGCTTCAGGAAGTTGCCAGGGAACTGCAGGAACTGATGGCACAGATATGGGAAGAGGAAAGCATACCTAAGGAATGGAATGAGGGTATAGTAGTGCCCGTGTACAAGAAGAAGGGAGAATCGACAAAATGCAGTAACTATAGAGGGATTAGTTTGCTCAGCACTGCATATAAAATCTTCTCTATATCCCTTTACAACAGGCTCCTCCCAGATGTAGAACAGAAACTGGGAGAATATCAAGGTGGCTTCCAGCCCAACAGGTCCACCATTGATAAAACTTTCACCATTAGGCAAATTTGTGAGAAGATGAAGGAGTACCAGCAGACAACCTGGATGTTATTCATTGATTTTAGGGCAGCCTGTGATACAATAGTTAATATTAAGTTGGTAAAATGCACAATGGAGAGCACCATCTGCCAAGTAAAATGTTATAATTGTCGGAGGCTTTCGGAGTTGAAAGTGGTCTAAGGCAAGGGAATCCAATAGCTCCTCTCCTGTTCAACATTGCTGTTCAAGCAGTTATTAATAGAGAGGAATTAGAGCAGGAAGGAACAATATTTACGAGAATGACCCAAGTGCTGGCATATGCTGACGATGTTTTCATTACAGGTAGATCTACGCAGAGCATAAGGACAGCCTTTTAATCAATGGCTGCTGAAACAAAAAAGATTGGCCTACATGTAAACGAGGAGAAGACCAAGATCTTGTTCTGAACAAAAGGCTAGATCGGAGACAAAGTCACTGTGAAATAGGCCCCTACAGTTTTGAAATAGTGAGATGCTTCAAATACTTCGGATCTATTATTAATGATAACCTGGAAGAGGAAAAAGAGATTAGAAACAGAATTTCAGCTGGGAATAGAGCCTATTTCTCCATCACAAGGATAATCAGGAGCAAGCTTCTTAGCTATTCCACCAAGTTTATGCTGTACAAGACCTTTAAGACCGGTAGTCACATACGTTTGAGAGGAGTGTACCCTCAAAAAGAAAAAATATTAACCTACTTGATATTCTTGAGATTCTTGATCAGGGGCGATGAAGAAAAAATAGCGAATTGTTCTAGCTCTACAAAGACATTAGCATCTCCTCACTCATCAGGATCCTGAGGCTAAAATTGCTTGGCCACGTGATGAGGATGAGTAATAAAAGAGTGGCCAGTAGATTATACAAAAATGTCCCTGATGGCTAGCGTCCACGTGGTAGGCCAAAGAGTCAATGGAGGAATAGTGTAGGAGAGGATCTCTGGCGGCTAGGGATCTCTGTCATGGAAGCGAATAATTGAGGAAGATGGTTGGCTATTGTTTAGCAGACCAAGGGTATCATCAGTGCCTGTTGAGCCGATGAAGAAGAAGTATCGCCTTATCACTTGATACACGTCATTTCTATGGTCAAAAAGTATAAGCTTACATAGTTCAAAGAATTCTTGTAATAAAACATACGTTTTTTGTAATATAGTTCTTACTTTATATCTGTTTTTTTTTTTTTTTTTTTTTTTCACTGAATCTAAATATTTCATAGTAATTTTATTGATAGATTCATCTTGAGGAGGCTCAGTACCTAAGTCGGTAAGGCACTAGACTGTCAAGCTCCCAGGCTTCGGTTGAAGACAGGAAATCTGTTTTCTGTTATTTCGGCCGTGGCTCGATTTTTTAAAAAATTAATTAATTGATTAATTTTATTTTATTTATTTACATATTTTTTAATCTTGATATTATCAACATTCAAAGGCAATACATTAAAATTGAGCTAAGATAAAAATACTAAGCCCACATAAATGTCACTTTTTCGGCTAGAATGCTTTCTGTTAAACGATGTTTTGTTTACTTAGCATTGATCCTTCTATACCATCCATTATCTGTACCTCAAGTGATGTTTTGTTTGATATAACGAATGGTTCATTGTTTTCATTATGTACACATTCATATTAACTTTTTTTTTTTTTGTTTGTTTGTTTAATTTTTTTTTTAACCCTATAATTTATTGATAGTTAAAATTGATTTGAGAGGATAGAACATTTTAATAGATCAAAATAATTAAACATTTTATATTCTATTATATTCCAATAGAAGTGGAAAATAATCTATCAATCCTAATTTAATGGAGAAGAAGATGATGATGAGGGATGCAGTCAAAGAGGAACACCACGTCTAAGAAGAAATTCTTTAATACGTGACAATGTTTCGACCTGCCTTCTTCAGGGCTATAATGAACAAAATACCAGATGTGACAAAAATAGCAGATCGATAAACAGTTGACAAATGGAATACAAAAACCGCATAGTAAAGATCAGATACATAAATAACTAATAATACAAAGCAGCAAGGTAGGAATAAGGACAAGACAGGAATGATAATGGAAAATAAAATAAAATAAAAATTGATGGTAATGGATAAAAGGACAATAAAAAGGACAGAAAGAAATGAAATGTAAAATAAAAAAAAATAAAAATATGGAAATATGGGAAAGAACGAGGGAAAAAAAGTAGAAGGTGATAAAAGAAAAGAAACGGATAAAAAAAATATAAAGGTGAAGGAAAATTAAAGTTAAGATAAAAGGAAAAGGAAAAGAATATCAAAGAACACTTACCCACCGAACCACACTTGTGAGGAGACGAACGATGACTGATGTGAAACGGTAAGAACAGCTTGGTAGGTAAAAGGGAGAAAAGGCGCGGGACACACGTATGCAGAATAGGAAAATGAAACAATGAAAATGTAACAAAAATATAAAAGAAAAAAGAACAACAGAGAGACTATAAGATAACAAAATAACAAAAAAATACAAACAGAATAAAAAGAGATAAATACAATAATGCCAAACAGGGTACAGAACAAATATAAAAAGATACAGAAAAATAACATAATGAAGCAAATAGAAATGTCAATATTTACAATGTATGTATAATGTCAAAATTACAAAAAGAGACGGAAAGGACCGAAGGGAAGGTTATTGTTTTTTAATAAGGTTCAAAACTTGGGAATAAGTATGGGAAATGTACTCTTTGTCACTATTATGGTTGACGGGATTAGGCTCGAGATGGATATAAATAGATTCGGATAATAAACGTTTACTATGGTTAGGGACCGTGGCAAGAATAGAATTTTTTTCGAAAGATTTAAGGATATGGCATGTTCCGAGAGTTTGGTGGCAGAGGAATTTTCGGAAGAAATGGAGAGTTTGTGTTGGGAGATGCGGGTTTTTGGTTTGGCCAATATATGAGGACTGACAATTAGGGATAGCACAGGGTATATGGTAAATAACGTTGGATCTGAGTTGGATAGGGATGGGGTCTTTGAGGTTAGTATAGATGTTGTTGAGTTTGTTGTGGGATTTCAGTGCTAGGAGTAGGTTAGGGAAGGTAGAGCGGAAAGTTTTTTTAATGTTATCAGAAAGGAAGGGGATATAAGGGGGGACCTATATAGTAATAACGGGGATGGAGGTGCGGTGCAGTTTGAGGCGGAAAGGGTAGAGGTCGAAAGATCGAGGTAATTGGAAAGTAGTTTGTTTATGGTAAGTAGTGGGAAACTGTTAGCATGGAGGATTTGTTTAATGCGTAATGTATTGGTATCATGGTATTGGGGATCAGATAGGGAGAAGCACCGATGTATGAGGTTCTTGGCGACATTAATTTTTTGATGGTATGGGTGTCGGGAATGAAAGTTCAAAAGTCTACCAGAGTAGGTGGGTTTGGTATACCAATTGGTGAATATGGAGTGGTTAGGATTTCTGATAACTAGGAGATCTAGGAAAGGGAGGGAACTATTGACTTCCCGTTTGATAGTAAAGCAGAGACGAGGGTGATAAGAGTTGAACGCGGAAAGGATAGAGGGAATTTTATCAGGGTTGAAGACAAGGAATAGGTCATCAACATATTTTTTGATAAAGGCGATATCAGTAGGGAATAAGGGTAAAATGTTGGAAATGTCAGGAGCAAGAGGATTACCCATGGCAAGACCGGAGATTTGGTAATAAAACTCATTTTTATGGAATAAGTAGCCGGATTTGCAATATTTTTTTTTTTTTTTTTCTTTATTTCTTATATAATTAGCATTTACAATTCACAAAATTATATGCTGTACCAAGAAAATAGACCAGACTCAACTAAAAAATATAATACAAATAATCAACTTAAATATATGTGATGTAATCATAATTTATAATGAAAGAAAAATATACGAAAAAAAAAAAAAACTTTCAACAAATAAACAGAAAAATATAACATCCTAGTAATAACATAAACAAAAATTGTGACTATACATTCTAAATATATATATATATATATATATATATATATATATATATATATATATATATATATATATATATATATATATATATATATATATATATATATATATATATTCACACTTACATACTCATACATACCTACTTACACACATATTTACATACATATGCAATTCTTTATACATATACATACTACAAGCATATTTAAAATAACAATAATAATTTAGATTGATTTATTACAATAATAAATGCTTAGTTCTTTTATGTACATATCGCTTTGTACTATTTTTTGTGTAGTTCCCTATATTTTTTATAAGTGGGTTTTTATTGTTTTTACACTTAATAAAAAATTGTTTACATATTTTCTCAATGAACACTTTAATATAAGGTATACACAGTTCTTTGTGTAAAATCTCAATTTTTGTGTGGAATGCATAGTTTCCTGTGATTCTAAGGCATTTATTTTGGAATACTTGTAGTTTTTTATAATTTGTTTTAGACATAGAACTAAATATAGGGCTTGCGTATGTTAAAATAGATCTTAAGCAAGCTTTGTATAATAATAGTTTATTATCTGCGCTTAGCTTTGATTTCCTGTTAAAGTATGGGTATATAGTACACAGAGCCCTGTTTGCTTTATTGCACACATAATCAGTGAAGTAAACGTCAGTCCTTTTTCCATCTTGAGTCCTAAATATTTGATCTGTGTGGACCAAGGTACAGGCGTTCTGTTTACAGTCACTTGGGGAATATGGTTTGGCCGTCTCTTTGTAAATATTATTGCTTGTGTTTTTTTTTCCTGATTTATTTTTATTTTCCATTTATTGTAAAATCTCTCTATTTTTTTTAGTGCTGTAGTCAGTCTATTAGTGATTGTGTCTGGTCTATAACTTGAAGTATAAATAGCCGTATCATCGGCAAATAGAGATTTTTGAACTTTGAGTGAGTTAGGTATGTCATTTATGTAAATACTGTAAAGTGTTGGAGATAAAACCCCGCCCTGAGGGAGACCGGCGGAAAGTGTACGTTCTGTGGAGTAGTGGCCGTCTATAGATACGGTTTTATCGTGCGGTTTGCTAAATATGATTTTATAAGTGCTATTAAATAAGGTGGAAAATTGTAAAGCGTCAGTTTGAATATTAGCCCGTTATGCCAGATACTGTCAAAAGCTCTTTGCACGTCGAGTAATATATATTAAATCCCTCGGTGATGTGGTCGGTCAACCTGCCTAATTGGGCTATAGCAGAATGCTGATGTCTGAAACCGAATTGTTCGTTTATAAATATTTTGTTATTTTTAATAAACGAATTTAATCTTTGAAATATTATTTTTTCAGCTATTTTGCCCATAACGCACAATAAGCTTATAGGTCTGTAGTTTTCTACAAGTTTTTTATCTTTATTAGGTTTAGAAATCGCTTTAATTATAGCCATTTCCCATAGTTGTGGGTAATGTTTCAATTTTAGCATTGAATTTATCAATTGTACCAATCGTGTAATTCCTGCGGGTGGTAATTTTTTTAAATATATTGGGAATATTGCGTCGTGACCAGGTGTTTTTTTCGTATTAGTTTTTTTCAATATTTTGTAAATTTCGGAATAATTACAGAGTGCATTTTGGGGAGTATCTATATTTTCGTTTAATTTTCTTTTTACTTCTTTGTTTATTTTTGTGGTGTGATTTTTGGTTCCTAAATTATTATTTTGATTACTTATTTTTACTAAATGGTCAGCTATCAGATTGGCTTTACCAGAAGGAGAAAATTCGGTTCTATTTAAATAGGTAAGAGGTGGGTACTGGTATGTTCTGCCTTTCTTAAAAATTCTATGTATTGACCAGAGTTTATCGGTCGTTTTGACTTTACTAAGCTTATCGTTCCATTCTTTATTTTTCTGATTAAATATTAGTTTATTTATTATTTTAGATAAGTATATTTCGATTTTTTTGAATGTTGTGATTAGGTATTGTTGGTGTTTAGGTCTGAACATATTCTTTAGTTTGATCAAAAAATGAATATATGGATTTTTAGTATTACAATTTCTTTTAAAATTTAATCGGTTAAAGCTTTGCTGTGTAGATTCGACTATTGATGACTGTATACACTTTTGGAAATGTTCCACTGCTTTTTCAAAATCAGTTTTTGTTACTAAGTGAAGTTCGTTTTCAAGTTTTTTGTTTATTATTTCTTTATATTATTTCCAGTTTATTTCTGTATTGGATTGTTTATTATTATTGTAATAATAATATGTACCAGAGTTTGATCTGGTACGCTAGAGGGTTGTGATCGGAGGTTAGTTTCCGGCACTGAGTGAATTTTATTTATTGTTGTTATATTTTTGGTTAAAACTAAGTCTATAATACTTGGTTTCCTGGAGCTATCAGTGGGATAATAAGTTGGTTTATCCGGTGCATTTATTTTTATATTATGTTGAAGGCAATAGTCCAGTATTTTTGTGCCATCCCGATTATTATTAAAACAATTCCATGCGAAATGTTTTGAATTAAAATCCCCCATGGCAACTAATCTCCTATTCAATTTAAAAATACTGTTCAAGTCTCTTAATTTTAATTTCTTGTTTGGTGGTTTGTAACATGAAACTATTGTCATTGGATACCTATCATGTTCGATTTCTACTGCTATAGCCTCTAGGTTTTGTATATTAGAAATTTTAATACGGTGGTGTTTAATGGATTTGTGAATAATTAGGGCCACTCCTCCACCATGGCTATTTCTATCTGCTCTGTGTACTATATACCCCTCAATAATTAAGGAACTAGCATCACTTAAATGTGTTTCCGCAATACCCGCAATTTGTACGTTATTAGTTTTTAAAAACTCTTTAAAAAGTTGTTTTTTATTTGCAATGGACCTACAATTCCAAAACATTACATTAATTTTACAATTATTTGTCATATTTAGGCTAAAATTTCCATAACCCCTTCAATTAAAATACTAATTTTTTCAATGGGGTCATTACATATTTTTAATTTTCCAATTGTGGTTTTAACAGTCTTTATAATACGGGGTAGGTTAAATGTTTTAAATAAGTCTTTAAGATCTTTTAGAAAATTAAATTGACCGGTAACTGTATTGTCATTGTTTTCTGAAGTTGTAGAGAAGCCCTTTATTTCTTTAGTGGCTGATAGTGGTGGGTGTTCTTCAGTCTTATATTGGAATTTTGTATGGCTTTTTTGAGATTCGTTTATTTTCCAGACGCTTCTTTTCTTTTTTGCTTCTATTTGCTGGATTCTATAGGGGCACTCTGGGTGATTTGCCGCATGATTTTGTCTGCAGTTTATGCATGTCAAGTCGCCATCTTGTTTCATGCATTCCTTTGTTTCGTGCTCTTGTGCACATTTCAAACATTTAGGTTTTCTTTTGCAGTTTTTTGGCGATGTGGAAAAAAGATTGACACCTAAAGCACTGCGTCGCTTCTTTAGAATTTCTGTAACGCTCCCATCTGATGTGACATTTGCAAACATATTTAATTTTTTTGATTTTACTAATTTCTTCCATGTTTTGTAGTGTAACTACATAAATCGGTAATTTGATTTGGTTTCCTTTTCTGTTGTTTTTATAAACTGAGTTGCTTTAATAGCAGCAACATTTTGAATTTTTAAATCATCAATAATATCACCTACCTCTACAGAAGGAGGTAGACCCTTTAATACAAATGAAGGAGTTTTATCTTCATATAAAGTGTATGTGTGGTATTCTCCTTTGTTCTCTGTTATTAGATGTTTTAGAGTATTAAAATCTTCTTTAGTTGAAGTATAAATCAGCATTCTATTGCCTTTATTTTTTAAATGATATTGATTTTTTATATTCTTATTTAAATACTCTAGTGAGCTTTTATAATTTTTGAATTTGTTATACAGGACAATCGGTGGAATTTTTGTTTTTTTATTAGCTTGATCTAAGCATTCTTTTGGAATATCCTCTTCCTCGTCGCTCAAAATGCCATAAATATTTTTTGTAAGTATTGCGTTACCTTCTATTTTTTTGTTCGAGGTTAATCTTTTTCTTTTCGTACCTTTTGAGGTTTGTACCTCTTCCCATTGTTCTTCACTATTTGAAGCACAAAATTCCATCATTTTAAAGAAAAGTAGAACACAAAAGACAAAAGAAGAAAATAAAAATAAAAAAGTCAATATCAGACGCTGCCCGTATAGAGAGGACAGGGTCTAATCATGTTGTATTGAGCACGGTATTAACACTGTTGTTCACTGTTCACTGTACTAACACAGACTGATTTGCAACATAGTTCTAAGGATTTTAAGTAGGATTAACGGTTAAGAGGGGTATGGGGTTAGATGCATGACCAGTGATTGTTAATAATGAGGAGTATGGGTATTTTAGTAAATAGGTTTTCAACATTGAAGGAGGCCAGGATAAAGTTATCGGGAATGTTAAAGGATAGTAATATTTCCCGTAAGTGGAAGGAACTGCGGATATCATAAGGATTATCGTGGCTCAGGATTTGAAGAGAGAGGAGAAGGAATTTACTAAGTTTAAGAGACGGAGAATTTACATTAGAGGCAATAGGACGAAGGGGTGTATTGGATTTGTGGATTTTAGGAAGACCATAGAAACAGGGAGCTACGGAATTATAGGAAATAAGGTTTCTATAGGTTGGATAATTAATATGTTTAGATTCTAATAAGGTTTTAATATGATGGTTAAATTTGGTTATGAGGGAAGGGGTAGGGTCCCATTTGGTGGAGAGATATGTGGTAGGATCAGAGAGGAAGTGTTGCATCTATTCATGATAATCGGATCTGTCCATGATCACAGTCTTGTTACCTTTATCAGCTTTAGTAACAACAATGCTATCATTTGATTTAAGGAAGGATCGGGTGAATGATAAATCGTTAAAGAAAAGAGGAGAAAGGGTGGTTAGGGGGGTTTCCAGGAAAGGGTTTGATCGATTGTTAAACCTAGGTTTTTAACAGAGGAGAGGAAAGCTATAGGGTGACCATTTAGGAATAAAGTGGGGAAGTTGGTATTCGATCGAAGGAGGGAATGGGATCCAATTGCAATTGCTTGAGTTTTAGCTGCATTTAAAGTCAATTTATTCAGGAATGCCCAGGCACAGATTTCATCCAGGTCTTGCTGAATTTTGGAAAATGCAGTTGATAACTCTGCTAGAGGAAAGGAAAGATAAATTTGCGAATCATCGGCGTAGAGGTGGCAGGGACAATTACGAATGGAGTTAGAAAGATCATTTATATAGGTATTAAACAGGAGAGGAGAAATGCTAGATCCTTGTGCTACGCCTTATCGCAGAATGAGGAAAGAGAATGAACCTTGGTTGGGAATGGTAACTGATTTAGAATGGTGGGAAAGGAATGAATGACACCACATGAGAGCACTATTGAAGAAGTTTATGATTTCAGTTTGGAAAAGAGGATAGAAGTATGAGGATGGTTAATTATATTTTATCAATTGCAGCCTGAATGTCACTGATGATTTTTGTGAGAGCGGATTGAGTAGAGTGGCCGGGGCGGAAACCGGATTGGAGCGGGTCAAGTAAATTGGAATCTTCGAGGTAATTGGAGATTTGGGATTGTACTAATCTTTCTAGAGGCTTAGAAAGGTCAGAAAGTATAGAGATCGGTCGGTAATCTTTGGGGGTTGTAGGATTTGGGTTCTTGACTATAGGGTGAATTAGGGCCTTTTTCTAAGAGGTGGGAAATACAGAATTCTGGAGGGAAAAATTATATATGAAGAGGAGAACCGGTAGGATTTCAGGAAGGCATAATTTTATCAATTTGACAGGAATACCGTCTAATCCAGTTGAATTGGTGTGGGATTTCATTATGGAGGAAATGAGGTCTGTGGGAGAGATGTAAGGAAAATAAAAATAGTTATCATTGAATGCAGGAGGTATAAGAGGCAACTAAGAGGATGGAGATAGCATGGATGTAAAGGTAGAGAACTCATTAGGTGTAACAGGAAAGACTCCCAAGGGAGAGGAACTAGGTGTATTTTGAGCAAAAGAAAGCTTACGGAGGAGGTGCCATTTGGATTTGGGATCGGGGGTGGATGAGAAGACTTCGTGGAAGTAATTGGATTTCATTCGCTGGATGGTGGATTGAGTTAAATTGTGGAGAACCTTAAAAGCATGGTAATCGTCATCAAGCCTAATGCGTCTAAAAGGTCTTCGGGCAGTCTCACGTCTTCTTTGCAGGTCTTTTATTTCTAGGTTCATCCACGGAGCAGGGTGACGAAATGTACAGGTTTTGAGAGGAGCATGGATATTGAGAATGGAAAGGAGATTGGCAGTTAGTAATTCAACCATATTGTCAATAGAGGAACAGGAGTAGATAGGATTTCGAGGTCAGGTAAAATCTTGCCTCGCGTGAGGAATTCTATGTTGCGGAAAGTAATTGTTTTAGGGACGAACGATGGGATTGGGATATCGTAAGAAATTTGTATTAGGCTGTGAGAGGACAGCAACGTAACAGGTTGCTAACATGAGGAAAGGAGTTTTTTTTTGGGAGTCTATGACATGCAAGTCCAACCAGGTGTTGGACCCACGGGAGTGATGGGTGCAGTTAAATGGAACAATGAAGAGGTGGAGGGGAAAAAAGAGGTTTTCTAGATACATTTTGTCATAAGAGTCAGAAAGGAGATTGGTATTCAGGTCACCAAAAATGATTATATGGAATAGAGAGGAATATAATTGTAGAGATTTGATTCAAAGGATTGGTCAAAAGAAACATGAGGAGATGATAGGTCACTACATACAGGAGAGAATGGAAATTAAAGGATATTTCAACAAATAGAAACTCAGTGTTTGGGAGATTTGAGGGGGGGGGGGGGTGAATGTTAAAGGATACGGGAATTCAGGCTGTCATGAATATATAGCGCTACCCCACCGCCAATCCAGTTAATCCGGTCGTGACGGTTGAAAGAATAGTTATGGAGGGAAACTGGGTAACATGGGTTTTTTAACACTAACAAGAATTTGACTTGAATCCTAGGTAGGTGGGACATAGAATGTATCTCTTGGTTCTTTGATAAAATAAACCACCTCAAAATATCAGTTCAGCCAAGGACATCCCAGTTATTTCAAGAAATAAAAAGTTAGGTTTAGGATATCTACTGAACAAGCATCATTGAATTTTATTGAAAATTTAAGGTAAGTAGTAGAAGAAATCTTTTTTTTTTTTTAGTTAAAAAAAAAAAAAAATAAATAAATAAAAAAAATAAAAGATGTTGGGGAGTGGGGCTTTTCACTTTTGGAAAAAAACAGTTCCCAACCCCAATGAACGCTGGTAACAAAATTATCTAAGAAAAATGCCTAATTGATTACATAAAAATATATATATATATATATCCCAAACATTAATTCTACAGATTGGGAAAACCTGAAAGAATTTAATAACATTAAAAAAAAGAACAAAGAAAATTGAAGCCATTGAACACCAACCTAAAATGATTATATTTCTCAGAAATGAGTATATAAATACACATACAATCCGTACAAAAAAAAAAATTGTGGTGAGAAAAAATAAATGTAAAACCAGAAATAAAAAAAAAAAAAAAAAAAGGTTTCTTCTAATAATTAACACAAAAAAACTCATATAGTGATTAAAAAGAAAAAAAGTGTGAGAAAAAAATAAAATAAAACTCTTCCAGTGATTTACATAAATTTAAATATAAACAAAAATTGAAATGTCTTTTCTTTTTTTTTTTTTTATTGGTTCAAGTTACGTAAGAGCGTTAAAATACTTGAGGGTCCCTGGTGTAGATCTCCTTCATTCAGTGAGTCGCTTCTTCCATCTTTCATTCCATGGGCACGTGAGAAAAATATGAAACAGCCTGCCGGTGCATCTCAAAGATCTCAGTGAAAGATCGGTGCCTAACTACTTCTTCAAGGGAGTTTTGGGAACAGCCCAGACGGATTGTTGTGTCTCTTTATCTCCCAAGTAAATACGTAACTTGAACCCGTGTATTCGATAATAAGTAAACTTGAACCGTAAACATTTTATTTAAACTATTGAAAATGATTTATTACAAATTAAAACATTATTAATTTCTCACTATAGAAGATAATAATAATTACATCAAAAAAATAAGAATGTAAATTATCGGGTATTAACACTTTATCTTTTTTTTTTTTTTTTTGTCTAGATGGCGGTTTGATAACAAACTACTTATATTTACTTAAAATTAATTCAAAGTGTAGTTATTATTTTAATAATATTAAAATATTCTTACTAATATAATGCAGTGAAATAATGTTAAAGCATATAGCAATGGCTTGAATGCGGGGTAGTTAAATGACTTGAAGCATTCTTCACCAGTATAAGTGAATATATCCTCCATTTTGGTTTTAAAATCATCTGACATCTCAGTAAAAACTGCAAAAAAGAACAACAAGATATCAAAAAAAAAAAAAAAAAAAAAAAAATATTATAGATTATTATAACTATATTATAAATAAAATTCAGAAACAATTTTACCCTTATTTGTTTATCTTTATTCAAAGGATTAACATCGAATTATATTCATACCTCTATTTTTCATTTTTCTGGATATGTAGAAATATGAATTAATTGCTATGATAAAATTTAAGATACCTGTAACGGTATTGCAGTCTAATAGTATCTCTAGACTAGTCCACAGAAGTTCTTTGTACTCCTAAATAGATTTCTAACTATCTTTAGTAGTTTTGAAAATTGATACGATTATAATGGATTACACGATTTAGTTAAGGACTTCTTAATTTATAGCAAATATAAGAATTAAGTTATGTGTTGAAAAAAACTTAAAAAGCATTAATCCTGCTGCTCAGTATTTGCAGTGGAACATGAGAGGGGATATAATAAATTCAGAAAACTATGTTTCTGACCTGTAGGGGAAGGTGCTGTACCTAAAGCACAGTTGTACCAGTGGACATTTTTAATTAAGAGAGAGTGGGAGGAAGGAAATTGAAGTTGTTAGATTGGTAGTGCTGCAAGCATCTCCCTGCAGTTGCTCGTGTGTTTTCAAGATTGTCAGATCAACAGTTTAGTAGAAATTATTATTATTAGATTTTTTCTTCCAAATCCTGACCAATCCAACCAGTGATTTTAAATTTTTTAAGACCTACACTTATAAATTTTCTAGGCAGTAACATTTCATTGGGTTGTCCGATAATTATATCATAACTTCATATGTTTTCATATCAGTTATAACTTACGGGTTTTGTGAAACAGAGCTTTCCGCACAACATGGCGTTCAGTTGTACCTGTTTTTTTTTTTTTAATTTAATTTTTAATTAATTTAACTTAATTTAATTTATTATTATAAATTAAATTAATATTATAATAAATAATAATAATAAGGACTCGAATTTGTGGAGAAAATATATCAGAAAATGCCGCCTTTGTAAATAAAATCCGAAATCAATACAACACCTGGCATCAGGATGAACCGGTCTTGCTGGTGCAGAGTGCCTCCGCAGACATAATCATGTAACAGGAATCCTACATCAAGAACTTGCAAAAATGTTTGGAATGCTAAAAGAAGTGGTTCCTTATTATAAATATAGGCCAATCAGAATAATGACGTCAGGGAGATATAAATTATATTGTGACGGACAAATAGTAATGGACCATACAGTTCTCCACAACAAACCTGATATCCTACTAATGGATCTAGAAAAAAAGAAGCAAGGATATTTGAGGTTGCAATACCTGTTGATGATAACATCCACAAAACCATATCAACGAAAATATGCAGGTAACAAGAGCTGGCTGGTGAGTTGAAGACAATGTACAACCTTCAAAAGATTTCTATCCTATGATAGGTGGCGGATAGGTGAACGCTCACCAGATATGGTGGGCACCGGGAAAATAAAATAGCCGGGGCGGACCAAAACTAGCTCAAATCCAGGTGCGTCTGAACCCAGAATGGGCGGCGTCTGATCCTCATGTTAGAGGCGGCTGGTAATGAACCTGGCAGAAGGTAAGCAGACGCAACATCCCATTAACAACGGTGCGAAGAAGACAAGCCGCGGACGAATCCGGAGTGAGGGCTGCTCCGGAGGGAACTGATAGTCAGCCTTCGACGTCGGGAAGCAGTGCGAGCGGTGCTCCGGCGTTGTATGATCCCGTAAGAAGGCCTTCCAACGAACTGACCTCGGACTTAGGCTTGAAACCTGTACAGATACCTGCACAACGAAGAGTACCTCCCAACCCAAGTGATAGGCTGAAGCGGATGAGATGGACAAGGGAAATGAACATCGCTGCCATCCGTGCCTATTTCTTGGCCCAAAAACTTGAGGCAGTAAAAGACTGGGTACCGGACAAGACTGCTACAATTTTGGAATGAAAAATACCCTGATATTACAGTCATGGATTAACGGATCGCAGACATGGCCCATAGCAACAGAAAATGGTTATTTGATATCTTACAACCACATAAGTGAGCAAAAAAGGAACATTTACACCGCTATAATAACATTGCAGTGGGAGCAGAATAGTTGAACAAAGCCAAAGCTTTAGTTCATGGTGGAAAACTTATTTATGTCTGAACAATTTTATCAAAGAAAATATCAACTAATTAAGATTAACACGTCTATAATTTTTAATTTAGATATATTTTGAAAAAAAAAACAAAAACATTTTCTTTACATTTTACCTCACACAAATCTACAGTTCTATATTAAAATCCGAAAGACAAAAGACTATGCTTTATATCATTAAAGATTCTTTTAATA